>OY992860.1:10734501-12035860 GCA_963921415.1 Pyrausta despicata | reverse complement strand
GGCGATGGCCGTGACGACGTAACGCTAAAATAATCCATTGTGTTTCTATTGTTTACAAGAATCAGAGCCGGAGGACAATGGACAATAATAATTTAGAGGGCATTTCAAAAAAAATGCGAGTGTCACCACACGATTTATAGTTGAAATGGATATTTTTTATCGAGATACAGAGCTGAGTGTGGCAACGGCGTTTTTTTCTTTATGGCTTTGTGAGACGTAGCCATGACAACGGCATTCCTAGTTGTTTGTAAAATAGGCTTGTTTCCACTATGAAAGAAATATTCAAAAACTGATTTTCTCTAAAATGATTCATAATTTCAGATGCCTTTACACTAATATTTTTCTGCAGTTCGTATTATTTGATTTTTAATTGGAATTCAAAAGATAATTAGTCACTCAGTCGGCATTGCACGCGGTGACGTCAAAGTGTGTTATTGCCATACAAGCTCTATGAAGAAAAGCGTTTTGACAGTTGATAAAAAGTACGTCAACGATTGGTGGTGTCAACTACCGTATTAACAATCTAAACTAATATTATAAAGAGGAAAGATTTGATTATTTGTTTGTATCGAATAGGCTCCGACACTACTGGACAGATTAAAAAAAAACAACTGTTACCATTAGAATCTTACATTATCCCTAATAAACATAGGCTATATTTTATTCAAGAAGATAGGGAAAAAATTGTCCACCCGTGTGAAGTCGGGACGGGACGGGCCGTTAGTTTCATATTTAAATAGCAGTATTTACTATTATTTTAATTATATAGCTCTTTATTGTGTAGCTTTAAAAAGTTATTGACCGATTTCTAAAAATTTATCCAGCATCGTTAATCTGTACGACCAAACTAAAATTTTGTACGAGTTGTACCAAAAAATGATTTATCTTTTTTTATTAATTTCTCTCTTGCCCCTCTCCTTTAAGAGCCTTATTACAAAATGTTGATAGCGAAGCAGTTTTTTGACAATAAGTTTACGCAATAGATTACTTAATATGACTGTAATTACGAAACTATTACAACACAGCAGCCTCCGATTTTCGATTAATCCTTTTTAAACCACAGTGCTTAGATGTAAAATTTTTGTGATATGCCTCTTAAGGAGGCATATTTTTATTTACATCAGTCTGTGTGAAAGTTATGAAAAGGGTCCATAAATACATTAGAAGGTATGTAGGTATTTGGGGAGAAACGTGACAGAAAAATAGCCAGGTAGGCGTTTATTTAACGTCGTTGCCCAATATAATTTCCCGTTTAATTTTGTATGACACTACAGTACACGTGTGTATACAGGGTGAAATTTTTCCATGTAAGTTACATTGAAGGCATGTCATGTTTTATGGCACAAAAGAAAGATGAAAAACTTAGGCTAACTTATCGCTTAACTTGTCTCTTCTATCCAACATAATTTGCATATACCTACAGTTTCTTTACTGCAATGCGGTCAAAAATCCACGCACCTCTGTGTCTGCTAAGCCTTTACCAGCATAGAAGACCTCTGTGTTTTTGTTTCTCCTTTTTAGGGTACCGCGAAATAAAATGGACCATTCGGGAGATGGAAATGGTGATGACCACTTTGGTGTAATGGTCAAGTTGACTATTAACCAAGAGGTCGCGGGTTCGATCCCCGCACTGTACAAAGATTTGTGTGCATGAACATGTTTGTTAGTACTGGTCTGGGTGTTATATGTATTTATTTAAGTTTATTTGTAATACCACTGTTGATTCTGATATCTGTAACACAAGTGTTTAAGCTACTTACCACAGAGTCAGATCAAGTATGTGATGTTGTTGTATATGTATGTATGTATTTATTTAAAAATCTTTATCAAATATCCATTCAATTGTCGCTTATAATGTTGGTTTTCATTGTGTAATGGATACTTTTGGGAGCTGTGAAAGTTCGTTTCCTTTTGTTTTCTGGGGCAAGATTTCGGAATACATAAGGGTCCTATATTTAACTGTCCTTAAAGTTTGTACAAATGGTAGTAAAATCCTAAAATCCTAGTGGTTTCATAGATTAATAAATAAATAAATATTTCACAACAATCACACCAATTCTTTAGTCCCAAATTAAGCTACGAGGCTTGTGTGATGGGTACTAGACAACGGATAAACATACTTAAATATTTTATTTGTTAAATAAATGCATATTATACAAAGAAAACACTCAGACCAGTACAAACACACATGTTCATGGACACTTATGCTTGTACTGTGCGGGGATCGAACCCGCGACCTTTGGTTTTAATAGTCCGACCTGTTGACTACTGCACCAAGCGGTCGTCAATGATTGGATAACGTTAAAGTTTTTTACATCTCAGTTAAAAATAGGATTTCTTAAAACCTTTTTAAGTAGAACCATAGTCATTGCACCAGTCATGACTGGTGGCCAATTTTGCCTCAAACGCAAATCGAATCAAATCAAATCTTTATTATCTAAGCTGTAAAAGAGGATTATTTTGCTTTAAATTTCCACTAAATGACGCCAGCGCTGGAACCCAAATACATCCAACTGTTACCCCCTGAAAAAACTAGAGCTGGAAGTCGCAGGACTTACAAAACAACTCTCAAGGTGACACAGAAGATGCACCTGGAATCGCAACAGTGACACCAACAAAACACTCGACGCGTTTCGCCACTACACGTGGCATATTCAGGAGACGTTGTCGCTTCGACAGACTACAAACGACTTTATCAAATCCATCAACTATATCAAATCTTTATGATCAAATCTCAACTCAGAACTGAACTGAGGTACAGACTACAAAACCTGAATGTAACGGGTTCGAATCGTTGTGTGATGAGCACGAACATTTATTTGTACCTGAGTCATGCATGGGTGATTATAAATGTTATATTTTTTTTATTTCTATCCGTTATCCTAGTAACCATAGCACAAGTTAACGCTTATTTAGGGGCTAGGTAATTGTTTATTTATTTATTTAACTTATGCACAAACATGTGTACAATGGTGGGCTTAATGCCATAATAACGCAATAAATTGGTGTGTTCGTTTTTGTTTAAAAAAACATACAATACGTGTTATCGTTATCCACTATGAATAACATAACTACCAGATGCCTGAGATCTAAAGGCTGCAAAATTACGTTTCGTTTCACGTTACGTTAGACACGGAACCAGCTCTTACCTGCCAACTCTTTTTTCTAAGCTTTTCTTTTTCACCCAACATGTCCGCTGTCCTCTCGGCAAACAAACAGTTGCTGAAAAAGGATTAAATCGATCCAATTTGGAGGCGATACGAGCATTGGCGCTTCTCTTCCGGACTCACCAGTAGTATTCTGTACTACGTACAAAATTCAGCAGCCAGCACATCTGACCTTACGGTTTTATCTTGCAAAACCAACTTTATTACGACTGTTTAAGATCCTGTAGTGTTAAGTGATATGCTGCCGTCTGCTCCATTAAGCAAACTAAACCGTTGCACTCGCACTCACTGCCATACTATGGGTGTGACAGGGTTGACTATAGTTGGACATATTAGATTCCAGCTTTGAGACTAGATCTCTTGTTTCCTTTAACGATTTCAATTATTAGTGCAACTGGAAACGGTTTTTCGGAATGGAAACGTAACTCAGTGAAAGAGGAACGTGAAGAAATAGATGGCAGAAGTCATTGTTAATTATCTAAGGTGTTGGTTGTTGTTAATTTAATCTGGTTATTTTTTTTTCTACAACTTTAGCGTGTCATGTATTATCTTTTTTGTGTTGTAACAAGCACAAGCTTTTATTTAGTCTGTAGTATTTTTTGTACTAATAAACTTGATATCAAACCAGAGGCCTGGACCTATTTCAATATTAGCTGGGGTAATTATTTTAAAATATAAAACAAAATACAATTTTGATTAGCATTGTTTCTGTTCAGAAATAAGTAGGTTCAATTTTTATAAGGTGTCCCCGTTTAAGTGCCCATCATCAGTGTCTTTTTCACGTGCCACTTTATAGGACTAAGTATGCTGGTAACTCTTTCTTGTCTCGTACTTGTCATAGCTATAATAATAATTTTCAGTCAGTTGACATTTTTGCGTCAACTTTTGTTAAGTTTAAAAAATAAATTCATTACTTGCCAAAAATAAGTAATGTTGTTTCTTTGGCATTACTCGTATTAATCTTTTTATAATTTTATAGTTTCACATATTAACTTTTTAAACAAAATTTTAATTGGTTTACTTTATGTAATATTTAAGCTCAGGAAACTTATTTGGTGTATGTGTTATTTTAATTACTTATTTAAATATGTAATGTTGATACTGTATGTTTCCCACAAATTAATAAAATAAAATAAATCGCATTAGGCCCGCCCAGTGATCGTTTTGTTTCGAAAAGCTTTTTACTAAGCAATCTTATCAATATATATATCTCGTGACAATCTATTAGGTACCCCTGTTGGTGTGGTGTCCCTCGTCGGACTTCCACGTCTGATTGGTTTGACGTAGAAATCGTTCGGCACGTAGAGGTGAAATTCCTCGTGACACTGCAATCTTTCAAACATTGCTGCTCTTCACAAAAAGCCATGTACGAAGGTTCCGTAGATAAAAAAGCGAAATAAAACTCAGTGTACAGTCATCGACAGAAAAAGCTATGATAAAAAGAAAGAGGAAAACAAAAGAGAGAAAAGGGAAAAGGATATATTTTACTTATAGAGGGCATATTTCCATGATGACCTCCGTGGTGTAGTAGCGTGAGTACCTGTTATAAGTACCGCCTTCTGTGAAGGTCCTGCGTTCGATTCGGACGGAAACAATGTTGAAAACCAATTTTCAACGTTGTCACGGATTGTTTAAAGAGTTGATGAAACACCTTTCGTTATAAAACAACAACAACGCTCTTCAGCAACTTACTTTAGGATAAGAGCAACATGGGTTGTTGCCCCCATTTATTTATTTTTTAATTCATATATACCTCTATATATATGCCCGCTATGGACTGCTGACTAAAAATACTTTTTCACGTAGCAAAAGGAAAAAGGGTGCCTAAGCTCATAAATATTACGACACTGTCCAACAGTGAATTTAACAAAAGCTCCTTTTTTAAAAGTTGTTACTTATTAATCAATAAGGGATCAAATCATATCGTCCAAGAGTCCAGCATACTTTAATCATATGATTTAAGGAAGTTATGTAATATAATTTTTAAAAAATATAACGAAAATACTTATTTTTTACAGAATCAGAAAGCGATGACTGTTTTTAAGTATAAGACTGTGTAGTCACAAGCTACATGCTAAACTATCTATGCTATCTATGCTATCTAACTATGCTTAAAATATCAAATTTGACACTTTTGACTATATGGAGAATATTTAATCCTGATCTCTCTCCGGTGATGTCGAATTGCCGTCTCACCGAACTTTGAGAGTGATGGAACAGTGAGTGCACCTGTGTATTGCGCTCAGGCTTGCGCACTATAATATCTCCTGCGCAGTTGGCTGATCTCTGTTGAGATTGGCCGCCGTGGTCGAAATCAGCTAGGATTATTAAATTTTATATTTTGAAAATGAACTTTACTTTATTTATACTAAAGTGTTCAAACATTTATTACTGCTGACTGTACACAGAGGGCCAGATCGGCAGAAACGGGTCGTCACACGTACGTTATTGGGTTTCGTATTTTATGTGTATGAGTTTTATGAAACTATAGTTTGTCGTGTGACCTGACAGTTTTGCACTGAACGTTTTCCACTCAGGGGACTTAATGTTCGTAATTCAATACTAGATAGATACCTACATAGAAATACTTTTATTCCATATTTCACACGGAAACAATACAAGAAAAAAGTTTGAACATATTTGTACAGTTTAGGTAAAGCACAGAATCATCTAGATAAGAAATCGCAATATTGACTTTATCGGGTACTTCAAAAGAATGTTGTTGACATTATGGGAGATAGGTAGCTACTATACTTTGTGTGTTAACCAAAGCCTTATTACATTATTTACTAGCACCAGTACGCGAGTTGATGCATCTTCCTCACACCTTTAGAGCTAAAAATTACGTGGTCTAGACATGTTGGTTTCTTTTTTATATGATTTGTTATAAATGATGTTCCCCCCCACCCGGCTCGACCCGTGCCTGTGGCGCCTCATTATTTTAGAGTAATTTTGAGTTATTGCAGATACTAAGATCTGCTTAATTTTTACCATTCTGGGTTGACGTGATGGGATATATCATGTTATCGTCTTTGGTTGACACCCTCGTATAAATGGAATCAGAACTTCTTGAACAACAACAACTAGAACTATCTAGAACAACTTGTGCACCGCCTGAAATTTCTCTGCTTGGCCCTATGGTTGACTGGTAGAGAATGCCTTCGGCTTTAAGTCCACCATTTTACACATGTTTGTGCAGAACTTAAATAAATAAATAAAACTTCACAAGGTAAGTTCGTCAACCTCAAAATATTTTTTGAGATTCAAACGTTTTACTGCAAAGGACAAGTTACCCGGCTGAAGTAATACGCAGGCATCGGTACATTAAAAGACACCAGTACCCACACAACTGCACACAAACATACACCGTTCCATTCTCTTTAATTAGGACCGGATAAATCGGACCGTTCTTTCCTATTACAATGCAAACCTAACATTCCTTTCTTTGCTTTGTGCTGCAAAGCCCGTGGTCTAAAAATACAGGTTCATGTGTACAGGAAAAAAAAGTACATAGAAAAAGGAGGCAAAGTACAGGTAAACCCAGCAGCCTCACTATGAACTTTAGGCAATCATTTACAACAAAAATCGGTTGTCTGTAAAGTCGGTTTACTGACGATAGTTGAATGTGACAACGTGTTTGTCACGTTGCCTCTTTGTCGCTCGTTCCGCGCTCTCACTTGCACTTCAAGCCTTGAATGGAACGCCTCAGAGCGAGGTAACGCCACATGCGTCATGTTTTTTGGTGCGTGCAGCCGGCTCCATCGAATTATAAGACGTTGTCGCGTGAAATATTTAAAATTTTGAAAACCTCCAACATGAGCTGGGAAAACAGCTGGTAAGGTTCAACGACTGGTTGGATTTTGACCAGCCTTAGCTGAGAAAGAACCACTGTGATTAAATTAATTTTCAAATATAAAAAAACATTATTGAAGACCAGCTTTGGCTAAGAAAGAGAAACTCTGATTTAATTATTTTTCGAATGAAAAAAAAAACCCAACAAAACTGGTGCATCCGTTCGGGAACTACGATGTCGCAGACAAAAACATAGAAACACAAACATATGACGCCCCTCTTTTTCGTCGAGTGTTAACCATGGTGGCGTGCATCAATAACCATTATTGTTTGCTGCCACTAAAGTACGTACGTTACAAAAAAAATGTTTCTTTAAAAATGTAAGGGTGAGATTGATATAGAGTTCATGGTACAAAATGTTTTTTCGTGTTAACAACATGTTTCTATGGTTTTAGCATTGACAATGCAAATTACTTTTCAACACACTTGCTCATAAAGTGGTTGTAATTTCACTGCAATTAGACTTATAATGACACCTATAATCAAACTGTGACTTTTCATTGCTCTCACTAGTGAGTTATAGATTTAAACTTTAAAATCCCCATTTTGTACGTGGCAGAAGAGGCGCAAGCGCAACCCCTATGCGCAGAACATAAAGAATTAAACTTGATTCTAATGCGCTTCCTACTGACGAAATACCAAGTACATCCAATTGGTTGGATTTCACCTACCTACACGAATAATGAGCCATCTCAAATTACAATAGAACATGAAAGTATTTCAATAAATAATCTATCTGATGAGACCGCTATGCCATCAAAAGCAGTTAATTATAATTTTACTAACTGCACATTTACTAATTGTTTTTCTAAATAAACTATTTATCTTCTAAGTAAAATGAGTTTTTATTGTTATTTTATTCACAAGTGTGTTGAAAAACGTCGTATGATACACGTGTGTATTGATGATTACCGTCCTCGACTCTCTTAAGACCAATGGCACCTCGGCGGTAATCACCAATGTTACACACTAGTACCATAATGTACTATTACAATATGAAATTAAAAAACACGTAAAGAAAAAATGGACTGCCACAGGCGGGATTCGACTCACCTCCTCACCTCTCGCACAAGCCGGGCGATTGCTCTCCCAAATGTGGGTATCTTACCACAACATTGAAGAATTATGGCTGGCTGCAGCCTAAGAAGCACTTAAAGAAATTCGGACCGATGAGTAAGTGACACGGTATCGAAAAGACAACACTTAAAAAATTCTTTTCAGCTCCGGTCATCGGGAAGGATTCGAACCCCCGACCTTTGGAAGTCCGGTCCAATGCTCTGACCTCTGAGCTACCCAGCAATCGCCCAGCTTGCGAGACGTGCGGGTCCGAGTCCCGCTTTTCTTTAAGTGTGTTTTAATTAAAAAAAATCATGTTGTGTTTGACTTTTGCACAACTCAACGTTTTGGGAAATCCTTTTCGACAGGAACCACTGCTTTTTTTCTACTATGTGTTGTTATACTGGTGATATGCAGTGCTATAAACCAGGCTATCACAGTATTTTTTACTATAGCTAGCGGGCACCTTAGTAAATCAATTAACTGCTACAACCTAGGTTATTGTGCAGACATTTTAAAATGCATAACTTTGTTCGTTGGACCGTGCCAGAGAACTAGTTAGTGAGCTGCAGGAAGAGTCATAATTGGATTTTAAATGGAGTTAAAAGTTTTATGAAAAAGTCAGTTAAAAGTCGCAAGATAGAACTGGATTTCTGGATGCAGGCCACTGGTGCCTGTTAGTCCTGACAGTCTATATAAGAATCAGAATCATTTATTTTGCTTGAAAGTGCTACAAAGATAAAGTACAAAAAGATCGCACATTTTACCAGAGTTTGGCATGCAAATTAATATAGGAGAGGTCTATATCTAGATCACCTGTGGGTGGGTGTCTTGAAGCTAAATATGATAATAAGAGCGGGCACACATTGAGCGCTTTCCAACGCGCGCTATGTGAACGTGCTTCGAGAACCAGGAGTTATATTATAGCGTACACATACATGCGCGCGCTTTTGGACAAGCGTTGATATGAAAACGCGCGTTTAACGCAACGCCGAGTGTCCTATGTGAACCAGCACTAATAGTTCAACTGATATAAACTGTATTTTTTTTTAGTATTTGAAGAATGAACCATCGGTGAAAACGCGCGTTTAACGCAACACCGAGTGTCCTATGTGTACTCGCACTAATAGTTCAACTGATATAAACTGTCTTTTGTTGATATTTGAAAAAAAATGAACCATCGGTGACTGAAAAGCTTTTCATTTGAATTGAGTTTATATTATTTTATCATAAGTGTTCCTTCATTTGGGGCGATAGTGTTTGCAGCTTTTGAATGAATTAAATTTCCAGTGTCTTGAAAATATTATATATCGATCAATATTTTACATCGCTACTAAAAGTCGATGCCTACCAACGCAAACGCGCTAAAAGCCTATCAATCAAACCGAATAACCGATTCATCGTTTCACTTAAAACGAAACACAAAATTCGCAAATCGATTACTACTTCCAGGCTTCTATTTCGCCGTTCGATGCTATACGTTTAAATTAAAAAGTTTTCCACCGAAATAATGAACATTGTCAAAGCCGCTGCACATGGGTGGATTAATATTCAGCACTAACTGTCGTACTCAGAGACGTCAATTAGTTTTAATACTCCATTAAAATTGGTGGTATCTCTTTCTTTTCCATAAAAACAAAAGAAGACAGAATGATGTTTAATGAAGCATTAAAAATAATTGACGTATCTGAGTGCGGCGGTTAGTGTGCGCCAAATTGGAAAGCTTTATTGCACCCGGATGCACCGTTCACTTTGTCTATACTGACGCACAGAGCAAACAAATTCAGTTAAGCTGAATATCAGCCAGCGGATGACATTTAAAATCAAGACAAACTCAATACCTACATTATAAACTTCAATATCGTCAAAATAATCATTGCAATAAATAATGGTGAACACTGTGTTGCTTAAGAACAATGCATTACTATTAAGCCAAATGTGTTATTTATAGCTGTTTGTTTTCCAAATAAAGATAAATAAATAAATATTGAGCTATGCTAAAAAAACCTAGGTCGTGGACGTTCCGTTGTCCGTAACTTGGCTAGCCGCTTCCCCAGAAAAGCTGTACTCACTTTTCAGGCATGCATCCGTGCAGCCATGTTCTAAATTATGTTTTCAACTTTATCAGATGTGATCATGACTAAAAATGTATTACGGATCTAAAACATGAGGAATAAGTTCAAACTTAGGTATTTACTAACTGTGACATTATTACTGAAGTGCACTATCATTTGTTTTATTGTATTTGTATTTTAGTGTGGCGATAACCTACCCCTATATCCAGTCCATCCAGTATCCAGTTTACTGGATCCGTTTATCGAATCAGTACTCTGATGTGCTGTGTGAAAACTATCTCTTTAAACAGATTCTGTAAATGCTGTATAAATATTATCTCCAGTAGCGACGGATCCTGCGCAACATACGTTATATGTGATCACGCCCTTAGGTTGAAACGTCATCTTCCTCAACCGTCCATCTTTTCATCATAATGTTGATCTCAATGAATCCACATATGTATTTATTTAAGCTTTACTGCACAACAAAACTTTGTACATAAGGAGGACTTAACGCCGTAGGCCATTCTCTACCAGTCATAACTTTGGGCTAAGCAGAAATGATTAGTAGTAATAGATCAATGAGCTTTACATATTTATATCGAGCTATACCACATCAATCAGTCAATTGTATATCACTCGAGTTCAAGGCATTATTGCTTTTTGTTATCTGTGTGTGTTTTGACCTACTGCCTTTCGGGTTAATTGTACATTAAGCAGCATGGCTATGTATGTGGTTCAACAACAGCTATTCGATAGATCATCGGCTGAAAGCGATGTTTCATAACAAATTCGCACTTTTTAAGAGCTCTACGAATTAAATAGATGCAGTAAGCAGAATTTAACATTACCTCAGACAAAACACAATTGATGTTTTCAACTTTCATGGTCATTGTGTAGGTACTAATATTATCAGCTATCACAAGAATTACTAAGGTGGCAAATTAAATATAGGACTCTTATACATTTACGCCATATTTTGTTTATTGTTGAAGCAATATTAATGAAAAGTATTCATTGGCCTTATTAAGTAATTATTTATGTATTTTTTTGTAATAAGACGACGTACCTTAGCTAAACCTTTCAAGAAGGCCTAAAGTCACACAACGTGTACATAAATCGTCGTTATAACAAGTGCGTAAGATGTCGTAGATATCGTAAAATACCTAGATCTGCTGCCAAGTGTAGCGATAAATGGCAGGAAGTAGGCACATAGCCACAGATTACTAAATAGTTAGACAAAGCGCAGAGAGAGAGTAAAGATAGAATATCATAGTCATAAAGAGATAGAAACAGACTCATCCGCACCAACTTTCTTACTTTATTGCAACCGTTATATAGATCTTTCTTTAACAGCTCCTCATATTTAGTAATTTATTAGGTATATATTAGTATATAAGTGTATTTATAAATATGTATTTTTATTTAAATTTATTGTATATTTTGTATTTCATATCGTGTCATATTATTGGTATTATGCTTTTTGTTTTCTCTTTTATTTATTTTGTCGTACCGCCCACTAATCGTTTCTGAATGACTGGTAGAGAATGCCCTAAGGCGTTAAGCCCACCCTTTGTACATAGTTTTATTTTTAGAAATAAAGCTGAAATAAATAAATATCAACCACAAAACATTGTCAGATCGTAATGTATTCCATACACACGTTACCCCCTAAAATATTGGACGTTTTACGACCTACGGCACCCTTGTGGGCTGGACACAACTTGACTTGAGTCGAATATTGACCACTTCGATGAATCATGATTCGATGACTCGAATGCTCTATTTGCTGGGCGTAGCTCTGATTAACTGCTGTTAAGGATATGGCAAGTTATGCAAAAACGAAACATGCAAATAAGAACAAGCTTAGACACAAACGTCGAGGCTTCGATTTGGTAACTTAATAACTTTTATAAAATAAACAACAAAAACACATACATTGCTTAAGCACTTGTGTTATAGGAATCAGAATCAACTGTGGTATTAAAAAAATACTAAAATAAATACATAAAACACCCAGACCAGTACAAAAAGACATGTTTATTTTTTGTACAGTGCGGGGATCGAACCCGCGACTTCTTGGCCTACTAGACAACTTTCTTGACCGTTACACCATAGTGGATAAACTTTCTGCTGATGAATATCAATTTTAAACAGTTACAAAGGTAATTTTCATTTTCATTTTTCATTTTCAAAATCATCATTTAAACTATATTCAATATCCACAAATGCACTCAATCAAGACTCAAACATTGAAAGCTGTATTGAAGTCTGTATTGTTTATGGATTTGCAAGCCTAACTTGGTGTGTCTTGGCCCAGTTTGTGTTTACCGTTGGCCTGAACTTGCGTCCAAGCAATACGTCAATCAAAATTTGGTACCTATACATACATAGTGTGACCTGACTTAGCTGGTAGGATACTTTTTATTAAGCACGTTGATTCGTTGGTCCTGCGCCTGATCTCTCTCCGGTCATGTCGGATTGCCGTCTCACCGAACTTTGACAGTGAAGGAAAAGTGAGTGCACCTGTGTATTGCGCTCACACCTGTGCACTTTAATATCTCCTGCGTAGTTGGCTGAACTCTGTTGAGATTGGCCGCCGTGGTCGAAATCGGCCAGGAGGACTATTACTGTTTTTTTAATGCCGATTAAATGCTTCCTTGGGATAAAACAGGAATCTTGGCAAGTGACTTATTTTTTTCTTCTAAAAACAATAGGCAGCACAACATCTGCGGGTCCGCTAGTATTATGATATTAAGTGTGATGTTAAAGTCCATCATACGTAATACAATATTATGGCATTAGCCTTCCTCCGCTCAGATGACCTCTTATATCAATGGATTGGAGATAAGGCGTAGCGCGGATAAAGAATGGTCTTTGTCTCATCTCATCTTATCAGCCTATATTCTACGTACCATTGCTTTGCAGTGCAGGCCTTACCTAGCATTACGCTTAGGTATGTAGCCAAATTGCTGGGGTCTCGGAATCTTTTTTTCAATTGACTACGCCAGAATCATCAGACGTGTCTCAGCCCAGTGTGTCAAGAATATTAACAAAAACAGGCGAACACATTTAGATAAAAACTTATTAAAGCAATTGGCGAGAAGCACTTTTGTATTAGATACTAGCTGACCCGGCAGACGTCGTCCTCCCCGCTGCCTAAACATTTTCTGACCGTTTAAATCTTTCCTGGACTTCTACAAATATTTCAAGACTAAAACTATGCAAATCAGTACAGCCGTTCTCGAGTTTTAGCGAGACTAACGAACAGCAATGTATTATTATATTTAAGACTAGCGGACCCGGCAGACAGGTCGTCCTGCCCGGTGTTTTCGCATTTAAAAAAAAAATCTAACCGTTTAAACCTTCCCTGAACTTCCACAAATAATTCAAAACCAAAATTAGCAAAATCGGTACAGCCGTTCTCGAGTTTAACGAGACTAACGAACAGCAATTCATTTATATATATATATAGGATAGAGGACCCCCAGACGTTGTCCTGCCCTTTGCTTTTCTTAAATTTTATATCTTTTAAACCTTTCCTGGACTTCCACGAATATTTCAAGACTAAAGTGACTTAAATCGGTTCAGCCGTTCTTGAGTTTTAGCGAGACTAACGAACAGCAATTCATTTTTATATATAAGAAGATAAGCAAGCACACTCTTGATGCATTTCCTTAAAACTCGTCTACTGAGACTTTTATGAGCTACTCTTTGCCCTGAGGCCGTACTGCCTATTGCTTTGATCGTATTTTCTGGTCTAGCTAGCTCATTCCCTCGCACGGTCGAGCCGTAAGAGTGACAGGGATGGCCACATCCTCAACCTCGGAACAACGGCTTAGATACCACTCAAATAGCTGTATATGTGTGCTATTGGCCAGTTCGATTACGATGAAACATTCCTGTTCCGTGAAACAACACCTTGGGGAGATGGGAACCGGTAGCTACATGCGTCGAAATTAAATTCGTGAATCGATTCGTGCTGGACGTGCTCAATGCTGGTTGGGGTAGCAGTGCTTAATTTGACAAGTCTGTTATTAGATAGATAAATAGAAGATAGAATATTCTTTATTGCACACCACGCATAATTATATTATACAAGTGGACCTGGCAGATATTGTCCTGCCTGTTCCATTATTTTAAATTTTTCTGATATTTTAAACCTTCCCTGCACTTCCACAAATATTTCATGACCATAATTGGCCAAATTGGTTAAGCCGTTCTCGGGTTTAAGCGAGACTAACGAACAGCAAATATTTTTTTTATATATATAAGAAGATATATAAAATATAAGGAGATTACAAACAATCAATTTAACAGAAATTGTAATCTAAGTTGTTGCTTAGCTATTAGTTTGATAATTAATAGAATAGTGTCAAGAAATGGTGACCTTATCATTGTTTAAATGAAAAACAAACTTATTGTTAAATTGCTTGGCCCTAGCATAATGTTGTCCCGCCCGTTGGTTTTTAAATTCAGTCGACCTGAAATTAGGCACGTATATAAATTACTTCGATTTATTTATATTTAAATGTTTTTTTGTTAATATGAAAACCATGTTCTGACAAAACGTTTTTATTTATATAGTGTAGTGTAGTCTGGCCGATTTCGACCATGGCGGCCAATCTCAACAGAGATCAGCCAATTACGCAAGAGATATTATAGCGCACTCTCAAAGTTCGGTGAGACGGCAATCCGACATGACCGGAGAGAGATCAGGCGCAGGACCAGCGGCTTAACGTGCTTTCCGAGGCACGGAGTGTAACACCGCCAAATTCCTGACTCTGAGCTGTTTTTGGGAATTTCATGACATAAAATCTTATAAACAATTTTGACTCGACCTGGGATTCGAACCCAGGACATCTCGGATGTAAGGCAAAAACTTTGCCACTACACCAACGAGGCAGTCAATGTTTATATAGATTAAGAAGGACACGTATTTTCAGCTTTCTTAGAAGCAAGGTCTTTTTCTTTAAAATTTAAAGCCTTTTAAAAAGATAGTATTGCTGCTTAATTTTTTTCCTGTTATAAACTCGAATAAATACAAATTAGAGTTTATTGCTTTATTCTAATCGATATGTAATGTTTTTTCAAACAATTACGTTGATACATTTTTTCTGAGATATTCTAAATTGCAGATAAAGCTCAGTCTCCCCAATCCTATTAGATGCTGAATAATTTTACTAGGACCGAACATAACAAGTTATTCCCCTAATTACGCTTCCTCCATTAGTTTACCCCCTCGCAGTGTTGCCAGAGAAGTATTGTCCAAAGTGACCTCAGGTGAACAAAAAAGTAACCTAATCGTGGCAAAAGTAAACAAAGGTTTACTTTTAATGGTTTTTTTTGTTGATTTTTTTTAAATGAATGAATTGTTAGAAGTATTATAAAGTGTTTTCCAAAAAACAGCTTAACAACAAAGCATTTTTTTATATACCATAATCAAATCAAATCACAATTCACAGAACAAAATATTTAGATTCACCGCTTCACACACTGTCGGTTAACACGTTCCTAACATCATTGGAGTGAAAACTTTATCTACTGGTGGCTAGTATGGATTTAGCATATCGCCTCTTGAGTTCTATAGTTTTATTGAGATTCTGTCGTTGGGCATAAATTTTTTTAGCCAAAATTTGGAACCGTGAAAATCAAAAAGTATCCTGATGAGGCTAAAAAATCACCTAAGTGGTTAAAAAATTAACCTTCTGGCAACGCTGCCCCATCGTTAAAGCCAAACTCCAAGTCCAACGGTTCTCTATTTCACGTGTGAACGTTACAGTAATCAACTCCTCTCAATTCTACCACAAATAAATACACCTTCCTCATCAACGTGCCACTGTATTATGTTCGTAAACCTGAAGAGAATAAGGTAGTGTCGAGTATTTTGTAGGTGTCTACCTAACTTGGTCAGGGATCCTCTCGATATCCGAACGTCGGTATTCCCCGCATTCATGGCTGTGTAAAAACTACCATAAAAGAAGACGGGCGTCTAAACTCTGCGAAGTTTGAAGCAGTAAACCTAAATTGCCGAAGCAGTTCGGTTAATCCCGTAATAGGTGAGCCCATCGATTCGAGAGGGTTACGCTGATCCCCTTTACTCTATAGGGTAACAAATGGGCGTATTGAATTTGTTTTTCAACTGTTTACAGATTTAGGACAACAGCGCCAGGTTGAGCTAATCCGAATTGTATTTCTCTAGGCCTATTGCCTTTTATTTTAACATTTGTATGTGCACATTTTATTAAGCTGCATAGCTTTTGTTTTTCATTTGAATCAAGCTAAAAACGTGTGTGCTGAAGGTGATTTATACGATTTACACGTATATGGTGTTTAGTGACAAGTCTAGCGAGTAATTTAGTTTATAAGATACTGTAGTGTTTTCCTAATAAAATAAAATAGGGTTTGACTTGTTCTTTAGGCAACGCAACTAACTCAACATACCTACATTAAGAAACCTTAATAAAAAAACTAACATTGCCATTTAGATATGTTTCTCTAGCTCGAAACTGGCTACGAAAATGCTACGTATGCTCTTTGTAATGCAATTTTACGAGTAAAAGGTTTTCTTGATAATAAATTCACGTTATTTCATATCACTTTCGGATAAACTTTTATGTCATTATTAGTGCTATCTATACATTTACCAGGACATTAATGCAAAATGGACTTTGAAACAGCTGAATTTCAGAGTGATAACGTTCAGCGGTGTAATGAAAACACTTATTTGCGACCTCCACACACAGATGGCGTTGGGGCAATAAAAGCGTGTTTTCTTAGTTTTTTAAACTATAATTTATTTTGAATTATTTTTGTTCATAAATGGAAAACTCTTATTCCGATTTCTGGAAGTTGGTAAAAATTGAGCTCAAAGATTCCGTTACAAACATACATATTATGTAGAGCCCGAGCTAATAAAACCGTGTTAAAAATGGAAAGTGAAACAAAATACGAGTGTATATTATTGGACACTGATTTATTTACAACACTAAAGCTTATGTTCTACTTACCTACATAACAAGTGTCAAATAAATAAGAAAAATATTGAAGAGCAGAAAATTAGGCTGCAGAGCAGAACTAATATTGTCATTTATACCAAACTAATAAGTTAATGTTAATTCTAATATTCTTCAAAAAAATAAAATTGCAATCTTAATGAAACATAAAGGTGTTTTGACGTATAGTAATAGTCACAGTAGCCTGCAAAACAACTTTCTGTAAAAATATAGAGCTATTAAGATAAATAACATAAAATCTATGTACTCGAGTGGGGCTTCATGTGGGTAAAGTTGGTTGTGAGCACTGAGGTGAGCACGAACATTTTCGTAACGTATTCCTGTCGTCCAAACGGCAGAAACTGACAGTTTTCCCAAAACAAATTGACAACTTAACCTTAATCTCACGAACACGTTACGAAAATGTTCGTGCTCACCCCACGGTACGAGGCAGTTTTCAAAGTTCGACGGCGAGATATTTGACGGCCGCCGTCAGTGGGGTAAGCACGAACTTTATCGTAACGTAATCGTATAGTCCAAACGGCAGAAACTGACAGTCTCTCCATACAAATTGACAAGTTAAACGATACGAATACGTTACGATTGTAAGATACCCCACAGCTCTCTTTTTGACCACATAGATCGCCCCCCGATACCAGTCACACTTTTTTAAAACATCTTTTTGAACAAAGCAAACGCAGCAGCCGTGGTAAGTATCATCGAAGGGTCCAGGTTGTGTCCTTTGCTAATGCTGCAGGTATCCTCCGTATTGTTGAACACCACAAATCTGGTGTCTTGGAGGCTGTAGTTGGCGATCGCCTGATCAATCTTGGCTGCGTCGCTCTCCTTCAGGTGTGGTGTCCTGGTCAGCTTCCATAACTCATCTGGAAGACGGTACTTTGTTTAAGGCTGATTAATGAATATTCGGATATCCCAACCGTCCTCGTATGCAGATACCTTAAAGTCAAAAGTTAATGTCATCCTAAATTTTGTCGGTTTATATTTGACAGTTGACAACTAAGTAACATACTCCTGATTAGTACCTAAGCCAGACTTATTATCCACTGTTTGCGAGAGTATTGCAATAACCGGTATGTAGCTTAAATCTCAAACCATCACTACTTTTTTTTAATTTTTATTTGGGATAGGTTTGCTCTTGACCCAAGACTAAGCCCAACGAGGCAAAGACTGAGGTTACGATGGAGCGAGCTCACCGCGAAGATGCCTGTTCAGTCTAGCTTTGAAGATTCCTAGGTTGTAATTGCAGGGAAACACTGACGCAGGTAGTGAGTTCGACTCTTTTGCAGTGCGCATCAAAAATGTAGATGAGAAGCGCTTGGTTCGTATCAGTGGAACATCGACACCGTACGGATGGTATCCCGCGGTAAATACTGGTTACTGGTTGGTTGGTACCAGGTAAATACTGGATCATTTTCAAGAACAAGAAAAATAAAACTTTATAGTACATTAATGTAGGAAAAAAAAACTATTTTCTGTCATATGCAAAGTAGGTAAGAGAAACATGTGGACAATGCATTTTGCACTATCACGGTCTCCTCCTTTGATTGAGATTTGCCCATTTTGTCCAAAAAAAAAATAGTGGAGATTTGATTTGTTAAGTTTACGTGCACTTGATGATACGACCGACAATAGAATTCCATTGTTCAATTTAATTCGCACTTCAGTAGCTGCACAAAAGTTCCACACCAAATACGGGAGGTATCATATTCGCGAAGCACATTCCGCCGGCAGGGTCGCCATGTAGGGCGAGTATCGGGAGATGAGTGAACCGTCCGAATTATGATATAAGACTGCCTTTATTGAAATAAGATTAGTATATATATCGAGCATGATTGGTTATATAAGTATACATACTGCAATATAAGACACCAATAAATCTGATAGGAGTTTTCAACTTAACCTGTTAATTACACAAAGTAAAATATGAACTCGAGCCATGTCTACAGACATAACAATAGGCTAGATGACACCACCAATCGTTGACATACTCTTTATCATCTGTTAAAACGATCTGCCTCTATAGATTTTGTATGGGAATACATACTATAATTTGACGTCTTAATGTACGAGAGGTATCAGAAATTGAAGCCAATTGACTGAATTGATTATTATTAAAAAAAAAGTTGTGCAATGGTGATAGTGAATCACACATTCTATGAATAATTGCCTAAAGTAAATAAATATTTGATAAGTTTCGCAAAACTTGTTTACCTACTCAATTACCTATTATCAATTTGTAGATAACACTTTAACATCCTTGTTCTTATCAAAAAAGAGCAAATTCCATAACATGAATTATTAGAAACTAGTGTCTAGACAAACCTAACATAGGTTTTAAGACCCATTGCCTTCTTTCTGCATGACCTTGAGGTTGACTGGCAGAAAATGATTTTAGCATTAAGTCCACCCTTTGTACATTTCTTGTGTAATAAAGTTTTAAATAAATAAATAAGACATATGTTTAGCAGTGAAAGTTGTAGTAAATATAGAAATACTACATATTAAATGACATTATTCAAAGGAGTAAAGGATATTTGTTATTTTACTATAGTAAACTAACTACCCTTAGTGTACAGATCAACCCACGTTGTTAGTAATTTTTCTGTACCACATGGCTGTTTTCTGTACCCCAACTACTTAGGGAAATAAGGAATCCTAGATCTCATATATTTGTATCACCAGCATTAGTTTAGGACGTAAATGAAGTTACATAACTCATAAACATTTCCACTCAATGCATGCTGTGTTTTCTGTATGTATAAACGTTAGTTGGGTCGTTCTTCTTTTTAACCTACAAAAAGGTGTCTCCACCAGTCATTTCAGGAAAAACAATTAAATTTACCATATTTTTTTCTTAATTTTTTTTCTACATGCTTTGTATTATACGTTCATGGCTTTGCACGATTCAAGAACCATTGTATTTTATAATTTAATTGCAAAAACCACGTTACAGAGTCGTAAATCCGCGTGACAGAAGAGTATTTCATACAAATCACAGTTGTCTCCTGCTCCCTCGGCTTGCGTATAATCCATCATAAAACGAAATAATTGTATGATGACACAAAATGTAAAAATAACTTTTAACTTCTAAGCAAATTACGTATCATGTAATACCAACCATTATTTTTTGTCACTTATATTATAATATTAAAAATATCTCAAATTCTTGTCTCCTTCTACCTGTTGCTTTATTACGTATATTATGTCACGTGGGGTTTCCTTCGAAATACGCAAATGCGTCGCTCGTCTTCGTGGCCTGCGCGTGGCGGTTTAGACCCCCTTCCCACCGTGCCACAATTTCCCCTCTGTGATCCAGAGACAGTGCACCAGTGACCCGAAAGCTGTAGTAGGGATGTGCGTGTTTTTATTCGGCTACCGCTTTGTCACGTAAGAAATTGATTCAAAATATATTTTTTATTGGTACTTTTTGCTGTCGTCTCTTTCGTAATAAGAAATATTTAATTGCCAACGTGTAAAATATACATTTTATGTTAACTTTTAAGTGTTATAGACTTTGCAACCAATTTTTACCCCTCCGTCACATGGCAACTCCGTCACATTTTTATTGTGACGGAGTGGTAAAGCACGTGACGTAGGGGTAGATTAAACGATATTCATGTTCTATTTTTTTCTTAATTCGAGATATACTGAAATAGATACACTAGATAGTATAGTAATTATTCCTACGGAAAGTGCCAAGTATCTTTCTGTATGTTTCGGTACTTATTTACTTATTTTCTATTACCATTCATTCCATCTGGTACCATCATGGCAAAAAACGGAAGTACCACAAGCAGAAAGACAGCAGCGTTGTCGGGAAAGACGAATAAATGACCCTGAAAAAGTAGCTGAAGTAAAGCGCAAAGATCTAGAAAGATACCATGCTGCATGCATGCATGCATGCAAAAGAAGGGAGAAAAAGATGCTTGCAGAGGTACTTTTTAAACACACCAGCTCCGACAACGATACCAGAAACCCCACGTATGACTCCATCTGCAACCCCGAGGCTCTCCGAGTTATATTGTAGTTCAAGAGGAAGAAAGAAAGTTAAAAGAGACAGATCAAAGGTATACAGCGATAATATTAGGTTGCAATAAAAAATAGACCAGTTGGAGAAAAAAAGTTCGTAAAGATTGCACAGAAAATCTAATAAATATTAAAGACGGAGTACGCGTATTGGTTACAGTACAAAGCAAGAAAATCCAATACACTTACGCTGGAGTAACAAAAGGTGACGTCGAAGCAGAAGGCTAAGTCTTGGTTCTTAAAAGCAGCTTTTAAGAAGGCAGTGGATGATAGTGGAAGACTGTACATATAAGTTAGTAGAGAATGACTTATCGCATGTTTCTTTTGATGATTTGATTACAGTCTTACCTGCTCCTAATATTGCTGAAAAAGGGAAAGAGACAATATTTCCAGTTCGAAGAGCCACTATCATATTCGAGAAATGAGACTTTCTATCAGTGGCTTTAAAATTTAAAAATCTTCTTTCTAGATTGTTTTTGTTAATGATGATTATTTTGGTTTTGGAAATTTTAATTTGTTTTCTCATTTTTTTTATTTCATTAAGACGATTGAGAAGTTATTTAGTTTCTTATATTAAGGTTCTTTTATTCCAAAGGCTCTCAAATGTGATTATATTCATTATCTAAGTTCGATCTCATGTTATTCTAATTGACAATGTTGAAGACTGATAGAGATATATAACAAAATAAATGATTCCAGTTAAATATACTGGTTTTATTCCAAAACACAGTCTGATATCTCCTAGATTTGTTACTCTGTCACGTAAGTTACTACTCTGTCACGAGGTTGTCTCCTGGTAAGAAAATGGTTTTGGTCGTTTATGTTCGCTGTTATGACAAGTACAACATAGTTTTTTTTTTATTTAGGACAGTTGATGATATTGTCATCTGTGATATAAGTATTTATTTTTTAACGCTTGTATAAATAGAATCACAGCAAAAACTTACTTTACATTAGCAAAAAATGTGACAGAGTGGTATAAGAGCGCAAATAAAACATATTTTCTAAAGACAAACGTACGACTTTAATACATTTTCTAAAAGTTTATTTACTTATTTAATATATTACAAAACAACAAGTTATTCGACGAAAAGATTTCGATAGAATAAAATAAAGGATTTCGTGACGAAGGTGTAAATTTTATGTCGATGTTTATCTTTCAAGTCCTCAAAATCGTACAAAAAATCTATAAACTTCGTGGCCAATACCGTTTTCCGATAGAACAGGAATTCTGCTATTAGGAAATATATATATACTGTCCATGACACTAATATGTTTTTTTTTCAAAATTGAGCTAATTTTAAATCAAATTGTAGGTTTAAAAGAAGAACGACCCAGTTACCTAAAATTTACATTTAATTTATTTCTGTTAACGTTACTTTTAATTTGTGAACCAAATAAAAAAAAAGACTTAACTAATTTTGGTGGTTAAAGACTTATTTAAAAAGTACCTAACAAAAACAAGTTTAAATTGGTGAAAATGAAAAGCGCGACGAAGGGAAGTCTTGTACGCCTTTCTTAGTTTAAGTTTTTTTATTACTTCTACCAACTTTCATACATATTTTTTCAATTAATTAAAAAGTCTATAATTTTTATTACTTTTACGAAATTTTAATTATTTTTTTTTCAATAACGAGTACTTATCTAATACTAAAACAAATAACGTTCTTAGCCGCAAACCTAAGTGTTCCACTCCACCGCTTGCGCATTGAACCAAGAAATTGTCCGATCACGGTCAGCAAAAACACCGCGATTGAAAAACGAAACGCGAGAAATTAATTGATTCGAATGCGTTTAATTGCTTCGGTTAAGAATGGGGAAGCATTTTAGACATTGATGAGTTTATTAGTGTTTGTTAAATGGCAAGACTATTGTTTTAACTTCGTTTTGTTTCCAAAACACGGTGTCATAACAATCAAATCAAATAATCAAATATTATATTTCTATAACGAAGAATTGTATTTAATGTAATGTCATGCGCGCAGAAAATCCTATAGATAGATAGATAGAGAACACTTTCTGCACACCACAAAATACAAAATCAACACACAAAGAAAGATGCACAATTGAAGCGGTCTTATTGCTAAGAGCGATCTATTACTATTTTCTATAAAACAAGGGGGAGAAGTGGTACGTTGGTGGTAAAAGGGGTATTGTAACGGTAGTGATAAAATTTCCTAAGTTTTTATAGGTAATATTTCCCGGTATGTATCTGTTGTTTTGTTACTATGAGAAGGTATACTTAGATATAATGTCTAGACGAGTAGTTACCTCTAAGTTACAACGCTTTGCTCGGAAATTCAGGACAATATTAATCATTCGATCTTATCCACAATCTAATATCAAGATATAATATCGTCAGATAAGATATTACGCCAGCACAATCGTAAAACAATTTAATTACATTAAATTCAAAGATTCAAACGATAAGATTTAGATACAGTCTTCGAGACACGAAAGATTTGAAATGCATCATAGAGCTTATTATTGATGATTACTCGTCGCAAATTTTTTTAACACCATAAAATAAAAAGCGCATCGTAAGTTAAAGCTCCACTGGCAAGATAGGCAACCATAAAGTTTGCAGGACCAAACTAGATGCAGGCTGCTGTAGTCAGTTCTACAGAACAGTAGTCTGTTCGATCTGGAAATCGTTAGGGACGCCTATGTCCAGTAGTCGTCGTCTTAAGATCCAGACATTGACGTATCCAGACATTGACGTATCCAGACATTGACGTATCCAGACATTGACGTATCCAGACATTGACGTATCCGGACATTTACGTATCCAGACATTGACGTATCCAGACATTTGGCTGCAATCTCACCTGATGGTAAGTGGAGATATGGCCGAGGATGGATCATGTCTGTCTGTCTAGTAACGGCCTTGTCTCTCTATTCTTGAAAATATCCTAGTTATAAAGTTTAATGAAAACGCTTCAACCGGCAGCGAATTTCATACCTTAGCTATAAGCAATACGCTATTTTGTACAAAATCAAAGTAAAAATTAACTTGATAAAAATATTACTTTCATTGTGATTAAATAATTTGAAAAATATACATATTTAGGCCCTGTTTTTCAATAGTAAGTTGGTGCTAATAATAAACAAAATTTCAAGATGGTTGATTTTAAAAGTCGTCATTGCATTTAAAAGTCAAAACTATTTTAAGCCTTATTAGGCCGGTTCATATTTACCAATCCTATAACTATTTATTTGTCTATTGAAAAATCATCCCTATGTCTGTTTTCAACAGTGTTATCTGTGCATGCCGTAGCAGCCTGTAAGTTAGGCAACACGCTAAAATGACCCCCTACTGATCGGTGTATATCAATGACTGGTGTATGCTTTGTTGGTTGTCCTTGTTAAATAAAGTGAAATAACAGGAATGTAAATTGAAATTGCATGGTGCGTAAAGGGATTGTATCTACAACATATATAAATGATTATGATGATGTTAAACATGAGAATTAAGTATGAGAAATTCAAGAACAAATGAGTACCGGCTAGTATTTTAGAAAATAATAATAAGTGTTTACTGCCAAAACAAACCCTTGAATATATTAAATTTTTGCGGCGGTCTCTGCACTAAGCTAAATTGCTTGTGTTGCAGTGGCCAAGAAGATTTGACAAGTGAAGAGTTTATGGTATCACGGGATTGTTGCACGACGATGACATATGACAATACATATTAATATTATGTTAGGATTAACAATGGAGACTTATTTTAAGAAATAATGATAATGATTAAACTTAATGATGATAATGTTAATTAAGTGATAGGTACTTACATGTACTGCTATTCCCGTCCACGTTGTCGGTGCAGGCGAACATAACCGCGTAATGCTCATAGTCCACGTCTAGAAACGAGTAGCTCTCGGATTTCTGATCTGAAATACACATTTAGTGTTATTACTGGTTATTTAAATACCTATGATACCATGTCGTAAACGCCCAAATCTCTTAACTTCAGTTTTTGAGCAAAAACTGGTACTTATATACTCAGCGAACTCATAATACTCTCGAACAAACCAGCATGTTGTGTCTGTTATTCATTTCTTTTGCATTTTGATGTGATAAAAAAATACGGTCTAATTGAGAACCTCCTTCTTATTTTCAATTCGATTAAAAAGTTTCATTTACTTCTAGGTAAGTATTTATCGCTCGCTTACTTATGGATAGGTTCGTATTCATAAATAATTACGTTTGGGTATTCACAAAGATTTCTTTGGATTGAGATTACTTAATTTGTATTACAAGTAATTTAACGATCACCACCTGTAGTACCTACGCATGATTGATAATAA
The DNA here is from genome assembly GCA_963921415.1 of Pyrausta despicata. NCBI lineage: Eukaryota > Metazoa > Arthropoda > Insecta > Lepidoptera > Crambidae > Pyrausta > Pyrausta despicata. The sequence goes on along the minus strand of OY992860.1, from coordinate 12,010,382 downwards.
TTACATGATATAACAATGATACCAATATTATGCAAATAATACCTAGGTGTTTATTTTGGTCTTCCTGCACTACTTTGGATATGGATTTTATATAGCCTTAATCCTGTTCAAACCTGCGGTCTTAACGATAAACGCTTCACGCTTTTAAATAAATTTCAAACAACCTAAAGAATGTTTTAATACCCGTCTCGTAATGCTTGTACATAAGTTTTCAGATGATTCAGAAAACAAGAATGTTAATATATTAGCAATGCGGCTATCTTGCTTCTTATCACCTGAATCCATTGAATATATCTTATTATTAGCATTGATTAAAATTGTTTTGCTTGCCATCTGTAATTACTGACTTGTCCTGCTTTGTCCAATTTTTATAACGACTAAGCATCGCTTTTTTTTTAATTTCGGTCTGATCCCAAAAACGGTTCCACTGACATCAACTACGCATCGCTTTTTGAGGTTATTCCGGTCTGATCCCAGAAACGGATCCACTGACTATTTAGATCGGACTTACTGCTAGTGGATCAGATCAGACTCCAATCCACGTTTTATCTTTCCGATCCGATTCCCTTCCATATTAATAGAACGGAATAAATTATATTTTTAAATATCTGATCCCATACAAATTCTTCCTAAGGGATCAGACCAGAATAAAAAACAAATTGAAATATATCTGATCCATCAGGGTATCGCTTCTAGGGAGACAGATCGGAATAACTAAACCAGCATCTATCATCTGAGTACCCGGATTCCCAAGGCCCGGGACTGGACCCCGATTTATTTTTATCTTGATAAATGTAGGTAATTAAAAGTCATCTTCAGGGTTCTCCAGGACGGCGGCCTCGGGGATCGAGGAGGGAATATCCTCAGAGAACATTCATAGTCTTAAGATGACAAAAAAAAACGCACCGCTGTAAGTGACTTGCAGCAAGTCCCCGACGCTAGTGCTATTGCTGTCAGGGTCCACGGTGATGGCAACGGACCCGTTGTAGTAGGAGATGGTGTTGTTGGCTATCCAGCTGATGGAAACGTTGGTGGAGTCCATGTGGGTGTACATCAGCGTGGCGCAGTCGGCTTCAATGGCGAGGTCTGAGGCTATGGCTGCGATGTACCATTTGCCGTCGAGCTAAAAAAAAGTTGTGTAGATATTTGGCTTTCACTCATTAATCTAAACACGACTGTTTGGCAGCCATAATTGTCATCAACATATAGAGACATATATACTTGAGAGCATGATCATTACATTGTAACTAACTGATTTAAGTTTAGTAATATTACCCAGAAATCCATGAAGTATTAATTCAATATTTTAAGCAGTATAATTGTACTTATTTTAGCAGCTATACTTGACATCAACATACAGAGACAAATATACTTGAGATCAACATGATCACTACGTTGTAACCAACTGGTTTAAGTTTAGTAATTTTACCCAGACATCCAAAAAGTATTCATCTAATTTTTTCACCAGTATAGTTGTACTTAATATTTACTGTAAAATGCATTTATATTAATTTGTGGAACCGCACAATATTCGGTTACTTTAAGGGCTCTTTCACATAACACTTTAGTATGCAACTACCTAGTTATTTCGTATAAAATACATACGCAAAGCAGTTGCCGCGTCGCGACGTGAAAATTGCAAAGTTTAGGTTAAATTAGATAACTCTTTATTGCACACTATAAATAAGTACAACGAAGAAATTTTACATAAATAGATGTACAATGTACAAGTTTATACACAAAACTTAGTTGTGATAGCCTGGTTAGTTTCGTAATTTTAGTATCTTACAACACATAGCCCTTTAGAAACTGTATTGTTATTTTTATATTTCACTTTATAGGCACCAATAAGGTCTTTTGCGAAGAACCAATAATTACGCATTTTTTATTTTCGATATATGGACTGTTTGTTGCTAGAAATAGGAAAAAAAAACTTACTGCTTTCCAATCCAGTTCCCTCGGGGTAACCACAGGGCACGTATTATTTTTCAAAACCGAATTCACTTTACAAAACAGCATCACTAAAACCAAACACCGGATGAGCATTGTGGAACCTTGTCGCAATGAACCGTGACAGCAGGTCTGCACTGAGTGAGGCAGAGCGAATCGTTTCTCTAGTTTATACGAAAACAAAAACTGTTTTTATAAACTAGAAACCATTCGGTTTCGTTTTACATATTTCTTTTAGTGTTGTACTTACAAAGCTTAGGTGAAAAGTGCAATTGTGTTAAAAATTACATAGAAAATCTATAGGACCTCGTAATTTTAATTAAAATTAAATTAAATAAATTAAATATTTCACAACTATCACACCAATTCTCTAGTCCCAAATTAAGCTGCGAGGCTTGTGTTATGGGTACTAGACAACGGATAAACTTACTTAAATACTTTTTTTTTGTAAATAAATACATATTATACATAGAAAACACCCAGACCAGTACAAACACATATGTTCATGCACACTTATGCTTGTACTGTGCGGGGATCGAACCCGCGACCCTTCGTTTAGAAGTCCGACCTGTGGACCACTGCACCAAGCGGTCGTCGCATTGTTTCAGTAACATAATTCTGTAAAGTGCTGGAACCTAAACTATTGCGTTTAAGCAATCGAGATGAACTGTGATAGAATTTCATTGAAAAGAGATTCTTCCGTGAAATTATGACAAACTTGGTGTTATGCACTTTGATTTAAATCCGCAAAACTGATAAACTGCTAAAAGAAGAAAAGAAAGAAGAATCATTTACTTGAAGAAGGTTAAATCACTAAGTAAGTTATTACTAAGTTACATTTATTTAAAAAGTGATACTAAAATTATCCACCTTTCACGAACAGCTTCATAATGAAATGAGTCCGGTAGATATACCTAAGAACGAATAATTTTACTGCCTAGTTTATCGTTAAAATAAATCAGTCCATTGTCTACTTTTGATTTTAAATCACGCCTGAAGAAAGTGATTTCACTAACTATTTACGAATATGGCCAGTACAATTTGATAAGTTTTATTTGGAAATCATAATAATATTTCTACGTGTGTGTTGTATATTTTACTGTATCCGATTTTTATCATACGTTTCGTGCGTCTGATCACATAATTTAATATACGTAAACTTTTTGACAATGCCACCAAGTTAAATTAAGGGATCGGTGAAGTACTCAGTCATCACAATAAATCAGCATGACTTTACTTTTTGGACGTCATTTCATAAATACTCGTATATGACGGGCAAGTTTTCTGTACTGATGAATTTAAAATAGGTTGAAAATTAAATACGAGGAAAAGTGCTACACTAATTTATGATCTGAAGCTAAGCTAGAAACATTTTTTTCACTAACGTCAGAATATACAAATACATCAAATTTTACAAATACAAAATATTTATTTTCTTTTACAAAGATAAGCTTAATTTTACCTTAATACTGGCACACAGAAAGAATTCATAAGGTAAGAATTCATAACATATAACTAAATCTGGATTAAACCATGATATCATCAAACACTGTCACTTATTCAATCAAGAACACTTTCCAATATCGTCATGTCCAATTTTATCTACAAATTCTTGATAAAAGTCGAGATAACTCTGATAACTAGGCCACAGCATCAGATCTGGTAAATATTGGAAACGATGTTGAGGTTTTTACTATTTGTGCTATTTTTCGTGCTAAAATGTGGGACACAAGGTCAAGTGTTACAGTTTGGGACGTGTCCCGATGTGCAAACTGTGGAGTATTTCACTTTGGAAAGAGTGAGTGAGAGGAGACGATTTTCTTTTGTTTCTTTGTTGATAAATCCTTTAAAAAAATACTAACCCCTCGACTACAAAAGAAATAGTCTGAATATAACACTTGTTTATATAATATCCAAAGAAATTGAAACGTTTGCCTCCCTTAGGTTATGTCATTTGGGCTGTCATTTACTTTTCATTGGCCGCCTTATATTTAAACAAAGGATAATCGCAGCCTAGTTCTTTTGTAGTAAAGGTTAGAATTCTGACTTGTTGCTTTAGAAACCAAAACTCTAACTGGCCAAAATAAGAAAAAAAGAAATAAAAAGTAAGTGTTTATTGGGCTTATAAGCTACAATTGATATACAGGAATAGGTTAGTCCTAGTAGTATATTATAAAACTGAAATGAAAGAAAAGTGTAGGTATAACCAAAATGACACTCTGCTGTCTTATGTAACCAAGTAAATGTGAAATCCATGATGTTGATGACTAAATCTTAGCTTAAACACATACCTAGAATAGAATCCAATGCTCATGTAATTTAAAGAAGTGAAAGTTTTGTTGGGCTGTTAGTTCTTTCTAGTGTACCTATAGTGATCGGTTTCGCATTCTTTTCATAGAAAAGCAAGACAAGACCCTGCGGCATATGTTTCATGTTTTGTTCGCAAAGGTGTGTTACAGCTCTCCTACCAATTTTTAGTAGCCTGGCATATTCAAATAGAGTTGCACACGTCTTCTTCATCTTCCTTTCCAGTTTCTAGGCACCTGGCACGAGATCGAGCGGTTCCCCGCCTGGTACGAGGGTGACGGCCATTGCGCAACCAAGCATATCCAGCTGTGCGGGCGCAGGGTCGAGATAGAACACAGCTACGTCAGAGATGGCATAGAATACGTGCTGCATGTCAACAGCACCTACAACCCCGGAGACGAGGCCGTGTTCAGGATTGAGAGGAATAATATTGGTAGGTCTATTTCTAAGCCCCTACACTGACTGAAAGACCCTGCGCTTCCGAGCGGGTTAAGAGGCTATACTTTATATAGATTCCTTTCGGGTTTAACCGGTGCGTTTGCTCACACGGTCAAGCTTGTACTGAAAGAACAGAACTACGGATACCGGCTTAGAGTAGGGGGCAGTTGTGCCTACTTTATGTACGTAGTTTAGTGGCCAGTTGTGCTGGGCCCTGGGCTTCTTCTGGGTCTGTCGTCCGCTAAAAGAGGCCCGAGACGGCGTTGCGCGTGTTCCCGCGCGTCGTCTGTTGTTTCCGAGACGGGTTCGAGTTTCTCCCTCATCGCAACCATTAGGGGGTCGCTGCAAAGTGAGTCGGCCGATTCCGGGGAATTGCGGTGAATGCCTGTGGCCTCTCGGCCTACGGTGGACCCGCCACGTCCGCGACTCACAAGCACAAGGCACCGGAGGGCACCGTCAGGTTTTTAGTAGGTAGGCGGGGTCTCTCACCGAGGCCTGGAGTCCCACATAACCCACAGCTGGTGGGTACGTCTAGCAGCATTTTCCTGACGACAAAAAAAGGGGCCAGTTGTGCGAGCGCAGGTTGTAGATAGATAGAGCACAGCTACGTCAGAGATGATACCGAGTATGAACTTCAGGTCAACATCACCTGTAACACCGGATACGAAGCCGTGTTTAAGATTGAGAAGAACAATAGTGGTAGGTCTATTATACTTTTATTCCGCACCAATTGAATGGTAGAGAATGGTATAAGGCATTAAGTAAGTACACTTTTGGTGCATTTAGACAAGGTGAAGATTATCGCGGTACTAAGCTAGTCCGGAGGCCACTAATTCCTAGCATTTCGTTCGTATTTTTGGGTCTACGTAGTTTTAGGACACTGCGCAACCCATATGTGTGTGAGAGAAGAGTCTTAATACAGCAAAGCTTTGGCTTTGCTAACCTAAAAATGTCTTTCAAAAATTTAACTAATAAACTATTCATTGCATTTCAGATCCCATTGGAATCCCCATATCTGTGATAGCGACTGACTACACGAACTATGCAATCCTCTACGGATGTAAAATTAACAATCTTTTGAATATCAAATATAGTAAGTACGATTTTATACGATTAAGTTAGGCCTAAAATAAAACAATAATGTTAAATAGTTATTTGTTATACAAGAGTGCAAAGTTGCTTTTTAACCGCGTCTTCAATTTTGATGACCGAGCAAGCGAAGGATTCTAAAATTGAAAGTAACGTTGCTATAGGTATTTAAATTGAGTGTAATATTTTTGTTGGGTACTGTAATATTAGTGTTAGTCACTTGTGTACTGTTTTTCGAATGCTTGCTTTCTTGTTCTAGGATAATTCTATAAAATATGCCAGCAAAACGTTTTCTGAGAAAGTTTTGGCTCCTTTTGCTAATCGCCACGTGTTGAACATAACGTACTGTTTTAAATACTTCTCGCGTGATTGTTGAGGGAGAAAGATTATTTGCGCATTATTAACAGTTTCAGCCAATTATGTTGGCGTCAAACAAACTTCCTCGTCGCTAGAATCACTCATTTTAGTTTTTTCACTTGTTTTCAAGTTTCTTGTTTTTAATATAAGGTTTAACAATGACGTGAAAAAATGCCGCGTAAAGAACCGCCAACAAAGCAAATTGAAAAAAAAACACCAAGAAGGTTCCGATATTGAGTTTTTAACAAATTAAAAAAATGTTGTATGATATATTTGGCACCATAGAATATTGGGAATATCCGTATGTATAATTAAAACTATTATTGAAATCATAGCACCTCTTTTAGCGATCATTTTTAACAAATGTATTGATGAAGGAAAATTCCCAAATTTAATGAAATTTAGTAAAATAGTACCGTTATTTAAATCTGGTGACAAAAATAACCCCTCAAATTTTCGACCGATATCAATCTTACCGGTTCTAAGTAAAATTTTTGAAAAGATTATATTCAATCAGCTACTATTTCACTTCACATCAAACAATTTATTGCATAATAAACAATTTGGTTTTACAAAGGGTCGCAGTACTGCTGATGCTGGAGTCGCTCTGTTGAAACATATATTTGATGCCTATGATAGTAAGCATGATGCTGTGGGAATCTTTTGTGACCTCTCTAAAGCGTTTGATTGTGTTGACCATGAGACCCTGTTGAGAAAACTACGCCATTATGGTGTATCAACTAATGCATGTAACTTATTTAATTCATATCTCACTGAGAGAACACAAAAGGTTTCTATCAATGGAGCAGAGTCTCCTGGAGCACCTCTCACTATGGGTGTGCCCCAGGGTTCGATATTGGGACCGTTACTGTTTCTAATATATATAAATGACCTTCCATACTTTGTCGACGGTGCTTGTGAGATAGTGTTATTTGCTGATGATACTTCACTACTTTTTAAAACTCCAAGGGGTAAAGAATTGTTTGACGATGTAAATGGTACTCTCTCGCGAGTACTTCATTGGTTCACCGTTAACAATTTATTGCTTAACGCGACCAAAACTAAATGCATTAAGTTTACAATGCCCAATGTCCGACAAGTTCCAACAAGGGTTGTTGTTAAGGATGAACAACTAGTTACTTCAAATACCGTAACTTTTTTGGGAATTACTTTGGATGATAAGCTCCAGTGGGGTCCTCATATCATGACCTTATCAAAGAGACTAAGCTCCGCTGCATACGCTGTAAGAAAGATAAGGTTTCTGACTGATGTTGAAACGGCAAGACTAGTTTATTTTAGTTATTTTCACAGTATCATGTCATACGGCATCTTACTATGGGGCTCAGCTGCAGATATAGAGACAATTTTCGTATTGCAGAAACGAGCCGTGCGGGCTATTTATAAACTTAAATCAAATGAAACACTTAGAGAATTGTTTAAAGAAGTTAAAATACTTACAGTTTACTCGCAATACATTTACGAAAACCTAATTTACGTTCGAAAAAACTTACACTTATTTCCTAAAAATAGCGATTTGCATAACTTCAACACAAGACAAAAAAATAGGCTTGCCGTTCCACATTTTAGGCTTCATAAAGTTGGTCACTCATTTATGGGTAGATGTGTAATATTTTTTAATAAATTACCTGAAAATTTAATTTCATTGCCTTTAGATAAATTTAAAACAGTTGTAAAAGATGTATTAATGTCGAAAGGATATTATAAAATTGATGATTATATAAATGACAAAGATATATGGAAATGTTTAAATGCAAACAATTACAATTATTGTAAATCAATTTTGAAAAGAGGCAATGACAATAGTGACTGAGTTTCTTGCGCCGCTTCTTCTCAGCACTGGCCCAAACTGTCCCGAAGCGGTGGTAGGGTCAATTTATATGTTGGGACGTGTAAAAGTGCTAATTTGTTAGCCTAATTACAAAAATAAATTGATTTTATTGATTTTTATTGTAGCAATAAATAGGTTTAATGATTTTTTTTATTCACAAACTTGGTGCACACGATGTTCTAAATTCAAATTTACTTTAACCTCTAGTGAATAAAAACGGCTTTTCCACTTAGATATTGAAGAGCAAAATGACTCTTTCCGAGATGGTGGGATGAAAATTATATTTATCTACGGACATATCATTAGTGCTCTAAAATGCGTTCAGAAACCGTAGGAAATGACCAGCATTACTACAACCAATTTTACTATGAGAACTTTCTTATCTGTGGCAGTAGGTAAAATCTGTACTGTAATGTTATAACAGTATCAATTTCTGTAAGGTTATGACTTTAAATTTGGAACAGCTGTCAAAACTAAAGTAGGTCTCTATTCTAGTATCCATTGATATTAAAGCAGTTATCGATATGAAACGTCAAATTCAGTATGTTTTTAATCCAAATCGCACGACATATGATCACGAGTGACATGAGGATAGGGACTTCATTCGTTTGTCTATGATATAAAAAAAAATCGTCGTGACGGAGGATTGAATTACCCGCCATTACTGTTGTCATTCATTTGTTTGTTGGTTTTTCGCTGTGACGAAAATATTGTGAAAAGTTAAAATATGATATGTGTGTAGATAAAGTAGTGTATGCAACTGTACATAATTAGGCCTTAAAAAACTCGTGTGATGCTATTATGAAACTCGCTGACGCTCGTTTCATAAAACCACACTCGTGTTTTAAGGCCCCTCATTATGTATCAGTTGCATAAACTACTATTATAATCTTGCGATTATAATTTCAAATAGGCTTTGTTAAATTCATTGACAATGTAGTGTTTTTTGTTTTACAAAATCCTTTATTAATAATAATAATAGTAACATACACATGCCTTACTATACAACAAATATAGCATGACGCAGACATAAGAAACAAGTACCTTTTTAGGATAAACACCTCTTAAAGTTAACACAATTGAAATTATACATTAAAATTCAGAACTAATTTACAATTAACAATATTACATACGGATTCAGGTTTGATAAACTTTTAAGATATAAAGTTCATTTTAAATAGAATGAGGGTTGGCTTGGAATTGGAATGTTTTCGTAACTTGAGTCTACACTCAAGAACTGCCTGACAGCGCACACCTGCGACATACTGGTCGCTGCGACTCTCTTCTGACAGGGTGTTAACCAATCACCACCGATACACACCACAAGACATGGCCTTTCGTTCCATCTTTTCGTTGGTGTACCTGCCTCGTTGATTTAGTGGCAAAGTTTCTGCCTTACATCCGAGGGGTCCTGGGTTCGAATCCCAGGTCGAGCCAAAATTGTTTCTGAGGTTTTCTGTCATGGATTTCTCAAAAACAGCTCGGAGTCGGGAAGTTGGCGGTGTTACACCCCCGTGCCTCGGTTAGCACGTTAAACAGTTGGTCCTGCGCCTGATCTCTCTCCGGTCATGTCGGATTGCCGTCTCACTGAACTTTGAGAGTGATGGAACAGTGAGTGCACCTGTGTTTTGCGCTCCCACTTGTGCACTATAACATCTCCTGCGTGGTAGGCTGATCTCTGTTGAAATTAGCCGCCGTGGTCAAATCGGCCAGGATGACTAGTATTATTTATTGCACTATCTGAGGCGGGAATCGAACCCGCGTCCGTGGGAATCCGGCCTATATCACTCGGACACAAAGACATTGGCAAAGCCTTTTGAAATTTGCTACTGCTTTCTTAACGCGTAGGCCGTGTTAGGAAACTACTACTAAGACTACTTTTCCCATTCCAGCTGTAGGATGGATCCTGTCAAGACAGACGTCACTCCTTCCGGAAGTGCTGCAGGCAGCCAAGACTACCCTCAATGGAATACCATACACCAGCCCCAGCTTCCTAGAACCAGTGCGTCATGAACCATATCTGTGCTCTAAATATTGGACGGCTCATGTGCAAGCTGAGTATTTGACTGATTATTAGATGGAATATATTGAGAAAATTGTTGGTTTTGTATTAAAATAATGGGATGAATCTTGTTGTAAGCAAACCTTTTACACACACGCTTCATGCATTACATAATTGTTGATAAAAATAGTGCTAGAACATTCTTGTTACACATAAACACTCGGTACCGTGATAGCATAGAAAAATGCTTGTACTTTCCCGTCCGGGAAGCGAACCCAAGAATTTAGAGCAGGCGTCACTTACATCAATGACTGCTATGTACAGTTTATAGCACGTCAGGTTACCCATGTAAACTACGTAAATAGTTATTATTTTGAAGAGAACAGAGGCGGTCTCAAGGTCAAAGAGGAGTAGCCTTATGTGTTGCTTTCTGTACATCACTTGACCACGGGATTCTACTATATTTATTGCTATAGATAGGATGCTTAATGAGAAAAAAACCGTTGGTCCTCGGTGAAAATCAGAGTCATAATTCTGAGCGACGACCAGTTCGGCATGTATAGTTAAAATAATTAATGTTTTTATTTAATACATATCTTATTTTTGATTATTATTTTATCTGTATATTTTAATTGTGCCAAATAAATAACTTCTAAAACACTTTCTTATCAACTCATTTTTTCAACACAAAAATCAAATAGGAACAGGATACTTAAACGAAGTGGGTTCTGTATTGAAGTCGTCGTAGTATTTGGGGTTGCATTGACTCCGGTCTTCTGTTACTAGCTTTTGTTCGTCGATACCGAGCTCTCTTAGGGGTTTTATTGCCAGCTCCTTCGATACCACGTTGAGATACGGTTTCTTGGACAGTATCCAAACATAAACTGTGAAAATATGATGATTCATTAGTCGGTGAACTTGTTCCATTTTGTAAGAAGTCATGAAGTCATTTTCGAATGCTCTTGACATTCTTGCCAAATTCTTCCTTTCAATTTATTTTTACTTAGCATTTGTTTATGAACTTTGTAGCATATCAAGAAGTTCTACAAAAGGCTGACTTCATAAAAACTGCTGGGAAAAAGGAAAAATTTTGAGGTAAATCTGATCAACACATTCCAATCGACATCGATTTAAAAAAAAAATGTGGCGCTATGAGAAACGCAAATGACTTACTGTAATGCTTGTCAATCAGAGGACTGTACTGGCAAGTATACGCAGTCGCATAGTAATTGTAATTCGTCGCAAGAATTTCAAAATTATACGCTCTCCTTTGCACTGAAACATTTGTAAACAAAAACCATTTTTTATATAAGTAAATATTATCTGTCTGTCCTGAATAACAAAAAAAAATCAAGCCTTTTCAAAAGTTTTACAAGAACACGATGTGTATGTGGTGTGAGTGCTCCACCTCCAAACGAAACAAAAAATTGGCAGACTAATTTTATTATTTATTTATTTATTTATTATGAAAACAAAATGTACATTTTATAAACAAGATCAAGTGAGTCTCATTTAGAGTTTAAGTTTAACAAGTAATATTTATGTATCCAATATGCTGAGGTAATATTTTTTTAAATTACGTTTAAATTTATGTCTATCTCTTTCGCGTCGAATGTCTTCCGGCAAACTATTAATAGGTAAATGTAGTTGTGGCGACCTCTACCGTTCGCCATCACAAGCGCATGCAACAAGTGCTGTTACGGCTCCATAGGCTATAGATGGCACTGTTAGCCTAGTACTGGCCTAGTACCGTACATGAACTGCGGTATATAAGATATAGTAGCAGAATAATAAATATAGACAAATCAAGATGATGTCTATCGGACCTCAGTCCTCGACCATAACACCCGGTCGGTAGGAAGCGCTTCCCTTTAGCTTCCTAACGCTAAATCAGTTGCGTCAAATAGTAAAGCTATGGTGAAGTTAAAAGTTTGTAGCACCTGAGATTGAACGATATAGACAGGAATATCTCAGAAAACACATAGTTTGGGCTTAGGCTTTAAATTTGATATAGAAAAATTGTAGCAATATGTAGAAACCATTTGAGAATTCACTGACACTTTGCGTTCCCAAGTTATAGCCATTAGTTAGGACCACTCACACCGCATGCTCATGCGTATGAGTTTTTCTAGAGACTACAACTTTTATTTCTGCTGTGCAACTTCACTTATCATAAGAAAGATTTTGTTTAAGAACAAGTGTGACAAAGATTATGACCTGGAGAAGGAAGATATTTAACATTTATTGTTTTCTCCTGAGTGTTCTTTGTTTCGCCCTCTATCTACTTAAATATACTTGCATATCTTCTGCTTTTCTAATAGTTACAGTTTATGAAATATCGCATTTCGTTAATCCCTTACGGAAAACAGTGAGTAGGGTACGATATTTTATATTGGATTAAAACAGGAGGAGGTCCTCTATTCAACCGTATTTTTTGTATGTTACTTTATGTTTATACGTACGCCTTCTCGGAGCATCTTGATGGTGGAACACCAGCTCTAAAGAACCGCTGGGCTTTCCTGCCGCCGGTGTAGAGACCGAAGCCAAACTGTATCTATGGAAGAGACCTCTGTCAACTCTTGATTGGTTGAAGCGAACCATGTCTGTGTTTTTGAAATAATTCAAGGGTTCGATTCCTATTTGGATCACAGAGCAGTTGTTCTTGCGTTGACCGTCGCTGGAGTAAGAGTAGGCTTGATACCATTTGCCGTAGAACTGAAAATCAAAATCTAATAATATGTATTTAGCTCTAGATACCTAAAGACTGCTTGTACATATCCCCTTTTCTTAACCGGAATTTTGACCGGTATATTCGCCGGATTAGCGGTGGTGTTTGGGTAATACCGGACACCGGACCAATCTATCTACTAATCTATGTCCGGTGCATGTACTTGTATATGCTCTCATTATGAATCATGCATTTTGAGGAGACCGTTAAGAGCAGTGCGTGTTAAGAAAATTTGGAACTGTTAAGAAGATCATGAAAGGATGTTTAGTGTTAATTTTTTTGGACAAAATATTATCCTGTGCATCTAGTTTTCTTATGTAGTCAGGATTTTGTAATGAAGACGCATTTTTGCAATTGAAATAATTACCACTACGAGTATATCGAAAAATCAATCCATTTGTTTGCGAAAATGTGTATGTGCATGAACGCTTGTTTATCATAAAGAATTTAGCAGGGAACTAACTCAATAATATAGAAATATACTCTAAAATACAAAAAAAGTTAAAGCAAGGAACCACTTACATCTTCCAGTCTGAAGTCATCCTGGGCCACGGCATTTGTGGGACATTTCCCAGGAAGGGTGAAATACCCGTACACATTGCAAACACAGAAGGAAAATACGAATAATTTTAACATTTTAACAAAGCAACGAGTGTTCCCTTGTAATGCCAAGTTGTCATTAATAAACATTAAGAAACGTAGCTTGTTGAGGTGATCTAAGGTTATCGGGACGTAATAACAACAAATCGTATTCTCTTAACTGTAACTATTATGGATAGCAGTTATGGATTTCGAGAAATGCAAAAACCTAATAGGCATTTTCCTGTTATAGAAAAAAAACTATAGCGTAATTAGATTTTTAGTCCAAATAAATCGGCTAAATGCCCTAGGCAAAGTTACAATTAATTTTCGATGGCGAAATCGCTATTGACTTCCGCGTCTTCAAATTCGTAGTAGGTAAATACTATGCCATCCATTGGTATATATACGAGTATAGCATCTCATATTATATTATGTATCTCAAATTATATAGGTATAGCTTATGTCGAATTGAGCGTAAAGTATAATTAACTTTTTTCAGGAACCAAAATCTCTACTGTCATATTTTTTAACTCATAATATAATCTAAGACAAAAAAATATTCTTAAACACATACTAACCTTATGTGCCTAATAAAAAAACTTTTTTTTGTCAGAATAGTTATCTCATTTCTCTGAAATTAATCAAATAGGTAAACAAAAATATTTTTATTGACACGGCGAGCATCATTCTGTGAATTATCGTTAAGTGGCGTTCACATTTGTATTCTCATACTTGTTATCTTTATTTCGTTAGTTATTATTTAATAGTCAACTGTAATGCGATTACGAACAATATTAGAATTCTAAGTGTGTCTACTTCATAACTAAACGAGTATTTTAATATTATCTATTAGCCGTATAGTGCATGCCACTCAAGCTAATTCCAGAATTTTCCGCCAGCCAGCGCATTTATGCTACATACAGTCGCCGCGACTCAAAACTGTAAGTGTGTCAGTCAACCAATCGCTGCGGCCATATCACTGACAGTCGCTAGTCGCAGGGACAGACTGTTTCAGACTTCTATTTTTTTCTGAGCAGCATCATTTCTCTTGTCATTGCAGAGACCATTACAGCACAGGCCAGACGTGATCTTTGGCGCGAAGACGCTTCTCTGCCTACTCCCTTTGTCCCACTTGACGAGAATCTCCCGATGTGAACTGTGTTTGCGGTGCAGTGCAAACTATGGCACACTTAACATCGTGCCCGGCGTGCCCCAACACCTGCACGCCAGCGGATTTAATGAACTGCAGTCGATCCGCAATACAAGTGGCTGAATTCTGGGCTGCCACGATATAATTTCTCGTGTTCCATCGACACGCTAAGAAGAAGAAGAGACCATTTTCTTTAATTTGAGCTACGTTTTTTGTCTTTGGACTATGAGCGAATCTGTTCTGTGATTGATGGTAACTTGCTGAGCTGCTTTCCATGGGATGCATCTACTCATCTGCTGCCCAGAGCTACTGACCGTCTTCTAGCTCTAGGATACGGTGACGTTTTAGTCGTCTCACATAGTATTGAGCCACGTGAAAAGGGACTGCGTAAATATCATTCACTAAAAATACCGAAAGGAAGTAATCGTTATGCGAAACCCTACACCAATTTAGCGGCAATTGCGATGTAAAACGCCTTTACGGGCAGGGGTCATCTCATTGGATAATTAAAGCGTGGGATGCTCTTGCGCAGCATTCGATATCGCACATTCGTTCTAGACACATGATTTTTAGACAAACACCGAAGTGAAAATGTTGGTGTTTTTGCTGAGTGTTTGTGTGACGGCGGTCTCTGCAGCAGAGTTCACTCTGGCCGGTGAATGTCCAATTATTAAACTGCAGGAGAACTTGGACTATACTAAGGTGAGATGATCCCCTTACTGTACTTTTAAGATACATATTTCCTTTTCAATCCAATCCATTTTGATTTTACAGCACTATGTAACAGTGTTAGCTATCATAATTCTAAACAAGCCTACCTGAAACACATAAGCACTTTAGTACCATGTTAATATGTTATTCTAGTAATAAAGTTTACAGACAGTTCAGCTAATTACCATACCTTGGTTGCTAGGCCAACGTGTTTCACGGCTCACCTATGTTTTAAAGAGATATTCGTACCTAATTTGTAGGTGCGAAATAATGATAAATGAATTTACATACAAGTAACATTAAAGTGATAATAATAGTTATCAACTCGGAAAAATGCATATTTGAATAGGCTACAGGTAAATAGCCATTTAATGAAAATGAAACATCAGTGAATCATTTTCGTAGCAATTGATACTTTAAAGTAGGAGTTTCACTAAATGGTGATAATTTTCAAGATATAGCCGTTTGACAAGAACGACCTTATGTCACTAGGAACATGGTTAGTAACGAAACTATTTTTAAACTTGGTTACGTAGCTACGTGAAATATATTCAGGAATTTAAAACAGCTTACATAGACCACAATTCCGCATGCAAAGTCAGCAAATATGACATCTGCAATTTACGAGTACTTATATTTTACCAATAAAATTCAATTCTCCATATTTACTCAATGTGTTGAAAAAAAATAAAGAAGTTTTTTATTTGGTTTATAAACTACAGTTAAAAATTGACCCAGGACTCGGACAAGTATATCGAAAAACTAAAATGAAAGAACAGTGTAGCTTGTATCTACAAGCTTACTCAAATCTTATTGTTATTTTTTGCTTGATAGCTGCTATCCAAACACTTGTCTACTCCATGTTTTAACTCCAAGAAAAATACCAGTAAACTCACTATTCCATCCACCCAAATCACAATTCTCGGACGGATCTGTTAATTTGTACGCTAAATGAATTCAACAGAGTTGCACTACCGTTTATTTCTTACAATAAGTAATTATTTAATAAATTTATTAGTAGTTTAAATGGTTTTGTTAAGCATATGGGCTGTACTGTCGATTTGGGTAAACCCTGTAATGATAGTATAAGTTTAATAAATCAATAAAATAATAATAATAATAGAGGTGCTTGTGGCGTAGTGCTTGCAGCGCTTTGGTAGTGATACCAAAAGTTAAGCAACCTAAGGCGCGGTCATGTTTGGGATGGGTGACAATTCTGACCATTTAAGTGACGTCTATTTACAAGCATCTTCGTGCTTCGGAAGGCACGTCAACCGGTTGGTCCCGGTTCGATCGACAGATATTAGTCGTTAAGCCTAGTCAGAGGCCCTCGGGCGGCTTAATACCATCTGACAGTAAGGTTGGTCACTTACCTGACACACACCCCTCCACCAATCCGCACTGAGCCCGCGTGGTGGAGTATGGTTCGGACCACCTCATAGTTGTGGTGAGGCCTGTGCCCAGCAGTGGGTCTTATAGACTGATGGCTGGATGGATTAGGCTGATGAGAGATGAGAATAATAATAAATTAACAAACATCCTCTACAGTTTTCAGGAGTCTGGTATAACGTAGCCAGCTACGCCAGCGACGGTCGCTCTATCTACGACTGCGCAACCCTAGACTTCCAAGAAGACAACCTGGGCTATACCCTGAGGGAGACCTACGTGGTAGAAGACCAGGGGAATAGAACGCAGAAGTCATACTTTGCTAGAGTAGACCCGACATTCGACGCTGGGAACAAGGCCAAGTTTATCGTCAGCCACGAGGATGGAGGTGAGTTAGGACTGGGGATTAAGATTACTGGATCAAGCATCCAGCTAGACCCAGCACATTTTTCTACAAGCAGCAGTCAGCATTTTCAGCATATTGTGCACTAGCTTCCCGGCAGCGGCTTTAGTTACCGTGTAATTCAGTTCCCTAACATATTAAGGATAATATTACTATACATATAAAGCTTCTCCTTAAATCACTCTATCTATTAAAAATCGGCAACAATATCCATTGAGTAGTAATAAAGATCCAAGCATATCTCAACAATCTTCTTACCTTGAATATTCAAAAAACTAAATATATGACATTCGCTGCTTCCATAATGGGTCAGCCTACCTATGACGCATCCTATAATGTGAGGATACATCAATGTAATGCCGCAAATCCTAACTGCACATGCCTGTCAATAGCACGAACAGACTCCATCAAATATCTAGGAGTAGTACTTGATAGTATTTTAACCTGGACTCCACAGATAGACAGCTTGGTGTCACGCGTTCGAAAAATCATTCCTGTTTTTAGAAAACTGAGAAATTCTGCGGACCCCAAAACCCTAAAACTCGTGTATTTTGCTCTAGTCCAGTCGATCCTCACCTACTGCATTCCAGCTTGGGGAAGTGCCTGTTCCACTCACTTCTTAAAACTGGAACGAGCACAGAGAGCTGTCTTAAAAGTAATGACAAAGAAGCATTTCCGGTACCCGACCATTGAACTATATAAAGACTGCGAAGTACTTACGACCAGGCAGCTCTATGTGCTCCAAATGACACTCCGAAGACATCGATCGCTCCCGATGGTAGATGGTGTTCAGCGGGTGGGCCGACGAATAAGATACAGAGTATGTGAACATATTCCTTACAGAACCGCTCTAGCTGGTAGGCAATACTACATCAAGAGTTCTCAACTCTATAATAAAATAAACAAAGAACTCAAGATTTTTGGCACCAACTCAAGAAAGTGTAAACTGGTTTTGGGCCAGTGGTTGCAGGGGCTGACATATGTGGAAACTGAGGACCTCTTGAATATATCCTCCTTGTAAAGAATAATAAATAATAATTGTTAGGGCAAACAACGCTCAAATGAACGTACACACACATAATTACAAACACACTGCACACTCTTGCACGCATACAAAACACACACACACAGAAACACACACACACGCACGCGCACGCACACACCACACACACACACACACACACACAACGTACGCACGCACGCACCCACCATACACACACACACACACACGACGTACGCACGCACGCACACACTCACACCTTTGCTGATTTAAGACATTTTGTTAAACCTAATTCTTTTTGTTTCTTTTGAATTAAATTTAAAAAAGAAGATATATATTTTTAGAGATGGCAATACCTTATCTGAGTCCTGTTTTAAGTCCGGTGGAGGGCGCTAATGACTGTCATACAGTTTTAAAAAAAAAACTAGTACAGCCGTTAACGTTCTACCGTATCTCATTCTTGTGTCGCCAATACTTTATTTGTACCTATTCTAAGATACCAGATGTAACAATTTGTACCAATAAACTTTATTATTATTATTATAAGCATACATGCATAGGGAAAAATCCGGATAGTTGCTCCACTTTTTGAAAAAGTTTTATTTCTTTAAAATATGAACCTTCTGAAAATTATTGAGTATGTTTCTCAAAACATTGTTTTTTTAACTTGTATACTAGCCTATTTTTGAAAACCACTATTTTTAACCACGGTTCTAAAAAAATACTGTTTTAGTAAATCTCTCAAAAAGGGATAGTTGCCTACCATGGCAGATAATTAATTGTCTATCGTGTAAAATGCTGAGGGGGATACATGCCTTTGTCGGGGACATTACCCACGACATAATTTTTAATTTTGGAAAAAAAAACATTCATCAATTAAGGTAACCGTGGTTGACTGGTAGAGAATGCCTCCCGCATTAAGTCCACTATTGTACACAAGTTTGTGCAGAAGTTTTGAAATGAATAAATAAAATAAAAGTGTTCTTTATTATGTCATTATAATTTCCTGAGATCTTTTGTTTATAGAACAATTTGTTATATTAATCAACATTATTACGAAGGTGTCGGAACTTATTGTAGTTACTAATAACAACTTATACTCCTATCATAGTACATTCAAAACCGGGGCATGCATCCCCCCGAGGCAACTATCCGGCTTTTACCCTACATAGGGACATACGGGTGCAGCGACTTTACTCTAAACTATATAGTTATATATACAGTGGCCAGCACATCTGAATACCTATTTTCATTGCAAATTCGCCCGTATCACGTAGTGTTTACCGTCACCAATATGACTGTGATCTTCTAGAGCGATCGGTTAAGTTTTTGTAAGAAAAAAAAATTTTTTTAATGAAATTATACTATTTTCAGACAAAGTCCTGCAGTTTCCGTTCTTCGTTTTGTCTACGGATTACGACAACTACGCCGTCGCCTACACTTGCAAGACCTTGAAGAAGAAGTTGCGCACACACTATGGTAAATTGCATTTTGCTGGATATTTTTAACCTCCTACGAAAAAGAGGGTAATTTTGTATTCTGTTTGTGCCTGTATCTGGCATCGTAGCTCCCGAACGTGTAGATAGTGTAGGTAGAAAGATAATTAATGATGATAATGTCTTTATTTGTATATAACTAGATCTAAATATACTAAACTTCCGATTATACAAGCTGATAAATGTAGCTCCCAATTTTGTGAGAGACTGGTGCCTGATAAAGATTTTGTTAAAACCTGTTCTACAGGTCCCTGCGGGAAATGTTATTAATTACATTTTTTTAAAATCCAATAAAGTCCATGTATTTCTGTAAGTAGTAGGCTAACAACTAGCACTTTTACACGTCCCAACATATAAATTAACCCTACCACCGCTTCGGGACAATTTGGGCCAGTGCTGAGAAGAAGCGGCGCAAGAAACTCAGTCACTATTGTCATTGCCTCTTTTCAAAATTGATTTACAATAATTGTAATTGTTTACATTTAAACATTTCCATATATCTTTGTCATTTATATAATCATCAATTTTATAATATCCTTTCGACATTAAAACATCTTTTACAACTGTTTTAAATTTATCTAAAGGCAATGAAATTAAATTTTCAAGTAATTTATTAAAAAATGATACACATCTACCCATAAATTTACAA
This sequence comes from Pyrausta despicata, assembly GCA_963921415.1. Lineage (NCBI taxonomy): Eukaryota > Metazoa > Arthropoda > Insecta > Lepidoptera > Crambidae > Pyrausta > Pyrausta despicata. The sequence continues at coordinate 11,990,285 of OY992860.1, read as the reverse complement.
ATTACTATTAATTTAATCATGGTGGTTCTTACTCTTAGCTATGGTCGGTCATTACTCGTTCAGTCGTTGAAGCGCACCAGCTGTTTTCATGGTTGAAGTCGGGGGTTTTACCATTTGGGACTTTCTTTGCGACAGTACATGATTATATTTATTAAATTACCCAATTTCACAACGACAATCAAAATATGTATGATTTAAGAGTGATTTTTGTATTGCTATACACAGTCATATACATAGCCACAGAGTCCATGACAAAAATTGTTGGCACTAGGCATAAGTTGGCCGAGAACAGATCTGGTGCGCTGTTTGATTTCCTCTAAGCGTGGATTCGACCAAACAGGTTTGGGTGTTAGACGTCGTGCATTCATTTTTTTTCTGTGTCAAAACGTCAAGGTGTTCTCGTTTAACTCCAAAACGATCTTGGTCTTGACTTGGTCGAATCCAAGCTAATTTTCTTTAATCATACCTTACATAAATAATTCAAATTAGAATAATAATAATCTCCCAGCTGGTTTCAACTACGGCGGTCAATCTCAACAGAGATCAGCCAACTACGCAGGAGATATTATAGTGGACCAAGTGTGAGCGCAATACACAGGTGCACTCACTGTTCCATCACTGTCAAAGTTCAGTATGACGCCAATCCAGCATGACCAGAAACAGATCAGGCGCAGGACTAACGGCTTACCGTGCTTATTAAATTACCTCTCTTCCAGTGTTCACCTGGGTCCTCTCCCGCAAGAAACAGGCTTTGCAAGGCGACGTCCTGAAGCAGGTGGAAGACTCTCTATCCAAATACACAGAGCTGGTGGAGCATAGACAATCGTTCGTCTTCAAAGACTTCTCCGAAGCAAGCTGCTCGTTTACCAACAAGTTTGGCAGCGATTTCTTCACGAGCAATTTCTGGTGATCGATTGATTTTATCTGTGATATCAAAGTTATTTGACTGGCTATTGTTTTGTTTTATTTTAATTCTTTGATATATCTAATAATTTTACTCGCCTTTAATAGTGTGTTTACTCATACGTGTTACCTAAAACCTTATGTTTATGTAATAGTGCATCCATTTATTCCAATCATCACAACTACTAGAATATGAAAGAAGACGTGCCTGCGTGAAACATGTAATAAAATTCAATATTTTTCTTTGAAACGTTTATTTTAAGCTTACTATCTGGTAACCTTATTTCGAATTTTATAAATATTTGCTCATATTCGTTAAAAATAGACATTAATATACACTTCTTAATTTACAGCCATTGTTATATTTGTTCAGTAGTAAAACACAAATTTCATTTGACGTTGAGAACAACATCAAGCTCTCCACATATAAGACTGACAAAGTGTGGGTGTAAATTGTATAGCATCTACAAATATCTATTTCTAAACCGTAGAAGCCAAGAGTATCCAGATTCGCGGTCTTACTCCTTCTATTGCATTGTGATGGAGACAGCTATCTTCTCGTCAGTTCTTACTGCTTCTTGACGGGGCTGTTAGGTTCCGTAATGGTGCTGGTGCCTTCGTACTTGCAGGCCTCCTCTGAGAAGTCGGTTTGGATAAGTTTAGAAGCGTCAATGTCCTTGGAGTGGGCCTTGAAGAAGGCGTCTACAGCGGTCTTGGCTTCGCCTTCCAGGGTCTTGGTTCTGGAGAGGACCCACACCATATCTGTTGGCAAAGGAGATGTGTTGAAAATATTGTTTCCTTTACTTGAGACAATTTACTATTTGCAACAATTTGTGTGTCATCTTGAAAAGTGGAGCTTAAAGTCTCTTTCATATTGATGCTAGTGATCAAAATGCATTATGATTTTGAAGAGTCCGTCGAGAAATGATTTGTGGACAGTCGTTGACAAGATTTTAATGATAAGCAGTCGTAAAAGTGTGAAAACATAATAATACCATTTTACTGATTTCTTTCATTACAAACGCTTATCTGTTAATTTAGAGAATTCAGCAAAAGCTGATTAACTCAAAGTTATTCGAGACTTTTCTACATAGACATATCTACGCAATTAGAATTATATCATGACTCAAATTTGTTTATCTGATTATTATTAACGTATTGGGTTAGGTTGGTTAGGGTGTTGCTTAGCGATTATTCATGATAGCAAAAATGGTTAGATCATTTTACTAGTGCGTAGCCACATATCTTTTCAGTAATCTTTTTTATCTGTCCCTGGTCCGGTTTGGCGGCTGAGGTATTTTATCGGTCGCTTATCTATCTGAGAGCTTTGTATATGAATAGATTAACATTATTTACTATATCTAGCAAACTAATGTTGAGACGAACCAAAAAAGGTAAAATTGACAATCTCTTCAAGCAATCAGACCACCTACCCTGTACTACTTCTGTAAAATTGATTTAATGAGTGTAAAGAATATTCTATCCTATTTCTATTGCGAACCCCTCTGGTGTGATAGCCAAGAAGTTGACTATTAACCAAGAGATTGTGGGTTCGAACCCCGCACTGTACAAACATTTTGTGAGTCACATGTCTGTTTCTACTGGTCCGGGTTTTATATGTATTTATTTAAGCTTATTTGTAGTACCACTGTTGGTTCTGATATCTGTAACACAAGTGCTAGCTACTTACCACAGAGTCAGAAAAATGTATGTGATGTTGCTGTATATATTTATTATTTATGTATTTATCTATCGATAAAGTTCAAGCATGTAACATCTAGGAAATGTTAAATAAGTTTCACAGCCTTGATGATTAGTTTATCACACCCGAAAGACACCGACATCACATCACATATTCAATTTACGTTTATTGACTATTATTTTGATAACTCGTACCTCTCTATCTAAATCCCAATTGATTTTTTCCTGTAAGATCTGATACTATCCTTAATACAATGAACCAATACAATAAACACATAAATACGAAGACATTTTTATGTCACCACTAAGGGCTTGCTTCCCAAAAACTACTACTTCTTTCAACTAGTGGCTGCCCGCCCCTACGTCCACCTAGATCCCTTTATCTCCAATTCGTTATAAATTGTAGCCTATGTATTATTCTTTTTTTTAATAGTAGTTTTACGTGAAAAATTAACAAATATTCAACAATATTTACAGACTTTCGTGTTAATAACATTCGTAGGATTCGTCGTTTTTTCTGTCATCAGTCTCAAACTAAAGAAAATATGGTTAAAAATTCTAGTTTTTTATCAATCCAGAACTGACGTCTTATCGGTGAAAATATTTGGAACAATAGTTCAATCGAATGATTTTATTATCACTCGTTATCACCATTACACCTCTCCGTGTCATGATTATAGATTATAAAAATACTTTTGTAAAATAATAATCCTTCATCATTTCAAGTAAGCCTATTGCTGGTTTTCACGAAATCGACAAGACAAGACCAATAGCAATTAGTGATTTCGTGCGTGAACTTAAGAATGCAATTGCGAAAAGTATGGAACCAAACAGTTAGATACGAGTTATTATCTTATAAATGGATACCATACTTGCAATATGACACACCTGGGCAGCGCATTATCTTAAGCTACTAAATGCCTAAACGGATTTAGGCGCGAATGGCTTAGGGCGCGTTCAAATCATTTAAACGTCTAACTAATAGACATAGTATTCACACAGCACATCTCTAAAGGGATCAGAATACTGGATCTGAAATACTGTATTATGGGTGAACAGGCCCAAACAACTTAATACGCTAATAACGCATAACTGAACGGCCTATGACGACCACTTTGGTGTAATGGTCAAGAAGTTGACTTTTAACCAAGAGGTCGCGTGGGTTGATCCCCGCACTGTAAAAACATTTGTGTGCATGAACTTGTCTGATTGTACTGGTCTGGGTGTTATATGTATTTATTGTTAATTTGTAATATCACTGTTGATTCTGATATCTGTAACACAAGTGCTGAAGCTACTTACCACAGAGTCAGATGAATGTTTTTGATGTTGTTGTATATTTATATTTATTTAACGGACCGGTACAGCGGACGATCCATGTGAACGCGCCCTAAGCGTGGATTCGATCAAGCAGGTTTTGGAGTTCAACGTTGAGTATCCATTTTATCCAAACGTCAAGTTGTGTAACTGAGGGGTAACATTGCACATATCACGCTTTTGCCATATCATTGTTACCCCTGATGGTAAGTAGGTACTGTCTTTTCAACAAGTGGAAACATCTTGTCAGACGACACCCCTAATAACAGTACCTAGCTCAATAATATGGTTGTTTCGGGACCATGAAGGAACAAAAGAAGAGAAGGTGTACAAACCTGTGTGAGACTTCTTCTTGTCATCAAACTTGCAGCTGTACGCGATGGCGTAGTTGGTGTAGTCTGTAGCGACCACAGACAAAGGCTGTTCCTGTGACACGGCTGTAAGAAGAAAATCAATTGTTAACAAACCGTTAACATATTCAGCGTGTCCCTAATTTACTGATTTAAATCATGATTCCAGCATCTGAAACCATACTTGAAGTCTTTGTATTGATTCTTTATGTCTTATATGTGTATTTTGAGTTACTTTGTCTTCCATTTCTGATGTTGTTCTGTGTTTGTAATGTCCCTAATCAATAAATGTTTCTTTATTCTTAACAAAAAATTCTTAACAAAATAAAAACTAATCTGAAAAGGAACATCCTGTATGCAAACCTTAAAACTAATCCATGGATTGTCTATGAAAGGGGAATCACCAAAATCCATTTCTGTGATAGCAAAACTTTGGGTGTGGAGTTTTCAGAAATGTCTGATTCACATTTATGTTGCAGTATTATCAGCATAAATACTGGGAAATCAGGATTAAAATGTTATATGACTATAATTATCGACATTAACGTCGATTTTGCAGAACAATTTTTGGTACTAATCTATTTTTAATGTACAGTGGCCAGCATATCAGGCTACCCATTTTTGTTGCAAAATCGCCCGTATCACAAGCGCATAAGATACCACAGTGTTTACCGCGACGTGCTGGCACCTAGGTAGGTCACTGTTTATCAGTCGATAGCAAATCTTCTAATAACATTATAATAATACGAGTTAAAACGGCAAATATCATTAGATTGGCAGAACAAGTGATATTGTAACTGAATAAGTACTATGAGCGTGAAACCTCATAACCACGAAATGATTCGCAAATACCTAAAAATAAGATGTACCCAAAAGTATAAATTAAGTTTCTGTTACTAGTTTTGAATCATAAATACTTCTCCATCATCCTAAGAGAGAATGCATCATGACTCAAATATCGAACAATCCTGTCATAGTGTTTGTAAGTAGACTATTAAATTCAAGACCGAGAATTAAGTTAGAATTTGAAAATAAGATAAAAATGATCCTAAGCTTTAACTTCCATCACCATCACTATCATATATATCTGGGCACTTTGATAGCTTTAAAATAAACCTCAAGACAATGTTCTAGCGAATATATCCTAGCAGGACTAGGCATAGTCCTTTCCTAAACTTTGAATATACAAGGTGTTACAAAAACTACTGTAATAACTAAAGGGTGTTGTTGTGCCCGTAAAACTGAACAACTTTCGCAAGAAAACCTAGGCCGAAATCTCAAAAAAATTCTTGGCTCTCCCATAGTAAATGGATCAACTGATTGGCAATTTTGTATGGGAGGTCCGATTTTTTGTTTGAGATTTTGACCTAGGTATCTTTGGGAATGTTGTGCAGTTTTCCGGGCACAACAACACCCTTCAGTTATAACGAGTTTTTTTGTATCAACTTCACTTACGTCCAAAATTCAATGTGACCAGCAACTTGGCGGTGCCTTTCGCGTCGTCAGCTAACTTGGCAGTTCCCTCGATGGAGGCAAGGACACCGTTGATGACATGTGAGTTCTTGACCTTGACGATCTCTCCGTCTACCGTATACTCCGCCTGGCTGCACTTCCCGCCCTTCTCGGCTGGCGTTTCGAACTTGGAGATTTCATACCAGACCCCTTGGTACTGGAATAAAGAAATAAGGTCAATTTATTTTATTTAATTCATTAACTAACTAACTTAATCCAATAAGCAACTAAGCAATATCATTAACTTAAGTATGAAAACTTGAGAAAACTTAATACGAAGGTAAGGTTAAGGTAATTGGCTAGACGACACCACCAATCGTTGACATACTTTTTATTATCTGTCAAAACGGTCTGCCTCCATAGATTTCGTATGGTAATAAATGATTGTGACGTCACGGTCATGTGTCAGAAATCGGAGTCAATTGACCGAATATTTATTGCGTTTTGTGTGTTTAAAAATTGGTTTCTACAGCTTTTTTGTAATATATTGGTTGTATTAACTTCATAGGGGCTATGTTTTTTAAACACCATGTTCTTGACAATATTTAAGATAGGTGTCATCATCCCAATTGTAGTACATAATATTAGCCTTGTTTAGGAAATACGACTAGAGGGCTTAAAGTTGTTAGGTATAATATTTTTGCACTGGGGGCTATAAGCAAATTAGCCTTCAGTTCCTTGACATGTGAATTACAATAAATGCGTCAAATTATTGTTTTATTTTTTATAAATATTTCAGTAATTTTTTATATTAATTTTCCTTATGTATTTTTTTATTATTTTTCACTTTTATTTAATTTCACAAATTTGATTATTCTGTATGGTCACTATTATGGGTCTTAGTAACCTGAAATAAATTTATTTTATTTATTATTATATTTAGATATTGGCATTCATACATAACTGTTCATAATAAGACATACTCAAAAAATATGGTTACCGTTTTCTTTCGAAATAAAACAGAGCCTTTTAATAATGCAATAATCTACTACCAAGATTTTATTATATCTACAACCATCAAAAAAAATATCCCTAATAAAATTAGATTAAATTAATAGTTCCTTAGAATTAAATCTCATAAATTTCGACCTGTTCTCCTCAAACCGGTTTAAAAGAAGGAAAAAGAAAAACTTACCACAAAAAACTATTTGTAACAATGGACCGCGAAATCAACTTAGCGTTAAGTGCCATAAAAACTTTAGTCAACATCTAGTCAAATGTTGACCTACGATTGCGTAATAGGAAACAATACATAATGGAAGTTAAGAGAGTAAGCTCGCTAAACAGTCTTATGCTACTGCCTAAGAGGCATATTACTCGTAATCAATCTAGCTACCCAAATTTGATGAAATTTAGCACCCAATTTTGGTCGCAAATGCTTAAGTCAATTTATATTTTGACATAGTATTATTTCCTTCGACATTTAATTTTTACCTTATTTACGTGTGTACTTACAATGAATTTATTTGTTTTATGATATTTAACCTGATACTCATTGATTTCTTATGTTTTAATTGACCTGTAAGCGTTTTGATCTTGCTCTGTTAGCTTGCATGTGTTTTTAATAAAGTCATTCAGGATATTTAATAAGATTTGTGTTTATTGATAAAGTGCCATTTAAGCGCATAGACAAGCAAGCCTTATTGATGGTAACATGGAACTCATAACTTATTACTGGCAAAAATTGTATCAATCAAGAAAGGCAATTATGAATTTTGAAGGGCCTTGCTGAATCCACGTGCATTGTAGTATGTAAACTTCAGCCTATGTTATGATTCTTTTTCTTGTTGCTAAGCGGTCTTAAAAATTTAGCGATCCTATTAGTCACGTAGTCATCGCGAATAGTAAGTAGGTTTTAAATATTCTAGGTAAAAACATCTTCCTACTTCTCTTTTGAAAGAATATATAAATTTGCGAAATTTTAAATAAAATTGCAAAGTCGTATTTAAAGCAGAGCACCGATATCATACCAAACTAGTAGAACCTACGAATAATAATAAAAAAATATTCAGTTTCAAAAAGGTAAATTACAATTAATTTGGGCTTAGTACTAGACTTACAGGCTAATTACATTCTTTACCTGAACTAGATTACATATAAACCTGTATCTCAAGCTAAAGAGAGCACTCATATGTTATTACAATAGGTATAGGCTTTTTAACAATAACTTGAAAGTACATATTTAATTTCGAAAAGACATAACACAAAAAAAATCTTTTCGGCTCCGGTCATCGGGGAGGAATCGAACCCCCGACCTTTAGAAGTCCGTTCCAATGCTCTGACCACTGAGCTACCGATACATACTTAACATTTTATGAGACAAAAAAATTATCTAAATTATGTCACTTTGCAACTTTACACAAGTTAACAGCGTCAGCAGTTTTTTTTACGTAACTAGGCTAAATATATTGTAATTAGGTAGGTATAGTTTAATAGATAGGTGCCCTAAGGAAACCTTGTCAACACGGAATTGACTCGATTTGATGGTGACCTTCACGCTTGAGTGCTGAGTTATGGCATAGTTTTGTGGGGCAATTCAGTAGATATAGACAGAGCCTTTAAAATACAAAAAAGATGCATTCGCGCTCTGTGTAACGTCTGGTATCTGGACAGCTGCAGACCCCTCTTTAAACAGCTTAATTTGCTTCCACTTCCTTGCATATACATCAGAGAAGCTTGTCTATTTGTAAGGTCATTTCCAAGTTACTACAAAACACGAATAGAAATCGCGGGCAGGCAATTAAGGCAGCAATACATAAACCTAATGCATCAACCTCCCTGTCGCAAGGACATATATAAAAGAAATGCATATAATAAGAGTATTGTATTGTATAACTTGCTACCGGAAGAGATAAAATCACTCCAAGGGCCAATATTTAAGAGGACATTGTCCAACTGGCTTTTGGACAAATGTTTTTATAGTTATAATGAATATTTTAATTGGCGACAGCATAATAATCTTTAATTTAAATATAATTTAATTGACATTAATATATTATAATTTAATTTGTATCGTTAATTTCCTGACTGAATTTTTGCACGTCTGCGAGCAGATTGAACACATGCGCTAATGACTTTAAAATGTAATCTTTACTTACTGTGTTCTTGGCAAATAAACGTTTGAGTTTGAGTTTGATAGAAGTAATCGATTAATCATCTGATTGCAGTGATTATCCACTCCACAGGCCGATTTAGTTCCTCTATTGAGTGTGGGACTTTATTGTTGGGGAGAATTATGTCATTCGGCTCACTTTGTTGGTGCAGTAGATTTGACCTACTGCACAAGCAAAATAATCATTTTAATGTACGCTGCATACTGCGGTGTAGGGTCATTCATTAAACTTAAAATACTCTTTCATCGCATCACACAGGCCAGGCACAGGCAGGACTCACTCTTCGGGTTAGCTGCGTCGAGGCGAAGGACGTTGGTGTTGGATTATTTTTCAGCTACCCCTTAACGTCAAAAATCCGTGGAGTCAAATGCCCGTAAGCTCTAAAAACTTAATATTGCCAAGGGCTCAATTTTCATAGAAAACCTTTTTTTAGATGAACGCTATTTTTTGGCGATATTGATATTCGATAATTTTCCAAAAAATACGGTCACACAAAAAAGGCTTTCTAGGTAATTTTGTCTTTAGCAAAATTAAGTTTTTCGAGCCCTAGGGCATTCGACTCCATGGGCTTTCGCCGCTACTTGATAGCCAAAAAATAAATAACATATAAAGTTTATTTTTATATATAAAGTTTATTCCAAGCATTGTCCCTTTTTTTAAATCCTCGTTCGTAATATCTAGGATATACATAAGAAGCATACTTGTTGATCTACTTTATGAGATGTGTCACTCAAAATACCTACGCTGATAATAGCTAAAATGTCGGCTTAGAGCAATACTTGATACTAATAATGATCTAGTTTTCAAAAATCCCCGTTTGACATATTAAGGACATTGCTAGCATATCGTTGATCCACCTTTTTGAGATTCGTCACTCAAAATACCTACACTGATAAAAACTAATGCATGTACTGAGCTTGACTCACTGATAAGATTATATCAATGTGATCGAATTTCGTAAATGAAAAATAAGTACCCAATGGAATGCCTATACGCAAGAAAATTCATTTGTTTAAGGTTTTCTACTATTTACCATGGTATAAATAATCTACCTAACAAAATATGAAATGTTTTATAGTTCAAAAAATTATGAAATATTTAAATGAAAATATCAAAAATGCCGCATGGAAACTGAAACGGCTTATCTTATTTCTGTAACACCTTCAACATTTATTAAGTTTTTTTAAAAAATAACATGGTATAAATAATAATCTACCTAAGAAAATATGAAATATTTTATAATTCAAAAAATCATGAAATATTTAAAAGAAAATATTAGAAATGAAGCCTGTTCTAATTGACGTATAGAAACCGAAACGGCTTTTCTTATTATTGCTACCCCTTCAAACGGGGGTAGGAAACCTAGTGATGATACCGAGAAAATTACGACATTTATCGACTGAAATACGTAAGGATAATGATTTTGTCAATAGCCAAGTATCTAGAAATACCTATACACTCGTTCATACCCTCCTAGAAAATTTTATACCACATTTTTCATAGACGCCAGGCAAAACCTTTAATTTTGTAATGTTTTCGTTTGTTTGTCGCTTCCGACATTCGTCTCATATACTTTTGATCATAAGCCGTAAAGTTTACGAATTATTTCTTAAACTTTTATTCTTGTTACGATATGGTAACGAGAGAAATGCGATGGCTAGCGAAGTATTTCAACACCTCTGTCGATATTTAATTCCAAATTCATTATTATTATTGACACTAGAAACTATTTACACCGAACATTCTTGCTGTTTATATCTCAAATTAAAATAACTGCATTGGTCCAGCACTAAAAAAATATTATTAAAAAAATACAATAACACTTACAGCTGTGACATTGAAGTTCTCAACAGGCTTCACCTCTGGACAGCCTCCATCATGGACTACTCCTGCCGAAGCCACCGCGACCAGCGCTGCCACAAAAAGACCCAACATTCTCAATAAAAAATTTATTTTTAACTCGTAAAAAAATTAAGTCAAATTGCCAGATACGCTCGCGACTCTATCTCTTTGAGCACTGACGGAATCTGATGCTGCGATCTCGTTTTATAGCCCTGGGAGTAGAGGTCATGACCACCGACCAATTTTCTAAGGATTATCTCGTTTAGTCGTTGAGAGTTCTAGATCAGCCTTCCGATGCCTTCGAGACCACACCAATTGGTTTCAGATGGCATCACTTAGTATTATAACTACTCTGTAGTCGTGAGTAGATGACTGTCCAGATGTTAAGTGAAAAAAATGTGGAATCGTATAAGTTATCCAGATATTTGCCCGAATGCAAATTCCAAAGGGAACCTGTTAATAGTTCTAAAATTGGACAACAGGTAGTTTGGGGAGTCAACAGGATGGGTAAGTTACCGGTTATCTATTATCTATAACAGATAAACTATAATCAATGTACTTCAAGCCGAGTTGGCGCTGATTACTCACATAGAAATAAAATTTAAATAACTGACCGGTGATAAAATTGAGTACTTTGTTATAAACCATTTAAGTTTAGTACGATTCATCCCAGCATTGACTACAATTAAGTACCTTTACTTTTTTGTTTGACTTACTGAAAGCTTCATTAGAATTTCTCTTTCATCAGAAAGAGATCTAAAAGTTTACCAATGATTACTAAATACTAACGATCATCATCAAAACATAACAATTATTTAATGGATTGCGTCAAAAAGAGTGCTCAATTATAAAAAAAAGCTCTGGGCACACACCCGCGGAGGCCGCCGATAACAATTGCGTTCTTACCAAACTAAGGTAAAGTTTAATAAATAATAGTTAAAAAACTAAAAAAACACGCTTTTATTGATAACTAAAAAAGAGAAAATAAAATCTATAGTAGAGTTAAAAGCGTGGGGAGCACTTTATGTCGTTTACATAGTTCTCTTTTTATAGTTGCCAATGATAGAATGATTTCAATATTACTATACCAAGCAACCCACGCTTTTTACTCTATCTTTGTACTCAGAAATTATTTTCTCTTTTTTAGTTAGCAATAAAAGCGTGTTTTTTAGTTTTGTAAACTATTATTTTTTATTTCTTATGGATTTAAGGAGAACCCTTATCAAATTATTGCATTGTCATCGGTACTTGATACGTGTGCAAAGTTTTAAATTAATCCGATTTTTGGAAGTTGTTTAAAATTTAGCTCAAAGGTTTCGTTACATACATACAGCCCGAGCTGATAAAAGCGTGTTCAAAAAAGACATATATTTTCGTTTTTACTTGGCTTGACATGTTTTTCAAACATGAGTCACTATGACTGTTCGTGTTGTGAATTATTTCAATTACTTAGATAGTACTGGTATTTTCCTCATGGCTGTATGTTCTAGTTCGGCTTATTTTTGGTATAAGATGTACCTAATTCACGTGTTTCGTTACCTAGAATTCTCATAGCTTTGCCACAAACTCGCTATATCATAGCGCAAACGAAAAATATAACTCTAAAATTTGTAATTTTTTTTTTGTATTGTTAATTTTAATTAGTTAGTTTTGGTATTTCGATTTTTTTTGTCATGCTCATTTAAATGGAATTAAATAAATGTACTTCAAGATTTTTTATACTTGAACAATTCAATCTTTGTCAATTTAATGATAACTAAGTGGAAATATTCGTTTTAATAAAGTTATGATGGCTAATCTATCACGTATTCAGACTTTATTTGGCCATTTCAGTAATAAATATTTTTATCAAATTGCAATGCAATGTATAGATTTATGGCCATTTATATATTTATTTCTACCTGAGTAGTAGGGCATTCACTTGAGTAGGTAAATAGGAATTTTCACGATATTCACTCTTTTACAATGATGAATCATTCGATTTGCATTTGATTTTTTTATCTGTAAGATATCTATGGATCAAGAAGAATTTATAGCTTATATCACATTTACCTGCAAATTCATCTCCTTGTTTTATCCTTGTTGAAACAATGACAAATATATGAATGCTATCAATTCCTTAGACTTCTTTAACCAATTTGTGACATTAAAAAAAATATTAGGGCATTTGTTTGATCACAATTTTACCTACACCATACCTACTTCCTATCGATGAAAATCATCACGTTTTTATGCTGTAAAAAGTATTTAGTGCCAGAAGGCCTATTACGAAAAAAAAATCCATTAATACGTTATTCGATCTTTCGTTTCGCTTACTATGAAACACTTCTGATTCGATATTAGATAGAAGTGTAAGTAAATCGTTTGACTATCGTATTGTCCGCACTTTCGTACATCGTTTTTCGTCGTAGGCCTTCAGAGCTCAAACCCGTTTTGGATCGGGCTCGCAAACAACAACATATGACAGCTCTAAATAAAAAAAGGTAAAAAATTACTTCATCAAGTTCCCAACCCACACAATGCTGGTGATTTTTATGTTTACACTCAATTTGCTTTAATCGACAATAATTACGGCCTCCAAAGGGCGGATGGGGAGCTCGGGCGCTGGTCATCCATGTCCAGTGGAACTAGAGCGTGAACTTGATAATGGCAACACTAATTGACACTATGTACTATCTCCATTTGCGTCTTTTTAAAACAAACAGCAGTTTCTGCTTACAGGATCAGCCTGTAATCATACACTCGTAGTAGTAGGTACTCAAGCTCGATATCTATTAGTGACTTCCATTATTTAAAGTTTGGTAAAAAATCATTTCAGAATAGAGTCAAATTCTTTGTTTGAAGATCAAAGAACTTCTTAAGAGTAGAATTACACCCAACTATTTAAATGGTATATCTACAGTACCTGACCCCAAAGTAAGTAGCTTAAATACTTGTGTTATAGGAATCAAAAACAACGAAAGAGTCAAAAACACGAATGCTACACTGCTGGTAAGCCGTTTGCCCTATTCTCATAAGAAGTAGGGGGATTTCACAGCAATCAATGAACGATTTGGCTAAGTATTTTATGAAGTAAGACGCGCACAACTATCCAAGAAACAGATTTATTTTCTTCAGTAGCTTCATAGGAAAAGTTTCGTTTAATCTGTTTATCTGTTGGAAACTAAATTGCCGCAACTGGTATAGCAACAGATTATTGTGGAAAGTTTAACGGATGCCGGTGATTCGATGATTTGGCGAGCCGGCCAATTGAGCTCGCCACCGCGGCGGGGGTCCGAGCGTTCTCGAAATAATAACAACTTATGCCTAGATGTAATAAGTGCCTAGAAACAGGCGTATAAAAGAATTAAAACCCTTGTATGTGAAGTCATAGACATCACTGGCTTAGTGAAAAGACTTTTTACACTATACAGGAATATTTAAATTGCGATAGAAGATGTTAACTAATATTTTTTTATCTATTTAATGACGACTTGTAGACATTTTGTGATTTTTTTGATAGACATTTTACTATTTAAATTTATTATCCCAATATAACTGTAAGATTTGCATGCCATTGATAATGGTTGATTAAGTGGATGCATAATTGCTGATTAATAACTATGACCATCTTCAGTGTATCTTTACCTTAACCAAATGCAAATAGAGATTTCTATTTCTATTTCAATCATTTTTGCAAGCCACGTCCCATAAAAAAAAGAAACACAGATACGTGACAACATTTGGGGTGTTGCTGTGATGAAGCTGCCCAAGAGATTCAATCACCACTGTTAATTCTCATTGGGGACTTGTTCGCTCGGCACAATGCTATAGATATATTTAATGACTATATTGGGTATCTGTTTGACCAATACTTTGTGTTCCTCAACGACATAAGTGCCTAGTTAAATGAACTCATTTGTTGACTTAATTATATTTTGACATATTATTACCTATTCACTTTTTGACATTTAATTTATACATAATTTATGTGTGTACTTACAACGAATTTATTTGTTCTATAATATTTATCTTGTTACTTGTTGATTTCTTATGTTATAATTATTGAGCGTCTGTAAGTGTTTTGGAAGCTTTCAGGTGTTTGTAATAAATAAATGAAATAAATGCATTACACTCCAATAATTCTTTTAAAAGCCTTACCTTTGACAGTGCAGTATATAAATTTTGTACATGCGTTAACGTTTGCTTCACGAATAAATAAATAAATATATCTCAACAATCACACCAATTCTCTAGTCCCAAAGTAAGCTACGAGGCTTGTGTTATGGGTACTAGATAACGGATATACAACATACTTAAATCCTTTTTTTTGTAAATAAATACATAATTATTATACATAGAAAACACCCAGACCAGTACAAACACACATGTTCATGCACACTTATGCTTGTACTGTGCGGGAATCGAACCCGACATGCGGACCACTGCACCAAGCGATGCGGACAATAAATTACCAATATTCGGGAATGTATTTCCTTAACGAATATCGGTCGGTCAACAACTCAACCTATGATATGTACTTTGATATTTCCACTTTATGATAGGATGACGAAAGCCTTGCTTATGTCTATTGCATACATGGCGGTTACCAACTCAAAGTTTAGGTATTAAAAATGAGTGGCCCAGGCAGAAGCTGTTCTGCCGGCTGCTTTCGCATTTTTTCCATATTTTATACACATTACCCTTCCTCTTGAAACACTCAGTCTTTAAGAAAAGTGCATCAAAAGCCGTTTAGTAGTTTTGAAAACTACTAAATAAATGATAAAAATGTAACATGTGCTAAAGATAACAGTAACACGGACTTTAGAATAAATGGGCAGTAAAATAACTTGTTTAAGACTTTTTGAAGGAAGTTAAATTTTTATATATATATTTTTTTTTATCAATGATAAATGGCACCAAACTTAAGGTACGTATACTTATATGTACTTTCGGGACAGTGTGCCCTTAGAGTTTTCACTAGAAGAATTTAGAGTACTGCATAATTAATGCATTAGAACTTATCTTATGAATATACTAAAAGCTTAAAAGGGGAAGTTTGGCACCACATCCTACCCTATTTCGTATGGAGCTCTCCCCAGTAGTGTTCAATCAGGTGTCTTAAATATAATTATTTCGTAGTCATAGCGGGTATATTTTACTTTTATTTGAGAGTGATGGATCAGGGAGTGCACCTGTGTATTGCGCTCACACTTGTGCACTATAATATCTCCTGCGTAGTTGGCTGATCTCTGTTGTGTTCCGTGGTCGAAATCGGCCAGGACGACTATTATTATTATTATATATTACTTATATGTAGGCGGGATCAACCAACCCGAGGTTTCAACTAGGGCCTATCCAAAGAAGGAGAATGTTCAACTCCTGTCGTTTGTTACATAAATGGAATCTGTTCGGGTTAGGTGCCAGTGGTCACCGATCTTCAATTAAGATTATTTAGTACATAGTCAATGAAACAAGCCGAGCTTAGCACTGGGGGACGGGACGAGAAATGACGTGTCGTGCTTCACATCCTATCACCACATGCACCATCTTTAAAAAGCTTACCCAATCTGCTGTTAAATTCAAATGGCATCCAATAAAACCAATTACAGCTTGATAAGAGGGCTTATCTTATTGATTAATTGATAAAATCTTGCATATAAAAGTTAATTTTGGCGATTAATCGTCATTTTAGTGGGTGATGTGTGCGCCGGTGGGACAGTAATGATCTCATAATGTTGAAAATGTTAGTGTTAGTGATAAGCGTTTTGGGACTAATACACAGTGGTGTGGGACAGATAATACAGGCGGGACAGTGTGAGACGCTGCAGCAGCCAAACTTCGAAGGTTATGACCCTGCTACCTTCAGTCCCGATTTAGTAAGTGGATGCAGTGAGCAGTACATTATTATAGAAGCGAAATAGTGCCCTACTACCGGGTTACCCGCAGAACTTTATTTTAAAATAGATAAAAATCTTGTTAATACATCAGGATTAAATGTCATTGTTTCCATAGGTGTGTGGCGGTGAGATCTTTAAGACGCTATCTGAATTATTTTCTACCTTTAAGAGATAAATTACAAAGTTTAGACAACAAAGCAATTTTTTGCCGAAAGCTTAGATTTCAAAAGATAAATCGAAAATCGGAGGCCGCTATGGGGTGGAAATTTCGTAATAACATGAATGTTATAACAAAATTTCTACCATTATTCTCATTTACCAACATTCATTATTTGAAAATAAAGATTTTGGCAAAAACCTGCTAAGCTGTCCAAATTTTATGAAATGGCTCTTAATACTCTTAGAGCAAACTGGTTTGACTCAAATCAGCACCCAAATTATAATTAGCAATAAGTGTTAATTAATGTAAAAAACTGTTACTTTAGTGTGTGAATAAATAAAGCTTGATTATTATTATTATTATTAATTATATGACACAAAATATCAAAGGAAAGCAAGTCTATATAAGTACTCCAGAAAGATATTATCGTATGGGAATTCCCTAGGGATTAATTAAATGACCTAAATTTGGAACTAGATAGACTAGAAAAGCTTTTATGAAAAAAAAACTATTTGTTTTTGTAAATAGACTTACAAGGAGCACTTTTACACGTCCCAACATATTATAAATGAACCCTACCTACTTTTAAAATGTACATTAGTATCTAAGTAGGTAGATGTTGCTCGATTTAACCTATCTTATCATTTACCTTGATTTTTAATTATTATCGGGTCTTTTGATGATGATAGCAAGCGATTTGATTTGATTTGGTCGATTGTTGAAAAGACTCCTATTTCGTTGACGCTCGGGTACATTTTAGATATTAAAAAAAAAACTGATACAATTTACCAAAGTTTAACACTAAAATATCCTTATACTTACCTAGTTTGTTTAATAGATATGGATATTAGGTATGTTATAGCTCCGCGCGTTGCGTCTTTATTCTTCTTTAAGAAGACTCTTTCTGTATAGATTTTGTTTGATCTATTTGTTTCCTATTTGTATCAATTTATTATAAGTTAAATTTATTTATTTTATTTTAGTAGATCAGACAACACAGGTCCATTTTGTTAGTACAATAATCTTACAAGCTATAAAAATAACAGAAAAAAACAATACACAATAGCAAGATAGCCGCGGCGGCGACTATTGTTTTTCCTGACTATATATATTATCGGTTCTTTTGACCAACACCCTGGCAAGGTGACAAGTCATAGGGGAGTCATATCTTCCCGTAATGGTCCTAAGAATGTAGTTGGAGCTGACCCGTAGCCATATCCGCAGAGTAATGACAGTTAAAGCCAAACTTTGATTAAACATTAAAAAAAACTCCAGACCATGGAAGGAATTTGTTTCATATGTAGCTAATTTAATTTGAATGGTAAGTGATCTTGTTTAATCGAGTGAAAAATTTGATTTAAATCACGAAAGACAAAACTCAAAGTACCTTCTAAGCAACTCGCTATTTCCGTAAAGTTATTGAACATCGATCTTCATACCTTTTATAAACGCAGCCGCAATACAAATTAAAAGCTTAACGACCTTTGCCAACACATGGGCTTTAAACCCAATAATAATATTAGGTCCTTACCTATGAAATTGGCGTTTTGTATGGGAGGAACAAAAAGTCGAAATTTTTTATATAGCATATTTATTTAATCAAAGTATGAGCCATTGTAATCTATGCACTTTTGCCATCTCATAGGTAGTTCATTGATCCCTTTACTAAAAAAACCATTCGAACGGGAATCAATAAAATCTTTGAAGGCGACTTGGACTGCCCCATCTGAGTTGAACTTTTTCCCTTGCAAGAAGTTATCCAAATTTGGAAAAAAATGGTAATCTGTTGGAGCAAGGTCCGGGGAGTACGGTGGATGCCTTAGAGATTCCAATTGAAGTTCTTCTAATTTGCTAGCCGTCTGTTGTGCAGTGTGTGGTCTAGCGTTGTCGTGAAGCAGCAGTGGCGTAGAGCGATTGACCAGCCTTGGTTGTTTAGCAACTAGCTTTGCCATCATGGTTTGCAATTGCTGACAATAGATATCTGCCGTAATCGTCTGGCCAGATTTGAGAAAACTGTAATGAACGACACCGGCGCTAGTCCACCAAACGCTTACATGTAACTTTTTATTGGTCAATTTTCGCTTGGAGCAGGCTTTGGCTGGCTTGCCAGGGTCCAGCCATTGCGATGAGCGCTTCCGATTATCGTAGAGAATCCACTTTTCATCACAGGTAATGATTCGATTTAAAATCCCTTCGTTATTGTGCCGGTCAAGTAATGTAACGCAGCAGTTGACGCGCGTTTGCCGGTTTGCTTCACTCAATTCGTGAGGAACCCACCTTTCAAGTTTTTTAATCTTCCCAATTTGCTTCAAGTGGATTAAAACAGTTTTATCACTAACGCCAAAGCCTGCAGCTAACTCGGAAGTGGTTTGCGATGGATCCGCTTCCACAATAGCCTTCAATTCTTCATTATCAACTTGGGTCTCCGGCCGTCCACGGGGCTTGTTTTGCAGGTCGAAATTTCCAGAACGAAAACGTTGGAACCAAAAACGCACTGTGTTTTCTTTTGCGACACAACCGCCATACACATCATTAACCCTTCGAGCCGTTTCCGCAGCACTGGTGCCACGGTGGAACTCGTACTCGTAAATAACGCGATATTTCAAATTTTCCATTTTGTAAATTGAGCGATGCAAACAGAAAAAAGATAAGTAAAAAAACAAATGAATGACGGTTTACGAAACACAACTACATGTGGAAATAGCTGTATAAATTTGAATTTCGAATTCCTAACCAAATAGGAAAAATTTGTGATCAAAGTGGCCAGTACGACAAAACGCCAATTTCATATGTAAGGACCTAATAATAATAATAATAATAATAAACCCCGCAGGGCAACTTTGTGGCGAGCTGTGGTGAGTAGCGACACCACGGGGCAGTCGTTAATCCGAGTGCTTCTGAGAGTCGGTTAAGGCCCTCGTCTTCGGCTCTGCCGAAGTGGAACCCAAGAGGGCCTGCAGGACTCTCACCTCTGGCTTGCCTTCACTGGCCGGCCAGAGTGGAGTCGCGAGAGCGTGATGCTCGAAGGTGGATGTGGTTCGTAAGTGGTGATTAGGCACATGATGCCGGACCCTCAGCGAAGCAAGTGATTGTCGTTGAAAGTCCAGAACCACCTCTCCACCTCCAGCCGATAACGCTAGTGTTGCCCTTCAGTCCGGTCTAGACGACCCACGGCGCCAGGGGGGGGCCATTTAGTTGTCGGCGAGTCACCACCTGCCAATTTTTTCAGCCGAGGCTATGAACCAGGCAGGTGTCCCGTAGTCTCTCCATCCATAGTTCCAGTTACCTTGTCCACCAACTCTTAAACCCATAACCCAGCATTATTTTACCATAACTTGCAATATTCCTACACTAACCGGGGGTTGTCCTTAGGTGCACTCACAGAGTGCATACAGGGATAATCGCCGGCTAGTGTCACACTTCATTTTGATTAAAGTGTCTAACAGGCCTCTGCGTGTTGGCTTCGGCCCCACGCATGCCTTTCAAAGGTCCGGGACCCTGTGGTCCCGAGATTGGAAATGACCGACATAATAATAATAATCATTTTATTTCAGACCATGTCCATAAATTGTTAGTATTACACAGTATCTTAAAAAACTAGTGTTAGAAGTGCAATTAAACATTTTTTTTTAATGCGCTCGTTGGCTGCATTTACCCACCTTGACAGGTGTGCAGGTGCATCCAATGTCGCAGCATCGGTGAGTCCCACCGTTCAGCCAATGCGCCCAGGATGCGGTTCGCGCTGCTCCTCATCCGATTCAAGAGGGCTTTCTCATTATTGCGTGGAAGCCATCTATGTGCTTTATCGCGAACATAGTAGACGCGCTGCAATAACGAGGCAGCCCGAACAGCACCCTCAGCGCATTATTATACTGAACTCTCAGCGCGCTGTATACACGCCGCATATACCTCACCCACAGGCTGCAAGTGTAGAAGGTTTGGCAGTAGGCTTTAAACAGCATAATTTTGACCTCATTCGTACATCTTGCAAACCTCCTCAGTTTCAAGTCCTTGCTGAGACAGTTGAATTTCCATGATTTCCTATTCATCATCGTATTTTGCTTCAGTTCGAAGGAAGATGGTACGAGCTGCGTCGATCCGACAACACGTACCAGTCCGGAGACTGTTCCTACGTAGAAATATCCGAGGCCGCCGCCGGGTACCAGATTCGATACCCGGCCGTGACAGCCAACTTCTATGACGAAACGAACGGGACAGCTCAGCATGTGAACAACACTGCTACTTACATCATTACCGTACCCACGATTAATCAACGTAAGTAAACTTGTAGACCTATTATTAGCATAAGTGTGCATGAACATGTATGTTTGTACTGGTCTGGGTACTCTGGGTGTTTTCTATGTATAATATGTATTTATTTACAAAAAAAGAAGTATTTAAGTATGTTTATCCGTTTTCTAGTACCCATAACACAAGCCTCGTAGCTTAATTTGGGACTGGAGAATTGGTGTAATTGTTGTAAAATATTTATTTATTTTCTTTATTTATTCTAAAGTTACCAAATTAATATAGAGAAGCATAAGTAGGTTAAGCTTTTCAAAAATTCTCACCAGGTGCATGGAGAACCTTATTTAATCCACCATTATATTGCTTAATTTTAAACGTTTTCAAAAGGAATCAATGCTATCCCTCAACACTATCTAAAGGTTCGACTGGCAGAAAATACTTTTAAGCATTAAGTCTGCCTTTTCATGTGCAACAAAGTTTTTAATAAATAAATTACCTAATTACTTCGTTCTTCAAAACTTATTCCGTCGTATAAAAAACCTTGATAATTAAGCTTGGAGTAGTTTCTTAGTGTAAGGTAAGTATCTGTGATTATTAAATAAGAACAGACAGGACTTTTGAGATAGTAATTAATACGACAAGCTTAACTACAACAAGCTAATTAAACAGACTGATTAAAATAAGACGCCCATTTATTTATCACTAGTGGCTCCCCGCGACTTCGTCCGCGTGGAATCCCTTTGTTTTCACAATCGCAGTCGAACGGGATAAAAAGTATCCTATGTCCGTTTCCTGGTTCTAAGCTACCTCTACACCAATTTCATGCTAAATCGGTTCATCAGTTCTTGAGTTATAAACAGTGTATCTAACACCACTTTCTTTTATATATATATATTTATTTTTAATATAACAACTTTCAGCTCTTGAGGTGAGGATCCTACGCACAGACTACACCAACTACGCCGTCGCGTTCAGCTGCCAGAACGTCAATGCCAACCAGAGAGCCAGTAAGTTTACTACTTATGAATTTCTAAAAAATATTTCGGAGTCGGGAAGTTGGACACCCCGTTAAGCCGTTGGTCCTGCGCATGATCTCTCTCCGGTCATGTCAGATTGCCGTCTTCCCGAACTTTGAGAGTGATGGAACAGTAAGTGCATCAGTGTATAGCGCTTACACTTGTGCACTATAATATCTCTCGCGTAGTTGGCTGATCTCTTGAGATTGGCCGCCGTGATCGATATCGGCCAGGATAGGAGGACTATTATTAAGTTTACTACTTATATTCACAATTTATTATACTCAATAACCACCTCAATCATTATTTTGTTAAAACACAATAACCATAGCGAAGATTCAAGGTCTGCCAACTGTGATGCCGGCACGACAACTCCACAAACTACCTACCTCTTTATGGGCATTATTAGACAAGAAGTTACAGAAAAAACATCAATTAAAATTTTTGCTTTGTTGCATTATTATCAGTTTTGAAGCTTGGCCAATGAATGGAAATCAAATAAGACATCCATCAAAATTTCAGAAATCAACCAAACTGTTTCTTTTCAGTAACCGTCTGGGAGCTCCTCAGACAGACGTCATACCCCAACACGATGATTCCTTTCCTCGTCAACACCACATTGATGCAGGGGCTGGACATCCATGTGGACGACCTGACCCCTATAGCGCACACTGAACAGGCGTGCTATGCGCTTCCGATCATTCCACTTGGAGTGCCCGTTGTCTTGCCAGGATCATGTAACCCGAATATAACTGTTGTGCCGAACTTTGAACCTGCTAGGGTAAGTTATGCCACTAATGGCTCTACCTCTTTTCTACCCTACCCTACCCTACCCTACCCTCCTCTACCCTACCATACCATACCCTACTCTACCACTATACCATATGGTAGAATTTTGAAGTTTAGAAGTTTAGAACTTTTGAAGCGTTTTTCTTGTTTGCTTCCTCTCTTCTTCATTTTTGCAAATCATCTGATTCGAATATCTAGATGATAATTCGAAACTCAGTAGTAACATTATGAAAACACTCGACAAACCTGGAGGTACTCCTGTTATCAGCTTTCACTCGTCTGTTGTTAGTGGATTTAACAAAAAAATACCGAAACGAAATAACTTTAGGTATGAGCCATCGTTGCATTCGTTGAAGCTGCTGGGCTTATTGTGAGGTTTAGTCAGGAAATTAACTCTAGGAAAGTAACTCAGACAACTAAACTTCACCACCATTTTGGTGTAATGGTAATGAAGGCCAGATCAATATTAAACAGCTGATTTCTAAAACTTTTTCTACTCTATCAGTTCGAAGGTCTATGGCACG
The DNA here is from genome assembly GCA_963921415.1 of Pyrausta despicata. NCBI lineage: Eukaryota > Metazoa > Arthropoda > Insecta > Lepidoptera > Crambidae > Pyrausta > Pyrausta despicata. The sequence continues at coordinate 11,966,931 of OY992860.1, read as the reverse complement.
AGATCGCTGCATACTACTCCGAGTCATCCCAGAACCAGTGCTCTCGCGCTGAGTATGCCCTGGGCGATGGCGTGGTCCTGGTCCAGAACAGCCAGGTCGTCAACCAAACGCTGGACATCATCACTGGAACAGCCACTGTCATCAGCGACGACGGAAGCGCGAAGCTCTCAGTATTGCTGAATGTTGGAAACGGTAAGTTATGATTAAGCATTATCATCATGTCAGCCATTCGACGCCCACTGCTGAGCAAACGCTTTCCGAATTCAGCGGCTTCCCGCGACCTTCATCAGATCGTTGGTCTACCTCGTAGGGAGGGTTCGCCGCGCTATGTGATCCGCCCACTGTAACTTCAGATGAGGGGTCTTTCGAGCAATGATGGTCGATTCACCTTAATTTCTAATACGATCGCGCAGAGAAATACCACGCATCGATTTGTCCATCGTTCGCAAGTTATTTTCAAGCTATTAGAACTGCTACAATCTAGCATATCATACAAATGCCAATACCTATCTATAAACATCAAGCGGCATTTTATGCAAATTGTCATCTGAGTGATTTTGCAACAAAAAGAGAAGCTGGATGTGCTATTAATGTCTGTACATCGTCCTCTCTTTATATTAAATTTCATTGAAATCGATTCAGCATTTTTGGCGTGAAAGCGTAACAAACAGACAGACCTACATTTGAATATTCAAAACTAGCGGACCCCGCAGACGTTGTCCGTCCCCTTTTTTTTTAATTTTTTTCATCTAAAGAACCATCCCCGTACTTTAAGGAGTGTTATAAAAAAATTGGTCCCGTCATTCTTGAGTTATGCGCTTACTAACACATTTTGGTATTCATTTTTATATTATAGATTAGTATAAAATTAGAAAAGTTTACAAAAATTTTGTGAGGGATTTTAGTAGAACCCTGCTCTAAAGATTAGTCAATTTACATGTTAGAGTAATTCTCAGATGAAACACTTTTGTTTGTTACCTGACAAGACTTATCTAAACTTTACTAAATTTATAAATCGCGAAATAATCTGTAAAAGAGTGAATCATTTCAATACTTATAATAATTGTGAAAGTCATAAATTCTTAGAATCTCTATAGCTCATCGATTGTAATGAAGATCCATTATCAGTAATACAATTTTTATCAGATTATTAATTTAATAATCATAATGTGCCTGGATTTATCTAGGTTATATTTATTCATACCCAGACCAAGACACCAAATGAAGAATGCGCCTAATCATGCAAACCTTTAAGAACTAGAGGGATAAGATAAAGTTATGTGATATATTAGGTAATAAAGGATATCGTCATACCTATTATATTAGTGTCTCAAATAGTACGTTTGTTTTTTTAAATAATATTTATGTAAACAGCGATCATAATAAATAACACCTAATCATTTATTCACAATGGAGCAATAAAAGACAAGCAAAAATTTACTCATGATTGTACAGAATAATTGATGATTAAACGAACTTACCTGTAAGTGAAGTTCGATCACAATTATACGAAGTGCTTCGTCCGAAGAGATTAGTATTCCTACCTAATTATATGAAAACCTAACAATATAAATAACACTATGTAGTAACGCGTAAGTGTTTCCACTTCCTTGCACTTAGTTTAAATATTTTTTAATCATTTCCGGTTGAATAAAATTAGTTCAGACGGAAATGTTAAAATTACTTAGCTTCCGGTAGAAAATTAAAACATTTTCATAAGGAAAGGGAAGTACGTCATCTCCCCACCAACAATCCCACCTCGTTGGATTCTCACAGTCGTGTCCTCATTTAGTTTAGGAAGAAAAATAAGTAATATTTGCCTAACATCTGGGAATTGCCGTTGGCAATTTATTGGGTGGGTGGGAATGCATACTAATCTCTTCGGACGAAGCACTTCGTATAATTGTGATCGAACTTCACTTACAGGTAAGTTCGTTTAATCATCAATTATACTCGTGCTTCGTCCTTGAGATTAGTATTCCTACCTAATTATATGAAAACCTAACAATATAAATAACACTATGTAGATGTTGAGAGAATTGTTAGGGAAATATTACTTCTATAGAGGATGAAAACATTCTTAAAAATCAACAGATTTTTATTAATGTACCATACAATCAAATGTACCAAATATGATCATATACAATAATAATATACACATAAATTAACTTTTAAATTTTATCTTTTCAATGAACTTATAGTTCGCGCGAACACAGTAAAATCATCATTACTCATAACAGGTCTGTTATAGAACTGAGCAAAGACAGTGGAATTGCCGCTCCAACCGGCCGTTTTCCTTATAAGATCAACATTAACTCCGTTTTTATGCGCTATTGATGTTGCTGCGTGTCGAGTACTGTGTGCGGAAAATATGGAGACGTCAATTCCACTATCTTGCATTGTGGACTTAATCCACCTGCTTAAAGTTTGGGAACTCACAGGCATGTGAGGACTTCTAAAACTAATAAACAAATTATTAGAGTTTCTTAAATCATTTGTTTTGTTAATGTAAGATATTATTGTGTGTGCTGGACATATAGATATTCTATTTTTAAAATAAGGTAAGTGTAATGTTGGTTGATTAGCACCGGGCTTAGAAGTTTTAATTAAATCCGGAATTTTAATAATAATTTGGTTTTGAAGTTTTACTAGATTTTCAATTTTGATTTTTGATAGAGTTTGGACTCTGTGACCAGTTACAAGAGCCAGCAAAGTTACACATTTTTTCGAAAGTTTGTCTAATGTAATTTCCTCGTTCGGATATAATGAAGATAAATAATCTAAAACAGTATTAGCATCCCACGTTATGTTATATCGTGGTAATGGTGGCCGAAGTTTATATACACCCTTACAAAATCTTGATATTAAGTCATCTTCTAAAGATCCAACTAAAAGTGATATCGCGGATCTATGACAGTTTATTGTTTGATATTGATTTCCATTGTTAAAAATATTAGAAAGGAACTGAATAACATTTGGAATAGATGGTGCATATAAATCAATATTCTTTTCATTACAGAACGTAAACCATTTTTTATAGCATGAATCATATTGCTTTAATGTATTATCAGATAGGGATGCAAGCATTACATCTATGGCTGCTAATGGGACGCCTCTCCGTAGGAACCCTGCGCGGATAAGAGCGCGGCTTCCAGGAAAAGGTGGCGATGTATGTTCCCGCTGGAATGAGGAATAATTATATCTGATGAGCTTAGTGACACGATATCGGAGATGATGAGGCTTTTAAATAACGGGTACCATGGTTGTGTCGGCCAGGCCGGTACGACCACGATACCTTGAGCTTTATCAGTGACAATTTTTCTTAAAGTTTTAAGTATGATTGCCACAGGTGGAAATGCATAGAAAAAAATATTTGACCAAGAGAACGTGAAAGCATCCGTTGCATAAGCGTCGGGATCGCGGGACCATGAAGCATATATGTTGCATTTTTTGTTTAATCTGTTTGCAAATAAATCTATATTAGGAATTCCAAGTGTTTCTTTTAACTTTCTAAACCCATCGGATGATAATTCCCATTCAACATCGGGATGTGAGCGTCTCGACTCTCGGTCAGCGATTACATTATCCGTGGATTTTATATAAGCCGCTGTCACATGTATACGGCGAGCTTCACACCACTGCCAAATACTTTTCGTTATATTGTTTAGATGGGGGTACTGTACGCCACCCATTCGGTTAATGTAGCTCAAGGCTGTGGTGTTATCGACTCGTAAAAGTATTTGACAGTTATCAATATGTTTTGTAAATACCTTCAGCGCAAAAAACGCAGCTAACAACTCTAAGTAATTAATGTGATAGATTTTTTCCGATTCTGACCACTGTCCGCTCGCTGTTTGACCGTTACAAGCCGCTCCCCACCCCGTTGTTGAAGCGTCAGAGTATATTTCCATAGCATAAACATCATCCTTTATTCTATGAACCGAATCTTCTATTACATTTAACCACCAATTAAGATCGGAATGTAAAAAATCTGGAATGTTCATAAGTTTGTCGTAGTCATCATGTTTTTTCAAGTTAAGGTACTTGCAACGTTCTAACTGTTTAGTATATAACCACCCATATTCGATCGCTGGGCAAACAGAAACTAATAATCCTACTAGCTGAGCAAATTTACGAATTGTACAATTTGTTAATGATTTAATTTGTAATATTTCTTTTTTAATTCGTGATCGTTTATCGTGTGGTAAAGATATACACCAGTTTTGTGAATCTATTATGTATCCAAGATACTTGCAGCGTATGGCAGGGATAACTATACTTTTTTCTTTATTGATTATAAAGCCTAGGGATTCCAATAACTTTTGGGTTAAGTGTATGCTTTCTAAACATTTTGAATACTCAGTTTCAGTCAAAAATAAATCATCGAGATATATTGATGATAGAAAGCCGCAAGATCTAAGTAATTTCACTATTGGTTTCATCAACTTGGTGAAAATATATGGAGCGGTACATATACCAAACGGTAGGACGTTAAACTCATACATTTGTTTATGTGTGTTACATTTATCCATCAGAACAAAACGGAGATATTTACGCGAGTCAGGGTGAATTTTTATTAAAAAGTAGGCGTCCTTTAAATCGATAGTAGCCATATAAGTGTTTTTTGTAACTAATTTTAAAACTGTACGCAGGTCCTCTAATTTAAAGTGTTTAACATCGATGAATTTGTTTAAATTTTTAAGATTTAAAATAAATCTCATTTTTCCGTTAGGTTTAGGAATCAGAAATACGCGCGAAACGAATTGGTCTGGGCAGGGTTCACACGGAGAGATAGCTCCAATAGATAACAAGTTATCAATAGACTCTGCAAAATGTGAACGGTCTGAATCTGAAGATATTAACGTGATAGGTGGGTCGGACTGACAAACCGGCTTATCAAAGTGTATTCGGTATCCAGCTATCCACGAAAGGATCGCTCGATCCTTTGTGATGAGTGACCATTGTTTATAAAAATGATGCAGTCTGCCGGCATAACGTACCTCGTCTGCGTTTAGCGCCTCCTCGTCGGTCTGGGCCGATACGACGACGCGGTCGAGTAGTGCCCGCGCGCTGGGGGCGGCGGCGGCGGTGGCGGCGGCGGGTAGCTCGTCGTCGCTCGCGCTGAGGGCGGCGGCTGGGGGCGCGCAGGGCCCGGCGCCGCCCGACGATTCCCGAAGCCCGACTTGCGGTTTAAATTCTTGCCTTGTTTGGGTTTCTTGCCGGAATCGGCCTTCAAATCGGAGCTCGATTTGGAGACGGCTTTAGCGGCTTTGAGGGTTTCCGTGAGGTTTTGTCCGAATAGATATTCGTCTATCTTGGTGTTGCCCAACTGTTCTCGCAGGTCTTTCTTCAGGGAAAAAAGGGCGTGGTTTCGCCTAGAGCTAGACTGTAAGTATTGGACGTCGCAAAGAATTCTGCCGACGTCCATGAGGCTCTTAAGTAATTCATTGTCTCTTGTCGTATTATTAATTTGTGTCGTTATGATTTGGCCGATGCATGAAATGGCAGCGGCGATTTCTTTTTGGTTTATTTCAATGGATTTATCGCGTTTTTGGACGTACTCTGGAGTCGCAGCTTTGATTTCTGGGTTTAGTTGAGGGGCAGATAGCCCTTTACAATTCATTGGAACGAGATATTTCTGCAAAAGTTCTTTGCGGATATCTTTATCAAGACCCGATGTGGCGATGTAATTCAGACGAGTGGCCAAGTCATCGTTGATGTTAGGGCCATATTCCACGACAGATGATGGGTCGATACCCAATATGTCGAGAATATCAGGATCCAAACCTGCTTCTATCGCTGTTGAAGCTTGCTCGGTGGTGCCTTGTGGCGTCTCGATGCTCACTAAATCCGGCAGCATCTCCAAGGCGGCACTGGTCGACGTTCCAGCGACAGGTTCCGTGAGTGGCGCGGCATGCCTCGATGCGGTTGAAGCAGTGGCAGGACCTGGTCCTGCTGCCGCTGCATTTTCATGGTCTTCGTGCCGATCTGCATGAAGGACAAAATGTTTATAAACATTTGGATTGTATTAACAACATGGTTGTTTGAATCGGCACCATGGGTGCAGTTTAGCTGACTGTCAGCGTCGTGTAACATGGTTACAAATAAGGAACGACACCATGGGTGTCGGTAATTCCTTCAATCAAGTCGCTGATGCACCATGGGTGCACGGAATACTGCGAAAATATCCGCGTGTATTCCTTGAGGTTGAATTCACCTCACTTCAGTTAATATTAACTGGATTAACACCATAGGTGTTAAAACCACTGGGCTTATTATAACAAAAACTAACCTTGGTCTGATAACGCCAATAATGTTGGTGGAGCCGGTGAAGTGTCTCTTGAGCTTCGAGACGAGCTGCTCTTTGAACTTGACGATGAGCTGGATGATTCCGTCGATGATCTTCTTTTTCTTGAGCGTTTCATCTTCCTTTCCAATTTTTTCAATTTATTTGCCAAATATTCAATGGCATTTTCGTTTTTCCTTTTCGGCATCTTGATGTGCGAAGTGGTTAAGCACTAAATTGCGAATGAGGACACGACTGTGAGAATCCAACGAGGTGGGATTGTTGGTGGGGAGATGACGTACTTCCCTTTCCTTATGAAAATGTTTTAATTTTCTACCGGAAGCTAAGTAATTTTAACATTTCCGTCTGAACTAATTTTATTCAACCGGAAATGATTAAAAAATATTTAAACTAAGTGCAAGGAAGTGGAAACACTTACGCGTTACTACATAGTGTTATTTATATTGTTAGGTTTTCATATAATTAGGTAGGAATACTAATCTCAAGGACGAAGCACGAGTATAATATACTTTTTGACGCATACTCAATGGGTGTGGGGACTACGGCACACCTTTTTCAGTCGTTAAGCCATAAAACGACCATGTTAGATAAAAAGTTGTACAACACAATGCCACCGATTATACCTACTTAATTTCACGCAATGGCTATCGGCTGAGGCTCAAGGAAAAATAACTAAAAACTTTAATTTTCAACAGCTGGACGAATTTTGACCAGCCATTGCTGAGAAGCACCGTGATTAAATTATCTTTCGAATAATAACTTACCTTAAACTCACCTCACTAAATTACACATGAAAAGTGTGAACCTAGGTTTTGATTTTAAGAGCCATTTTATGCTATTAGGGTTACGAATCTTTCATTTCTAAAGCTGAAAAAGAGGATTATTTTGCTTTAAATTTCCACTAAACGACGCCAGCGCAGAAACAAAAATACATCCAACTGTAATCATCCGAAAAAGCTAGAACTGGAAGTCGCAGGACTTACAATATCTACAACTCACAACGTGACACAGAAGATGCACCTGGAATCACAACACTGACACCAACAGTCGCTCGTAGTCTGTCAAAGCGAAAGCATCTCCTGAGGATGCCACGTGTAGTGGCGAAACGCGTCGAGTGTTTGTTGGTGTCAGTGTTCCTGCGCTGGCGTCGTTTAGTGGAAATTTAAAGCAAAATAATCCTCTTTTTCAGCTTTAGTCATGGATTTCCGCAAAGTAACGCCTGATTCCATCAACTATATTATTATGTTTCATTTCTGTTTCAGATACCGTCGCAACAGATCTGTGGGTTCTAGCTACCGACTACAGCAACTACGCTGTCTCATACACCTGTCAAAATCTCCCTAATAATCAACAAAGAGGTAAGAAACAACAAATAGAGAATATTATTTTATTTTTTAATTTTATTTTTCAGGAAATATACTTCTAGGAAAGCCTGCTGGCCAATAAGATTCCATTAAAAACAAAATAAACCATTATGTCCGTCCTTCCGATAGACATTATACACTTACTTTCGAAATAATTTTCTTACATTTGGAACCGGCAACATTATAGTACATTATGGTACAAGTTGTGGTGATTACCGCTGAGGCGCCATTGAGACCCGAGCCGTCAGGTGAGGGTCTTAAGAGAGCCGAGGACGGTAATAATCAATACACACGTGTATCATACGACGTTTTTCAACACACTTGCGAGGAAAAAACAAACATGTATTGCATAAATCGTTTAATTAAGTATGGGAAAATTGGGAAATAGCGCGCAATTTTTTTTTTGCACGCGCCAAATGTAAGGTGATTGATTACAGCCATACAGCCTACTTCAAAATGATAATTATAGTGATAAAATGCAAATATTTTATAAGAAATTATTGTGAATTATAAATAATTTGATAATAATAAATGTTTTTTCGTCTTAATTAGGGACACATTTATTTATTTCAAAAATGTAAATGGATTTTCGGTGGCATAAAACCTCTTTGTTGTTACAAAAAAAAAACTGTATTACCCGGTTAAATTGAAAATGCTCTGTTTACTCGCATATAATTTGCAGTTAGGTACTAACTTAACTTTGTAGGGATCATCCTATTATGCACTAGTGTTTAATATTATTATGCACGTGTATGTATGTTATAGTTCGGTTTATGGCCCTAAGAACGATATAATAAGGCTCACTTTACGAGCAAGTGTGTTGAAAATAAAGAAGAAAAATAGAATATTGTTCCATACTTTTGAGCAGTCGGGTTAAAATTTTGGAACTTATTTTAATAGGGCAAGGCCGATAAAATAGTTTAAATTAATACTTAGACTTATACTCTTGTCTCTTTGAGATTTTGGGCGCTGTATCTGCGTTTTTATCTACATTTTTTACAAATATGAACCATAAGTCCATTTGTTAGAATGAAAGAAAAGTACGAAAATAGGATTGAAAACATTTATTTACTTTCGTGCATAATATAATAGTTTCCTCACTTAATTCTATTTTTTTTTATATTTTAGCTACTAGCCTGTCTCTTCATTATAACGATTACAAAACGAGTTACAAAAACACAACTAACTTCAATTTATAAGATAACTTCGGTCAATGTCCTAAAACACGTGTTTATTTATAAAACATTAATTACGACAAATCCGTCTACCCGAGGTGATTACAGTTGGATATATTTTGGTTCCTGCGCTGGCGTCGTTTAGTGGAAATTTGAAGCAAAGTAATCCTTTTACGATAAGTAATGCATAATTTCCTAAAAAGTATTTTTTTAAAACTGCAAAAATATTAACTAAAATAAATCAACTACTTTTGATGACTGTTGACAATGACAATGGCAAGTCATTAGTGAAAATCTTCATTATAAGACCTCAATTATTTTTTTTGTTTCTGGGAAGTGTTAGTCAGTCAATTAAATAAGTAATTGTTCATGGAGGTTCCTAATACTAACGTTTCATAAATAGTTTCAGAGCACTTGCTTTAAAACTTAACCAAATTAAATTTTATCTACCGACTTGGGTTGCTACCCTTTAAATTCCCATAGTATATATTATTTAGGCTTTTATTTTTTAATTTTGCACAAAATCTATTTTTCAGTATGCCTGACTTAATGTTTTTAATTCCGCAGTCTTCAGCTGGATCCTCAGCCGTACCCGCCAGATCTCTCCCGAATCTCAGGCCGCCGTGGACAACGTAATCGATTCACAAGTGGTCCTCAACTACGCGTACTACATACCGACTGATCAGTCTGATGAGGCTTGCTTCTTCTTCCCTGAAGCTGATCCGGGCAGACCTGTGGTGTTTAGAGGACAGTGCAACCCGAATATACCAGTGGTGGCTAACTTTGACCCTGTTGCGGTGAGTATTTGGACTGGGATCTCATAAATATAACGCCAAATTCATTGTTTTGTCTCTACCTGTGATATAACCTCTTTCTGTCTATAGAAGAAAACGATATGATCTATGAAGTTTGGTATTGTCACTTATGATTGTGTCATTCTATTCGATATTTACATTTCCTTTGCATGTCGTATTTTATTGTTGAATAGAGCCAATATTCCGTTTGGTTTTGTCTTAATATGTATCAATTTATTCAACAATAATTTTTTCGTATCACCAAATGTTACAATGTCGAAATCTGACGAAAAGTCTTCGATGTCCCGCTACCTACGCCCCGAACGGTTTGATGTGGAACCCTCGATCTCAGGTTCAGACCTCAAGTGGGCCCACTGGAAATATTCTTTCGACAATTTTATCAGACTGGAAGCCGCTTCAGCTGACGATGCACTTAAGTACCAACTCCTTGTTAATCATATCTCACCGCTAATTTACAATTTCATTCGAGGTAATAAGTCTTACCCTGAAGCTATCAAAACACTCAACGATGCTTACGAAAAACGGCAGAATATCACTTTGGCTCGACATATCCTTATTTCGAGGAAACAACAAACAGGAGAGTCATTAGCTGAATACTCGAGAGCCCTAACTATACTCGCTCGTGATTGTGAATTCAAAGATGTCACTGCAGCTGAATACCAAGACGAAACCGTACGCCTATCATTCATTGCTGGGATATCATCACAAAAGATTAAAGAAAGACTTTTAGAGAAGTCCTCTGAGACCCTAGAGGCAACTCTTAATCTAGCTATATCATTGGAAACTGCTGAAAACACCTCACAATTACTCACCGTGACACCCACTACATCTGCTCACGTCAATGCTGTCCTTGAGAGTCACGAATACGTTTCAAGGCCTAATCTAGCAGCCACAAATGCTCCAAGCAGATCTCGAACTGATTCTCACCAACCCAGACGACGATGCTTTTTCTGTGGTGGCAATATTCACCAGCGTAACAAATGCCCTGCTTTTAACACCGAGTGCCAGCTGTGTTTCAAGAAAGGCCATTTTGCAAACGTTTGCCGCAGCTCTGGTCCTATTCAACGAACTGCTAACGCTATCGCCACAGAAGATGAATTCTCTCAACCTCAATTCGCTGACGCCAATTTATCAACTATCTCCGCTGCAGCTCCTGCAAGCCTAAGAAAGGCAACTATTCCTATAACTGTCAACAATTATCGAGCCGATGCGCTTCTTGACACTGGTAGCTCAATCAGCTTTATCGACAAAAGTCTCGCTCAAACGATAAATCTCAAACAGAAGTCCTGTAAACAATCAATTACTCTAGCGTCTCTCAATAATGTCTCTCACGCCAATGGTATATGCCACGCTACGATTCAGATCGGTGAACACAAATATCAACACCAGCCTTTGCTCGTCATTGACGACCTGTGCGCAGATGTCATCATCGGGCACGATGTTCTCGGAAAACACTCGTCGCTCGAACTCAAATTTGGAGGCAACAAACAACCCTTGAAAGTTTGCAGCGTTCTAGAAGCTTCCGTTCCTCCGGCATCAGTTTTCACCAATCTTTCGCCACACATAAAGCCTATAGCTATCCGCTCAAGACAGCATTCCCAAGAAGACCAAGACTTCATATCTAACGAGATAAATAATCTGCTTAAAGACAAGGTAATAGAGTCCAGTATCTCACCGTGGAGGGCACAAGTACTCGTTGCCGGTGGCGGTCATCACCGCAAGCGTCTTGTAATCGATTATTCTCAAACAATTAACAGATTTACAGAACTAGACGCTTACCCTTTGCCAAGTATTGACTCTATCATAACGAAAGTAGCTAAATACAACATTTATAGTCAAATTGATCTAAAAAGCGCATATCATCAAGTTCCGATTCTACCAAAAGAAAAAGTGTATACTGCCTTTGAGGCTTGTGGTAATCTGTATCAATTTACGAGAATACCCTTTGGCGTAACAAATGGGGTAGCAGCTTTCCAGAGAACCCTACAATACATAATCGATACTGAGAAGCTTAAAGGCACTTTTGCGTACCTTGATGACGTTACCGTATGCGGCAAGGAAAAATCGGATCATGATAAGAACCTCGACATGTTCATGAAGGCCGCTAAAAAAATACAAATTAACTCTCAACATGAACAAATGTACATTTAAATCGAAATCGATAAACTTACTTGGATATACTATCGAACGTAACGTTATTAAGCCGGACAAGTCTCGATTGGAACCATTAACGAATCTTCCGATCCCTACTGACTCTGCTACGCTGAAAAGAGCACTTGGGCTCTTCGCCCATTATTCAAAATGGGTCGAAAACTTTTCTTCAAAAATCAGATCTTTGAACGAAGCTACCTTCCCGTTATCCCAAGAAGCTATCACTGCCTTTCAAAATCTTAAAACTGACATCTCGAAATCAGCTTTAGCGGGAATTGATGACAAAGAAATATTTTCTGTCGAGACAGACGCTTCCGACTTTGCCATCGCAGCGACTTTATCACAAAACAGTCGTCCTGTCGCGTTCTTCTCGCGCACTCTCAATGACTCCGAAAAAAGACAACCGTCAATTGAAAAGGAAGCGTGTGCAATCGTTGAAGCCTTACGAAAGTGGAGACATTTTTTGATAGGAAGACATTTCTTGCTTATTACTGACCAACAGTCTGTCGCATTTATGTTCAACCAGACACACTCCAACAAAATCAAAAATGAGAAGATCGAGAGATGGAGGTTAGAACTGTCATGTTTTAAATACGACATTATCTACCGTCCTGGGAAACAAAACCTCGCAGCCGATGCACTCTCTCGAATCTGCATGCAAATAGATACTCCTGCTTCTAATTCTAAACTAGTGGCGTTACACCGATCTCTCTGTCATCCAGGGATCACGCGCATGGTTCATTGGGTCAGATCGAAGAACCTACCGTACTCTGTAGAAGAAGTGAAACGAATGACGGCCGCATGCCCAACCTGCGCAGAAATAAAACCACGTTATATAAATCATCAAGGACACCTTATTAAAGCGACAGCCCCGTTCGAAAGGCTGAACATCGACTTTAAGGGGCCGATACCATCTAAGACCCAGAACCGGTACATACTGACAATTATTGACGAGTTCAGTCGATTTCCATTCGCTTACGCGTGTAAAGACGTATCTTCAAGAACCGTCATAGACTGCTTCAAAGACCTATTTTCCACTTTTGGCACTCCAGCATACATCCATTCCGATAGGGGAACATCCTTCTTATCTGATGAACTAAGACAATTCTTATTATCGATTGGTACGTCTTGTAGTCGTACTACACCTTATAACCCTCGAGGAAATGGACAAGTGGAACGCCTCAATGGTACACTGTGGCGAACTATCCAATTACACCTAAAATCCAACAACGAAGACATCGCCGATTGGGAAAAGGCACTGTTACCAGCGCTGCATTCGATAAGATCTCTTCTGTGTACGAGTACAAATACAACGCCGCATGAGCGTATGTTTAAGCACCCACGTCGCTCACAAAACGGACAGTCTCTGCCGACTTGGCTTCATTCGCCTGGACCTGTGTTCATGAAAAGGAATGTGAGGAACTCAAAGTATGAACCAGCTGTTGAAGAAGTCCAGCTGTTGCAGGGTAATCTTGAATACTCTTTTATAAGACTGCCTGATGGACGAGAGACTACAATCTCTAACAGATCATTAGCTCCAGTACCACGAGCTGTTGACGATGACATGTCAGATGATGACCTTGATGTCGACCAGCTGGAAGAAAGCTCTGCAGACCAAGACCCGCCTGCCAATGCTGATCCGGAGGCAGAGAATGACCAACCTCGACGCTCAGGCAGGAACCGCAGACCCCCAGCCTTTCTAGATGACTACGTCTCTTCATAGAGGGGGCGAATGTGATATAACCTCTTTCTGTCTATAGAAGAAAACGATATGATCTATGAAGTTTGGTATTGTCACTTATGATTGTGTCATTCTATTCGATATTTACATTTCCTTTGCATGTCGTATTTTATTGTTGAATAGAGCCAATATTCCGTTTGGTTTTGTCTTAATATGTATCACTACCTATTTGGTGGAAGCCGTTAATTTTTAAGGAAGTTGTGTACGTTGTTTGGGTTTGTGTCAAATATTAGTATGGATGGACACTGACACTGTCAAAAATTTACATTAAATCCTAACTAGCCATTTCAAAATAACTTCTTAAGAGTCTAAACTCCACCAAACGGTTGGACATTGCACCATGACCATAATAAGCTATGGCTTTGATCTTGCTTTGGAAAGGTTATAACTTGTGTCATTTACGAAGTAACTACCCACAGACATAATCAAAGAACGAACAGAACATACTTTTATCCGAAAATATAATAGCATTTTATCTGTTCCTTCTCAACAGTACCAAGGCATCTGGCATGACATAGAGTCCTACCCGTCCGTCTTCCAAAATGGCGCCTGCAGGAACGCCGAATATACCCTGGACTTGAACACCTTAGTGGTAGACGTTTTGAACACCCAGGTCTTGGGAGACACCCTCGATGTCATAAGAGGAGAAGCAGTCCTGGCTTCCACCGATGGATCTGGTCTGCTGAATGTGACCTTCCCTATTGCTGGAACTAATAGTAAGTCTTCATAAGTAATACTCATGACTATATGGTTCTTCATCATTGATTATGATCATGATATTTATGATAATTATTTTAATAACTTACCTCCGAATTATTTGCGAATCTACACTAAACTTGGACCGAGTAAGACCTGCGTCTAACATTGTAACCGTAGTAATTTTCAAATCATTATGTAAGTAGTCCCTCCACCAATCAGTACTGAGCCCGCGTGGTGGAGTGTGGCTCGGACCACCTCATAGTTGAGGTGAGGCCTGTGCCCTGCAGTTTGACTTATGAGAGTGTTAGTGTTATATCTTTAGAGGATATAATGTCGTGAAATGAAATGCCCAAAAATAGTGTAAATTTTAAATATAATGAGAAGATGTTGTCGGTACAGAGGCGCGTGCGCAAGTGAAGGTGACATTAGAGAACTGAACTTATTAATTTTACTTATACGAATACAGTACAAAGTTGACGCATAGCGCTTTATTGCTGTGACCATTTGGGAAGGCACTATTGCCTGGACAGTTAGGCTATGTATGTTAGGCTGATGAGATGATATCTAAGTAGTAGTTTGTAATATCTTTTTCGTGCTTACGTTCTGTACTAGGCATACCTTCATGTCACCTTTTTTTATTACAGACACAATCACCACAAACTACTGGATATTGGACACTGACTATGTTTCGTACTCTCTCGTGTACTCTTGCGTTAACCTCAACGACGACGAACAACAAAGTAAGTGGCACTGTTACTGATACCCGTTACACTTACTTAACTTGAGTTACCAATATATCAGGTATACAATTAAAATCAAGGAATTTTATATTTCCAGTTATTTTAACAAGCTTCCAGAAGGAAGCTTGCGGAACTTTGGAGATGGCTCACGTTGAAAAAAACTGAATGATTTTTGTTGGATAACTAAGTGCTTACCTTATCATACGATCCAAAACAATAGATCTTATAAATGTTTTATCCAGCTAAGAAGCTGGACCAGCCACAGCCTTCTCTACTGTCTTACAAGCCGTGCTGTTAAGTTTGGCAACGTCGCTTTTCGGGATCGCGTGAACCTGTTCGTGGACCGACCGAGCTTTTCAATGGGTATGGGTGGGAGATTATATGATTACGATATGAATGAATGAAAAATAAATTTATTTTATTAATTTTAATTTATTTAATAAATTTTATTAATATAAAATGCATTTTTTTAATCATAACTTCTAAATCATTTATTTAAGTTATGATTTTAAAAATACATTTAGCTTTCTTTTATTAGTTTTTCTTTCAGCCTGTGTGCTGTTCACATTTTTAGTAAAATTATTTAAAATTATATTAGACAAAATTTTACAAATTGTAATGAACAATGGTTTCAATAAGTGGCCTGATTCACAATAACCATCTATGTCCACACAAAATAAATCTGATTGAAGACTTAAAATTGTTAGTGATGCCAACATTTGTCGGGCATCATCCAGCTTAAAAAGTGTGGTTTTTAAGTTAACATCGTTAATAATATAGTTAAAAAGTGCATACAAATGATAGCATACAAACTTTACTGAATCTGTTGGTATCATCAATCCTCCTCTTTGTAAGTAATCAAAGTAAGTATCACCTATGCAATGACC
Organism: Pyrausta despicata; assembly: GCA_963921415.1. Classification (NCBI taxonomy): domain Eukaryota; kingdom Metazoa; phylum Arthropoda; class Insecta; order Lepidoptera; family Crambidae; genus Pyrausta; species Pyrausta despicata. The sequence continues at coordinate 11,951,052 of OY992860.1, read as the reverse complement.
TTTGTTTTCTTTAAATGTAGATATGCAGTGAACGCAGTTTATTTTTTTTGCAATTGAATGTACTGCATATCCACATATATAAATTTGTGAAGGTTCGTCTATTTCACAATTTTCAAACTCCAAGTAGTTAGTTGATAAAATTGACTCAAATTCCCTTGGGACAGTTGACTCCGTGGTTGACTCAATGCTAGAATTTACAAATTCTTTAGAATGTTTTAATTCATTAACTATATCCGGAAGTTTTATAACATGTCTCAAACGAATCTTTTTCTCAGCCTCTATAATTTGTGTACATGATACATTATAATTGCATCCAGATAAAAAGCGATACTGTCCGAACCTCTTTTCAATACAGTCTGATTGGAATTTTCCCAATAAAACATATTTAACAGAAAAATCTTTAAATGCAATTTTAACTACGTCTATTATAACAAGTGTGGTGCGTCGAAGAGCATCAAAAGTATCTTTAGACAGAAATGAACCACCAGGTAAAATTAGCCACTTGTCTAACCAGTCAATAAATTTTATCAAAAACATAATATTTTTATCATCTGCTGCAGAAATGTAAGAGGAACTGGCATCACGCTTCAATAAACCTTTTAGTTTGTTTTTTACATTCAGTATGTTCCACCACATTCTAATAATTTCAATGAATTCACCTGTACTTTGACTTTCAGGGTTTGATTTCAGAGCTGCTATTGTCGAATTATGAAAAAGATTATCCACTAAACTTACATTTTGTCTCTCTAACTTTGAAGGATATAATGTTTTGGAATTTAATTTGTATGCTTTCTTTATAAACTTATCTGCTTCTTCTTTATACAACTTTACAATGTCATCAAAACAAGCCATTTTAATGTTATCTGAGTCAAAATCATTGAACATAAATGTTTTTCCCGGAGAACTTAGATTAAGCCAATTATTTCTTATATTTTTAAAGATATGAACTGGGTCGTACATAAGATAAATAGATTTACCAGGGAAATCGGGATTTGGGAATTGAATATTAGTACTTGCAATAAGTTTGAACATATTTTGATTAACTCTGTTGTTATCTGTAATAATGCATAATACTTGAAACCCAATTATCTGAACAAAATTAATAACTTCTAAAGTGTAATCTTTAAGCTGCTGTCCAGTAAGTGAACAAACTGGTATCAAGCGCACTATTTCCTTGAACCTACCAAATGGGGAAGTAATCATAAAACATACAACAGTTTTAGCTAAATCATTTGAATTGTTATCGGCATATCCTGTAACTTTTTTAGATTTATACTCTAGCTTACTGTTCACGTAAATTTCATCAATACATAAATTGACTACTCTTTCTCGAGGATCTAATTTGCTATACAACACTTTAAGATAGCTATTTGTATTTTCTAAATCACTTGGATTTACATTAAATGAAGATGAAATATATTGTAAATACCTCTTATGAGGTAAAAAAAGGAATCCTCTTATTAATTCATAACATGACTGTGATATGCAAAAAATTAAAAAAGCAAATATAATAGTTGATATGCTGTATCGCGGTTTTTTTAAAGTACACAACTTAAGTTGGTCCTTTAACAAATCCAACTGCTTATTTGTGCACTCTTGCTCGTTAGAGTATTGAAGAGCAATTTCTAGATGCTCTTCAGCTTTCTTAATATGAAATTCAAATGAGTCCTGAGCACAAACTGTAGGGTTTACTTTATACCTATCTAATAAGTTTTTAAATTGAGACCATCTATTCATAACTAACGTACTAGGTAGAATCGATTTCAGATCATTTGGGGAAACCTCATTCTTACCTATAAATACTTTTACAGTAAGCTCGGAGTCTATGCAGATACTATTCAACACCCTCACATCGTGTAACTCTTCGTTATGTACATCTATGTTAAGAGTGTATAAAAACAATTGCTCTTCAAAAACCTTCACATTCCAATTACATAATAAGGTATTGTCTTCACTGATCTTTAATTTTAATTCACAAAAGTTTTTAATAAAGTCTTTTGCTTCAGTTTTTTTAAAGTGTTCTTCCTGCCGTTGTTTATGTACTTCTTTTCTTTTAGAAGGATCCATCCTTGGTTCTTTATTGGCACTAAGGTACTGGGGCAAATTGGGAAAAATATGGGGCACTGCGTCAGTCACTAGCTTAGGATTTTTCAGTCTAACTTCGTAATAAGATCCATCACTGTTGCGTATCTTTTCACTTCGTATAACTTCACTGTCACTAAAGTGTTTACTGCAGACGAATGAACCCTTCGAGGGCTCCCAGTTGGCTCGAGGTATTGCTTTTTTCCATCTACTAAGTAAATTGTTTTCACGGGGAAAAGAGAATGTGGAAACAGCCTGTTCTCCACTCTTTAAAAACGAGTCATAATTAGATTTGCAACCAGGCACGCAACAACGCCGCGGCATCTGAAATAAACAATACATAAATTTGATATATTAGCTATCACCTAGTCCTTCGTGTTCTTGTAAGTCAATTGGTACTAATTATTGTATTAATAAGTTAAAACTACTGTGTAATACATACCTTGTTTATTAACAGACACTTTCGTCGTGTATTGTTATATTATTTAAATTTTAATTTAGGGTAAAGTAGTGGTTGGTGGTAATTATTTGTATGGAAGGAACTTGAAATAAATAAATATTAAATTAAATTAATTCTTTGGAATGTTGTCTCCAAAATTGTGAAAAGTAAAAAACTTTGTCTTTAATATTCAAAGTATACATAAATATATTTGAAGTAAAAGAAAAAAAAAAAATATATTTACATACAATACAAAAAAAAAAGCAGACTCAAAAAGGTTCAAGTTGCAGACCCACACTAAAGTCAACGGTGCCAAGAACGCTAGCAGCGTTTCCTCGCTGAATGGCCAAGCTTATTCTTTGGCCAAGGTAGCTGCCAGCCCTCGAGTCACCGGTGACACTGCGGAGTCGCAAAGACAGCTCTTGAAAAAGTTGTTTAGCCTCAGGGCCCCATGGACCCATTGTCTCTACCGCGAAAGGCACGAAGCGATAGCAGCTATCCAGAGAGGAGTACTTTCTTTTTTTTAAGGACTCCGCTAAGACAGCTGCAGCGCCTGCGGACCTCGAAGCGGCAGAAACATGGGATGGAGCCAATGTATCGGTGCAGGTCGCATCCCAGACCAAAGCCCGCCCATTGCTCCACGGGATTATAGTCATCCCATCGGGCCTTTTACCGTCATCCCGGCAAATGCCAAGAGTGAATTGTTAAAATTTACTAGATTTTGTAATTAAAACACCAGAATACACAAGAAAAATGTTCACGCGCCTAAACGAAAACAATTTTTACGAATGACGTATAGTGTAACTAATTTAAAAATACAAGAGCGTAGTACAAAATATTACTACATCATCGCCTATGACACTTAGTCGCTTAATACTGGCTGACTAATTTAAGTGTGACACTGATAGTTTCAAGTTTCGATGACCGTGCGCTTCTTTCTAACTTGAGCGCATTACCGTAATGGCGTCAATGTTGACTTGGGTTCTGTGAATCGGTTCACGCGCGACGTTGCCAAACTTCAATTGCACGGCTTGTTGAGACAACAATAGAGAAGGCTGTGGACCAGCCCATTCCTTAACCCATTCTTTAACTTCTAGTATGGCTATGGAAGCTGAGCAGATCCAAGCAACTAGCACCAGCAGCAGCGACCAACATAAACAATGTGATCAGCAACTACACAGTCATGGACCAGCGCTACTTCGTCCCCGTGGACCAGTCCGTCGATGGCTGCTTCTACTTCCCTGAACCTCAGCCAGGAGTTCCTGTGGTCTTCCCGGGACAGTGCGACGAAAATGTCACCGTAGTGCAGAACTTCAATTTGAACCAGGTATGATGAAAAAAATTGTCTTTCTAAATGTAACTTTCTGTCACTTTTACCGATTTATCAAACGCAATAGACACCAATACCAATACCAGGAAAAACAAACTTTAACAATTCTTATCAAGAACCCATTTTATTAGAGATTATTTTGATGCAAGGCCTAGCTTACTTTTTACACTTTTTTTCATATGCAATCCCCAACAGCTAGTTACATTCATGAGCGTAATGGTTAAAGCTATTAAACCAACGGTAAGTAAAGGTAAAGGTCTAAGTTAAATAGAATCTACATTTTGTCTTCTTTCCTTTCATAGTTCTCCGGTACCTGGTACGAAATCGAGGCATACCCCAAGGAGCAGGTGCAGGGCCAGTGCGTTAGCCACGAGTATATCTCTGGAGTTGGCAACACCCTCAACCTCACTTCCACTCAGGTGGTCAACCAGTTCTTGGTCGTCTCTGACGGCATTTTCAGCTTCGCCAATCCAAATGATAATAGCGCGAAGATGCAGATTGACATCGTTGTTGATGGACAAGGTAAATATTATACAGTTCTTTAAATTATTTACTGATCTGTGATCAACTTTTGACTTTTTTCTACAAATACAACTGATAATTCAGACTACAATATTATAAATATTAATTTAGCAATTTCCATATCTTTGCTATCTTCAATTTTCCTTACAGCGATCAACATTCCTTTCTGGATCCTGAGTACCAACTACAATGATTACGCCTTGGCCTATAGCTGTGTCAACCTCAACCCAGACTTTCGAGCTGGTAAGCATTGTCATAATTATGACAATAAGTACAATATGTATCACCATAACAATTATTAAGTCAGAGTTTGTCTTGAATCCGACGCTATTATTTATGTTATTTTTATTTCAGTTTACAGTTGGAAGCTAAGTAGGACCCAGCAGCTGTCTCTAATTGGCGCAAATGCGATCAACACCACCATTGCCAATGTCGAGGTTCTTGGACAACAGTACTTTGAGCCCATTGACCAGTCCTTGGACGCTTGCTTCTTCCTACCTGAGCTAGCTGAGGGTGAACCGGTCATTCTGGTGGGACAGTGTGACCCCAATATCAGTGTTGTGCAGAACTTTAATGTCTCGAGGGTAAGAAACATTTAGGCAGCAAATTATACCTCATGCGAAACAGATTGTTTTATTCATCCCAAAAATAACTCATCTATCTTTATTTGTCTTGTCATACATGAACCTAGAGACGGTTAGAAGTAGGTTCTTCTACTCATACCACAATGTTGTTGACTTCCGCGTTCCATACCGTTTGAGGAAATATCTAGCACACAATACGTAATCAGACCTGTCTCTATTTGATGTGCAACATTTTCAATTATTGTGAATTAAAAACAACCGTTATCTCACCAGTACCTAGGAACATGGCGCCTCATAGAGAGCTACCCCACCGACTTCCAAAGCGGAAACTGCAACCAAGCCAACTATGGAACCACAAACATCGCCAACACCATCAGCGTGGTGAACAACCAAGTCATCAACCAGACCCTGTTCACCACCACTGGTGGGCAAGCCGTCGCCAGTGCTGATGGCAGTGCCAAGCTGCAAGTCACTTTTGCTGGCTGTAAGAACAAACCGGTTTTTTTCTATATCACTCAGATAAATGTTATCGTCTTCTTTTGAAGTAGAAAATGGTAATGAAAGCAGATTTCTTGATAAAACTTTCCTTAAAGTTATAATAGTTTTAACCGCACCTTGATTGAAACTTGTAATAATTTAATGTAGCGTATAAAAAAACGATTTTCTTTGCAGCAACCCAACCGCAAGATTTGTGGATCCTGGACACCGATTATGACACGTACTCTTTGGTCTACTCCTGCGTCAACCTTGACGCTCAAACAAGGCGAGGTAAGTGTTTTTTTACGAAATCGCCAGACCTCACTCAGCCCATTTTATAGAGACTTGCTTTTTTCTGGACTGATGCATACCTACACAAAAAAATTCGCAATGATCCTAATTCAGTGCCTTCCTAAGCAGTATCAAAACATTCCCACTAACCTCAACTTGTTTTTCAGTCTGGAGTTGGAAGATGGGTCGCACTACCACCCTATCTCAGACTGCTATAGCCAACATCAACCAGGTCGTGAACAGCGTGCAAGTTCTAAACAACGCTTACTACTACACCATAGACAATTCTGACGCGGCTTGCTTCTACTTCCCGGAGCCAGACTTCAACGCAACTGGAGTCGTTTTTAGGGGACAGTGCGATGAGAACATTAACGTTGTGCAAAACTTCAGTGTTGTGGATGTAAGTTTTATTAACCAGCATTTTGTAATCTCTTTGTCATACTTTTAGGTACCTAACCCGATGTCCCTTGAACCTGACAATTCATTAGATTCTAGTTTGTACCTTCTAAAACTTCAGAGGAGTCGTTCTGTTACTCATATTAATCCGTTTTTAATGAGATATTTGAACCACGTTTCTCGACCAATAGACACTTACTAAATATTTTAATTGATATAAATGTGTTATATAACTAACACATTTTGTTAAAAAGTAGTTTGGGACAGCGCTTCTTCGAAGATGACAGAATACCAACTTGTGTTTCCAATCCAATTGATCACCTGTCTTTTGTTATTTTGAGCCGGAGATTACTGATTATAAAAAGTCCTCTCGTCTAGACCTACCATACTTCTCTAACTCAATCTTACCTATCCCCAGTACCTGGGCACCTGGCGCAACATTGAGCTGTACCCATCCAACTTCCAAGCTGGTTCCTGCAACACAGCGCAATACTCTCTCGGAGACGGCGTCGTCAATGTGCTGAACTCTCAAGTGGTGGAACAGACCCTCGACTTCATCAACGGAATAGCGGCGGTCGCTTCGGATGACGGCAGCGCGAAGCTGACTGTGTCGTTCCCTGGACCTAATGGTAAGATTATGATGTTGGATTTGTTTATGTTGTTCGTTTCAGCTGTTAAAGACCTTTTGACACCACTCCTGGATAAGTTCTGGATAGCTTATCATCCAAGAGAACAATCTGCCTGATAAGCTGTCAGAAACTTATGCCGAAGTTGAGAAACTTATAAAACTAGTGGACCCGGCAGACGCTACCCTGTCCAATATTTTCGAAATTTTTCTTTCGTATTTTTATACATATAAACTTTCGTCTTCAATCACTCTATCTATTTGAAATTTTTTAAAGTAGAGTTTTAAAGATCTAAGCATACATACATACAGACATAGACAGACAGACGCGAAAAGCGACTTTGCTTTATACTATATTGTAATGATACATCAAAAAGGTTTCATCAATCTTACGCTTAATAAGTACTCAGAAACCAAATAAATACCAAAATAGGAGCAAACACAGTCATTTCACCTTATAGAGCAAACTTACCTGAGCTTCCTAAACCTGACCTGATTAAAAAATCCAGTTGCCTTACTCGTAACAACCATAAGGGACACCTTAAGATCTGATGCGCTGTCGCCCACATTTGGTTCAATTTTGAAGTCTATTGCAGGAACAAGCACTTCGACCCCGCTGTATGTGCTGGCTACGGATTACAATTCGTACGCGCTAACATACACTTGCGTGAACATCGACGCTAACTCCAGGCGAGGTAAGCTCCAATAGTCCAAATAATCAATAAAGTTAGATTAGGTAATTTTCTCTTCCCGAGTCATCGACATAACAATCATAATTATAATCAATAGATTCTTATCAATCTTGTAATCAGTGGTTTTTTTTACACAGAGACAAGACACATTGATTTTTTTAAGCAGTGCTCATGTTAGCGAATATCTTTTTCTTATTGTAATGAGATTAGGCATGATTACAACTGTTTGTGTTTTCGGTGGCCCCCATTCCGTAATTGTCCGTAATTGTTTCTGGATATTATTTCTAACTTAATGGAAAATAAAAATACATTTCTCAATTAATTGATTCTCTGACGGACTAATTACATTTCGTTTTTTTAACGCTGTCATATCCTTGTAACGACATTTGACAAAAGTGATTTTATAAAAAAACCTCACACAGTGTGGAGTTGGAAGCTAAGCCGAGGTCGCGAGCTGACCCCAGGAGCCGTCACCGCTATTGAGCAAGCGTCTGCCAACGTCGATGTCATCGCCCCCCAATACTACCGCCAAGCTGACCATTCTGATGTAGGCTGCTTCTACTTCCCCGAACCAGTGGCTGGAGAGCCGGTCAGGTTTCCTGGACAGTGCAGCACCACTGTACCTGTTGTGCAGAACTTCAACTTGAGTCAGGTATGAACTTAAAGATATCAGTCAGTATCAAAGTCCTTTGTGCTAATGCTAGAACTACCACCCTGATGAAGGCTAATTGTACAACCATGAGCCTGTGGCTGTATTTTGTGAAGATGCAGGACTTCAAATTGAGCCAGATTGATCTTGATGTTAGAGACGTATAAGATATGGATTACAAAAAAACAAATTTTTGTTTTTCAACTGCCATTACCCACTAAGCTATAGGCAAAGTTACTCGTATACAAACTAGGTAACACATTGTGTCTGTGTTTCAGTTCGAAGGCACCTGGCACGAAATCCAGACTTATCCCAAGAGGCAACAACAAGGAGAGTGCGTAAACCATCAGTACACCACCGGCATCGGAAACACTCTGAATCTTCAGTCCTTCAACGTCATCAACCAGACCTTGGGCATCACCGATGCTGTTATGAACTTCACCTCAACCGACAACAGCGCGAGGATGAGCATTAGTTTCGTCAGTGATGGCGTTGGTAAGTAGTCTATTAATTCAGGCACTCATTTTTTTAAGATTGCGATTTGCAAGGCATTTGAGAAAGCTGATAGAAAAACGTTAAAAATATTAAATTATAGATTTGTCAGCAATCAAATACCCACTCGAGCTCTTAAATAAGAGCTTTGCAACTTAATAACTAATTCCTAAGGACGTATGAATTCTAGTAGGAACGTTTCAATTGTCTTTTACATCGAAAATGAAATCTAACACATCAATGTCTTTTACAGAAATTACCATTCCTTTCTGGATTGTGGCTACCGACTACACGAACTACGCTTTGGCTTACGCTTGTGAGAACGACGGTTCTGACTACAGATATGGTAAATATCGACACTTTTATCATATTTTCGTTTTAGTGACGCAACTGGTGACGCAAAAAATAACACACCAAGTACTCATTTCGTTGAGATAACAATAAAATTGATTTGAATTCCAGTTTACAGTTGGAAACTAAGCAGAACCAAGCAGCTGTCGCCTAACGCCGTCACGGCCATAAACAATGCCATCGCGAATGTAGATGTCTTATCTAACGAATACTATGAGAACATTGATCAGTCCGACGAGGCTTGTTTCTTCCTGCCTGAATTAATTCCTGGAGAAGAAGTTGTTTTCCCTGGACAGTGCGATAATAATATCACTGTTGTGCAAAACTTCAATGTGTCTGCGGTAAGTTTCTTAATTCTTAATTTCTATCCACGCTATGAGATTTAAGCATTCTTCATACGTCTCAATAAAATAAGGTTATGGAAACTCAAATCAATTTTCAAAGTTGTCCAAACTTAATATTATACAAATCTACACAACCATTTAGTGAAACTACAGTTTTGTTTCCAGTAATACTTTACTGGACTCTGATCTGGTCTGGTGGTTCTATCACGCTTTATTGTCTTAAGTGCTGCTGTCGTACGCTTTCGTCGTATCTCCTCAGTTACAAAGGATTTTCTGCACAAATTTCATTTTGTCTTTGACTACGAGGCATATCCTTGTTCGACTTCGGTCTTCTTGCTAGTATCAGATTTTGAAGCATCGGGGTCTTCTCGATCTGCACCTGTAAAGTAACAGCAACAATGTTTTTTTTATATCATGCAAACCTCAAAACTATTTAACTCTCCTACTCCCAGTACACCGGCCGCTGGTTCCTCATTGAATCGTACCCCGCGCGCCAAAATAGCGGCACCTGCAATGACGCCACCTACACCCCCGGAGCCAACAACGTCGTCAACGTACTGAACACCCAAGTCGTCAACCAGACTTTGGCTACCATCTCAGGAACTGCTGTGACTGCTTATAATGATGGAAGTGGAAAACTAATTGTCACCTTCCCTAACAGTGAGTATGGCTTATGAGATTTACTACCTAGTTTATTGTACTGGGCCGAAACCCTATAGAGATGATACTTTTGTCACAACAAAAGCGCTGCTATACATATATTGTTAATTTCCTAAGAATAGCAGCACTGCTCTTGAGCAGATAAAAGAGTCGTCATTATCAAATTCGAAGTCAGAAATCAATTTTTTTATGCAAATCTGCCATTTATACTTCTTTTATGTAAGCGAATATCAATAGCCAAACAAATAAAGTGAAGTTTCGAATGGCGTTCAATCAGTACAAACTCTTAAAAGCTTCATAAGTTTTGAATTATAGACTAGATGATAATCTAATTCAATGTTGCAGCTCCTCAACCAAGTGAATTATGGATCCTGGACACCGACTACACATCATATTCTTTGGCTTATTCCTGCCGTAACATCAACGCTGATCAACGAGCAGGTAAAATAAATTCATCAATATTAATTCAACTTTTAACTTGCTATTGAATGTATTATGAAAAGGGGGCTGAGAATAGCTCCCTGCGGAAACCTTTAGAAATTTGACTAATATTATTCTCCTTCAGTTTTCAGTTGGAAACTGAGTAGACAGCAAACTCTATCAGCAAACGCTACCAACGCTATCGACCAAGTGGTCAACAGCATCAACGTTCTTGATAACCGTTACTTCTACCTGGTCGACCGTTCTGAAGAAGGGTGCTTCTATTTCCCTGAACCAGATTTTAGTCGCCCAGTCCGATTCAGAGGCAGATGCAACCAGAACATAAGTGTTGTACAGAACTTCAATGCTACTGGGGTAAGTTGTATTATTTCATTCTGATTACCGATAGCAATTATAGTTACGAGGCTCTTGCTGGATGGTTGGGTTAAGGGTCAGATACAGAAGGCAGTACTTCTGGACACGGCGCGCATCTTCCGGTGGTTTCTCTCTTTACAGCCGTAACTGTCTGTAGCCTGAACCCCGCCCCGCTGCTGGCAGCTGGCTAGGGTTAGGTTATTATAATATTTTTATGTTTTGTATAATTTTTGTATTTTCCTCTATAATTTTATCGTAAATACCTAATACCTAAGAGAAAATTTCAATAAAAAGAAAAGTATGTTTGTATAAAAAATAAGTGTGGCGTATGTTACTTAGTAAGTATATTTCTACTAGTAGTGAGTTAAAAGTCACAATTGGACTGCATAATAAGTTTCCCTAAAATATAGATTCTGTTACCGTACTGTGAGGATGATTAGTTAGAGCCAAGCTTATTTTAAAAACGATTCGTCTTTAAAAGTTTTTATCTTAAGCAATTTATTTCTAGTCTTCCATTAAATTCCAATGTTAACGCTCAAATTATCCTCTTTCCATCAGTACCTTGGCGTCTGGCACAATATCGAGCTATACCCCACCGGCTTCCAACTTGGCGAGTGCAACAACGCCTTATACACCCTCGGAGACGCGGGCGTCATTGTCTTCAACACCGAGGTCGTCAACCAGACCTTGTCTACTATCACCGGTCTTGCTGTACCCGTTTCTAACGATGGCAGCGCTATCCTTGATGTCTCCTTCCCTACCACTAACTGTAAGTATTTAACCCCGATGGGTTAAGCGAGACTCAATATTCTCGTTTGGCCGAATCCGGCTCGCGTAACAGAATATTGTGTTTCTGCGATCTTCGGATTCGCATATACAAATGCTGTATGTAGGTCTGAAAATGATTTTATAAAGAATGTTATTTCAATCTTTTCTTTTTTATTACAGCAACAACACCGTACTGGGTGTTAGCCACGGACTATATATCCTACTCATTAGTATACAGCTGTGTCGAAATTGATGAAGAATACAAAAATGGTGAGAATTTTAAAATCTTAATACATTTTGACTGTGAATTGAGTTTACTCTAAAGTTAACCTAATTTGCTTGTACAAACTTGAAATTATATGTCTGAATACACTCAAATCTCTTTTTCTCTCTAATCGTCTGACAATAAAGCGTTTAGCTTATTTAATTAATTATAATAGTCCTCCTGGCCGATTTCGACCACGACGGCCAATCCCATTAGCGATCAGCCAACTACGCAGGAGATATAGTGCACAAGTGTGAGCGCAATACACAGGTGCACTCACTGTTCCATCACTCTCAAAGTTTGGTAAGACGGCAATCCTACATGACCGGAGAGAGATCAGGCGCAGGACCAACGGCTTAACGTGCTTTCCGAGGCACGGGGGTGTAACACCGCCAACTTCCCGACTCCGAGCCGTTTTTGAGAAATTCATGACAGAAAATCTCAGAAACAATTTTGGCTCGACCTGGGATTCGAACCCAGGACCTCTCGGATGTAAGGTAGAAACTTTGCCACTACACCAACGAGGCAGTCATTATTTAATTACGAATGGTCCGATGATCACCAACTTCGTTGGCAAAGCCCATAAGTTAGGAGTCCTTCTATAGCGCATATGTAATCGCTTTACACGCCTAGCTTTCCAGCTTAACCAAAATACCTGATTGACTTATTCTATTTTTCCCAGTTTGGAGCTGGAAGCTAAGTAGGACCAAGCAGCTATCGCCAGCAGCCAACACAGCTATCAACAACGCGATCGCCCAAGTGCAAGTTCTAGACGACCAGTATTACAAGACTGCAGACCAGAGCCCCGAAGCTTGCTTCTACTTACCTGATCCTCAACCAGGAGTGCCCGTGAGGTTCCCTGGAAGGTGCAGCAATAACATCACTGTGGAACAGAACTTCAATTTGACCATGGTAAGCAGTTTAGAATTCACATTTTTACTGTTCCAGTGTTGTTTTTGTAGTTGTTAATTACAATCTTTTGTTTCCAATAGTACACACTAAAATCTAATATGATTTATATTAGATTTTAGTGTGAATTAAAACACACTTAAGGAAAAAAAGCGGACTGCCACAGACGGCACTCGCACCTCTTGCAAGCCGGGCGATTGCTCTTGCTTGCGATTGCTGCGACAGTCCGTTTTTTTTTCCTTTAAGTGTGTTTCAATTTCTCATTGTAAAAAATGCATTGTTAAACAAAAAAAAATAAAGTAGCTTAATAGATTTTTAGTCACACAATGTTCGTTAAAGAAACGACGCAGACAATTTTCTAATGATTATTCGGCGAAGGACTACCAGTACAGTTGCCTTCGGCACTAAAATTAATATTCAAATGCATACATTTTTGATAAATAAATAAAAGACTGAAAATGTCTCATTGTAGCGCACCACAGAGGTAATACCAAGCAGCATGCGACAAGCGTCTAAATTCAGTATCCATATTCCTTAAATATGTTGAACCTTCTCTTCATAAAATCCTTTTCACAGTTCCAAGGCATCTGGCACGAGATCCAGGCTTACCCCAAGGAGCAACAGACGGGCGAGTGTGTCAACCACGAATACAGCTCCGGCTTTGGAAACTACTTGGACCTAGTCTCTTCTTCCGTCAGCAACCTCACCCTTACATTGACTAATGGCAACTTCAGCTTCACTTCCACCGACGGCAGCGCGAGAATGAGCATTACTATTACTAATTCACTTGGACAAGGTGAGTTTTGCTTTTGTTCTATATCAACTGGTACTTGTACTGATAACTCGTTTGATTTTAAGATAATCCGAAAGATTAAGGAAATCAATAAGTTAGTAGTATAGTCATTCATGTTGTTGGATATTATTCTTCACAATACTTTTTTGTTTATCATAGAGAATGTAGCTGAAAATTTATTACAATGCGAATAAATGGAAGAGTAGATGCATTATTGCTGATTTTGATGCATTATTGTACAAAGTATTGTTGTGCAACTTAAATAAATTATTGATGCAGTAGATAAAGGGTTGAAACCTCTGAATCTAAACAGCAGTTAACATATTAGCTTGTGTGATCCAGTTCTACACAACCTTCAACTATTTACAATAGCTGTAACCTACCTATTGTCTTTATACTTATTACCTTTATCTGTTCTAGTGGTGGTGATTCCCTTCTGGATTCTGGACACGGACTATAGCGACTACGCCCTCGCCTACGCTTGTGTCGATGAGCCAACGGTCAACGACATGGACTACAGAAGAGGTAAACATTTTGAACACTGTCTTCATCTCATCAGCCTATACAACGTCCCCCTGCTGGGCATACCTTACCTCGTATATGAGGTGGTACGAGCCATACCTACTCCATACTCGGCCTCAATGCAGATTGATAGAGGGTTAATTTGTAAAGTAAGCAGTCACATTGTCAGTCTTACTAGGTATTCACTTTTGGATCTACTGACGGCCGTATAATGATCGCAGTTCCGAGCAGACTCTATCTGGAAAAATTTTGGCGAAGCCTATGTTCAGCAGTAGATGTCTTGCAGTTGATCATGATGAAGTTTTGATTGGCTGTCAGATAAAACTTACTCACTTCTTTCTCGTTTTCATTCACAGTGTTCAGCTGGAAGCTCAGCAGAACAAAGACCCTGTCCCCGGCCGCCAATGCCGCCATCAACGCGGTCATCAACACTGTTGACGTACTAGACAACCAGTACTACGAAGACATCGACCAGTCCGATGAAGCCTGCTTCTACTTGCCCGAATTTGTGCCAGGAGAACCCGTGATCTTCCCTGGACAGTGCGACGATAATATAACTGTGGTGCAGAACTTCAATGCTACGCGAGTAAGTGGAGTCATCAATTTTTTTAAGCACTTTCATTAATACCTTGCTTGATGAAGCAAGATCAGCTTAGAACTATTTGTTTTCGTGTACTAAGAACTATTTTGTACATTCATTATTGGTACTTTAACGCGGACTATAAAACCTCTAAGCTCAGTTGTCCTTACCAATGTAAAATACTATGAGTATTTCACAACTTCACGCGTAGCTTTATTAATTGGGTTAAGATGGGGTACTTGCTGTGATTAGACCATAGCCGTAGCTAGGCCCTAATCCGAAAAACGAATTCGTTTCTCGGAATAGGCCTTTAAGTTCTCTCATAGATTACAAAAAGTGTTTATAGTCCCCTTTTATTTCAAGAATAAAAACAAACAAAATATTGTTGGTATGTGGGTATCAGAAGAAGAAAAAGAAGAAAACATTTTTATTCACATTTTTACCAAATAGAAAAACATTTAAAAATCACATACACAAGATACTGAAAGGAGTGTATACTCAGCATGTGTCGTAGCATCTCAGGAATGCCACGAATGTACACACATTTACACACGAGTTTTTTAATGATCTTGTTCCAGTACCTCGGCCGCTGGCGAACCATCGAACTTTACCACGCGGACTTCAACACGGGCGAGTGCAGCGAAGCGCAGTACTCTCCTCTCGCCAACGGGAACGTTGAAGTTGTTAACTCCCACGTCATCTCCCAGACACTGTTCAGCTCCAACGCCGTCGCTGTGCCGGCATCCGACGGGTCTGCCAAGTGGGAAGTGACTTTCTCTAACAGTAAGTTTCATGACGTGTATGTTAAGTGAGTTCGATATCGAAGCGCAGTACTCTTCTCTCGCCGACGGAAACGTGAAAGTTGTCAACAGTCATGTCATCTCCCAGACACTGTTCAGCTCTAACGCCGTCGCTGTGCCGGCATCTGACGGATCTGCCAAGTGGGAAGTGACTTTCTCTAACAGTAAGTTTAATGACGTATATGTTATGCAGGGTGCGACAGAAACAGATAATTATGATAAAAAATATGACATTTATCGTGATTTTCCAAGTTTTCCAAGTGACTTTCTCTAACAGTAAGTTTAATGACGTATATGTTATGCAGGGTGCGACAAAAGCAGATAATTATGATCAAAATTCTGACATTTACCGTGATTTTCCACGGATACTTAATACTTAATACGAACAAAATCGATTTCTATAAAAAAAAAACATGATATATATCCATCGATATTAATCCCCGCACCCTAATGTTATGTGAGTTCGATAGGATGTGCCTTATTTGACGAATTTAAAGATCATGAGATTGAAAATACGTCTTATGTTATATCGGGTCGGATACAATCACCATTCAGACCTTGTTCAGCCCTCGTGGTAACATTAAAAGAAAACAATTCAACAGCCTATCTCAACTTCAAATTTTACATCAAATCCTTATCGTAATGGAAACAAACTTCATGTCCAACTCCTTTACACTCACATTGACTCGACTTTGGAATGGGCTACCCAAGGATATTAACGGTCTACCTCACCATTTTACTTCAATTCTCTTTTTCTCTATCTGTATGTGCAACGTCTATTATGTTCTCTGCTTGGACCCGTGGTTGACTGGTAGAGAATGCCTCCGGCATTAAGTCTACCATTTTACACAAATTTGTGCAGAAGTTTTAAATAAATAAATAAACATACTTAGATGTTAATCTACCATTCCTTCTTTGCAGATAACACACCAGTACAGTACTGGGTTTTGGATACGGACTACGATTCTTACTCCTTGGTCTACACATGCAGAAATATAAACGCTGAGCAGAGGAGAGGTAAGTCTAATTTTATACTGGACTTCCACAGAGTACTTCTTCTTCTTTCGTGTCGGCAAGAACACGCGCTAAATCTTACTTGCCCAGAAAGCGGCTACCGTGGTAGCCCTCTGGTTACTGACAAGCGAGCAGGTGGTCAGAGTACCTACTGCCATACGTAGCAGTTGAAGAACTACTTAAAATTTTTGATATCTTACCACCGTTGTCTCTATTTTCCGACGAGACATACAATGCTAGGGATTGAGATATGTAGCCGATACCATTCATGATAATTTAGCTATGTTTGATTTCATGAGAAAACATAATTTGTTGTGATGATGGATAATAATACTCTCAATCTCATACAGTGGGAGCATGGAAGCTCAGCAGAGAAAGAACCCTGTCACCCGTCGCCAACGACGCCATCAACCAAGTGATCAACACAGTCAACGTCCTCGACAACAGATACTTCAGAAACATGGTCCAAAACGATGATGCTTGCTTCTACTACCCCGTAGCCGACGGGTCTTCGGTCATCTTCAGAGGACAATGCGATGATAACATCACCGTTGTTACCAACTTTAACGCTACTAGAGTGAGTTTTTAAATCTGCTGTGGTTTATATGTGCAGGGTGTACACCAAGGTTCGATGTTAAGACCCATGTTACTTCTTATTAACAAATTAATTTACAAATGAAGATTGAGGTACTACTAATGGTCTTAACCTAACTTATCGAAGTAGGAAGTAGTATAATACAAAACTGCAACAACGGTTTGATTGAGGTTTTATACGACGTACTCTTTAAAACCTCAATATTTTGCTTACGTTATTGCTACACATTTCTAAAATCATTTTTATGCTGAAACTTAAGGGTAACTTAAAAATATATAGGTACCTATTCATAATGACCATTACGATTTTTTTCGGTAAGATTTTCACAGCTGCAAATAGGCCATAATCTTTACTAAAAATATGCTTACTTTTTTCCCAGTACCAAGGCACCTGGTACGATATAGAAAGCTACCCGACTGGATTCCAAGACCAGGGGACGTGCAACACGGCCCAGTATACCCTGAATGGTGGCGTGGTGGAGGTGTTCAATACCCAAGTGGTAGATCAGGAGCTGGACACCATCACAGCTACAGCTGTACTGGCGACTGATGACGGATCTGCTAAACTGATTGTTACTTTCCCGGCTGGACCTGGCAGTAAGTATTTTTGTGATTTGACAGACTTTTCAGTCTAATAACTTGGTATCAGTAGTTCAGAGGTCAATCGCTTCTACAAATTGTACTAAAAGTCTTATATGATTTTATATATTTATATATTTTCCCATAAGACCATACCACAGCTTTGGAACAATTTGTGGGGGCTGGTGCCGAGAAGAAACTGCGCAAGAGTATATCGGTCACCATTGTCATTGTCTTTTTATAAAAATGCTTATTGGATAAGGTACATGCATTGTACTGCTGTGAGCTAGTCCACTGTATTACTGTTGAGATCATTCTGCTAGAATAGTCGAATTTCCACTTTTATCGACTCACTAGTCATTTATCTTGAATATTGTTACTCAGAGACGTCAGGATGATCGAAATAATTTAGGTGTGAAATGCTGACCGTTACACTATCGCATTTACTGGTCTAACTAACTTATCGCATCGTTTTGTTACAGATTTCATTGATGTCCCATACTGGGTGCTTGATACTGACTACGAATCATATTCACTGGTTTACTCTTGTGAAAACATCGATGACGAGAGACGACGAGGTAAACAAATAACTTACGATTCTTGTATAATAATATCAGGTTGACTAACATTTATGTCTGTTGAAGCCGAAAATTGAATTGGAACGCTACAGTTCAGATTGGATGAAAGAAAACCCAGAAGCTTAACAGATATGTAGTGTTTCCCTTAATTATTTCATTCAATCAAACTAACCTTTCGCAGTCACTAGCTGGAAGTTGAGCAGAACCCAATTCCTCACAAACGGATCGAACACAGCCATCAACGCAGTCATGGCTACAGTGCCAGTGCTCAGACAACAGTACTACTTAGAGAGAGACCACTCGTACGATGGATGCTTCTACTACCCCGACAACTTCGGTGGACCCATCGTCTACTTCGATGGCGCTTGCCCACCAGACAACCAGATCAACTATGTGCAGAACTTCAATGCCAACGAAGTAAGTTTTTAATAAAATTGAATACTTGTATATTGAATCTAAATTATTCATAGCGAGTAACTCCGCTTTTGCGTCAGTCACAACTACAATATATGAAGAGATCTAGTTTCTTGCCATTAAAGCGGGAAAGGTTGTGTTGTTTGTTGAGAGCACGAGAAAACGCGGTGACAGGTCACCTTATGTTTATCACCAGGGTCTGTGGTTGTCAAGAACTCATCGGGATCTTTATTATTCTTTGGGATCGTTGACTTTTGGATATCGATTACTCTAGTCTTTTTTAAGGGTTCCGTACCTCAAAAGAAAAAAAAACGGAACCTATTTAAGATCACTTTGTTGTCCATCCGTCCGTCCATCCGCCCGTCCGTCCGTCTGTCTGTCAAGACTGTTTTTCTCAGGAACGCGTGGAGGTATCAAACTGAAATTTCTATATGATACTAAGGTCTACTGTCCCTGGAAGCTGTAGAAAAATCAACCTTCTAAGCCAACGCAATCAAAAGATACAGCCATTTAGGCCGCAAATTTCCGCAAATTTTAGAAACTCGCACGGGAATCAAAACCTACAGGGTACTTCCCATAAACTTAGAATCTTGAAATTTATTACGAAGTCACGTCTTATAGTACAGATATAGGAAAAATTACGAAATCCGTAAATTTTCAGTTTCATCATATAAAAAAAAATATTTTTGAAAAATATATTTCACAATTTTGAAAATATCAAAGTTACTACTCCTTACAGGTTTGTACGGAACCCTCGGTGCGCGAGTCCAACTCGCACTTGACCGGTTTTTTCCTTTTTAGACAATACAATTTACTAGACCACTTACTGTTCGCCAGTCCAAAATGTCTTTGGATGACTCTTTATTTCTTCGGATAAAAAAATCTTTAAACGCATTCATTTTGCAGTTCGCGGGAACTTGGCACGAAATAGAGCGGTTCCCATCCCAGCAACCCGGTACCTGCACAGCCAGCGCTTACAGCATCGGAACCGGTGGCTCCAACACCCTGACCCAGACCTTCGTAGTCAATGAGAGGCAACAGTCTTTGGTAGGACCTGCAGTTGTTGCCCCTAACGGAGCTGGAATTATTTCCGTCAGCGTCACTGGACAAGGTGAATTTTACCGAAGCGTGAAGCGTTTATTTATAAGTAGCATTAAAACCTCGAACTTAAATAGTATTTAAACAGAAAGTATGATTTCAGTTCTTGTCTAAAATAGTAAAAGTCGAGTCGGGAAGTTGGCGGTGCTACACCCCCGTGCCTCGGAAAGCACGTTAAGCCGTTGGTCCTGCGCCTGATCTCTCTCCGGTCATGTCGGATTGCCGGCTCACCGAACTTTGAGAGTGATGGAACAGTGAGTGCACCTGTGTTTTGCGCTCACACTTGTGCACTATAATATGTCCTGCGTAATTGGCTGATCTCTGTTGAGATTGGCCGCCGTGCTTGAAATCGGCCAGGAGGACTATTAAAATAGTATCACATATAGTAGTCGCCTTCCAGACATAGGGAATGTCTGTAATATGTATGTAGGTATGTATAGTTAGATCTTTAAAACTACACAACGGAATTTGATGTAGATTTTTTAATAGTGATTTAAGCTGCTGCAGGACAACGTCTGCCGGGTCGATTAGTTCATAATAATTTTGTTCTCTTTTGATCCGTTTCTGTATTTCCAACTTTTTTTCACAGTGAGCATCAACAACAACTTCTACATCCTCGACACGGACTACAGTAACTACGCTTTGCTGTACGCCTGCAGCAGTCTTACTAATAGCTCACGACAAGGTAAGTTCATAAGTCTTCAGATTCAGATTGTTTTTTTATATAGATTGATTCATCATCAATTTATAGCATGAAAATGCTGCAGTCCAAATGCTGTAGAAAGTGGTTGAGTGTTTCAAAGACAGCATTATATGATGAGCACGAGCACTGGAAGCTAAATTTTAATCACGTTTTAAATTAGTAATTACGCCATTGGTATTTTTAAAAGTCACCAATCATTTCTACTCGGATTGTTTTTGCTGAAAATGACGACTCAGCATTAATCATGCCAGGGGCATAGCAGGACCACAGCATTACGAAATATTAATAATAATATACAACAACATCACATACATTGATCTGAGTTCGTCGTAAGTAGCTAAAGCACTTGTGTTACAGATATCAGAATCAACAGTGGTATTACATATAAACTTAAATAAATACATATAACACCCAGACCAGTACAAACAGACATGTTCATGCACACAAATGTTTGTACAGTGCGGGGATCGAACCCGCGACCTCTTGGTTAATAGTCAACTTCTTGACCATTACACCAAAGTGGTCGTCAAATATTACTTGTGCCATGACACTGATTTTCAACGGGTACCTTACAAAGCGCTTACTTGCTTAGTTCCTGACCTTTCTTTTCTATCCAGTGTTCAGTTGGAAGCTCAGCCGCACCCGCGCCGGGTTCTCCTCCGCGGTCACTGCTCACCTCGACGAGATCGTCCGCCGAGAGGTGGATCTTCACCGCAGCTACTACGAAACCACCCCTCAAGATGACAACTCCTGCTTCTACTACCCTGTGTTTGATGAGCTGCCCAACTCTATCCAGCTGCCAGGACCTTGCCCGAACATAACGGCTGTGGCCAACTTCAATATTTCTGCTGTAAGTGACGTTTTTCTGTTTTCTTAGGTTGTTGTCAAGATTTGGCATCCTTGTATTTAATGTATTTTGTCATTTGGGCATCCAATGCTGAAGTATAGAGATCTAGGAACAGCAGATAGGCTAAATAAAATAGCCTTCGAAATACTGATAAGTGAATAAGCCAATATTTGTCATTCCTGGGGTCTAATGCTGATGTACCGTACACTACTACTGTACTGTACGTACATATTATGTACAGCAAATACACTTTCTAAAATAGCCTGTTTTGATAAGTGAGTAAGCCGATAAGAAATAAGTTTCAATAACTTTGTTACTGTGTTGTTTTGTTATACCTCACTTAGCCATCGGCCTAGCGAGGTTATATTTGCACTTTTTACATAGCACCACCCCAATGCTAAAAGCAAGTTGTCAGGGCTGAAAACCGTGGTGATGAAGAAAATTGACACTAATCAACTCAATTTCTCTTTTAGTACCTCGGACAATGGTACGACGTGGAAAGATACCCTCAGCCAAATCAGCGCGGTACCTGCAACCGCGCTCGCTACGGAGAACTGACGCCCGACGCCTTCTCCGTACTTAACTACCAAGTCCTCGACAACGGCTTCAGCTCCATGAGTGGAAACGCTACAGTAGCGTCCTCTGACGGCTCCGGAGCACTGACTGTTCTATTGCGTAAGTTAAGCAATCTGCTATTGCGGTAGTAATTTAGACGAAAATAGCTTTTAAGTTAAGGGGTCACGACACAGCACAGTTCGTCAATTTGTAAACGTACCAACTCGAGCCGACTAGTATTTGTCATTGAAACTCCGTACTGCAACGCTCCCTAATCGAAATCGTAACGCTAACGCCTCACTTCTATTGTTAGCGTTTCGCAAGGCATCGAGTCAGTTATAAACTGATAACCGTCCTGTGACCTTGAATCTTAATACCTTGTAATACCGGGACTTGGATGATATATGAAACGCATGAATTTTGTTTAAACACTGATTATATTTTAAGAGATTACACCATTATATAGGTACATGTCATGAGGTTAATCAACCTTGTGAAATTAAAACACACTTAAGGAAAAATGAACTGCCTGTGGCCCGTTTTAATTTCACATTATAAAGAAATTTGCATTGTAAATGCTAAAAAAAATTAAGTAACTTATTACCTTTACTTTATTTAATTTATGTAAACAATGATATCACCACAGAGAACGGTCAACGCGTCAGCAGCCTTTACGTTCTTGACACGGACTACTCCAACTTCGCCTTCCTCTACAACTGCCGAGATCTGCAAAATGGATGGAGACAAGGTACGGGAAAAAAGCCTATAACAATTTAAGAAGGAACACTTCCTTCGAAGTAGAACTACGAGCTCAGAGTTAAAGACCTGGCTGAATTCCTTTGTGTAATATTTAGCAGTAGTAGTATTTTGAGTTAAAGACATTTAACTTAAGTCCTACCAAACAAAGGGATATCTCTAAAAACAGTTAACGCTACTGCTTGGTGGCAAAATATTACAGCACACCTATAAATTTCTGTCTCTGATTGATGGCATGTCGAACTGATGTTTTTTTTTTTACTTACTATACAGTCGCCAGTTGGAAGCTGAGTAGAACTACCAGCTTGACCACCGCCGCCCAGAACTCGATCAATGCCGTCATCAACAACACCCAGGGTCTCACACAGGAATACTACCAGCCGACCAACCAGAGCGAGGAAGCTTGCTTCTTCATCCCCGCGTACAACCCTAACGAGACGCCCGAATTCAGGGCGAGGTGTGCCAGCATTTCTGGCATGCAGAACTTCGATATGAATCAGGTAAATCATCTATTCATCAGGTATTATGTCAATTTTTATGCAGTACAGAAGCGTCGTTTAGAATCCATTCAAAAAAAATTTCTCTGGCATGTATCGTATCAACTCAATTTGGCTAAGCTTCTTCCTACCTATAAATCACGTTTGGAATTCTTCGAAATTACTTCATTAGAGGACCGCAGAAATATTCTTGATATCATGTTTTTGTATAAAGTAATTAATAACCATATTGACTGTTCTGTTCCTTACAAACGGGCTCGGCTGTCCAGGTATTTGCCATTTAATGCAAATAGTTTTAAGACTAACCTAGTCCACTTTTCTGCTATGAATAGGATCCAGACTACGTTTCGCAATTTGTCTCGCTCAGCCGGTGTGGAAATCGACATGTCATATTCACTTTAATTTAAGTCAACTGTCCCTAAATTGTTCACGCATTCATTGTAAATCTTAAGTACCTATTTAGCAAATTATTTAATTCATACATTTTCCATTTATTCTTAAACTTAAAAGGCTGTATTATTGTAATAGTATTGTTGTGTTTTTTATCTTCCTCAAATTGTTTTATCAATTTATTTTTTGTCAATTCATGTTACCGTTTGCTTCTAACTTTTATAAGTACTCATGTCGGGGCAGCCTTTAATTGAGGCAACACTACTACAATCTAGTTTATAAAGTTGTTTTAAGTGAATGAGAAGTGCTTTGTTGGCTGTCCTTAAATAAATAAAATAAATTTGGGAACATTGATTCGGGAAAAGATTTTCATGAGGAAATGTCAAATTGTTAATATATTTAACCTTTAATATAGCTAGTATATTTCACCTTTATTTAGAAAGAATAAATTAAGGAATTATTTTTATGAGTCTATATTACATGGTAAAATAGAAAAAGATTTATACATTTACTAGGTTGTGGAAGCTATAGGTTGGGAGGATAAATAGCTTCTGCTACTAATTATTAGTATTATGTGGTTATGTTATTGCGAACTCCAATAAGAATAGTAATATTTCAACGTCCTTTTCATCAGTGCTTAATTTATTTTCAAATTTCATCAATTCCATCTGTAACTTGACATTCATTACGCAGTACCAAGGCTGGTGGCACGAGATCGAGTCATACCCTACAGAGAACACCCGTGGTCAATGCGCGAGCGCACGGTACACCGTCGCCGGTACCACTGTGCAGTACGTCGGCACTGAAGTCGCTAACCCGGTGGCTCAAGTGACTACTGGAACTGTCACTGTGCATCCAAATGGAAGACTGGAGAAGACCTTGAGCAATGGAGATGTCCAAAGTAAGTATTAGTTCTTTGAATAGAGAAGCTAGAAGTAAACATAACCACTCTGGCGTTTATAGAAAATACACTGACAACACTGTGCAGTTGGTACAGTGGCCGACACATCAGGCTACCCCATTTTTGTTGCAAAATCGCCCGTATTACAAGCGCACAAGATACCGCAGTGTTAAGCGTGACGTGGCTAACGTGGGGTGAGCACGAACATTATCGTAACGTATTCGTGGGTCCAAACGTCAGAAACTGACAGTTTCCCCATACAATTTGACAAGTTAACGATAGGTTACGAATACGTGACGATAGTTGTTCATGCTCACCCCACTTTCTTAGATCTCTAGTTCACTGGAACTGTCACAGTGCATCCTAATGCAAACCTTTTATTTTTCGAATAAAGCTAACGAAAACCTTCTTATTTCTAGATCTCTGGGTCTTGGACACGGACTATACAACTTACTCCGTCGTGATCTCTTGCGACGAAGTAGATCACGAGTTTGCTCGCGGTGAGTAATTTCTGTAACTTGTACTCACTAAAAAATTTGGTCTTGGTGGGAATCATAAAAGACGGACATAAATTAAAGAATAAATCTCATCGACCATTTTATTTTTTCCCAGTATGGAGCGCCAAGTATAGAAAGACGGTAGCACTGACAAATGCGAGTGTTGCCGCTATTGACGCTGTCGTCGCTGGCCACCCACTCCTTCACCAGCACTTGTACCAGCCTATGACGCAAACCGACGAAGCTTGCTTCCATCTACCTCCCCCTAACAATGAGAGAATCGTCCTGAGAGGACAGTGCGATCGGAACATACCCGTTCAGAACAACTTCGAAATCGCTGATGTGAGTATCGTAGAGTATTAATAGCGCTGGTTGTACGTAACATTTGTGGGGCTCACCATACGATCTTCCACGCTGTGATCTGCCCATGACTAGTTCCAACTCACGCCATTTTTTGACCCAAAGATGCTGGATTCAATCCGCCTCAGGACAGCACCGAATCTTTGAAACCCGTTTTAATTACTCGGATTAAAGGACATTTATTGTGTATCAATTTTTATAAGTCAAATACCTCCCCAGTACACCGGCACGTGGTACCAGACTGAGCGCTACCCATATGCTGAAGTCAGCTCCGATAGCACTTGCATCGGAGCGCGCTACACGCTTCAAGAAGGCACCGACGTCGTCTCCGTGCTCAACTGGGAGGTCAGCGGCGGGGAGTTGCAGAGCATCGAGGGCCTGGGCACCGTTACTGGCAACGCGCAGATACAAGTGCAGCTGCCTACGCCTGGCTTGAACCGTAAGTTGATTGTGGTAAAGACTTAGCTTCAAGGAGGCACCGACGTCGTCTCCGTGCTCAACTAGCCTCCCAGTTGAGGCGGCGGAGAGCATAAACCTTAAGTCCAAATAAACAATAGCAGCTACCTACGCCTGGATTGAACCCTAAGTTGATTGTGTTAAAGATTAGCTTCAAGGAATCTCGTGGTCTCCGTACTCAACTAGGTGGTTAACGGCGCGGGTAGCTGCAGGCCTTCGAAAGCAAAGGCAAGGTGTTGTCGGAGGGACAAAGAAATTAAATTTCCGACACCTGGTTCAAACCAGGCACGACTTCAAACTTTTTAAACTATTGACTTAAGCACGTTTTCAAAACCGTGCCTAAGTCGATAGTTTCAATGTCATGGTGCTTTATTAATACTTGACTGAAGGTGAAGACAGTCTTTATATTAATTAACATAATATTATGCTCCTTTTCAGAAACATCAACTCAAGATCTGTACATACTGGCCACCGACTACGTGTCGTACTCGCTGGCTTACACTTGCGAGAACATCAACCCCTTCGAGCGAGTTGGTAAGTCATCAACTTAATCCTAATAACGTGATAATTTCCTAGTTATATTATAATGAGGGCTGTCTATTAACCACGTTGTTCTCTAGCAACATGCTAGCAACCCATATTTATTTTTTGAAGTAGAAACGATTCCTCTATCTCGATTAACGAATTATATTCTTGGCCCTGATTTTTCAATTGCCAGTTAGCGCTAGCAGTCATATAAAATAGCAAGATAGCTGCTTTAAAAAGTCATCACTGCATATGTAGAATGTCAAAACTCAAGTCATCTTAAGTTCGGACGATTCATATTTAACAGTTCGACAACTATTCATCTGTTTATTAAAAATAAGCCGTTAGTTAAGTTAGTTTCATTGCAAGACTATAATTATCCCATTATTTCCACAGTTGTCGCGTTCAAGCTGAGTCGCACGCGCAGCCTGCCTGGCGCAGGCGCAACCGCCATCAACAACATCATAGCCGCCCGCCCTGAGCTACACCAGCCTTACTTCCTGAGCGTAACACAGGACGAAGACTGCGAGGAACCCAGCTCGTCCTACTTAGTCAAGAGTAGTATAGTTGTGATACTATTGTGTTATGTAGTGCAGATGATGTTGTAGAGATCGTAGATTAGGGATAAGGTGTGACCGTATTTTTTTAAGTCAACAATATCATCAAACAGTATTTCGAAAACTGATAACAAGACTTTCAATGATGAGAAAGAGTGTGTCGTCAGTCAAAGTTGCACCAAGAGTTCCTTCAATGGAAACATTTAACATTCACATTGCAACACAATTATTTAGGAATATCGCAATGTGAACAGTCTTCTTTAATTTAGATAGTTTGATAAATGTAAGGTATTTATTGTAATTTTATGCAAGTTTCTAAATATTGCGTTAAGAGTATGTAAATAAACTTTTTATTTTCTTTAAAAACGATTTATTTTATTTCTAAACCTCTAAAATGAAGCTAGGTACCATATTGTAAAAAGTTAGGCTAGTTTGGTTAGTGTGACACAGGGACTACAGAACATTAACCAGAAGGATGCAGGGAATAAGAAAAACAACCATTTATTTTATGTACAAATTTAACAATTTATTAAATAAGATCATCACTAAAACATTTCTAAATCGTTTGATGTGCTTGGCAACTACGTCCGCACGTACTCGTTGGAAATCGCAGCGATTCGTGACGATATGCACCGATGCGCAACGATTCACTACGATACGTGACGATTCGCAGCGACTCGCAACGATTGACGCAGCCTGAAGTGATCGCGAGTACAGTTCTTGCATTTCACGAAGGCGAGTAGTCTTTATTTGTTTTTAAACGTGTACATGCATAATGCAATAGTGTGCGTGTATGACGACGCGGTCAGTCGCGAGCGCGCTGTCGCTCAGGTTAGTTGTGTTTATTGTTTCCGGACGCTAATTGCCGTGAAGTACTGTCAGCATGTCAAAGCGCAAAGTTATCCATAGCGAGGTAAATATTTTTTTTCTAGTTTTGACATTAAATAAAAATGATTATTTTTTAATTTAAGTAATAGTTTAGTTTTGACTTTTGATACTTATTCAATTGTATATTTTATTGTTTTTAGGGTCGAGCAATCATTGCTAAAGTCTTTCACTTTCTAAAAGATGAATATAATTTTATGAAAGCAAATAACACTGATGGATGTGACCTAAGTCCATTAGCAAACATATTAGAACGAACTGCCCAAGCAACAGGCGTCAGTGAACGCACAGTAAGTAGGATTTTAAAAGAAGAGAAAGAGTTGCCATCTTCATCAACCAAGTTTACTTCACCCATGAAAAAGCGACGAAAAAGAGACGGTAAATTTAATTTAGATAATATGAATCGAGAAATTATTCGAACTACAATTCAAAATTTTCATATAGAACACAATGAACTTCCAACTTTGGCAAAACTTCAGTCAGCATTAAGAGAAAAAATTGGTTTTGACGGATGTTTGAGCACATTACGTTCGTTGCTTATAAAAATGGGCTACGAATGGAACAAAATTGAAAACAATCGTAAATCTTTACAAGAAAGGCATGAAATACAATTGTGGAGATTTAATTTTTTGAAAAAAATTCATGAATACCGTGAAGAAGGCCGTCCCATTATATATACAGACGAAACATATGTGCTAACTTCGCACGTACGTCAAAACACGTGGAATTTAAAAAAACTAGATACTAAGACAAAAGACAAGTCATTTTTAAAAAAATTGAGTACCGGTGCTCGTTTTATTATAGTGCATGCGGGTAGCAGTAGTGGATTTATTAAAGATGCTTCGTTAATATACAAAGCATCATCCACAACTGGAGACTATCACTCAAATATGAATTTCAATAATTATAGCAAATGGCTGAATGAAAAGCTGCTGCCAAATTTACCAGATAAATCTGTTATAGTGATGGACAACGCATCCTACCATAATACTCGAAGTAGTAGTATACCTACGTCAAATTCGCGCAAGAGCGACATGCAAAAGTGGCTGACGGAACACGGTATTCCTTTCAATGCACTGTCCCGCAATGTAGAATTGTATGATTTAATAATCAGAAATAAGCAGCGTTTTATTTCATATAGAATTGACGAGATAATAAAAAGCAAAGGTTTCGAAATACTACGACTGCCACCATATCACCCCGAATTAAATGCCATTGAAAACATCTGGGGTATTCTGAAAAATAAGATTGCCTCGAAAAATATTGGTCAAAATATGACAGAAGTTC
This sequence comes from Pyrausta despicata, assembly GCA_963921415.1. Taxonomy (NCBI): domain Eukaryota; kingdom Metazoa; phylum Arthropoda; class Insecta; order Lepidoptera; family Crambidae; genus Pyrausta; species Pyrausta despicata. Next base: position 11,922,193 of record OY992860.1, on the reverse strand, counting down.
AAAATTTAATAGCTGAAGGTTTAAACAGTATCGATAACAACATCTGGCTTAATACATGCAAGCATGTCGAAAAAATTGAAAAGGAGTATATGAAATATTTTGATTATGACTTTGAATTTGTAATTAATGTGGGTGAATCAAGTGATAGCAGCACGACTGACTTTGAAACTAACGAAAGCAACAGTTTTTCCGAAGAAGATTAAGGCGACACATTTTTCACATACGTAAAAATAGATAGAAATTTGTTATTAAATAGTTCCAGCCTAGCCTTATTTTCATAATTTTGCCATATCTTGAGTTCAATTGTATATCCTTATTTAAGTCTTATGTTTCGCTTAAATTAAAACTTAAACCCAAATGTAGAAGAACATAATTTTATTTTAATACATTCCCTTATTTATTATTTATTTTAAATAATAAACATTTTAGTTTAAAAGTTTTGTTGTTTTATTTTATTATCAATTGAACATACAAAAATATTGGTATTATTTTTATGCTAACCATACCCGCTTTCGTTTTCACGCACACATCGACACATATACGGACACATATTTACCACAAGTAAATTCTGCTCGACTTCGTGATTTGAAAGAACCATACCAGAAACGTATGCTTTGAGCTTCAACCAAAATGTGTTGGTGTTTTTGTGCTCACTTAGTATTACAGTTTGAAATATTGATTACACAAATGAATACTCTCTCTTACGAGCTCATAGTTAAGCTCTAAATGTTAGAACTTATATTTACTCATAATGCAATCATAAAAATCATAATGCAGACGTCGATTTTGGTTTTCAATAGGTATATCTGTATGGTATATTGCCTATTTCATTTATTATACCTTTAGAAAATATATTTTAAATACTTACGTATTATAAAAGTTGATCTTGTGATTACCAATCTACATAAGGTATTTGAAATGTTTACCTTAATTGAATGTTACCTAAAATAATGTTTATATATTGTCTGTGCTTCCTTTTGCAAAAAATGCTTGTCGTGACTAAAAATATAAGCAAGTTTTCAACGAGAATAGATATTTTCAAAATGTCGTTAAATAATCATTGATTGAAGTGTACAAGATTACATTTAATTTCATTTGGTAAAATGGATTGGTCTCAAAAATATAATGTTGAAAATCTTTAAATATTTTTGTATACAAATTGCCACATCAAATTGTATTAACTCACATGGTAAGAATCACCTGAACCAAAACGTTAAACTTTTGTTGTTGCCTTCTTATAGCCAGTCTTAATATCCTATATCCATTGACTTAAAAGAAAGGGGTCTGAAACGTCAGGTCAAAATAAAATGCTTTTTTAAATCTACCAACGCCACCTATCGGGTAGCGTCGGAACTATTGTCAGTATAGATTATCCTTACAACCATGTACAAAGCAACTGATTAAAACGTCATTTAGTCAGGATATTGCCACCACTCAACACTAAATGGCGCTGATCTCCCTTAAACGGCAGTATATTTTGGATTTTGCGGAGAATGACTATCCGGCATTATAATGCGCATACTTCGAAGTGTGAGCAGCGTCTTGCGTGATCTAATTCCATCAGAAAACACTGAGAAGCCACACGTCAACTTTGCACCTACCAATGCGTCTCGGAACTGTGGGCGGGACGAGTCTATGTATAAAGTACGTGTCCGCACATTAAAGTTACGACATTGTACGTTTTTTGTAGTTTTCTGCAATTTCTGCCCCGACTAGCGAGTGCAGCTACGTGGTCAACCCCTACCTACACAAACCCCGAAGAGGATAACACCACCTCTTTACAAATGTAAATAAATCGCGAAAAACTCCGTAAAGTGTCTCATTTCAATGTCTACTGTTCGCGTAAACCGAAGAAACAAATATTGTTTAACTTTCAGTCAAAGGTAGATAGGATATTGAAACCGGCCATTCATATATTGAAATTAAAAATGTGTATTCATCAACATGATGGTTACCCAATGTAATAAAGCTAATTAAACGCATTTAAAAGGGATGAAAGCTGAAGGTTTGTAGTACTATATCTTTCGCTTGTAGCTATTTGTAGTCAGGCATCGTGGAAATGGAGTGTAGTTTCATCACTGCTTTGTAAAAAAAATGTTACTACGAAGGCAGTGGAAGGACTTAACAAGGCTGTGTAAACAATACAACACTAATAACCCTTTAAAATTTAGCTGCAAAGCTCACGAATAGTATCCCCTCTCCCCTCTTTTGCTATTTTATAGATTCAAAACTGAAAGGTAGCTTAAATCGGTATCTGATAAATGCAGGAAAAAACGTCATTTTAAGTGAACTATTATTGCTATTGCGACGGCTTATATGCATGTCGCCCTATTTCAAAAAGACTAGATATCAACAGAAGTTCGCGCAAGGGAGCTATATAAAGCCAGAGGTTCGCGAACATAGTGAATGTCGTAGCCGACTTGTTAAAATAGCCGCTCAATCAAACAGCTAACCCTTTGACTGAACAACGCCAATCAATCACACGGCTATACGTCATTTAGTCGACTAGTTTACTGCAACGTTCAACACTATAGCTAGACGACGCTATAGTACAATTACATATGTTAAATCTGTTCATTTTGAACAGATTTAACATATGTAATTGCTTATTTAATATTAATAAAGTTGCAATAAATAACCTTGGTGACGCAGTTCACAATCCCGTTAATTCTCCTCGAAAACTTTGTTAAAATTTGGATTTTCTCAATAAGTCGTATGCGACTAGATAATTTATGTCTCTTAAATAACACTTTCTTTCCGAAAAATAACTTGAAACATCGGCTAGTTGACGCCATATTAAAAACCAAACGCACCTAGCGCCGCGGTGGTGAGAGCTGAACTAATTCAAGTAGACGACGGCTTTTGAATCTGCTGTAGTGTTGAACATTTTGAGCGCCTCAAACGTTCAATTAAAAAAGTAAACGTGTGATTGAATGGCGTTGTTCAGTCAAAGAGCTAGCGGTTTATTTGAACGGCTATTTTAACCATTTGGCTGCAACAGACAAATTTTGACTGTGATTAATGGATTTGAATTTTAGATTATTTAAATAAAATACTCAGCAACAAAGCGCAATCACAACAATATTCCACACAAAAAATAGTCGACTGGAATGAGGTTCAATAACATAAATAAACGTAATCAGATATATACAGTTTAATATCTTAAAAATCTACATCATAGTGATGTATTGGTTAAAAATTAAAATTTGTTCTAATACACAAAAAAATAAAAACAAAATAATTCATTATGGCGTGATTGCAACGTAACTATTCTCTACGAGGGGCCAAATTTGGTGAAAAGATAAAAAAGTTAACACAACAACACGCCACATAACGCTGGCCACACACCGGACCCCTGCGTATATCATGCGCATCCACATACGATCAGTTCTAACTGTTCCAAACGTCATGCTTATTGGAACGACAGGAAGTATAGTGTGTGGCGAGCATAAGCAGACCGAAACCTGTCATATATCCGAACGATTTTTTATCTCTATAATGATAAAATATGTTATGTAACAGTTTGTCATGTTTTGTGATAAGGCGTGATAGTATGACCATGTCCATTTTAAGCAGAACCATACCTTCAAGCGGCCGTCTCTGTACAACAAATGATTCAACTTAAAATAGTAACGTTTTAAATGTCACAATCGTTACACCAGTAGGCCCCATTATCACACTGACTGCATCAGTTTGTATTTTTATTTATCATTAAAAATGATATATTACGATTTGATTGATAAGTATATTATTATTATGTACGTATTTATGCTATGGTATATATTAGTTTACGTAAATGCTTTTAAACAATGCAAGGATAAATACAGTCCACTGTTTGGTCGCGGTCAGAGAATGGTTACCAGTTATCAAATTACAGTCTATATCTGACTTTTGTCATTAATTTTTTAAATGCAACATTAAGTAACTTGCTACCTTTCAAAAGCGATTAATCAATTTGACACCTCGAGGGTAAAAATAAGGTTTTTAATCAATTTACGATGATGGAACTCACTTTTTGATTTATTGACATGACAACTATGTAGTCGATGTCAGTCAATATCCTCAAGCAATGATTGATTCTCGTCAAAAAAAAAGTGTAACTATGGTCAATCAAATAAATACGAAATATACATTTAAAACTTGTTGCTTTAAGTTTGCAAGCAATTGATGATCCTTATGGTGGTAAGCACTATCTGACCGTGATTGTACACACGACAGCACATCCAAATAAACACTGAGACATTCCATACACATTGTAATATGTGCGATTTTGCATCAAAAATATTATAAAAAGTCCGATGAGCCGTCGTCTGCACCATAAACCCTGTTATTAAAATGGTCGCGTGTCGCGTTGATACGCATAACGCTCTTACTCAAATAAAGGAATGGTAAAACTTTATTACTAAACTATCAGTCTGTAGACTATCAATCTGATGCAGTCAGAGCATTTTTTGTTTTAAACTTGCATATGCAACATTGTAAACAATAATGACAATTACATATTCCCTAGGACTTAACGCTAGAATGTACAAGAAAATACGCAGTGGCAATATAATTGCTAACCGCTAAAGCGCATGAGCGCGGCGGGGGGGAAGAAATTGTCGCAGGGGAACGGGAAAACCACAGGAAGAGAAGAGAAAAGAAAAATCTGGAAACAGCATGATTGCTGATTTGCACGAGCACCGGTGTAACCAAACTCACACATGTACGTTAAGTGACAACTAAGAACCCTCGAGTTTTGATTGGTCAATTTAAACGGTTACAAAAGAGATTATAGCATTAACCTAACCAACGTTAAGAATCTAAACGAGGATTTATTCATTTTCGACTAATATGTCATTCGCGGTTTTCGCTCCAAACGCACACACGCTCATCAAGTGCGACTTTGAGAGCGCAGTTGGTTATACTCGCGCCCCGCCCACATTTTTTTTGTTAGCCTATATCATCCCACTGCTGGGCACTTACGCCTTCTAATCATACGCAATAAGTCTTTTCCTTGTAACTGTAGGGAAAACCCATTGCATGTCATAAATGGTTGTGATTGGCCAAAAATGCATCGACCGAAATGGATCGATGGAGCAAATTAGTACAATCATTGATTTTTCATTTACATTGAATGTATTTTTTTGGCGTTTAATCAGCGCCACCTGGTGGTTGCTCTCCGAAGCCGTTATCCAGGTTCGGATGTAGCCATCCTTGTCACTCTTACAAGCTTAACTGTGTGAGCGAACGCGCTGGCTAGACCCGAAAATACAAACCTAACGTAAGGTTGTTCCGGTCTTCAATCAGCTTCATGCGACGCGTTTCTTTGAATAAAAATAGTGAAAAAAAGCCGCAGAATTCTACGATTCCCCTACGACAATACCACGAGAGGTTAACAAAATAAAATAGTCAAAGAATCATTCCCCGTCCGCGCTGAATTTATATTGTCTTAGAAAAATATCCGTTCGTAGGAAGAAGGCGATCATTTTGGTATAGTACTAAGTACCTCCCCCATTTAGTTCAACTTATCTTAAACATTACTTGAGCACAAAATTATTACTCACGTTACGTTTTAGTTTTCATTCACGAATGGTTACAAATCGTATGCAGTGACGGACTTAGAGGAAATTTTGAAAAAAAAAACACATATTTTTTTTAACTTACCAACTAGTACAATTGACTGATACAGCGATAAATTGCAAGTAAGGCGATGTCCTGCGTGAGCGACGCAAGACGACAAGTGCGACGCGTTTTTAAAACACCTTGTGTCAATGTCAATCACGTAATAATAGTCCTCCTGGCCGATTTCGACCACGGCAGCCAATCTCAACAGAGATCAGCCAATTACGCAGGAGATATTATAGCGCACAAGTGTGGGCGCAATACACAGGTGCACTCACTGTTCCATCACTCTCAAATTTCGGTGAGACGGCAATCAGACATGACCGGAGAGAGATCAGGCGCAGGACCAACGGCTTAACGTGCGCACCGAGGCACGGGGGTGTAGCACCGCCAACTACCCGACTCTCGAGCTGTTTTTGAAAAATTCATGACAGAAAATCTCCGAAAAATTTTTGTTTCGACCTGGGATTCGAACCCAGGACCTCTCGGATGTAAGGCAGAAACTTTGCGACTACACCAACGACGCAGTCAATCACGTGATCGTTGTCGCGCTTGTCGCTTTGCGTCACTCAGATAGGATAACGGGTAAAACTATTAGGTGGAACAATTTGATTTCATCACAATAGTGGATTAGACAAGATTAAGGCAAAAGTATTGTTTATCAGTATACCATCGTCAAACGACGGCATTTCGATTCATTTAATAATTACTAGCGGTCCGCCCGCGACTTCGTCCGCATAGAAGTGTTATAAAAAGTGTGTGGGATAAAAAGTATCCTATCACCTTAGCCAGTTCATATTTGGTCTATATACCAAATTTCATCAAAATCCGTTCAGTGGTTCTAACGTGATTGAAAGTCAAACATCCAAACAAAGAAACATTCACATTTACAATATTAGTGTGATTATTACATTGATTGATTTTATATGACAAAAAGTAACGATTCAATTTTTTGCATTTAGAGCAGTCACCAAAAAAAGGTTTGTCAGAAACGATTTTCTACAGTACATTTAAAACATATGCAATAAAATCATGAATAACAAAATATAGCACACACAGCCCAAGTCCGTCTCTGGTGTCAGGCAGGGTCCATGTCCAAACGAAGAATGCAATGAAACGACGCGACGAGATGCGCAAAAAAAATACAAGTGATCCTCACTTGATTAAGGTATTTATATATTAAAGGTAGATGATGGGGAAAGGAATAAAATTTAGGTATAAAATCAATATTGGCATTAATTTCAGGTATTCACGTTGCAGTAGTTAAAGCAAGTCGTCTCAGAAGGTCTACTATGAAAAAGAATATCCGTCAAAACGATAACGCGTATAGACATCAGCACATTTTTTTTTTATTTTTTTAAATATACGACATCATCACATACATTGATCTGACTCCGTGGTAAGTAGCTTAAGCACTTGTGTTATAGATATCAGAATCAACGGTGGAATTACAAATAAACCTAAATAAATACATATAACACCCAGACCAGTACAAACAGACATGTTCATGCACACAAATGTTTGTACAGTGCGGGGATCGAACGCGCGATCTCTTGATTAATAGTCAACGTGACGTCACGGTCATGTATCAGAAATCGGAGTCAATTGACCGAATATTTATTGAGTTTTGTGTGTTTAAAAATTGGTTTTTACAGCTTTTTGGAAATATATTGGTTGTATTAACTTCATAGGGGCTATGTTTTTTAAACGCCATGGTCTTGAAAATATTTCAGATAGGTGTCATCATGCCATTTTGTGGCCTTTTGTACATGCGCATAATATGCCACTGTTTTTATTTGTGTTTTAAAACGAATAAACCATTCTCGTTTTGGCGGATTTTGTTGTTTTGAATAGTAAGGCCTTACATACGATTTATCGACAAATACTTTGATAAGAAACGGCGCTGTTTGGCAAAGAGGCTAAACAATTGTCTATACGGGTCATTGTGCTAGTTGGCTGCGTCTTATATACCGCGGAAAGAATAAAAGTTTAGTTTTTTTAAACTTTTACTTTACAAATTTTATGTTGCAGATACCAGTTTTTTTGTGATATTTAAATCGCATACTGTCACGAGCCAGGCGCGCAGGCAATAAAGTCATTTTTTTCTGTTTTTAGCGTTAACTTTATGTTAAAATGTTGCAGAACCTAAGGATATATTTTTTTTCTGTGTGAAATTTATATCGCATACCGTCACGTCGCTTCCGAGCTACTTGGCCAGCGCGCGCCGCTTGGCGAGGCAGGCGCGGCGATCATTGGCAGAGCATGCTGAAGAACGAGTTTGCATACGCCATCGGCTTCACGTCCGGGTGCGGCTGAAAATATAAATAAATAATTTATTTCAGTATAGACATAACACTTAAAAAAATCTTTTCAGCTCCGGTTATCGGGGAGGAATCGAACCCCCGACCTTTGGAAGTCTGGTCCAATGCTCTGACCGCTGAGCTATTGAGAACCTTAATGGAGTCGTTGAATCTTGTAAGTGCTTTTTAACGCTTTAAGCCAGCGTATGTTTCATCAATGATTGTGGGAGACACCCTCAAATCACCCGAGAAAAATATTTTTGCAAATATTTAACAATCGGTTAAGATGAAACAGGCTAAAATTTTATTTGTTTAGTATTTTTTGCGTTCACAACGCTATTTTTAATTTCGAAAAGACATAACAAAAAAAATCTTTTCGGCTCCGGTTATCGGGGAGGAATCGAACCCCCGACCTTTGGAAGTCCGGTCCAATGCTCTGACCAAATTATTTAAATAATTATAAATTATTTAAGTAACTTTATTTTTTAGCATTAGAAGTTCGGACCGATGAGTAAGTGTCAGGCCGCCTTTACACCTGTGAGTTACTTTCGTAATATTTATGTAACTTACTTACGGTTGCATTTACACTTAAAATAAACTTACAGTAAATAATGCTTACGTAAATTTTGTAAGTTGTAACTTGCATAAATTATTACACGCCCATTTACATACATGCTTACTGAATCAGTAATAAAAATGCCTTCTCATAGTCGCCACGACGCCAAATTTCATTAGTACCGCTGCCACTCTTCTTTTTCTTTAATTTTGCCACTTCTTGGTTAAATTGTCCTTTCAAATTATGCAACTTTCTAGCAATTTCCTCTGGAGTGGTACTAAATATTTCACTAAGTTCAACATTCAACAAATTTGTTTTTACGCGGTTTTTGTATTCCTTATTTCTGTAGACCCACAGTATGGGACGTGCTTCAAAAGCGGTAATTAAAGTTTCTACCTCGTCTGGTGACCAGGATTTGTTTTCTTTTTGTTTTTGTTTAGAGGACATTGTTTTGGTGTAATTTCTCAACTTATCAATTTAGTTCAATAAGCTGTGAGTTGCTTCCGTAAACAAACTCGAACGCGTTTAGACTTGTAATTTTCCAATTTACGAAAGTAGTAAAAAAATACTGTAAGTCACTTACAACTAGCGTTTACACTTGAAAATTTATCGTAAGTCGCTTACGTAAGTGACTTACGTAAGTAAAACTTACAGGTGTAAAGGCGGCCTCATGGTAGGTAGCTCAATTGGCAGAGCAATCGCCCGGTTTGCCCGTCTGTGGCAGTCTTTTTCTTTAAGTGTGTTTTCATTTTACGTAATAAATAATTAAGTTTAAAAGTTATGTACATCACTATCCCAAATCATAGGCCATGATTCAACCTGCACGTTTTGTTCATATTTTCGGGCCTAACCAGAGCGTTCGCTCAGACGGTCAAGATTGTGAAAGTTACAGAAATGGCTACATCCGAAACTACAAACACTGTTTTCAATAGTAGAGGATCTGTTCTATGTTACTTTTGTTACAACAAAACTTCAGAATAATATTGAACTAACAATAAATTAAATATTTAAATGTCACTGGCAAAACATCCTGTTTTTATGTAAAGGGCAATTAAAAGATTAGCTAGATTGTCAAACTTACCACAGCTTCATAAGTTGTGAATTTTGGTTTCAAGTCCTTGCCGTTCATTGTGATAAAAGCACCTAGGTTACCCATCGTATCACTGAAACAAGACATTTTTTTTAGTAAGAATGAACATACAGAAGATGAACAATTCTACAATATTTTGAGCAGAGGTAAGACTGGCAATAAAAAACTAAGAGCGCTGTGGCGACCTCTACCGTTCGCCATCACAAGCGCATACGGTGGCGCACAACAGCGAGCGCTGGTACGGCTCCGTAGGCTAGATGGCCTGTTAGCCAAGTACCGGCCTAGTACCGCAAATGAACCGCGGTATAAAAGATTTCGATCCAGAATCATATAGATACGACGAATCAAGATAATATCTATTGGACCTTGGTCCCCGACCATAACACCCGGTCGGTAGGAAGCGCTTCCCTTTAGCTTCCTAACTCTATATCAGTTGCGTCATAACGCACTATACTGTACTGTGAGCTGAGAGCGTGGAGTCTCACGAGTAGTTAGGCGCGGAGAACACCGTGAATGGCCTGTTAGCCAAGTACCGGCCTAGTACCGCAAATGAACCGCGATATAAAAGATTTCGATCCAGAATCATATAGATAGACCAATCAAGATAATATCTATTGGACCTTGGTCCCCGACCATAACACCCGGTTCCCCTTTAGCTTCCTAACTCTATATCAGTTGCGTCATAACGCACTATACTGTACTGTGAGCTGAGAGCGTGGAGTCTCACCAGTAGTTAGGCGCGGAGAACACCGTGATGCACTTCCCGTCGTGCGCCAGCTCGTATCCGTCGTTCTTGACCTCGTGGCTGCGGATCACGTAGTCGAGCCCGTTGCGCTGCAGGAAGTTCGCCGTCACGTCGGGCCCGAACGCACTATACTGTACTGTGAGCTGAGAGCGTGGAGTCTCACCAGTAGTTAGGCGCGGAGAACACCGTGATGCACTTCCCGTCGTGCGCCAGCTCGTATCCGTCGTTCTTGACCTCGTGGCTGCGGATCACGTAGTCGAGCCCGTTGCGCTGCAGGAAGTTCGCCGTCACGTCGGGCCCGAACGCACTATACTGTACTGTGAGCTGAGAGCGTGGAGTCTCACCAGTAGTTAGGCGCGGAGAACACCGTGATGCACTTCCCGTCGTGCGCCAGCTCGTATCCGTCGTTCTTGACCTCGTGGCTGCGGATCACGTAGTCGAGCCCGTTGCGCTGCAGGAAGTTCGCCGTCACGTCGGGCCCGAACGCACTATACTGTACTGTGAGCTGAGAGCGTGGAGTCTCACCAGTAGTTAGGCGCGGAGAACACCGTGATGCACTTCCCGTCGTGCGCCAGCTCGTATCCGTCGTTCTTGACCTCGTGGCTGCGGATCACGTAGTCGAGCCCGTTGCGCTGCAGGAAGTTCGCCGTCACGTCGGGCCCGAACGCACTATACTGTACTGTGAGCTGAGAGCGTGGAGTCTCACCAGTAGTTAGGCGCGGAGAACACCGTGATGCACTTCCCGTCGTGCGCCAGCTCGTATCCGTCGTTCTTGACCTCGTGGCTGCGGATCACGTAGTCGAGCCCGTTGCGCTGCAGGAAGTTCGCCGTCACGTCGGGCCCGAACGCACTATACTGTACTGTGAGCTGAGAGCGTGGAGTCTCACCAGTAGTTAGGCGCGGAGAACACCGTGATGCACTTCCCGTCGTGCGCCAGCTCGTATCCGTCGTTCTTGACCTCGTGGCTGCGGATCACGTAGTCGAGCCCGTTGCGCTGCAGGAAGTTCGCCGTCACGTCGGGCCCGAACGCACTATACTGTACTGTGAGCTGAGAGCGTGGAGTCTCACCAGTAGTTAGGCGCGGAGAACACCGTGATGCACTTCCCGTCGTGCGCCAGCTCGTATCCGTCGTTCTTGACCTCGTGGCTGCGGATCACGTAGTCGAGCCCGTTGCGCTGCAGGAAGTTCGCCGTCACGTCGGGCCCGAACGCACTATACTGTACTGTGAGCTGAGAGCGTGGAGTCTCACCAGTAGTTAGGCGCGGAGAACACCGTGATGCACTTCCCGTCGTGCGCCAGCTCGTATCCGTCGTTCTTGACCTCGTGGCTGCGGATCACGTAGTCGAGCCCGTTGCGCTGCAGGAAGTTCGCCGTCACGTCGGGCCCGAACGCACTATACTGTACTGTGAGCTGAGAGCGTGGAGTCTCACCAGTAGTTAGGCGCGGAGAACACCGTGATGCACTTCCCGTCGTGCGCCAGCTCGTATCCGTCGTTCTTGACCTCGTGGCTGCGGATCACGTAGTCGAGCCCGTTGCGCTGCAGGAAGTTCGCCGTCACGTCGGGCCCGAACGCACTATACTGTACTGTGAGCTGAGAGCGTGGAGTCTCACCAGTAGTTAGGCGCGGAGAACACCGTGATGCACTTCCCGTCGTGCGCCAGCTCGTATCCGTCGTTCTTGACCTCGTGGCTGCGGATCACGTAGTCGAGCCCGTTGCGCTGCAGGAAGTTCGCCGTCACGTCGGGCCCGAACGCACTATACTGTACTGTGAGCTGAGAGCGTGGAGTCTCACCAGTAGTTAGGCGCGGAGAACACCGTGATGCACTTCCCGTCGTGCGCCAGCTCGTATCCGTCGTTCTTGACCTCGTGGCTGCGGATCACGTAGTCGAGCCCGTTGCGCTGCAGGAAGTTCGCCGTCACGTCGGGCCCGAACGCACTATACTGTACTGTGAGCTGAGAGCGTGGAGTCTCACCAGTAGTTAGGCGCGGAGAACACCGTGATGCACTTCCCGTCGTGCGCCAGCTCGTATCCGTCGTTCTTGACCTCGTGGCTGCGGATCACGTAGTCGAGCCCGTTGCGCTGCAGGAAGTTCGCCGTCACGTCGGGCCCGAACGCACTATACTGTACTGTGAGCTGAGAGCGTGGAGTCTCACCAGTAGTTAGGCGCGGAGAACACCGTGATGCACTTCCCGTCGTGCGCCAGCTCGTATCCGTCGTTCTTGACCTCGTGGCTGCGGATCACGTAGTCGAGCCCGTTGCGCTGCAGGAAGTTCGCCGTCACGTCGGGCCCGAACTGGCAGCCGACGCCGCGGCGGGAGGGCGCGCGGCCCGCCGCGGGTTGCGGGTCCGACCAGAGGAGTTCGCACATAATGCCTGAAAAAAAAAATCGGTGTGTTAAGAAAAAAAGATGATTTTTTTCTGGAGTTGAGCGAACACATGAGAGCAGCGCCTCGAAAAAGGCGCTCTGTTGTGCCCTTTTCGCTCTTCCTGGATCTGGTTTGCCGGGGTACTCAAGTACCTGAGAACTCCAGACTCAGACCTCAGATCCTTTCACAGGGAACCGTGCGCCATCTTTCCCAATTTTACATTATTTATGAGTTTATTTTTGCTTGGGGAAGGCCTATGCGAAGCAGCTGGCGTCGAATGGCTGTAACATTCGCAGTTTTCATTTGCACACAAGCATACCTCGCCAAAAAAGAAAAGTAACATTACAATAACGTCAAATAAATATTATCGTTAAAAATATGGTAAATCAATCCTGTCCAGTTCGTAACTAAATTATCTATCGCGGCTGTTTGTTCCTATCCGTAATTTCATCCATTCAACGGTGGTCCAACTAGAAGGCCTTAAAGTAGCCCGTGGTCCACTTAGTTGGTCTACCACGTCAACTAAGCAGTTCTTAGCTCAGCATCTGTCAGACAAGTGCCCTAGCTGGGTAGTTCCAAGGGCAAAGTATCCTTGCTGTTTCAGTGGTCCAGCAGGCCAATGATATACCAGTTATTAATAAGCGGTTCCTAGTTGCCAGTGGTTCAACAGGTTTGTCTACTAGTAGCCAGTGATCCAACTAGATGGTCTGCCAGCAGCCAGTGGTCCACCTAGTTGGTCTACCAATAGCCAATGGTCCAACTGCTTGGTCTACTTACATATCAGTCCGAATAATGCCCTGGACTGGGTAGTACAAGGCGCCAAGAATCCTAGTTTTCATCTTATGGAAACATGCATAGGCAATATGTAATGAGAAATATGTGAGAAGCATTTTGGTTTAAACTTACCATCCTCAGGTGGCTGTTTGTTCCTATCCGTCTTTCTGATATCCTCAAGTGTCACGTCATCCTTCGAGAACAGTCCGCCGTGCATCACCAGCACCCTGCCGTTGATGCAGTGAGCGAGGGGCAGCCAGTTGTACACCTCAGTGAATAGGTCGGCCATTTGAGACGTGTACTTTGAGGTTACCTCGCCGCGAAAGCCGTACATGCGATTCATGTCAACGGTCTCGTGGTTTCCTGGAAGATAACAAGGAGTATTTTAAGTCACGTAGTTATACTGTAGTGACACAAAATCGCACTTTTTGTCTGATGAATGACTTTTAATACTTGATGTTTACAAATTTGGGCTCGCTGATTTCAAATCTACCCTCAGATTTTTTATAACAGCTCTAGTTTAGGAGATACAGGTACCCTCTAAAAATCTACCCTCCGGTCGACTTTTCAAATTACCATCGTTAACGCCTTACTATGTAGTTTCTGTTATTTTTGCGATGGCTTCGACTACCAAGACCTGTGTTGACCATTTATGGCGAATAAACACTCCAAAAATTGTGTTTAAATATATCGCACTTCGTGAAAAACGCATAATAGTGTACTTTAACTTACCACTTTCACCATCCATTAGAAATAAACAAGTCTAGGATCCCGAATATGGTGTGTGAAACATGTGTGAAATTTTTATGATAGTGGAAAAATAACTAGAGGGATCGTTTGAAGCTCATTAGCCTTATGATTTAGCGTTAACCGTCAAACCACTATAATTACTGTTATTACTGCATTGTAAACATATATATTGTAAAATAATATATTGCAAAATAAATAGGTGGTAGGGTGGAGTTCTAGATAAATTTTTGCACATATTGGCTTGAATCATTTCAATCTGTTAATTTTAAGCATCTACCTACATCATGACGTGGTCCTAATCCACTGTTGCAGAGTTATAAACAGGAAAATGGATTTTGAGATATATTTTTTGAGTATCTCAAGGACAATAAATAATAAAAATACTTATATACAAAATCATCCTAAAACTTACCTCTTGACATGTAGAAATGATTGGGGAACAACAGTTTAAAACTGAACAACGTAAAGATACACTCCACACTGAAAGATCCCCGGTCAACAAAGTCACCATTGAAGAGGTATGGGTTGGTCTCTGAGGGTAAGCCATTCAGTTTAAATATGTTCATCAGGTCGTAGAACTGTCCGTGTATATCTCCGCAGACTGTAAACTTGGCATCATCAGGGACTTTGATGTCTACTAGTGTAGGCTGCTTTTGGAGGTAGGCTTTGACATCAATCAAAATCTAAAACAGATGAAAATAACTTTTTCATCCCACCATCTCGGAAAGAGTCATTTTGCTCTTCAATATCTGAGTGGAAAAGCCGTTTTTATTCACTAGAGGTTAAAGTAAATTTGAATTTAGAACATCGTGTGCACCAAGTTTGTGAATTAAAAAAAAAACACGGGTTGCACTCCGGGAGTGCCGGCAGAAGTGAAAACTAAACAACCGTCTTACGGTTTTTCGATCAGCATCACGTGACCTGACGCGAGTTTCACAGTTTCTACCCATGCCACAAAAGTGCTCAACGCCGCTAAAGAAGTTTTCACTTCAAAAATCATTAAACCTATTTATTGCTACCTCTATGGTGCCGAATATATCATACAACATTTTTTTAATTTGTTAAAAACTCAAACTCGGAACCTTCTTGGTGTTCTTTTTTCAATTTGCTTTGTTGGCGGTTCTTTACGCGGCATTTTTTCACGTCATTGTTAAACCTTATATTAAAAACAAGAAACTTGAAACAAGTGAAAAAACTAAAATGAGTGATTCTAGCGACGAGGAAGTTTGTTTGACGCCAACAGAATTGACTGAAACTGTTAATAATGCGCAAATGATCTTTCTCCCTCAACAATCACGCGAGAAGTATTTAAAACAGTACGTTATGTTCATCACGTGGCGACTAGCAAAAGGAGCCAAAACTTTCTCAGAAAACGTTTTGATGGCATATTTTATAGAATTATCCGAGAACAAGAAAGCAAGCACTCGAAAAACAGTACACAAGTGACTAACACCAATATAACAGTACCCAACAAAAATATTACACTCAATTTAAATAACTGTAGCAACGTTACTTTAAATTTTTATTAATTATACCTAAGTATTATCTTGTTATAATTTAAAGATTATTCTGTAATACTTACCTGTCATAATGTAGTAGTTAATACCTAAACTGAAATAAAAGTAGCTATCTTGTGATTGTCAACGGTTTTATTTGCATTTAGTCATTTCCTCGCTGAGGTGGAATGAAAAGTTACGTGTTGCACTCGAGTGCAAAGATTTTTTCACCTCGTGCTCTTTTGATTCCCTCGCTAACGCTCAGGATTCTAATTTTGAATCACTCGCTGCGCTCGTGATTCAATTTTAGAATCCTTCGCTTGCTCAGTCATCAATATTGAACACGCGGTTAAAAAGCAACTTTGCACTCTTGTATAACAAATAACTATTTTTAATGTTATATCAATAAATCATCCTAACACTGAAATTAACTAATTTAAATGAGTATGCCCATTAAATAATACTATTTAATACTGTCAATACTGACAAATACAATACAAATCGACTAAATATGAAAACACTATTAGTAACAAGTAATTTGTTTACAATTAGCAATAATGTGCTAAGTGTCAAGTACTTGCCATACTCTACAAATGAATTAATAAATAAAAAAGGTTACAAATATACTGTAATGAATCACTTTTACGTAGGTCAACATCTATGTCTTGGTTTGACATCTTTCTTTACTATTCTAGCAATATTAGATGTTTCATAATAAAATCTAAATTTGTCATGACTTATAAGTTAAGAAACAGTGGCCAGAACATAAGGCTACCCATTTTTGTTGCAAAATCTCTCATTTGACAAGCTCAGAAGATACCAAAGTGTTTACCGTGACATGTTTGCCATCATACATTTTTAAGTGTTTTATGAAGATTAAATTATACAAACCTTATAAGCATATTTCTTGTGAAGTTTCTTTTGCTGTTTGTAAAATTCCATAAGCTCGGTGACAAATTTGAGTGTGACCCTGCCATCTTCCAACTCTGGGCCATCATACTCATCTTCTATGGCTGTTGAATGAATTTTTTAATAATTAATAACCTGTCGCAAATAGAACTATGACAAGGCACCAGATGAAAAAATAGGAAAGTCAACTATGTAAGTGTTGCATCTATTGAGGAGTATGTTTATTCACACACAGGACAAAATAACTTTTAATAACCTATCCAAGTCACCAAAGCACAAGCTGACACTTTGTTTGGGAATAGGAAATTAATTAGTGTGTTTGTTGAAGACTCTTGAATTTTTTTTTAAAAAAGATGATAAATTCATACAGCACTTGGTGTTGTATACAAATACAATATTCTAAAAGCAAGATTTTGCACTGATTGATAAATTACCTCTTTATTTCACACCACAGAAAGCAAAGTTACAGGTTAACATAGAAACATACATACATTCTATGGTGATTTGATTTCTTCTACCACAGCACAGCATTTTTAAAAACATGACTATAATCTCTAAGAAGATATTCCTACTACATAATTACAAGGTCTTATCAATAAGCACAGCCAAAATCATAATAAAATCTTGATTATACAAAATACCTTTAATGTCATAATTGTAACTGATTATGTATTTACATTATCATATCAGGAAGATGCTAATGTTTTTATTTTTTAATCTTCAAAAATTTAAAAATGATTTCATTAAGTATGTAAAAATATTTTATAACACTTACTCATAGCATCCAAGTTGATAGTATCAGCGATGTTTACTTCCTTTTTATCTACAGAAATGGCTTTTTCAAAAGCTATTTTCTTAACTATTTTATTGCATTCATTATACTTCATTTTTGCATCTTGATCATTTGGCCTAACTTTGGTTACCTGGAAGATATCACAATATTGGAAGATTTGTTTTTACATATTCAATACATAGCCTATGTTCATCAGGAAAATCTAGGATCTTATAGGTAAAATATTGTTTTAAAATTCAATTCAAACAAACTCAAAGCTTTCTTCTTTATAATATTAGTGTTCAAATTGATACAGTATGAAGAAGTTGGACTTTTTTAGAGAATTTGAAGATGGATTTATCTAGTGGAGTTATTACAAATGCAATTGTTTTTTTTTTAAATATGGAACTGGATATGAATGAACAATCTACATAATGTTATCTAACAAAAGTTTGCTTTAAAGTTAGTCAAATATTTGATGCATGGTTTGATTAGCCGAGTGAGCAAAGACTCAAGGTTCTACTGAAATGCACAGAGCATGAGCAGGTTCAAAATTGCAATACTTACATATTCAAAATCCTTAAGTGCTAGTTTGTACTTCCCAAGGGACATGTGAGCCGCGGCTCGCCTGTAGTACGCCTTGGTATAGGACCTGTCCAACTCAATCGCCTTCGAAGCATCCGTCAGGGCATACCCCGAGTTCTCAAGTCTCAAATTTGCTATACTCCTATTCGCGTAAAACACCGCATTCTTCGGATTTTTCTCAATAGCCTTTGTATAGTACTCGATAGCGCTATTGTAATTTTGTTCTGAAAATTTTGAGGTTATACATGTCAATTTATTTCAATGGAATACGATCGATATCCGATCAAGAATGAATCATAACTAAATTATACAATAGCAGACTAGTTTATATACGACTTAGAGCTAGTGTACTTACTTTTAAAGTAATCATTAGCTTCATTTTTCAATTTCTCCGCCGCCTCTATGTCTTCTTGTGACACAGGGCCCGTGATTTCTTGATTGCTAGCCATCACTTTTCGAAAAATAAAAGTACTATAAACGGATCCTGAATTCAAAAAAAGCCCGAATCATAAAATATACAGTTTCTTTCATGCATTTACATTCTCCGCAATTCATGAAAAATTTACAATGGATGAATGAATGTTTTTTTGGTCCGCTTCTTTTCTCTTGCTTGTGTGAAAAAGGCAAAGGTTACAACTATACAGCCTTGACTTTAGTAAAACTTCTCTGATTTTCCAATCGATAGAATATAGTTGTCCATCAATACAACAGATTGTTTCATCTTGCTTTCTAGCTGTAAGTTTGGGCTTTGTGAAGTTCTTTAATTAAACATTTTTAGAATTCTTGCTCGAGTTTAGTTCTCTTCTACGGTAGACTATAAATCTAAATAATGCTTCAAAGCTTTCTTTATTCCTTATATGCCCATTAGTACGACGTCTCCTGATACTATACTATTATATCTACACTACAGCTAAGGATTGGAAACCCGGACGGCATCATTAATCACATTATCCAAGACATCGAACAATTACATGATCGCATGATTATCATAAGGATATCGTACTGTTTTCATGCAAAGTCCGCAATATTATTGTAGCAGTAGGTACGTGCATTAAACACCGAAGAATACTTACAAATAACGTTTCAATTATTCTTTCGAAACTACCTAAGGTGCTGCCTATCAAAATGGGCCGAAGTCATCACAGCACATTAAAAGAAGTCACGGCTCAATATACCACTGACCAGTAAACCACTGCTCGCAATAATAACAGATATCCCAACAACAACAACCGTAAGCCACAAACAGTGCTTTAGTCTCTCTAGTCCAATTCCGTTATCGATGACGTTAAGTGCGAGTTTTACAAGTAATAGATTGTAAAAAGTTTAAGAAGACTCCTAGAAAAACAAGATGGCAATTTGTCAAACGCAAAGGATTATATTACAAATGCCTAACACACCAACTCGGTTGGGATCCTCTTCCGTGTCCTCCCCCTTTTTTTTCTTCTTCCCTTCTCGTTAGTTACTTTTCTTCCCCTAAAACTGATTATGATGTAGGTACCTTATTAGGTTTAATTCGTAAAGACCGCCCTTAAACTGTCAGAGTTTTTTTTCTTTAAATGAAGAATGGAAATGGAACTATTATGAATGAACCTTTCATTCAATAACTTTTTTAATTGATGTTGCCAGATACTTAAAATCTTTTTACATGTTGAGCTCAGCTGAGCTACGTCTATCTGTCATATATTGTTTTAGTGTGTGTGTCATTGCACAGTCGACTTTTCTGTTTATTCTTTTCTGCACGTTGCACCTCCAGGATTTTTGGCGGGATATTAAAAACACTATACCATAAGGAAAAAGATAAAAAGGATCCATTATTATAGGATATACAGGATATTTGGCAGAACGATGTAGATTGTAGATATTTCTAGGGTCGATAGAGGATACCTATGCGACCATTTTAAGTCCTATTCTTTATTGGGAAAAGTGCGATAATTTTAAGGTTATTGTCAAAAAACAGATTTTTCGAAAATAAGCGGTACCTACTGACACCGTTACACGCCCTAAAACATCGAATAATTGATCGATCCCTTTGATTTTGAACTTAAACCAGTCCTGAAAATACATATATTTTAATTTTTAATTTTGTTTGGTCTGCTCCAATTATGAGAACGCATTTTTCGACCCTAGAAATATCTACATCGTTCCGCCAAACTCGATAGGTACTTTCCTCCACAGATCAGATAGAATATGCTTTTCTCATTAAAAAAATAACCCGCTTTTATTTCTAGTAACTCCGTTTTATTTAACTTCTATAAGAAAAAGTAAGTATACATTTTGCACAGCCGAGGGATGATATTGTTTGATTTTCCGTAAACAGTCGGATAATATTTATTTAAGTAACATTATTACATTAAGACACATAAGTATTTGCTTATTAATTTATTATCTTAATTTAAACCTGTGTGTGTGTCTAATTACGAAGGAACTAGTTGCGTTAGAACTTTTACAACAGTTTTCTTATCCATCTTGCACTTAGGGTATTGAGCTTGGCAGTCTGTGTCCATGGAACGCCCGGCTGAGATGGCTTGGAATATCGAGGTGCCGTCCAACATGCGGCGGACGAGGGAGTTGCTGAAAAATTTAGGTTTTAAAGACTAGAACGATTTTTAACTGTCATCAAAGTAAGGTAATGAGTAGATAAACACCTTAGCATTTTCACTTGATTATTTTGTTTTCAGATCATACCTTTGAAGTCCTTATTCCATACAATAGTCTACATTTTTATCCGACCAAAGCGAAGCAATAAGATTTTGACCGGTATGTATGCTTGTATGTTCATCTGTTCCCTCATAACTTTTAAGCCCTGTATCATATTGTGGCAAATGAGATGTCATTACATGCTGCGCCTAAGCGGCCCTTGTTTATGCGCTAGTTATATTGCAATAAATTGCATTTGGCGCCCTCTAGGACACAAGTCATAAACGTTTTTTTAAAATACCGTATAAGGTGTTGGATGTAATTTTCTAACTTCTCACCTAAAAAAACTCACATAACAAGTGTGCTTAGCTGCAACTATAGACACCAAACAAACAAACTCACACTCGAGTCTTTATTACCCCCTGTGTATTACCCTAGCTTCGCACTTTGGTACACTGTGCCTTACTTACTTGGACAAAGAAGACAGTAGGGCATCGAAGTCAGTAGCGTTACCAGCGAGCACATTCTCGTTGGCTAACTGCACGTATGAGCACGCGACCTGCTGCATGTACGCGCTCGAGTCTATCCCTCCTCTAGCCTACCTTCCCACCTAATATAGGTAAGGTAATGTGCCATCCACTTACTTGGACAGAGAAGACAGTAGCGCATCGAAGTCAGTAGCGTTACCAGCGAGCACGTTTTCGTTGGCTAGCTGCACGTATGAGCACGCTACCCGCTGCATGCACGCGCTTGAGTCTATGTTGTACCGGCTGAGAGTTTCGTCCAGTTTGTTCAGCATGTCGGATATCTGGCTTGTGTCAGTTTCTAAACCTATGCAAATTGTAATGGTTTGTTAAATGAGATCGTATAGGTTTAGCAGTTCTCTCATTGGGGGGAATCACTAAAAAGTCGTCCATGGGTAGTAGATGTGCTGCTATTATAGCAGATAGCCCGCAGCACCGTAGCCAAATAAGAAATAGATCGCAGATAAACACAGATGTTATTGGATCTAAAACCCCAGGGGGTGGAAAAGACACATTGTTAAATCGAACTAGGTTGTCTAAACTAAAAGATCTATAAGTATTCACATTAAACTTTCCTGACATTGACTAACTTAAACACTCTGGTTAATGTGATGAGGAAGTAAAATGTCTAACTTAGCAGATGTAAACCCTCTACGTCAGTCTACTGAACTTACTTCGTCCGTAGCCCCCTCCATAGCTGTAGGAGAGTGCGTGGATGATCTTCGGCAGGATGATGACTGCTCCAAACCCGAGTATGGAGCCGATGAGAACACCTCCCAAGTCGATCTTCACAGGCCCGTACAAGCCTGGTGCTGAGCCGCCGTACCCACCCTGGGTAAAAAAATGAAACTTATAAGGAATGAGGAGATTCACTGTCTTTCGAAACTGTAGTATGGCATTTAGCAGTACTTAGTATAAGACAATGCAAGTTTGGAGAAACATGCTTATTACTTACGTACTACTTAATATTAATATGAATACTTAACCTATTCTATTATCTCTTATATCTTCTCCTATATATAAAAATGAATTGCTGTTCGTTAGTCTCGCTAAAACTCGAGAACGACTGGATCGATTTGAATAATTTTAGTCGCAAAATAATCGTGGAAGTCCGGGGAAGGTTTAAACGATAAAATTAAAAAAAACCAACGGGCAGGACGACGTCTGCGGGTCCGCAAGTATTCTAATATTGTGCGTAATACGGTACAGTCAATCACGCATACCGTTCTTCTACTTCGCTTGTACGTTATTTTGTTTGTACTTACATCAATAATATTTGTAATTATCTTTTGTGCTTGGTTATTTACTTAACAATTCTACTTCGAATTGTTATCTCATGTATTTTAAGAATAGTCTCGTCTAAGAAGAGATTGCTCCGAGAAATCCAGTAATCTAGGTTACTTATAAAAAAGGAAAATCTACCTGTGACCCAGTGCTTCCATAAGACGAGATGCCAAACCGCTGAGTTCTCTCTGGCTGGCTATCACGGTCTCCCTTATCCACCCGGGCTGAGGGCTCGGCGAGTTGGTCCTCCGTTCGATATCCGGCGCTAGGCAGGAACCCTCTGAAATCCAGGCTATAGATCGTGATCATCAATATTTCCTGGCCAAATAATGTGTGGTACCTGACAGCCCTAATCTATATGGGATTTTTAAATACAGTATGTAGAAATGATGAAAACCACTGCAATATTATGCTAAAAAAAGTTTAGTCCTCCACAAACTAATTGGGTATTAATGAATCTTATGAAATTGCATATAATTAAGTGTTTTATTTATCTATTTTAGAACTTCTGCACAAACTTGTGCACAACAGTGGACTTAATGCCGAAGGCAATCTTTACAGTCAACCACAGGTCTAAGAAGAGAAAATACAGGCGGTGCACATAAAAAAAGACTTAGGTATTCTCACAAAGGTAATCAATTCCGTTACCTCAAAGCAATTTTAAACGAAAAGTTGTGTTTTAAAGTCACGGTGCCTTGTGTTGTATGGTTGCAATTCTCTCATCAGTTCCACTAGTACCCAGGTACATGCTAGTTTTATCCGCCCTAATACGTCCTTACTTACTTTTTGACGCTTTGGTACTGTCTTATGATTATTATTTTATGCAGGAAACACTACGATATTACAAAACACTGTACAATAGACAAGTACATAGTTATCTCTTCTTGTAGTTCGTACAAAAGTCCTAAATATCCCAAAATATTTATATTCTTACCCATCGCCCCTGTATTCAGCCCTCGCCTCGAGTACAACCAGCACCAAAAGTATTCCAGCTTTCATCTTCACTCCTGTCACATCACTGCCGGGCCGCGACATCTGTATAATGCTTTATAGAAGGCGTTCCGAAGCCTGCCCCTGAACAATCGTGTGAGGAAACACCATTGTCCCATGTGGTATACAAGACGTTGCATAACACTTTTCCTCGCGACGCTCCGTCACGGACGCTGATCTAGATGACATCGAAGAAGGAAGGTATGCAAGCATTAGGGTATGTTGGTCACCGACTCAGTGGTATGAGGGGAACAATGGACTACCCTATTTGATGGAGGCGATAAGAGCGACTGGTGTTAGTCAAACCAGATATCCTGTAGTTATGTAAACTCTGGAATGAATTCTCCTTCTGCTAGCTGTTTCTTACCCCTTTGCAATTTTATGTAGCCAATATTGACTGTAGAGCAATAATATCTTATACTATTCGGAATAAAGTATCTAGTTAGGAAGATTTCAGAAACAGGGTTACGAATAGCCATTGAAGGCCCGGCCGTGGAGCTTGTCTCGAAGGTTCGAAATCTAGGACTAATCATGGATGAAAAATTACTGCTCTCCACACAATACCTAGGTCAAACTTAGCTACCTACTTACGTGTACATAATCTTCTTATATATAAAAATGAATTGCTGTTCGTTAGTCTCGCTAAAACTTAAGAACGGCTGAACCGATTTGAATGATTTTGGTCTTGAAATATTAGTGGAAGTCCAGGGAAGGTTTAAAAGATTAGAAAATTTTGAAATCAAGGAACGGGCAGGACAACGTCTGCGGGTCCGCTAGTCTCTTATAAATAAAAATGAATTGCTGTTTGTTAGTCTCGCTAAAACTCGAGAACGGCTGAACCGATTTGACTAATTTAAGTCTTGAAATATTTGTGGAAGTCCAGGGAAGGTTTAAAAGATCAGAAATTTAAAAAAAAGGAACGGGCAGGACAACGTCTGCCGGGTCCGCTAGTCTTTTATATAAAAATGAATTGCCGTTCGTTAGTCTCGCTAAAACTCTAGAACGGGTGAACCGAATAACCGATTTGACTAATTTTAGTTTCGAAATATTCGTGGAAGTCCAGGGAAGGTTTAAATGATAAGAAAATTTAAAAAAGCAACAGGCAGGAAAACGTCATTATATAAATATGTCATCTATGCACATAGTGTTGCAAATTATTTACGTGCTGTGCATGTGTTTATGACGAAAACAAAAAATAACCTAAACAATGCTCGTTTTGTATGCTCTGATTGCTTTCGCGACCGCTCAAGGCAAGGGGCAAATTGTTTATGCCCACGAAACGAAAAATTAAAAAATTAGAAATCACCTATTGTACTTATGTGTTAGTTGTATCAAATTTAATTTCATAATCAAAGTATGTTTTGATTAATTCACACTTAGCTACTCTTGGCATGGCCAGACGATCTGGCTAGACTCGGCTAGAGTATCAGGCCAATAAGGATTTCTAGGATAAATATGGTCGTTGCGCTTAATATCCAGAGCCCGTATCCTAGAAAAACATGGACTTTAAACATAACTCGAATATGTTTAATTTTGGCTAGGTAAAAATTAATAAAAATATCGCAACTTATGCCAACTTATTGATCTAATGTAAAGTTACCAAAAGTTGTACAAGTAACCCAAATTATTTACAAATATACAAACAGACAGCTTCAGACACAACGTACAGCGTAAAGTATTTTACTTTGAGTCAGTTTTCCTGCTGATAAAGCCGCTGTTTCACAACTAAACTTACCTGCAGTTTCCCCTTATGCAGGTCTATACAATGCATATAATATATTATTGATGGTAGCAAAGGTATAAGTATAATGCATTACCAGAGGATATAATAATTAGTACTGACAGGGTCCTTATTTGAAACCAAGTTACATTCGTGGCTGATTGAGAATAATATTTATACTATTAATGAATATTTTTCTCGTTAGAAATATATTTAATCCGATGGCGATGATTTCCTCTACTGACTTATTTGTAATTAATTAATAAGTATTCATAATATTTGCACGTGGACTAAAATGTAGCAAATTTTGGTAAACTCTTGTAACGTTATACGTTCATTTTTAATAAAACTACTTAAAAATAACGAATGTATTACAAAAATATTTTTTTTTACTGAAAACAAAATAAAAATAAATTAAAATTAACCAACTTAAACATAATTAAAACTAAAGATTACCCTATATTTACATTCTTTAAACTTAACAATATATTTTCCTAACAAAAAGTAA
Source organism: Pyrausta despicata (assembly GCA_963921415.1). Classification (NCBI taxonomy): domain Eukaryota; kingdom Metazoa; phylum Arthropoda; class Insecta; order Lepidoptera; family Crambidae; genus Pyrausta; species Pyrausta despicata. The sequence goes on along the minus strand of OY992860.1, from coordinate 11,896,582 downwards.
AATGAGTCATATATGATACATACATTTATTTATTTAGATGAAACATCATTTCTGATCAAATTATATTAAAATTTTTACTTATCTAACAAATAATGCTCAACAGCATAAACGTGTCATGCTAATGGTTCGCTTGAGTGTCGTGCGGATCCCTGACACCTACCTCCTTTTGTTGAGAAAACATCGTATGATTTTTGCGGGAGGGACGAGGAGTGACCGCCCCGGCCGGTTCGGTTGATCGGAGGCGATGGAATTTTCTACTCGTCAGACCAAATTTTAAAGCGACGCGAGAGGACTTAATTTCCCTCGTCATAATCATTCGATATTTCGTCTCGAAAAACCTTTTTTTTTAGTACGACGTATTCGTAATCTTTACAAAAGTTTAATAAACATTTAAATATCTCCAAGTGCCAAAAATAGTGCCTCACACTCTGATTTCTTCCCCGATAGGGTGAGTAATGATCTTGTATTTTTATTTTATTGTAGTGAACCATAAGGAACCATAGTTGATGCCTACTACATGTCGAGTGTTTTGTGCGTAGGAATTATATAATAAGTATTGTTGCCTAGTCATGCCTACTTGTTTTGCCTACGCTTTGCGTTCATGTAAATTAAAATTATTATTTGCACAGTTGATCTTCCAAATTGCTTCGATAGGTCTTGTCTAAATTAATGTACTTTTTACATGTTTTATTTGTAAGTGTTTTCTCATAGTGAAATTAAAGAAAATTAAAAAATGTTCCCTACTAAAATAGTAAATAACTACTGTAGCACTCCGTTCTGATTGCGATCTATGAGCCACTTTCACCATCTACCTACTTCATTAATTATGACCCGTCTTTTCTGCCTGGGCTTGGCTTTGGGAATGTTGGTGATCGCAATCGGCGGACTTAATACCTGAAGGATTCGCTATAAGCTGGAACATTATTCCAGGGAACGAAGTTCGGACTTAAGACCGGGTCGTCTCTGCCAGCCACCACTACGTTCCTGCTACTTTCGCGTCCGTCCACCTACGAGCCACCTTCTACCTCGGCCGCCTTCGCAAGTTAAGTACGGGTCTGCGGAAGTGTAATAAACAGTCGGGCATTGCGAACCACGGCCCTGTATCTTTTGGATGAATAAATGTTTATTTCTGTGTACGCTGGTTGTGCATCATTTACCAACCCGAAACGCGACACTCTATAACTTTATCTATAAGACCTATGATCTAACACGCATATAAACGTATTTGTAAGTTTTCTAACTTTGATTTCTTGTAATGACTGTATAAATTGTCACCCAACGTGAGTCGGACTCTCTCATGAACGGTTCCATACAAACATTAAAACCGATTTGCGGTTTAGTCCTCTTTGGTGAGGACCATTGTTTTTCCCATCACCATTGTCTTTGATGCCTAATTTATTTATTCAAGTCTTAGATCAAACCAAACAGAGGAAGATAGGGTACGTCCTAGTCGCGAGCGGGCCTGCAATACTGCGCCCAACTGACTTGGTTTGCTCTTAGTATTTGTCAGTGCGGCTAGTTGTTTACACGTCCTGCTCGTTACCAGAAGAAATAAAGAATATAAAAAAATAACGTGAAGTGAATATGCCTTCTTGTGCCTACTCAGGGCGTAAAAACAAGCTACATGGGATCAATTTCCATGCGTAAGAATACCATAGTAATATTAATGAAGAAAAATTGTGAATTTGTTGACATTTCCGTCATTTTCGTGTGACAGAGACAGACTTTAGCAAGAATATGCGGGAGTGACACGATACGACATACTGCTAGTCTTTTTTCTATTAAAAATAACACGTACGTACAGTCAGCGTCAGATATATAGTAACACTTTAGTAGCAAATCAAAATAAAAAAATTGACAGACATTAACATGGAGACTGGTACTAAATGCCCACTAAATTTTTGACGGTGACTGTACCTACTTCGAATTTTGAGAGAGAAACCCCGAGTGAACCCGACGGCGCCCGATTGAGCTTTTTGACGGCGAGTCTATCCCGCTCGCGTAATTGAGAAGCAGATCGCTCTATCTTTGTCGTTTAGTTATGTACATGTAATATGTTTCATGAAAAGTGTTGTGTGTATTGTTTGATCTAAGATTGAAGTTCGTTTTGTCAAGTCTTGCCCACCTTAGTAGAAAGTCACCGCTAAATGTGTTTTAAATTAGGCCGGTTTGTATTAAAAGTCCGATAACAATTTATCTTTTTATTGAACAATCAGCCGAAGAGTAACTCCGCTAATAGGTGTTCACAGCATGTGATCCAGTACGAGCTGCTTAGTGACCTAATAACAGACCGTTCTGATAGGCACGGAACGGGTTAACAAAAAACTAAAAAACACAGACTTTTATTGGTAACTAAAAAAGAGAACATAATTACTCTACTGTAATATATTCTTTGTAGAATTTATATCAAAGAAATCAAATTATTGCATTGTCATCGGTAGGTACTTGATACGTTTGCAAAGTTCGATTTATGGAAGATGGTGAAAATTGAGCTCAAAAATTCCGTTACTTAATCTACGTTAATACTCTATTTCCTTAAAAGTAATAATCTTTGTACGTTACCTGAAATGACTATTAATGACTATGGAGAATGCAAGTGAAAACATTTACTTACAACAATTTACAAAATTACATGTCTCTGTTTATCTTAAAGACAAGCATGTATTTAAAAAAAATAAGTCATCATTCGAGGCGTCACCCGTGAAAATGGCGCGAATTATACTGACTGGCGCTATTTATTACCATAGGCTGGTGTGTCTCTCAGATATTCCAGGATAACTGAATGTGCAAAACTAATCTGGAGGTAGGCTACTTTTGTATTTCTGTTAACATGAATATGCTGGCTACGTAAGTATTTCATAGGCATCATAGCCGAACTAATTTCAGTGCACAGCGATTGTCAACTACCTCATTTTTATGTGTTATCCCCAAAGTTTTAGTACCTAAAGTTCTAACCTACTAAAATTGAGATAATAGAAAATAACAAAGAAGCTAACTGCGAAAGATCGCGCTGTCAATGAATCAAGTGTAGAAATAAGGAAACTTTGTTGCCCTGTCTAACTGTTCTTATGTTCATACACTTGCAAAGCCTTGGAGGCGTTAAGCTGCCCTAACAATTTCTACTTCTTAGCGCAACACAATACGCGGAACACTTCTTTACCGTACCGAATAATTTCCTACACTATTTCTTTATACACACCATACAAATGGTGGCACAAGACGATTCGTTTTGGCGCGAGAACCATAACATTAACTCAAATTAAAAAAAAGATTTATTTTTTATTATGTGTGCAAGGAGTTTGTTGGTGTTGTTCCAAGTTTTAGTGTTTGTGGTAAGTGAAAAAGGTGGCTTCAGGAAACCAAGGCTGTTCTCTTTTAACACTGTGGATGAAGATATCAAAGTAAGTATTGTAACTGACTTAAAAGGGTTTAGGTTGTTTGGTCAGAAAGGTTCAAATCCAACGTTCTTAGTGTTTTTGATGGCGATACGGAATTTAATGTTTGCCTTGTGTTAAATTGATAAGAAAAAGTCCCTTAAGACTGTACTAAGAAGAAGATTTCGCAGATTCGCTCGTGCGAAATTATCCAGCTTTCAAAATCCTTTTACTCTTTTTTTGTGTTCCACCCAACGACTATATTATTTAAATCTTTTACAGATAGATCTAGACTTCTCAGTTCCATTCATTAGCATTCCTGTGAAAAAAACTGTAGACACATTCGGAACATCATTGGTGAGCTTTATACCATTTTATAAGATTCCGCTTTTATTTTGCCATACACAAGTAAAAGTTTGCAAATTACTTAAATCATAATGAACAAATTCTCTTGGTGAAAGTCAAGTTGCAATGCAATTTCAATTTCTGTAAAGTGATAACATAACTATGATACGAGGGCCACACCGAAAAGATCGGGAATAGAAAAAAATATTTTTTTGATGTCAAAAAATAAAATTTGTTTCCCAGTCAAAATTTCTTTTTTATACGATTTGGTTTGATGTACTGAACGCGTGGTTGACGGCTTCGTTAAGGTTTTTTTTACACCCTGTATATGAATGTTGACATAATGTCTGTGTGGGTTAGGTGCTGTAAGTAATGCATGATTTTCAGGGTCTTCCAACAATAAATATCAATCCAGCATCGCTCGCATTAGGAGGAATATTAGTCATCGCTACCACGGTGCTAGTCCCATTCCTGGTGAAGAGCTACGTATTCGAACATCCCCACCGAAGATACGCTAAACGTAAGTAAAGAGTTGAATAAAAACCTTAAAGCTATTGCAAACGTTTATTGAACTTTCACCAACAGTGTTAGCCGAGCTAAACCATAAATAAGACACAACTATCAATTTTAACTCAAAAGTTAGCTACGACAGGGGGGTCTGCAGCAGGTTCTTCTTGACACCTTTTTCTTTGGCTTTATAGAGGAACATGACTTCTTGCACTTCAGTTTAGGAGTTTCTACTATCCCTGCATCGGCCGGAATGTATTGAGTTTCCACATGGATGAAGTTCTTTCGTTTCCTTGGTGCGAGGTCAAAGCAACCAAATGGGGGAGTATATTCAATGTCCCAAGTCGCATTACTCGATAAAGAGCTCAGAGATTCCTCCTGGCAAATACACTCGGGCTCTTTAAACGCTGGGCAGCTGTCTATAACTTTGTCGATAGCCGTCAAATCGTTGCAGAAGACGTCCATGTACGCGCACTTGCAGATGTCCTCAACAGCCTCTGCCAGTGCTTTCCTTATTTCTGCGTCTCGTTGCTTCTTTAGTTTCACCATCTTGCGCGCTTCAACCTTCGCCTGCTCTTCCGGACTGCGCTTTTTGATGATTTTAAACACCATGGGGTCACAGTCGACGTAGGGATCTTCGTTTGGTGCTATTTCTGATAAGTCTTTTAAAGGGTTAACCTGTGAACAAAGGAAAACAGAATGAATGTAGCGATATACGCAAAAGAGTCTTTGGAGGTAATTTGTTTATGAGATTCCTTTCTATCCAAATGAATGTTGATTCAAGTGCTACAGCAAACGTATGGGAAAACGGCCAAACACGTTTATAAACTTACTTGAATAGTAAAAACGTCGCCTTTCCTCTGAACCTTTAGGGTTGGTTTTGGTTCCAACGGTTCTTCGGGTTCAGAGTCACCACCCCCTAGGTCAGCCCCAGGTCTATTACCTTTCTTTTTCTTTTTCTTGTTTTTATCCCTTTCGTTACCTCCGCGGGGGCATTTGAATGTCATTATTTTGGCCACGCTCTTGCCTATGACGCCTGGTTGCCAGCCTCGTCGGTGCTGTAAGTCAAAACAAAATAAAATACACGTTTCATTTCACTAAATACTCCCAAATGGGTTAGCTGACCGTCGAAAAAATCGGTTCATTAGATTTCATGGGCGCAATATGTCAAAAACAAGCCGGTCAAATTTTTTGAAGGCCAATGTTATTTTGTGTTTTCCGCTAGCGATATGTAATTAAAAACAGTTTACGAGTTCCATTAACTTGCGTTATACCTATTAGATAGTGAATCTAGTGTTTTCTTTTAAGGATTACCTTAATTCCTGGCACATCTGGAGAGTCCCAAAGCCAGCCCATATGGGCAGGCACCGCGTAGCCTGGCTTACGATACAAGCATTGCTTGTGGCCTATAACCACACCTACAAACAAATATAAAATTATTTTTTATTAAGCTTATGCAAAAAAAATACAAATTAAATATTCATCTCTGGGCCTCTAGATAAAGTTACATGCCGTAAGCCGAATACAAAAATAGTAATCGACTTCGCTAAGTTGCTTTGACAACAACGTCGAGGTCATTTCCATACATTTACAAAACGAAGGCGGGTACTAATGCCTAAGGACATGTAACTTTGTTAGGACTCATGAAGACTTACCTGGATGGACATCGCCAAAGGTATAGTTGTATTTCGACGCATTTTTCTTTTTCTTCTTCTTATCATTGTCTTCCTCGTCACCCATCTTAATTTAAAATGTCAGGACTTTCTAGGAAAAAAAAACTAAAAACTTTAATCTGCATTGTTTCCCATTGCATAAGCCAAATTGACCAATATTCAAACTACTTGTGTCGAGACCCTACTATTACTTCTAAAAAATGTTGAAGGTGGTGGTTGTGTGGTTTCGTGGTGTTTAATTTAATTTATTTATCTTATGGAAACATACAGCTTTATTTAACAATTTAAAATTTCCAATGTAAGTTTATACAATGTTTTTTTCCAAATAGACGTGTTCCTTAATATTATTGATATCACTGAATGTGTTCCTAAAGAATACCTGCGTCTGAATTTATATCAGAAAGAAAAAATACGTATTGATGGCTCAAAGTGTAATCAGGTGTTCATACACTATGGGTTACAAAATAAAATGTCAATGCTAATATATTATAAGTATTGCGTTCAGTGCTTGTCTTGCTTATATTTCTCTTGTATCGCCATTTTATGAGAGCCGCAGCAGCCTTTGCCCATCAGAGCGAGCAGTCTTTGCTCTTTGTCGCAGCATCTTCTTTCAGTGTCTACATTAAACTTGTTTATGCATCGGTAGTCGTGATCCTTCTCGTACTTCATGTAATCTTTAATCGCTTTCTTTATTCTTTCATATTCCTTTGAACAACAAACTTTTCCAGCATCGCTGTAGCTTGGCGGCATAGCTGGTTGGGCTGCAGTCTTGTACATTTTGGCAAAACCGTCTGGATACGCGCACGGTCGTCCCATAACTGGACATGGTCCAAGCTTTATCGGTGGTAAGCCGTAGGGCAAAGGTTCTGTTTCATCTTCGAAGTCGTCTTGTTTCGCCTTCTCTTCATCCTCATTCTTTAGATTGACAGGACAGTTGCTTTTGTGTCTGAATGAGGGACAGTAAGGCTTATGGTGTTTTCTTGCAGAAATGTTAGCGGCCTCAGCAATGCAGTCGCAGTCAAAGGTTTTACAAGGCGGGGAAGGTTTCGGGGGGCTACATTTGCAATCTGTATCTTCCACAATTTGTAAACAGTTGTACACGTTATAGCTGTGCCCTGAACTTTTAACGCCAGTTTGATAGACTTTGGTTTGCCCACCATACATACTTGGAGATGAAACTACTGCTTTAGCAGGCATTTTAATACTTGGTGAACTAGCCACGTTGCTTACTTGTGCTCGATATGTAGAAACTTCTTGTAATTTACGGCAGCAGCATCCACCGCTCGGCCTAGCTACTTGGCTTGTAGTCGCTTTGTGTGAATCGTTCTTTTGGAAATCGTACGTTGTGGTTACATTTTCCACAATAAAATCCGTCCCATACATTGAATCTTTATATTCGGGAACTTGAGTGACGCTAAATATATAAGCAATGGTGGTTTTACTGCCTTTTGGAGTTGCACGCTTACTGCCGCCGTTTGGACTGCCTCTTGGAGTCGCTCCAGTGCCATACATTTTATTTTTTTGATCCTCACAAGTCTTTCCTGGCTGTACTACTCCCCCACACCCAGAGCACGTGACCTTATTGCCTTGAGCCTTGGTCTCTGGACAATCGTCACGATGCCAACGGTCATCTTTGCAATCACATGTACCACATATCTTTCTTGTTGCACCGTCTTTCGTTCCTGACACTCCTGATGCTTCCTTCTTGTAAGCTTCTAGGTTTCTTATGTACGTTCTCACTTTGTGAGCTAGTGCACAGTTAGTATTGCCACAGGGACCAGTGATGTCTCCCATACGAATTTTGTCGATGGGATATTTCTTTTTGGGTTGCTCTTCACCTGCCTCTCCATGCTCACATGAATAATCAACACCCTTCTTTCCCATTCCACAACTTTGTAACTCGGTACAAACTTCAATCTTCTTTTGGGCGTTATTAACTACATCTGGATCTTCTAACGTTGTTGTTTCATAGAGACTGCCGACCATGCAGAAGTTAGGATCGTCACCTTCTATTCTCTTGCATGTGAACATACTGGGGGCTTTGTCTGTTCTAAAGACAAAAGAATCCGGATCTTTCATGAGCTGTTGGAATTCTGTGACAATAGCTTCACCAAGCGCACTCAAACGCAGTATAAAAGCAACTTCTCCGACTTGTCTGCAACAACATTCTGCGAAGATGGGGGTGACTTGCTTTATTGATAATGGATCATGAAGCTTGCAAGCGTCTGACGTCTCTTTCAGCATATGGAAGAAATGGGTATCCCAGTGCATGGTGCCAATACCAACAAATATTTCGACTTCGTCTGCATCATCGTTCCACACTTCCAATTCAAGGGGGAACTTGCTCAAAATCATAAGCACGGTATCTGGGTACGATGGGAATAAATAAGATTTTCCTACTCTAATGGTCCTACTCCATTTTCTCCGGCCTTGGTCATCGCACTCTATGATGTCATCCTTGTTTTCGTCGCTGACAGCCAGTTGGCCCTCTTTGATGATGAACTGTACCTTTGGGCCGAACTTTACCTTGATGATAAGTTTCTTATTCGCTCCACTCTTCTCGTCTTCCTCGGAGGCGAATATCGTCACTTTGTCTATGAATATCTCAATGAGGTACATTTGCTCCATGACCTGCCGAGTTCAACATTTTTTGTGTCAGAAAACTTTCTTCTTTCTTTAATTTCTTCAGGGTATGAATTTGCTCACTTAACTTTTAGTTCTGTAACTAAGTATCACGAACCAAATCGGGGTGAAATGAACTTTCACGGTCTTTTATTCGTATGTTCATTTAGTGTTACAAAGCAGTGTTATATAATAGATCAGTAATGAGGGAGATTAATTGATAGGATATAACCAACATTATTATTTTCAGCCTGCTTTACTATTCAGACCATGGAAGAATGTGACAGTAAGTAACACCACTATTACATTGTCAATGTAAATATTTTTTTTGCATTTATGCAATTAATTCTAGTGGAGCCAAATTTAAGGACTCCGTTGCAATCAGGTCATGGCGTTGGACAAATAGCAAAGCAAACTCTATGTTAGGAACATTAGAAAATATTTTAAAATACTTACGGATTATTTTGTTATCTGCACCCCGTATTATTTGAACATATTCATAACTATTGACACTGATAATTTTATTTTGTAACCCGAAAGCTAGACTTTCGCCATGACCGTTTATGCAACTGTCATTCTCGTGACAAAAGTCGGCTTTTGATTTTAGAAACGATGCCAACACTTTTCGGTATTTTCTTTTTTTATGACTCCTTTTTTGAAAAGAGGATACACTAAATTTTTATAAATTTGGGAAAAACCATTGGGAAAAACTATTTAAATAGATTAGAATTTAAATGAGGTAGATTTGAATTTTTTTTTGTACATATGAAGACTAGGTTCAGCAATAAACATGTATTTTTTAATTTATTGTGGTTTCCATAAGTGATTAACAGACGGTATCACCGCGCACCCTGCGAATAAGTCTTGTTTCCATATAATTCGTGTAAGTGTAGTGTACTGTGTTTTGTATCAACGAATCAAATAAATCTTGAGATTGTTGATGGAATCAGGCGTTACTTTGCGGAAATCCATGACTAAAGCTGAAAATGATGATTATTTTGCTTTAAATTTGCGACATGAGTCGATGATGATGATTCGCTCGTAGTCTGTCGAAGCGAAAACATCTCCTGAGGATGCCAAGTGTAGTGGCGAAACGCGTCGAGTGTTTGTTGGTGTCAGTGTTGTGATTCCAGTGCATCTTCTGCATAGAGAAATATTATGTATAGGAAAAAGAGAGCCCTCTCGTGGTTTCTTTAAGCAAACCAGTTTGACACTGCCATCTATAATTTCGCCCCGAGAACTAAGCACTACATATAGCTAGCTATAGTGCTATAGCTATAAACTTTAAAAACTACGATTTTTAAGTAGGTACATCTAAAAATAAAATGGGAGTTTCAGTGGACATAGAGGACAAAAGGTCACATTTCCGTCTGGTCCGGCCTTGAGCGTAGTAGATATAGTTTATAGACCAGTCACTGCAAACAGGATAAATAGATTTAAGGATAGGATTTTTGATGGTGTGAAAACATTAATACCAAACAGTAGTAGTAACGTAGACAACTTATATGAAGATCTTTTTAACTTAATTAAAAGCGAATTTGCATCAATTTTCACAAAAAAAAGGGTTAAGTCTAATCGGTTTACAAGTAAGTTTAATGAATGGGCTACACCACCATTTATAAAAGCAGGAACAAGTTATATGATCTGTATAGTATTAGAGAACATTCTCAGGACCCACATATTATAGAATATGTTAAAAAATATTCAAAAATCTTTAAAAAAGTTTGTGCCCAAGCAAAGACGAATCATCTTCGTAGGATAGTTTCAGGTTCAAAAAATAAAGCCAAAGCTACCTGGAATATCATTAACAAAGAAACCGGTAAAGATAAAACAAAAGATCGTTCATATTCATTAAAAGATGGAGGTAAACTAGTTAAATCTGATGCAGAAGTAGCTAATATTTTTGAAAAGTACTTTGCTAATATAGCACCATCTACTACTAAAGAACTTAACTCTTCTGCAGAACTATCTGAATCCATTCTCAAATCCAATATTGATGAGTGTGATTCACCACTATACTTTAGATACGTAAGCACCGATGTAATTATGAACGCATTCAATGAAATAAATATGAAAAAAACCGAGGATCTTTGGGGAATATCCGTATGTATAATTAAAACTATTATTGAAATCATAGCACCTCTTTTAGCGATCATTTTTAACAAATGTATTGATGAAGGAAAATTCCCAAATTTAATGAAATTTAGTAAAATAGTACCGTTATTTAAATCTGGTGACAAAAATAACCCCTCAAATTTTCGACCGATATCAATCTTACCGGTTCTAAGTAAAATTTTTGAAAAGATTATATTCAATCAGCTACTATTTCACTTCACATCAAACAATTTATTGCATAATAAACAATTTGGTTTTACAAAGGGTCGCAGTACTGCTGATGCTGGAGTCGCTCTGTTGAAACATATATTTGATGCCTATGATAGTAAGCATGATGCTGTGGGAATCTTTTGTGACCTCTCTAAAGCGTTTGATTGTGTTGACCATGAGACCCTGTTGAGAAAACTACGCCATTATGGTGTATCAACTAATGCATGTAACTTATTTAATTCATATCTCACTGAGAGAACACAAAGGGTTTCTATCAATGGAGCAGAGTCTCCTGGAGCACCTCTCACTATGGGTGTGCCCCAGGGTTCGATATTGGGACCGTTACTGTTTCTAATATATATTAATGACCTTCCATACTTTGTCGACGGTGCTTGTGAGATAGTGTTATTTGCTGATGATACTTCACTACTTTTTAAAACTCCAAGGGGTAAAGAATTGTTTGACGATGTAAATGGTACTCTCTCGCGAGTACTTCATTGGTTCACCGTTAACAATTTATTGCTTAACGCGACCAAAACTAAATGCATTAAGTTTACAATGCCCAATGTCCGACAAGTTCCAACAAGGGTTGTTGTTAAGGATGAACAACTAGTTACTTCAAATACTGCAACTTTTTTGGGAATTACTTTGGATGATAAGCTCCAGTGGGGTCCTCATATCATGACCTTATCAAAGAGACTAAGCTCCGCTGCATACGCTGTAAGAAAGATAAGGTTTCTGACTGATGTTGAAACGGCAAGACTAGTTTATTTTAGTTATTTTCACAGTATCATGTCATACGGCATCTTACTATGGGGCTCAGCTGCAGATATAGAGACAATTTTCGTATTGCAGAAACGAGCCGTGCGGGCTATTTATAAACTTAAATCAAATGAAACACTTAGAGAATTGTTTAAAGAAGTTAAAATACTTACAGTTTACTCGCAATACATTTACGAAAACCTAATTTACGTTCGAAAAAACTTACACTTATTTCCTAAAAATAGCGATTTGCATAACTTCAACACAAGACAAAAAAATAGGCTTGCCGTTCCACATTTTAGGCTTCATAAGGTTGGTCACTCATTTATGGGTAGATGTGTAATATTTTTTAATAAATTACCTGAAAATTTAATTTCATTGCCTTTAGATAAATTTAAAACAGTTGTAAAAGATGTATTAATGTCGAAAGGATATTATAAAATTGATGATTATATAAATGACAAAGATATATGGAAATGTTTAAATGCAAACAATTACAATTATTGTAAATCAATTTTGAAAAGAGGCAATGACAATAGTGACTGAGTTTCTTGCGCCGCTTCTTCTCAGCACTGGCCCAAACTGTCCCGAAGCGGTGGTAGGGTCAATTTATATGTTGGGACGTGTAAAAGTGCTAATTTGTTAGCCTAATTACAAAAATAAATTGATTTTATTGATTTTATGATTTTTATTTTATTGGACGATAAATAAAAATAGAAGCGTCTATTAAAACTCACATTTTATTATTAGATGTACCTACTTAAGAATCGTCATGTTTATATGTACTGCTTTTGGGCTGTTGCACGAACCATTTTGTTCTAGTATATTTTTTGTGTAACTAAAATTTGATTTGGCTTAAATCAATACAAATAAATGAAAAATTTAAGTTCTCAAAAACATGCTAGAACATTCCGGCGAGTAAAATGAAATAAAACATCAAGAGTAGATACAATTGTAACTATTATTGTACTTGGAACTATTTGTACAAATATTATTATAACTAAAAAAGTCTTGTCGTGGAATACTTTGGTAGCATAAAATCGCACAAACACAATGCAAAGCACTCAAAAGAAACACGGAGAAACACAAAGCTCAAATCAACGTTATCACTCGATGGAAAAAAACACATAAACACACAAAACGAATTCAAAAATAAAGCCGCGTACGCAACAAGAAATCGCCATTTTGCAGTTTTGACATTGACAGTTTGCACTGTGTAATCTTTGAACGTCACAACTTGCCAGTACTCAAATTGTTTAATTTAGTAAAGTTTAAAACGACGAAGCTTAAAATATTTATATTGTATTTTTAAGATGTGGAATCAAAGCGCACACAAATTATTATATAATTTATTTTATTTCAGTCGATGGTTTTTGACCACATGAAATAAAATTTGCACAAAATGGTTTTATTTTTAATTCTAGCAACTCAGAGAAACAACTCCATAAACAGTTTCGGGGCGAAAACACAGATTGCTGTACTGTCTTTCCGTAAATGTCATTTGTATGGATGTGTCCCCCCCTGATCTTCTGTGTCACGTTGTGAATTGTAGATAGATATGGTAAGTCCTGCGACTTCCAGTTCTACCTTTTCGGGTGATTACAGTCGGATGTATTTTGGTTCCTGCGCTGGCGTCGTTTCGTGGAAATTTAAAGCAAAATAATCATCTTTTTCAGCTTTGATCTTGAGATTAGATTCGTTCTGAAGGCAGTCCGCGGCAGTGCGCGATGCCCGTGTGTTAATCGACTTTATAGGCGTCTCTGGATAGGGCCAATTATGTGAAGTTGAACGATGATAACTTTAAAATTTGACGTGGAAAAATGTACATAATCTACGTTTAAACCTAAACATGATTGGTTAAGCCCACGCTGTCGATCCGACCACTTAGCTAGTATTTATAACTGACTATAGCCGACCGACTGACGAATGCAACCAGTATGGCGACCACATTCTATGTTTGTACGATACCTAACGTTTGTATTAGGTAGGTTTAATCCGACAAGAGCAGGACTAAAACTCTACTCAACCATTCATCGAAGCTCTTAAGTTTTTCTTTTATCCTCAGTTCTACAAGTGGCAGATTTCGAAAATGCTGAAGTGCTGGAGTTCGCCAGCCAAATGTTCTCGGACTCCAGGAGCGTGCGCGGCTGCGCCCTCAGGGTGGCTTGCTGGACGGGGCAGATGGCGACTGCTGACTTTATGCCAGTCTGGAACGTGGTATTGAGGTGATTCTGAAGTACTTATTTTATATTTCTCGACTAGTCAAGGAAAATGGCCACCCACTGGCTTGTCTATTGGATAAGGCTGATTCCTAGTGCTGACCTCAAGCCAGCCTAGATAAATAAAAATAAAGCCACATAGACTTTAAATACCATAATATTTACGTAAATCCTCTTGATTGAGACTAAGAAAGTGGCTGCGTGCTTAAATGGTCGCTTGAAACGTGATTTTAATATTTTTACCAAACTTTTTATGACGCTCGTCGCTCGGTAACATTATTAATTGACATTTCAATATTTTAGTTTTGGAAGCAGCTTTTTTAAGAGATTCTCACTCTAAATTTTGCTTTCCAGAAACAAGCTGATATCAACGATGGTGAATGCCACAGCAATTGAAGACGCGATGCTGTCAGGTCGAGCTGGTCGTGACTGCTCCTCATACAACCCTTGTCCACTCAACGAGCATCACATGCCTGTGATTGTGAATAATATGTATCTTCTTGCCAATGGGATGATAAAGAAATAAACTACCTATAAAGTAGACATGGGGCGGGTAGTGGTTTTGCCGGGTACCCATGTCTACTATAAAGCCAATCCACACCCTAACCAAAGATAATGGAAAAGGCGTTATCTTTGCCCTAACCGAATAGTCGGCCAAAAAACGTGTCGTCCTATGACTTTTCCTTTCTCTTTGCCCTAACAGAATAGTTAGCCAAAAAACCTGTCGTCCTATTAGTGGATCTAGAAAAAAACCTTGATTCGGCCATTCTTTTAAAGACCAATCAATCATAACTGTGTGTGGATCCGGGGTCCGGGGTAAGAGTCAACCACGATGCAAAAAGTTGTTACAATTACAATTGAACATGTGTGTTTGTACTGGTCTGGGTGTTTTCTATGTATAATATGTATTTATTTACAAAAAAAGTATTTAAGTATGTTTATCCGTTGTCTAGTACCCATACCACAAGCCTCGTAGCTTAATTTGGGACAAGAGAATTGGTGTGATTGTTGTGAAATATTTATTTATTTATTATTTATTTAATTTGTTACAATACATTGTTTTGTGCACATATACGGCACACTGGCAATGGCGCCGAGACTGACTGCTTATCAAGTATCAACCAACCGCGGCTAGATCGCTGTCAATCGTTGGCAGTTGCGAGTTACGGCGAGATATGTGAGCTGGCTCTCAGTTTTCGTTAAATGAGGATTACGATTCTTATTTAGTGCATAGTTCACTCACTAGAATGTTTGTCGAAATCTTAGCTTGGTATGTTGTATAGTGTTAATTGTATGTTTTTTTATTTATTTGGAAATGTTTTAGCTTTCTTATAAGATACAGGCTTTCATGATTATTATTTTTTTGTTCAGTAAAAGACATCAACGCCTTAGAAGGATAATTGAGTTTTTTTTTTAAAGAAAGTGTTTAGTATTTCCTTACGAATAACAACTCTCTAAAACTGATGAGCAAGGGAGCTACATGTTTGAAATAAATAAAGTATAATTTATTAAGAGTTTAATTCGAATCAGAGTTACAACCTTATAACTATATAAGTATGTGTATTTAATTATTATAAGTAAATAGTGTTTGTTTTTGGTGAGACGAATGGGATTTCAGTATTCCGGAAAAGCATTTTCGATGCGCACCGGATCGAAATCAATCCAATTTCTGCTGCCAAAATTATCTTACATTAAAAATATTTGACAAACACTCGCTGATTCATCATCATAACGTTTAGAAAGTAGATTGCTTCTTAGTGCCTACCGTATTAGAAGGTCTACTACAAAATTCTACATACTCGTACGACAAATACGATAATCGATATTACGTTTTGCTTACTAACAAACACTTCGGATCCATCCGATATCATAATATCAGAATGCTAAACCATACATTGATCTATTGAAAAACAAAAACGTTTTATCAAGGAACATGCTTTCGAATATCGATTCACTTTTGTGTCGGCCTCAACTTTGCGTTTCGTTTTTCGCAGTAGACCTCAGTCAGGAATACATCAGACTGAAATGATAATAGCCGTGATGCTGTCACTGTTACCGGTAGGTAACTGCCTATTTCGATTGCGAGGCAAATATTTGACAGCTAGTTATGCAAAACTCCACGTCGTATGTCCAAGTAAAACTTATACAATTTCAAGTTCAGTCCAAGGAAAAGTACCATATTAAAGAATATATAATAAGTACCATCTTTGAAAAAATGACACTGCTTAATACTACTGGGTGTTTAATCCCCTAGTATCGTTTCTATATTTTTATATTTGAGCTTGCGCGCATAGTCTAAAGGCGTGAAATCCAACACGTCCTTAGGATGTCTGTTGGCTCCACTCTCTATGAGAAAGCGGACCACCTCCGGGTTGTTGCTTAGAACGGCCTGAAACAACAAAACAACAAAAGCATTAAAAAAAAAATTGGTTGCCTGTAAAGTCGGTATACGGGCGAAAGTTTTACGTGACAACGACTTTGAGTGGTAAAATAATTTTAATGTGAATATTCATTCGTATAACATGAACCGGTGTGTATGCCTATCTCTCTCACTCTCTCTCTCTCGCTCTGTCTCTCTCGCTCTTAGGCGGGTTAACTGTGCTCGAGTGGAAGGGACGCGTGCCTCTCACTCGCTCTCATTGTGAGCGCGGAACGTGAGCGGAGCGTAACGCAGTTTCTTGAAGTGTCACCCGGCAAACCAATTTATAAGACGTTGTCACGTCAAAAACAAATGAGCTAGGAAGACAGTTTTAAAGACTGTACGGATTTTGACTAGCCATAGCTAAGAACCACCGTGATTAAATTATCTTTCAAGTAAAAATACATGTTTTAAATCGGTCCATCCGTTCGGGGGCTACGATGCCACAGACAGACACACACAAAAACGTAAAAAAAAACAAACAGATATAAGGGACAAACTTATAACACCACTCTTATTTGTCGGGGATTAAAAATAAAGCAATTAGAGTAAGAGCCAGTGTACATATATGACATGACATGACGACAGCTTTGGTCTAATGGTCTGAGGTCCAAACTAAAAAACAGGCTGTCGCGGGTTCGAATCGCAAATGTTTGTGTGATGAGCACGAGCATTTGTACCTGAGTCATGGGTGTTGTATTTAATGTATTTAAGTATTTCTATCCGTTATTCTAGTCACCTAGTGCTATACAAGCTAACGCTTAGTTTGAGGCTAGGTAATTGGTGTGTTCGTTGAAACAATTTATTATTTATTTATTATATGCGGCATACCATCGCCGTGACACACAACTGACAGTGTAGATAGATAATTGTGTCAACCAATTGCCACGGCTACATTGATGACAGTCGCGGGTTGTGGCGATAGTATGTCCCATTTGTGCGCTGGCTGTTACTTTTTTTAGGCGATTCATTTCCATTCAGGTGTACAAACTATTTGTTTGGAAGCAGCCACAAATGAAGAAGATCTTTTTTACATGAGAATCCACACTCGATTTCCGAAAACATAATACCACATCTCCGGAAATTCTTATGCTTTCTAACTAAACTACATGTAAGTAGATACTTCTCACTTTGCCTTTTGTAAGCAGTCTCATTAGCTACATCCAAATCCAAAGACCTGCAGGCTTTTGTACGGACCCCTTCCTGATCATCTCCCCTAGTGCCTTGGAGCCCTAGAGAGGTTGGCTCCACGAAAGACTCCTCAAATATCTTTAAGCTTATGTAAAGGAGTCTGCATCAACTTATTAGTTATATTCAAGTCAACACCAGTCATCTTCAGTAGCTGGAGTATCTGCACGGACCCTCTTGGCCGCCAGCAAGTTCATCCCACCTAACGCCTTGGTCTCCATGCTAGTGATGTTGGCTCTATATTTGTCTCATCAAATATCGTTTCCTTATGCAAAGGAGGCTGCATCGTCTTATCATCTACATTGAGGTCAGGCCGCCAGCGAGATTATCTCAGCCAGTGCCTTAGTCTTCACTCTACAGGAATTGACTCCACATTTGACCCCTCAAATATTCTTACCTTATGCAAAGGGGTCTGCATCATCTCATCAGCTACATCTAAGTCTGCACCAGCCATCTTCAAGAGCTGCAGTTTCTGCACGGACCCCCTCCTGGCGGCCAGCGATATCATCTCGGCTAGTGCCTTGGTCTCCACGCTAGAGAGGTTGGCTCCGCATTTGAGGAGCAGTTCTATCATGGCCGGATCGTCTTGGTGGATCGCCATGAGGAGGGGCGGTTCGCCGCTTCTGTTATAACAAAATTTTCAGGCATTCTTATAATGTTTTGATGGCGGTTATTAAAATTTGAACATAATACCCTTTTTACTGATTCTTTTTTCTCGTAAGACCAACGAGTGTGGAGTAGTTGTTTTACACGTATGTGTCGTAGGTATGTAGAGGTATGTTACGCCTAACGTCCCTGTCTGCCTGCACTGTCCCTCCCACATATAGTAACATAATTTTTCCCTTGTATTTTTTACTACGGCCTGGTAACGCACATTCAAACATCATTCTATTGTGATACTCTATAAATGAGTATACAATATGAATATCTTGCGACCAACCTCGTTTTGACATGAACATTGGCGCCATTTTTCAGCATGTACTCCACAATAGCCGTGTTCCCTCTGAGTATGGCTTCGTGTAATGGCGTCTTGCACTCCGAGTTTTGCGCGTTCACATCTGCTCCCATGTCTGTAATACTTAAAAACATTAGGTACTTTCGTCGTCATCATCATATCAGCCCTTTGACGCCTACTGCTAAGCATAGTAGACGTACCCTAAGGATCTCCACCGTGATCGGTCCTGAGCTTCCCGCATCCAGCGGTTTCTCGCGACCTTCACCAGATCGTCGGTCCCTTATATGGGGCCTGCCCACGAACGTCGTCCGTAAGGTACTATACTTTACTTGATTTAACAACATATTACAAGTAGCAACTAGAATATTATGATCTAGACGACCCAGAAGAATGTGTGCCCAAAAGTATGAATCGGGAAAAAAAGTATCCTATCACCTAAGTCAGCTCAAACCCTATCTGTATTCCAAGTTTCACCAAAATCCGTTTAATAGTTAAAAGCTTGATTGACAACTTAATTGACGGACAAATATCCAAACGTCCAAGCAAAGATAAGAAACTTTCACCTTTATAACATTAGTGTGATAGACGAAGATATCATCGTTCTTCTGATATGACTATTCCACCAAATATAATTCTAGATCCATGGCGTATTATTTGTGAATTAGCACTGTACATAAGAACACAGTTTGACCTTCAATAAAACATAGTTTGAGTCAATATCGACGCTTGAAAGGCAAAAGTGCCGAAGCAACATGAAGGCGATTGTTCAGGAGAACAGTTTAAAATAAAGTTTGACTTTTTTAGAAGAAAAAAAAAATAAAAGTTCTTGTAACCATCCTAGAGGCGTATTTTTTTCAAGTTAAACTGTTTTATTATGTCAGGTTCATGGTGATATATGCAATGATTGAAAATAATGAAGAGTTTAGATTGTTAGTGACGCTTGGTAAAATTTTACCTGAAATTAGAAAGAGGCAAAATATACTAACCGATGTACGCAGTTAATATTAATTTCGGTAAAAATTTAACACAGGAAAAATTAAGGAACTTACATCAGAGTAAAAACAACCTCACCTTATTTTTAGGCTGAAGTGCTTCAGTGAACTACATGTAAGTGTCATTTGTTTTAGAATGTTGGATAATAAAATAGTATAATAAATTACGTTAAAAAGCATTTTACAGTGTGTAGAACTTTATTATGCAGTAACACAATCAAATTAACAGTTAAACCCGAAACAAATAAACACTTAGGTGTACATCCCTTACAATGTACTTTTTTGTATTAATATTTCAGATAGCTCTGTAATATTTGGAATAATGAGTCAAATAGCGAAAGCGACATAAAAAGTCATCACAGGAAGGTGTGAGTTAGACCAAACGATGCAGAAAAATCAGGGGATTCGAACTGTATATCGACAGTGGAAAGGGAAAACGGCAAAAGCGCCAAAACGGTACTCGTGGAAAAAGAGGTTTAAAGTTAAAACTTTAGACGATAGTATATCTCAATATGGTACAAAATTGCGCTTCGGCACTGTGGCCTCTCAAGAGTCGATATTTTATCAGCTCTGTTGTATACATATAGTACAATTCCAATCCACGCTAACAAAATATCATAGCAATAACACAAATGTATTGTCACACCACGACATATGTTTAAGTAAATATTATTTAATACCAATACCAACGTCATTATATAAATACGGAGCGTAGATATTACCTAAACATAAAGAAGCTCAGTATGTCTGTCTGTTATGCTATGTACCTGCGCCTAATGCCCAAAAGGTGCGTTAATTGTAAATTACGTTTTTATTTTACATTATGAACTTTGCATTGTAAATGCTCAAATCATGGTTTTTCATTGTAGTCCCAGACTAGTTAGCTATATGGAAGTAAAGAAATATTAAAAATTAATGCAGGCGGCAGCCGGTTATCGATCGATGCAATTAAAATAAAAGGCTTGGCAGGGCTCTAACCTGATAAAAATATAACTTATCGCTTTAATTGTAAAAACTTGACCCCCAATTAGATATCATGTTATGTTCAAACAAACAAATAATATTATTTATTTCATATGAACCGAGTAATTGACGACCGCTTGGTGCAGTGGTCCACAGGTCGGACTTCTAAAACCAAGAGTCGCGGGTTCGATCCCTACACAGTACAAGCATAAGTATGCATGAACATGTGTGTTTGTACTGGTCTGGGTGTTTTCTATGTATAATGTGTATTTATTTGCAAAAAAAGTATTTATGTATGTTTATCCGTTGTTACTACCCATAACACAAGCCTCGTAGCTAATTTGGGAGAATTGGTGTGATTGTTGTGAAATATTTATTATTATTTACTAAGTGTAACAGGTACTAAGTATGTAAAGTTTAGAGAACACTCTGCTTTGGTAAATATCCATATTCTATCACAGTTATTAACTTTTTAATTACGTCTCAAAATTATTATAACCTTGTATCCATGTTCTCTTTAATTATAGCTCAAAACAAACTATTTAAGAGTTGACAACTTCCTTAAGACTTACTCTAGTAAATAGTTCAATTAAGCAGTTTGTGCAAACGATTAATTTAAATTGTCTCCATTAATGCTAATATTGATCAACTACTGCTAATTGACTTGTCAGTCCTCTGTTTCATCATGAACATTACATCATTCAATAGCTATACTAAACAAGAAATTAAATCATAAGTAGGTACATATGAGTAATTTAAACGAGGATGGAATGAAATAGGATCAACAGTTGACATGAAAAGCGGTAGAATTTTAACGGCACATGGAGATTTAAGCAAGGCTACAATACAACACCTCCAGCTCGGGCCCAATTGCCAAATTGGTTTTTCTTATTCTTTTTTTTATTCGGTAAACATTTTGCATTTTCTCGCTACCAATCGCGATTCCAAAGCGGAATCTAATCTAGATGAGGTGGCCAGCACGTAACAGTAGACACTTCGAGTTCTTATTTGCCTGTGATAAGGGCGTTTAACAAAAAACCTGATGGGCTAGCCACTGTACATTATTAAGTTACCCATCAAAATAAGACATCACCCATTGTCCTGAAATAGTCAGGTTGTGTTTAAGTAGCAAAAGCTGGTTAAGGTACCTAATAAAGTCCTTCTAGCCGATTTCGACCACGGCGGCCAATCTCAACAGAGATCAGCCAACTACGCTGGAGATATTATAGGCTGAGCACAATACACAGGTGCACTCACTGGACCATGAATCTCAAAGTTCGGTGAGACGGCAATCCGACATGACCGGAGAGAGATGAGGCGCAGGACCAACGGCTTATCGTGCTTTCCGAGGCACGGGGGTGTAACACCGCCAACTTCCCAACTCCGAGCTGTTTTTGAGAAATTCATGAAATCCGAACCTACCTTAGTTACCTAACTACTCTTCAAGCTTCTCTATACAGTTCCTACAGGTACATCTTGTTTCAAACCACTTACCCAGCATTTTCTTGACGGATATCTCATCATGCCTTTCTATCGCATAAAGAAGTAACGCAGCGAACACCTTCTCAGTTACTTCTACCAGCACCTTTGGAGACTGGATGTTCAGACTGGTGGCCAACGCATCTATGAGGGTGTGTTCCTAGGAATACAGCCATTACTTCAGTTTAGCTAGCAAATTTATGAAAAAAACAATGGCATTCTGACTACGCTGCAAGTCAAAGTTCCAATACAGATTCCCAATTAATATTCTTAGAGAAAATAAAAAACCTACTGAGTAGTTTTTAAGAATTTCCTTATAAACTCACTTCAACAGAAATGGTAGATGCTGTCGTCAATTCTCCTCTTATATTCGTGGACATCATCTGAAATAACCAACAATTATGTAGTCAATAACCAACAACACAACCCTGTGTACAAGCAACATATGAAAGTAAATTATATAAATAACACATACATTGATCTGACTCCGTGGTAAGAAGCTTAAGCACTTGTGTTACAGATATCAGAATCATCAGTGGTATTACAAATAAACTTAAATAAATACATATAACACCTAGACCAGTACAAACAGACATGTTCATGCACACAAATGTTTGTACAGTGCGGGGAACGGACCCGCGACCTCTTGGTTTATAGTCAACGTCTTGACCAGTACTCCAAATTTGTCGTCATTATAAATACTCACTTCAATCTTTTCTTTATAGCTCAACTCGGTCTTGGACAGAACGTAGGACAGCTTTGTGAGTGCCGCCTCTGGTGTCATGTCGTACCCTGAAACTACTCCGCACTTCGCCAAAAGCTGGAAAAAAGAAAACAATGCATAACTTTACGTCATCCACAATCGGCCACATCGTCACTTATCAGGTGGGATTGTGGCCAAATGTCTGGTTAGTTATTAATCTATCTTATTTTAAAAAAAATTAATTGCTGTTCGTTAGTCTCTCTAAAACTCGAGAACAGCTGAACTGATTTTGCTAATTTTGGTTTTGAATTTTCGTGGAAGTTCAGGGAAGGTTTAAATGTAGAGAAAATATTTAAAAAAATGCGAAAACAGCGGGTACGACCGCTGGAGCGGTGCGGCGGACGACGTCTGCCGAGTTCGCTAGGATATCTAAATCTTCTTATATATAAAAATGAATTGCTGTTCGTTAGTCTCGCTAAAACTCGAGAATGGCTGAACCGATTTGAATAATTTTAGTCTTGAAATATTCGTGGAAGTCCAGGGAAGGTTTAAAAGATCAAAAATTTTAAAAAAAGCAACGGGCAGGACAACGTCTGTCGGGTCAGCTAATCTTATATATAAAAAATGAATTACTGTTCGTTAGTCTCGCTAAAACTCTAGAATGGCTGAACCGATTTTAATAATTTTAGTCTTGAAATATTCGTGGAAGTCCAGGGGAAGGTTTAAAAGATCTAAAATTAAAAAAAAAGGAACGGGCAGTACAACGTCTGTCGGGTCAACTAGTCTCTTATATATAAAAAGTAATTGCTGTTCGTTAGTCTCCGTAAAATTCGAGAACGACTGAACCGATTTGCCCAATTTTAGTCTTGAAATATTCGGGGAAAGTTTATGTGAAAATGTGGGAAAACAGCGGGCATGACAACGTCTGCCGGGTCCACTAGTAATAAATTATTTATTTATTTAAACTTTACTTATTTCCTTGCAGCCACAACCCAAAAATCCATGAAGCATCTTAGTTGAACATTGACTCAGTGTCAGCCTCATAAGGCTTAGTCCGGAGTCAAGAGCCGACCTTTTCTAAAGTAAATTAGTTTAGGTAAAAAGTGTCACGATAGTGAATATTTTACCGTTTTCTCAATTTACGCTTTACTACTTAACGCTAAGAAAAGATAACACTTACTCGACCAGTCTCATAAATAGGTGAAGCCACAGCTCCTGTAGTGCACTGGGTAATGTTGACCACGATGACGCCTCTCTTCACCGCCGCGCAGATTTCGTCCAGTATGTCTTGCCGGTTCGAAGGGATGTTACCAGCTCCATAGCTTTCGAGCACTACGCCTGTGGGCCATAATGTTTCAGCGTTAGAAAGATAGCTATGGATGTGATTGTCGACTTACAAATCATTCTCAAATAAAACTTCTTATGGCACAGAGATGGGCAAATTGTAATCAGATTTATGATAGATGATTATGGCTGGACCAAAGAAGAGTCACAACAGGTTAAATAAGGATCACCAGAAAGTGTTATTTATACCTTTGAGCAAATAAAAAAGAGAGAAATATAGAGCTACAAAAAATATCTACGTTAAGGTAATAATCATGTGCATCTGTGAAAGTGCTATTTATTTTGGAGCTGATACATCATCCAAAAGTGAAGTAGGTACCTAATTTGGTTTTAAATTATCCACTGTTCAGTGTCCAACCACCAAGTGCAAGAAACCTTAACAATTAGAAATCCATGTGGTAGAACCAACCACATCCTGTTTTAGTTCAATAATAGAATAATAAACAGTCCTCCTGGCCGATTTCGACCACGGCGGCCAATCTCAACAAAGATCAGCCAACTACGCAGGAGATATTATAGTGCACAAGTGTGTGCGCAGTACACAGGTGCACTCACTGTTCCATCACTCTAAAAGTTCGGCGAGACGGCAATCCGACATGACCGGAGAGAGATCAGGCGCAGGACCAACGGCTTAACGTGCTTTCCGAGGCACGGGGTATATTTAGTTCAGTATTTCTTATCTCGACTAGAATCTTACCCTCAATAGGTGGTTGACAGAAAGCCCTGATCACCGACGCGCTGATACTCGGGAATATCCTCAACAGCCCCACGTTCTTTGACATCTTAGCATGGAGCCGGCACTTTTCGATGACTTTCGGCTTGAAGATCGCCTTCTTGTTCACCTCGAAGTCCAAGCCCACTTCAACCAGAGGCACGCAGTTGGGAGAGTCGAACGCGTAGAGGTTGTTCGCTGATATCTTACGAGCTCTGGAGAGAAGGAATTTAGTCAGTACGCTTTACTTTTGATGTGGCTTTGGTCAGGTTTTTTGGTAAACAAAGCGAAATACCTACTCGTTTTTTTGGAATCGTCATCCTTCATCAAAATTGGTCGCTTAAAGTTTCGTGTAGAGCCAGGCCATACCTGCGTCATACTGTCGCTGCCACTCGTGACTCTCAGCAATAGGCTAGATGACACCACCAATCGTTGACATACTTTTTGTTATCTGTCAAAACGGTCTGCCTCCATAGATTTTGTATGGGAATACTAAAACGTGACGTCACGGTATTGTATCAGAAATCGAAGTCAATCGACCGAATATTTATTGAATTTTGTGTGTTTAAAAATTGGTTACTACAGCTTTTTTGGAAATATACTTGTTGTATAAACTTCATAGGGGCTATGTTTTTCAAACGCCATGGTCTTGGAAATATTTAAGACAAGTATCATCATGCCTATTGAGCCGCGGCGATTGGTTGTTATCCTGTCAGAAGCGAGTCGTGACGTGGAACGAATGTGATCCTGGCGGTTAGACATCCTACGCTGCGCTAAGGATCGTCCACTTACAATCATTCCTAACTTAACCTTCTTATGGCACAGAGATGGGCAAATTGTAATCAAATTAATGATGGATTATTACGATTCATAAATGTAATCATGACTAACGTTATTACAGTCAATCATGATTACATTTAATTAGATTATTAATCAGATTACAAAATTAATTGATTACGCCCAACTCTGTTATGGCAGTATGATAAGAGGCAAAATCACTGCCATACATAACACAATGTTACTTCCGTAACTTTCCGTAAACATCACGATAGAAAACTTGCGCACATTAGCCTAGTTTATGTTTGTCACGCTGTATGCTTTCACACTATTAATTAGTGCACTTTATCACATAACACATTACTTGATTAATTTCTCGTATTAGGTATTTTTCTCATCACCTTTTCGAGAACGTACATTTTAAGTAGTTATGTCATGAAAACCGGGAACGAAGTAATAAATGAAAATTAAATGCTTTTGACGTGACAACGTCTTATAAGCCGATGGAGCCGGTTGCACGCACCAAAAAACATGACGCATGCGGCGTTACCTCGCTCTGAGGCGTTCCATTCAAAGCTTGAAGTGCAAGCGAGAGCGCGGAACGAGCGACAAAGAGGCAACGTGACAAAGACGTTGTAACGTAACTATCGTCAGTAAACCGACTTTACAGACAACCGATTTTTACCGTTACAGTTTAAATTTATGTCTACTTATGTTATTATAATACGCCAGTAAGTTAAAATTTTGAACCTGTTTCCCCGGAGGAGTTTGCTGCCGAAGAACAGCGTCACCTCGGGTATGTTGAGACCTCCAGCGATCAGAAGTGAGGACACAAAGTTGTCGGACCCGTCGCTACGAGGCTCGAATATTGGTATCTGTGGTAAGGGACAATGTATAAGAATGTAAATAAACTTAACGTTAGGAACATGGCTCATTTAAAACACTTGAATTCGCATGTCAGTGAAGTTAGGAAAGTATGATAGAGCCAATATTGTATGTTAGTTTCCTGTAAAAGAATAAGCATAGAGAAATTAAACTTAGTATAATGTAACTGTATATAAGATACTGGTGTATAAATTGATCTTCGTATAGATAATAAACCTGAAATTCTAGAAAATTCTGAAACTAACCCGCCCAGTATTTTCGTGTAAAATGTTGCCAAGCTAAATGCGCATGACTTACTATAACAAAAGTATTGACTTTTCATGTAAAGCCAATCGATCTCATGTAAAGCCAAGCTCCTGAAACGACTTTTAACCTTGTCGCATGATCAAAACAGCCACATTTTTCAGACAGCTGTTGAAAAAGTTATATAGGGCGTGGTGGATTTAGGAACATTGTCCAGATGATAAGTGATTGCTTATTTACATCAGTTAAAGTCATTTGCATGAAGCAATTGGCTAGACGGCACCACCAATCGTTGACATACTTTTTATTATCTGTCAAAACGGCCAGCCTCCATAGATTTCGAATGGGAATAAATGATAGTGACGTCACGGTCATGTATCAGAAATCGGAGTCAATTGACCGCATATTTATTGCGTTTTGTGTGTTTAAAAATTGGTTTCTACAGCTTTTTGGAAATATATTGGCTGTATTAACTTCATAGGGGCTATTTTTTTATATTCTTGACAATATTTAAGATAGGTGTCATCATCCCAATTACGTGCTAACTCGCCCTCGGATCGTCACTCACGTAGTCCGAGTGGGAATTGATGACTTTCACCCGTGTTAAACACTCTACTTTTCATTTCAAATATAAGGAAAGTAAAAAATAGTAGTTTTTCTAAAATATTTATTGATAGTAATAACATGAGTCGTACCTATTTAATAGTCTTTTTTAATTTAAATTTCAAATATGGAACACACCGCCCGCGTCACCGCCGCGGGCCATCCCACTTTAATAGGTATTTTTTTTAATTCACATTGGCCGTATACACTCACAAGACCGCAGCATTTTTTTTTAATCGATATTTTTCTTAATTATGTAAAAAAAATTATAGCCGACTAAATAACCAATTTTAGTTCTATTTTTAAAATTCATTCCCGCCCTAGGGAGGGAAGCAATTACTATGAGTCTTTCCCGCCTAAGGAATGGAAGCATCGTTTTCGACCCGCTGCTCTGATCAAACAAACACTACTTTCCGAGTATGAGAAATGAAAATAACTTTCCATTTTTAAAAATTCAAATGAGCCAGGAAAACAGCTTTAAGCTTTAACATCTGAACGGTGAAGAACCACCGTGATTAAATTATCTATTGAATAAAAAAAAACGCTTTGAAATTGATCTATCCGTTCGGGAACTATGATGCTACAGACAAACACAAACAGAACACAAACACGTCATAAACGCACACAGACATAAGGTGGTGAAATTAACTGACTAAATTCTCTAACGAATAAAAAAAAACCGTTTTGAAATCGGTTTAACTAATTGTCTGACTGTACCTGAGATCCAGTCAACACGATGCACTTGCCAATGTTCTCGAACATGAAGGACAGCGCCGATGCGGTGTACGACAGCGTGTCAGTACCGTGCAGGACCACGAACCCGTCGTAGTGGTCGTAGTTTTTCTAAAATAAATAAAATGAATGAATGACTGAATGGTGAGGCCTGTGCCCAGCAGTGGGACGTATATAGGCTGATGATGAATGACTGAATGAATGAATGAAATTTATTTGCGTATAAAAAATGGTACATTTAGGAGGTAGGTTTGACATTGTGGTTCAGCTTTTTCGGCCATGTTATTACAGCATGCAAATTATATTAAATCATTTATACAATATTCAAGTTCAATAAACACAAAATTAAATTCAATAAACACCAAATCACAAAATTAAATTACTATGTCAAAATAAATAAATAAATAAATCGTTTCAACTAACACACCAATTAACTAGCCCCGATCTTAGCGTTAGCTTATGCTTTGGTGGCTAGAATAACGGATACAAATACTCGAATACATTTATAAACACCCAAGACTCAGGTACAAATGCTCGTGCTCATCACATAAACATTTGCCCCTAGCAAGATTCGAACTCGCGACAGCCGGTTTTGTAGTCTGGACCTCAGACCACTAGACCAAAGCTGTTGTCAAAATGACAACAAATACTTATTCAACTGGAAAATGTTTGCTTTTTAAAGCATACATTTTCATTTCATTTTTCATACAGTGAGTTCAGGCTGCCCGTCTAAGCGGCGTGAGGCAACAGAGCAGGAAAATTAAAAATATAAACCAAAAGGATTGCCCAAAATCTCTGCTCCGCTTTTTGGAATCCTGCTACGCTCCGCCGGACAAGCAGACTTAAAAACAAATAATGATGCAATACGAGTAATTACTACTTATCTGAAGTGATTGGTTTTATGCGTTGTACGGAGGAGACCAATTACTTTAGAAGTCCCTACTTGCTTTTGTTCTTGTTTAAGGTGCAAAATTTGTAATTTGTCTATCGTAATACGCTTTTCACCGCGCCAGTTCGTTCGAATGTTTGTGATTTAATTTTTGTATTGTAATGTACTGAGTAACTTATTGTACTGTACCACATAAACACATGATTTGGCTTACAGTTTAGTACTTAATTTTTATTTTTAAGAAGCTTTATCTCCACAACTGTAAACTGTTTGGTGTTAATAAATAAAATAAAAATATATACATACTTATATAGCCTAGTTTGAGAGCCTCGTGGTAACTTAAGAGATTTTATGCCTTTTTCTTTATATAATTTATTATTATTAATTTCAGGATCTTGGAAATAAGACTCGACAACTTAGTATAAGTATTTATTTACTACTTAGCACTAAAAAGTTGACGTAACATGCATACCATAATATCGTTGGCTATTTGGACCCACTCCTTTTCTGTCATATTGGACGAGTCCAAGAGATTCTCATATTCGTATATTCTGTAAAACACTCTCAGATCAAGATCTTTGGTTTCTGAAATCACAAAAAAGAAATAGTTATAATACTATAATATTAGACGTTATGAGCAGGGGGGTAGCTAGCGCTGTATCTGTATAGGTTATACGGACCCCCGACCCCCAATCACAAGTTTAAAAAAAAAACTTTTTTATTGCCTTAAATCGGGCAAATAATTTTTCCCGTTTTGTTGCTCCGATGGGCTTGTTTTATGTGAGCTTTTTAATAGGCAACTACTCACCTCGGCGAAAACAAAATTGCTATAGACGTTGTTAAGGGTTTAAACTTTCACTGCGTAAAAATAGACGATTCGTCAAAAACCGAGGAGCTCATAAAAAAAGTTTTATCCTTCTTCATGGCCCCCAAAAAAGAATTATACGGGGCTCCGCCAATGCACGCTACGCCACGCCACTGGGTATGAGTTGATTAGAACAAACACCACCACCAAGCGGCATCATTGAATTAATGAATAAAATAAACTTCACATCTAAATTACCCGAGATGTGTAAAAAGTACTAAGTAAGCAAAAGCTACAAACCTGGTAAGACTAGGTAAGACGTCGGGAACCCAGATTCGCTGAGCCTCTGCCGCCAGTATGCAGTGTCGTGGAGTTGAGGGTACCCCCTTATAAGGTTTTCGAACACGCCTTTCTGGGGTATCAGAACTGCAATGGGTTTTTAGGTTTAGAAACTCGAGTTAGTAGGAGTAGGACTGCGTTGAAAGAACCTTGATCATGACAAGTATAACTCGAAATAAGAGATGTTATTATGCTCTTCATAACCATATGTAACTATGCAATGAGCGTGCTCCCCCAAGGATCAACACGATCCAGCGACTTGCCGCGATCTCAAACAGTTTGTCAGAAATCCCCATAGTATATTTTTAATCAGAATTTATTTCATAAACCTCACTGTCTTTTCTTTCATAGCATGTTGATATGAAACAATCATTGAAACAATAGACTCAATTTAAAATTGGCAGTTTACATCTCTTTATGATGAAGAAACCTTGATGAAAGAATTTAATCAAACAAATGTGAAATTTTTAATCAGAATTTATTTCATAAACCTCACTGTCTTTTCTTTCATAGCATGTTGATATGAAACATTCATTGAAACAATAGACTCAATTTAAAATTGGCAGTTTACATCTCTTTATGATGAAGAAACCTTGATGAAGGCATAATACCTTTAGTAAATACCTACCTATTTTTTTTAAACATACGCTGGTTTTCACTTCGCATGTATGTTGTACATATTTAATTATCAATAAAAAGACTAAAATTGGTGTAATCGAGTGTAATGTGGTTAAAAGTAATGCTCTTTGGGTTGAAAAAGATCTATCACAATAATAGATAGAGTATCCAAGACGTACGCCGTACGTTATGGATAAGTCGAAAGAAACTATGTACTTAAATTTAAATAGTATAACGATATAGAACCCTATAATTATCAATCGTAGAATGCGGGAAGTGGGAACTCAACATGTCAGGGAAACTTATGCAGGGTTAACGACCAACCTTGCAGTCTGATACTATAAATGAAATACTTATATCTTACGGTAATCTTTCTTTGTTAACCTTGTCTGTAACTTTGTTATGTGTTGTACATTAAAGTGTCTATCTATATATCTATCTTATTTTGCTTTCTTCCGTTTTTCTGGACTAACAGGCTACAGGCTCTGGTCAAACAGGCTATCAGACGCCTTTTAGAAAGTATGAATAAGTAAAACACAAAGAATATAAATGTCACCGGAAGATAACAATATCCGCAAGTTTATAAATTTCCTAGGAAATTTATAAACTTTCGTAGGATTCTAAACGGGAGAAAAGTTGTATTATATTACGCGTACATTTTCGGAAATTTATCAATTTGCGACATCTCGTGGTAAATTTATAAACTAACGGATATCCATACGTAAGATTTTAAACGGTTTGACTAATCAATCACAGAAGAGTTTTTAGTTTACGCTTTTTCAAAACACGGCAAATTACACACTGCTCTCTGATTGGTTCGATGTTGACAGTCGCAATGCTTGAGTCCATAGACTTTAGTACAATCAGACTTGCCAAACTATTGACATATACAAACAATGACGAAATGACAGTAATACCTACAAGTTCGTATTTTTTTCAGTTCTACTGAAACTAAAATTATTTTATGGCTTAAAACTACTTATCTAATTGAATCTTTATAATTAGGATTAGCCACAAGATTAGATAAAATTTAAAAGTATGTTTTCTACATATTGCTGACCTTATGGTGTCATTTCACGAATTTTACTGAGATATTGCATCAACCTTCCTTTGATAAATTAAACGAGTACTCGACAACCTTGAAATTGTGTGTGTTTAAGACGTAAATTATTTGTTAGGTTGTAAAAATCTTTGTGTGTTCAACTCTTTCCTTCACCTCAATCAATGAAAAGACAAATGAAGCGACGAAAATAAAAATTTGAATGATCAAAAATCAAAAATTCACAGCAATTCTCTTACCTCCTTCCCTGTTTTTCACCATCCCAATAGTTCCACCGGTGAAAATGACAAGCACTCTCCTCTCATTCCTGCCCAAAGTTATGATAGAGTTGGCGCTGCTAACTGACAGCTCCATGAAACTCCTTGACTTCTGAACGTTAGCAAGCACCTTGGGGTTGGCCCCTGTCGAGCCGTGAATGCCATTTTTATTTATTTCCCGCCCATTTTCACTGTTTTCTGTAGCACCGTTTTTAATCATCACACACTTTTTTTCTACTCAACAAGTATTCGAAACTGATCACTATTTTTTGAATGAGACGTGTACGTCTCGTGATATTAAAGTGCGAAATGAAGCCGGTTTCAACTGATGACCTATGAAACTTACGCAAGGCAGTTATCTGATTAGCAAACTTTAATGACCATGTTTTGGCTTACATCGCTGCTTTATAAGGATTCAAAGTAAATAATTTGAATACAAAATCATCAATGTACGACTTGCAACTGTATCGAACCGGTTAGTTAACTTCCGCAAAGCTAAAAATAATAGAAGCACGTGGTAGTGATGATGTTTAAATACACTGGCATTTCATAGTCATTAGTTAATCTATTTACTTTCTTTGCAATGAAAGATGTTATTATGAGGTCGAATACCAGTAAGTACCTACTTAAAATCGGGTTCGAACCTGCGTCCGTGAGTATGTGCATACGTGCTAGATTCCCATAGACTCGGGTTCGATTCCCGCCTCATAAAGTTGATTTTTTCTACTGTAAAATATTATCTTTAGTTTGCAACGTGAATACTTGTAACTAAAAATCAAAAAAGAATTCGGATTGAGTTATAAATGCAATGTCTACCTGTGTAACTACGGGTACCTATCCTACTCCACTCAAACTTTTCGTAGGTACCCAAAAATATTTCATTTAATAAAGAGGAAGACTTCAAAAAAGGTGGAGGTTATCAATTCGACCGTATTTTTTTTATTTCAACTTCTTTGACCGATACTGATTCTACTGACGGACTTTTTCCAAAAGGCATTTAGTCTCTACCAGTCAGATCATACCAACTCACGTATCGCAGTGAGTATAATACTCATACTCCGGTTTCTGATCCATGAAAATGCCATGTTATTTTGAAAACATTTTCTTATGACTTAAGCAGCCATTTCCATAGCCAGCTTGAATAATAGATTTGGAAACCAAAGAAAATTTAATATACATATACTGTGGGAAACAAGATACCTACAATCAGGTTTATCTGGTCGACTTATTTGATATCAAACATTTTATAACCGTTCCAAAAGTTGAAGTACAATAGGTAACTATTATTCTGACTTCTGAAAAGCCACTCCTAAAAGAAGAGACTCCGTGGTAAGTAGCTAAAGCACTTGTGTTACAGATATCAGAATCAACAGTGGTATTACAAATAAACTTAAATAAATACCTACATTTAACACCCAGACCAGTGCGAACAGACATGTTCATGCACACAATTTTTTGTACAGTGCGGGGATCGAACCCGCGACCTCTTGGTTAATAGTCAACTTCTTGACCATTACACTAAAGTGGTCGTCAACAACAGTAGGTAGGTAACACTTTAAGATAATATCACTTATGCCTGACAAGTTTATAATGTAAATGAATTGACATCTTTAAATATTTTTTTGGACTCGCTGTTACATTAGAGGTACATTGTGTAAGTATGGACACGATGCATGGCGCAACCGTGACGATGGACTGTCGAATGTTATTTACCTGAGCTGAATGAGATGCCTTCCTACTTGTTTGACAACTAGCCCTTAATGGCCAAAATAATTAAAACAATATTGTAAGTGACAAAACTTTAAACAATGTTATGCAATAGTTAACTCGTGGTCTGTAACCGATAGGTTTTAAAAGAAG
Source organism: Pyrausta despicata (assembly GCA_963921415.1). Classification (NCBI taxonomy): domain Eukaryota; kingdom Metazoa; phylum Arthropoda; class Insecta; order Lepidoptera; family Crambidae; genus Pyrausta; species Pyrausta despicata. Next base: position 11,862,932 of record OY992860.1, on the reverse strand, counting down.
CCACAAAGATATTTGAGCCTAGTGCTCTCTACTACCTCGTTTCGATCGGGTGACCTCAGTTTTCTCCTGGCTTTCAGAGTTATAACTAGTCTTAAGCCCTAATAGTGTTTTATGGGTTCTGTGAAAATGGTTGGTGACACTTTTATTTTTGAGGTTTTCGGAGTAAGGAAATGGATATTGTATAATCTTTGTCCTCCAAAAACTCTTTTAATAGGCGGTAACCTATAAACATTATCAACAATTGAAGCTAATTCTGATAACATTTTCATAATATCGAAACAGGTAAATTTTGACATCCACGGTGCCATAGCTCCAGTCTTTACTCCCATTGATGACGATGGGAACATCAACTTTGATGTCATCCCTCGTTATGCGGCCTACTTGAAGGAACACGGTGTTCACGGCATACTGAGTAAGTTTTAAATAATCACCTTCTATAACTATTTTACATTTTCGTTAAATAACTATGTACGTATCTAAATACTTAAAAAAACTGTGACATCTTCCCAAACTTTGTCAGCATTTCTCAACGAGTAAAACTACAAGGAGAATTTGTTACCGAATTGATACATCAAAAATTCAAATGAACTGTACCTATTCGTTACTGTTAAATTAACGTAATCTTTACAAGTGTCATCTGGTTGTTTGGACCTAACTTCTCGCAAGCACTAGACTTATACGTAGTAAGCAATATATAAGTGGAAAGCTTTGTCTCAGTTCTTAAATAATGCTTTAATTTAAAATAGTTTATGGAATCAGGCGTTACTTTGCAGAAATCCATGACTAAAGCTGAAAAAGATAATTATTTCGCTTTGAATTTCCACTAAACTTCTTCCTTTCCTGCGACTTCTAGCTCTATCAACTCTTTTTCAAGTGGTTAAAGTTGGATGTATTTGGGTTCCTGCGCTGGCGTCGTTTAGTGGAAATTTAAAGCAAAATAATACTTTTTTTCAGCTTCAATTTTACGATTATGTAAAAGGCCCAGAGTTGTTTTCTAGGACACAGTTACCACAAAACTTTTACAACAAATTCTATCTTCAAATCAGTTTTCATCATCACGTGTGTTTGCAGTGGGCGGTACTACAGGCGAAGCTGTGTCGCTGAATGTGGACGAAAGAAAAAGTCTCCTTGAAGCATGGGTAAAAGAGGCCAAGCCGTTGGGGATTAGGGTCATCGCCCAGGTGGGGGGTGTGCCTTTTCCTGATGTCATAGCTTTGGTAAGAAGTTTTTTTAACTTGCTACTATCTTTCTGCTAGGCAGAAATAAATAAATATTTTACAACAATCACACCAATTTTCTAGTCCCAAAGTCAGCTACGAGGCTTGTGTTATGGGTACTAGACAACGGATAAACATACTCAAATACTTTTTTTTTGTAAATAAATACATATTATACATAGAAAACACCCAGACCAGTATAAGCACACATGTTCATGCACACTTATGCTTGTACTGTGCGGGGATCGAACCCGCGACCCTTGGTTTTAGAAGTCCGACATGTGGATCACTGCGCCAAGCGGTCGTCCACATGTCCAAGTATTAAGACGATATTTAAGAACTATCTTCATATTATAACAGTGGTTCTCGGTGTTTTCGTCAATTTGTTGTTAGTGACGAGTGTCCCATAAAAAAAACGAAAAAGATTCATTTTTAGAACGCGTGCCTGAAACATTTCACTTCCAGTGTCTGGGAGGATACATAAGTAGGTACGCGCATTTTATAAATGGTGACATGATTCTCATCTCAGCCTACTAACTGTTCAATTTCAATATACTTACATCCGCCTTTTTAAGTAGTTATATTTCTATGCTCATACACTTTGAGTTCAATTTCACTGCCTCATGGGGATTAGCAGCCAACGCACATATGCGGCTTATTGTTGCCGGGACTCGCAAGTCTCTCAGGTCTCTGGTGACTGACTGTGTGTCAGCAAATCGCCGTAGCCACTTTTTTTATTGAAGTGAAAACTTCTTTAGCGGCGTTGAGCACTTTTGTGGCATGGGTAGAAACTGTGAAACTCGCGTCAGGTCACGTGATGCTGATCGAAAAACCGTAAGACGGTTCAAATAAATCAAAAATGCACAACGTTAATAATCAAGTTTTCACTTCTGCCGGCACTCCCGGAGTGCAACCCGTGTTTTTTTGGGATAGGTTTGCTCTTGGCCCAAGACTAAGCGCAAACGACGCAAAGACTGAGTCTACGACGGAAGGAGCTCACCTAGAAGATGCCTGTTCACTCTAGCTTCGAAGATTTCTAGGTTGTAATTGTAGGGAAACACTGACGCAGGTAGTGAGTTCCACTCTTTTGCAGTGCGGTTCAGGAATGTAGATGAGAAGCGTTTGGTTCGTATCAGTAGAACATCGACACGATACACCACGTGTCGTGTTGTCAGTAGAATGAGTAGCCCCCTATTTCTAGTTTTCTCCATCCAGGCCAAACACGCTGAACACATAAACGCGGACGCGATCATGACGCTGCCCGAGCTATACTTCAAGCCGAAAACTCCAGAGCAACTGGTGGGCTACCTCGAGATCGTTTCGCAGGCCGCACCGTCTCTGCCACTGATTTACTACCATTTTCCAATGATGAGCGGGGTTGATTGTGAGTATTAATGTTTTTACTAAGAATACAGGGTGTCCTTGGATGAAATGCAATTGTACCTTAATATGAGCTATTTTTTTACAATTTGGAGATAATTAAAAAGAATAAAAAAGGTGGTTAACGAACTTGATAACGTCATTTTCCAAGCTTATATAAAATTTTAAAACTCAAATAATAAAATATAAATATATATACTTTTTGCATGTTTTTTTTGTCCAGTTTCACCTCCTTTTGGGGTTGCACTTATCCAGGGACACCCTGTATATCATCATGAGTTGCTAAAAAGTGAAAATCCTCGTGACAATGGGGCTAACAGCGTATAAATAATTGTGCTAGCTCTGCCTACCCACTCTTGATCAAAGTCTACCTTAGTGCACTTACATTTACCGATATATACTTACCATATTAAAAATATTACTTACTTATATTAATAGGAACACTATATAGAACGTTTTTACTTCCAGTGAATATTCCACAGTTTTTCAAGCTTGCGTCTCTAAAAATCCCAAACTTCAAAGGTATGAAGGCTGATTTGGGAGTAGCTGTTCAGGTAGCTGACATTTTGCAAGAGGATCAGAGGATATTCATTGCTAACCATGTAAGTTAAGAAGAAATTAAACACAAGGTAAATATCGGCTCCGGTCATCGAGGAGCTGAAAATATTTTTTTAAGTGTTGTCTTCGAAATTAAAAATAGCGTTGTGAACGCAAAAAAAACTTAAAAAATGACAAGGTTAATATCAAAACCAGTCCTAAAAGTATGAGGAAGTACGTAGGTTACAAAATTGGTAATACGAGAATACGATTGGTCACTTTCCTTACAGACAGCCCTCCAAAAATCCGCATTGAGCCCGCGTGGTGGAGTATGGCTCGTACCACCTCATAGTTGAGGTGAGGCCTATGCCCAGCCGCGGGACGTATATAGGCTAATGAGATATAAAAAATATATTTTTAATTACCGCACCTTTCCAGCTCCTGGCACCTTCAGCGCTTCTCGGCCACGACTCCAGCATAGCCACGGTGACGAACCTCTTTCCTCACATAGTTCGCAACGCGGTGGACTTTACGAATGCTGGTGACGTTGCTAAAGCCAGGGCAGCTCAGGAGAAACTAAATGGACTGGTTGCCGCTATCGCTTCTCAAGGTGAATATTAGATCTTTATGGTTGACATACCTAAGACTTTTTTAGGCATCACTCACACTAGCGGATTGTCCGCTGCTAACTGTGAGCACTTGTTACGCAAGCACACAAAAAAACACAACAACACATATACACACACAGACACAGGGGTCGAACTTATAACACTCCTCTCGTCAGGGGTTAAATAAGGGTCAGCAACTACTCAGGGGGTTGGTCGGGGATCTTGCAAGTCGGTGTAATGAACTTGAGAGAATCGCTATTCGATAAACAAACAACTGTACCTTTGATACTATGGACTTGTGGGTACTTATCACAAAGCCAAGCTTAAATTAGCAACTGCGCAAAGCCATACATTTTATTCCAACATCGCTCCACCGGGGAGATGGCCAAAACGTTTGATCGACCTCGATGTGCTGCCATAACGAATTTATGGCCATCGAGACAAGGGGATAGAATCACAAATCTATTGTGATTGACATGCCTGAATACCTTCTTATAACACCGATCTATTGATAGGTATATCTATCACAAAACTGATCAATGACGACTCATCAAACGAGGGATTCGGATTACCGCAGATTCCCTGGGTTCACTCTCTTGACTCTCTCAAACCTTTTTTCTAATCTAGGCGACTTCGTACCAAGTATGAAAGCAGCTATGGAGTTGATCTCGGGTATCCCAGTGGGCCCGCCTCGGCAACCTCTCGCGCCACTGGACGAAATGCGCAGGAGTGGATTGGCGGATCACTTGAAGAACTTAGGTGTTGATATTATGTGATTAACGACGTAAAGTGAAGTACTTTAAGTTTCAGCCAACATTATTTACTACGAATAAACCGCAAATTAAAATAAAATTTTATTAACCATGTTTAAAATTAACGATAATATTAATAACACGACGTCATAAACGCGTAAGCAAAATATGCACCTGTGACAAAAGAAATATATTCATCCATTAAGGTTCTCGGTAGCTCAGTGGTCAGAGCATTGGACCGGACTTCCAAAGGTCGGGGGTTCGAATCCTTCCCGATAACCGGAGCCAAAAATATTTTTTTTAAGTGGTGTCTTTTCGAAATTAAAAAAATAGCGTTGTGAACGCAAAAAATACTTAACAAATAAAATTATAGCCTGTTTCATCTTAACCGATTGTCAAATATTTGTAAAAAAATTTCTCTCGCGTGATTTGAGGGTGTCTCCCACAATCATTGATGAAACATACGCTGGCTCAAAGCGTTAAAAAGCACTTACAAAATTCAACGACTCCATTAAGGTTCTCGGTAGCTCAGTGGTCAGAGCATTGGACCGGACTTCCAAAGGTCGGGGGTTCGCATCCTTCCCGATAACCGGAGCCGAAAAGAATGTTTTCTTTTCGAAATTAAAAAAATAGCGTTGTGAACGCAAAAAATACTTAACAAATAAAAAGAAATATAATAAAACTATGATGGATTACTCCAATTACGCAGTCTCAAAATAATAGCCACACAAAAAATTGTATCAATTTATTTACAACTTCATGATCGTGGTATTATTCTAAGAAGAAGTGAAGCCGAGTTGCTTGAGTTTGCTCGCGATTCGGGCTTTAGCGTCATTCGAGATGGGTCTCTGAGGTAGAGCTGGGGGGCCAACCTTGATGCCAGTCACGATTTCCATGCCAGCTTTCATGATAGGCACCCATGGACCTAGAAAATTATACAATTGGATTTTTTTACGATTGTGCAGAAAATAACTCAGAATCAGTTTACAGCAGACCTGAATACTGTAGTTTTCCGAATTGACAGGTCCAATGGGGCATAGTTTGGTCTTTTATCACACAAGTTAAGATACTTATATAATAAAAAAAAAAGTAGTAAACAAACCACTACTTTGCCATATACCTTGTCAATAGGTGAAACTTCCACAAAAGGTTCGTTATTAGAGATCGAGATAGAATTTAGATCGAGAAAGAAGTTTAACTTCTTTTTCAGATGTCATAACCTTTCTTACCCTACTTAAGCTACTACTGGCCAATTCTCTTCTAAACACATAAATAGAAGCTAATAGGAATGACTTCTCACCTTCAGGAGTATGAGCTTCTATAGCCAGGCAGAGTTTCTCCTGTAAGCTCCTAGCTTTAGCTACGTCGTTCTTCTCAACCGCACTAACAATCTCCAAGGCAAGACGAGGGAATAAGTTGAAGGTTGTTCCAATGCTGGACTTGATCCCGAGAAGGGCAGCTGGGGCTATCAACTATGAACATAAATAAGATTACAAGCTATTAAATAGTGGTTCCCTCTCGCCTCCGTGGACGTTATGATTGACACGTTTTCAACACCTTTTTATAACACCTTGTTGCTGGCGATTCTCGATGTGCCCGGACTTATCATGATATAGCCAATAGGCTAGATGACCCCACCAATCGTTGACATACTTTTTATTATCTGCCAAAACGGTCTGCCTCCATAGATTTTGTATGGGAATACATGATCGTGACGTCACAGTCAATTGACCGAATATTTATTGCGTTTTGTGTGTTTAAAAATTGGTTTCTACAGCTTTTTGGAAATATATTGGTTGTATTAACGCCATTAATTCAATTATTGGTTTACAAAATTATAAGCAAACTCAGCAGACGTTGTTGTCCTGATTGCTGTGTTATTTCTTATACACATAAACTCTCCTCTTGAAACTCTCTATCTATTAATAATCTAACAAAATCCGTTGAAAGTTATAAAGTTCTAAGCATACATACATATTACAGACATAGGATCAGACGCGGGAAGCGACTTTGCTACTATGTAATGATATGGGGTAAAGCCGAGATAGATGACCCGATTTTAAGTACATTAGTTTCGCAGATATATTGGATAACTTTTTTCATATCTATCAAAAGAATCTCTGACTTTATATTAATTGGCTCAGTTGTATGGCTCGTAGCGACGAATGCCAAAATGAATTCAAAGATTTTGGAGGATAGATGCCCATTTTTCTGGTGAGTCATCTATCCTTAACGCAATTTATATGAGTCGGGCATCTATCCCCTATATGGAAAAGCTGTCACAAAATTTAGAGATCCACGCGTCCGCAAAATTTCCTAATACTAGGAATATATCCAAGACAACGTTTTTTACTTTTCAGAAATTTGTAGACAAAACTACCAAGAATTAATTTATTTCATATATAAATTGTTTTGATTTTTAATAATAAAGTTATTGAGCGATTTCGAAAAGTGGGGCATCTATCTCGGCTTCACCCTAGTATTAAATTCTGGAAATAAAAACTTATCACTAGGCCTTCCATTACTTCTTGATGCGTCGATTGCAGCCTTTATTAAAATCGGTAAAGTATTTTAGGTTCAGTACTTTAAACTCTTGACAAGGATCTTCTTGGATAAGTTATGTTACCCAGCTGTACTCCAATTAACACCTGTAGTCGGAACACTAGAGTTTTAAGCGGTCATTGGGGTATGCTATAGAGACTGAACTGACCATTTATATGTCACTAAATCTGGAACTGGATATCTGAATGTAAGACCCAATACTTACAGTGTCAGCACCCAAGAACATCTCCTGTCCTTCCTTCAAGCTCCTCAGGACCTGGGCTCCTTCACACAAATCGTTGCATGTGAATTTCAGTCCTTTGAAGTTGGGGATGCGTTGAGTAGCCGCCGTCACGAACTCTGGCATGTTGACTAGAAGGTAATGATGAAAGAATACTCATTAGACCCTCCTTTTTTACACTGAGGAGATGTGTAACGATACACTACTTAGGCGACGATGGTAGGTAAGTTTATCTATTTAATTGGACCTCCTACATTTTGCAGTTTCTATAGGTCGATAGTAGGGGTTTCCTTTATTTATAAATAGGAAGACTAGGAAAGGAATAATATCAAATAATAAGGATATTTTATGGTCGTATCTTTATTATTTTATAAGAACATTGTACTTTAACATTTAGAGCTGTGACTCTTGTTTTCCAATAAAAGAAAATAGAAAAATTAGACTTATAGGTATGGACCAATAGAAAGTCAGCAATTCCGCAGGGGACCTATTCAGGAAATTTTATTAATGTACCGTTCGGGTGTTACGATTAAGTTTAAGAGTAGTAAGTTCTCATTTTACAAGCTTTCATTTAGTTTCACCTGTCCTAGTGTTTAGTAGTTTGTAATCAAATCTTGCAAGCTAAATTTCACCTACTTCCCAGTGTCCAGTAGAGCTGACATTTTTATCTTTGCTTGTTATTTATAATTCGATTTACACAATTTACAGGTTTCCAACTAAGAATAAGTTGAACTCGCGGTGCTTTCTGCTTACACTCGTGAACACTTTCGTATCAATAAGCTAGTATGATATGTATGGTGAGCTAGTATGGTATATGTATGGTGACCACACTTACTTTCGACCTTGCTCATGCTGGGTATATGGTAGTACAGCACGGGTAAGTTGGGTGCTGCCTTCGCAACCTGTTCTATGTAGAAGACTAGGTCATCCACCGTCTGTGGCTTGAAGTACAACTCTGGGAGCGTGAGAAGAGAGTCCGCACCCGCCTTAGAGCAGTATTGGGCCTGGAGAGGAAGATGACCTTGAGAATTTAAACTTATTGAAATATTGCGTACGGCTAAGGAATGGAATTAGCTGCTAGCTGAAGTGTTCCCCTTAGATTATAACATGGATCCTTTAAATAAAAAAGTGAATAGTCTGCTACTAAACAGATATGATCCATTCTCGTCTACATCGTCACTTACCATCCGGTGAGACTGTAGCCAAATATCTGTCTAGCAACTAAAAAATGAAGACAGAATTTTGCAGCAATAGAATTTTATAGTTCGAAAGAATTTATGTCTGTCTGCTTTTAATAAACTATTAACTACGGCGAGGATAAGCTTGACAATCTTCACATTAAATTAATTATTTATTACGTCCTGACATATGCCTAAGTTACAAATACAAATAACAGCTGAAAACAGACGAAAATGTATCGCAGTTAATGTTTAGTGACATAAATTATACGTCATTCGCATTAGATCGTGCATAGATCAACAATTATAATTTCTATCCGTGAACTTATGTTATTTATCGCGACAGTAATCCAGATCATCATCACGTCAGTCATTCACGAAAATTCGAAAAAGCTTATATCTACAACCTAAACCTAGTATGCAAAGAGAAATTAATGAAATTAAAACCTAGGAACTTTCTCAATTGAATGGCAGTGTAAATAGATACCATTGCATAAACGCAAATATCTCTTACATAACACCAAACAAAACATATCTCATATGTAAATACCTACTCATAAACAAGATAACGTCGGTTGATAAAAGAATACTTGATTTACAGAAGTTTGACGAGATTTGAGTTCATAAGTACGTCCGATATGTCATATTTTTTCGTTTGAGTAGGCATAAATGCCGATTGTATGAAATGACCGTTGGTAACATTACCGTTTCCGTTGCTTTTTAATGTGCTCAGGTATTAATGAATATCACTTACGAATTCCCTAGCTCTATAAGAAACACACAAACTTACTTTTAAGAATAAATTTACCTTAATAATGTTAATACAATAGAACGAAAATGAGAAAAAATGAAGAAAAAACCAGCCTTGGGCAAATTGGATTCACGCACGAAGACTTCCGTACCATCTGTTAGGGCCAGACGGCCTTCCAGACTTCAGAGCAGTGGACTGTAGTTTTCTTGATGCAGGATTTTCAGGGTTCCCAATTGAAACTAGGTCCTACATAACTCTTAACCGCACTTTATTAATTCTTCACAAGTGGTTAGACACTATTTAAGCACTAGTGAAAAGTGAAGTACACTTTTCACTAGTATTTCTTCCTCTTGGGTTATTTTTATTGTTCTAAAATGTTGGTTTATGCCCTTGTCTTGGAGAACTCCGAAAATGATTTTAATTGAGTTCATGAAGGGAAAATAAAACAGGATCCTACGGGACGGATGCATTGGGTATCGGGTTACTCAGGCAACAACCCAAAATGTAAATTTACCATACATAACTCATGAGATTCATCCTGGGGGACAGTGAAGTCTTCGTAATAAAGTCTTATTGACGTGACAACGTCTTATAAATTGGTTTGCCGGGTGACACTTCAAGAAACTGCGTTACGCTCCGCTCACGTTCCGCGCTCACAATGAGAGCGAGTGAGAGGCACGCGTCCCTTCTACTCGGGCATGGTTAGCCCGCCTAATAGCGAGTGAGACAGACATAAGAAGTGAAAGGCACGCGTCCCTTCCACTCGAGCACAATTAACCCGCCTAAAAGCGAGATAGACAGAGGGAGAGAGAGAGAGTGAGAGAGATAGGCATACACACCGATTCATGTTATACGAATGAATATTCACATTAAAATTATTTTACCACTCAAAGTCGTTGTCACGTAAAACTTTCGCCCGTATACCGACTTTACAGGCAACCAATTTTTTTTTACCCTGGTAGGAACAGACCCTTGAAATTATTTTCTGAATAAACCCATTTCTTACCAAAGAAACGACATCCGGCAAGGGTGCTCCTCCGACTTGGACCATGATGTGGAGACCAGTCGTCTTGCCAACCTTCACCCATTCGTCCACCAGCTTCTTCCTGTCTGACACGCTAAATGACATGTTTTCCCCCGTGGTCCCTCCCACTGTGAAATACAAATAAGTCATCACTTGTAATCAGCAGCAGACATTTTTTCTATAATGAGACGCTAAAACAAATAGCAAAAATGTCTAAAAAGATTAAAATTATGTGGAGATAATTGAATGTCCTGTAAATGGCTAAGAATAGCTTTGGTCCAGATAGCCCTAAGGGAGTGAAAGAACGTTACGAATCTAAGTAATAGTAAGTAATTTCCTTTCCTTTGAAATAAGACACCTGTACCTTGAGACATTACCCAGACAATCGCTTATAAGTACTGAGAAGTCAAAGGTTTTATTAGCTTACCAAGAACAGCTTTTATGCCAGCATCAGCCAAAAATTTAGCGTAGGCTGGAATCACCCCATAATTGATGGTAAAATCATCATTCAGAGGGGTGAACACTGGTGGCACCAGGCCGCGCGCTGTGAAGACGACCTGACAGAAAGAGGTATTGATGAATACACGGATGTATAAAACGATGGATGCCTTTAATATCACTGCGGTGATTTTAACGCAAACATTTTATAAAGTTGTCCCAGTATAACCAAATAGGTTGTTTGGCTTCATACTTTCGAGTTCGTAACCCGCTTTGAGTAATTTTAGGTACTTTTAAGGTAGGTAATCGGTTATATCCATGTTAGTTTCATTCAGGTTGTAATCAGTGCAAGGTCCATACTGTTATGATTAAAAAAAATTCGAAAAGTATCTTACCATATTTATTTTATGAGATAAAGTCAGCTTCGCTACGAGTCACCAGCACTACTAAACTTAAATACCGAGATAGTGTTATGCCACTTGTTCATAACACGCAATGACACAGTAATAATTGATAACAATAATTGTTTTTATTATTTTTCATACCCTACCTAGCAACTCTGCATATTTTTAATATTTATCAGACAACGTAAAGTAAAAACGATCAAAAGAAGATTTTTTTGAAAAAAAAAAGTGTAAAGAAAAGTAAGAACGCTATTGATTTATTTCGCATAGTACCTACCTAACTACTTAACTAACTATGGCAGAGGAAAAAGTTTTTTAATACCCGCCATTTTTCGCATATTGTGTATTGTAAGAAAATAGTGTTGTGCTTCAACAAAAAATGGAAAATTTTCAGCTGAGCTAAAAATAAAAAGCTCTCTACAAAAGTGAGGGGCCTCACTACTTAAATGTCAAAATGCAAAATGTCATGCGCGTGATCGCTTGTAGTTTTTGCTTTTGGCATCCAAAATAATTTAGTTTCTGAGATAATTAATGTTTTGTGTTTATTTAAAAGGCTCCTAAAGTTATCGAAATGAATCCTATAGCAAGTGAATTGAGTATGAACGACCTAAACAACAAGTTCTTCGAAATAATGCAAGATGAAGGTGTCGCTGAAGAAGCTACGAATTTTATTTACGATAGTGTTTTAGAAGATGTTACCGTGGGGTTTTTGTTTGAGTTCCACCACGGACTGAAAACTGGATTGACGGAGCTAATTGAAGGCGAGAAAGAAGAAGAGGACGTATACAAGATAGTTAATACACCAGAATGCGATGTTTTCGGGTTTTCTATTTTGAAGAAGACACCGGATAGTAATTGCTCCTGCCCTAACTGCGAAAGACCGGTCTCAGCAACACGCTTCGCACCGCACTTGGAAAAATGCATGGGTCAGTTTCACACTGTATGTTGTTGTAATTTGCACACAATCAGCTGTGACCACTGTAGGTACAAAATGGTGGCCATAACTTCAGCTGTGCCGCCATGAGTATGTATAGAATTGATTTGATGAGATTAATCATAAAAACTTGTTTGTTACTCTGTTTGGGTTATCATGTAGCTTCTGTTTAAAACAGTCCTAAATTTTGGGGATGAATAAACATTCAATTATTATTGGTTGAGCAGTACCTATTTCTTTCAATCTTACAGCTAGTAACAATTCTGCTTAATTTAAACTGTTTAAGTGATCCAATATTTGAGATTTTGACTCAAAAGGTTATTAAAATGTACCACTTTAACTGATGTTAATTGACCAAGAGACCAACCATTGTACCGATAACACACATACCTACACTTGAAGCCAACTGAATTTGCAAACTTCAAATTCTCTGCATAGGAATGGGCCGTAACAGCTCTCGTATCGCGTCGCGTCGCATCGCATCGAACAGCCGCGAGCCGACCTCCTACGCCGGGCTACTGAGCGACGACGAAGATGACGCAGACTGGGCCGGAGGCTCGCTGCAGAGCGAGCGACGCAAGCGCAGGATCAAGAACAACAATAATAGGAAGCCAAATAAACTTCATAAGTATGTATTTGATTTGTGTAGTTTTTTAGCTCTGATCTAGTTTGCTATCTCTTTTCAGCCTATATATGTCCCACTGCTGGGCACAGGCCTCACCTCGACTGTGAGGCAGTACAAGTCATATTTAACTATGTGGGCTCCGTGCAGATTGGTGGAGGGGTGTTTGTAAGGTAGTGACCAACATTATTTGAGTATTCTTCTTGTCATTCCGTTGCAATTAGTCTACTTTCCTATGGCAAATGAGAAATTGTTTAGGTAAGTGATGCTTACAAAAATATAGACAGTCTCACAAACCCTTCAAATTCTAAGCTGGTGGGCTGTCCTCCGTGTTGCATCACATAATGTAAGTACCCATAAATAAAAGTTATGGTTGGAATACTTTGAATGCTGCCCATAGATTTCCAGCATTAAAATAGTTTTGGACCTGGAAAGTAACTTTGGGTAAGATTATTTGTAATAAGGGCCAGGTTATCAGAAACCATGAACTTTGTCTCCTTTATTGTACACTATTTAACAACATATATGTGATACAATATTGGCAGGCATGTGATGGTTACATATTCTTTGAATGTCTTTTGCAAAAACACAACACAAACATTTTGTAAAAGTGTCACACAAGCTTTACTTATATTCAATCAAATTCTCTTGGCTTGACTGCGACTTCTCAACTCTTGATCGCTTACAGAATCTAATTAATTCTTGGCTATGATAACTTGGCATTCCAGCGGCAACAGCCGGAACAGCAACGGCACCGCGGCAGCGGCCGACCAGGCTGACGGTGGTGCAACGTATGAAACGATGACAGCCAATGAGAAGAAGAATCTCCTTCTCCAGATTTGTGGTGTGGTTTCTGAGCATACGAAGAAGTTGTGCACGAGGTTTGTTGCTCCATTAAAAGCTAGTGTTAGTGGGTCAATCTAAAACTTTATGTGGCCCATTAATGTTCATGAGTCCAGCTACATGGTCAACGTTTCTATTAGTTTTACGATATTTTTATAAGAGTAAAAATAAAAAAAGGTTGTGTGTGATCGTCTTGCATTTGTTCCAAGTCGAAGATGTTGGCGAGGACAAGGTATACGTGTAGTTGGAGGACAGTAACGCAAGACAGTGTGGGACGAGGTATTTTTGTAGTTGCGAGGCCGTAAACAGTGTAGTAAGTGCATTTTTCTGCAAATTACAACCAAACCGAAGTATGAACGATCATCTTCTATCCCGTTTGTCAGCAGTGATGTCTTGTACGATCTTGTCTGTCATACGGTATTCTGTATTACTATCTTTGCTACTAAATAACGTTTTACCCTCCGATCTTTTATTTGGATATTCAACAATCCCTTTCTCTTACTTAGATCGACGCGCTGCCCGCAGCACACCGAGGAGCAGCGTCGCGCGCTTCGCAACAGCGTGCTGGAGCCGAGCACGCCCGAGGCGGGCGCGGGGGGCGCGGACGACGCGGGGTCGCCGCCCGACTCCAGCCCCTCGTCTTCGTGCTCGAGTTCTAGCCGCAAGCGTGACCGCCACCGCGCACCGCCTAAGGTGACTCATCATCATCATAAACATCCTAGCATTGTTCCCGGTTGCTTCCAATACGACCACTTTGTAAAGTTTAGTGTGCCATATGCTTGATGCACTGGGCTGGATTATCCTGTCGACCTATTGATCAGTACATTGACAATGTTGAAACGCAATTTATTCGTTCGAAGATTGTATTTTGTAAATGGCCTCTGATTTTTCATTTATCCTTTGAAATCCAAGTTTTCGGCAATAAACTGCTGTCAAAAATGTTGTAATATGAGCCTTAAGAAGTTGACTATTGGCCTCTTGGTCCCGAACTCGATCCCCGCATTGTCCAAACATTGTGTGCATGAACATGTCTGTTTGTACTGGTCTGAGTGTTTATTTATTTAAGTTTATTCGGAATACCACAGTTGATTTTGATTTTTGTAACACAAGTTCTCAAGGTACTTACTACAGATCAGTGTATGTGATGCTGTTAAAAAAACGCCTCCCGGGATCCTTCTTCCCACTTTTACTCCTCCACTTTGCACGATCTTGAGCATCCCGCTCGGTGAGACCTATAGCGTCATCGCCCACGACGCCAAGCCAGCACTTTTTGGGTCTACCCCTTCTGGGACCCAGTGGGGGTGCGTATACCCCAAAGCAATTATTTTTGCACAAAGAAATTCAGCGCTGAAGCTTTTCAAAACGAGACCATTACCGTTTTTTCAGCTTACACTATGACTAGGAATATAGGATGGTAAAGACCAAGCAAAGACACTGAATACTAGTGAAGGAGGAGGCACATTATTTGTTTATTGACAACTAGCATTATAACTTTTGTTTCCAGATCAACAAGAGGAACAAGGAACCAGCCAACAGAGACTGAGGAGGCAGAAATATGGATAAGTAGTACTTGGGATTAGGAAGAACGTGAGGTAATTTGACTTTGAGGTGGATACTACCAACTGAAAATACCATACCCTAAGTTGCCGTTGATGTGTAACAAAATTTTAAATTGGTTACACATACATAATCCTACTAATCATATAAATAATAGCGATTAAATTACTTTTTTTTTGCATTGACAATGCAAATTTCTTTACAATATGAAATTAAAATACTCCTAAAGAAAAATGGACTGTTGAATTGCTCTCCCATTTGAGCTTCCATGTCACTTATTCATCAGTCAGAATTTCTCATTAGGCTGCAGTCAATTTTTCTTTAAGTATGTTTTGATTTCACATTGTAAAGAAATTGGCATTGTTAATGCTTAAAAAATTAAGTAACATAATAAACTAGCTGATTCATCTTAACTGACTGTTAAACAGCTGAAAGTGTTTATTTCGGATGTTGTAGGTATCTTACGACAACATTGATGAATCACAGCACAGCCTAAACGGCGCAAAATAAAATCTAACCGATAAGTGTGTTTTAAATAATAGGGATGTTAAAAATATGTTAAAACTATTGATATTAACTATCTTCTCTGCTAATATCGCGTTTCATTTATTTTCTTTGTAACATCATCCCTAATGTTATATTACTCAATATTCTAATCTCTTGTACTATGCGGTGTCATCGTGATTCATTTTTCAACAAATGTAACTTTATTTGAACAGGAATGTGATAATTTGTGGAATATTTTCAGGGTATACGTACGCCAAATAAAATTTCTCAAAACATTATGTTCTACTTCAGAATAATGCATGTTTTTCTTTGATCATGTTGTACATGATCATGTTGTCATAATTTCCTGGTGGTATTAAGAATTATTGCAATGAATTATTAGGTTATATTTATGTGATCTCATACATATATTTTGTAGTTAATACATAAAGTTTCTAATGACAACAGATATTGTTATGATTTAAATTTATTATAATGAAATTGACAATGTTTAAAATTGACTTTAATGTATGTATGTAAATGAAAATAAAGATAAGTATACGAACATGTATTTTGATCTTTTCTCATAAAGTATATATTATAGAGGAAGAAATAAATGCGGATGGAATGTCAAATAATTATATACGAAATAAAACCACAGCATAAAAGAATAAACCATCATTTTATTGGCATATAGTATTTGTATTGAAATATTTACATTAATATAATATAGATATCACAAAACACACCTCACAGAACTTGCTAAAGCGAAACAACGTTACACTAATACGCACGAACTACCTACAATATTCCACGAAAGATCTTTGGAATGAGACTTGCGTCTTTAACAAATTTAAGTTCGTCAAAATTAACATAAATACTTGTCCATTGTAAATCATTCAAAAGCAAACGTGTAATTAAATAAGTCGTTAGTAAAATGATTGAAACGTCAAACAAAACACGTTTGTGCAAAATACAGTATTTCGGTTCAATAATGTAGACAAAGTCGAATATACAAAATGGATAAGTGACAATTAGCAGAGCCATATCATATTTTTTTTAAATTTAGCGTCCATAGTCCGTTTGTAGTTTTTAACCCATTTTTAGTTGATAAACACGATTAACATATTGTAAGGATCACAGGCTCACAGTTATGCTCGCATGGTAAACTTGTAAGTGTGACAAGGATGGCTACATCCAAATAAAGGGGCTTAGAGAGTGAGGGGCTGTTGTCCCGACATCATAAAATGTATCTTTCTTTGACTATGACCTGCAAATTTCGAATGGGAATCGGAATACATTTACATTTAATTTCGCCTATCACAACTGATAATAACTAATTATTTAATACAAACTAGATGAAATACCTGATAATAAAACCAAAATCATTACAGTATACAATAGAACAAGTAAACATACTTCTAAAACTTCTCAAAAATGCATAACTCTCTTTGCCTAATTCTGTCACTTAATGCCACCTCTATACATTGAGGTAGCTGGTTTTAACATTGACGTTAACATATTTTATTTATTTTAATTGTAAAACACGTAATACGAAACAAAATTGATCTATTATAAACATGTGTAATTCAATATATTCACTCATTTATGTTATTTATTGCTGGCGAATAATATATCACTTGGCAATACAAATCCAACTAGCTTTTGTACAATCAGATTGTTTTCACAAAGAAGCAATCTTATGCGTTCGACCAATACAGTAGTTTTTAACGATATATCAACCGTATAACTATTGACAGGGCTCCTTTTTGCATATAGTTACAATTTTGTACTAAGCACTAACCAACAAATTCAATAATTATTGTGTTATACATTCAGGCACCCATTTTACTTATTTATTTTCTTCTATGTCTATTGTTTCAGTGCAATTTAGTTTTATATTCAATTATTACTGATATTTAAAAAACAGCGTTAGTTATGAAAGAAAGATAGTAAAAAATAAACATGTGTCTGATTAAACACCTAACAAATCAAAATAATTGACAATGAAAATATAAAAATACTGATGTCACTTGGCTGCAATAATCGCCTTTGATTTTTATTAATAAGACAGTATTTCACTGTACATAATGTAAGCACCTGTTATTTAAGTATTACTTATGAATAAATGAAGATACAAAATATATTTAAATAGAATAGGACAACCTTTTATTGACATAATTCTCTTAACGATTGAAATGTAGAGAAAAACCGACGTTTGTAAATAGTTCCAAGTGCAAAGTTTTATACGCTTTTTAACGTTTTTAAACGTGATTACATTAATTTATCATACGACCAATAAACTTCACATGAAGGTTCGTTAAATCGATTAGGGCAAGATATAGATTAACTTGATTATTTGAATAATTCTAGGCATTTTGCCTCCTCTACACACCATATACCTTTCAAACTTTTTAAGTACGTAAATGTTAAGTAGCTTTATCGATATCGGTCTAACAATTAAAACTAACATGTTATTTCACCACATACAGTCGCAAGATACGCGCGAACGCTATATTCGTGCATAAATCGCCGACACAATATAACATTTACGAGCCAACAACATTCAGTGGTTTCCATACAGACCACAAAATATTAGGGACCCTACTCTACCCTTTAATATTAAAACGGGCAAGCAAAAGGCTAATTACGAAACTCTTGTTTTTTTTAATTAAATGTATTGTAACCCAACAAATTTGACTGATAAGCAGTTATTTGCCAAATGCTTGGATTTCAAAGGATAAATTAAAAATCTGCAGCCACTATGAAGTACAGTATTCGTAATTAGATAAATGTCTAAATTGTATTTAAAGTAATCAATTGCGTCAAAACATTGTCTATGTACACTGATTGAAGAACAATGCGCTAGACTGAATTTTCCTTTCGGCCCATCGAGTATGTAATTGCAAAAAAAATTGGTTGCCTGTAAAGTCGGTATACGCGCGAAAGTTTTACGTGACAACGACTCTGAGTGGTAAAATAATTTTAATGTGAATATTCATTCGTATAACATGAACCGGTGTGTATGCCTATCTCTCTCTCTCTCTCTCTCTCTGTCTCTCTCGCGCGAAACGTGAGCGGAGCAGCGTAACGCAGTTTCTTGAGGTGTCACCCGGCAAACCAATTTATAAGACGTTGTCACGTCAAAAAATATCGGGTATAGCCAGCGCGTTCGCTCGCACGGACAAACGTGTAAGAGTCGCAGGGATGGCTACATCCGAAACCATGAACAACGGCTTAGAGAGTAGGGGGCAGAGCAGGGTCCCAATAAACTCTTACCCAAGTGAATTTGCAACCGGCGCGAACCGGATATTTCTCTACGTGCGCAGCGCGGTGCGGTGCGTGTGCGCGGCGCGTTGTCGCTATTCCGCGCTAATGATGCTATCGCGTCCGGGGCCCACGCCTATGCATTTTACTGGAAGAAGAATAAATATTATAATAACAAAAAAATGTGCATAGATTGTTCTAATACAAATGTATGAAGCTGCAGAACTTATACATTAGGTTCATAAACTATTTTTCTGTATGATGACTGAACTTTTTTTCAGTATTTTTCCGACAGAAAAAAAATACTGAAAAAAAAGTTTAGTTTTAAAATAATAAAAACATCCTGAAAAGTGACAATAGATAGAAAAAGCCGGTTGGGTTAAGAACTTTTTCGATAAAACCAGGCGTATAACTACATTTACGTGCTGGCTTAGCCAACAGACCGGTGCGTACGCCATTCTACCACGGATGTCGTCATAAAACGTGCGTAGATGCAGGACATGGAATAAGGCTAGGAGATTTGAGACCATTATTCCTGAGAGTGTAATCTGTAGCTATAGCAATAAAAGTGTATTCTCTCACCAGGTATTTGCAGCGCGTTCTCAATGCACTTGACGTACGCGCGCGCTTGTTCGGGCAGGTCGTCCATCCGCCGCACATCTTCTATGCTGCAAGTCCAGCCTGGTAACGTCACGTATTCAACCTGAAAAACATACAAAGTAGTTTTTTTTATGTGTAAACTATTCAACGAATAGACAAAAATCATCAGCAAGACAGTTTATTAAATGATGTAACAAACACACTAGCTGAATCTATCAGGTCGCTAGTTAAACGGTGCTGTTTAGAGAAGTGGCTAGGCTGCTTATTGAGCAAAAGATAAAATTGCATTTTAATATCATCATGATATTAAAATGTAAAATCTGAGACACATAGTTTGTAAGTAAATATTATAAGTCAAGATTATTTCTAGA
This sequence comes from Pyrausta despicata, assembly GCA_963921415.1. Lineage (NCBI taxonomy): Eukaryota > Metazoa > Arthropoda > Insecta > Lepidoptera > Crambidae > Pyrausta > Pyrausta despicata. The sequence goes on along the minus strand of OY992860.1, from coordinate 11,843,181 downwards.
TAGAATTGATACTACTGAACTGACTGATACATACAGTGGTGTAACTAATAACCATCAAAAACATCCTGTAAAAAAACCAAGTCTCGCAGCTCAGTTTTTCAATCGTAAATAGTTATGAGATCCAAATCCCTACACCAATATCAAAAATCGTATACATTTTAAATAAATAGACCGACTTTGCCATCACATGATCAGATTGTTTAGTATGTATCTAGCACTCGGCACTACGGGCCAGCAGCCTGGTTTCTCATTTGGATCTCTATTGCCGTTTCCCTAGATGCGAGTTTGGACATAAAAACATAATTAATAATTCAAAAATAAATTAAAAAAACTGCATTGGTTTACCTCAACATTGCTCAACTCCGTCATCGAGGACGGGAAGTGATCAATCTTCTTTCCGTTCAGCTTGTACGCCACGCCTATTTTGATTTCTGGTAGCGTGTCCAGAATGTCCATTTTTGTTAGACATATTCTGTAAAAAAAATATTATAAGCTATAGAGATTACCACATGTTATTTTTTCGGTAGTTAATTCAATGTTTTATTTTATTTAGTATTATTAATTGTTTTATATTTTAGCACTTCCTAAACTTTCTTACCTTTTATTATTATTAGAAGCAATAAACTCAATTTATTATTATTATTTATATATGTTTTTATTTTCTCCATTGTGGTGCATGCAAAGTTGGTGTTCTTTCCATTTAGTCCTTTTTCAAATCTGAGGCGTTACTCCCTAACTTTGTTTGGTATTTTAAGGCTAGCCAGCGCGCTTTCGGCCGCAAGATGAAGCTTGTGAGAGTGACAAGTATGACAGATCATAAAGTAGGTATAGGTAGACTGCCAATTTATAGATATTTGCCAATTTTTTAAAATTGGTTGTCATACACGTTATTGATCCGGCATTATCAGTAATACTGAAGTTAATATTTAGTGTTTCCACTGCTCGGATATAAATAATTAAAAAAAAACCATAGACAAAGTATACTCACGAGGTGTACCCGTTGACCATGGCCGTGTAGCGCACGACGACGAGGTCGAGCCACCCGCAGCGGCGCACGCGCTTGGTCGTCACGCCCACCTCGTGCCCGCGCGACTGAAGGAGTTGGCCCGTCTCCTGAAAATGAAAATAAAATCAATTTCATTGTGTCTAGAAACAAAAACTTACTGGTGTTTATGATAGCTGATATACATACATGACTGCCTCGTTGGTCTAGTGGCAAAGTTTCTGCCTTTCATCGGAGAGGTCCTGTGTTCGAATCCCAGGTCGAGCCAAAATTGTTTCTGAGATTTTTTGTCATTAATTTCTCAAAAGCAGCTCGGTGTTGGGAATGTGGCGGTGTTACACACCCGTGCCTCGGAAAGCACGTTACGCTATTGGTCCTGCGCGTGATTGCCCTCCGGTCATGTCGGATTGCCGTCTCACTGAACTTTGAGAGTGATGGAACAGTGCACTATAATATCTCCTGCGTAGTTGGCTGATCTCTGTTGAGATAGGCCGCCGTGGTCGAAATCGGCCAGGAGGACTATTATTATTATACATACATAGGCTACAGGCTCCTTTCGAGCCTTGGGGCTAAAAGTAAACGTGCGTAAGGAGAACGGAGTTTTCAAATTGCATATTCTGGTTAAGCAGTGATCTTCTTCATAGTATTGTCCAGATTCATAGCAAGTACTCACGTCATGCAACTCCGTAGGGAAAGGTCCGTCGCCTACGCGTGTGGTATAAGCCTTGACGACGCCCAGCACATCGCCAATCACTTTCGGCGGTAGACCCAGGCCGGGGCAAACTCCACCGATTCTGCAGTTAGGTGACGTCTCGTCTTCGGTCGCAGTATAGTAGGTACTCACATCATGCAACTCGGCAGGGTAAGGCCCGTCGCCTACGCGTGTGGTATAAGCCTTGACGACGCCAAGAACATCACCAATCACTTTTGGAAGTAGTCCCAGGCCAGTGCAAACTTCACCGAAGCTGCAATTACATGACGTCACGTCCTATGTCGCACTATAGTAGGTACTCACATCATGCAACTCAGTAGGGAAAGGCCCGTCGCCTACGCGTGTGGTATAAGCCTTGACGACGCCAAGAACATCACCAATCACTTTTGGCGGTAGACCAAGGCCGGTGCAAACTCCACCGATGCTGCAGTTAGATGACGTCACGTACGGGTATGTGCCTGGAACGAGGACATAACAGTTTACTACCCCTGATGATGGCTAGAGTGAGTGAGACACGGGTCGGGAGTGCCCAAAAGAGGTAAAATTGTTGATAACACATATGGCCGTAACTTGTAAAGCCGAAGATTAGGGTCTCCAGTGTTGCTTTTACTTTTACAGTTTTCACTTACTAATAAAACAATGCTGAGGAGTAATGCCTAGGAGAAATTTGAGGTCATCCGTATATGATTGGCCACAGAAACAAAAGTTTTTTACTAGGTTATTTTATTAGCATTAACAATGCATTTTTTTTACAATGTGAAATTAAAACACACTTAAAGTAAAATGGACTGCCACACTCGAACTCGCACCTCTCGCAAACCGGGCGATTGGTCTCCGGATTGCCAATCTGGCTGCAGCGTAAGGAGCACTTAAAGAAATTCGGACCGATGAGTAAGTGTCACGGTAGCTCAATTAGGAGAGGTCGGGGTTGCGAGAGATTCGGGTTCGAGTCCTGACTATGGCAGTCCGTTATTCTTTAATTGTGTTTTATTTTCACATTGTAAAAAACGTTTATTTGTTAAGCACAACGAGTCACGACAGATATCATGATATCATTTATGATAAAGCGTTTTATTACATATATTTAATCTTGATTCCTTTATCATAAGCACATCGTTCTTGCTTGCGATACATAAAGTTTACAAAACAAATCAATATTTTGGCCTTGAATAAGTACGTAATGGATTAATGTCACGATTTCTCTGTGGCTACTAGAGTGACATGAAATGTTAACTTAAGCCGCGTTTTCACTAGGCAACAATCGACGCGCAACATGTTGAAAGTCAGCGTGAAACTTGTTGAACAATGTTTTCTTCAGTTAAAAAGCTGTCCTCCTCGATGACCGGAGCCAAAAACAATTTATGTCTTTTCAAAATTAAACAGCTGTGTTTGACAACTAGCAACGTCGTACGTCGTTGTGCAACGTTACCATACATGTTGAGCGTCACGCACGAAATGTTACATAGTGGAAACGCGGCTTAAATCAATACGAAAGGATTACAAGCGATAAGTTTTGACTAAAATATGAGTAGAGTTTTAGCAAATCTTCTTATGCAAGCACCTTGCGCCCTTTCTATATCTCACCGTGAATGTAGAACACGGTAGGTAGTCACTCCTAGTTTAGCCAGCTGTAGTGCGCTTGAAACACTTACCAAAGTCAATATCCAACATGGCCGCGTTAGCTCCTTCCACCAACACCTTGCGCCCTTTCTGTATCTCACTGTGTAAGTAGGACACTGTGTCGCGGACTAATGGTCGGATCTTCGCCGCGTATTCCTTGTACCGGCTGAGTTCGCTCTCGACGTCCACTTCGAGCGATGGGAACATACGCTTGCAGCTCTCGGCCAGTGTGCGGAACCTGATGGGTATAGAAAAAAATATATAAGAATACGGCATAGAGTTATCAGACGCCTGGTAAGGCGAGGTGCGATGTAGTACCGATAGCATAATAAAAAGCATGATCTTCGCTTTATCGCAATCTCTGTCATATGATACGAACAACAACAAAAATAACACAACGATAACAACATACAAACGAACATGTACGAACAACATACAACGACGAAAATATGAACTTTTCGGAAAGGAACATTTTTTTGCAGTATGCTGTAACGGGGCACATGGTATCGACGGGTTACACATCTTCGCCTAAGCATACCAAAATTACCACCAAGAAATGTATTAAATGTACTATAGTATGTAATTTTGTATAATTGAAATCAGTACAGTCAGCGTCACAAATATAGTGACACTTTGGTACCATTTCAAAATACTAGATTTGAAGGATTTTAACAGAAACGGACAAGAAGAACGATCGCAGTTTTATTTGACATGGTGCTAAAGTGCTACTATATTTTTGTCGCTCACTGAACAAGAACCCCAATAAAGATTATTATTGGAACTCCTCAAAACTTACTTGTCCTCAAACAAGCTGAAATCGCCCATCAGATCACCGATCCTGATGCCGTTTCTCGACGCCTTCGAGGAGTAAGTCGGTCCGATGCCTTTCTTGGTGGTGCCCAGCGAGTTCTTCCCCTTCTCGGCTTCTTGTAGCCCGTCCACCTGGAAGTGAGATGCGAACCTGAGCTCTGGGTCAATGCTATCTGCTCATGGTCGATTGGGGGAGGGAATTCACAATAAAAAAATAGCAACCAAAGAGTAATAAGGCCCGGACCCCACCATAGTGGAGACTTGATGTCTCTTAGAATGTAGTTATTCGCACATCTCGTCACATTTTTTCAGCTCAAATTCCATTGATTGTTTAAAAACATCTCTCCGGTCGGCTCGTTTTCGCTTTGGTGGAATCTGGGCCTAAGGCCTACTCGAAAGTCACGGGGTGTTTTGTCAAGCTTATGTGAGTTCAAACATATTATCTATCTGTACATAGGGAGCTGATAGTATCAGACAGAACACCATTTTATTTTACGCCTAAATAAATAAACGACATCCAAGGATTGTGAAAGAAAACTCGTCTGAATCTATTTGAAAAGAGTTTTCAGATAGGAGCTATATGTATAACACCTACCTACCTACCTACCTAGTTCAAACCTTAAAAGTATCATTATTTTTAACCTGTAAATCTTTCTCGGGCCAATTCATTCTCAGGCCGACGTCTGCCGGGGTCCGTCAGTAAAATATGAAAGTACCTACTATAAACCTGATGCTAATCAAAGATCAATGCTAAAACGTTCCAACATCCATATCGCTAACACATGCAAGCGATAGACAGAACATATCAGACCGATTGACTTATGTAACATAACGTTGATTACACGTGCTCAAACCGCGCCTTTTACAGTCGCCAACACAATAAAATGATTTATTTCTATCGCAAAATCGCCTTTATCACGCCTCCACAATACACGGATATGTTTAGAGTAAAGTGCTGTTATCTGTTACACGAATCAAGGTTACAATTTCAGCATCTTATATACTTGGTATAGGAATATTTAATTACTTGTAGACCCAGCAGACGCATTTTATATTTTTTTTACATATCATAATAATAATTTATTTATTTATTTATTCGGACATCAAAAGACTCAAGTTGGGTTAGTAAACATTACATCTTACACACTATGTTAGTGTTACATTCCTCTTGAATTACTCCTATTTAAAAAAAATCTTCATTAAAATTCGTTGAGTAGTTTATAAAATCTAAGGATACATATATACAGACATAGATATAGACGCCGGAAGTGACTTTGCTTTTATACTACATTAGATATACAGATGTGACTGTACTTAGACCACTTTCAACGCCATTGTAAGAGAGAAATCGTGATGCAATATCAATATGACGTCACAGCACTATTTGTTATTATTAGTGTACGTTTGTACTGTTGAATAGCCGAAAATACTTTTTCTAATTTTCTAACCAGCCAGGTTAGGTTATATTTGCAGTGTAACAATTACAACATTTTGTATGTTTGGCTAGAATTTGTTGTTATTTGGGGCATTTCACGGCAAGCGGGCAAAGAAAGTCAGTTCAGTATGGTTATTTTTTGGTCATTTATACTGACTAGCTAACTCATTAGCTAGAGTTGTAGTGATTGCACCTGCTCTTGGTCTGCCGCAGCTCATTCTGGCAAATTTTGCGCAAATGCCAAAAAGTTGTACTAAAATTCGTAAAAACTACCTCATCTTATCATATTATGAAACTTTTATAGTAGGTTAGAGGTATCGGAGTTTGGCTTTGATTATTAATAAATTCAATAATGATTTATTGTATTATTTATATTTTGCAAATAAAAGTACTGAATGTATTAAAAAAAACTTAGCTTTCCCTTGCTTTTTTCTTTTCCTACCTTAGCTTTTTTTAAAGGGTAGGGTTTTTTGCAGTCGGCTACTGGACTATATTGCAACTGGCCGATTTTGTGGAAAAACGCAACTATGGAATAACGCTACTAACCCACAGCATATCCACCCACATTTACCCTGGCTAGCATACATACAAAAAAAGTCATTACCTGCTGATGCAAGTCCAGGACCAGGTGAGCCCTGTCGGAAATGATGAGCCGGTCCTGCCAGTTCTGCATGCCCTTCAGCTCATTCTTCTTCAGCTCCTCGAAGAGTCCGGGCAGGTGGATCACGACGCCGTTGCCTGGGAAACGAAGTATGTGACTAGGTGAAACAAATCCATATTATTGTTGCACTATGGGCTGCTCCCGGTCGCCGCGAAATTTACCTATAATAATTGAAAATTACGTATAATGCACTTACGCAGGTAAAGGATAGAATGTACATTTTTTACATTGACATCTAACAAGTTAATACCCTACCCTTAGCAAATGAAGCCTTTAGGGCTATGTAGCAGGGTCTCTACGCCGAGTTTTGCGTCTTAAGACCTAAGAAGAGAATACCCTACATAGCTCTTAGGGCTATCTAGCAGGGTCTCTACGCCGAGTTTTGCGTCTTAAAACCTAAGAAGAGAATATCCTATCTAGCCCTAAGGGCTATCTAGCAGGGTCTCTACGCCGAGTTTTGCGTCTTAAAACCTAATAAAAGAATATCCAACTTAGACCTTAGGGCTATATAAGAAGAGAATATCCTATCTAGCCCTTAGGGCTATCTAGCAGGGTCTTTACGCCGAGTTTTGCGTCTCAAGACCTAAGAAGAGAATACTCTACCTAGCACTTAGGGATATCTAGCAGGGTCACTACGCCGAGTTTTGCGTAGCATTCCCTATGAGATAATTTCCTAATATCGGTTCCATAAAAATACAAGCGAAATTGATTGAATGAGCTGACCAAAGCGTTGATGGAACGCTGACAACTCAAGGCGTGTACAATTTTTTGTTCGAAGCCTGTAAAAAACAAGAGTGTCTCGTCTACAATGTTATTGTCTGACATTTGTAACGCGTTTTGGCCACGCTCCAGATTGGGGTGTGTCGTGTCGTGACATTGGCACAGCAATGATGATTTACACAACCTCTGCGGAATATTAAGGTTGTTGGTATGCCGGTTTCCAAAAAAGTAACTATCAAGGCATATTGGAAGCATTAAGGGGACTTTAAAAGCATGGCATCAATAAAAGCTCATGGTAGGCGGACTATAGGAGTGTCGAACAAAAACTCATAAGCAACTGAAGTATGTTTATTTAATTCTTCCTTACCCAATGTCTTAAGTGAACCGTTGTCCTGCATAAGCGACAAACGTGAGAAGTGCGATGCGACGCGACCATCTCTACTAATATTATAAATGGAAAAGTCAGTTTGTTTGTTAGTCCTTTCACGAGGCAACAGAGCAATGTTATGATATGATTATTTTGTGTGGAGGTAGGTAAGAGGTTGGAGAGTGTCATTGGATACTTTTTTCCGCGACAAAACATCTCAATTCCATGTAAAAATTGAAAAATCAACTTATAGCTTACCGATAGATGGCGCCACTCGGTTAAGTTTTGAGGGTTATGCGCAGGTCCGAGGCGAACGCTGGTTCTATCTTCTAAATATGATATAATATAAGCAAGTTTGTATAAAACTCCGTGGCAAAATCTAAAGACTACGCGGAGGAAGTAACGGGCGGCCGCTAATATCAAATATTTGTACTTCTATGATAGTGTCCCAAGTGACGAAACGCGATTGACATTGACGCAAGTATTAGTCGCTCACGTCACGTATGACAACGCCTTAGTTGCTGTCGTGTATACTACAATAAGATAATAAAAACTATTTTTGTCTCCTGATAACCATTCGTTTGATCTTTATTGGCATTGTTAAGGAAATCAACCATTGCGTTGCATTCGTCGCCGTTGGACCAACGACCGTAAGATGCCATGGCAAGTTTCAAGCTTAAATTCATCTGCATTTCTCGGTCCTATTCCTGCCTATCAATATTGATTCGTAATTTCGCAAATGCGGAAACCGATTTCCTCATAAAACCATGACCTTGCATACAAGACAATTTCAAGGCACCGCATGATATTAAAAGGTACCTCGGCATCGGAGAAATCTGTACCATGGCACAAATTACGTACAGAAAATATAATTTTTCCATGCTATTTACTCAGTTGGAACAGTCAAATTCAATGCAGCAAATGTTTGTCAACTAACAAAGCACGCAATCTTGATGGATGTTTGAGATTGTTATCGTTTTACATCAAGACTAATTTTGCGGCTGAATTACCATAGCCAGCTCCATTGTCTTGGAAAATGTCATGCGTCACGGCGCTCTTTAAAATTGATAAGTAAAAATTCTTCTAAGCGTAAAGTACGTATTTCATTTTAGCAGAATGAGAATAATAATAATAATAAGTTTGTTTATTTTCCAAAAGTATTTTTTTACATAATGTTACTGAGTTTTCCCGGTAAGTAGTCTGAGATACTTGTATTGGGAATATCTCGCTCTTTAGCTCGTTGGTTAACATTATAGTTCCGATTTTATACACTGTAATAGAATTTTACTTTAAGAATGTAAAACATCTACTCGTTAAGCTGCTTGCAAATCATATTATTAATTATAACTTGGGAGTTTCACTATCGGTGGAGGAACAAATTGCGCGTTTGGGTAACTCGATTTGCTGGGAACACGGCACCACTAAATACCATGGTGAGAACAGGCGAGATGACACCACCAATCGTTGACATACTTTTTATTATCTGTCAAAACGGTCTGCCTCCATACGTTTTGTATGGGAATGCAAGAACGTGACGTTACGATCATGTATCAGAAACCGGAGTCAATTGACCGAATATTTATTGAGCTTTGTGTGTCTACAAATTGGTGTCTACAGCTTTTTTGAAATACACTGGTTGTATTAACTTCATAGGGGCTATGTTTTTTAAACGTCATGGTCTTGAAAATATTTAAAGATAGGTGTCATCATGCCTGATACTTTTTTTTAAAAAAGACTCATGTGACTACGATGTGCAGTCGTGAGTACACACACACGAATCTGACTCTGTGAATTCAGAAATAACATTACATAACTATTTTATTGTTTAAGCAGTACAAAATTCCCGAATAACGAGCTTTGTACCTCTGTGCTATTTGTAAACTGATATCAAATAGTTTGGCTTGAATTCAAATGCCACGTTATCGGTCAGAACCCAAAACAAACGCAAATCCGTGTCACTAATGATGATAAAAGTTTTTTTTTAATCAACTGAAAAAAAAACAAGTATTAACCAATACTTGTTTTTTTTTTGTACGGGGAGCAATGGAGCATACCTCTGATCTTTTTAACACCCAAAAAAAAGGTGTTATAAGTGCGTCTGACTGTGCCACAGAGTCTGTGCCATCGTAACTCCGAAACGGGTGCACCGATTTGTTTTTTTATTCGATAGGTATTAAATCACGGTGGTTCTTAGCTATCTGGTCAAAATCCGTCCAGCCTTTGAAGCTCAACAGCTGTTATCCTGGTTCATGTTTCTGGGTTTTTTAATTTTATTATCTGTAAGGTGACCATACCTATGATACTTTTAGAGGAGTCAAATGTTATGCTGCTCATTCCATGTCTACTACTCTTGTCTCTCAAAAAAATAGTAGTCATTTCTAGGGGCTTACGTCTCTATCTCAGAAAAGGTAATATAATCGGGCCCCTTTTTTTATTATTATTAGGAATAGGTTTGCTCTTGACCCAAGACTAAGCCCAACGAGGCAAAAGACTGAGTCTACGGTGGAGCGAGCTCGCTTAGAAGATTTAAAAATTCCTAGATGTATACACTATAATATACTATGAAAGAAAAGGATCCGGCGCCCAAACAATTAATTTAAATCACTTATTAATGAACAATAAAAGCTTTTGTCTAAACTACTGCCTATTTTCCTTAAAATGCAATTTTAAATTCATGAATGTTGGATAAGCTAGGCAAACAAAGTTTTACTGTGTGCACGATATGACTCTGGGAATTCCCTTTATAAAAAAATACACTCTAGGTATAATGTGTTGTTTTAACCAAGCGTACCGTACAGTGATAAGCTAAGTTTCTCTGAAGCTTATACTCGTAGTACAAATGATTTTTAGCACTTCTATGAAATGTAATTTGGGTTTACTAATTTAGACTAAGCCGTATTCGTTTAGGTATTTGTTTTACTACGCAGTACATAGTGACGCCTTTTGAACCTAATTAACTGTACTAAATAAGTAATGAAATAATTATTATTAATTAATATTAGTTTGATGTGGCACCACGACGCTCAGTGAACTTAAGCGGCTGCAATACCGAAAGTTACTATACGAACTCTTATGTCATATAAATGTCATACAGTAGGCCTAGCACGAACAACTATCGTAACGTATTCGTGTAGTTTACAATTCGTTTTTAGGGTTCCGTACCTCAAAAGGAAAAAACGGAACCCTTATAAGATCACTTTGTTGTCCGTCCGTCCGTCTGTCAAGACCGTTTTTCTCAGGAACGCGTGGAGGTATCAAACTGAAATTTATATATGATACTTAGGTCTACTGTCCCTAGAAGCTGTAGAAAAATCAACCTTCTAAGCTAACGCAATCAAAAGATACAGCCATTTAGGCCGCAAATTTCCGCAAATTTTCGAAACTCGTATGGGAATCAAAACCTACAGGGTACTTCCCGTAAACTTAGAATCTTGAAATTTAGTACGAAGTCACGTCTTATAGTACAGATATAGGAAAAATTACGAAAACCGTAAATTTTCAGTTTCATCATAAAAAAAAATTAAAAAAAAATTTTGATAATTTCAAAGTTACTACTCCTTATCTACGGGTTTGTACGGAACCCTCGGTGCGCGAGTCCAACTCGCACTTGACCGGTTTTTATTTATTTATATTTTTTATACGATAGTTGCCCGTGCTAGGCCGTCCGGCATGAAGGTTATAAGCAGTGATCGGAATAGGGTGAGTATATTTACCTACAGTTTGACGAACAGAGACGGAAATCGGAGACTTCCTTACGACTAAAATTTTTTTACCGGTAAATTTACCGGAACTTTGATATGCAACTTTTTAATAGCTAAATGCTTCAATAAATCTTAATTAATGTTAGATAAAAATAAAATAACGCATATTATAAAAAAAAATTTATTAAAAAAAAAAAAATTGTTTGAACATTTCAATATAACATATAACATGAATATAATATATTAATGACTTTCTTATCCTAAAACATAATTATTTTAAAGTATAAATAAATATAAAGTTTAAATATTACACCTTTTTACAGTTTTTGTAATTGGGTTTGCAGCTACGTTTGTAGCTGCACAATTACCAACACCGTGGATTTATACAAAATGTAAACGCGATTACTATAAACGTAAAAATAATAATTAATTATTTATTATTTTTACGTTAATTCTTTATTAAAAACATAATTTACTTTATTTAAATGAATTTTCTGACCCTAAACTTGACAGCAACTTGTATCTTAGAGATCAGTGACTTCTCCCATTCGTATGTACAAAAACAATAAAAAAGTATTTCGATTTTCACAAAAAGTTAATTTTAATATTCAAAACTAAACAAAAATATTTGAATGAGTGACATTCGTTATAGCTTTCTAAGTACAAACAAACAATAAAATACAGACATTTAGGAACAAATAAGTTTGAAGTGTTTACTATTATTTTTTTGGCTAATTAATACAATCAATACCAATTGAAAGCAAAAATTTCGGTCGAAGTGAGCGTTTGTGGCAAATATAGTAGCATATATTTGGATTCGAGAAGGTCAGCAGTTTTTCCGGAGCGACACTTCGGTGCAGACACTCGCTTCGAAATTACAAATAATCTTGAAATTAAAATGAAACTAAGTCACATATCTAACAAATGAAAACAAATACATTAGTCTTCAATATTTTCATCATCGGTACTGTGACAAATTTTGTTATCCTGTAAGAAATTGAAGTAGATGATCATTAATTTTTCAATATTTTCAACTTTAAGTTTAACTTTTGAGAGTTACGCCTTGATTGACAGTCACGCGGACGGAACCACAAGCAAAAATTAGTCAAAATGAACAAAAAAGTTTAAAATAATTGTCAAAATCGTTACCTGAAAAATAATGCATGTGCATTTTTAATTAATTTGAAAAAGGATGTGTAAAATGAACCAAACAAGAATGTTTAAAAATGCGATATAAAGATTTACACATTAAGGTTTCAGCATATTTACCAGTAAATTTTTTTATAGTAATCGCGTTTTATTAAGTATTGAATTACATTTTGTATAAATCCGCTGTGTTGGTAAAAAGGTGTAATATTTAAAACTTTATATTTATTTATACTTTAAAATAATTATGTTTTAGGATAAGAAAGTCATTAATATATTATATTCATGTTATATGTTATATAGAAATGTTCAAACAAATTTTTTTTTTAATAATTTTTTTTTTATAATATGCGTTATTTTATTTTTATCTAACATTAATTAAGATTTATTGAAGCATTTAGCTATTAAAAACTTTCATATCAAAGTTCCGGTAAATTTACCGGTAAAAAATTTTTAGTCGTAAGGAAGTCTCCGATTTCCGTCTCTGTTCGACAAACTGTAGGTAAATATACTCACCCTATTCCGATCACTGGTTATAAGAGATCTTAAAAATAAAATAACTATTCGCGTGTACAAAACTACGTCAGTTTATCTATAAGACTACTTGACATACAAACTTTACATAGCATATCGGTAACTATGTGACCTAGTATTGATCCTTGATAAGTCACTTGATGTCATCGAACCACAATCAAGTCTGGAATATGGACTTCCTGGTGCAATTTATGTATCTACCCCTTGATAAAAAAAACTTACCTACACAGTATAGTATTTTGGGTCACAAATAATTCTACCGATTTCAATACAGGAGCATATTGCGATTTAAATTATTCTCAGATCAGCGTTATTAGCACAACACATGCTAAAAAATATTATGACAAGTATACTTGTAGGAGTATTCTTGCTAATTAACAGAGAGGATTCAAATGTCATGTGAAGTACATTGTACTAGTTTGAAGCAAGAATAGCACAGCACGTACTACTGTGAAACGGTCAATGGACAACCATTTTAGTGACTATAAGAATCTAGATTATATTCTGCTAGATTCTGATTAACGTTAATTAATTTTGGGAGGGTCTTGTGCCGAAGGATATCAAAAGCGTAAAATTTCATAACATTTTCGTTTACTATATTCGAGATTCTACAGGACACCTTCATTGGCGAATGGGATCCTCAGGGAATAACCATCAAACCTTATGTCAGAAGTACAGTTAACAGCACGTCGGTTACCCATGTAAACTACGAAAATAGTTTTTGCTGCAAAGGGAACAGAAGCAGTCTCGAGGTCAAAGTAGGGTAGCCTGTGGGGTGAACACCAACAACCATCGTAAAGTATTCTTAGCGTTTACCTATCGTTAACTTGTCAATCTGTATGGGGAAACTGTCATTTTCTGACGTTTAGACGTCACGAATACGTTAAGATAATCTTTGTTTTTACCCCACGGCCACGGATATGCCGGTGTCTGTACATTAATCAAAAATAAACTCACCGATAACGGACTTGCATTTCTGGTTGATGATGCCGCTGGGCAGCAGGTGGAAGTCGAACTCTTTGCCTTCGACGACGACTGTGTGGCCGGCATTGTTGCCTCCCTGCAGGAATGAAGAACAAATTAAGAAATTAGCTTTTGATGGATACAGATAGTGTCTACCTGATGCGACATCAATATTGCCCTTTGAACTTACGACCAAATCAAGCAAAATATTAGCTGAGCCTTACCCGTTGTCCTACGAGAGCGATACAAGTGCGACTTTCCCTAGTCGCACTTGCAATCGTTCAATTCCAAAGCATAATATCCCGAATTATTTGGGATCAATCCCGAAGCATAATATCCCGTTCACTTTAACAGGAATAAGAAGAAACTGTGCGAGCTTTTAAGTCTTTTTACTCGTGTTCTCGCGATATCCCGTCTAATTATTTGGGATCAGTCCCGAAGCATAATATCCCATTCACTTAAAAAGTCTTTTTACACGTGTATCCTCAAGCTTAGACAAAAGAGTCAGTAACAAAAAAAGAAATGGATTTATTTGAGTGTGGAGGTACAAGTGGGAGATTTTTTCAGTTTGCATATAACTGCTTAGGTACGCTGTTTCCCACCAGTGTTGAGTGGAAAGGGCAGCAATCTCTGGACCCCGCGGGATCAATATTACTAATCCTGAGGAACCCCAAACCCAATTATTACAACTCGAGTCCGGATTTCATTCCCTAAGTGCGAAGTTACAAAGGGACAATCACGCGATTTACGCGTCGCACTTGTCGCGATGCATCGCACACGTAGGACAGCGCCTTACGACTAGGTATGTGTGTAGTACTTTAAGTGAACACCCAGATAGTGAAGTGAAGATCAAGATATAATTATTGATGCACGGAGGCATTTTGGGCCGCATTTTAGCGCAACGTCATGGCGTCTCCTCAAAGAGGCAGGCGCTTTTAGCTGGCTGCTACCCAATTTGGGAGGTCCAAGAGCCAGATGTCGGCGACTACGCTGGCGTTTTGCGTACTATGGCGAATTATGGGGGGCCCCAATCTGGTTAGATTCTCTTGACAGGAGACAAAACGTATTCCACCTGAGGAAGCCCTAAAGAGCACAGAGGGTAGCACGGGCCACGCGTCAAGTTTTACATCAGCCTGTGTGTTAGCTAGTACACCGCCCTGGGAACTTGCGGCTCAAGTGCAAACTAGTGTGTACAAATGGGTAGCGGAGCAAAGGAGGATTGGAGCACGTCCTGCGCCAACGGAAAAGTGGGCAGTCCGGCGCGAGGCACGGGAGGTTCTCATCCGGTTCTGGAAGCAGGGCCTTGTCATTGCTCAATATGGGCACTGGACCCTCGACGCTATAGTCCCAGAGCTAGAACCCTGGTTGGAGAGGCCGACGGCTTTTTATCGTTCGTTCCGACTTGTGCAGGTATTGTCTGGCCACGGTTGTTTTCAGAAGTACCTGCACAAAATAGGCCGAGAAGAGTCTCTGTCATGTCTTGGTTGTGACGCATCGAAAGATACTGCTACTTTTCGCCAAGTTGCGATGGGTCAGACAATATACAGATGGACGAACGCGCCGATTTGCTTAATATTTAAAATATCTTAACCATCGTTTAATAACATAGAAATACCTACGCATTATGATAGTGATCAGATAGTAACCAAGATGCTAGATCATGGTTTTTAAATAACCGATGACTGTTGTTTACGTGAGTGAATAGAAAACCTACCTGTAGGTATTTCGTAATGATTTTTGAGCACTTATTCTTGGATCTACATCCTACGCGCGAATAAAATCTAGTTTTAAATACAGCAATAAAATTCCCATATTCACAAACTTAATAAAGAGACAACACGCTTAGTACCAGCTCATTTGTTTATGTCATTATTGGAGTGATTACTCAGTAACATGAAAGAAAACACAAATTCTGTCTTTACAACCAAAGAATAATGAAGGTGACTGTAATGTAGACAACATAAAACCAGTGCAATGTAATCACTAAAAAGCAATTTGACACACAATGGCATTGTAAGTACTTTCAGAGACCTTCAAGATAAAATGTTCACAACTCATAGTTTCACTTTTGTTCAATACCTGGTTAAAGTAGTTCAGCTGTTGTGAAACCAGTTATTTATTTATTGCAATCCTAAATAAACAAATCAAGCAACCAGGGCACTATTCGATTTTTAGTTAGGAAAATTAATATTATTAAATACTAGTGGCCGCCCGCGACTTCGTCCGCGTGGAATGCCTTTATCTTAAAAATTCTTTATGAATTGTAGCCTATATGTTATTCTGATGTAAAAGCTATATTGTGGTAAAGTTTCATTCAAATCCATTCAGTAGTTTTTACGTGAAAGAGTAACAAACATCCATACATCCATACATCCATACTTACAAACTTTCGCCTTTATAATAGTAGTAGGATTACATTACTCACATAACAATGTACTTTGTAGCTATGGTTACATAGTTTGGTATGGAACCAGGATGCCTAGCATCCTGTTATATATGTTCCATACCAAACACATCCCTGTGGTGAACTATTAGCACATTATCAAAAAGGCATAAATATGTAAAAGTTACTTTTTAAATATGGCTTTTTAAATAAGGCATAAATATGTTAAGTTACTTCTTAATTATAATGTTTTATGGCTGAACACAATATTTCTAATTCTAAGAAAAATTGTTCTTGAAGCCCGTGTTAGGCAGACACTCATTTCCTAACATAACATTGTTTATTTAGGTATGGATACTATCATCATCACTGGCTATAAACTTGCAACTTCCTGTAAGAATTTTTACCTACTTGTTACCTTAAAAATTAAAAGAGAAGAAAAATTGTATTAAGCCAACATACAATATGTCTGAAATATGACTGGCAATTTCAGTTACATGTAAGATATGAATCACTAGCAGAAAAGAATATGACTAATGAAACAATTATCATCAATGGTTTATGTTGTGCATAGATAGAGCACATTATTGGTTGATTTGGTACTGCTGTATCTCACTTATTATCACTTGACATTGGTTTGTTCAGTTTAAACTAGTTTTCTGATCAGTCATCTCAGAACCATTAGTTAAAAATTCAGAAGATGTGATAAAATTATACTAAAATAATACAGCATAGACCTGATAACATAACTTACATATTTTTGGTTTCCTGTGACATAAAAAAACGAATATATAATCAAAAAAAACAGGACAGACATGATAATAAAACTTATATTATTTTTGTTCCCTGTGACATAAAAAAAACGAATATATTATCAAAATAACACAGGGCAGACCTGATAATAAAACAAACTATTTTTGGTTCCCTGTGATATAAAAAACGAATATCCAAGACAATGACCTCTGTTATTTTTGATACAGCTGAATAAATTTAGACAGAGCCCTAGATATATGCAAAAAAAGTGTGAATACTAAACTAACCATGACAACAAATGGCCCAGACCTTGGCAGGAATCCACAATTAGCTAACAGCATAATTACAACAAGGTCTTTTCATGATCGTCATGCTTACAATACTATATACAGTCGGCGTCACATGTTTGATGCAAAGAAAACTTTGTAATGTATGCATGAGTGTTATAAATTACATAATTATCTTGAACGTGGTAGGTTTACGCAACATTGAACGGGCGACAGTCAGTTTCCACCAGAAATGTTGGCACTTATACAAAGTCCGGATTTCATACAAAAACATTGTGTAGCCCAGTCCACATGTTTTCAAACAAAACTTGGACGACGGCCAGGGAAAGGGGCTTCTCAATAAAAGCTAAGCTTGATGCCCTCTACTACAAGCAAACCAACGAAAATCAGATTAAGCTTGATTTCTTATCGGGATATAACCTCAAAACCATTTCCGTAAACAATTTGGATGAGAATTACGTTAAGTTTTGATGGGAAAACAAATAATATAATCGCTGGAACGGCTAATCATAGCATAAGATGGTTAAGAACGTACGTAGAAGCAAAAAATAAACATATTTTCTTACCTGACAGCGGCAAACGATGTCGGAGTCGACAGCAAGAAGATCCACCAATTTTCCTTTTCCCTCGTCACCCCATTGAGCACCCAACACAACAGTCACTTTATTTTCCATTTTGGTTTTTTTACACGGGCACGAGCAAGACGACAATTCGCCGTTTAATTCAGTATGCTTCGAATCTGCAGTCGAAGCCATTATTTATCGCCAAGTGGTTGAATAAAATCACGAAAGACTGGCAAAAGAGCGAGACATGCGCGCGCCAGATCCGCCGAACCGTTGCGAAAAACTTCAGCACTAGTGATGTGCCAGTTTATATTTAAAAAATCGAGGGTTATTACGCGGGAAACATTAGTACCATAGACAAAGTAGATTTGATGAACGAACGTGCGTTCGAACAGATTTATTTATGTATTTTTGGATATTAATAAATTAGCAAGTTGTCTGTTTCTGAACGTTTCGACAACTGTCATGTGTTGTAGTTTGACGTCTATTTGACATCAAACCATAATGATTTTAAGTTTAACGCGGGAACCGAAAGGATTAAGATGAGCTCTGTTTCATAATAATTCCTAATTAATTTTTCGTGGCGTATAATTGTGATAGTGAGGTTGAATTATCATCATAATGTGTTACTAGAGGAAAATAATCGAGTTATTGTAAGAAATAGAGTAAGGTACTCTGTTCTGATCAGTATTGCCAGCTTGGTGGTTTTCCCACCAGAACTGGTGCTTTTTCAAGACTTTTAGTGGTTTTTTTCCGTGTATGGCGTTTTTATTTATTTTAGTGGTTTTTAGCGATTTTTCAATATGGATTCTGGCAACACATTTTTGAGAGGGAAATCCCCTATTGTACCGAAATTTCATTATGTTCTATGCTTACTCTATGACCGGGGAATCCCTACCATCGATGATCCCTACGCATAGTCGCTAGTTAATGTTTTCTTTTTATCTGTCATTCTATGTTTGGAATTTGGTCCGTGTGATTGAAAAATCTCAAAGTTTAATAGATTCGTGTCTTGTAGCAGTGTGTGTGAAGTTACACAGTGAAAAGTTTTTAAACCCAAAATCTCGTAATGCTAAAGGAATGCTCGCTCTTTACATTACAGAACACAGTTCAGTTTCTTGTATTGATCATCTAACGGATTTAGTCAAATCGGCTTTTTCTGATTCCAAAGCAACGGACGACTTACAAATGCATCGTACTAAGTGTATTAGTGTGAAATAAGGGTTTCTTTAGTCTGATATTTAAATGCTTTTATTTAGCGGATTTTGGTGGTTTTCTCTTAATCCAAATTTCTGAAATCTGTCGATATTTTACTCTTGACCTAGCGCCTTAAAAAAATCCAAGGTGGCAACACTGGCTCTGATCCGATCGATATTCCCGCGTAAAACTCTATTTCTTAAGCATTGAAATGCGAACTATCCTCGCATTTCAATAAGTTAGCTTAGGGCTTAGGTTAAATTAGTTTGTAAGTAGAATGTAGTTGTAAGATTGAAATAAATGAAAATTAGGCTGAATGGCTCTGACCGTTGCCTGTCCATGTCCATGTCCATGTTCCATAATGACATTTCGCGGATTGATTTCGTGTACCTAGTTGTGTCGTTTTTTTTGACGACAATTTAAACACTAGTTCAGCTCGAGCTAGTTTATTTGTCGGTTGTGTAAATAATCAGAATAATCGTCTTGCCGTCCTTTCAATGAGAACAAATTTATTATAGTTTTGGATTAGTTTTTCTTACCACCGTACATATTTGCGAGATACTTGTAAAACAGGTAGGCGCTCGTCATGAGAGTCTATTTTATATTACTCTACGTGTGTGTTGTTAGTGCTGGTGATAAAGAATTAGAGGAGGAGTTGCATAGGAAGCGTGTAATCGAACAGTTGACGAGGACTCGTACCGTGTTGTTGGATGACTACCACTTGGTGACCAGGCAGATAGCCACAGATGTATATATGTATAGAACTTACCGCACCGTTTCCGTTGTGTTTTACCCTGTGATGAGAGATGTGACCGACGCACGGTTCACGTTCCAATCGGAGGAGCTGCACTTGAATAATATTGGTAGGTGCACCATTAACACTGCTGCTTTTTTCTGCCATTTAAAGTAACAAACTTACAATGTATTCACACCCATAAACTTAAGAGGGTGCTTTAGTAACTAACACAGCTTTTGCCCCTTCCTTCTCAAAGTTACATAGACATACAAAATTAATAATCCCCTGAAGCTATTGAAATGGTATGCATTTTTTTGTGTTTATGTTATTTTTAGAACTTTGTTCCTGATTTAGTTTTTTTTTTAATTTTTCTTACAATCTATTTTTATTGCCATTTAAGTACAACTGACAACAATCACTGATACTTTTAATTTTTGTAACAAAAATCAGAAAAAGTTTGACTTTATTTTACTGCTCTAAAACTGTATGTTTTTTTGTAATCTTCTAGAGTGGGGGGTGTGCAATAAAGAATATGCCATCTATATATCTTGTAACAAACTAGATGTAGTTTGTTCAAACAAGATAGGGATGATCTTGCACATTCCAGGCATGGGCTTTTAGGTAATCTTCATTAATGATTTATGAAAGCTGCTCAGAA
This sequence comes from Pyrausta despicata, assembly GCA_963921415.1. Classification (NCBI taxonomy): domain Eukaryota; kingdom Metazoa; phylum Arthropoda; class Insecta; order Lepidoptera; family Crambidae; genus Pyrausta; species Pyrausta despicata. Next base: position 11,822,932 of record OY992860.1, on the reverse strand, counting down.
ATTGGTTATTTTTTATTTGATAAAAGCTCTTTGTATATGTTCAAGTCCATACTACCTACATAAGACTGAATGATTTACCTAGGTAGCCTTAGTCAGTTTCCAAAACAATTATGAAACATTAAATATGAATTAATGGCTGCTTTGACATTTGTTTACTGCTATTAATACCACTGCTTGGCAAAGGTCTCCCCCCAACTTCTCCACTGATCTCTATTTTTCGCCAGCAACTCTCAGTTCCTTGCAAAGGAAACAAAAATATGGTATTATTGTTTGAAACATGGGTAGTGTTTTAATCAACCTCCAGTCGAAATTATAACTCTGTTAATTTTTCAATTTTCAAGCTTTCTTTCCTAATTAATAAAATTGGTTAAACTAGCCTTGTACATATATCAAAATGCAGTTTGATAAATAGTTTGGTTTTTGTCAAAACTATTCAGGAGCGTGTGTTTTACGCCCTTCAAACCACATGACTTCTGGCAAGCGGGACGATTAGTATAACGCGCGTCTTCTGCAGTCCTTTGTGGGTTTAGCTTGTAATACGAGTTGGCGCGTATTACGAGTTTCGGAAGCAATGCAAATGCCCACTGTCAGCATCTACAAATACCGCGCATGTATATCCGCTAAATCGACACGAGTGCTTTCGTTACAACATGATACACGCACATCAAGGTAAAAACTGTGGCATCTTTTACGCATACAACAATGGCGATTTAGCAATAAAAATCGTAGCTTAATAGGCTGTCGTCTGCACATGGTTTCGTTTTATTGACGGTTATCGTTTAGGCCTTCAGGCGTTAACTTAACGCATCTCTGGCACTAATTACGGGTCTAAACGCGATATTTTAAATGAGTATTATAATACGAGTAATGAGTATCTATACTCATTACTCTACGTTTCGACTGGATTGCGATGCCTAATACTTATTAACGCGTTTAGGCCCGTTATAAGTGTTAACAATGCAACGCGAAAGTTTGTAAACATGTACCTATCTCTGGCAGTTAGACCTAGCTTAGAATCCAGACAGAAACATCTGCAGAAGCCGCCGCATTATTTGATTAGTCTACCAATCGGGCTCCACCCCACCCGAATGAGTCCACCGCATAGATAAACGGCTCCTCACAGTGACCTCGGGGGAGGTCAACGATTGTTGGACTGACAATACATGTAACGCGATAAAACAAACAACGAAAAATTAGGGCTGGTAAAATTTGGACGCGGAAGTCTGTTTTCCTCACGCATCTCTTTTTCTGTTTATCGTCTAGTCAATGTTCAGCTTTTCTAGCGTAAACTTTTTACACATTACACATGAAACGAGTCGAAGGACAGGTGTCTTTACGTTTATATCATCTTACTAGACTTTATGCGCCTTCTGAAGCACGGGATCGCTTTTGCTTTTCAAATTCAGGGAAACTGCTCAACTTCAAATCTGTTTAAAGGGATTGCTATAAGCAGTCAAACTCCGTTTTTAGTTAATCCCTTTGTGTTACATTAGCTTTCTCGGTTGTAAAGGTACACACGACGCCACATCAAGCTACTCATTTTTATACAAAAATCGTCGTGTGTATGCGTAAGATATCGCAATGATAAGCTTGATGTATGTATGGCCGCGCTCATGCTCTGCTTGTTTTCAGTAAATGAGCACATTCATCCGTAAACATGTGCAATCACTTTCCATAGATATCATATCTGGCATACCAAACTGCTCGACCTTATCTTAATTGGGTACTTATTCTTTATCAGAATTTCAGTTAAAAATGATAACAATATATAAGTGTTTCATCGTGTGATTGATTTAATTAAATCCATGGAAAAACACTCAATACCGTAAATAAACTATGTGTATTAAAATATTATAATATTCATTGGTTTCCTCCAAAAATTGATTATTGTATCTCACTAGATCATAAGTTTGTGTACAGTTGGCATCAAATGAAAACCCATTCACCCAGATTCAATCCATATTTATACTCGTACGTAGATAGGTCCCTCTTTTTTTCGAGATTACTAGAATTATATATATCTATCTATATATCATTTATTTTTCCATCGAGGATGGAGCATATTTTTTATCATTGGCGGTTAGTTATATGTACCTATACTTGTTACGAAAGTGGTAAAAATCCGTTACATACTCGGCTAGTGAACTACTGTACTTGCATGCATGATTGTTAACACAGGTGCACCGTAATAATAGAGTTAGATAAATAATCACCACGATACATTTTGTCGGGAATTCGGGATGTATCGTGCATGGTGAAACGTTTAGGAATTACAACCAAATTGAACCACCTCATGCTGTTAAGATGTACCGACTAACCTTGGCCTGTCATTAGCTTAAATCGAGGCTTTTTTGGCATGTTTTGTATCTTAAAGCCTTAAAATCTTCTTAAACATGCTGAGATAAATGAGGTATCTACTCATTTTGGAATAAAATGGATGGCGCCTGCCTGAGCCAAGACTTATTCGTCCAAATGACACAAGTAGCCTAACTTGTGCCATTTTGACTAATTCGCCTTACCGTCCACGAATTAAAATGATAAAATGTTATTGGTCTACAAAATTGCACTAATCGACGTTGAGAGTAGGTTTTTTTTATCTGGATTCAGTCATAGATCCTTGGGCTTATATTGACATGTATGGATCTGGGCTTAAAATGCATCAGGATTATAGTGCGACAAATTCGTGCGGAACCTTCCTGCGTGCGGGGAAGATTCACATAGACATTGATATATACGATTCTTAAAAACTCATAAAACTCATAAATTGATGTTTTATTGAATCAATTCTCAGATCACACAATTAATACATATAATGTGTGTATTATTCACAACAATCACACCAATTCTCTAGTCCCAAAGTTACGAGGCTTGTGTTATGGGTACTAGACGACGGATAAACATACTTAAATACATTTTTTTTGTAAATAAATACATAGAAAACACCCAGATCAGTACAAACACACATGTTCATGCACACTTATGCTTGTACTGTGCGGGGATCGAACCCGCGACCCTTGGTTTTATAAGTCCGACCTGTGGACCACTGCACTAAGCGGTCGTTTAACTTTTGACGACCGACTATTTTGTAACATGAAATGTGTGCTTCATATTTAAAGAAAAAAGGGCAGTATTTAAATTCAAAATTTTATGTTAATCGTAACGTTGCATGATCAAGATGTGTCTCAAGATATCTCAAGCACAAATCTTAACGTGTGAAGGTCTTTCAAATGTCGTGCTACCTCGCCCCGGGGGTGATGCAATGAAGCGGGTTCAGTTGGTTCATTGTATCCCCGCAGGAAAGCTCCAAATGTAATCGAAAACTCATAACTAGAAGCTCATCAAATAAAAGCTTTTTGAAAGGATCGGTAAATAAGATCGTATCATTCGTATCGGAGTAATTACGATTCCATGGTTCGATTGTTCTCTTTCTAAAAAAAACAATATAAGTACCTAAGTTCTTATACTGTTTTGGTGGTTTCTGGTAAAAGTGAGAATGTCTATTATATCTGAGACCAGTCATCAAGTCACTACACTGACTTAAATATTTTGGCTTATACAGGGTGGAGACCACAATACGACAATAAATCAAAATATACATGTCTATGATGAAATGTGAAGTATTCACAAAAAAAAAAACAATCAATTCTCACCTAATAGTTTAGTCACGAGACAATAGTTTTATGTTAAGTGGAGTGTGCCCTGTGTGTACTAAATAAGATGTAAAATGCAAAGTAGGGTGCCGGAGGTCGCTCGATGAACTAGTAATAACTATGTTTACGTTTATTTTGTATTGTATTCTTATTGTTGTACTAGCGAGAGCGTAGGTACAAATAAAAAAGATGATGAACGTCCAATAATTTATTTATTACTGTCCTTAAAAACAAGAATACATTGGTTTATATCTGGAGAGGTGCATCAGAAACTACAATTCCCTCGTTTTTTTTAAAAAAAAAACTGATACATTTTTTTTTTAATAATGAAATATTACTATAATTGTTGTAATATTACATATTAATATTATTATAAGTATTAACCTATTTACTTAAAATGTATTGATAATAATATTGTAATAAGTATGTATTTTATTTAAAAAAAAGATGTATCAGTTTACAACCTACATGAAAAAAAGTCGACTAAGTATGCCTGATATTAATTATAACATGCAAATACGTTAAAACAAAAAAATCCTGTATACCATTCATTAGCGATCTTCCGTAACTTCGTCCGCGCAAACATAGGATTAACAAAGAAGCTTTTTAATTTACCATCACACTGAGCAGACCCAGTGATAACGAAAAACATGTGTAAACAATTACCACTCTACTACAAAATAACTAGGCAGTGATTATCACTTGTTTAAATACTATAAGCCGGCTAATTCAAAGTGAATGACATCGCAAATGACATAACCTAAAGGAGGCATACGTTCAAGTTGTTTAAAAATTATCATAACAAGGGATAAATATTGTCTTTTTTTGTAGATGAGGGGTCAAACTTTATCTCTTACTAGTGGCCCCCCAACGACTACGTCCGCGTGGAATCCCTTTGTTTTCAAATCGCGGTCGAACGGGATAAAAAGTATCCTATATCCGTTTCCTGGTTTTAAGCTACCTCTCCACCAATTTTCAGCCATATCGGTTTATCCGTTCTCGAGTTATATACATATAGATTTAATATACAGATTTAAGCCCCGACTGATGTCTGTTTGATAGTTCAGAATAGAGAACAACTGAACAAGTCCCTATAACACATCCTCTCTTCGTTCACCTTTCACTGCAACCTACAACTTAACCTTAAATATTTCCAGGGTCTTGCAGCCCCCAAGAGGTGATCGTCAACATAAAGCACGGGTCGTACCCAGCGGTGAACCCGGATGGGTACGACTTCCCGAAGAACTTCGTGGACCCAGCCACGAGGGAGGGAGTCCACACTTTGGAACTGCTTTCAGACGGTCTGAACAGGACATATTCGATCACGAATCCCAAGCCTGGGAACTGGTACGCTCTGGTGTACATCAAGTGGGAGGATCCGAGGACACAGAAGGTTGAGCAGCAAGGTGAGTTGACAGAAAAACATGTGTTTGAATGCTAAGGTGATGAACACACTGCACCGCTCTCCGTCGCGGTCAGCCGGGCGACGGATTTTTTTTGTAGGCATTTAGGTACGTCAGTTTGTATGAAAGATACGCACACCACAACACATTAACGACGCGACACCGCTCGGTGCTACTGATGTGCCGTTCCCGGGAACGTTCCCAACGAGGGAATATTCCCAGGAACGTGCCCGGGAACGTTCCCAAAAGCGGGAACATTGGGGAACATTGTTTATTAATATTATAAAATGCTTCCATCATTATTTTAAATACATTTTAGTAATGCGGCTGCACGTCGTGATTCAGTTCAGTTGCAGTAATGAAAACGCAACATTTTTTATTAAATAATGTAATGTTTCTTTCATCTAAAAACATCTCACAAAAATACACATTTAAAAAACAACAATCATGAACTTGTCATAGTTTAATGACATGGTGAATGATAAATATTAAAAATATGATGTCTTATATATTGAATAGTGCACCAATTTTTATCAATCTTTCTATATATATAAAAATGAAATCCGTTTTCCTTGGTCACGTTATCACGCGTGAATGGCTGGACCGATTTCACTTATTCTTTTTTTGTTGTATTTGTTATTATTAGGAAAAGGTTCTTACGCAAAAAAATATTAGGAAAATCTCTGAGAAATATTGAAAAATATACATTTAATTTTGCATATTTTAAAAACTATAACATTGTTCAATCATTGCAACGCTAAGGCGGTACGAAGTTCGCCGGGTCAGCTAGTCAACAATAAAAACAAAAAGTCCTTGACTAAAATATTCACAATTAACGATTTTGTTAAGAAATGAGAGTATTTATTATTTATATCGCAATATTTTTACAATCAATAGCACTAAGCAGCAGTCTTATAAAAAACAGACTATCATAGGGTTCCCTACATCATTACGAAACCCTGTTTATCGAGAGTTATTCTGTCGAAATCATATTTTCGAACATATAAACTCTATTTAAATTATATAATTTTAACAATCAACTGTTATTAAATGAAATTAAATCAGACTATTATTTAAATCTTAAAAAACTTGAATTGAGAAAAATATTTTCAATAAACAACCTTAAAAAATAATATCACAAAATTACTTTTCGTATTGAAAATGTCCCGTTATAATTTTAAGGAACTTTCATATTTTTTCATACGTTTCAAAAGGCAAGGCTTGATTTTGCGGATCCAAGTACGGGCTATGCCAAGTGACTTGTTTTATTATTACTAGCCTGTTATTAATATACCTACTACATATATCCGTGGACCGTTATAGGATGCCGATGATATTTTATATCCATAACAAACAATAAGTTCAATTACATTACAGAAGAAAAACAATAACAAGTAAAAAGATAAATTGCCTATTCAATTAAATAGATCAATTAAAACAATAAATTGTTGATAAATAAGATTGTCATGGCCCCTTTTGGATTTAGTCCTCCTTCAAATGCCTCTATTTTTGTCTGGCTCCGCCTACACTCACTGTTTCTGCGAGTTGTGTGATGGAAAAGTACCTACTCATTGTTTTCGTCACAATCACAAAGTGTATTTTCAATAAATAAATATATCAATGTCAATACAATGTATATAGTGATACTTACTTCTATTGTCTAGTGAACTTCAATGCGCCAATATAAGTTAGTATAGCTGGCATTTACCTCATTTGTATTTTCTCCAGTAACCGACGATGATGTAGAGGTGGAAGTGGAAGCTTGAGGGTGTAACTCTGAAGACAGTGGTATAATACTTGCCGCCTCAGGTTTTAACAAATGTTTAATATCAGTTAATGCTTTGTCACATTTTGTTAGATGGCGTGCAAATTTTGTTCTATTTTTAAACTAGTAGACTAATCTACAAAAAGTACATGTATAAATAGTCTTTTCATTTACAATGCTCTGTATAAAATGGTCGTGCCCTTTACTTTTTGGTCACATGATTAGTCACCCGCGTAAAAGCGCGGGCGGTGGCTCACAGGATAAGCAAGCGTGTCCAAACAGCGCACGGCGTGACTGTATAACGCAAACTGATAGACATCTGACAATAAGTACGCTCTATCTCTATCATGTTTATAGCGCTGTCACGCTCGTGACAAAATGGGTAGTGAGTTTGCAGTCGATTAACGCCATCTATTGAGTGCTGTTGAATCTTTTTTCTTAAAAACGTCATGAAAACAAACTCATTGCAATAAAAATGCTATTAAAGATTGAATACTAACTTTGCATGAATGTTCCCAGCTTCAGGGATCGATACCGGGAACATTGGGAATTTACTGGGAATATTCCCCATGAGAAACTTACTGGGAACGGGAACATTCCCGCGGCACATCGCTACTCGGTGCTATTTGTCCTGCGCAAGCGGCTATTTGTCCTGTGCAGTGTTATAATAACCCTGTGTCCCTGATTGAATGACGACAGATTTGGTCTAGTGCGTGGGTAGTGTCAGCTACTGCAGGAAGCGGGATCGAATCCTGTAAGGGGCAAATGTTTATGTGATGAGCACGCGCATTTCTACCAAAGTCGTATATGTTTTAGTATGCCTCTTCGTTAGTCTGCCATAGTACCTACCAACGCAAGCTTTGTTTTGAGTTAGTTACCTAATTGGTATTTTTGTTAAAACTAAAACACTAGAGCCCTAACCAGCATGTTGATAAATTACCAGGATTAATTAAGATTTTCATATCAGTTGATAGGATTGAGTAAGATATACTTTGACCTTTTCTGTTTAAAGTGTTTCAACCTCTTTAGGACATAAACAACAAGCAGACTGGAGTATATTTTCCAGACATACAAAATAAGCGCATGGCTAAAAATACACAAATATTGCGATTTGGCTGCCAAAAACTTTTACATCGAATGGTTAGTGCGTCGTTCCTGTTTTATAGTGCAACATTCCACACCCATAAATCGAAAATCTCATTCCATCTAATTTCTGTTTAATAGAAACACTATCGAGGAAATAATAACTTGCTTTTAACATCGATATAATTCAAATGTGTTACACTATGTTTAACTTTTAAGCCGTGTCACCGTGGTTTCACGACTTCCAAACAAATCGTTTTGGATCAAGGATTTTTTCACCGATCCGAGCACAGATCACTAAATCCGAGCGTGTCCTTAAAAGATCCTATTGGATCTGGACGAATAGTTTCATTACAATACCAGTCAAAAAGATTTGCGTAGAAAATCTATTTTATCCGTGAAAAACAGCTAACTCTGTTAACTTATCCATTTGTAGTTCCGTTTAAAGACTCCGAAATCTTTTCAACGGCGCAAGTCAAAATGTGTCAACCAGGACACGGAGCGTTCGGCGAGCAGATTGCAAATTTCCGAGTGCTTAGGAAGCAGTCCATCAACAGTCATGAACCGTTTGTAACTCTGTGTGACTTCTTGACCCCCAGAATCGCATAGATCGTGCGCAGGAGTAGTAATTGCTCAATTTACTGGCCGTTGCATTCTCGGATCTTGGGTTTGACTTTGGGAGTTGTTAAAATCTGTTTGTGTTGTTTTTTATGATTTAGGGCCGAGAAAACAACAGAAAAACTGTTTTTATTTTTTTATTTGGGTTAATAAACAGCAAATACAAACAGCTTAGTGTATAACAATAGTTTAATCAGTGGTGTGAAATTTACCGTCGGCTTCGTCACTTTGCACCCTTACTAACATGTTATTGGACCGTGCATTAAATACCAATTGAATTGAAAATTGTAAAACACAAATGGATTAATGGCCAAAATCAATCTGCACTAGAGATATAATTTGAGAATTAAATATCAAAAACATTAACCTGTTTGCTACAAACTACAAAGCAAAAAAGCAAAAACTGCTCTCTTTGAACCTAAATTAAATGGTTTAAGTAATAGTACATTATGATATAAGTGCGGTAAGTTGAAAATTACAGCCGAGGTGATATTGCTGGCCCGAGCCGTAGGCGAGGGCTATAAGGAAACAGAGGCTGTAATTTTTAAAGCGCACGGACGACGTTTCATAACATAAAAAACTTAATTTAAAACAATACAGAGAAAATAAAATGCGAGCGAAATAATTTGCCACTTGTCCACAAATTAACGATGCGCGCCCATCAGCGTTTTTTTAGGCAAAGGTACAAAAACAGCCAGGATTACTAATAAATCAATTAATATTTTTGTGTTTTTGTTACATAGATAGTATTATTGATGGGTGGTTGTAAAGAACTGTCAAAATTTTGTTAAATTAAAGAATCAAATGTTTGTTTATTATATTTTATCCACCAAAGATAATTTTATTTATAAAATATTGACTACTTTTTTGATAGAAAAACTATTTGCTAAGATTTTAAACAGTATAGTTTATTTTAAGACTGAACATATTACAACACCGTGCATGTTACATAATTAAAAAAAAAACTCGTGTGTTTTCCATTACAATAACGCACAAGTGCGTTATTAAAATACATTATGATACTGAAATTGGTGTAATTACAGCCACTTTACGAACAAATATGTTATAATATAAAATTCTCGTGTCACAATATTTGTTCCCGTACTCCTCCGAAACGGCTAGACCGATTCTTATGAAATTTTGTGAGCATATTGAGTAGGTCTGAGAATCGGCCAACATCTATTTTTCATATCCCTGAGTGATATGATAAGGGTTGTCCACAATAATTTATATGGCAAAACAACGTTTGCCGGGTCAGCTTGTCTAATATATAAAATTCTCGTGTCACAGTTTTCGTTGCCATACTCCTCCGAAACGGCTTGACCGATTCTCATGAAATTTTGTGAGCATATTGAGTAGGTCTGAGAATCGGCCAACATCTATTTTTCATACCAACAAAACAACGGTTGCCGGGTCAGCTAGTATGTTATAAAATTAATTACTAAATGGACATACGTTACGAGTACTATCTTGTTATTTGTAAAATTAAAACACACTTAAAGAAAAGTGTAGCTCAATTGGGAGAGCCCGGCGTGTGAGCGGTGCGGGTTTGAGTCCCGCCTGTGCCAGTCTATTTTTCTTTAAGTGTATTTTAATATCACATTGTAAAAAAAACATTGTTAATGCTAAAAATAAAATAACTTAATCTTGTCAATTATGAGAAGCAATTACCACAACTACGCGTTTATCTTATCGCATTATCCACGTACATAATGTATGGTAGAATTACCTCGTGTGTTCATAAGTTTTGAGACAAACTTTGTGCTAAAAAAAAGAAATAAAAAATTACTGGCTGCTATTTATTTCTTTTTCTTATTTTGGATTTCGAATGTTAAATTTTAATTCCTTTGATTTTCAAATTCATTTCTTTCAATTTTCTCGTGATGGAGAGAACAAAAGAATTGCGCGCGACCGTGATTTCGCTATTTAAGGCGGGAAAAAAACCAATGGAGATTTTCCGTGAGGTGAAAACTTTTGGTGTGAGCCGTAACTTCGTGTATTACACTAAGGTAAGTGATACAAATAAGGCCTACCTAATTTCAAACGCTTATTTGATTAATATATATTTGAAAAGGGTCATAAATAAAAGAAAATCATTATTCTTTAGTTCGTAAACTTTATGTAATTAAGAAAAAATAACATAAACTTTCATAAAGAATCACAAAAAATAGGTTTTTCTGGAACCTTACTCAAGGGCCTTTCTAAAACATAGTGCTTTAACAAAGCCTACATATTAAATGTATAGGAATATCGTTATTAAGGTGTTTATTATATAATGCTATTTATTTTTCGAGCTTTTTAACAAGTATTTCTATGAGATCCTATCATAATTTCTAAGCTTAATTGCTAAATATTTTGTGAAAATTGCAAGTCAGACTTCAAGTCTCATTTTAGTTAGAAAAAAAGCATGATATAAAAAAAAACATATCCATACAAACAAAAAACAACAATTATACATGTCTTCTCAAATATTTTAAAAAATGTTCAAAAATTATATTAATTTGACAGGCCTTATTCCAACAGAGTAACTAAATAAGGCCTGGGTACATACAGCACAATTTTCTTAGGAACACGAATCAGTCTTACTGATAATACTTAATAAAAATAGTACAAAAATCAATTTTCTTGACAAATAGGACATACAAATGCGTCTACATCACTTTTTGTCAAGCCAACGCAATCCTCGTGGTACCATTGACGGCACGGCACTCCACGCATCGTCTCATATCTGCAATTCTCTCCTCATTACATGCATGGCAGAACCACTGTTCTTTATCTTTAGCAGATTTAGATTTAAGTGAACGTTTATTATTTTGTTTATAGGTTTTTTTAGCAGTTTTTTTTTAAAGGTTTCTTTATTTTATTTGCATTATTTATTTTTTTCTTTTTTGGTTCTTTCTCTATATTAAATAAATCTTTGGTAACTCTCTGACCCTTATAATTTAAAGCTTTTCTACGTTTAGTCTCCTTAACAACACTGTAATCAGGCGTAGGCATAAATTTTTGGAAATCAGTCTTCTTACTTCGAGCAATTTTGGCCAAAGGTTCGTCATCTTCAGTATCATCGCCATCGGACTTAGTTAAAGTGGGATTCACATTTTCAATGTCACAATCTGTGTCTGAAGAAGAATAAATTTTTAAGCGTCTCGGAGTAATTAACCTTTTCATGAATGTGCAAAAATTTACTTCTCCAGAAAATGTACTGTTCTGTTCGTCTTCTGTACTATCACTATATTCTACAAGACGATTAGTAGTTTGTAAACCACTCGGCCCGGGAAGATTTTCAAGACAGTTTTGGTCATCAACATTATATAATCGAGTCGGTGTTCTGTGTTCTATAGGAGAAGTCAAAGAAAATGCTCGAAGATCCGGTGTGCCAGGAGATAATGGTAAGACTTTTTCGGCATCGATCAAATTCTGTAAATGCTGAATGTTTCCTATGGGTGAAGATTGGCGTGAATCATTGTCTGTGTCAATGTTTGTGTCGGATCCAGTCAAATTGGTCTGAGGTCTTGCATTAGCATTTATTATTTCTGAAGATTTGTCACCACCATCATTTGCATCATTTATACTGTGGCGGCGCTCTGTCAAGATGGAAGGAGCGAACGCAGCTTCTGGTATTGCACTTGGATTTAAAGGATAAAGTCCAGTAGCTTTGAATCCACTCGTTATATTTGCATAGGTCATGCTCTGTGACCAAACTTTTGATAGAATTACATTGAATCGTGTTTTAGTGATCTGTTTGGCGCGTGTTTCGTACATATATCGCAAAACTTCTTGATCCCAGTAAGTTTCAAAAGTTTCAAGAGGTTGTAATTCATGGGTCGTGTTAGATGGTAAACAATAGAGCACAATGTCATGTTTTTCAGCTGCTTCGGCAATACGAAAATCAAGATGACATTTGGCTCCGTCAAAGATAAGGAGGCATTTTCCAGGGGGTTTATGCTTGGCTAAGTGTTCAATAAAAACAATAAACAATTCCGTTGTCATACTCCCTTTTGGCGCCATGTGGACAATTGATCCTGCAGGTAAATTATCGTCATACTCCGGTTTCTTTCTTTTTCCTTTAAATATAATCATGGGTGGTATCGGATTTCCTATAGCATTTGCACATCCAACTACAGTGACGTTCTCACCATGCTCAGAGCCTTGCATGTGCACCCTTTTAGCACCTTTCTGAGCAATTACTGTTTGTTGGTGATGTAATGTAAGCCGACAACCCTTCTCGTCCATGTTGTAAATTTTTTCAGGGTGGTAATGAAGATCTAATTCATCATAAAGCTTACGAACTTCATCAAAATGATGAGAAACAATAGGTTTATTTAATTTTTGGGCTCGAGCAGGGTTTAGAAATTGTGCTTTTCGTTTTGCTAACTCTGGATTTCTCTGTAAAAATAATCTCAACCAGCCTTTTCCAGCAAGTCCTGATTCTTTGTTGAAATTATTTGAAATGTTGTATTTGTCACAAAATGCAAATGCTTGGATCCTAATCATTTTAGGTGTCAGAGGTATTCCTATTTCAGAAAATTTCAATATACGGCTGACGAAATCTTTTTCTTGTTCTTTGGTGAATACAGCATTTCTTCCTAAACTCTTGTGTAAAGCACCACTTTTCAGATGATTCCTAATTGTCCTTCTCGGTACGCCATATTTTTCCGAAGCCTTGTAAGTCGATAGTTGACCATGACGTACTTCATTGATGGCTGCTCTTAAACTTTCTTCAGACCATGTAGCCCGTTTTGATCTTGGTGGAGACATATTGAGATAATTATTGTTCTGTAAATAAAGGTAATTAAGTTAGAATTCAAGAGACTCTTAATAAGGCCTAGGAACATAAATAAGGCCTACTAAAAAAAGTAGGCCTTATTTAGTTCACCATACTTCAGAATCATAATAAGCTGTATTTAATTCACTACGGCAAAGAAGTAAAATTTAGAATCATATTTACCTTTTTAATGAGCTGTATTGTGACCTGCATACATTTCTTGACACAAAACTTTAATATTTAACACATAATAACTCAATATAAATTACGTCAAAATAATAACGGGCCATGTCCACGCCCGTCCTTCACAAACAACCGATCGCTACTGTCGCTGTGATCGCGGATCCTCCGCTCGCACACTGTTTTTCGATTCGTGGCGCTTTCGTCTTTGTGTGTGTCAAGTTTTGTAGGTGTAAATATATCTTAACCGACTTTTCGGGGCGACAGGCCTTAATCGAGCATAGGCTTTATTTGTATCAAGTACCTTATTAAAAGATACAAGGATACAAGTTCTTTGCAAGATCGCCAAAGGAGTGGTCGGCCGCGCTCTGTAAGGACGCCTGCGAACATCAAAATCATCCGAGAGCGACTTCGCCGAAATCCATGTCGAACTCAGAAAAAACTAGCTCTGCAGACTAATATTTCGCGCGTTAGTCAACAGAATACTGAAATATGATCTTAAGGTGAAGGCGTATAGCCTAGGAAAGTTCATTTTTTAAACGATCGCCTTCGTAAATTGCGACGCGAACGTTGTCCTATACTGCTTAAGAGACACGATGCGAGGAAAATACTCTTCACCGATGAGAAAATCTTTACTGTCGAAGAAAAGTTCAACCGACAAAACAATAAAGTGTATGCAAAAAGTAGCAAGGACGTCCCAGCTTCAGCACGGAATGTCTCGCGTACTCATCATCCGGCTAGTGTGATGGTATGGTGGGGAGTTTCGTATGGAGGTGTCACTCCGCTCCATTTCTGTCAACAAGGCGTCAAGGTGAAAGCCAAGAACTATCAAACTGACATCTTAGAGCCTGTTGTGAAACCCCTGTCCCTTACTTTGTTTCACAACAAGGATTGGGTTTTCCAACAGCACTCAGCGCCATCTCATAAAGCAAAAACCACCCAAGCGTGGTTGAGGGAAAATGTGCCGGCCTTCATCGCGGCGAACGAATGGCGCTCTTCCAGCCCCGACCTCAACCCGCTGGATTATGCTCAGGGCCTGCCGAAAGTCCCACTCAAACTTCACGTCACTGAAGCGAGCTCTTGTCCGAGAAGCAAAGCGAAACCCGCTGGAAAAGATTCGTGCCGTCATTGATGACTGGCCAAATCGTCTAAGGGCCTGTATTAAAAACAAGGGTGGTCATTTTGAATAATAATAATTATTTTTGGTTTATTATTATCTACTAATTGTTTACTGAAAATTTTAGAAATATATGTTAATTATAAAAAAAAACTTATGCAACTTTAATTTCGTCTCAAAACTTATGCACACACGAGGTACATAGCAATGTTTGTGTAGTGATGAAGTGAAATTGTAGCTGATGACAAAATGAGTAGCCTAAAACAATAAACAGAGATAAAAGTTAATGGTCCAATCTGTCCCTGACCACTTATACTATTTTAAGGCCTATTAGTTGCGTTGTTTCACGTGATTTATTATTTCACTAGCCCAGAGTTAACTTAACACTTAGGTTTCATTATAGAGAGTTATTAAGAACTAGCTGCGTCCGCGACTTCGTTCGCATGGAATATTTATTTTAGGCATATACATAATATACTGTTTTTACGCAGACATTTGTTAAAATCATTTCAAGAGGAAAAATTATTTCATACATATATGTTTGGTTTCTTGAACCGTTTTCGCAGCGCACGCAACGGAAGCTCTCAAGGATGAATAATTTCCCCGTTTTTTCACATTCTCTATTATTTCTTCGCTCCTTATAGTTGCAGCGTGATGCTATAATGCCTAAAGCCTTCCTCGATAAATGCTATTTTCAACACTAAAAGATTTTTTTTAATTCGAACCAGGTGTTCCTGAGATAAGCGCGTTCAAACTAACAAACAATCTCTTCACCTTTATAATGTTAGTATAGATTAATTTGACTTGAATTAATATTTGTTGTGATTTTCCTGTCATATGAGGCATGGCTTGAAAACGTTTACTATACTTTACATAAAATGAATCTCATTCAAGAATATGTATAAAGATCCCGAGTGCGGATAAGTTGTAGGTTCAATCCGACTTATATCCTACCAATATTATAAACGCGAAAGTTAGTGGAAGTTTGTTAGGTACTCTTTCACACCCAAACTACTAAACCGCTTCGGTTGAAATTTATGACAAAGATTATATCCTGGAACAACACACGAGGTACTTTTTATCCCGTAAAACTTCACGGTTTCTGTGGGATATGCAGAAAACGGGTTCTATCCGGGTAAAACCGCAGGGCACAGCTAGTTCAACAGAAGACACAATTCCCTGTAAATACGTTTGGAAGGAGTATCTCGGTAAACTTTCCTTAGTCTCAGTTCACACCTGTTAGAAGTGATTTCTAGAGAAAATATCATTAGAAAATTCCCGTAACCTTTGCCCACCACTCCAGATTTTCAGCTTGCTTGGCCTCAATCACCATCATCGCTTCACTTGGCAGCTTCACATTGCTGGATTGAATGCATCATTTTATACACTATGAAATCTCGGTGTTACAAGCGCTAAATTGGCCTCGAGCGCATTTGTTAGATTGTATCACTTCCTGTCCCATATTACGAAGTAAGGTTGTCGACAAAAATATATATATTTGAGCCATATAGAGCGCATTCACACTAGCGTTTGTCCAGCGTAGGCTTTCGATAAACGTATGCGCAGTGCAGTGCGACAACGCGACGCACCCAACGACGTCTCTGCTAGACCACAAGAGTACGCGGCGCAAGCGCAGCGCGTGCGCGACGCATGCGCCGCGTTACTGCGGTGTTTTGTACGATTGTATGATATAAAATTTTTCGATGACTTGTATGATTAATATTGTATTTTTTTAATTTCAATTCCAATAATACAGAACATAAAAGAACAAATATCAAACTTAGTTTTTTAATAAAATATACCTACCTACCATAAAGTACTAACAAATCTTTCTTCAGCTGATACACAAAGCCACAAATGTGTATCCTGATATTGTATTTTTGTAACAATGTATTTTTTATAACAATTCATCAAATAATTTATCAAACAAGTGTTGCACTAGCACAAAATAATCACTTTCACTTGATTGCAACCTCCATAATAGATTCTCCCATATCCATTTATTATATAATTTTCGTTTTCGCACTATTTTTTTTTAAACAGCGAATCCAACATTAACAACGCTACGCGTGCGTCGCGTTGTCGCACCGTCTGCACTGCGCGTACGTTCATCGAACGCCTACGCTGGACTAAGAAAGTGTTATGGCGCTCATAGTTTAGAGTTAAGAAGTTATAATCTCTTTTTTGGCGATGTTTCCAACCCTCTTCCCGCTCTTCGCTCTCTACACCTCATGCATTTAGGTATTTTCACCTGTCAGTTTGGGTTGATAAAATTGTTTAATGAAATGAATCAATGGTCCCACCCAACATTCTACCTTAGCGTAGTCATATTAAAAACATGGAGCAGCCGAAAGCTTTAGATATTTTGCAATCCTTCTACCTAAATAAAATACACAACAATAAGTTTCTTACCTGCATTCCTGAGTATCTCTCGAAAATATTTCTATTCTAAAATATACAATCTAAAATATACAAAAGTAAATATTTATATAGGAAAAAACTGTTTGCTTACGAACTTGCGATAATCGCCAAGGTTAAAACTTTGTTGGATTGCAGAAACGCAACATAGAAACCGGAAATTTCTCATAGTTTGGTTCGTGTAACAATGTTTTTTTTTTCAGGAAAAGTTTAAAATAGGATAGACTAGTGGCCGCCCGTGACTTCGTCCGCGTGTAAACCCTTTTAGGATTGAGATGTTTTGTCGCGCAAAACCTATGTCACTCTCCACTCTCTTACCTACCTCCATAGACAAAAAACATATCGTGACATTGCTCCGTTATGTCCTGAAAGGACTAACAAACAAACAGACTTTCCCATTTATAATATAAGTAGGGATTAAACTGAAATGGGTTTTAAAATTCACATTTATCAGATACGGAAAAATGTCTAGATTTTACTGATTTATTATCAAATTTATACGAAGCACCGAGTATATTATTATAACAAAAACCATTATTTCTTTGTTATAATAATATTTTCTTTGCACCGAAGGACTTTTGTGTACAAAGACCACCAAACAGCGGCGATCGGAAAAACAAAGTCTGCCAGGGCCCGCTAGTTAGACTAATGAGGTCGAAACTATTGCGGGCCCTTAACGAATTTTTTAGCTTATAATTAATAGCCAATAAAAAATAATTACTTACTGATAACTGCCTGTAAATTTAACATTGTGAACGTGTAAAAATCTGGTAGCGTCAATGCAACATAATATATTCTAACCTTTGCAGTAGTAGCCCTGCAAGATTCAATAAAAGGCGTGCCTATCTATTCCACACTGCCTACCCGCTCGCGGTCATAGTGTTATTAAGTGCCTGTTGCAATTGCGGTTGGGCCTTATTAGTTTATATGCCTATCTGGAACAACCCACGTCAATGAGAGTGGAGTGCAGTTTGAGATATTCTTTCCCACAAATTGGAATTGTCTTCTCACTTTGTGACAAGTACAGTGGCCAGCACATTAGGCTACCTATTGCGGTTGCAAAATCACTCGTATTACAAGCGTATAAGTAAAATACCAGTGTTTACCGTGACATGCATGCCACGGTATCTACGTTAGCTGGGTAGGTGTAATAAGTACTTTCGTTGATACGAACCAGGACTACCTAACCCGTAAGTTTTGACCTCGTGGTCGTTTGAACCTTTATTAAATCATTAAACATTTTTGGATAACATGCTTATGAATATTGTTCAATAGGATTTGAATAACACCAACGCACTGAGCCCGCGTGGTAGAGTCCACCTCAAATATGAGGTAAGGCCTGTGCCCAGCAGTGGGACGTAGGCTGATGAGATGAGTGAGAATTTGAGTAAAGAAGATAGGTGATCATCATCTATTCATCCATGACAAGTAGATATATATTCCATGCTAAAATGTCTTGTTTACTATTTCCAGGTCTAGTAGCAGACTGCCAAACGATATTATACACCGATTTACAAGTGAAAATAGAAGAAAATATACAACTAATAGACTGTTACCGTGGCCTCAGTGTGGAGTACTCCCGAATACCGGCCGTATACAAATGTATGTCCGTCGACAGTATAGATCCAATAAGCTTTAATATAACAGTAGTCAACACTGCCAGTGACAACACAGAGGTGTCTTTCAAAGTGCAAGCACTGTCTCTGCCAACTGAAGAGTCGTATCTTATATACTGTGCCTTTGACCCGAAAGCGAATAATGTACAAACGATCACATTTTCACCACACCCAACCGCGTGGCACTATATCCAAATCGACCACATAGAGAACGCGTCAAAAGTAGCAGACTGCGAGTCCTACTACATGCGAACGGACTTAGAAGAAGTAGATAACAATACAGTATTGAATCTAATGCGCGATGACAAAGGTCGATTCTTCACTTTCGACTACGGTCTCCCTACGGCAGACCTGCAAGACGCGACTAGCCTAATCAACATTACCGCGGGAGAAATAAAGAGTTTGAGGTTCAAAGTCAACCAGTTTCTAGACATAGGTGGAAGCTTAGCGATAGAGGCCAGTTTGCTTATGAGCCTCAAGTATTACATGGGATACAAGAGACAACTAAAAAAGGGAGCGTTACTAGCGTTCACAGAAGACAACCAGTTCTTCAGAGCCGTCATTTGCATGGACATTGGTCACACGAGTATACCATTAGAAACTGGTCATTGCAAGTACAATGACAACGTGAGGCCAGCACTGTTCGTTCTAAACAGTACAGATTCGGAATCGATTTACGATAAGGTGATAATACCGTTCCCCGACAGTGGGACGTGGTATTTGACGTTCAGGATATTTTGTGATCAGGTAGTTTGCCCTTGTCGTAGTTCGGGTGATGGGACGTATTACGTATCTAGTTCTTTAGACGAGGGTGAGGACTTATCTAGTGAATGGAATAATACTCGGCAGGGGGTTTCGGAGTGCAATTCGACGGTTGTCCTGTCGGTGTCTTCGACGTCGTGCGTCAGCGGCCGATGCAGTAACCATGGCAACTGTTTGCTGAACACCTTCGGCGGGCTGGTGATGTCATTCTGCTCCTGCACGGCTGGATACGGAAGTAAGTTTTTTAATAGAACCCGCTAAAAATGCTTTAGACTTTGAACTCGATAGTATTTGTAGCTTCAATTCAATTTGCAATTTTGGTAAAAGAGTTACTAACCACATCCTAAACTCTACATTTTAAAGCATCAAATACTTTGTGTTAAAGTTGTTTCAGTTACTATAAAATTAATGTCGCATATTAAATTTTATAGGCAAAGAAGTTATGAAAAATTCCGAAGTTCG
Source organism: Pyrausta despicata (assembly GCA_963921415.1). Classification (NCBI taxonomy): domain Eukaryota; kingdom Metazoa; phylum Arthropoda; class Insecta; order Lepidoptera; family Crambidae; genus Pyrausta; species Pyrausta despicata. Next base: position 11,803,093 of record OY992860.1, on the reverse strand, counting down.
TCAATATTTTGAGTTGCTTATTGATGGGTAAACAAAGCTTCATTTTTAACCTTCGCTTGTTTTCCAACTTGATCTTTAATCAACCCTTTCACATTTCCAGGTTGGGACTGTTCCGACAGCACCAGAATGGACAGCAAAGTCTACATGCTCGTCTCCATTCTTCTACTCACGCTGAGCAATCTTCTCTTCTTCTTCTCCATCTACGTGGCTGTCATCCGCCTGTACTACACGGAAGCCATGATGTATACGTTCACCATGGTATTCTCCACTTTCTACCATGCGTGCGACGCGCCCGCTCAAGTGGCGTACTGTATCGTCAGAGGTAATATACTGCAGTTTGGAGACTTCTACTGCGGTTTGATGTCTTTCTGGGTGACTTTATTAGCGATGAGCATCATAGGAGACAAATTCAGATCATCATTACAGCTGATAGGAGCCATTGTCATAGCTCTATTGACCACGTGGAACATGCATTCGTTTGTTGCCTTCGTCTTACCAGTAGCGGTAGGCGCTTCCGTTCTTCTACTCTCCTGGTACCTAGACTATAGGAAGTGCGGGCATTTGAAGTACCCAAAGTCGTATTATACTATTTACATGCCGCTAGGTATAGTCCTAGTGTCCGTCGGCCTAATCTGCTACGCGTTTTTGCAAACGGAGCAGAATTACAAAATAGTGCATTCGGTATGGCACATGATTATAGCGGTGAGTGTTGTATTTCTGCTGCCAGATGTCAAAAGAAGTGACAGCTCCAACCCATTTGTGCCCAGTCCCAATTACTGCCGACTGCCATTTTGTAAGGTCTTCAACCGATCTCGACCGATCAACACTGATTGATTCCCTTTCGAGCTAACTTTGAAACTGTACTAACAAGTACATACAGTGCAATTACGTATAGATTGTAAAATTTGAAGCCGGCTCCACACGATGGGTGAAAACAGTTGGCCCGAAAATGAACACTATTGGCTATGAGAGAAAAGAACCAATCAAGGTTTTTAACCTACTCAATGGCCAACGTTACTCCTATTAGTCATCCCAAGTACAGAAGAGATTGTTTTTTTCCTTAAATCATAATTTTGGTAAAGCCTTTAATGTAACGTAGGTTTTCGAACACATGACAATAGGATATAGGGTATTTGAATACGTTTAACACAATGCAAGAAGACTGTAAATTAGGAATTCGGGATTTATAATAATTTTAAGGACACTGAACAAAATTGTATAGTTATGGCCCCAGAGATTGTTATAGGTAGGTAGTTAAATACTCAAATTCGGCAACATATATTTAAGTTTATTATATTATTTACAGCAGTAGTAACATGCTTGGTATTAGAGATGATGTTAGTGAAAATTTACTTCAAAAATAAAATATATTACAATGTGAACCACTAGCTAAGTAGGCAATTTATTTCTAAATAGGGATCTCTTCCATGTTTTGTATTTATAAATACATACACATGGATAATCAGCATTTAATTTTGTATACCCTGAGTAGAATATAGTTTATTGAATTTAAAAATACTATGTGATAACTTGGCTTTCGATGTTGGAGTCAATTTTTATGATTGTTTACTTGGTTTATCTTTCAACTGGTAAGGCATAATGTTAAACTATGCAACCTTGACAGAAGTTAACCAATTGTTTTTGATGTTTTAAAATAATGGTGATTATTTTGTTATCATAAAAATAGTTACCAATTTTTTTTAAATAAATAATAATAATGTTACACTCAAGTAAGGTGCCTTATATTGTCCACTATCATCTAACTAAACAGACAAATAAAATAAATAGATCTGTGCCATCATTATGTGATTTCAATATATAAAAAGAGCATAGCATAAAGTAGGTAGGGTAAGGACGAGGCTATTTTATAAGCGCAAATAATTCCGGAACTAGAATATAATTAGGTCTAGGATATATATTAGGTGTTTATTTTTTACAATTAACAATGAACATTTCTTTACAATGTGAAATTGAAACACACAAAAGTAAAATCGACTGCCACAGGCAGGACATGAACCCGCACCTGTCGCAAACCGAGCGATTGCTTTTACTCATCACTGTTGTGGTTAGATACCTACGACATCCGAATGAAACGCCTTTCGTTCGTTTGTTCGGGTTTGTCCCGCCTGTGGCAGTCTTTTTTTCTCTTTGTGTGTTTTAATTTGTATTTACTGTAAAACTTCCATTACCTTCGTGCCATTATTTTTTTCCAAAATAATTTTAGAATTTTCACCAAAAATTAATCAACTTCAAAGTCAAATTAATCAAGTCCTTAATTATTTGTAGGTACTTTAAGGTTATATTCTAAAATAATGTATAAAAAATATATATGTTACTAGCCTTGACATTCCCTCCTTCTTATTTTGCTCAAAACTTATTTTCAACAGCAACTAACTAACTACTTATAGCATAGTGAGTTCCTTTCTCATAGGAATTGAAGGTATTTTTTTTGTATTATGAATCATGTTATTTTCTATGGGGATTTAATGATCTCTTCTAACCTAAGAACAAAAGTTAAAATGTGTGGCAGTTGTATAGCTAGTAAACATGATTATATTTTAATGCATGCTTTTTTTAATTCAATTTCTAGTCTAAAGAATAGCAAGTAAAATTTATACAAAAATATATAAGTATGGTAAATGCATAATAACTGAAATATTGTTGATCCCAGAGATACCTGAGTGATACTGTTTGTTAAATATTTGTAAGAGCCAATTTTTATTTGCAATTCAAAATCAAAATCATGACATTGACCACCTGTATAGTTTTACTGGATCAGTATTAACTTGTCCCAAAAGTTTTCTGCTATAGTGTATTATAATTAAATTAAGTTTCATTAATGACTATTGAATTCATAGTTCTTGTTGTCAATTTCTAAATGTGATTATTAAAACCAAATCTAAATTTATCAACATGCGAGACTTTTATTTAACTTTGTTTGATTAATTTTAGATAAAAATTAAATATCCTTTCTTTTCCAGACAGTGAAAATATGAAAATTGTTATGTAGTATGAAAGGCAAGGCTTTATTTTTTTAATATGTTTTCATACATAAGTTTTATGATTAACTTGGGCTTTTCAATTAGACAATCATATTTATTAACCAATGCAAAATGTCACAATGTCACAGTCTTATTATAGTAATGATTAATCATTGTAAAGCATAAACCCTTTATGACAAGTTTACACATTCTAACAGTCACATTCTTTTTCAATGTGTGGCAAAGTTCACATAAAAGTTGAATGGTAAAACCCACTGGAAAATAGATATTTTAGAGATTTAACAGCTATTACAAATGTGAACCAATAAGATTGAGGGTCCATTTAAGTTACAATTACACCATTTTTAAATTACCTAACACTAGCAGCACCATATCGTATTTCCCTCTCAAACTGTTCGGCTTTTAGTGTGCCATCTATGCTGACGCAGTTTTCGTTAAACACACTATATGCAGACACCTCCCCTTTTTTCTTAGGCCTTGTTCGTGTGTTTATACAAATGCCTACAAGAACTGAAATCACAAAGAAGACTGCTCCAAACTGGAGTTTTAGAAAGACTATGAATAGTGTGAGCCAAATAATGCCATATATAGCCCACTTTATACTGAAGTATTTCCATGATTCCGGGTGTTGTTCTTCTACAAAGGACTCCAGTTCACTGACTTCAGATGCTACTTCAGAGGGGGACTCAGGTTGTAGGGGAATGTCATTTTTTTTTTCTTCCATTGGGAGTTCTTCATTTTCCATCTGGCAATCAAACATTAATAAAGTAAGTAGAATGGCCAATGGAACCAAACCCAGAAATATTATCAAGTTCCTAAAAAGGATGTAAAATCTATTAAATAGGCGACTATTTAATAGATTTACTTAATAAAATGGGAATTAGAGGGAATCACTTAAGCACGCAAATCACAACACTAAACTGCAGCAAAATATATTCAAACTTACCAACAAGACCTCTTCTTGCTCTCTTTCTTTACCCATGTCTGTAAAAACTTTAGGGACCAAGAGATCGACTAACTTCTGTTTTCCTGCTTCCAATTTCTCTTTTGCTTCATTAATTATTTGTTTTCGACGACGTAGAGCGCGGTACTCTTTCAGTTTCGCCTCCATTCGGAAATTATCACCTCAACAAACAATTTTACCGATAAAATTCAACTATCATCAATCCTACCCTGATTGCTTTAGCTGTAATCTTAGTCGATCTATCATATAAACGCAGTCCAGCGTTCCGAAAATATGAAATAGACTTGAAATACAAAAATAAACACGTCGGCACTTGCAAAACACTGTTTTTGACGCAAATGTCAATGTCATCGTTTTTGACGTATCAGCTGATCAATTGATAACATAGTGTTGTGGTGTAATTTTCGATTATGATTACACCGGTGAGCTCATATTAACAAAAAAATATATAATTTTTCTTGTAACAATGCAAGCATAACAGGCACGAAAAATTAATTCATAGTAAAAATATATCCTATTTTTTTGCTATTGTACGCCCGAAATTCTACAGGAAATCTTTTTGAGCTATACTCACACTTGAGATTATTTTATATGTCAACACATTTTAAGGCGCGAAAACCGATCGATATTTTCCGCGATTAGTTTTTGTGTTTACATTTTCTGGAAAAATGCTTGATTTAATAATGTTATATTGATAAATGGAACACCAATCCGAAATGGGGGCCTACGGGGAGAATCCGAATGTTCAGAACAGCGGGAATTACATTACTATCATCCCCGTAGATTATTCACGTCGTGGTTATCCTATGCAGGCTGAATACCAATACAAGTAAGCGTAATATAAAATAAAATAATCTAGAAAATATTTGTTGGATAAACAAAATAGTTCAATGAATGTTGTTTACAGTGAATTCAGGTCCCGGGAGGAGTACTACAGTGTCCAAAGTCAGAAGTTGCAGGCAGAGGTCAATGCTCACTTATACTCAGTGTCACAAAGACTGCCCCACTTGACTTACAGCCCCCTGGGCCGCCACAGCGATTGGGACAAACATGACCCCCACAAACCATTGCAGCCGGACTCAAAAGAGAGCAACAGTTCAGATTCATTGGAGAAAAGTGTTATGGGTAGGAACGTTTTTATGACATTTCACATTTTACACCATCCGACTTCGTTATTTGTCTTGTTTTAAGTTTAAGGGATTCGATTATATCTTTCATAATTATTTAATGTTTACGTTCATGTAGTTTCTGGTCTGAGAAAATTATTCAGTAACAAACAACTTATAAAAAAAATTGCATTATATTTTTGCAGAAAATTTAATAATTAAGGGTTCCTAAACTACCATGCCTAGGCCTAAGTAACCACGGTCAACTACGATGGTACGACGATCTACTCATTAATCACCAGAAGTTACCCAAACAACACACCCTAATCAAATTTCAAAGTAACGTCATCAAATACTCTTCAGGGTCAAACCTCAGCAGCTGTTCCAACCAGACGGGATCTAGTAGCATCGCAGCTGGTTCTTTCAGCACTACTGAGCCCATCACAAGTGGAGGCAGCTCGTCTAGCGCTATATCACCACCATTACCAGGTGAGAATGCTGATACACGCTAGACTTGAGGATCGAAAATCGGTAATCTTCCCGCCCCTATGAAAGTGCCGTGCAATTTTTATGGCTTTAAAGCAGATCACGAGTACAATCTTGTAATCTGCCTACAGTTTTTTTTTTAAATGAGAGCTTGAAACTGTAACTCAATGATAATTCTTCGATTATTTTGAAATTACACCAATTAGCAATCAGATATTTTTTTAAACAAACTTTGACTTTGATTTTTTCGAAAACTATCTAATAATGAAGAATTCACTTTACGCTCAGTTTCAATATTCTATCTGCCTTTGATGAAAGCTCCTTCGTACATAACAAGGCTACGCAAATCTTCGTTACTCGATTTTTTTAGTCTCCACTCGAACCGACTATCGCCATACAAATTCCTAATGTCGGCGACGCAAGTAATGTAGTGTCTGTAGTCGGTTGGAGACTAAAATCGTCGAGTATCGAAGATTTGTGCAGCCTTGAGGCAAATTTGATAACAACAAAAGTTTATCGCCAAATTTCTCTCTTTTACCCAGGCTCATCAGGCAGCACAGCCTCTTCATCAAGTGCCACCTCAAACCCGGTGACATGTGTCTATCTCATGTCCCGCACGGCCGTCATGATTGAGATGAGCTCAGAAGAAGTTCCATCTTGTGTGACAGCATCCAGGTTCTTGAATGCCACTCTAGCAGCTGAGGAGTTGGGGCTGAGTCAGCCAAGTGCTAGGAGCTTAGCTGCGAATGTTTTTGCCTTGTGGATGTGCAGCCCTTTGCTAGGTAAATATTCTCAATTGCTAGTAAGGTTTCGTATTCGTAGCCCAAGAGTGATGGAGTTAGAAGGTGGTTCTTTCCTCTCTGTTAATCTTGGTTGTCTTAGTGTTAATGCTAAGTAGGCAGCAAGCGTACTAAACTCGTGGATGTCAAGGCATTTGCTAGGTGTACTTAGGGTTTTAAACCTACACGGTATATACAAGGTTTACAAGGTTATTTTGAGTGGAGGAAGACCTGCTGATACAGGAAAATGCTAAGTGACTAATTGACAACTTGTGGATCAGTGGACGTGCAGTTTTCGAAGAAGCTTCAAGCTTTCTTTGAAGAAAACTCGTCTTTCTAAACTTTTAAGATCATACGATTTCTAAATTTATCGTTATCTTCATGTATACAGAAATCCAACTCAAGCCACACCACTGCCCCTGGAAGATCTGGGCGAGTTGGCAGAAGCTGCTACAGCGGTATGGGCACGGCTCGGAAACCAGGAAGGCAAGAGATCAACCCGTCCTCAGGCTTCAGAGAAACGTCTTTTTTCCTAAGCATTTAGAAGAAGGCATCAAGTAAGTTTTGGAAGCGGATTTGAAAGAAGAGTGTACTTTGATAGAAACGATTTTAGGCGAGACCACTCCATCGTAAACTCAGTCTCTGCCTCGTCGGGCTAAGACTTGGCTAAGGAAGGAAGGAAGGGCTAAGGAATAAAAAAAAACATAAGGTTTACATAACCGTATTGAAATATATTCCTGGAATATTCTGTTTTATGTCCCATATCCAGCAGTCTAAAACTAGCCAGCCATTAATACGATGCAGGGTTCGAGGATATCCCCCTGTGGGATCTCCACCTTGTCGTGGTGGGGGAGGCTCAGTAACCATGGCAACCCATGGTAAAGCTAAGCGGGATCCCGGGAGGGGACGCTCCACGTGGGCTTGCTGCAGGCCTGCGCAGGATGCGTCCAAGGGCAGGCCTCTCTCACTCGATGTACTTGCGCGCGGTAATAGCCTACTCTCGCCGGCACCGACTGCAGTGCCGATTCAGTGGGCTGCGAACAACCGCCGGACGCGCTCACGACGCACTATAATTATTCGTGTTACGCTTACGTTCAATTTAGTTTTCGTACGAACCAAATAAGTAATCTGTGCTTTTATTCTATTATTTATTTATTTGTGCTTTTATTCTTTTATTTTATTATAAGAATCGGAAATTCGATACTTATTAAAGTTTTAATGAGGCACTCCGTCAATGCAAAGTCAACAACCACCTATAAATCAATAACCGAGGCTGTCGCAAATTCCATCAAAATGATTATTTTCTCCCCGAAATCATTTAAAAAGTTTTGTAAAACATTTACTCGGACAATACGCTTGTTCAAATGCTACTTACAAATTGAAACTTTTCATTTCAGTAGTAACATGCGGCAGCTTCCTAGTAGTTTTTACTTCTAAATTCTTCAATAGGGAGAAGAAATTATCATTTTTCAATAAACATAGAACTTTTTTGTTTTTATTTTAAGACAAAATTGTGATGTAGATTTTATTGTTACAATTATCCAATTCTTTTACGTAATTTATAGTTACAAATTATAAATATTATATTATTACTAGCTGACCCGGCGAACTTCGTACCGCCTTAGCGTTGCAATGATTGAACAATGTCATCGAATGACATTGACATTAGTTACGCGCGTTTTTTAAAATATGCAAAATATATAAGTCAACTAAAGTTTTTGTTATATTACATTATAGTAAGTGGTAATTATGCTGTTAAAATGTAGCTTATATGCCACGTTCGTAGATTTACCATAGCAGCGCCATCTATTGATTAGAATTCAATTCACTCTTCAGTCTAAGTAACACGTGGCCGGCTATGCTAACACCAAAAATTTAAAAAGTGGAAATAATTGAATTATATGGTATTTCGTTCACTACAAAATAAATTTAATTAATTTTATAGCGTCAACAACACGTGGTAATTATGCTGTTAAAATGTAGCTTATATGACACGTTCGTAGATTTACCATAGCAGCGCCATCTAATGATTACTTACTCAACCCAGTCGAAAGGTATCGACATCTGTTAGAATCATTTGGAGTTAACAGATAATTGTGACTGTCAAATAATAACAGACAAATAATTAGCAATAAATTAAAATTGCGACTATAATTTGAGTTTTAAACTATCCTATCTCTCAAGTTGGATCGAACTGCACATGGTGTGCGAATTTTATTATAATCGGTTAAGTGGTTTAGGAGTCCATTGAGGACAAACATTGTGACACGAGATTTATATATATTAAGATTATTTAACATTTATCAACGAAACTTTATTTAAATACTAAGATCGTATCATATGTAAAACGAGAACTTCATACATAGCTATATTTTATTTTAATTATTTTCTTTTTTTTAATGTTTATTTGCTAGCCTGTGGAAATGTTGGGAAAATAATTTTGAGAACGTAACAAAGGACGAAGTCACGTAGGTATGCTATTCTGCAAGTATTAAAATGCATAAGGTCTTAGTAATATTATATTAGTACTAGCTGTGCCCGCGACTTCGTCCGCGTGGAATATTTATTTTGGGCATCATTTTTACCGAAGGTGTCAACCCTAGTTCGATTGTCGCTAGGTCTCACGTCACTTGGTCTCGCGCAGCTGCGAAGCAATAGTGACTTTATTATCAAAGATGTCGGTGCATTTTTGTACGCGGCAGAAAAAGTAGTCTATTAACGCTGTAGGTATTGAAATTTCTCTATGGAGTGATTTATCTGTTACGTAGTAACTATTTAGTAATCTGTGCCAAGGGTGCGGGCGTGGGGGACGGTTTTGGCTGTCCCTCGCAGTCGGGTGCGGTTGCGGGAGGAGAGACGTCTCGGTGTGTCGTCGCCGTGCGGCCTATCTCCCGCGACCGAACGGGGGCGCACCGTTGGATGGCGCTGCGGTGGGGCCGCAGAGGAAGAGGAGATGCGGTGTGTCGATGCCGTCCTCCCTATCCTCTGCGGCCAGGTGATGGCGGAGCCCAACATCTTGCTCCGCCGCCAAGGAGTTTGTGGCCCTCGGGCTATCCGCTGGGGTGCCGTGGTGAATGCTCACGCGACCCCATGGCACCCCCCACAATGGCGGAGTGGTGGAATGCGCTGTGGTTTTAGTGGGTATTACGGCCTTGCACACCAGCCGTTGAGTCCCACATACCCCCCTGCAGATGTGTGGGGGGCATGCGTAAAAGCATTTCCACAGCGAAAAAAAAAGGGGGTTCGAGGATATGTATAAACTTAAACCCCTCGCCATATCCAGAAAAAGCATTCAAGTGAATCATTTTCAGTCTATAAATAAAGTCCTTATACTTCGATAAATATCCGATATATTATATCGGATATATATCAAAAATTGTTTTTATATATTTTAGTTATAAAAATCAGATTTATTCGAAGCCTGTTATAATGATGAGTAACGTTCTTCTACGCTTTTGATATTCTTCAATTAATATAAATTTTGGTGCTTATCTATCATCTGTTCTAGGGATTCCCGCATCCAAGAGCTTCTTTACGAAGAAGCTCGTCACAATGTAGTAACGGGCCGGTATCCCCTTGAGAGTGCGCAGGCGGTGATGCTGGGCGGACTGCAGGCCAGGATACAGCTCGGGCCGTACGACCCGCACAGACACACTGCTAAGTTCTTTAGGTGAGTGGTGTTTGAGGTGACTTGATCAAAAGAAGTGAGCCACAATGTGGTGACGGGGCGATATACCTTCGGGAGTGCGCAGGCGGTGATGCTGGGCGGACTGCAGGCCAGGATACAGCTCGGGCCATACGACCCGCACCGACACACTGCTAAGTTTTTTAGGTAAGTGGTGTTTGAGGTGACTTGAACTAAATAAGTGAGCTACAATGTGGTGACGGGGCGATATCCCCTTGAGAGTGCGCGGGCGGTGATGCTGGGCGGACTGCAGGCCAGGATACAGCTCGGGCCGTACGACCCGCACCGACACACTGCTAAATTCTTTAGGTAAGTGGTGTTTGAGGTGACTTGAACTAAAGAAGTGAGCCACAATGTAGTAACGGGTCAGTATCCCCTTGAGAGTGCGCAAGCGGTGATGCTGGGTGGGCTGCAGGACAGGATACAGCTCGGGCCGTAGGACCCGCACCGACACAGTTAGTTAGTTAGTTAGTTTTGCAGGGCTTTTTCCGCACTTAGCCTCACGATTGGGCCATTGTGCGTGTTTGCCTCTATTCCAACCAGCCCAAATCCTCCCAGAAGGCTAGCAGCCTGCCTAGGCCACTAAAAATTTCTGGGAATGATGTTGGGTTTTTTAGAATGTCTGCTCGCTGTTTTTCCACACTTGTGCACTCCATGAGTACATGCTGTGGCGTTTCCTCTTCCTCGAGGCATCCTCTGCATCGAGGGCTGTTTGTTACACCTATGTTAAATAGGTGCTTGTTTAGGAGACAATGGCCTGTTATTATCCCTATAACTCTGCGTAGATTGTCGCGCGTTAGTTTGGCGAGGTTGCGGGCAAGCTTTTTAGATGGCATCTGAACTGCATTTTTAGTTTGCCTGCAGCCTTCACTGTTTGTCCATTCTAGCAGATGGTTTTTTGCGGTGTCTTCTCGCAGCCATGTTTTTATTTGGGCCTGCGGTATAGGTAGTAGCGGTTCTGGGCCAAACACTATTGTCGCGGATCCCTTTTTCGCGAGTTCATCGGCTGCGTCGTTGCCGAGAGAGTTACTGTGTCCCTTGATCCACTGCAAGGTTATCTTATTTTTCCTTTCAATGTGTTGGAGTGCGTTGTGGCATTCCAATATGAGGGCAGAGGTTATGGTGTTGTTTTGTAGAGCTTGAAGCACGGATGCACTGTCCGAGACAATTTTGATGTTGAGGTCTCCGACGTCTCTGGCTGCAACCGCCTGTGCTGCTCTGATAATTCCGATACATTCTGCTTGGAAAATTGTGTTTAGTTTGTCCAGGGTGGTTGATATGTTGATGTTTAAGTCGTACGAGAATACTCCGGCTCCAGTTCCTAGTGAGGTTTTGGAGCCGTCTGTGTATATCCTAACTTCTCTGACGCCAGAGTTGTCTTTCCGTTCTTCGGTAAGTTGGATAATGTATTCTCGATCAAAGATGTAGTGGCATGGTATCCTGTCCATGGGTGCATCTAGAAGGAGTCTTTCCTTCGTGATGTCCTCCATGATTTTGGAGTGCGTTGTCATAGTGTTTTGTTTCCATAGCCCATTTGCTCTTAGTCTTAAGGCAGCTGCCTTTGCTTCTTCCTGTATGACCAGATGAAGAGGTCTGAGGTTCAATAGGAACTCTAGGGCGGCTGATGGAGTGGTTCTCATACATCCTGTAGCTGCCACGCTCGCTAGGCGCTGCAAGCTTTGTAGTTTGGATTTGATAGTGGACAGTTGCGTTCTGGGCCACCACACAACTGATCCGTAGGTTAAGGAGGGTCTGATAACTGACGTGTATAGCCAAACTGTGATTTTTGGATTAAGACCCCATTTTCTGCCAAGGAGTCTTTTACACTGATAGAATGCTATACAGGCCTTTTTAATTTTGTTGTCATCGGAATTCCCCAGTTCAACTTGCTATCGAGAGTGATGCCCAGATATTTTACTTGAGTTGATAGGGTTAATTCGGTGTTAAATAATTTTGGTAGTTTTAGATTTGGTAGCTTCCTTTTGTTAGTGAAAAGGATGAGCTCTGTTTTTTTGGGGTTGACTGACAGCTGGTGTTCCTCACACCATTTTTCTACAATCTGAAGAGCAGCACGCATTACATCACAGAGGATGTTCTCTGCATTTCCATTTATCAGAATTGCTAGGTCGTCTGCATAACCAATGGTAGTGTAGCCTCTTAGTACGAGAGCCCACGACCAAAACCATGTCTCATAGCAATACGGCAAAAACCCTATAAAATCGTTAGATTGTATGATTCTGAACCCGACTAGGTGTGTAGTAACGGTCGAAAGTGTAGCAACTGCGTGGGAGGCCATTTCTGCTGTGTCAAAAAAAAAAGACAGTCGGTATTATAGCAATACGTCTGATAGTGAAAATGTACATAGATTTTACAATTGTATTACGAAAAAGTTTGTTTTCAGACATTTTGCGCGTAGCATATAGCCTGAGCGCATTTTTGAAAATGTCAACAAATTTAGCCGACCTGTATCATAGCAATACGGATATTATTTTTTTTCAACTTTTCGTATTGCTGCCATGATTACCAATAACCTGTTTTCAGACACTTTAAGTGTAGCATATACTCCCAAAAACGAAAATAACGTTTCGGAGTCGCCTGGCCGACGCCTCTGTTAAATGTTTTTTTAAATTTACAGCCTTCATAGATATTCAAGAATCTCTCTTGTCTATTATATGTACTTTGACAGATGACAGATGTCATTACTTATTTCTTTTGTAAAAGTTACTCAAGTGTGCTTTAAATAAAACCAAAACTATCAAATCAATCAGTATTTAATTTCAACAGCCTCAGCGCTTGTTACGCTCCTGCCCCTTCCCTTCCCTTCATCCCAGTTTCCTTTTATGCGATTTATTTCAGTCCTTCAACTTCAATGTTAAGGTTTCGGGTAAATTCTTTGTTAATTATCATCTAATAAATTCAGGGTCGCAACGTATTCATTGGTTATTAACAGAAAATTCAAGATGCCTCAATACGATTTTTAAATGATATCTGAGTATCGAAAAGTTGTCTGATAGAGAAGGTGCTACACTTAATTTGTCTGATATAAATTTTTTGCACATGTGGACAACTTATTTTATCATGTCCAACAATTTTCAGACATATTGCTATGATACCGATCGGTAAAATTTGTTAACATTTTCAAAACGGTCTCAAAATTTAATGCGTTCACATTTCCGTCTGAAAATTGTTTTGTTCGCATCAAATAACCAAAATTTACTAATAAAAAAGATTTTCAGACGTATTGCTATGAGACATTTTTTTTGTCTCATTTTTAATTTTTTTAAGTGATTTTACGGGTTTGCGCTACACCACTAACGTCTGAAAAATATGTTTTCGGTATCTCAGAACTATCATTCAACTACAGTCAGCAAATCAGACATATTGCTATGATGCAGTTCGGTAAAATTCTTTGACAATTTTGAAAATTCGGTCAGATCAAACGCTACGCGGAAAATGTCTGATATTGGTATTTTCGAGTTCAGGATAATCGTATCTATCGATTTGATGCAGTTTTGGCCATATTGCTATGAGACAAAAAATTTGGTCGTGGGCTCTCGTACTATCTTTCGTTCAGTGCCCTCAAGAGGCTGTCTACTACGATGTTCCATAGGAGTGGTGACGGAATGCCCCCTTGGGGGCACCCCTTGACCACCCTTGCACGGGTGATCGTTTTTACCGCAATTTGGACCGCCCTTTTACTGACCAGCTCATTTATCCATTCCGTTATGACTGGTTCTACTTTCAGTTTTTGTAGGGCATGGTTGATGCTGTTGTGCATTGTTTTAAAATGCCCCTTCTATGTCAATAAAAGCGGCAAGTGTTGATGCTTTGTTGTTAATGGCCGATTCTATTTTATGCACTACCATGTGTAGTGCTGACTCTGTTGATCTGCCTTTCCTGTAGGCGTGTTGCTGTGGGTGAAGAGATCTGGTCTTTAACACATCGTCTCTTAGGTGTCTATCTACTAGTTTTTCTAGTGTTTTCAGGAGAAATGAGGTTAGGCTGATAGGCCTGAAGGATTTGGCTAGGGTGTAGTCTTCTTTGCCTGGTTTAGGCAGGAAGACAATTTTTGCTTCCCTCCATTGCTTCGGTACGTATTTGAAAGCTATGCAGGCTCTATAAATTTGTAGTAGGTGATGAGTGATTTGGTTCGAGTGCCATTGTAGAAGCGCTGGGAATATGCCGTCCAGTCCAGCGGATTTAAATGGTTGGAAGCTTCTCAGGGCCCAGCCAATTTTATCCGTGGTTACGATTCTACTTGCAGTTTCCCATTCTTGGATAGTTGGTGCTTTTTTGTGTTCATCTTGCCATTCGGAGTCTGATGCAATCTGACTTTCGGGAAAGTGGGTCTCTAGGAGTAGTTTGCAGGTTTCGTGGTCTGTATTTGTGTAAGTGCCGTTTTCTCTTTTGAGAGAGCCCAGGAGATTAGTGTCCCCTTTGGACAGTATTTTCTTGACTCTCGCGGCTTGGTTTGTTGAGTTTATGCTGCTACAGAATTTGTGCCAGGCTTCCGTCCTCCTGAATCTGATACGTTTTTTGTAGTGTTTCTGTGCTGTTTTGTATTTGTCCCAGGCTTCAGTGGTCCTGGTATTTTTTGCCTGATTGAACAGTGTCCTGAGTGTCTTCCTGAGCCGTTCAAGCTCTGGCCCCCACCATCGATTTTTATCCGAGTCGATAGGTATGACGGCGGGACAGGCTTCTTCATAACTGCTCGTTAAGGCAGCGGTCAGGAACTGTACATTGGTTTCTATGTTGTCTGTGCTGAGTGTCACGTCAGAGGGTTCGAAGTCGTTTAGTTTTTTGGTTAGTGTGCTTGTGTATTTTGTTGTATCTGTCTTACGGGGGTTACGATATGGGGTGGGGTTTGGTGGTTTAATGTTTATTTGGAAGCAGATGCGTCTGTGGTCTGCGAAGGACGGCTCGTTGGATACTTGCCATCTTTCGATGAGATCTGCCGCCAAGTGTGTTGCCAGAGTGATGTCGATAGTGGTTTGGCATCTGGACGTTACAAAGGTGGGCTCTGTGCCTCTGTTTATAATGTTCAGATTGCTTTGGAATAGATATTCAGTTAGTTGCTCACCCCTTTTGTTTGTATCCTTACTTCCCCACAGAGTGTGATGTGCGTTGCAGTCTGCTGCAATGATGATGTCCCAGTTACTGGCTTCGCAGTGTTGTACCAGCTCGACTAGTTCCTTTGAGGGAATTTCGCCTTCGCCTGGCATATACACCGAAGCAAGCACTAGGGTTGTTTGGTCCTCTGTAGGGTTGATTTTAACGGCTGTAAGGTCTCTAGAACAGAAAGGGTTAATTAAGGTGGCATTCATGGTTTTGGGTATGACAATACACGTTCTTGGTTTTTCTGCTGGTGTGTATAGTAGTGACTTACCACTGATGTTGTTCAAGCCGAGTATTTTGTTGTTTCTGATCCAGGGTTCCTGGATCAGTGCGACGGTTTGGTTGTCTTCCTCCAGCACTCTGCGTAAAGTGACCGCCGCAATTTGTTTGTGCTGGAGGTTGGTTTGGATGTCGGTGAGGGAGCTAAGGGCTGGGGCTACGTAGCACGTCATCTTCGTCGCTAGTTACCCCCGCGCTTATCAGCGGCGAGCTCGCCTCCATCCTGCTCGGACCCGGTTGGGGAGCGGAGGTGGAAGGCCCTGGAGTTGGCGTCGTGTCGTTTTGCCCTGTCGCTTGGTTTGTTTCGGCCGTGGTCGCCTCTACTGAAGGGAAGAAGCGAATGTACCCACTTCCCGTCATGTGGGCTACCCGGCGGTCTCTGTCCAGGATGGTTTGCCTCTGGTCTTCGGGGATTCCCAGGACAAGGTGAACCACCTTCTCCTTGGAGCCAGCCTCGCCAGTTTGGTCAGTCACCGACATGTCGTAACACTGCCAGGAGTCGACTTTGTACCAGGGGTTCTGGGCACAAAGGACTTTCTGCAGTATCGCGGAGTCGGTGATGCGGGTATGTATCAGGAGGCCTGCTCTGAGCCTCTTTTTTAAGTCTGACTGTCTGATGACAGCCAGTGTGGTTTCGGGTATAGGTGACGCGATGTTCTGGACTTCCCTCTCGAGCCAAGTTAGAGCGTTCGCGTTCTCACACCACATCGCGAGCACCCCATCCATGAGGAAGGGGCGCCCCCGATAAGATGGAGTTTGCGCGCTCGGAGACGGCGGGGACAGTACCGCTTGCAGGATTCTATCATCGATAGAAGACATCGTTTCCCTGAGCTGGTCTACCTGCTCCTGCGAGAGGTCGCGTGGGGGGACAGTGATAACCGCTACTCTCAGATGCGACTGGCTCGCGTCTGCGTAGCTCACCGTCCGCCTCTGCCTCGTGTCGGTTCTCGGGCGCTTGGCTTCTCCCCTGGGAGTCCGGGTTTCGTCCGGCCGAGCTCGCTTCGAGGAAGCACGCTCGTCCGGGCCATTCCCGGCCCCAGTTTGCTCCCCTGCGGGAGCAATGGAAGCCACCGCCTCGATACGTCGACCTCGGCCGCCTCTCGGTTTCCGTCTCCTCTTCGGCTGATTCGGTGGTCCGTGGAGTGATGGCGGTGACTCCGTTCTGTGCCGAGCCACTCCTGCGGAGGTCACCCCCGTGGAGGTAGATGGCACAGGTTCGCGCTGCGTTTCCGCTGCTGCGGTCGGTGTCACTCCTGTTGTTGCAGGTTGTTGAGCTTCCCTTCTCGCGCGCCCCGTGGGGCGACTGCGTTCTGGTCGGCTTGGCAACCTTTGGTTTGTTGTGGTTGGTGTTTCGGACTGTTGGGACTCCCTCGTCTCGCGCGCCGTGGGGCGACTGCGTTCTGAGTGTCCTGCCGGTCCATGGTTGTTTGGGGTGGGTTTAGCGGCCCCTTTAGAGGGGCGCTTGTGGTGGGCTACTACCGTCCACTCTGACACTCTGGAGGTGTCGGTAGTCGAGGTTGACGGTAGCAGTGTTATGGCCTCTGCTAGGCCTGATAAATCCAGGCTTGGGCCTGGTGTTGAGCACAAGTTGTCCCCCCCAGAATACGTGGGACAGACCGAGTAAGACTAGGTATTTCTTTTGTTGTGCTGACATCTTTTTTTGGTTGGGCGAAGAGGACGCACACTACCTGCCCATGGTGAGTGTGGTACAACATTTTTGGGGGTATTTAATTCCCCAGGGCTGTGTGAGCCTGGAGTGTGGATAGGCGCCGCCACAGGTTCGGCTATACGGGATTGGACTGGGAGAAGGATGGGTTATAGGGGGGGAAATAATGGGGGGTCGGCCAGAGGTTTCGTCTATGCCAATTACTAACAACAGGCTAATAACAGGCGGCAACCTCGAGAAGGATAGTCCACTGGCCATGTTTAGGGGATCTTAGCGACCTGCGCTCCTCCCTAAACCATTCGCCAGACCCAGCATCGGACAGATGCTGGGAATGGGGGAGACGTCAAACAAGAAAGCAAAAGCAGGAAGCAAGCAAAAAGGTTATATTAAGTTGTTTGACGTTGCCCCCGCCTCCCGCACCGACACACTGGTAAGTTCTTTACGTAAGTGGTGTTTGAGGTGACATCATACATATACCTCGGGAGTGCGCAGGCGGTGATGCTGGGCGGACTGCAGGCCAGGATACAGCTCGGGCCGTACGACCCGCACCGACACACTGCTAAGTTCTTTAGGTAAGTGGTGTTTGAGGTGACTTGAACTAAATAAGTGAGCTACAATGTGCTGACGGGGCGATATACCCTCGGGAGTGCGCAGGCGGTGATGCTGGGCGGACTGCAGGCCAGGATACAGCTCGGGCCGTACGACCCGCACCGAAACACTGCTAAGTTCTTTAGGTAAGTGGTGTTTGAGGTGACTTGAACTAAAGAAGTGAGCCACAATGTAGTAACGGGCCGGTATCCCTTCGAGAGTGCGCAGGCGGTGATGTTGGGCGGGCTGCAGGCCAGGATACAGCTCGGGCCGTACGACCCGCACCGACACACTGCTAAGTTCTTTAGGTAAGTGGTTTTGAGGTGACTTGAAATGAGCCCCAACATGGCAACAGGGCGGTATCAAGTACATTTGCTGTTTAAATTATATCTAATTAGCGGACCGGGCAGACGTTGTCCTGCTCGCTATTTTCGCAATTTCCCCCCCCCCCTTTTCCTTTTCCTTTTCTCACCGTTAAACCTTCCCTGAACTTCCACAAATATTTCGAGATTAAAATTAGTCAAATCACATAGAACAGCAACTTGTTTTTATTTATAAGATGAGTGCTCCATAATGTTTTTGCGGTTAACGAAACGAAGTTATAAGGTATACAAAAATACGTATGATTTAAAAAATGGATATGTAGAGTAAATCTGTGACAATTTACACACGTTTATCTGCTGGAAGCTTGTTTTTTGGAATAGAGTGCGCGCACGGTAGCGAGGCGCGTTAAGGTTCCGCGGCTGTGCTCTGTGAGCGGAAGGCTTAGGTCACCAATCACACAGTCACAGTCTTTGCACCCGTACACACCCTCAGTACTTATAGCTTCTTAAAGCTGTAAACTCTCCTCGCAGAGAGCACCAAGACAAGTACCTACCCATGCACGCTCGCGCCGGGCGCTGGGCGCTGCTTCTCCCAGCGGGCCGCAAGGGCAGCCCCGAAGCCAAGCTGTTGGAGCAAGCGCAGCGGCCCCCCGCGGCCCCGCCGAGGAAGCTGCGGCACAAGTACCTGGCGCATATAAGGACGCATGCTACGTATGGGTGAGTTGTAGTTTATATAAGTAACAAATGCTCAGTACTCAAGGGATTCATTTGCGTAAATCTGATAAAAGTTTACAATTCTGATAAAAAGCAACGTCTTCCTCTCAATCCCAAGCTATGTACTGATCACACGAATACGACTCGCATCGAAACACAGTAATATTAAATACAATCTTCACCTTCATCGCTGGTAAACTGAGATCAATCCTGAGATCGTTATCCGGTGAAGGTAAGTCCACATTGCCTTTGGTCGTCCCACGCTGAGCTTTGATCAAATAGGCTTCCTTTATAAAACTTTTCTACTCCAACGACCAACAGTTCTTCTCGCTATATGTCCACTTCCATACTCAGCTTGCATTACGTAGATGACTTTCTTCTTTTCTTTTAAGAGCGGCGTTCTTCCAAGGCCAAATCGAGCAGCCGGTGCGAAGTTTGACAAGCCTGTTGACCCACGAAGACATCCCTGTGCTGGTGGCCATCAACGCCATCGGCGTGTATGTCATCGATGATACTGAGAGTGTGAGTATTTTTGTAGCAGAAAGTGTGTTAAAATCTACTTGCCCAAAACCATGGGACTGCCTGGTTGGTGTAGTGGCAAAGTTTCTGCCTTACATCCGAAAGGTCCTGGGTTCGAATCCCAGGTCGAGCCAAAACCACCAAACTCACCAAACTTTGAGGGTGATGGAACAGTGAGTGCACCTGTGTATTGCGCTCACATTTGTGCACTATAATATCTCCTGCGTAGTTAACTGATCTCTGTTGTGATTGGCCGCCGTGGTTGATATCGGCCAGGAGGACTATTATTATTATGATTACCTATATGTGAAGCGTTTATCACACTGCACCGCGGTCCGCGGGGCGACATACGAGTAATTGCGTATTTTACAATCTAAATCGTTGACGTACTTTTTGTGATACTCTCATAGATTTTGTATGGCGATAGTGGTTAGTGACGTCATCATTTTTACTCGTCAATCTGTATACTTTTTGTGCATCTTTGAGCAGTTAAAAAACAAAACATTTAAGAATAATTAGTTATTATTATTAATTACGTGTTAATTTTCATGAACAGGATTTCGGAATTTATTTTAATTGGTGTCAAATACCCAATTATTATTTATATGCAAGTAAAGTACCTCAGATAGTATAAAAAAAGAACCGCACCACAACACACTGACAAATCATCACCGTGAGGTACCAATAAAATTGTACTGCGCTAACAGAATCCGCAGCGAAGCGCGGTGCAGTGTGATAACCACTTGAGCTTCCTAAATCACAGTATTCTGATAACTTCACTCGCTCGCCATCTCTAAACATTATGGTTTTGTTTCATAGACGGTGCTATTAGGTTTACTCTATGAAGAACTATCGTGGGACATCGGACTTCCGTCAGACGACAACGAAGACTGCTTACCGTGCGTCTTTCTCCAGTTTATGGTCGTGGAAAATGGACTGAGAGTCTCAAAAATTCTTCAGGTATGTTCTAATTATTAGCTAATCATGCACAGAAGGTAATTTTCGCAACCAATGAATGTACCAGTATGATGAGCTGAAAAATAAACCGGTATGGATTTAGAATATCTGTATTAAAATCTACCAGGTTACATTAATTTTACCTGAAGAAGGCAGCTGGTAGTGGCTGGATGCAAAGGGCGGGAGATCGTGCGCTGTGGCGCTCCTTGGGGGAGGCCTATGTCCAGCAGTGGACTGCAACAGGCTGATATAATGAGGAAGGCAGCTGCGAGCTTATAAAAAAACTATCCATCGACGAACATTTTTCAGCTCCAACGAAAACGAGAGGTAATATAAGTTTGATCCGTTTGGTTCGAGTATGTCTGTTTACAGTAAACGTACGCGTTTGTGTTTTTTTGTTTTTCTGTCTGTGAGATCGTCTGTCGCGTGTCTTCCACGCGATTATTCGCAAGATAACAGCTTCGTTGCTCAGAAGAGTGAGAGATAGTCACAACAGCATTCTAAGAACAGTTGCGGAGAATCATTATTCTCCGATTATAAAAAAGTTTGTCCGCACCCTAATTTAGTTTTTATGTTTATTTTTAATATGTTTTACTAACACTAATTTTATAAGTTTCCTTTGTTACTAACACATACTATATATTAATCTTGGTCCGAAATACCTAAATGATATTGAATTTGAATTTGTAACTCCTGAGAGATTGACCGATTTCATAGCCTTTTTGACGTGACAACGTCTTATAAATTGGTTTGCCGGGTGACATTTCAAGAAACTGCGTTACGCTCCGCTCACGTTCCGCGCTCACAATGAGAGCGAGTGAGAGGCACGCGTCCCTTCGACTCGGGCATGGTTAGCCCGCCTAAGAGCGAGTGAGACAGACATAAAAAGTGAAAGGCACGCGTCCCTTCCACTCGAGCACAGTTAGCCCGCCTAAGAGCGAGAGAGACAGAGCGAGAGAGAGAGAGAGAGAGAGTGAGAGAGATAGGCATACACACCGGTTCATGTTATACGAATGAATATTCACATTAAAATTATTTTACCACTCAGAGTCGTTGTCACGTAAAACTTTCGCCCGTATACCGACTTTACAGGCAACCAATTTTTTGATTCAAAATATAATTAATCACGGTGGTGCTTGCTTAGCTATGGCAGGTCAAAAATCCGTCCAGTCGTTGAAGATGTTTTTCTGAGTCATTCGGGGGTTTTTAAACTTTAGTTTATTGACCACACATAATATGCCTGGTTGAATGGTTTATTTATTAATTTAAAATAGGAACACCAACAGTATACATATATACACATTGCTCATCTTAAATTGAAACCTTAGTATTTAAATCTTATATGTATACCTATTATAATGGTTTTCCAGGTGTTCTCCAAGCAGGCGCTGATGATGGACACTCTGATAGAGCATTTCGCGGGGGAGTATCGCAAGCGGCTCGGCCAGGACACGCCGAGCGACCAAGCCAACTACGACTATCACTCAGGTACGTTTGCTAACGTGCTAATTTCTGTCATGACCTATCTTGAGATGATTATTATTATTATTATTTATTTATTAAACAAACAACGTTTTAAACTAAAATTACAATAGTCCCACAAAACTATTTACATAGTTTGTCTGTGGGATCACGAGTCTCTAACATATTAAATCATATCTTAAAAACTAAGTCAAGTTAGATAGAAAATAATTTTTATGTTGTTCCCGTTGTTGTTATTCATTAACACGCTTTTATTAGCTTGGGCTGTATGTATGTTTGTATGTAACGGAATCTTTGAGCTTGATTTTCAACTTCCAACTTCCAGAAATCGAATTAATTTGAAACTTTGCACACGTGTCAAGTACCGATGTCAATGCAATAATTTATAAGAGTTTTCCTTTATTTACAAAAAAAATAAAAATAATTAATAGTTTAAAAAACTAAAAAAACACGCTTGTATTGCTAACTAGAAAAGGGAAAATAATTTCTGTGTACAAAAAATGTATATTACAGTAGAGTAAAAAGCGTGTTTTTTTAGTTTTTTTAACTATTATTTTTATGGTATTACAAACAAACAAGACTTAGTACCTACTGATGCTTAACATTAAACGTAGATTATTTTTTTTAATGGTGGCTGAGAAACTTCGGATGTTGACTTTCCAGCGATCTAGGCTTGTGTTTAAAAGTTTTCCATCAAACCAAACTATTTTGTTTTCTCGTCAAATATCGAAACACCCAAAGATTGAAGAACGACCAAATGTATTCTAACACCAATTTTATTTGCCAGACTCCGGCAGCATATCCCTCCCGCCGCTCTCTCGCCCCGACTCTCCGCAACGGCGGCTTGCCAACAAGTTGTCGAGACTGGCGCTGGCCACACACGATGGACGCGGGAACCTACTAGGGGGAGCTGGTGACTGGGGCGCACACCTCGCTGCACAACCTTGCTGGCTGCTGCCTAAGCACTAGCTGTCGGGTAGACGCTATGCCTTCTGTAAAATAGACGATACAACTGCTATCTAGTGGTCCTTTTTTCGCTCTAAGGCGTTGCCAACAAGTTGTCGAGACTGGCGTTAGCCACACACGACAGGTGCGAGAACCTACTAGGGGGAGCTGGTGACTGGGGCGCACACCTCGCTGCACAACCTTGCTGGCTGCTGCCTAAGCACTAGCTGTCGGGTGGACGCTACATCTCCTATTAAATAGACAATACAACTGCTATCTAGTGGTCCTACATCGCTCAACGGCGTCTTGCCAACAAGTTATTGCGGCTGGCATTGGCCACGTACGACGGACGCGGGAACATAAAAGGGGGAAATTGTGACTTAGGCGCACACCTTACTGGCTGCTGCCTTAACACTAGCTTTCGGGTGGACGCTATGCCTTCTGTAAATTGGACGATACACCTGCTATCTAGTGGTCCTACCTCGCTCAATGGTGTCTTGCCAACAAGTTATTGCGGCTGACATTGGCCACGTACGACGGACGCGGGAACATAAAAGGGGGAAATTGTGACTTAGGCGCACACCTTACTGGCTGCTGCCTTAACACTAGCTTTCGGCTATGCCTTCTGTAAATTGGGCGATACACCTGCTATCTAGTGGTCCTACCTCGCTCAATGGTGTCTTGCCAACAAGTTATTGCGGCTGACATTGGCCACGTACGACGGACGCGGGAACATAAAAGGGGGAAATTGTGACTTAGGCGCACACCTTACTGGCTGCTGCCTTAACACTAGCTTTCGGGTGGACGCTATGCCTTCTGTAAATTTGACGATACACCTGCCATCTACCTACTAGGGGGAGCTGGTGATAAGGGTGCACATCTCGCTGCACTTCTGCCTAAGCAATAGCCCAGCGTACCTCCAAAGGTACACAACTGGATCACTCCAGTGGATTTAATCACCCGCGATCAAAGTACCCAGCTTTATACCCTCATTAACAATCTGTCAGTCTATGACTGCGTCATGGAACTCACCTCGTTGCGTAGACTTGCTGGCTATTGCCCGCCCAAGCACTAGCACAAATGACCAAATAGTTCCAGGACCGCTTCGTTAGTCCAGTGCATAATTTACTGTGGCCAAACAAGGACAGATTTGAATCTCACATGGATGATGATGATGGATGGATTGCCTCGTTGAGCGTATTTATACGACCATGCTACTGATGCCCAAGAACTGGCTACCTACTCACTGTCTAGCTAGAGGACGCTAGTACAACTGTCTAGTGCCATCTCAAAATACAAGTGATGGGAAGAATTTAAGAGTCAAAAACGAACCTATATGCATTTGTTTGTATGTAAATAAAAAGTGGAAGCATGTGTTCTAGTCAAGAATTTATTTATTTGTATTTTAAAAAGATAATAATTAAATGTTGTAAACGACCCTAAATAGTTTCATTACCCAAATGCAGTCATTCCACTAACATGAAGAGTAGAATAACAAGAAAAATAATCAATTTTCTAATTAAATGATTTAAATATTTTTAAATGTACCACACAGGTCACTTTTTATCACAATACAGAATGAATTCAAAATCATGGAAAAGATACCTTTAAATTAGCATCTTTACCTGTCATTAGAATTCTAGTTTGCTGTAATGGCAATAAGTAGCAGGTCTACTATATAAAGTGTCATGATTACTATTCATTCTGTACCTAACATACCAGAAAATTAAGGTTAAAACCACCTGGATTATTTGTACTTGTAATAGTGCCTCATGCGGTTGTAGTCTCTCAACAGAGGATGTTTGTCCAGGTATTCCTCCAAGACCTTGAACCTCGGCCCCGAGAGGTCCTTGTGCCTCGTCAGCCTCACCTCCAGGGTGTGGACTTTGAACGCCAGTTCCGCGCTGATGACAAAAAGTGTTGGTCAATCAAAAATAATGCCCAGATGAGCATATAATTACGGGTAACTTTTATGCGGGAGGTGATCCAAACACTCTAGTTATGAATAGATAGGCATTTAGACATAAGATACGACTTGAGGAATTGTCATTAATTGTTGTTCTTACCTTGAAGCAAAATAAGCACTTTCCTTTTCAGGGGTCAGTATAAACTGGTTAGCTAGGTACCATAGCCTCTTTGCTTTGTACTCCGAATTGAGCTGTAAACAAACAAGTCATAATGAGACTAGGAAATGCAAAGGTCATTCTTACATTGGCAACTTAGGAGCTTAGGGTAGGTAGATACAAATGCCCTAGATCTAACACGTGAGATCATGCCGAGCATTCTGCAAGAAGAATTGATTAACGTGACTTCATTTTCAAAAGAAGTAGGGTGCAGTTTACCTTATCAAATCTCTCCTGCACCATGTTCTGTCTCGCCAACTGCTTAGCTTTGAAGTCATTGATGCACTGCTCTCTGATGAGGGTAGCTTCCTTGATGCTCAACGGCGCCCCCGTGCCGTGACCAGACCCGAACATGCGAGCGAGGTACGGCGCAAGGGGGTCTATCTCCGCCTCTTTCTCTCGCTCTGTCACTTCTGCTCTTTGGGTTTCCTAGAAAAGGACATACATTCTGTTAGTTTTCATACAGAAAGAATAGTCATTGCTAAGAAGCACCCTCGTGCCGTGGTCTTAGCCGAACATGCGAGCAAGGGGGTCTATGTCCGCCTCTTTTTCTCGTTCTGTTAATTTGGTCTTTGAGTTTCCTAGAATGAAACAACATGTTTTGTTACTTTTCATGTAGACTAGGATGATCACCCAACAGAGTGAAATAGAGAACACTGCACTAAAGTTTTTTTATTGAATAATTAGCAGACCCCAACACGTTGTCCTGCCCGTTGTTTTATTTTATTTTTTCTTCATAAGAACTATTCCCGTACACAAAAAAGAATTATGCGTTTAACAACACATTGAGTGATTCAATTTTGTGCGAGTGCACCTGTGTATTGCGCTAACACTTGTGCACTATAATATCTACTACGTAGTTTGATTGTACTCTGTTGAGCTTGGCCGTCGTGGTCGAAATCGGCCAGGAGGACTATTATTAAACTATACCTGTTCTATCCACCCCTTCTTTGCCTCTTCGTTCCGCTCCGTATCAAACAGCGCCACATACAGCAGCGGCTCCGTGAGCTCTTTGTGCCTCTGCCTCAGGTAGCCGTTGATGTCCGTCTCTCGGTCTCGAATGTGCTTCGTCGTCTTGTACTCCCAACTCATGTTGTCGCATAAGGCGTAGTACACGTTAAGGGGACGGGGGTTTTTGGCGCATGGGTCTGCCTGGAATTAAGAGAAAAACATTGCAATGTCAGCATGACTTTACCATGAAAATCTTACTTGACAATCAAAGAGCTCAAGGCAATACCTGCATATATCAACGGGCTGAGGAACTAATCTGTATTGTAGAGCATTAATAATTTATTTGAACGGCATTGAGCAGGTTTGCGAAGTCCCATGACATGAAAAAGTAGCACAAAGCTACTTTTTGACATGCCACAGAAGCAAAAGATGCTTCAAACCAATATTGTAATCTTAGAGCTACAAAGTCAATTCAATCACTTACAATGTAGCCTGACGTTTTATCAGGATAGAACAAGATTTTCCCTCCAGTCTCGGCCAAGTTAGGTTTGATGAAATGTCTGGTATTATTAGTCACGAAGTTGTAAGCGTAGTGGTACAGCAGTTCGATGGTATTCTCTTGGACGTGGAATATTTTCTTCCAAATGTCATCCTTTGCTTCCACTTCGTAGTTTCTGCTGTAAGTCTCAACTACATCTTTAACCTGACGTTTTGGTTCAGCTTTGGTGCCTTCCGTGTATGTTATTATACGGGATTCTAGTCTGTAAAGAATTAATTCAGAGAAATTTTTGGTTATCCAACTAATTCTACCCTATCAAAAATACGATAAGAACTAGAACTTCGCCTATGAAAAACTCGGGTAGATAGTGATGAAGTTGAGCTAACTTTTACCATAACAATAGGTAATAACTACGTAGAATTCTTATGCTTTAACTGATCTTAAAATTATAATGCCTAAATCGATACAAAAAGAAAAATGTCCTACTTAGCGCCAGCGCACACATGTGGCATACTGGACGTCGCGACTCGCGACTGACAGGCGTGAAGTGTGCCGGAAGTGTGGCGTTTCCAATCACCGAGGCAAAATTTCTGACAGTCGCGAATCGCAGCAACACCATGCTGCATGTGTTTCCTGGGCCTTACCTGAATTACACTTACAAATTAAATTGTTGGAATCTCTTAACATAGTTATAGGTTATCTGACAAACAATCTACCTGTCATCTCTATTCGTATAGTATTCATCGAAAGTCAGCGCCGTACAGACTAACTTAGTAAGGTGATCCAATCGAGGATAGTAGTTAAATTCCAGAGTGCGGACCCCTTCCACTGACACGATGGGTGCATCCATAGAATATACATGTTCTGCAAATAGGGGATTTAGTTGAACAAACGTTTTCGTTATCAATAAGATCAGTTTTAAGGTAACCTTAAGATGTAACCGAAGGATGTACAGGTAACTGTAAATAACTCATCCTTCGGCTTCGGCAGATGGGTATAAAACACTCACTAAGTAGATGATCACTTCTGCCAATTCCAAATGTTTCTCGTATTTCTCTACCAACGTGATCGATTTTTACGGTTTCCATCTTGTCCACTCTGTTTTTGTACCATTCATATCTGGAAGTTTGATATTTAAGAAATACATGGGAAAGAAAATTAATTCAAGTATGTCACTTAATGGTGCAGATTTTAAAGTTCACCTTTGTAACTAATTACTTTTACTTTAGTGATTGAACGAAATTGAATGCTTACGTCAACAAGGGTACAGTGAGCGCATAGTCTTCAAATATCTTGACTCTTTTGATAATACCATCTCTTTCAGAATATGGCGAAAACTTCTCTAGAACCACCTTCTTGTAAGCTATAACCCTATGGCTGCCTGGATATCTTTGCTCGTATTCTGTAAATAAATTGTCAAGAAAATTTATGCTGCGTGTTTATAGAAGCAGGAAGCAGTTTGATAACTAACGCGCCGGAGGTAAGAAGACATTTCAGTATTACCTCTTATGTTAAGCACAAAACATGTTAATTTTATAATAAGCTGAATGGACAAAAAGAACAATTATTTATACTGTCAAAATTAAAATCCTTATAGAACTAATCGTAGCAAAACTAAGACAGTAGCAGAAAAAATTACGGAAGCATCTGTTGAATTACTTTACCAGATGACAACTGCTGGAATTTTTAGAGTACATATACATTACCATCTGCAGTGATATCCAGTTTCTCCACCCAGCTGGCGGGCACATCAAGGTGCTTTTCTGTCTCCACGGCTGTTTTCTTGTCCGTTACATCAATGCCGGTGATCTGACGTCTGTAGAATGGCTCGCCGGCCAAGAGGTGCTCCCAGCATGTCAGATCTGCTAGATCGTAGTTGAGGGTCCCTAGGCCAGCGTCGCATTTTTGAAGGTTAACCTTGAGAAGTTATTTCGATTGAATCGAAGAGACATAATGACATGACGTCAAATGTTGGAGACCTATTAGCCTAATTATTTATATTTATTTAGTTCATAAGTTTTGAAACATAGCGATATTGAAAGCGCCTACTAAAATTTCATAGCAATACCTCTTTAGCTACTCAAACTACTTAATAAACCACTTATAAAGCGATCCCGAAAAATCCTTCAAATTCTCAAGATACCCCGAACATCATAAAAAAACGAGGGGGGTGAAGTTTATTTAGTAATATTAGCGTATCCCAGTTTTTTACGAATAGAACTTACAATAGAAATATAAAATATAAATTTGAAATACTTGATTTAACCAACCAACTCACATAATAATTCTCATGGTTATACACCGAGGTCAGGTACTGGTACTGGGGTGAGTCCAGCGGGTACCCCTTACCCTCGCTGGGCTCGATAAAGAAGGGTTCCTCCACACCCATAAAGCCAGGCAGCACCAGCACCCAGCAGTGGGTACGCCAACCGTCTATAGGATCTGGGAGGGGCGCTTCTAATTCCTGCAAAGGAGATTTGCCATTGACATTTTAGTACAATTACAAGTGGAAGAGTGTACGATGGGTCTTGGTAAGGATCAGCTAGGTTGGCTAGACCCTTAATGAAGATCGGCTCCTCAACACTCATAGAGCCAGGTAACACCAGCACCCAGGAATGGGTGCGCCAGCCGTGTATAGGGTGTGGGAGAGGTGCTTCTACATTTAGTATAGTGACAAACGGACAATTTTATGGTAAATGCAAGTAAGTATGATATGGGATAGATAAAGACAGACACTAGTGAAATTTGCAAATGATGCATTATTGTATCTCAGACAGCTGTTCAGTTGTTCTCATAAATTATTTTCGAACTTGAATATTTCTTGCTTTGGGTGTTTCGAGAGCAGGTCCCCACAAAGAGGACGCGGACCGCATCAAGCGCAGGACCGATCGCGGTGGAGATACTTCGGGGCGTATGCGCAATATTGGACGTCGAACGGCTGACATGATGGGTGTTACTCCGGCGATGCATTAAATGTCAACTCACCGCGATCCTCCTCTGCCTCTCTCTCTCAATTTTGTCGAGCTCGGCCTGCTTCCTAGCCGCCTCTTTCTCTTCCATCTCCGTGCAGTACTTAGAGGTCAGGTCGGGTAGCGGCACCAGCCTGTACCGCGGCTCTTCGGTTGGCGGTTCGGGCTCAACCACCACCTTGAAATAAATAGATTATATAACTGAACAGCTTACATCCAGTCAAAGTAAATTAGGTATTTTTTTTGATGAAATAATTGAAAAAACAACGCCGCAATAAAAGGGATGATGACGTCACCACCAATCGTTGACATACTCTTTATCATCCGTCAAAAAAAAAACGATCTGCTGGATACTCTTGATACGAAATACTCTTACGTCACGTCATTTTAGACGCTAACGTGACCGTGGTCCTGGGCATAAAGAATATTGTCAGATGGCCCCTCAGGATTTAAAGGTTAAAAACCAACGTGTAAGAGTGTCAGAAATCGGAATCGAATCGTCAAGTCAATTGAATATTTACTGAATTTTGTTTTATCAAAAATTGGTTTCTACAGCTTCTTGGAAATAATTTGGTTTTATTAACTTCATGGACGTTATGTTTTTAAAACGCAATGGTTTTGAAAATATTAACGATAAAGGTATCTCGAAAATATTTTGGATTCATCAATCGTAGCTTCGTAGACGCTGGTCAGTTTCGTAGCATTTCGTGCTACGATGGAGCTACGACTTGAAGGACTAGTATCTGTCCTACAGACGAAGTTATAATTTCGTTTTTGTGCTTATTGTGTGTGCTTAAGAGGAAGAAGTCCTACTTAGTTGCCTTCGCTGCCGTAGGTGGCATGCGTTAACCATTTACAGGGCAAAGTAAAAGTATGTATATTTACTTGTACCTCTCTCCAGATCAGCCAGGACACCGTCACGTGCGCCAGCTCGAACGGGTTCAATCAATCACAAGATTTTCTGTCTTTCCTGCCAGTGGATGTTTTATGCTGTACTTTTCATATAGTTACTAGACCATGCTGGATGTCTTAGGTCATATACGTAACATAACGCAGGCGCAAGCAACCACCGTTCTCATACGGCCTTTAGGTTTTGTTACAGCATGTAGAATAAGTTGCAGAGAATGTACCTCTCTCTCGTCCGGTATCTCGGGGCAGATGGTCCTGTACCGTATGGCCATGCAGACGTCCCGCTTAGCGCATCCGACGACAACGTACGCGTCGTAGCCCGCGCCGATCAGCCACGACACCGTCACGTGAGCCAGCTCGAACGGGTTCCCGCTGCGTCTTATGATGGCCGTATAGGGCGACATTAGCCGCTCGGGCTGGAAAGGATGAGATATAAAATATAAAATCGATCAAATGACTAGAGAAGGGAATTATGATATGTCAGAAGAAAGTCGCAATGGCACAAGAGGGGGGGGGGGGAGGAAATTTTTAAGCAGTCTGGTCTTAATACATGTACTATACTGTAGCGCCAATAATGCATACTTTTTGTTACTAAAATCCAACTCTCCAACCATATACCCACGCACGGTAAATGGGGTAGGTAAAATTACCACCATTCGGATTCCAAACCTATTTTCCCAGTCAAAGCCCTATGAAGATTTGTTGTTTAAATACTGCTGATTTTTCCCGTATGTTCTGTATGTTCTGTGTAAGGCGACATCTATGTTAACCCAAGGGAAATATTCATACTCGTAGACAGGCAGATGAAAAGTAAGGTCCTCTTTCCAAGTTAAAAGTTCCGAAGAAAATCACTAGATGGTTTTCAAGCTACGATCTTATCAAAATTATGAGATGTTAAGGTGCTGGTGTATTTTTTTATTATTTAATCCTTATTTAATATCTTCTAGAGAACACAACAAGTCTTCTTATTCATTTATTTTGGTGACAAATAAGTGTATGAACAAGTCATTAAAGTAAGTAGGTCAAAAAGTTGTCGGTTAGAAATAAATACTTTGATAGATATTATTTCGTAGGTACTTATAAAAAATAATCATTCTTAATTGAAAAGTATCTAGTGCGGCACAATTAAAGCCACCAAAAATTATTAGCGACCCGCTAAATAAAATCAAAATGTTATTCTTTTAAACGAAAACAATCACAACCGCGCCTGAAGCTCGGCTCACGCAACAGATAAACTTTCAGCCACGAGGTGGGCGCGATGAAAGTTTCAGTTTGTTTTGGATCATAAGCGGCGCGGGGAGGGGTGAAGGCTTTAGGGCTGAACTTTTTGTTTTCAAAACTAGTAGGTACTTTATATAATTGGTATTTTATTAAATATCAAATTTTCGCCCACGACTTTGTTCGCGTATTATAGATTTTTCATACAAAGCTTCAAATGTCTGTCAGACACACACGAACTCCATTTCGCTGATTCCAAAATTGGCTGGATTGATGGAGTGGTGTTAGTCTCATGGTGTCAATATGGGCTTATCAAATATGTAGGTACGCACGGCTACACGTCAAGTTAATCACCACGGTATCTTATGCCTTCATAATATGGGTGATTTTGCAACGAAAATGAGAGTAGCCTGATGTGGAGCCGTGTGTACTTAATTAATACAAATGACAGCTCAATGCAAACTCAATTTATATTAAATTACTCTTAAAATCCGAGTAATTGGAAAGACAACATTGTTATTTTTCCATCTCTATCTCTAAATTGAACGACTAGGCACCGTGATCAAGCAATTGCGTGCATTTGTGCAAAAAAACTTGATATTATGACTCGATGCTGATTCTGAAATTCGAATTCCTACATTTGTTTCTCGAGTTACCCAATCAAAGTAAAACCCTATTCATTGTTTTCGCGTTACGGGCGCTAACTTTTTCGCAGGTTTATTCGCCCAAAAACTGATTTCAAAGTTACCAGCCCTAAGCCCGGGGGACGCCCCTTCAAATTGAATTCGAAGTTTGAAAACAAAGTCGTTGGCCGCAACTTTTGCTGCCAACTTTCGTTTTCGGTTGGAACTTCGTTCACTCTCACTCACTATTCATTTTTACTTTGACCAGTTTCATTGTTGTTCTGCGATTTACTAAAAAGTTGAATTTAAACTTTGGTGCACGGAGTGCGAATTGAGAATTCGTAGTTGTATATTGCCTATGAAATTTATCGTAGGTATGTTGCAAAAGATAGCTCTGACTCTTTAAAAAGACTTGCCTTTGGAAAATTACGTGCGTACGGTGTAGTGAGTTTGAGCATTAAACGTTTTGAATACTTTTCTTTTTCTTTTAGGTGTTCTCCCGAATTTTTATTGCTGTGCTTGTGCATTTGTAACCGTGGTTTTACCCGATTGCAGCAAAGCCAAAAAAATGCGGTCATATGCTTTTGGCTAATTAAAGCGTAGAATCACCGATCAAGTTCTCGTTGCAGACATACCTACTTTTCTTTGTTGAAACTGATTCGACTCGTGTAGTTTAGCTCTAAAATTTAGTATTCGAATACACGCCAGAACGATTGCATTCGATGTTCGGTTGTTATACACCGAATTTTCCACCTCAAGTAATAGCCGACCACACCGCACAGTCCGGGCGCTGTGCCGTCTTCTAGAACAGAACAGAGTAACGCTCGGTCAAGCTTGCTCAAAGCGGAGAGCTCTAATTTGCGCTGCAGCCTGCTGGCAGTGTAGGTTGAATGAGTAGGCTTGGTACTTAGTGATTTGCACTAAACCACAGGTCTTGGTCTTAATGTAGCATGTGATGTCAAGGGACACGTGTTTCCCGTTAAATCATTGAAAACAGGGCTTTTCTGAAAACCCTACTCGTCCTACATTATTTATTAGTGACAACGAATGTTTGATATTACAGGCAAGGGATTTCTTCACGCAATACTCGTATCGGGCGAAAAGCGCCTTGATGCACAGTATGATGAGATCCTATTTTGAGAATTTAACTGTGCATTGTGACTGTAACAGTAAACTTACGCACCTTTGTCCCTCGCTATGTCTGCAATAGCTTTGTCTTAATATTTCAATACGCTAGAAGACACCACCACCACACCACAATCGTTGACACATTCTTTATCATCTGTCAAAACGACCTGCCTCCAATAGATTTTGTATGGGAATACTAAAATTCGACGTCATAAAATAGTAATAATAAATTCTATGTAAATAAAAATTGGTTATCTACAGCTTTTTGGAAATAAATTGGTTTTACTAGCTTCATAGAGGTTATGTTTTTAAAACACCTTGGTCTTCAAAATATTTACGATAGGTGTCATCATGACTATTTTAATGGAATATCATTATGGGTGTCGATCACAACTTTAGACCTACATAATAAGATATAATAAACCATGGACTTCCCAGCCTTTCTGTTTTGTGTTACCACGGAGCAGGTTGTTTCTGAGACTGTATGTTGCACATACCTACTCGTATATGCTAGCTCTGGCTATATGCGGAACCTAGATACGGGCAAATGAGCGTATATTCCGAACCGAATGTGCTATTTGTGATCGGGAGGTGCGGCTTAAGAAAACCTCGCAACTTGTGACCTGCTGTAGGATTAAATAGTTTTGAGGCACTAATCAGCAACTTGTGACCTGCTGTAGAATCAAATAGTTTTGAGGCACTAATCAGCAACTTGTGACCTGCTATAGGATTAAATAGTTTTGAGGCACTAATCAGAGTAACCAATATCAGTAAAAATATATTTTTGCTAATTTCTATGTAGGTTCCTAGGCACTAAAATAGCCGGTGTCTTATTTGAATTAATTTTTCTTTGTTTTATTGAGCCTTTTTATCCCCCGACTAAAAAGATGGGTACTATAAGTTTGACCCCTACTCTGTTTGTGTGTGTGTGTGTCTGTATGTGGCATCATAGCTCCAGATCGGATGGTCTGATTTCAGTGCGGCTTTGGTGTTCGAAAGATAATTTAATCACGTCGGTTCTTAGCTATGTTTACGTTCACCAGCTGTTTTCATGGCTTATTCAGGACTTTCTACTGGAAAGTTATTTTCTTTTCTAGAATAAAATACCAGTCAATAAGTCTGACAGCCTAACACGACTACGACAAGATTCTAGGTGATATCCTGTCTAGTTATTTATATAAGCAACAAGATATGTTTAAGATAAAAAAAATATATATTTTGCATAACATTAAAAATGCATTGTTCTCGTATTAGTCTTGGAAGGCCTGGACCCCCGGCTAGGGAGGGGCCGCTATCGATGGCCGACCTGTATCGATTCGTCCGGGCGCGAGCGTCGCGCCGCGTACAACGCCACTCATGCGAGCGTCGTGCTGCGCCTCTAATTGACTATGCTGCGACAAAATTTATCGATATCGATGATTTCATTTGTTAATTTCTTCTACATTATACAATTTTAAAAATACATACATACTACAACTTCTTTTACATATTATCTTTTTTAAAATAATTGATCCGTAATTGAATATCTAACTAAAGTAAAATAGGGAATAAAAGAAAACTGGCGGCCGCCTGCAATAATAATTAATCTTAGAGTTCTGGCCTAGTCTACTCGCCGAGATCTTTAAAATGGGTCATCAATCATATTTGGCCCTAGCACCGCGACACAGGCTGGTGGGAAAGGAGTGCTATTACACAATAATTAAAAGGTTACTTTGTTAAATTTGCATACTTATTTTGATCTTAACTTAATATTATTACCATAATTATAAATGTTTATACGAAGAAAAGTAATGTATTCATAGGTATTTTGTAAACGTATATTAATTACAAAAAATCTTGCAAGGCTAAGTAAAGAAACACTTGTCTTAACGCATAGCTCTTCTTCCTGTAAATCAATACATCATGTAAGCACCGAAGTGAAAAATGTAGCAACAAGATAACATAACTGTTATATTTTATCGATAATACAAAAAACTAAATGAGCACGACTGCGCGTAATAGGGCGCTCCAAGAACGGCAGTCCGCGCGAGTGATTCGCGCCACCCGCCGCCGCGTGGTCGCGACGCGGGCTAGGGTTGTGACATACATTATTTTTCAATTTTATTTTTATCGATATTTTTTTAAACTACCTTTTTAGATTTGAAGACCAATTAAAATTGATTAAGTAATGAATGGAAGGTTTTTGATATCTTGTTAGTTGATACATTATGTAAAACGCTTTAATAATGAAGACATCAAATACCAAAGTAAGAAACTCTTGTACCCACCCAAGCTGAAAACTAATTCGAAGTTTAAATTCGTAACAGCTCCCGGTCGTTACAGTAAACAAGGTCCTGTCCCAGCCCGCGAGCGGCAAACAAAGGAGTGTTTTTGTCACGCGGCGCCGCCCTCCCGCGGCGATCGTGTCCGTGGCGGCGAGCGGCCGCGGATCGATAGCGGCTCCAGATCTCTCGGCCTACGCCGCCTCGCCGACCATTTGCCTACCTCGACGCCTCGAGCTCGTGTGTACATAACCTCCACCCACCACCC
Source organism: Pyrausta despicata (assembly GCA_963921415.1). NCBI lineage: Eukaryota > Metazoa > Arthropoda > Insecta > Lepidoptera > Crambidae > Pyrausta > Pyrausta despicata. Next base: position 11,767,534 of record OY992860.1, on the reverse strand, counting down.
GATACACCCCCGCAGATTACCGCCTACAAAGCAAACTTCATTGGTACGTGCATGCAATATGCGCAAGGAGGCCCGAATTGCGCCTCGGACGCAACCCAGATTGCTTTGATATCTTAGCCCTGGCTATTGCATGTCGAATCTTAGGTAAAGGCTTTATTTGGCAGTGTTTCCGTGTACGTCTTGGACCGCAATCACGTTAATTACTCAACCGATGGCGAGCCGGGCCGGTATTATCTGGAAAGCGGCCGCTCTATATAACCCTAATTTTGCCATCGACTCAACTCCGGTCTGTGTACCGCAACACAAAGCCATACATATATATACTAATAAAGCTTTGGGGTCTTTAGACATATCAAGCTATTATTATGGTATCGACAGAGATCATTCAATGACTCTTAAGACTTACAAATTACCACTGTATAATACAAATATCGGGCACGGCACGATAGTAAATCATTAATAGTAGTTATTAGAAAGCATCAGCTTGAAAACAATTTAAGTTTATTAGTATTATCATCAATCATTCAGAAGTCGAGCTTGCATCAATATTACTTTGATGCAAGTTTTGAAGATGCAAGATGAAAAATCCAACTAAGTAAAACCTTAAAGTAAGTACCGTAACAAATAAAAAATACAAATTAGCAACCAAATCGCCGTGCTTAAAATGAAAATAGCAATTTAAATCATCTCATTAATTAGAAGCGAAGGTAATGCACGCGACACGACAAACACGAATGAATATCAATAGGGAGGGTGGGGGCCCGTAAATCGGCCAAGTGCAGCGACTCCGAACTCCCTCGGACGAAAGTGGGAAAGTTCGCATTTACATATTGGCCTCGCCGACGAATTTCCATTCAAACTTCTATCGCCTACGCCTTTGATGGCACGCTGAAAACTTTTTACGTCTGCGTTTTTTATTTATGGGACCAACGGTTTGAGTACGTGTTTTGAATTATACACGAGAAAACTTGATATTTGGTGATGTGATTAAGAATAAATGTTTTTGATTTAGTGGATACGAGCAGATATAATGATCACGCACTCAGTGCAGTACAATCGTGAAAGAAAAAAAGATTTACTATGTACCTATTTATATTATTATATTTTTTGAAAGGCATTTATGGCCATTGCCCAGCAGTGGGACAGTAATCAGACACGACAAAAAATATAAAGTGTGGGCACACTTTATATTTTTCTGTTAATTTTTACAGCAATAGCAGAGCTAATTTCCAACGACAACAATAACAGAACTTTGTTTACCACAGTCGATAGCTGAAAGAATAAGATGCATCAATATTTTCTGAATCAAGCTAAGAGAGTTAACGGCATCCTCTCTCATAATAAAGAGGAGCGAAAAACAAACAATAAAGCGCTGAATGAAATGAGTACGGGCACTGAATGTGAATGGACTGCGGATGCGGGTGTCGCAGCGATCGCGGCGGTGGCTTTTGGGAATATTTTAGCGTATTTCAATAAAGGCGCGACATCTTTAATCTACGGATCGGGTTGGGGCATAAATCTTGCAGGTCCGGAGCGAGTTCTGAATCATTTAGCGTGGCGCGCCCCGCGCTTCCGTCCGGCACGTGCTGCCCCGCCCGGCGCCCCCCGAGAGCTGCGTCTGTCTTGCCGAGACAAAGGGACGGTAGGGATGCCAAGAGAGATTTAGTGTATCGATAAAACTCGAAATGAGGGTTTAAGGCCTCTAGCACACCGATGCAATCGCATGCAAATCCGAAACAAAGAAAAATCTGTTAGTTATATGGCAGCGTTTCGCAAATGCTTTGTCTCTCTCTCTAATATTAGCGAGGGGAAATGGTTGCTCCTTGTCGGTACGGTTTCGTAGGTCACTGCAAAACGGCCGCTACACAGACGCATACATTTCGCTTCTGCTATTTCCAACCATGATTCAATAGTAAGAACTGGGATATATATAATGGATTGAAGTGTCTTCCAAATTTTCAGTACATCCACCCAAACGATATAAAAATTCTTTTTCGAAAAAACTGCAGAACCGAAGAAGTTTTGTTCCGCAGTATTATCACAGGGATTCCCTTCCGCATGCGAACGCGTCAGTGTGCTAGAGGCGTTAGTTACGTCTTTGGCGGTTGATTAAAATAAAAAGACTTTATAAGGCAACAAATTAAACCTGCGCTGCGATACACATAATATCAAGTTATTAATTCCAATATGTTTTGATAGACTCTTGACCAAGCTGATTTAAGGTACTGTATTCCAACAACAGACTTCTTTGAAATAAGTAACTTATTGTGTGTGACCAATGCGCACACCTCAATAGGTAAAAGATAAACATATACCGGTGTCTGATCTCTTGTCAGGCATGTAAATAGTCAGCTTTTTGAACACTGAAAAATTGCTATCTCTGCCGCCCAACAGAATCAGTTTCCCAGTTCTTTAAGCCTTTGCTTCAGGATCTTCAATGAACAGAAAGCTCTCAGTGTTATTATCGACTCATGATTATGCTTTCATGCTCATACTAAATGCAAACTTGAAGCTACCAAATATTTAAGTCTCGATACCCTATCCCGGGTACATCCCTATCACACGACGTCCGAGCTGCCTCTAATTTGAATTCACGGAGACTCCGCGACGCGTCCGCCGCGTCGGCCGCGCCCGACTTAATGAATCGCGAGGGGGTGGGGTGGCCCCCCGTGGGGTCGCGGGGGGGCGATCGGACGGCCACCGCATCCTCCGCGCGGATAAGTGACGCCCGTGTTGCTCGTACCTATATACGCCTTATGTACCACATAGCCACCGGCCTGTACCTACGTAACGCTCGCCAAATTTATGTCCCGCACATGTCTAGAGACCGCGGCGTACCTTTCGAGGGATTTTGCGTGTTTACGTACAAACGGACCCCGTAAGATATTCGAGACGGAATTTTGCGTGAACCCTTATTGATGAGTTGGACAGCCCAGCCGGGTCTACGTAATCCTACCTAGCACTTTCAGACCCAATTCAGACAAATCGTTAATGAAACTAATTTCACTCGAGTACGTAACGTATTGTAATTCTAACCCTTGCCGACGTAAACTAGTTAAGAGTTGAGCGTTATTGTAGAAATATACATCTTATTAAAAATAACTTTAAATAATAATTAGGTATTGCATCCAATGCAAGGTGAACTTGAGCCCTAGAATATAGCTGAAAAGAAACAATAAAAGATATGAGACGAATTTCAAAGTTATCGTGAAGAGCTTAATTAAATTGCAAAGACCATAGCCTAGAATCATATCAGATACGCCCCGCCCAGCTTACAAAAAAACAAAGGCCTAATACAATTAAACATTTCGACATACCTATATAAAATGGTCCGTATATTAATGCGAGGGTACTTTTGAAGTAGCCCTTCTTCAACTATGCGTCTATTAAAGTCAATTGAAGTATTTTGCATGTAATAACCCGTTGGCTATCGATAACGGTTCCTCGCCCGAGGCTTTCCCGCTTTGTCCGACTCAAGTCGACGGTAAACAAAAACTTGCTAATGGGCAATTATGCAAATACGCGGCCCGGGATGACCAATCAAATCGCAGTAAATTATTCAGTCGAAATCGCTCGGGGCATTTATCGTATCGATATCGATGCCTTTTTTGAACAATGTATAGCTAATGACGCATCACTAACGGATTGGTTGCGTCCTGTTTTATAGCATTGAATAAATACGGTTTATTTATGGATGGATAGGTTTATGAAATGATCAAAAATATTATTATGTAGCTAGCCTAAATGTCAAGACGTCATATTTGTTTCTTCGGTTAGAAAAAGTATATCATTTCAATGCCAAGACGTCTTTCTTACGTCAGATGTATCTTTACGCTTGCTTGATAGGGTACGTGGTCGTCATACCCAAAATGCGTAGACACTTAAAACAAAAACAATTTCACTCTGACTTGCGAAAATCGACATATATAAATTACACATGTATCCTAACACCTGGTAGAGTATATAAAATTGCATAAAAGGTATTTTTTAAATTAGATTATGGAGTATCGACATCGCATGCAACTTCTGTAGTCACACGGAGCGATGCGTCGTGGTTGTCACGACAGATGGTAGGCGATACCGTGTAGGACTGTAGGACTTCTACTGAAAGACCTTTCACGAAAGAGACAAAAGACGACGCCTGTCCGCTAAGTTTACTCCACATCGCATTAACAACTCGTACCTACATAGTTACCTATAGGTAGACACGCACATGGCTATTACGGCACAAAACACGCGAGCCGGGATTATTCACCCTTGTCCCCGGGAGCCCGACATCGCGGGTAGCAGCGGGGGCGCCGCGGGCGTCGCGAGCCGTGGGAGCCGCCGCCGCGGTTGCGGTGTGTGCCTCACGAAGGCAGTGACACATTGAGTTTTATATATTTTTTTAATTCAACTATGTACTAAAAGACAAAAAAAAGAAGGTTATGTTTTCTGTCTGCACTTTCTTTAATGTGGGTTAATTAAATAAATAAAAGGTTTTAATTTAAGTTAAAGAAGTCACTCTTAGTGCAAGTGAGATGACCTAGTGTGTCATAGATTATAAAAAGAACTCTCGAAGAAGTCAAAGATCAATTACCAATGCTTTTTTTACATATATCCCCGGCATAGTAAAAAAATATTTTTAGCATCAGATAAGTGTAAGTAGGATTACTTGATGTTATTTACAATTACTGACAGTCCTAGTAAATCAATGTTGAATTGAAATCACACAAAAAACATTTTTGACATAACGATCTGCCTGCATAGATTTTGTAGGAAAAACACAATTGTGACATAATTTTCCAATATTTATCATTTTAAGTCAATTTCTAGCATTTTGGAAATAAATTGGGTTTACTAGCATCTTAATAGTTATTTGTTATACAAGAGTGCTTTTTAACTGCGTGTTCAATTTTGATGACCGAGCAAGCGAAGGATTCTAAAATTAGAATCCTGAGCGTTAGCGAGGGAATCAAAAGAGCACGAGGTGAAAAAATCTTTGCACTCGAGTGCAACACGTAACTTTTCATTCCACCTCAGCGAGGAAATGACTAAATGCAAATAAAACCGTTGACAATCACTAGATAGCTACTTTTATTTCAGTTTATGTATTAACTACTACATTATGACAGGTAAGTATTACAGAATAATCTTTAAATTATAACAAAATAATACTTAGGTATAAAGAATAAAAATTTAAAGTAACGTTGCTACAGTTATTTAAATTGAGTGTAATATTTTTGTTGGGTACTGTAATATTGGTGTTAGTCACTTGTGTACTGTTTTTCGAGTGCTTGCTTTCTTGTTCTCGGATAATTCTATAAAATATGCCAGCAAAACGTTTTCTGATAAAGTTTTGGCTCCTTTTGCTAGTCGCCACGAGTTGAACATAACGTACTGTTTTAAACACTTCTCGCATGATTGTTGAGGGAGAAAGATCATTTGCGCATTATTAATAGTTTCAGTCAATTCTGTTGGCGTCAAACAAACTTCCTCGTCGCTAGAATCACTCATTTTAGTTTTTTCACTTGTTTTCAAGTTTCTTGTTTTTAATATAAGGTTTAACAATGACGTGAAAAAATGCCGCATAAAGAACCGTCAATAAAGAAAATTGAAGAAAGAACACCAAGAAGGTTCCGAGTTTGAGTTTTTCACAAATTAAAAAATGTTGTATGATATATTCGGCACCATAGAGCAATAAATAGGTTTAATGATTTTTTTAATTCACAAACTTGGTGCACACGATGTTCTAAATTCAAATTTACTTTAACCTCTAGTGAATAAAAACGGCTTTTCCACTCAGATATTGAAGAGCAAAATGACTCTTTCCGAGATGGTGGGATGAAAATGTTATTTTATTCAAACGCCATGTTTTGAAAATATTTGCGAATCATGCCTATTTCGCACGTCGTAATAATATCACAAAACACTGACTGATTTTAATGAAATGAATGAAATTTATTTGCGCAATACGTACAGAGACAAATAATATTACGTACACAGTCAGAAGTTCTAATGCCTTATCATAATGTGGCATGCAAATATTAAAATGTGTAAATTCATATCAATATCAATGGTAAATCGGTAATTCAGAAAAAAAAATCTATTTTGAATTCGGTAAAAAAACATATTCTTAGTGGTACTGCCAGCACGAGTCACGCCCCTTGGTCCTTCGAGCGTGGTCCGCAGCGGCCATTATCCCGATAATCACGGTATCGATTGGCGACGTGCGTGACGCGAGCCGCACTAATTCGACGGATTACCGGCCAGATGCGAGGCACCCTTGCCCTGCGCCTCGATTTTTTTTATTGTTTCAATAAACACACCAACTACCTATTACCTAGCCCCAAACTAAGTGTTAGCTTTTGCTATGGTGACGAGAATGACGGATAGAAATACTCAAATACATTTATAAACACCCATGACTCAGGTACAAATGGTCGTGCTTATCACACAAAAAATTGCCTCTCGCAGGATTCGAACAGGCAACAGCCGGTTTTGTAGTCCGCACCTCAGATCACTAGACCAAAGCTGTCGTCAAAAGTTTGCTGATAAATATTTTATTTTTAGTGTAACATTAAAGGAGTAACGTTTCTTTCTTATACTCGTAAAAAGTTTATTTATTATCCATCATGTATTATACAATCATACATATCATAATTATTTTGAAAATTTTGGAGAAAGCTTACTGTAAGTTTTTTACAGTCGCTATATACATATAATTAACTAACTCAACATATCTAAAAAGTAAGATGTTCATGATCTTATATTATCATTTATAGTTAAAAAATTGATGAAATAATACAGTAGCCATTCCCATCATCTAATGTCGTCGTGAAAACAACCTAATCAGAGAATGAGCTCGGTAGAGGCCGAGAGTTGTAACAACAAAGCCTCGGCTCCGCAGCAACAGGTGACATAACTGTTATTTTATTGCGGTTCAGCTCAAAGTTGACCCTCGCAATTTGTTCTGTATATTTTCAGTGGAGTCACCAATGTTTATTAGTAAATAAAAGCTGCCACGGTCGCAATTGTTTATGAAATGGTACCTATAGATAGATTACAACATGTACCTATAACGTTTCGTGTAAGCCACACTATAAGATAAATAAGATAAGATTTCATAACTAGCGGACCCCGCAGACGTTGTCCTGCTCGTTGTGTTTTTTTTCGTAACAACCATCCCCATACATTGAAGGAATATCATAAAAATAGAATTGTCCAAATTTGTTCTTGAGGCGTTCTTGAGTTATGCGCTTCCCAAGATATTTTGCGATTCACTTTTATATTAGGCCCTTACCTATGAAATTGCCGTTTTGACTTTTTTGAAGTAACTTTAAACTTGAATATCTTCGGACTTGAAGCGAGCTGAAAATTCAATTTAGTCTTAAATTGAAGCTAGGAGAATAGTGTTAAAAATATACCTATACTCATTTTGGAATAATTAAGCTAGAAAATAAGCTAAATCCATCAACATAAAAGTAATTAATAATAATTAATAGAAAAATGTTTTTTTCGCAAATTTGTTCCTCTGCGTAGTTGTTGTACAGGAACGGTTCCATCTGTCCTGGACATCTTTATACTCGGCTTGACTATCGCTTGCATGGTTTTTTGTTGTATTTTTTTTAGATTTACATATAAACATAATAATAATAGAAAAACGGAAAAAATCACACATCCTGTCTTTGGGATGTTTGGTATTCCAAAATAGGTTATTTAACACAATCGAAATCCAACGGTATATCAATGGATACTATGTTTTGAAAAGACTTAACTTTATAAGCAATCAATTTACGAATTTCTCCATACAAAAAGCAACTCCATTAAAAAAATCGAAAATTAAAACTTAATTTTTTTAAACAAAAATTCATGCAATGTGTAGCTGCAAATGCATATTTTTAATTAATTTATTCCAAGCTTTAATTTAGGGCTAAGTTAAATTTTAAACTCCTACCCAGTCCAAAGATATTCAAGTGCAAAAAACGACAATTTCATAGGTAAAAACCTATTATTATAAAACTAGCAGCACAGATTACTAAATAGTTACTACGTAACTAGCAGTACCAGCAGACGATGTCCTGCCCGTTGTTGGTTTTTTTTAATTTTAAATCTTTTAAACCTTCCCTGGACTTCGACAAATATTTCAAGACTAAAATTATTCAAATCGATTCAGCCATTCTCTTGTTATAGCGGAACTAACGAACAGCAATTCATTTTTATATGAAAGTGAAGAAGATAGATATTTATTACATATCAAACATTCTTGACTTAAATTGAAAATGATACCAGTTATCAGCAAGGACAGTAAAACATGTGTATTAAATTACATATACGTTCCAGTTTACTTATTAATAAAACCTAAATTATTTCTAAGATAATATTTATCTCTTTCTCCTCAATCAATTTCAGTGCGCCAGCGCACTTTCATCCCAGCCTGACTTTGGCACAGGAAGTCCAAACGACTGGTACACAAAACAGCACATCAGATTTCCCCACTTTGACCTTGAGACCGCCTCAATTCCCTTCGCAATAAAAACTGTTTTCGCAGTTGACATGGGAAACCTGGCGTGATGTCGATCGTACCCAGGTACCTACATCGAACTCAAGGCCTAAATCTCACCACCAAGTGCGATTTCCATTCCCATGCACACGAACGAAACGATGTACAGACGACAACTCACATCGAGCTATGGATTTTTGTTGCAAACTTACCCTTATTAATGCTCACAAATAAGGTGCAAGCTTGACGTGCTGTTGTGGGTAAGTTTTCACGGTGCGGCTGCCAGGTGCGCGCGGACAGCGGCTCACGCGCGGCCCGCGGGGCACGACGACGTGCGGCCCTGTGCGCGCGCATCCGCTAATGAGGGGGTGGTATCGATAAGAGAGCTTAGATAATAATAGGAAAAGTGGCCGCCGGCGACTTCTTCGACTTCGTTAGCTTGACAATACTTAATGAATTGTAGCACATGTATTATTCTGATGTACAAGCTATTTTTGTATTTGTAATTTCCTTAAACTCCATACAGAAAGTTTAACGTGAAAGAGTAACCAACATCGATACATCCATTCATACATAACTTTCGCGTTTACTGCCGGTAACTGCGTTTTCACCCTCATTGAACCTGTTTTCTACGTATCCCACGGGAACCGTGAAAATGTAAGAGATAAAAAGTACCATATGTGTCATTTTAGGTTATAATCTATCTATGTTTCAAACTTCAGCCAATACACATTTTCGCATTTATAATATCAGTAGGATACTAATAAAATTTACCCATCACAACTATTAGGAAGGGTCATTGAACATACTAACCAACCCTTCTATGTGGGATAGCCCTTCTTGTTCAAACGAACATCAAAAAGCCGTTCGAAAAAAGGGAATGCAAGATATTCTGATGACTATTGATGATAATTAATTACTACAATATCTTCTATTTAATTCAAAAGTCAGTGAATTCAACAGTGCCTGCATGAGACTGCAAGTAGATGATATTCATTATCATAATGTATTTTATAGCATATTTGCTCGTAAGATAGCTGTATAAACACCAATTTCAATATTTATTATTATGTATTGTGATGTAAAACGCACGAGTTTTTTTAAATAAAGTAACATGCACGGTTTTTTGAACATGGAGCATAATCTTTGCATGAACATATTATATGGTCTAAAAATTCATTTTTTATCGATACTTTGTAAATCTTAGCAAAGAGTTTTTATGTCAGAAAAGTTGTCAATATTTTATAAATAAAATTCACTTTAGGAGATAAAATGTTATGAATAAACATTAAATTCTTTAATTTAATTAATTTTGACAATAAATTAGAGCCATTTATCTGTAACAAAAACACAAATTGATTTACTTCATTAGTAATGCTGGCTGTTTTTGTACATTTGCCTTAAAAAAAACGTTGATGCGCGCGCATCGCTATTTTGTGGACAAGTTAAAAAATATTTGGCGCGCTTTTTCTTTTCGCTGCATTGTTTTATTATTTATTTCCTCGCAAATGTGTTATTAAACGTCGTATGATATACGTGCGCTTTGAAAATTACACCCTCTGCTTCCTTATAGCCCTCGCGTAAAAGGAAGCGCCTTTTCAACTTACCGCACTTTATCAGAATGTGCTATTACTCTGTTTTTTATCGATATCGACATCCGCTACACATTGCCCAACACTACTCCCGCATCGCGACCGCGGTTTCTTCGCGTGATAGCGTTCCCCGGGCGCGATACGATCTCGCGCGAATGTGCGTGACCACATCCTGTGCCTGTGTCCCTTCACACCGCGTCCCATCCCCCCCTCCCTGCGCCACCCGCGTCGCTGCGCGCACGCAACGCTTCCGCCCGGACCACTCGATATCGGTATCGGGCCGCGGGCGTCACAATTTTTAAACTTTTTTGAAAACGTTTAAATTTCGAAACAATGGATATGTGCGATTCGATAGCCTTCAGCTATGGTGGCAGTCATTGTTTTCAGCTCTGTAGCTGAAAACAAGGACAAGTAATTGGGATGATAAATGTATCAGAATAATACTCGTATATGCAATGATATCGAGGTTCACTTTCCTTTTCGAACTATAATATTGTTACGCCGGTGGGCTAGTGCTAAAACTTTGATCGTGTTTTTCCGTGCCTTGGAGGCGTTTTCAGCAGGCTGAAATACCATTTCAGGCCGTTTCAGAGAGTGCTCTAACACATACTAGTTTATCGAAATTTCACCCAAGTTGCCGTTGTTTTCAGGCGCCTGAAACATGTTTTCAGTCCGTTTCAGGCCACCCTCTATCAGATGACGCCATAACCTGAAAACCCGTTTTCAGGCGTTTTCAGGACCCCTTATGGGCCTTTGAAGCCCACTTCAGTATATGACGTAATTTTTAGTAGGAGTGAAAGAGATAGCACGATTAGAGAGAGACAGCTATACTGAGAACATTCCAGAAAGGAATGACAGAGACAGCACAAGACAGGGATAGCACTATGATGCCGAACATTCGAGAAAGGTATAGGCTAGGCAAGACGGCATTTGGAAGGATCCCGAACAGTCTCGTACTGGGTAGTAGGTACCTACCGAATATTCGGGAGTCCTTGACGGCCGGTATATAAGGAGCCCGGGAATGCGTCCGAGTTAGAGTTTAATTTGGGAAAGCGACGAGTAAACATCGAAGCGAAAACTGCGACAAGAAGATTTTGGAGTGCGATATAAGTGTTTGTGTACTAAGTGTTGTAACGTAAAGTGTGTACAATAAATCCTACTCTACTTCATCGGTTTAGAAGTGCATTTCAATCTAGATCCCACACCCCTAGAACGTAACATTTGGTGTCAGAAGTGGGATTGAAAATGCCGATTACTCCGCGAGAAGAAGAGAAGGAGGGGATGCAGACCCGAAGCCGCACCGCTGCTGGAGACTCTGCGGGCACCGCCGGAATGTCAGACACAGCGGTACCAGCTTCAAGGACGCCGGAGATAGACGTCAACGCCATTCTGATCCTCCTGAAAGAACAGGCTAGAAGACAGGAGGAACAGGCTAGAAGGCAGGAGGAACAGGCTAGAAGGCAGGAGGAACAAGCTAGATGGCACGAGGAACAAGCCAAAATTTTGCAGCAAGAGCTACGGGACCAGAAAGAAGTCCTCCGTGAGGTACACGAAGTAGCTGCAGAATGGAAAAAGGAGATGGCTGAGTTGCAAGACAAAATTGTGGGCGTTGAAATTAAAGTTGAAAACCACGAGAAGCGCCTCAATGGACTGAACGAAAAAGTGGAGGGCCAGGAGAATCGCCTCCAGAAGTTGGAGATCAAAGTGGCCAACGGCATCACCAGTGTATCAGGTGCACCAGCCACAGGAGGTGAAAAGTTAAAGGTACCTCTATTCGATGGTACCTCTTCGTGGGCCGCATACAAGCTCCAATTCGAGATGGTTGCCGAAGCGAATGGCTGGAGCAAGGACTATGCTAAAACGGCACTAAGTTTGGCGCTGCGGGACGAAGCTCTCACTGTTCTGGAAGCGTTAGGAAAGGAGAAGACATACGACCGTCTTCTTGAAGCTTTAGAGGCACGCTTCGGTGACAGCCATCTAGAGCACGTTTACAGAGCTCAGCTGAAGAATAGGATTCAGGGGCATAACGAGTCGTTACAAAAGTGGGCACTTGAGATAGAGAAGCTCGTCCGGAAGGCGTACCAAGGTTCCGCAGCGACTTTCATCGATGGAACGCTAGTACAGGCATTCATAGATGGGATTCGGGACTTTGAAGTGAGGGCTGCTGTACGGCTGGGACATCATGGGACCTTGAAGGATGCGCTCGCCCATGCCCTGGAGGTGGAAGCTGTACGCCAAGACTCAACAAAATCCTTTAGGGTGCGCGAAGTTGCGGCCAGGGAGCCGATTGCTCCACCTCGAGAAACTGGGCCTCGATGCTACAACTGCGGGGAAAGAGGACACATACAATCAGGCTGCCCAAAAAGATCTTGGAGGCAACGGGACTCGGACCGAACGGAGAGGCCAGCAAGCTCTGATAGTTCAGAGCGGCAGCAGCAGGGAAACGAGTAAAAGCCAGGACTGAGGGACGAGTGCTGGCTGGTGGTCAAAATGTCCCAGTTTTGATCTCGCAGGCGAACGACGGGAACAGTCTGGCTGTCAAAGGAGAAATTGGTGGAGTACCATGTCACCTTACTATTGACACCGGAGCTTCTCGGACCGTGATCAGTTCTCGACTGCTGAAACACCTATCCAGGGATCATCTAGTCCGACCAATGCATCTTCAGCTGCAAACGGCTACCGGCCAGTACATCTCCGTCCAGGGGGAGCAGGAAGTGTCAGTGAAGATTGGAGAAAAGAAGTACTGGCACAAAGTCATCATTGCTAACATCGTAGATGACTGCATTATTGGTCTTGACTTCATGAGGAAGTACGAGTGTAAGATCGACATGAAAGGAGGCGTGCTGAAATTTGGGGCTTATGAAGTTCCTATGGAAGGTGGAGTGAGTGGACATGTCTTCTGCGCTAGAACGACTACACTTCAACCGAGATCGCAAGCCCTAGTTCCGGTGACATTGCCGCACGGTGCGAGACAAGGATCTCATTCCTGCGTGTTAATAGAGAAAATGGACGGCAGTAAACCATGGATGCCAGCTCGCACAGTGGTAACGACGTCATCTGCAGCATTTATAAGGGTGCTAAATCTAAGTGGCACTCAACACGTCATAAGTAAAGGAACCCTTATGGGAACATGCGAGGCAATCTCTTGGATACGGAGTTGCCATGGGTCGAAGGAGAACAAGTTACAAGAAGAAGTTGTGGAAATTGGAAAGTTATTGGAAAACTGCCAAAATGATCTCACAAAGGAAGAACTTCTTAAGGCACGTAATTTGCTAAAGCGCTATAGGAGCGTCTTCTCTGCACATGACAGTGATATCGGGAGAACTGGAGTAGTGCAGCACGAGATCGACACCGGAGATGTCATGCCTATTCGACAACGACCGCGGCGAGTTCCAGTAGCTCGAGAGAAGGAAGTGGAAGACATGATCGAGGAAATGAGGAGAGATAAAGTGATAGAACCGTCGACAAGTCCTTGGTGTTCTCCAGTAGTCTTGGTGAAAAAGAAGGATGGAACCATGAGATTTTGCGTAGACTATCGTCGACTCAACGATGTGACTAAGAAAGACAGTTATCCATTGCCTAGGATAGATGACACTTTGGACACTCTGCATGGAATGAAATGGTTTTCCACGTTGGATTTGAAAAGTGGCTATTGGCAAGTGGAAATAAAAGACAAGGACAAAGAGAAAACAGCCTTTTCAACCGGTAAAGGACTTTGGCAGTTTAATGTAATGCCGTTTGGATTGTGCAACGCACCAGCAACGTTTGAGCGGTTGATGGAGCAAATACTGGCTGGTCTCCTGGGTGATACGTGCCTAGTGTATTTGGATGACATCATAATTGTAGGCAAAGATTTTGATGACCACCTCAAGAAGCTGGAACAAGTTTTGTCCAAGTTGCGCGATGCTAACTTAAAACTAAGTCCGAAGAAATGCTCATTCTTCAAGCGCAAGGTTAACTACTTGGGACATGTGATTTCATCAGATGGCATCCAGACAGACCCTGAGAAGATAAGTGCAGTTAAGGACTGGCCGACACCGAAAGACAAGACAGCAGTACGTGCCTTCTTGGGACTTTGCTCGTACTACCGACGATTTGTAAAGAACTTCTCAGATATAGCAAAGCCTTTGCACCAGCTGACAGAAGAGAAAAGACAATTCAACTGGGATGATCAGTGTGCAGCAGCTTTCTCAGACCTCAAACAGAGACTTTGTGAAACACCGATTTTGGGATATCCAGACCCAGAGAACGAGTTTGTTGTTGACACTGATGCAAGCAATACTGGCATTGGAGGAGTCTTGTCACAGAAGAAGGGTGATCAGGAAGTTGTGATCGCCTATTTTAGCAAGTCGCTATCGAAGCCGGAGAGAAACTACTGCGTCACTAGGAGAGAATTGCTGGCAGTCGTCAAAACTCTGCAGCATTTTAGTAAATACCTGCTTGGACGCAAGTTCCGAATAAGAACTGACCACGCTGCTCTAAAGTGGTTGTTAGAGTTTAAGAACCCTGAGGGTCAGGTGGCACGCTGGATCGAACAACTGCAGGAATATGACTTTGTCATCGAACATCGCAGTGGAAAGTCACATGGCAACGCAGATGCACTCTCTCGAAGACCTTGTCCTGATGATTGCAAACACTGTTTAAGGCAAGAGGGTAAGGACTGCGTGAAGATGTTGAGGACAGACACTGTTAGCGAAGAATGGAGTGATGAAGCAATGCAAAAAGCACAACAGGAAGATTGCGATGTAAAGCCCATTTACGATTGGATCAACGCTGGGGCGCCCAAACCAAGGTGGTGTGAAGTAGCTTCGATGAGTACCGTGACAAAGAGCTACTGGGCGCAATGGGAAAGTCTGGTTATGCACAATGACGTACTGTGCAGGAAATGGGAGTCAGAAAACGGAAAGGATGCTCATCTTCAAGTGGTTGTACCAAGAAAGAGAGTCAGCGATGTTTTAAGATCCTTTCACGACGGCGCTTCCGGTGGACACCTAGGAGTGAAAAGGACTCTGATGAAGATTCGGCAACGTTTTTACTGGATAAACTGTCGGGACGACGTGGAAGACTGGTGTAGGAAATGTACTAGCTGTTCGTCAGTTAAGGGACCACATACACGCAGTAGAGGTGCGCTTAAAGTTTACAACGTGGGAGCGCCTTGGGAAAGAATTGCTTTAGACGTCGCAGGCCCGTTCCCGACCTCTGACCGTGGAAACAAGTACATCCTGGTGGTCATGGACTATTTCACCAAATGGCCTGAGGTATTTGCCATTCCGAATCAAGAGGCAGTCACAGTAGCGGAAACTGTAGTGACTGAAGTGTTTTGTCGGTATGGTGTGCCTCTTGAGATCCACAGTGATCAGGGAAGAAATTTTGAGTCTCTGGTGTTTCAGGAGACTTGCCGAGTCATGGGAATTCATAAAACTCGGACTACGGCCTATCACCCACAGTCAGACGGAATGGTTGAGAGATTCAATCAGACTCTGGAACGACATTTGGCCAAAGTAGTTGACAACCATCAAAAGGATTGGGACAGGCATATTCCGCTCTTTTTAATGGCATATCGGAAAGCACAGCCGTAACTCCTGCGTGTGCTAATTTTGGAAGAGAACTACGTTTACCTGCAGATCTTCTGACCGGACGTCCTCCAGATGCACCAAAGACGGTTTCGGAGTATGCAAGTGAACTGCGAAACCGGCTTGATGATGTTCACAGGCATGTTCGTGAACATGGATTGCAGGCCAGTGAGAAGGTGAAGACCAGATACGACCGGAAGTCTAACCAGACGAGGTTTGAGGAAGGATCATTCGTGTGGCTACATAACCCTATGCGTCGAAAAGGAAAGTCACCGAAATTGTCGCCGAGTTGGGAAGGGCCGTACAAAGTAGTTACAAGGATCAACGACGTCACTTATCGGATACAGCGCAACGCACGTAGCCCCTGTAAGATTGTTCATGTGGATCGGTTGGCCAAGTACCATGGAACGAATGATGCTCGGGACGAGCATGTCTAAGGAGGGGGTAGTGTTACGCCGGTGGGCTAGTGCTAAAACTTTGATCGTGTTTTTCCGTGCCTTGGAGGCGTTTTCAGCAGGCTGAAATACCATTTCAGGCCGTTTCAGAGAGTGCTCTAACACATACTAGTTTATCGAAATTTCACCCAAGTTGCCGTTGTTTTCAGGCGCCTGAAACATGTTTTCAGTCCGTTTCAGGCCACCCTCTATCAGATGACGCCATAACCTGAAAACCCGTTTTCAGGCGTTTTCAGGACCCCTTATGGGCCTTTGAAGCCCACTTCAGTATATGACGTAATTTTTAGTAGGAGTGAAAGAGATAGCACGATTAGAGAGAGACAGCTATACTGAGAACATTCCAGAAAGGAATGACAGAGACAGCACAAGACAGGGATAGCACTATGATGCCGAACATTCGAGAAAGGTATAGGCTAGGCAAGACGGCATTTGGAAGGATCCCGAACAGTCTCGTACTGGGTAGTAGGTACCTACCGAATATTCGGGAGTCCTTGACGGCCGGTATATAAGGAGCCCGGGAATGCGTCCGAGTTAGAGTTTAATTTGGGAAAGCGACGAGTAAACATCGAAGCGAAAACTGCGACAAGAAGATTTTGGAGTGCGATATAAGTGTTTGTGTACTAAGTGTTGTAACGTAAAGTGTGTACAATAAATCCTACTCTACTTCATCGGTTTAGAAGTGCATTTCAATCTAGATCCCACACCCCTAGAACGTAACAATATTGTTAACGTCTAGGCATTAACAACAAGTTATCTTGTAATATTGAGAAAGCTTCACACCTTCTAACAATCTTTTTTAGTATTTTTTTAAATACATTTCTTTCGGATACTATGAATAATAATTAAGCTAATCTTATTGGTAACTCTGAATCCTATAAGTATTAGCTGAGTCTTAATAGCAAATAACAACTTGAAAGTAAGTGTATTTGTTTGAAGTTAAATTTATCCATATCATTTAATGAAAATGAACTTTTGAAATAGGTTGACAATACACAACTCGTCTTTAAAGTTTTTGAAAATAATAGTCCTCCTCTCCTGGCCAATTACGACCACGGCCAATGTCAACAGAGATCAGTCAACTACGCAGGAGTTAATATAGTGCACAAGTGTGAGCGCAATACACATATGCACTCACTGTTCCATCACTCTCAAAGTTCGGTGAGACGGCAATCCGACATGACCGGAGAGAGATCAGGCGCAGGACCAACGGCTAACGTGCTTCCCGGGGCACGGGGGTGTAACGCCGCCAACTTCCCGACTCCGAGCTGTTTTTGAGAAATTCATGACTGAAAATCTCAGAAACAATTTTGGACCTCTCGGATGTAAGGCAGAAACTTTGCAACTACACCAACGAGGCAGTCAAAATTTTGGCTTTAAAAATACCTGTTAAATGTAACATTCTATCTACTCCTCCCTTCATTATCTGCGAAGTGTTACCGTTTGACGGAATCGTAAATGAGCTCGTAAATCGGAGCCAGAAAGGGTTTACGCTTCGTTACACGCGTTCCGCACTTTTATTTTTTTGCGATGGCTCACAGTGGGTCGAAACTCAGTTTTGGGTGACATAGCATAAAACTTTATTTTGTAACATTTTTCTGTTTATACCAATGAATAGCCCATTTTGACCTTAATCAAAGTTGTCATAAGGCGTTCTGTTCTAAACTTTGTAGCTTAGGTGTAAAAAAATAAATAGTTTTTTTTTGTATGGAACGGATTACTTAAGTCTAAATTGTGGTTGAACCAAGGGTGATCGCGCGTTTAAACGTTTCTATTCTTAATTCTTGTCTATTTTACTATAAATAGGCCTTAAAAACATGTGCATAAGTCTGCAATTCTTCGATTTATTGCGATCGGAAAATAATTAAATTTTATACGTACGAGTAAAAGCTTGGTTTTGTACATCATATAACTAATTAAGATAATAATTACACCTTTTGTGTTTAGGAAACTAACAAAAACTATAACCTTTACAAACTCTAAGTACTTAAAGCATACAAAACATTAAGAAAATCAATACTAAATATGAAAAAAAAACATACTATTATGTTTACTAAACCCTAATTTATAATGTCTTCTGGTAAAACGACTAATGATTATCGGTGATTAGCAAACATTGCTTCTCGTTGTTATTTCTATCACTTTCAGGAACTAATTCATTTACTTTGTTAATTAGGGTTGTTATGCACATTATATAGTTGCTAGTGTTACAAAGGGTATAAAATATCCGTTATATGAAAATTTTAACAAGTAATTGTTTAAACTTTGTTCAAGTACTATTTAAACTCCCTTGTGGCTGAACATCATTATTGTCTTAAGATGGAAAATATAGTAAATAATTTAGATTTGTTCATGATTTTGAGAGAAAAGCTGGGATCACTGTCGGACGGTAAGAAACTTTTTGAGTTTCTTCAAGAGAAAAAGAAACGAAAGAGGAAAGGAAAGTGTTGCTCTTAAAAAGTTTTGTGAGCGGTTTTGTTCTACTGTGAGTTCTAGATGGAGAAAGCGTATTCGCGTGTTACTCCAGTTTATACGAAAGAATGGGGATTGGCTCGAAAGTCCAATAAATTGGCCGGAAGGAGTTCTGGTAGGTAACGTGCATGAAGAACTATGTGATACTGATAATATACCTCTAGAAAATCTGCCGCCTTCTACATCAGAACCTACTACGTCAGAATCTTCTGCATCAGAACCTTCTATATCTATGTTTACACCAAGAAAACCTTTTGAAAATTTGAGCTATCGGCAAAAGCAAAGACGTCTGAAGGAAATAAACAAATCGCTGTCATTGTCACCTGAAGAATTTAATGCTGTTGCAATGAGGAACTTGAAAAGTACTGGAAACGAAGATGTAGAAAAAATTATGCAACATTTGCTGAATAACCCAGAAGAAGGCAAAACAGAACTGCTATCCAAAGGTAGAAGGCATTGTGATTACTGAAGACGGAGCATCAATTAAACTGCAAGTTTTGCTGGATTTAACAGTCTCAAGGCTTTTAGATGCGATTGCTTTGGACTTGAAAATTACTACTGACTTACAGCTTGTAAGCAAATGGAGTTTTGATGGTGCTTCAGGTCAAAGTAATTACAAACAGAATTCTGATACGGAGTTTCACGAAAGTAGTATTTTTATGACTAGTTTAGTACCGATTAGGCTACAGCAAAGTGATGGAACTGTTTTTTGGGAAAACGACCGACTTTCATCAACCCTTTATTGCCGCCCAATCATGTTTAAATTCACCAAGGAATCTCAAGCAACTGTTGCAGCCATAAAAGCTAGCATATCTGGCGAAATAGAAGCACTCTTACCGTCAATAATTGAACTGTTTGCAGTTAAACACCTGTTGCATATGACAATGATTGACAGCAAGGTAGCCTCCAATTTTTCAGAGACATCGTCAGCTATCTGCGATATTTGCAAAGATAAGCCATCAGAGATGAACGACCTTGAATCCCATCGTCAAAGACAGTATAATGAAGAATTATGTACTTGTAAGTATGTATATTTAAGATATTTTGATATGTTTTTTATTACGTAAGATTATATGTCAAAAGTTGTGTTATTTTAATGGCCATGAATATCCTGTGTACACATTAGCTTTATTTATTTTTTAGTTCTATAGATATAATTTCTATTTTTGTGTTGTTATATGTTTGATAATTTTGTGTATCTTCTCTATATATATAAAATTCTCGTGTCACAATGTTTGTTCCCATACTCCTCCGAAACGGCTTGACCGATTCTCATGAAATTTTGTGAGCATATTAAGTAGGTCTGAGAATCGGCCAACATCTATTTTTCATACCCCTTAGTGATAAGGGTTGTTTCCCTTGTGGTTTCCCTATGAGTAGAATGTGTTGATCTGATTCATTCAATTCATCAAATGTCTTCTTCGGCTGTCTCGTTGGTTTTGTTAGGGTCGATTCGCTGGCTGACATGCAACAGGTCCCGGGTTCAAACCCCGAGCCGAGAATAATGGTTTCTGTTATTTCTTTTATTTAATTAACAAATGGAATTGAATTTATTTCATTGAAATATCTCGAAGTCTTGATGTTGGCGGTTGTGGGTGGGTCGTTCGTGATCTCTTTGCGATCATGTCGGGTTGCCGCCTCATAGAACTATGAGGGAGTAAAGAAACAGAGAGTGCACAGTGTGTATTGAACACATTTGTGCACTACAATATATCGTAGTAGCTACTTTCTTCAGTGCAGAGCAGTTGAGCAGTGGGAATTTAGCGCCTGGCCGATTGATACATACCTCGAGTATTACTAGCTTCATATATACAGGGACAGAAGCTACATATATACAGGGACAGAAGAAAAGGCGACTTTGATTCATGCTATGTATAGTGTTTTGTATTACATGTGACTTCTACTCGCTTTGAGTAAATGTCACTTCAAAAATTATCATATCATTTATAATTTTGTCAAAAAATGTTGTTTAAGTAAGTAGAAAGATTGACTAGTATCTCGGATAAATCCGAGTCTTTCCGCGAGTTAAAACGCTACAGCGCCATCTATGTTACCTACAAGTAACTAACTAAATGCACCTACTCCATTGACATTTAAACGTACTCAGAAATTCATATTTCGGTTTTGGCACTATCATCCGATCCTTAATTGTACGTATTAATTACTCTTATACATCATTTTTATTTTGGACTAATATAGTTTTTAAGAATTACAAAAATGGATCAATGTAATCTTTAATCTTGAATAAATAATAATAACAATAATTTTATACCAAACGAATTAATGTTCTCACTTTTAAATTAATAACATAAATTTCAGGATTGTCAGTCAATTGTTCGACCGAAGATGGGTTAAGCTTGTCTAGTGACAACCAATTTTTTTCTTTTTTTACGGAAGATAGTCCATTTAACATACTACTGTATTTAGGAAACAACGAGTCTACTCTAAATTGTTTGTCAAGCGCGAGAATAGAACCTTGAACTTCACGGACGAACGGCCACGAGGACTGAGGCGCGTGCACTTTTTGTCCAAACGCTACTAGAATCACGTCAACGAAAAGTGTCTTTTTGTCCAAGTTCACCTGACGACGCGTTTTGGGCCTTTGTTACAGTGGCCAGCACATGAGGCTACCCATTTTTGTTACAAAATCACCCATATCACAATCGCATAAGATACCATAATGTTGCGCGTGACTTGCTGGCCACCGTCTGTGCGTCTGCGTGTCCTTTGCTTTGGAGTGTGAAATTTAGTAGAAAGGAGTCTTTTAATCATTGTGCATTCGATCGGTTTCGAGCCAAAACGCCTTGATACCAGTTTACGTACTTTCGATCTGAGAGGTGTGAGTCCTCTGAGAGTCTATAAAATACCTACAAAACATTTGAACGCACACTTATCCGAGCCGAACGAGTCGAACGAAACGAATTTTAGGATTTGTCTATTAAATCTTATTCAGATTCGAACGATTCAACGCAGATAAGTTTGCATGCATGCAGTGTCTAAAATCGTCATGACTGCTGAGCTTAGAAATAAAATACTCACCTTTTTACTAAGTATACGTAATCAATCATTGTACTTAATAAACGAAAGTAGATTTAAGATTATACCTTGTGAAATCAACATAAAATTCCTGAAACAAACCACTAAGTGGGCTCCGACATCGAGCTTGGGCACAAATAGATAAAAACAAACACAGAGCCCCCGCGAACTCTAAATAAAACAGCGACATTTCCAAACCTACGGGGGATTAATTAGCGATATTACCGGTAGGACAACTAAAACTAAAAACGCTTGCACGCCGAGCGAGAGGGCGCTGGCTAGGGGCGCCAAGCGATCAGTGACATATTGAGACGGCTCTATAAAAACGACAGGAAAAGAACTACGAGTATCTTACTTACGACCACTTTTTGCTTCAATTCTTAGTAGAAAAATGATAGAAGCTCGATCTTTTGACACAGTTTGCCACCATTATTATTAATTATTATTATTAATTCGATAAGTTAGGTCATCGGAATAAGACGTGTGATTCATTTAACCCTAAGAAATGTTATTCTCTTGCGCTGAAGTTTATCTCGATCAAGTTTATTTGCAAATAACGTTTAGTCTAAAATTATATATTAAGTAATTAACGAGGGAAGTGTGCTTATGGAAAATGTTTACTCAAACACACATACACACACACACACACACACACACACATACACACACACTCAGATAAACCCACTTATTTATCTGTTAATATGATCGTCGTAGAATATAAATATTGTTAATTAAAGTTCGTTATTGGCTGTAAGTTTAGTTATTAAGTTAAAACATACATTCTGTATTAGAGCTGTGAATATTGTTATAAATTAAAATAAAAAATACGTGCTGAAAGTTAAGGAGCTTATGCACATTCAACATTATTAAATTACAGCACCCAAAATCATCGTAAATTCGCATGCTGATTCGGACTTGACAATATTTTTTTTTATATTTTTTTCCACCAATTCTCTAGTCCCAAATTAAGCTACGAGGCTGGTGTTATGGGTACTAGACAACGGATAAACATACTTAAATACTTTTTTTTGTAAATAAATACATATTATACATAGAAAACACTCAGACCAGTACAAACACGCATGTTCATGCACACTTATGTTTGTACTGTGCAGGGATCGAACCCGCGACCCTTAGTTTTAGAAGTCCGATATGTGGACCACTGCACCAAGCGGTCGTCATTTGAGGATGAATTCTTCTCTTAGTGGTTTATAAAGGATTCTAATAATTCCAATTTCAAGCCCTGTCCCATCTTCTTCTTAACCCGTTGCATCCCTACGGTCGTCGACTGCATCGCGTCTCGCGCGCGGGTGGCGCATATTTTTTAAGCGGGGTCTCCCACACCCCCACGGCAGGGGGAGGGTTAATTAGTCGCGAACGCGGTCCGGCACCACTCCATCTAACTTGTTTCCTTCTTTATTTGCCCACTTGCTACAAATGTGGGGCTCTGCGCGAGAGAGACGGGGATAGAGACAAAACAACAAATTGTTTCGCAATTAACGGACGATGTGGAGATCCGAGCGTGATTTTGCTGATTATTGATAATATAACGTACTTATTGTACCCTCTACAATGGCTGTCTCGTGGAGATTGATGCTTAAAAAATCTAGTGTATGGGTTCAAAACGTTGCAGAAGAAAATTAATAAAAAAACCTAATTTACTACGAAAACTCAGTTTGCTAAAAAAATCTAAAAAAAGGCGGAGTGAAATAGTGTAATTATGTTTTTATTTTTTCACATTTAAGAGAACGGTTAACTGAGAAACATAGTTGGACACAAATGTCAAAAGCCATCGCTTAAGATGAGCAAACGTAATAAACGTAATGAACAGGGTTTTTTCATTATGTATTAGAAAAATGAAGGGCGTTTTTGCATGGCCTCTGCCGGGGATGTCAATAATATGACATACGAACATGCAATACATAAAGCAGAAGCTAGGTAGGAACGTTAATTACTGCATTATTAATATTAAAGACACGGCTAGATGCCTGTCTTTAATAATAATGTTAACTCAGTTACATTTCTGATCCAAACAGATTGTCGAACGGGCAAACTAACTGAATGTGATATGTTAACCAGTTACCATACATACATATTTGATGTACTAACTATGAACAAGCCAAACTTAAATTAATCTATGCTGAAACTCCGAAACTTGTGTTCGACGACGCATGTCTTGCAATAACTGTGCCTGGCATGTCATGTGATGTTTTTAATTTCGTAATCCCTGTCAGTGAGAAAAGCTAAATATTTTAAAATATCGATTACTGAACTATGGAGTCATATCCACACATAGTATTTTTGTTTTAATGTTTAGTTCTTGATCATGGTTACTTTTGTAGTGCAGATAAGCATTTAAAAATGAGGAGTTTCAGACATTGGCTCATGAATTGGGCATAAGGAAATTAATAAATCGTCAAAAAAAAAGTTAAAATGGTATTCGGCAGATTTTTTCTAACGTTCTGTTTCTCTTCGACGTCAACGAAAGTCTTTCGAACAGGTATTTTTTTTATAAAAAGTGCTAAATTCGTGGAAACGAAATCTATAATTTGATTTCAATTCACAGAGTAGGATCCCGCGGCCGCGTGAGTCGAGACCGTCCCCGAGGGCAGGTTGGGCTGGATCTGACGCAGGGATACGTGGTAGATACAGGTATGTACCTACCTATGGCTGTGTTATACCCTACACCCCCGACGGGTACGAATTAAGATTTAGCAGATTGTGCAACGAAATTCGCGTAATACGAAAATTTATCATTACACGCACCCAGTTCGTTAGCATAAAGTCCTCCATTTTTATAACGAGGACTTAACGATGACGCTTACAAGCATGAACGAACGAATTGATTAAAAAAAACGAATGCGGGCAGGAAAAATAACTTAGACTCTGATTGCAGCAATCAGTGGTTAGTTTCACGGTTGCTTCCACATCCTAGCAGCAGTGGTGAGTGATGATGACATATCCTATTGGTATTTTAATCATGATTAAGGTTACCTTTCCATACAATACCCTCACTCTGATTACGTGATTGGTTGGATATAATTTAGTGTCTCAACTTTAAGGCAATCATTTTTGAATTCAAGATTTGTTTATTGGCAGGTGCAATGTTAAAAAAATTGAAAGCATTGCTGATACGTTGGTAGGTAGTTCTAATTCATGTGACTGCATCAGCGTCCGTAGTTTTAACACGTTCCAGCTCTAATGACTGACTCGACACCCACGCCTGCCATTTCAGATACACCCCACCGAAAGGCCATCGGGGGGTTAAAAAGGTAGCGCTCGCGTTTGCGTCTGCAAAGAAAAAACCCTTAGCTACGTTCGAATTTCGAACGTCGAATACGTCCGAAGCGGTTTTTTTCTTCCATTTGACGTATCCAACCCTCCCGTTAAAGATTCAAGCACGCCGCGGGCGACGGTCGCGGGTCTCCCAGACCCCTTTGAAGATATTCACCTTCATTAGCGCGAGGGTCCGACAGGCCCCGCAGGGACAAGCGCAACTTCGTCACAGATTAACAACTAATAGTACAAGCAGGGAAAGACTACTAGTAATTAGTAACTTCTTGGTATCGAGAGACAGGACATTTTTTTTGTACAAATTCAAGGCAAGCAGAAAATGATTGTAAATTAAGCAGCCTGACTCAGAATTTTCATTTAAACATTTTGCACTTAGTAAAGTAAGCACGGATATTCGAAATGGTTTGGTTATAATAAAAGTTGTTCAAAATTACCTACTACCAGTATTTTTTTGTTTTTTAAATCGTTTTGCGTTTCATAAAACTTAGCTTTAATATATTGGAGTTACGACAACATAACCAGGCAACGACAAAGCACGTCATCCACTAAATCAGTATTCAATTAATTTTTCGTTGATGACCATATTAAGAAAAGGGAGATGGAAATCAGTTTCGCAAACCTCAGTTACTGCCTTTCAGGAATTAGCTCCGCTAAATGTATACCGTCTGGTCGAACAATGGCCCCAAATAGGCCTTTGTAGGCAACATCTGCACAAAGGACAGACTAAGACATAATAAGAGCCAGCCATCGATCGACTGTGGTCAACGGCCAGGATCGGCTGGAATCTTTGACAGTACAAAGGTAAGGTAACAATGGCCATAGTTTACAAACCATGTCTTAGGACTTTGTGGCTTAGTTTGACGGTGATGTTAAAAAATACGTCTATTAAAGAAGTAAATTTTCTTATTTCACAACAACGACGTCGTTGCCATGGCAACATAGCGTAGACAAATATCACTTCCATAATATGAAACGATTTTCGTCATCGACTTATCACATGTAACTTTTATTTAAACATTGTAAAGTTTGTATTCTTAATGCATTCATCTTAAACGATTGTTAAACAGCTGAAAAGGTGTTTCTTTCGGATGGTGTAGGTATCTTACCACAACAGTGATGAATCATGGATGGCTGTAGCCTAAGGAGCACTTAAAGAAGTTCGGACCGATGAGTAAGTGTCAAGGTAGCTCAATTGATAGAGCAATCGCCCGGCTTGCGAGAGGTGCGGGTTCAAGTCCCGTCTGTGGCAGTCCGTTTTTCTTTAAGTGTGTTGTAATTTCACATGTAACTTTTTTTAGAAGCCCTGGCTGTATGTCATGAACGAACATGATATTATCATGTCGACCATGAGTTGCCATGGCAACGTTTCTGAGAATAGATTTCAACACTTTCCAATTTATTTGCGATAAAATTGTGTCTGTATAAGATTTAAAAACAGGATTGTGTATCCTTGCACGATGGGCTAGAGCAAATAAGTTACAGGACAAAACGCTGATCCACCGTCCGCAGTGGCCGTCACGCCCGCGTGAGCCCGCCAATATCGTGTAGAGGCTAGAAGAGAGGGACTTGTGATTATCGATATCGATGATTTCTCCATTTTGGTCTTGACAAAAGGCAAGCGACCACAGGTCGGTATCGTACGCATCGGACGCATCGCAGGTAACGGATTAATTTTTCACTGCGTCCACTGAAACGGCCGCGATCGGATTGCCAACGCCAGTATCGGATTGCCGATCGGCATTGACGCCATTGGTACGCATCGCATGTAAGCATTGCCGATGAGCGATCCGTACGGTGCGGATCAGTGGACGCTGTTGTATGAACTTTTATACAAAGCAAACTAAAATCCGTTATGTACGATGCGTCCGACGAGAGCGCTGCTGGCCTGTAGACGCTTGCCTTAAAGCGATTGCCGCTGACATTTTAAATTTCACAAATTCTTGTCGCTATAGTAGTCATCCATTTGCCCTCGTGCGATATAATTGGTCACCGGTTTTGTATCAGGGCTACAAAAATCTGACGGGAGCGAGTTGAGACGAGTATTGAACTCTCTTGACAGTTAAGAAGGCAGTAGGTTAAATAGCAAAAGAAACGGAGAGTCTTGAGACCACTATACCTTAAGCTTGAGATTGCAAGAATAGTGGCTTCTTGCGAGCACGGGGCTTGTCAAAAAGATCCGACAGCGAAGTCTCAGTAATAGTGTTCCGTTTCCCATCCTTAAGGTACTGTTTGGAACTGATAAGTCGATAAAACTAGTATAAAATATCGATAGCACATCGCTTGCCCTACTCTAGATAAACTTGTGCCGCGAAATTGCATATAAGGGACAATGCCATTACTTATCTGGTGACAAATCGCTCCTGCTATATTGACTGAAATGTAGAAATTTACTAGTTTTATATTTGAAGTGCAAACTACAATTAAATTCACTATTAAACCTAGGTAATGTATTCGGCAAACACGAGGCTTAGTTTTAAGAAAATTCAATGTAATTTAATGTAGCTAAACTAATCTCATTGACACGCTTGGTGCGGGACTGCAAAACAAATTAGGAATATGATACCTACCTACTTTTATTGATGTCTGTGTAAGTGTGAATCTGTGTTTTAGAGAAATTAAATTTACCTTATAACGTAAAGCTGGTTTATAAACCAATTTATCTTATTGAACAAAGATAAACAATTCGACATTGTGCGTTGATACTTAATACATAGATCTTGATGAATCCACTTACAACAAATAAATTATGCATATACCAAAAGCTCTAAGACTTAGGTCTTTATAGAATTTCTAGACTTAGATTCTAAGTACTAGAAATTCCATTGAATTTTCGACGCTTCGAATTCAATGCCGACTAAATGCGATCTTGTCGCAAATCTCCGGGCGTGGTCTTCATTAGTCCGGGCATAAGTACCCATCTATACCGGGTGTGCACGTCCGGGTATACCGTCCTATACAACCGGGATTTTACGAGCCAATCTTACTCGCGCAGTGCGTGGATGTCCTTTTTTACATCGCCGTAGGCGCGCGGCCGCGATTATCAAAGAATATGTTGTAGAATAGGCTCTAGGGAAATTCAAAATAATCAGGAGTCGGCCTAAAAATGCAACCATTTGAAGCAAACAGACTGACATATTTAGCATCAGGGAGTTCGTTCTTTCCTGCCTATGACACCACTTTCAGCCATTTAGCTGATCGTTACCAAATTTATTGTATCCTTCTATCTATTTGGTAAGAAGCGGTTATTGCAAATGATTCAAAAACCTAAACGACTTCAAAAAATTGGAAATTAATGAAGGTTTTCAATTTGACTCATTCGTAATACTCTTAAATCGTACAACCCATTTTTCAGTTCAGAAATATAACTAGAAAGATTTTGATTTCTGCTTCACGAAAATGTGGACACAACTGTGTGTGTGTGTGGGCATAAACAGTTTTCCGATTAGGTACCTTCTGACCAATGGTTTGGCTAGGATGTAATTTACAGCCTACAAAATTTATAGAGGCAGATTGTTTTATCGGCTAAAAAGAGTACAAGGATCGGTGGTGTCAGTATTCTCATTCTTAGCAAAATACACAAAGGACTGTCCACTCTGCCCGCCTATTCCTGCATAATCTATGGCTGGTTGGGTCGCGCTGGGGGAGAGGGGAGGGGGGAGGGGGTGTTTTAATTAGAGCGCGGACTCGCGGACGGCCATCGGACGGTCGTCAATGTTACGTCCACTCCGCAATACGTACTATCTCCTTTGTCTTAGCCGCTTTGTGCTCCAGCCTTTGATTAAGACCTTTGGTATCTGTTTACGGGCGCCGAGCTTGGACTGCGAATGTATGCTTACGTGTGTGAAAGGTTTGATTTCGGTTTGGGTATTCGGGGGATAATGTTTTACTTTAATAGTAAACCTAAACTCTGTAATATAAAATAGACTGAATAAATAAACTCATATGATACAAAACTGCATACTATCAATGAAGCTGGATTTTTTTGAATCTCATGAAACCAAATCATTTAGACCAAGAATAACAATACGATTGCTTTTTGATTTAAGAATCACTCACTATTGGCTGGTTACGTTTGTATTAAATTGCTTAAAAAGTCGTTAGACTCAGTGCCTAGAGTCAGGTCACATTTGAGTCGTGTTTACCAATGGCAGCAGCTAAATCGCTGCAGCCGTTGTTTTTTAAAATTTCAGTTTTTTAATGTACATATTAACATACAGAACGTCAAAAACCGACTGATTAAGTCTTCCAGCTTATTCAGATATTTTGCAGTACTTAGACCTAAATCCACTTAAGGATCGGTCACACAACACATGTTATTTTGCTATTTTTAGAATAGGTATTGTTCTTTCAGTATTTTATCACAAAAAATCAGGTATAGTGTTCTGTTTAAGAGTGCGTAGGTATTAGGAGTGTGTGGTGTACCTTTCTATTTGTAGTTCCCATGAGACAATTTCTCTGCCCATGGAATCACAAAAATTATTCTAAACTGTTGCTATGAATGATTAATTACACAGCTTCTTTAAGATCTTTTTTGGGCGATAACACTAGTTACGAGCAGTTTGGTTTCTATTAGAAATTGAATTAAAGTTTTAATCTACCTAAGTATCAGCTTCCATAAGATCAAGATTATGGTGTGAATTATACACCATAGTTTTCCTTCATTGTAGGTTAAAAAAAACAACCATTTTTAACAGAGTAAAGACTGGAAATATGTAAGTTAAGCAGAGTGTGTTATTTAGAGCTAGCAAATAGATGAAGATACGCTACGTTCTTACAATCTTCAACTTAAAAAAGGGCTTGCATCCACAACCTCGTGCGCACGCACGTGTGAACAACTTGCAGTACCGACGATGACTAGGAGCGGAGCAGGTCCGTTGGACTTGGTTTAGTAGGACCACGCGACAAGTTCGTGCCGTATCTCCCTCTTTTTGGTTTGATCTAAGGTGCCTTGCCCAGACTGCGAAGATTTCTGGTTTCGGAATTGATTAGGACGAACGATTTCAATAAGCATTATCAATTTTAGGTACACACGAAGTAAGCGACATAATTCATATAAACTATATCTATATATATAAAAGAAAGTGGTGTTAGTTACACTATTTATAACTCAAGACCGGATGAACTGATTTGACTGAAAATTCGTGGAGAGGTAGCTTAGAACCAGGAAACAGACATAGGATACTTTTTATTCCGTTCGAAAACAAAGGGATTCCACGCGGACGAAGTCGCGGGGGGGGGGGGGGGCACTAGTATACTATATAACCAGATTATCAGGAGGGTTACTCCTTTTTTAGACTCAACTTCACATCAAAATCATCTTAATTAAATCGTCCGGTCCATTTCATCCAATGCAGCGGCACAATACCTCCCTAACAAGCATTAGCCGTATAATACCCGGCGTCGTCGACGCTAAGAACACCCAACTATATCATGGAACGCGTATTCACGAAGCCTCTACACAATGCGATCCCGCGCGGCTCCCAGAATTTAACATACAAATTTATCCTAAGTGCTCATCCAATCAATCAGTCCCATTTCAAGCCAGCCTGTCCTTAGGAGGGGACTACAAAGGGCTCGCGATTATGTTTGCGAGCGCGCTCGGGGCTACCTAAGCGGGCATTAACGAAGGACGCGTAGGTTAGCCTCGACCGTTCAAGCTTGGCCCCCGAGATTGTAACCCTCTTCGCCTGCTGGACCCAAAGTGAAGCAAGGATAGGGAGGGGCGGGATGTCAATGTTAATCGGTCACGTCGCGTAATTTACGCGCGAGCGGTCACCGCCGGCGGTGATTAGAGCCGCCCGGCGTATTGGTCGAAACTGTTAATCCGACCGATGAGAAGGCTTACGGTCGCGTAGCAAACACGTAAAGAAATAGACGTTTTGAAATTGGCAGTTTTGGCGCAGGCATGATGGAGGTGTCGCGTGCAACGGACGTGCAGGGCGGAGTTGGTACACGTGTGTCCTAAGTTAATTATTCCACCACGCCAGTTACCTATACTTTGGAGTTGGACAGGATACATGATAATTTATGCGAGATAATTGATTTCTCTGAGTCATATACTCGTATATAAGTATATCAATTAAATAATCAATATAGAAATATATTCGTTGCAATTGTATAACTCAAGAATGGGCTCACCTATACAAACCAAATGAATAGTCTTTGTTCGGGCTATTTATTAGATATGATTTATGTGATGTTTGCACAAAATCGGTTCTTCATTTAACACATTTTTGTAACATTTTTTTTGTAGAACCTATTTAACTTCAAGCGAAGCACGTAGGTACCCGGGCCGCTAGCCGATTTTGTCGATGCACAAAACTTTCTTATATATTCTTATTGTTTCTCTCTTTACCTATTTTATTTTTTCTAGTTTAATTTAATTATCCTCGTTGCAGCTTTTGATTAAAACAATACAATAAGCTTTACTGTAAAATTCAATCGTCTATCCATCCCCGTTGTCCTTTTTAAAGGTATCAGCATAATACCGGTAAGGCCTCCGGGAGGCGACTGTATCGATCAAGGGTTTTTTCTGGAGATCACCTCAGGCGGCGAGGGTAAACAAGGTTAGGATAAGCTCCGAAGAGCGGTGTTGTGTAAATATTCATGCCTTGAAAAGTCCCACGGTGAGCGCCCAACGTGTAGGGATTACGTATTGAAATTATAGAAGGTTTTTGCAAGTACATCAGTTGTTATCAATTTACAATGAAACTTACTCTCAAACTCCTTTTCTTTACATGGGCACACAGACGACATATCGTCTGAGATCGTCTTGCACCACCTTGGTAAAGTGTATTCCATAAGAATAAATGAAGCGGTGACACCTTCAATTATTCTTTGACGACCACTTTGGTATAATGGTCAAGAAGTTGACTATTAACCAAGAGGTCGCGGGTTCGATCCCCGCTCTGTACAAACATTTGTGTGCATGAACATGCCTGTTTGTACTGGTCTGGGTGATCTATATATTTATTCAAGTTTATTTGTAATACCACTGTTGATTCTGATAGCTATAACACATGTGCTTTAGCCACTTGCCACGGAGTCAGATCAATGTATGTGATGTTGGTGTATATTTATTTATTCTTATTTGTCTTATATGTATTTCTTTACCGCTGATAGATACACAATAATAGCTGATAAAGACATAATTATTGTCTTACCCTGGATCGCGTGTGGCGAGTACCGGCCAAATGGTACCGGCCTAGTACCGCACATGAACCGCGGTATATAAGATTTCGATCCAGATTAATATAGATGGACAAATCAAGATGATGTGTATCGGACCTTGGTCCCCGACCATAACACCCGGTTGGTAGGAAGCGCTTCCCTTTAGCTTCCTAGCTCGAAATCGCAGTTGCGCCAAACGCGCTCAGAAACTCGGTGGACCTCAGAAACCTAACTGCGATTCAGAGGGATAATTTTCCACAAGGGCAAACGTACACGGCCCTAGTAGAGCCCCGGTAGAGTGTCCCTAACACTCTACGTTGGTAACGTATTACTGAAATATCTTAATAGATACAAGTACCTTCTTCATTCTTGTTGCCTATGTAAAAATAAGTACAATTATTGGAAGTGTTCAACCATTTTCTTTGCTTTTTGTAAAGCAGAGTTATATTGTGAACCTATTTGCATATAGTCAAATAACCATCACTCAACTTGTGAAAGAGGAAATAGAATCAGAATTAGATTTATTTATTGCAAAGTTATCTGAAAACCATGTGTTACAAAAGGTAACACAGTGACGCCCAGTGCCCTGTGTGTGTGAGCAAGAAAAACTATCGTAACGTATTCGTAGCGTTTACCTATCGTTAATTTGTCAATTTGTATGGGGAAACTGACAGTTTCTGACGTTTGGACGACACGAAAACGTTACGATTATGTTCGTGCTGAACCCACTGAAAGGACACAGCAAACACAACAGGGCTTATTTACTTAAAAATAGTGACAATCTATATATATATATATATATATATATATATATATATATATAAATATATATATAGATAGATATAATAATATATATAAATTAAACCCGTTTTCCTTGGTCACGGCATCACGCGTGAATGGCTGGACCGATTTCACTAATTCTTTTTTTGTTGTATTTGTTATTATTAGGAGAAGGTTCTTATGGAAAAAAATATTAAGAAAATCTCTCAGAAATATTGAAAAATGTACATTTAATTTTGCATATTTTAAAAAACGCGCGTAACTAATGTCTTTGTCATTCGATGACATTGTTCAATCATTGCAACGCTAAGGCGGTACGAAGTTCGCCGGGTCAGCTAGTCTATATATATAAAAATGAAACCCGTTTTCCTTGGTCACGGCATCACGTGTGAATGGCTGGACCGATTTCACTAATTCTTTTTTTGTTGTATTTGTTATTATAAGGAGAAGGTTCTTACGGAAAAAAATATTAAGAAAATCTCTCAGAAATATTGAAAAATATACATTTAATTTTGCATATTTTAAAAAACGCGCGTAACTAATGTCATTGTCATTCGATGACATTGTTCAATCATTGCAACGCTAAGGCGGTATGAAGTTCGCCGGGTCAGCTAGTATCATATAAAAAAGGAGTCATTGCATATTTACAGTATATTAGTAAGCCCACTGAAAGGACACAGCAAACACAACAGGGCTTATTTAGTTAAAATAGTGATAATATCATATCAAAGTCTGTCATTGCATATTAACAGAGACTTATTTCAAGAGACTCATTCGCACCGCATAAGAAAGTGTTCTTACTTTATCGCAACCGTCATTATAGATCTTCCTTTAACAGTTCGTCAAATTTATTTATTTATTTAGTGTATATTTGTATATATTATGTGTATTTTAAATATGTAATCATATATATATACACACACACACACACACATATATATATATATATATATATATATATACATATACATATGTAAGTATATATATATACATTTATGTATGTTGTATATTTTATATTTAATCTTATGTGTCATATTATTCTTATTTTTGTTTGTTTTCTCTTTTATTTATTTTGTCTGGTAGAGAATGCCCTACGGCGTTAAGTCCACCTTTTGTACAAAGTATTGTTGTGCAATAAAGCTTAAATAAATAAACAGAATATTAGTACGAGTACAACTAACGTACTTTTTACTCGAGCTATTTTATCTATCAGCCATCTTTTCTTTAGCCCATAAATAAGTCCAGTGTACCAAAAATAAGCGTGAACTATTTTGCCGGCCAGTGACATTTGTCCTTTTGAAGCTTAATCAAGCGCAAGAGTGAAGGGACAGCGGGTATGTGTAGGAAGAATTTTAGGTCAACTAAGAGTAGGTATCATACTTATCTAGGACTGAGAGAAGAGAAGAGAGCTGTTCGATTTTTTCTCTTAGACACCTGTTCCAGCCAGTCTAGCCGTTTAGAAAAAAGTAACAAGTACTACTTTCAGATGATTTTTTGAAGTCGAGAATTAAAGGTACAACTAGGTGGCAGCAGCAGACGACAGTACTGGAAGTAGTTCTTTATGATTAAGGCTTGAAAAAATGTGCGATAGAATCTTTTTTTTAACTTGGTTTTAGTATTGCAAATTGTAAATTGCTTAATACCTTTAAATGGCATTTTTTCTTAACTCAACGATTTTCGGACCGATGAAAACCTACCTCCTTACCTTCCTAATATCAAAACAAAACCACACAAAGGTAAACACTGATTATTATTTCATAAATATAACATCGTGTTTATGCTTACACATATATCGTATATACGTATATGTGTTAGCATAAACACGATCGCACTTTCGCAAATTCAACCGTGTGATATTTTCTCGAGCCACCGTTGCCGTGTCCAATTTAATTTGAGCCTAAACAAGCTGCTTTGCTGAATCAATTACAACGGCTACTTTGGTGATTACACCATAAGGAAGTTGACTATCAGACCAAGAGATCGCGGGTTCGATCCCCGCACTACAGAGTACCTGTGCCCGCACTGTACAAACATTTGTGTGCATGAGCATGTCTGTTTTGTACCGGTCTGGGTGTTATATGTATATATTTATTTGTAATACCACTGTTGATTCTGATTTCTATAACATGAGTGCTCAAGCTACTTACCACGTAGTCAGATCAATGTATGTGATGTTTTTGTTTATAAAACAAAAAATCTTAAAGCCACCGTTACTGTGCCCAATTAAATTTCCTTTTCTTTACTGTCATAATTGTAATTTATTAATTTATAAGTATTCGAGTACATATTTACACGCTGACTAAAATGTAGCAAATTTTGACTATAACTTTAACTATAACATATCTAAAAGACCTTTGATGTAACACCCAAAATACGCAAATAAACGCATTTGTATTTGCAATTTGAGCCGTAGTCTGCCTAGTACCTAAGCAAGCTGCTTAGCTGATTCAAATACGGCGTCACATCTTGCGATCCCGAACCCAATATCGCGCACGCAATAACAATCGCGACGTCTATCGGTCGCGCGTAAATTATGCAAGCCTTCATCCGACTACCCTCAACTTACCAACAATAGAGAATCAACCCAATCTGTAGCAAAGTAAGGGCGAGTTTTCTATGTAGGTGACACTGCCCGCGAGCGGCCGCGCGTCGCCAACACTAATGGCGCCCCCTATCCTTAGATCAAACTAAACAGAGGAAGATGTAGGTCCTTAAAATCGTCAACTAAAAAATGGGTAGCTCACGTACGCACACCCACGTGTAAACAACTCGCAGTGCTGACGACGACAAGGAGCGGAGCAAGGGTTTAATAGGGTATTCGACACTACCAATCGTTGATGTACCTTTTGTCACCTGTCAAAACGCTTTTTTTTATTGATTGTATTTCAATTAAAAATCAAGTTAAATGAACTTGCAGAAAAATATTAATGAAAGGGGATCTAAAATCATGAATTATATCTTTATTTCACAGTGGAAACAAGCCTATTCCGCTTATCAATCGTAACAACAATACCGTAAATCGTAGTTAAGGTATGGTTGAAATGTCAAAAGCGGACAATTAAATTACAATTTTGATACAGTTGATGAGCGGCATAATACCCTAGGTCCACTGTACTCGGTTAAGCAGGACCACGCGCGACTAGGTTATACCGTATCTGCCTTTTTTTGGTTTGATATAACCCCCTACCACGAAACCCCTCGCAAGCAAAGCACGCTCAGAAATAACCGAAAATCGTCGCTCCTAATTATGACCCGGAATAGTTACATGTTGGGGACAGCATTGAATAATTCAAGTGTGTCGCTGCCTATAAGCCTGAAATTGGTAGTACGGAGGGCCAGTGTTTTCGACAGAGTTGATAAGTGAAATACAAGAGTTTTATTGTCAAATATCATTAGCGACTTCGCTCACTTGATGCTGACATCACTTGGGAGCGGCGCTTGAAACATTTTTAAATAAATACCTGCATCCAAATGACAGAAAATTATGAAAGAATACTGGCCTGCTTATGATAACCATCATAAAAAAAACATTCGTATTACAACTTAGTACGAGAACAAAATAGAGCAATGCTGAACTAATGGCATGGCGTTAAATTTTACAGGTATGTTCGTGTTTATTGACAAATAAAACGAGTAAAAGCTTATCTTTTATTATTCACTTAACAAAATTTCAATTGAAATCTTTCATTTATTTTTTGCTTTTTTTTACATGTTGCAAAAAACTTTCAATCTCGACAAATTTTCCGTATAATTGAATATTAAAAACATTTAAAGTACAAAACCATTTAAAAGTGCAATAAATAAATTGCGTACTTTTGTATCCCTGAGTTATGGGAAAATAAGATTAGGGCGGACGAAACCGCGGCTCCCTCTTGTACGTAATATACTTACACATAAATTACTTGGGGTGCTTCGTTGAACCTCTCGGTGTAGATGCGCTAAGAAGACAGAAATGATGTAACTACCTACCTTCATATCGATGACTTCCCTTTGAGTTTTCGAATCGCTATAGAAAATGCTATCGAAATCATGAAATAAAATTGAAAAATGGCCAAAGTTTTATCTTGAATATTGATTTCACAAGACTTAAAATCACCAAATTACTGTTACGCCGGTGGGCTAGTGCTAAAACTTTGATCGTGTTTTTCCGTGCCTTGGAGGCGTTTTCAGCAGGCTGAAATACCATTTCAGGCCGTTTCAGAAAGTGCTCTAACACATACTAGTTTATCGAAATTTCACCCAAGTTGCCGTTGTTTTCAGGCGCCTGAAACATGTTTTCAGTCTGTTTCAGGCCGCCCTCTATCAGATGACGCCATAACCTGAAAACCCGTTTTCAGGCGTTTTCAGGACCCCTTATGGGCCTTTGAAGCCCACTTCAGTATATGACGTAATTTTCAGTAGGAGTGAAAGAGATAGCACGATTAGAGAGAGGCAGCTATACTAAGAACATTCCAGAAAGGTGTGACAGAGACAGCATAAGACAAGGATAGCACTATGATGCCGAACATTCGAGAAAGGTCTAGGCTAGGCAAGACGGCATTTGGAAGGATCCCGAACAGTCTCGTACTGGGTAGTAGGTACCTACCGAATATTCGGGAGTCCTTGACGGCCGGTATATAAGGAGCCCGGGAATGCGACCGAGTTTGAAGAGTCGCCCGCGAGTCGTTGTACGAGTAGGACGTTGGATGCTAATTACGCACCTCCCTTTATAGGACGCTGGTCGTATTACATCCTCCCTACACTGCCGCGCCGCGAGTGCCTTGTTTCGTTTTCACGTATTTTGAAACTTTTGTTCCGCGACTTGACGCTTTGTGTTGTTTAGTTTTAAAATAGTGATTAAGTGTACGTGTTAATTTTAGTGACTAAAATTGTGCGTGCGACCATTAGGCCAGCCTGTCCCCATTACCTGCAGTTATTTTCAACACTTACCCTCCCTTTTTGTTTTTATCCTTCTACCCTCTTTTTCTTTTGTTTTTATTTTTACCGTGTACCCTTCGTCTTGGCATCATATTGTGAAATATGAGCGACCGAGACCGTGTCCCGCCGGACCCAGGACGCTCGTGGCCCCGCAGGACCACAGCGCCCAACACCACCAACCCACCCGCAAGATCGGCTATCCCGATCTTAGCCGCACCGCCGAGGCCGCCCCGAGCGACCGAGCAGCGCCCGACTGCCCCGTCGCCGTTCAGGCCACCCCAACGCCACTCATCGGACCCATCGCCGGTTGTTGTTGAACAACCACCCGCGATGGCCCACCGTGAGGCGCACCCGCGCGACCCCCGCAGGAGACCACTCCCCGAGGACAGCTTCAGCACTGTCCAGGAGGAGAAGCGCCTCTGCCAGGAAGTCGCCAGCGAAGGAGCGCTGTCCGCCTCGGAGTCGGACAGTGAGTCCGACGAAGCGGACGACCAACCGCTCCCGTCCACCTCAGCCTCGCAGCCCTCAACATCGTCCGCTATGGCGTCGTCATCGACGTCATACGCGACGATGGCTTCCCAGCCGCCGTCCGCTCGTGCGCTGCGGGAAACTGGGAGCCCGCCGGCTTCACCTCGCCGCACCCCGACGCCACCGGCTACCACCGGGACCGACGCCCAGGCCGCCACACCGCCCCAGACGCCCAAGGTAAAGGGATACCCACCGATTGTTGTGGAAAACCTTCCCAATTGGTGCGTTCATTTCGAACGCATCAAGCGCAACTTGGGCCACCCGCCCAACGCACGTCCATTCGGCAAGGGGGTCCGCTTTATCCCCAAGAGCCCGGAGGAGTTCCGCGCCGTTCAGGCCTACCTGACGGAGGCGGAGAAGACAGACCCGACAGTAGCCTGGTACTGTTACTCCCCGCCCGAAGAGCGTCCGACGAAGGTGGCCATCAGGGGCCTACCCGCCGACACGCCGCACGACGCCATCCGCGGAGCCCTAGAGGAGCGCGGATTCAACGCCTCCCACATCAGGGGGATTAGAGGTAAGCGGGGCAACCCGGCTTGCCTCTTCCACGTCGAGCTGGAGCACCTGCCCAACCAGGAGCTCGCTCGCCTCTACGCAGTCGACGAGCTGCTGAACATGCCCGGTGTCATAATCGAGGCATGGCGCCCCCGCAAGGGCCCCGCGCAGTGCCACCGTTGCCAGGCGTTCGGCCACTCGTCGGTGAATTGCCACCGACCAGTCAAGTGTGTCCGTTGCGCCGGCAACCACCTAGTGGCCGACTGCCCACGCCCCAGGACCGAGCCACCAACCTGCGCCAACTGCGCACAGGCCCACGCAGCGAACGACCAACGCTGTAAGGCGTTCCTGCGCGAGGCGAGGCGAATGGGGACTACTGTTCCCCCGCCCCTCCCAAGTGCGCCAGTTCGCCAACCCCCTCGTCCCCACACCGACGGCCCGACGCGCGCCCCTGCGCCGCCAGCACCGGCCGCCACGGCGCCCACGGCGCCCCCAACCGCACAGGCAGGGGCCACCTTGGCCACCCCGGCCAACCCCGCCACTGCGAGGGGCGCCCCCGCCCCCGCCGCGTCCCGGCGCAGACGCCGCCGACGTCGCCGCCGCACAGAGGCGAACACCGGCCCACCCGCGGCTGCGTCGACCCCGACGCAAGCCGCCAGACCACCGACCCCCCCCCAAGCTCCCCAGGATTTTGCCTGCGGGGGGACCATCACCGCAGCCCACGCCATCCCCCCACAGGCAGTGGCAACCCACCGTCCCTCCTCGTGGAGGGCCACTGGACCAGCCCAGCCTCCCCGCCCAGTTTCCCAGCCCTCACTGAGGCCGAAGTCGGCCCAACGAGGCCCCCTGCAGGAAACACGACCCCAACCGGCCTTCCGGCCCCCCCGTCCCCAGCAGCCTCCACAGCCCCCGAGCGGGTTTGCGAGTCGGGTGCCCCAGGCCCCGATCTCATTCATGAGGCCCCAGCCTCCCCTAGAGGCCCAACGACCCCACTTCCCACAGCAGCAGACGGGGGCAACCCCCGTGATCCCCCTCCAGGCAGTGCTGCAGCTCCTGCACACCCTGCTGATCCAGATCGGGCAGGGGATGGACCCATGCGCAGCGATCATGAACGGGCTGAATCAGCTCGTGATGAGTCGCTGCGCCTAATCTACTGGAACCCCGGAGGGGTCCGGGGTAAGCAGCAACAATTACGTCACCTCGCCCAGTCGCAGGACGCCCACATCGTCCTCCTGGGCGAGACCCACCTGCGGCCGTCCACGCACTTCTCCCTGCCCAACTATCAGATCTACCGCAGGGATGAGGTGAGCCCACAGGGTGCGCCCTACAGGGGCACTGCTGTAGCGGTAAGGCGAGATGTTATCCACGAGGAGCTACCGTGGGCGGAGTTCAGATCCCTGAGCTCCCTGGGGATCAGGGTCAACACCTCATCTCATGAACTCCGCATTTACGCCGCCTACCGCCCACCGAATGCCGCATTCCACCCGTCAGACCTAGACGAGGTATTTGTCGACGGTCACCCGACAATTCTAGCAGGCGACCTGAACTGCAAGCATGAGCAGTGGGGCTCCCGCGTCACGCGGGCCGACGGCCGTCGCCTGCTAGACGCCACCACCAGCAGGAACATTGAGGTGGTGGGCACGGACGCCCCAACCCACATCCCCACCGACCCAGACTTCCAGGAGGATGTCTTGGATGTGGTCCTCCATAAGGGCCTACGCGTCCCTCTGTCCACGGAGGTGCTCTACGAGGGCGATACCCAGCACCTCCCCCTACTGATCATAGTGCCCACCACTCTAGCGGCGGTGAGAGTGCGTCCGCCCAGGTCCCGAGTAGACTGGTCAGCCTACAAGGTGGCTCTCAGGGACCTGACCATCGAGGGCCCCATATCCACCCCAGGCGAGATAGACGCCGCGGTGGCCCTCCTGACCCAGCGGATGAGGGAAGCGAAGGCGGCCCATACCGAGAAGGTGCCGCCGCCCTCCCAGAAACGCTCCCAACTCCCGCTCTACTTGAGGGCACAACTTCTTAAAAAGAAAGCCCTCAAGAAACTCTGGTGCCAAACCAGGTGCCCAAGGGTCAAGGCGGACCTAAATGCCCAGACGGCCAAGGTGACCGAGGCGGTGAGAGAGTGGCAAGGTCGAGAGTGGGAGGAACTCATCGACAGGGAAGGAGAACACCTGCCCACACTGCTCCGCCTCAACAAAAACCTCACAGGGGAGAAAAGTACCACCTACCCCCTCCTAGACGCGGACGGTCAAAGGAGATTCGCGGCCCAGGACAGAGCCCGAATCCTGGCAGATCACTTGACCGTCCAATTCAAGCCCCACCCGCCAGCCCCCAGAGCTCTCCAGTACCACGAAGACGTGGTCCAGAGAGTGGAGGAATTCATGGCCACCATCCCACCTCCACTCCCGGGCGACACCTTCATCTCCCCAGCGGAGGTGAAGAAGACTGCCGCCCGCCTCAACAGGAAGAAGGCGCCGGGCCCTGACGGCCTCCCACCCGCAGCCCTGGCGGAGCTGCCCAGGCGGGGAATAGCGGCGTTGACCCGAATATTCAACGCCGCCCTGAGGACGAACCACTTCCCCACCCCGTGGAAGAAAGGGCGGGTGGTTATGATCCCCAAACCGGGGAAAGACCGCCGCCGCCCGGAGAGCTACAGACCCATCACCTTACTGGACCACGCCGCCAAGCTGTTCGAGCGAGCCCTGCTGCGCCGATTGCGTCCCCACCTCATCCCGAGGGACGAGCAATTCGGCTTCCGCGGCGGGCATTCCACCACGCTCCAGCTGGCCCGCGTGATCCACCACCTAGCCGAGGGCCTGAATAACAACAAGGCCTCGGTGGCGGTTTTCCTGGACGTGGAGAAAGCCTTCGACCGGGTTTGGCACCCCGGCCTCATTCTCAAACTCTCCACGTCCACCCTGCCTCCGGCCCTAGTCCACCTGATAGCGTCCTTCCTCCAAGGACGCTCCTTCCAGGTCGCCGTGGAGGACGCTACGTCCGCAGAGGGCCCCATCGAAGCAGGGGTCCCCCAAGGCAGCTGCCTTTCACCGACCCTGTACGCTGCCTACACCAACGACGTTCCCACCATCAACGATCAGCTTCACGAGTGGGAACCCAAGGTCGAGCTGGCGCTGTTCGCGGACGACAGCGCATTTTTCACCACCGCCCCATGGGTCAAGGCGGCGGTGAAAAGGATGCAGAAACAGCTCAACCTACTGCCGGACTGGCTGGAGAGATGGCGGATAGCGGTTAACGTGGGTAAAACCGCCGCCATCTACACGGGCCCCCAAAGGAAGAAGATGCCCGAGCTGGTCCTCAACGGCCAGAAGATTAAGTGGCAGCGAAGTACAAAGTACCTAGGCTGCCACTTGGACCAGCGCCTCACCCTTAAAGACCAGGTCAAGCACCTGGTCAACTCCAGCCGCGGGGCGCGCGCAAGACTGCGCCCCGTACTCCAGTCCCGCCTGCCCACCAGAACAAAGGTGGGCATATTCAAAACGTACGTGCGCTCCAGGCTGACATACGCGGCCCCAGCCTGGTATGCCATGATAAGCGCAGCCCGCCGTACGCAGCTCCAGTCCCAGCAGAACATAGCGCTCCGAATAATAACGGGGGCCGGGCGCTATGTCAAGAATGCCATAATACACAGGGACCTCAAGATGGAGGCCCTGGAGGAATTCGTGGTCCGCACATCCCGACGGATGTATAAAGCAGCGGACCACGGGCCGCACCCCGGGCTACACAACATAGCCCCCATGCCCACGGTTACACAGGCGAGCAAGATGCCAACCCCACGACAGGTCTGCTCCCTAAATCCGCCCTCCCACCTACCCACTTCCCAATCCCGACCCCTCTCAACTTACTCTCTTCCCCTCCCTAGCCAGAGTCAGCCGCAGTCAGCTTGCCCTGTTCATCGGGCCTCCCCGAACGGGGTCTCACCCGATGGGCAGCCCGCAGCGACTGTGCAGCCCGCAGCGACTGTGCAGCCGGCTCTGGCCGAAGAAGAAGTAATAGACCTGTCGTCGCAAGACGGCCGCCTAGGCGGCATCTAATACCGTGGGCCAGTAGGCCCATGAGAAGAAGCCCGGGGAAGGAGCTGGAGCTCGAACCCGAACCGCCCCTAGCGGGGTGATGAAACCCGTGGATGGGACCGAGTTTGAGTTTAATTTGGGAAAGCGACGAGTAAACATCGAAGCGAAAACTGCGACAAGAAGATTTTGGAGTGCGATATAAGTGTTTGTGTACTAAGTGTTGTAACGTAAAGTGTGTACAATAAATCCTACTCTACTTCATCGGTTTAGAAGTGCATTTCAATCTAGATCCCACACCCCTAGAACGTAACATTTGGTGTCAGAAGTGGGATTGAAAATGCCGATTACTCCGCGAGAAGAAGAGAAGGAGGGGATGCAGACCCGAAGCCGCACCGCTGCTGGAGACTCTGCGGGCACCGCCGGAACGTCAGACACAGCGGTACCAGCTTCAAGGACGCCGGAGATAGACGTCAACGCCATTCTGATCCTCCTGAAAGAACAGGCTAGAAGGCAGGAGGAACAAGCCAAAATCCTGCAACAAGAGCTACGGGTTCAGCAGGAGGAACAAGCCAAAATCCTGCAACAAGAGCTACGGGTTCAGCAGGAGGAACAGACCAGAAGGCAGGAGGAACAAGCCAAAATCCTGCAACAAGAGCTACGGGTTCGGCAGGAGGAACAGGCTAGATGGCACGAGGAACAAGCCAAAATTTTGCAGCAAGAGCTACGGGACCTGAAAGAAGTCCTCCGTGAGGTACACGAAGTAGCTGCAGAATGGAAAAAGGAGATGGCTGAGGTGCAAGACAAAATTGTGGGCGTTGAAATTAAAGTTGAAAACCACGAGAAGCGCCTCAATGGACTGAACGAAAAAGTGGAGGACCAGGAGAATCGCCTCCAGAAGT
This sequence comes from Pyrausta despicata, assembly GCA_963921415.1. Lineage (NCBI taxonomy): Eukaryota > Metazoa > Arthropoda > Insecta > Lepidoptera > Crambidae > Pyrausta > Pyrausta despicata. The sequence continues at coordinate 11,723,804 of OY992860.1, read as the reverse complement.
TGGAGATCAAAGTGGCCAACGGCACCACCAGTGTATCAGGTGCACCAGCCACAGGAGGAGAAAAGTTAAAGGTACCTCCATTCGATGGTACCTCTTCGTGGGCCGCATACAAGCTCCAATTCGAGATGGTTGCCGAAGCGAATGGCTGGAGCAAGGACTACGCTAAAACGGCACTGAGTTTGGCGCTGCGGGACGAAGCTCTCACTGTTCTGGAAGCGTTAGGAAAGGAGAAGACATACGACCGTCTTCTTGAAGCTTTAGAGGCACGCTTCGATGACAGCCATCTAGAGCACGTTTACAGAGCTCAGCTGAAGAATAGGACTCAGGGGCATAATGAGTCGTTACAAAAGTGGGCACTTGAGATAGAGAAGCTCGTCCGGAAGGCGTACCAAGGTTCCGCAGCGACTTTCATCGATGGAACGCTTGTACAGGCATTCATAGATGGGATTCGGGACTTTGAAGTGAGGGCTGCTGTACGGCTGGGACACCATGGGACCTTGAAGGATGCGCTCGCCCATGCCCTGGAGGTGGAAGCTGTACGCCAAGACTCAACAAAATCCTTTAGGGTGCGCGAAGTTGCGGCCAGGGAGCCGATTGCTCCACCTCGAGAAACTGGGCCTCGATGCTACAACTGCGGGGAAAGAGGACACATACAATCAGGCTGCCCAAAAAGATCTTGGAGGCAACGGGACTCGGACCGCACGGTGAAGACCAGATACGACCGGAAGTCTAACCAGACGAGGTTTGAGGAAGGATCATTCGTGTGGCTACATAACCCTATGCGTCGAAAAGGAAACTCACCGAAATTGTCGCCGAGTTGGGAAGGGCCGTACAAAGTAGTCACAAGGATCAACGACGTCACTTATCGGATACAGCGCAACGCACGTAGCCCCTGTAAGATTGTTCATGTTGATCGGTTGGCCAAGTACCATGGAACGAATGATGCTCGGGACGAGCATGTCTAAGGAGGGGGTAGTGTTACGCCGGTGGGCTAGTGCTAAAACTTTGATCGTGTTTTTCCGTGCCTTGGAGGCGTTTTCAGCAGGCTGAAATACCATTTCAGGCCGTTTCAGAAAGTGCTCTAACACATACTAGTTTATCGAAATTTCACCCAAGTTGCCGTTGTTTTCAGGCGCCTGAAACATGTTTTCAGTCCGTTTCAGGCCACCCTCTATCAGATGACGCCATAACCTGAAAACCCGTTTTCAGGCGTTTTCAGGACCCCTTATGGGCCTTTGAAGCCCACTTCAGTATATGACGTAATTTTCAGTAGGAGTGAAAGAGATAGCACGATTAGAGAGAGGCAGCTATACTAAGAACATTCCAGAAAGGTGTGACAGAGACAGCATAAGACAAGGATAGCACTATGATGCCGAACATTCGAGAAAGGTCTAGGCTAGGCAAGACGGCATTTGGAAGGATCCCGAACAGTCTCGTACTGGGTAGTAGGTACCTACCGAATATTCGGGAGTCCTTGACGGCCGGTATATAAGGAGCCCGGGAATGCGACCGAGTTTGAGTTTAATTTGGGAAAGCGACGAGTAAACATCGAAGCGAAAACTGCGACAAGAAGATTTTGAAGTGCGATATAAGTGTTTGTGTACTAAGTGTTGTAACGTAAAGTGTGTACAATAAATCCTACTCTACTTCATCGGTTTAGAAGTGCATTTCAATCTAGATCCCACACCCCTAGAACGTAACATTACTAATCGTTAAACAAGAAGAATACGAGAAGACAAGAAGAATACGATGGTACGTTAAATGATGTTATATTTTTGGATTTTGTTGCCAACTAAAGTTCCTCTTTAGATTGTAAAATGTCTGAACGTATAAAACAGCACTTCCATTTAACACATGTATAAAAACTCTCGCAAATCACTTTATTACACTGTTTCAATTATATAGCTAAGCGTCTATATAGTACTAAAAAAAAATTGAAGATTATTGTTTTTAATTAATCCAGCGGCCTGGTTTTCATTTTCGGGTTTATTTTACCTTATCTTTACTGTGAAAAGGGGGAAAATGTAAAAGTCAGCTATGTAACCGACATTATTAAACGAAACGCCCAGTAGCCAGTGGCGCCGTCCAACAAAGAAACAAATGAAGACGGAACCAGCCAACGGTTAGCAGCTTACATAATTTACTCGCGAGGACGTGCGAGGAATTTTTACATCGAGATTTGCTGAGCACTTAGCTAATTTGTGCAATTAGAGAATAAATATTTGCCTCCTGTTCAACTCGGCGGATTAACGAGAATGAAAACTAATTAAGTACTTAGCGCTGGCTCCTTTCTCTCGCATTTTCTTAATGTTATCTTTGAATAGAAATCGAGAGAATTCATCAGTATTATTTTCACTTTTCAGTCGAGACATTTTTTGTACGCGTATTTTTAATGAAACAGGTACTGTCAAAATCATTTCACTGGTACTAAAGAGGCCCTTGTCTGTTAGGTGTGGTCCAACCAATTTTCGAGCTTACTCGCATTCCCATACTACGAGTACTGGCGTAGGGAATACCAAGGATTTAAATTCGAACATTCGGGTATTTCCACCTGGATGTACCTCTAGTTCGAAGTTTAAACCTTTTGCTGTACATCGACTCGTACAGCAATTCCATTCCATTCCAAGTTTCGAACGCGCGAAGTTCCCGCGCCGCAGAGCTCCGTTAACTTATTTTTTCGCGCGGCACAAAAGCGGGCAAGGGAAACGTTACGTTCTGCCGACATGCAGCTGAATGCAAAGATATGAAGTAGGCCTGCTATTAAGGATTCATACATTTTTACACACCTTCCTATGACAATATCCTTGCAGTAGCATAAACCTACGGTCCGCACCAAGAATCACTTTATGATTTCAGAAATTATCTTGTTGAAAAGGTACATGAACTTAGTGACTAGTCCAACAACAAGGTGTATATGTGTTATTCTGATTTAAAAGTGATATTTTTGTAAAATGTCACTAAAATGCATACAGTGGATTTTACGAGAAAGAGTAACGTCCATACAAACTTTCGCGTTTATAATATAATTAAGATAAAGAAATCCAGTTATGACATATCAGTGACAACACGTTAATTGTTGACTATCTAATAATTAAATCTTATATTTATAAGATATTTATTCAATATTTATTAAATGAAATAATAGTAAATAGCCTCGTCTCCGGAACTCACATGCTTCAAGATTGTTTATCTTTTTAATACGAGCATCTTAGCTGCATCGTGGATTGATCGATTTATTTAAGCTTTATTGAACTACAAAACTATGGACTTAATGCTTAAGGGCATTCTCTACCAGTCATACCATATTTGGACTAAGCAAAAATTAAACGTGCGCGGTGCGACAAAATGATTTTACTGCATCGACCTGTACTGTGTCTCTTAATTCCCTCGCAAGCGGACGCGGGGTAGCGCCGTCATAGCGCGGACGTGCGGCGGCGCTGTGTCGCTTAAACTACGTACGTACACCGCTTCCATTCAAAACCTTATCGCAAACGCGATAGAAATCAAATCAGAACGACGCACCATTAGCTTTTTAAATGACCACATCTGTTTGCTATGTTTTTTTTGCTCCACGGCATTTTCTAATGCGATGCAATGCGACTACGGGTTTGATAAATGAAAACAAGTTAAAAGTTATTGATCCATAATATTGTAAGAGAAATAAAGAATACTACCTGTGTAGGTAAAATCACAAAAAACGTAATCAATTTATGTATAATTAATGTGCAACGCATTACGTGCCGTCTACGAAAAAATGAATGGCTACGATTCATTCGTAGCATCTACTATGGCTACGGCGTAGCAGATGGTTTGGTATTTCACTTACAACGTTTTTTGTTGTTGATGTTCAAACGAATGTTATTTAAAGCGTTTTATTGTTCAAAGTGCACACTCAATTAATTAGAAAATTAAAAAAAAATTTATTATGATTACTCTCATATGACATAGAGAGTGAACTATCCCGCCTGTGGCAGTCCATTTAAGTGTGTTTTAATTTCACATTGTATTTAAATTTGCATTGTTAATGCTTAAAAATAGTTTAAGTTAATGAACTAAAAAGTCAAAAGAAGTACAAATTATTTTTTGTTCGTTATAATACCTACTCCTAACATGCCATAAGTAATTTTCACATATTGTATTCGTTGGTACTCAGTCATAATTTAGTATTCCTATGGCGGTTCACATAAGCACAATTAGGCTAATCACTTTAATGGCTGGGTTATTATACTCGTATTTTGTCAAGAAAATGTTTCCGCAACATTTAGAGTTACTACAATTAGGTTTATATACCAGTAACCTTTTATGCAGGTAAACGAGAATTAAGAAAATAGTTAATTCATATCTATTATCCGAACCTTTCGTGAACGCTCTCAAAAATTACAGATATACTCTTAATATATATCAGAAAATCAAAGGGCCGCTAAGTCTTAAATTTAAATGAAATTTTCCGAATTTCAATTACAACAAAAATGGTATATCTTCTTTACTTACACACTAAGAAAATCTAGTTGCATTTGTGTTTATCCATATTTTCTTAAGTATAATTTCTTAATACTTGTTTGCGGAAACAATATTGCACGCATGGTGGACTAAACGCCATAGGGCATTTTCTACTAGGGCATTTACCTTTGAAATGAAAATTATCCATGAATAGACATCCAATCGATACACGACAGTGTTTCGTCCGAAATCGCTCCGTAATTAAGGGCCGTGCACACGAGACGCGGCGGGCGAAGGAGCAGCAGCCTAGCCGGGGGGGTTGGGGGGGCACATCTCTCGCGTGTGTCCGCGGCATAATTCACGGCCCGGCTACACGCGCAATTTGCGCAGGGTTGCCACCGGCTTCAATATTAATTTTTAAAAATGATCTCAAGTTATCTCTTTTTTTTATTCATTTATTTACTATAGGTACACTGACAGATTACTCGTACAGACATGTTATTACATTATTTTTTGTTTAACTCTATTTATATTATTTCTCTTACTCAATCAGATTGCTTATTTAAGGTAGAAAACTGGTTCAGGTCTCAAAGATCTTATCGCTCAACGCCGACGAAAACTACGACATTTTATTTTTTTGCTACGATCGTGATACGTCCCTGCCCCTTGTCAAAAACTGAACACTACAACTAAATCAGAGTCGGTCTAGGTGTGTATAGTTTGTCTGGAAGCCGAGAAGTTTTGTGAAACAGCATGGTATAGAGAACACACACCAAATCCGATCATATAGGTACATAGATATACTTTTTATCATCACATGCATTTTTAAGTCCCGACGAAAAAGGGATGTGTTATTATATTATTTCTGAAGTCATTAAATTAAATGATTTTATTTTTATTGACAGCCCTGGTTGGGCATTAGCCAGACGCGGGGGGCGCCTTGACAGCGGCCGCGGCTCCGCGCCTCGCAGCTCGCACGATTGACAACGCGCGAGGAATTTATCGACGCGCTCGCTCGCCACCGCGGCTCGACTTGTGTCGATATCGATGTTTGAGAAAAATATAATTTGACGACCGATTGGTGCAGTGGTCTTCATGTCGGACTTCTGAAACCAAGGGTCGCAGGTTCGATCCCCGCTCAGTACAAACATATGTTTGCATGAACATGTGTTTGTACTGGTCTGGGTGGTTTCTATGTATAATATGTATTTATTTACAAAAAAAGTATTTAAGTATGTTTATCCTTTGTCTAGTACCCATAACACAATCACAAGGTGTGATTGTTGTGAAATATTTATTTATTTATTTATAATATTAATAATATTAATATCAATATTATTCATATTTTTTTTATTTATAATAGTGCTTTTTAGGAGCAGAGCCATGAAATGCCGAATTTCTAAAACAAGTTTACTGTGGTAAGACCACTACGGAAATTTCACCGTGTACAGCATAGTGGCATGTTAAAAATGCAGGTGAAATAATTCGTTGAGACGTTCGTTCGTTCTCGATTGTCAAAATTTATGAACGAAATATCTCACGGCAGACACAGCGATGATCTTTATCGGACCAAGGGCCCCAATACCGCAGATGAATTCATAACAAAATGGTTTTAGTACCTATAGATGGTAGTGAAATTAGGCAAGTCGATTACGATTTCGTTAGCGGATAAGCCCTTATGGATCGTTCGACTATCGTCATAATTGTCAGACAAGCTCTATATAAATGGTCACTACACCAAAAGTCGTGTCGCGTATAAATTTTCCTATAATAACTTTCAGACGAATTCTCAAAACCGTTAAACTCTTCGATATAACATTATTTAGATAAACTTATCCCGTCCCTACCACGTCTACTGCGTTCGCCCAGTACATACGGGCTATGTACTAGTTCGTAGGTAAATAGGGGCATGCCTTTTAGGTCTACCGCTAGGCTCGGATCTCTAGACAGCCTAGGACGTGACACAGGCACTAACGCCCGTGATGGACAATCTAATGCCTGGGAATTATAATCACGGTCTCATTTTCTGTGAAGCTAAGACTAGAATAAAGTCTTAAAGGTTTAAGACTACTACGAAAAGGTTTCTGAGATACAGGGTACTGTACGTAAACTGTTGGGACATCAGATTTATTGAAATGATTATGACACACAATGGTGAATAATAACGAAATTAAAGTTCTAATTTCTTGTTTTTGTATCAAGAATATTGATTGTCCTTTGTGGTCCTTTGTTAAAATTATACAACCAACGTTACTTTAGTTTTCGTAATAGGTATCATAATAGCAACAGTTTATCTTTTTCTTTATTTATTGTGACACAAAATGAATCTGCTTTTAATAATTTTCAACTCAGTCGCTAATAAAGGCCGCTTGTAGGTTTGGATAGTAAAAACAGGTTTACTTTTACGAAACATTTACAAAATCTTTTTCTGATAAGGACGATGATATTATCTAATCGTCTAATCGTCTGTATTTATATTACCAACATTAACATAGAACTATTTATGCGGAAACCATCAATATTGACTACAAGTTCCAAACCACCATCTTTTTTTTTCTCAAAGCTAAAGCCGTATTATTCCAGAACTATCCGAGGGGATATCCAATTCATCGAACCACGGAACTTTGGGCCAAGACTGAGCAACAAACATCCGAACTAGGCATTTATAATTTCGCACAATTCCCACCGAACCGCGGGCTGGCCGCGAAGGATTAAGCCAGCCAGTGGTCACTCCCCCAAAGGATGGGAACTGCCCCCCATGACCCCACCGCCCGCGCCTCCCCAAGATACGGCTCTGTTGACTCTGCGTTCTGTAAGCACGGTGAATATTTGATAGACAATATAGAAGATATTTTGAATTTCGATATTGGCTCTTGCTCCTAAATGTTTTACTGATACTACTCGTACTAATTATACATATCTGTAAACATCACGTCGGTTCTTTCTTTTTATTAATCTTGAACTTTATTAAATTAAATACTTAGGTGCTGTAGTATGTTGTTTAGCCTCTCTTACGTAATATATTAACGTTAAGACTTTCAATTTCATGAACAAATAACAATTACTGTTTATTTGCCGAAAAAAGTTTCTTTGCCTATGTACACGCAATCGTTTCATTTATGTTTCGACCTTGTTCAAGTTTTCATTTATTTACTGAGAACCTTATTTGTACCTATCACTTGAGATAGATACTCTAACTAATGTAATCTTTTGACAGAGAGTAAGAAAACACGACCCACTCGAGCGTTATCGGAGTCGCTAGATGGCGCGCGTACGCCCACGGCTGGCCTTTGCGAAAGCCCACGTAGTCGCGTCTAGTGATGTTTCACTATCGACACAGGTTAAAAAAAATATCGAAGGGGCCGCAAAACATGCCGTTTGTGCATCAATATGCTTTACACACACGTCACACTACGCAAGTAACTTTTCTGAAGCAACCGTGTACCCTTCCTTTTATTAGATAGTACGCTGGCGAGTATTATTTTTATTTAAGTTTAACTTTTTAAAACGCCTAATAAAAAGTTAAGCACGATATGCATGGTTTACTAAGTGGTTTACTGTATACATAATTATTTTTTGAAAAGATAACGAAAACTGCATGCTTTCTTTATATGCATGCCAAATTTCATTTCAGTAAAGGGTTAAATATTAAATGAAAAGCAACATCTAGAAACGGATGAATTTACTGCCCATAATATCTTTTTGTGTTTTCATGACTTTGAATACTAGAAAATTCTCATTTAAAGAGCAAAATTTCTCCTCGATATATTTTTTCACCTGTGCCGTTCACTCACTGCTGATCTCTCTGCCGCGGCCTAACGACCGCCAGCTAATGTCTTCATTTGTATTCAGATTTACCTACGCAGCGCTGCAGCGCCACGTGTACGGAGACCGCGGTGGGCACTCGTGCCTAGTGATGTGACGGACCAGGGGGCGCAGGGGGGGACAACCCCCTAGCCCAGCTAATGGACCGAGTTAAAAGTATCGCGACAGTTTGCGTGATACTCTGATTGAGTAAACAAATATAAAATTATTTGGTTGATGATGTTGATCTTTATTCAGTAGTTAAATGTAAATCCAGTCCAGATTATGATCTTCAGTCGACTAACCAAATGCTTTGTTATTTTGCAAAAGCTCTTGATTAAATTATACCAATAATATTTGATGTCAAGAAGTTTAATTTGGTATTTGACGATGTTTTAGTTTTGACAGGTTTCAACTTAACACAAAAACGTTATATTTGCTAGTACTAGCTTAACGCTTTACTTATTTACTAGCGGTCGCAGAAGAAGTTGCGCTTCTGTGTATATTTTCCGTTCGCGTGGAAGTTTACTGACCGCCTGACTGACCGACTGACTGACTACCAGTCAGTCACCTGTTAGTTTTATATATTTAGATTAGGCACTAGCTTCCCGCCTGCAGCTTTGCTCATGTAGATGTCTAAGACATGTTCTTTAAGAATATCTTAAGCAAAATATAGCAGCATTAGAATTTTTTCCATTTATGACTTAAACTAAACTACTTGTTATCGCAACTTTCCACTCATTCACCACGCCCACTTCATTAAAAGCGTCATAACCGCCTAAAAAATGTCACCCGAAAAAAAGGAGGTCAATAATTATAACGAATTCACGTCGCGTATTACACCTGACGCGCCATCCAGACAGACTGGGCAGACAGAGCGCAGACCCACTTACATACATCCCGCAACTTTGACCCACTTCCCGTTAACGGCCAACTTTTATTGTCGGCAAATTGCGCACGACGCCCCTGACTTTTTGTGGAGGTATCATAAGTTAAAAAAAGAAGTTGATTTGAAAGAACACGTGGATGGGTACAAAGGTAACGTTTCGTTTGAAGGAAATTAAATCATACAAGGAAAATGGAGGCGTAACAGCCGGATAATGAAAAAAAAACTGAAACGGGCATTAAATAACGTAATTTCTGGTATCATTATTTTTGTTGTTTCTCTAGTGCATACCAACTGTGATAAGGAGCACAGAATTCCACATACTATAATAGGCGGTACTCGAAAAGGAACTTTAATTAAGAATATAAAGCGTAATGACCAGAAAGAGGAAAGTGAACCTACCTACCAACCAATAAGTAACAATAAATCAGAGACGGCCTTAATGAAAAAACGTACGCCAAGTTATTCCCCCGAATGGCGCAGCGAACACAAAAAGGGCAAGGGAAGCGCATAAAAGCGTCGCGACTCGCATCCCGGCGCCCTCCGCGGCTGCCTCGTAAACAAGCGCCGAGAAAAACTCACTGAATAATCATTAGGGAGCGAGATTAGGAACCGCCCGGCATCGGCCTCCGCTACTAATTACTGTGCCCAAGGCGGACGCTATGTGCCCGGTACATAGGCTCGAATTTCCGGGCATATACCTAACGTAGATACGTGGGCAGCGGCGTCTCGCGCCCCCGAGGGGAGGCCGTCTAATTGACGCCGCACCGGACGCCACCGACGCCCGCGGGGACCTCCGCCGCCCCGCGTTCGTCGAGTTCGATTTACAACATCACCCGATAATCTTTTGTCGATGACGCAGGTACCTTTGCGCTCACAAACACGCGTCCCATTACGTCGACCGCCCGAGGCCCAATTCCGGCGACTGTCAAAGCGCACGTCAACTACATTTAGGCTCGGGGGCGGGAGCGTGTGCGACATTTTAGGTCTATTCGCAAAACCCGCATATTGTCACGGGATGCTGTGTTTACCGGCCGGCCCGGAACGTTTCTGCGGAGATTAAAGCAAATTCCCGAATATCTAACGCTATGAGCCCGGCGATCGGAGCCAAAATCATTGGACGATATTGACATCAGCCTTACATTACAACGAAATTGCCTTTTCATAATGACTGCTGTATCCGGTAATAAAGGTGGGCTTCTAATTAAAAGTGTTTATAAAACCGTCTACAAAAGCTTTGGAAGGTAATGACAACGAACCGTAGCAAATGACGAGGATAACTCAAGCGGACACGGCGTCGAGTTTAAGATTCTCCCTCGCGCTCGCGTAATAGCTGCAATTCTTTGTCTGACTCGTAGAATCACGGGGCAAACTTAATAACGAGGTGCGTGGTACAGCGCACAGCCGCGGCTTATTGCGTCTTGGAAGTGTCGGCGGTGCTCGACTGCCGTTTTCACCGGGATAATTAAAAACTCTCATCGCGAACCCGGAACTCCGGAAGCGGGTGGGGGTGGGCCTCCGCCGCGGGGGTCCGTAACGAACGCACTAATTAATAAGGGTCCGTCGATATTGATTTACGAGGTACCGCGTGTGCTGGCCCCCGGCGCGGAGTCGCACACCCCCGCCTAAGAGATATCGCGACCCGCGGCTGCTCCTTGCGAACAAATAAATTTTAATTACAGCGCAATGTAAATTCGATATGCTTTTGTTTCGCGGCTGAGAAATGTTTCGTTTACATTTCGCTTCCCGCTGAGATTGGAGAGAACAATGCCGGAAGAAAACCAGTTTTTTTAGAGTACAGAAATCTTTTATTTTTCTTCTGGCGTTTTCTTGGTGCCAATTTCCTTTGAAATCTATTCCGTATCTGTAAATCGCAAGATTCTCGTAAAATTAATATGACACCTCGAGGGGAGCGTATTATAAAAGGTAGGTACTCATAAAATCATCTCCTTAATTTTATTTTTATAATCAAAATTCGAACTTCAATATTGATTTTCGATTCGAAAACTCCTTAATAAACAGAGTGGAAAGGAAAGAAAAAAACCCAGAGAGTCGTGTGCTAATGAACGGATGCACCGAAAATACATGGAGAATATTTCCATTTCCCATTTAGGTGGAGTCGTCAGCGAAGGGGAATTTGCATCGGAAAGACACTGAAAAAGAGCAAGAAATGCGAACCACCCTCGCACGAAGCTCGAAATCTGGAGCTCTACTCTCTTAGCCGCTGTCCGTTGTTCCAGATATAGCCATCCCTGTCACACTTACATGTTTGACCGTGCAAGCGAACGTGCTGGCTAGACCCGTAAATACAAAGGAAACCTTAGGGGGTACGGATCCTGTATATGCACGTAGGGGCAGTGTTTTTTTGTCGATTCATTTCGATCTATTTTAAAATTGGAGACACACTGGCTCCCGAAAATGAGGAGAACACTTTTAGCACTTGTTGCGTCACAGTCGCAAACTGAAAAGGTTTTGAGTGCTCGATTCATGCCGGATGTCGGGAATTAACAAAACTCTTTGCATGTTTTAGAAGAAGAAATAAGGTATGGCATAGACAGAATAATTCGTGCTGATAATGAAGGCAACTAGCGCTTTAAATTCTAAAATTACATATTCAGGACCAGAAAATTGCAACGAAGTTATGAGTTCTCTTTGTTTTCTACGTCATAATTTTATTTTGTTTTAGTCCAAAAAACGTGGCATAATCAAACTTAACTTGTTATTCCATATTTATTTCGGCCACTGACTGCGCTGTTGAGTGAACAGTGTAGTATGTAACAGTTTTGACTGCGCGGTTGTGAACAAAAGTCTGCTGGAGAACTTGCATTTGTATGGATAGGAAATCAGGTCGCCTGCAAAATTTCACGATTATTAGAAGATGTTTTCTTAGCGTTGTTCTATCAACCAGTTACTTCTTGCGCTCTCTAACATTATTATTATTTGTTCAAAAAACCTCAAAAAACCGACGAAAATTATGATGAGCAACGCCGCTTTTGACCGGCAAGCATCATCGCAGTAGGACCCCAGGTCTTATTGTTGACGAACTCTCCAACGAAAATCGAACTTCTAGTTCTTATTCCAGACGGCTAGCATGTGACGTCATAAACAGGGAACAGCTAGAGTCATCAGCTGCGGGATTGGGCGCGCTCGTCGCGAGGCAACGACTTCATTTTACTGCCAGTTTACGATCATGGCGGACTCGTTAGTCGACACTCGTAAAGTTGGACCACCTGCGTTCAGACCGTATTACGTGTGGATGTCACCTGTTAGATACTGAGCTGTTCCGAACAAAGGGTTATAGACAACTCGCACCTTTACAAGATAAACAAGTTCGTTAAATAGATATCGTGATTTAGGTTATCTGTTAGGTGTAAAACCAGGCGATTATTTGATGATTTTGACCTGTCCTATTCCCTAAAAGTAAACTTTTAACACACTTTGTGTACGTTTCAGCTAAAACGAGTTATAATGGACACGCTTACTAGACATATTATACCTGCTATGCTAGGAATTACTTGATTTATTTGCGCCTTGCAGTAGCATAACGACAAAGTGACGTGTCAGAAAAACCGACCGGTAACGTCGTCATGCCGTCATCACAAGTTACTACAAAATTCCATCCCAACTTAAGTTCATATCCTTTCTAACAGACAATGTGATTGAAATTACCTTATAACAAAGACAAACGTAAACGTAATAATGTTGATAAAGAAATATCTGAAAACCTCAACAAAATCAATTCAGTCTAACTCAATACTATAGCGCTAAAGAACTAAGAGCGAAAGAACGATCGATCGAACGAACTCGGGTAATACTAAGAACGAACTTTTTTGAAGTTGTTAAAAAATTTGGACTTTTCGTATTTTTGTCATCGCATCATTTTTTTTGACGCAAGCTCATGCTTAATGTAAAAGCATTATCTTGAGATTAACTGATGAAAGGACTTTTTATTAAAATACTCTTAAAAGACCTAAAAAATCTGTAAGTAAATGACTCCTACTCGTAAATTTTGAAGGTGCCTGCACCTCTGCAGATAAAGTGCATTCACAAGGATTATTGAGTATTATGATGCTCTTGGTACGTTACTGCATATTGAATAGTAATAGAAAACATTAAATAATTCAGGTGATTGAATTTAAGTGGTGTTTGAGTATGTGTAATACTTGAGTACGCTATTTAGAACATAAGACTCCATATTTTTTCTCATTTCATTGACAATACGGTAGTTGACACATTCGTCGTTGACGTACTTTTTATCAACTGTCAAAACGCTTTTCTTCATAGAGCTTGTATGGGAATAACACATTTTGACGTCACCGCGTGCAATGCCGACTGAGTGACTAATTATCATTTGAATTCCAATTAAAAATCAAATAATACGAACTGCAGAAAAATATTAGTGTAAAGGCATCTGAAATTATGAATTATTTTAGAGAAAATCAGTTTTTGAATATTTCTTTCATAGTGGAAACAAGCCTATTCTGCGGTCTGCTACTACTTTATAAAAATAATGCTAAGCATGATACTAAATTGTCGCCTCGGAATTTAACTACGTAACTGAAAATTGACGAATTCATTTTAAAAATGAAAGGACTCAAGTAGAACTCAAAATAGAAGAATGGGAATTTGGGTTGTTAGATGTAGACAAATTTGCCAACCGTATAGAAGTTTAAGTACATACTAGATAGGTGTGTTCATTTTACAGTGAGACATGTAGGAAAGTACCATTTTTACTCGTAACTTTAGGACCGAATGTTTTATTTCTCTTATAAAGACTGCCTAACGAAATACCCTATCTGATATGGTCAAGTAGTTAAAACCTTCATTACTCGACAAATCGATCAATATACAGCAAGTGTCCTCTCGATAAGAGCGAGGAGGGCAAAGAGGACGACGACGCTCATTTGCCAGTGTCCACTCCACGCGGGCGCTGTCTCCCCTATAACGACCCTCGCAGATAGCGAGGTACGGTTTAGCGCATTTTTTGGCTATATACTTACCCTGGTGTACCTTCTTTCCTATAGGGAGAATAATGACGTCATCTACAAGTATAATACTCGTGTGTACCGTTTCAGCTACTGTAACTATTAAAAGACGCTTTTTATATGGATTTTGACGTTACTTCGTTTTTTTGTGTGTCGTCAATTTACAACAGTTACAGGTATAGGAGAGTATTACTCCCCCGGTAGGTATGTTTTGATTGTAAGAATGTTTGATAGCAAACTCGGTACTGTCCAGGACATAAATTGTTCAAATATGTAGTTCTCATAGCTTGTACGCATTCCCAGATTTATAATTTTATGTAAATGCATTGCTCTATTCACTATCTTGGAACAAGATGCGTCTATTAAGATACTTGGAAAAAATTTAACGCCACTGTTGAAGTTTGCCACTGTCTGTTCAATCTTAAATATGTCATGCATCGTGCAGCAACATCAGCGTTCTCACCATGGCACGTTTTAAACGAGACACTAAATTTGTCCACGCAGATAAAACGGGCAAACATATAGCCTGACCGGGAGGCGAATTAACCAAAGGGCATTGCAGCGAAGCACGGAGCGGAGGTAGCGAGCGCGCACCGAACGTTAGTTACCCTGAACACGTGCAGTTATTAAGATTTGCAAGCGAAGCAGGGGTCCTACTGTGTAGTGTAATGAAAGCGGTACTTGCAGCGATACTACTTACAATATACAGAAAGTAAACGTGATACTGGTTAGGTATTTACATACCTCAATTTTTGAGGCAAAATGGTAACTCGTGTCAGCTTAAAGCTAGCGCGTGTTATGGCAGTTGACTTAGTACTGCTAGCGAGAAAGTAATGAACAATCAGTTATTTTCACTGACTGTTCATACTGCCGTGTCCCGTTGCAGTTTGTTCTCGAGTGACAAATCTCGACAGGATCATTAGTCGCTCAATTTGGCAGTCACCACAAGCAGTAACTCGTTTCGACGGTGGCACTGAAAAAATAATGACGTGGCACAGAAGTTTAGAAGAGTAGAAAGAAGGTACTAACCTGTAAATTTATTTATGGGTAGTTAATATTAAATATACAAAATTTACTTGCTGCAGAGTACTCTCCAGCCGGACTACACTCTACGACCAAAAACTCCTTAACTAAAGAAGTTTATTTGGACCACGATTGTCTTATACAAGGTACTCTTTAGGAAGATCAATTTGGGACATTGATGTAAAATATTAAGTTTTATTAAGAACTAGCGGACCAGGCAGACGTAGTCCTGCCCGCTATTTTCGCAGTTTTTCCACCGTTTTAACCTTCCCTGGACTTCCACGAATATTTCGAGACTAAAATTAATCAAATCGGTTCAGCCGTTCTCGAGTTTACGCGAGACTAACGAGCAACAGTTCATTTTTATATATATATATATAGGGTCACCTCGAATTAAGCGCAAATATTTTAAGGGTAGATTCTATGCATTAAGTTAAAAAAATAATCTTAATAAAAAAATGGTGTAAATACGCTAGTTTTTGTGATAAACGATTTTATTGAAACGCAAAAAAAGTGTGCGCGGAGCCTGCGCTGAATACGATTACGTTGCGTGCGAGAGGGACAGAAAACCCGGACAATGAGGAGGCGGCGCGTGGGCGCGTACTCCGGCGGGAAGCAGCTGACCGCATGAGTGCGGTCAACAAAGTCAGTCCAGTCGCTGCAAGACCTTTCGCAGCGTGATATAGCCGAAAAAATCTGATTCCGATTGATAATTGCATTCGATCGAAGTGACGTTTAAAATAATTGATCTTCAATTTCAAACCAATGCATCATAAAAGTTATGCGATACTTACTAAGGAATACCTACTCGATTGTGTAAAAACATACGATTATGCTATGATAGTTTTTGTGCCGACCTCCAATGTGTGAAAGTAATAGTGAAGTAAGTAACATAAACACTTGTGATATGGAAATCAGAAACTCCGACGGTACCACAACAGTAACTCAGAGACTCAAGTCAATAACGAAAAACTAGTTCCGATATTGACCCGACCGGGAATCAAAGCCTGGATCTCAGGACCTCGGACACGGTGAAAAATTAAAAACTAGCGTCTTAACCACTCGCCCATGGAGATCGCTCGGAGATCTAAAACTTACTTGTGTTATGGAAATCAGAAACAACGGCGGTACCACAACACCCAGACCTAAGTTAATTACGAAAAACTAATTTCGAAAAAGCACTTAATTAAAATAAAACACGATATTGACCGAAAATTGACCGAAAATTGAACCCGGGGACTCAGAAATGACGACCTTAAAAACGGCGTCTAACCACTCGGCCACGGAGATCGTCTAAAGCTACTTAGGTACTTGTGATATGGAAATCAGAAACAACGGCGGTACAACAACACCCAGACCTAAGTTAATTACGAAAATCTAATTTCGAAAAATCACTTAATTAAAATAAAACACGATATTGGCCTGACCGAAAATTGAACCCGGGGCCTCAGAAATGACGACCTTGAAAACGGCGTTTTAACCACCCGGCCACGGAGGTCGTCTAAAGCTTCTTAACTTACATTTCGAATAAACTTAGGGTGCATTTCCACTGCACCAAAGAAAATCGTTCTCTTATATCTTAGGTAGGTATCTTGCCCTTATTTAAATTCATTTTGTACTTACCTATACCCTGGTTTAAAATAACACAATTGTGTTAGGGCATACCTAACACAGTTTGCCAGTTTCAGTGCCTACCATACTAAACCACATACGCACGTACGTACCTAGGTGAATGTTAATCATTTCGATTAAACTGAAGCTGAAATCCAGTCAATATTATTTACAACGCCTTTTAATTCCTTCTTTTAAACAATATTAGGGCGCAAATCAACTGTACCTAAGAAATTTAATCATTCCTATAACCTCACCTTTATTTAAAATCAAAACAAACTTTGATGTGCCGCCTAGCCTAAACTAATCTTTGATGTGCCGCCTAGCCTAAATCAAAAAATCGTTGATCGTGCCGCCTAGTCTAAGGGGTTGTAAATCAAATAATTAAGGTTTCACTGATTAATTTACATAATACTGATATTATGCAAAAGAACATCCTCAATGGGCATAGGCATAACAAATTATTTATGTAATTGTTGGGTGTTATGCGTATTTACATTATGAAGTGCCAACTAAGGTAGACGGTCCTCAAAATGGCATTTCATTATTAATAATTTCTAGTAAAATACTTTTAATAATGAAATGGAAACTTATCACTACGTTAAGTTAATCGATTTATTATTCAATATCCTTAGGTATCGTTTGACAAAAGTAAAAACCATTTGAAAAGTAATAAACAAAAAGTTGGGTGGTAAAAATGGGCATATGCGACATAAGTGTAGCTCTAGGCTCCTTGCCTAAACCTATTGTTTACATTTCGTTTGATGATCCGCGCCGCGACAAAGCGCGGCAAGTCCTCAAAGGCTTACAGGTGCCAGGATTGGTCAGCGCGGGCGCGGACTGCAAAGAGCGCGCGTGCCGCGTAGGGATGCCCGATCTTTTGCTTTGAATCGATCTTTTAAATCGAAATGGATCGTAACCCTGTGAATCGATTCACGCTTACGCAGTGTTTAATCATTACTTAATTCGAATTTTATACTACTTCTTCGTTCGGAATCTACGAAAATTAAGTGAATACGAAAATGATTCCTTTGCAATAACAATAAGTTGTAGTGTTTGTGGTTATGGGCTTTAAAACTTAATATTTACAGATTCCAACTCAACTAAAATGATAAGTTTATTCCGAATTCAAACAAAACGATACGTTTATTTTCATACGATACGATGTCCAGGCATACGATTCGATCTTAGCATCCCGTTGAATCGATTCAAAAAATCGGCAGATCGTATTGCCGTGAATCGATCTTCAAACAAATCGATTCAGATCGGGCATCCCTAGTGCCGCGCAATAGTAAGTGAGTTATGTATGTTATGATGTGAGTTAGTCGGCCAAGCAAAATCATTTCGTTGAGATGTGCGTGCGCGCGGCGCGTAGCTAAAATGCCGTATCGGTTTTCGACCAGGAGTACCTCAATATGGCTTTATGCTATCATGACGCAGGGGATGTTTTGTTGCGGGCGCAGCAGCTGTACGCTGAGCGGTATGGTCGCGCAATCAACCAGCGCACCATTCTTGGCTTGGCTGTGCAGCGCCATCGAGAGAGTGGGAGCTTCTGTCCACGTCAAGGCACGGGCCGACAGCGCTACCCAGCGCGGCTCAAGGACGACGTCATGCCTACGGGTCGGGCGTACCTGGACGAGGCGTTTCAAGGTCGGTGGATCGGGCGCGGTAGCGTTATTCGCTGGCCGCTACGTTCACCTGACCTGACGCCTTTGGATTTCCATGTGTGTGGTAGGGCCAAAGACCTAGTTTATGGCAACGACGGCCATACAATTCAAACTGTTAGTGAATTACGTGCAAGGATTGTGAGTGCGTTTGACGTGATGTCCAGGGAGGTTTAAGTGCTCAGTGCAGTTCGGAGGCATTGCCTTGATCGTGCCAGACTATGTGTGCGTCATCAGGGAGTTCATGTACAATACAACACTTAATGTACATAAATGTTTTGTGTGTAAATAGGGACTGGTAAGACTGTAAATATCAATGAATTAAGACTTTTAAACACGCCAAGTTATCACAAAATCTATCAGCCATTATTGTTAAGATAATAATTTAATTAACTGTTTTGTGATAGTTATTTTATGTTTTAACTTGTCAGTCCAAAGCCTGAGAAAGTGTGAATTTGTTGTGTATTTTTATTAATAAAAATAAACTAAAATTGAAACAGAGTTGTCATTTATTCCCGAAATTCCTGTTAGTTTGTGGGTAAGTATTAACTGAAATAGCTACGTTAAGTTATTTAACACATGTAGATAGGGTTTTCTTAGCCCACATCCAGCTGGGCTCCCGCGGGGCTTCTACGCCCCGGTCTTGGGTTCTACTCCCCTTCTCTCGTCTCGGAGAGGATCGCGCGGAGTGGCCCGTAATTGGTGGAGCGCTTGGCGCTCAGCAGGTTAAGCCTGCGAGGCAAGTAGGGCCGACGGGGCATGTGCCCGGGTCCGAAGTGCGGTGGCGCGGCAGGTCTCGTCAACTCGGCGGGCCTGTCGGGCAAGCCGTTACCCCAGTGGGGCCGGTGGTCGTCGGGACGTTTGTCCGGGCCGAGAGGCGGGGGATCCTCACTAAAAAGCCCCCCTGTTACCTCACTGAGAGGCCAGGAGCCTACGGGCTGAGTGGTAGAAAACCACAATAAAAAGTTACCCCTAGTTCCAGAGTCACGCAGAGGGGCTCTGGGGCGTATGACTGGTGGGGTCACACCGGTCTCGACATCTCTCCTGAGAGACGGCGCCAGTGTACCGTCTGGAGTGGGATGAGATCTCCTCACCCCACTCCGTGGAGATCCGCCCTCCTGCTTAAAGGGCGGACGTTGCTGCTGGCAAGGGTCGCGGGACTGTTGAGACACCGCGGCCCCTGCTGTCACAGCCACACGCAGCGGGCTTCGTCAGGTTTTAGTGGGTATACCCGTATCCGGGGGAGTCCCACACACGCCCCTCCGGTCCCCGACGGAGGGGTACGGTGCGTAATCGACATTTCCTGACGTTAAAAAAAAAAAAAAAAAAAAAAAAAAAAGGTGTTAGGTTGTGCGCTTACAGCGCCTTGTTGTTTTAATCTTTTGCCTGATAATAGATTCATTACCTAAAATTAACGTACCTAGATAAACATTCACTGAAATACGTATCTACGTAACACGTATCTTCCTAGCAGCCTCATCTCGCAAAATGAGCTTGTTTGTGTGCTGTGAATGAAAGTTGGAGGAGGCGTGGCAGCAGCTGTCATTTTGCTACTTTATGAATTACTTGAGGGAAGAATAAGACCGATAGAAATTAATTTTGCGAATGAAATGTGGTAGAAGAGGCGTGGCTTAAGGGAAAGAGTAAGACTGATAGATATTAATGAAATGATAGAGATAGGTAGTGTAAGGACCATCACACATTAATTACATTTATTTTGTTAGGAAAAATCAAATAAAAAACTAGCGTATATACACCATTTTTTTATTAAGATTATTTATTTGAATTAATGCATAGAAGCTACCCTTAAAATATTTGCGCTTAATTCGAGGTGACCTTATATATTCATTATACTCGTACTGCTCGGTGGCACACTGCATCACTGACCACGTAAATTGTTAGTTAAAAAGTTATTTCTTGAGGAAGGTACTCGTACCTACTAAAAAAATACATATATCCCGATGAAATTAAAGTAGACTTTAGGTAGCTGGGATTTCGAACTATACTATATAGTTTAAGTGCTAGTATCTGGTCCAGCCACAGAGTATAAGGCATCGTCTTCCGGAGTAAGAGCCTGTGAGGCAGGCAAGGCCGTCCACCCGGCGAACTAGAATATACAGCGGGCGGGCTGCGAGCGGCGCATAAACTGAACGACAGCGCCGGACCCGACCGAAATACCGCACCTGACGCTCGCGCCAGAAGAGGCTACTGGTTTAGCTATGAGCTAAGCGATTTGTGATAATTTTATTCTCTGACAGAACGTATGAAGCCTCAACCTTACGCCCTCTTAGCTTGTCTTAAGTGCTATCCGCTTATACATCTTAAGAACCACTAACATGGATCAGCGAGGTTGCAATCAAAAAATGAAACAGGTTGAATACAGTACTCAATATACTCCAAATCACTCTCCTTCTCCTGACTGACATTCATATAATACTAGCGGCCCGCCCGCGACTACCTCCGCGCAAACGTTGGATTTTTCCACCTTCCTGTTTTATCCCAAGGGAGCGTTTAATCGGGATAAAAAGTTTCCTATCACCAAGTCAGCCCATATGTCTGTATACCAATTCTGTATTTCACCAAAATCCGTTCAGTAGTTTAAGCGTGATTGATGGACAGATATCCAAATGAAGAAACTTTCGTATTTGTAATATTAGTGTGATTGATATATCCGATAATGTTTGGTATCCCACAAGGTTCAGTCCTGTGACCTTTTTAGACATCACGACTAGAGCTAGAAATGGAAATGAATTCAAAGAAGGATTACACTGCAGCATACTACTCTCTGCTACAAAATAAGCGCAAATGAAATAAACCTAAAGCAAACATACATTTTAAGTTGATTGGGTATTACTTAAACAAGTGATAAATACTGCCTGTCTCTTCTGTAGTAGAGGGGTAAGTCACTAAATATAAGACACTACGTATATTTGGGAAATATGCGGACGCAAGGGAGACAACAAGTGATGCTCGAGACGGCTGTCAACGCACTGATTTATTAGCGGTCAAAGATATGAGGCGTGAACGCAGCCACGCTTACTATACTTATTTAAGCACACATAACAATATTGAGATACTCGCCTCGCTTCTCCCATCACCAAGTCAGCAGGCCTCGGTAGCAACTAGCGCACAAAGCCTGCGGTCGCCCGTCTTACGAGGCGGGCGCCCGACTCCGCTTATGTAAACGCTATATACTCCCGCGTTGACATAGTAATCGTACTCCACAGGTTATGTACACAGCAGTAATTTCAGAAATTGACGCTGCACCTGCCTGTATTTGGATATCTGAGATAGAAACTGAGAAAGCACTCTCTGCTACCAGCTATCCAAATGCGTTTTCCAGTCGGGTCAACTCTGGAAAACGATTTTATTTTGATTAAGAGGCCTATCACAAACATTTTGACAGCAAAGCAGTTTATTGCCGAAAACTTGAATTTCAAAGGATAAATCAAAAATCGGTGGAATCTACGAAGTACGATCCTTGTAATTAAATACATGTTAAGCAATCAATTGCGTTAAAACATTGTCAATGTACACATCGATGCACTCAACTGAATTGGCTAGACGACACCACCAATCGTTGACATACTTTTTATTATCTGTCAAAACGGTCTGCCTCCATAGATTTCGTATGGGTATAAATGATTGTGACGTCACGGTCATGTATCAGAAATCGGAGTCAATTGACCGAATATTTATTGCGTTTTGTGTGTTTAAAAATTGGTTTCTACAGCTTTTTTGAAATATATTGGTTGTATTAACTTCATAGGGGCTATGTTTTATAAACACCATGTTCTTGACAATATTAAGATAGGCGTCATCATCCCAATTTTCCTTTCGGCCTATCGATCGATGTACATTTACAATGTTTTTAAGGCAATTGATTAGTTAACATGTATCTAATTACTATTAACGAAAATATGAACACCACACTTACAGAACAATAATTTTAATTAGCACAAACAGTTACAATAATAATCAGCAAATTCACACTTCGGCGTTCGGCAGCAAAATACACGGCAAACGACTCAGCAGCCAGTTTTATCCGCTCGACCCAGTAGCGCCATCTGTTTGACAACGTCAACTTCAGGCTTCGTCTTGACTTCCGGCAGAACTGACGTTATTAGCTACCGGATATTGTGATAAATTATCACGGTTGCCAACACGGCCATTCTGCACGGTGCCTGCCCCAGGCACCCCTGGTCTAGATAAAATGCTGAAACATAACGCGATGTTAGCACATTATAACATGTTATAGAGGAAATCAAGGTTATGCAGTCAACCTGTCATCCCTTGCAGAAAACCACACACTACCAACCTCCCTCCACACGCGTTTATTGAGACTACTTGCACTTGAAGGGTCTTTGCCACACTCATGAGACCAAGTTAGTCTTTCACTGTTCATCACAGAGCCACTTGCACTCAAAGGGCTTTAGACCACACTTGAGCGTACCAAGTTCACTCCAGATTCCTGATATTGCGTGTTGAAGAATGCAAGCAATGTGCAACGTAAACTACAAAAGTGAAGCATTTTATCTTGACCTGCTAACCTTAATGTACTGCTTTAAACTTTACTGATCATTAATTTTAAGTGTTTACTTTAACTATAATTATACTTTGACTATATGACCTTGATAATTTGACTTTCTATGAAAGTTATGTACAGAAACAAATGTGATAAGTTGCCATTAATGTTACATAAAGCTCGCAAAAAGATATAATTGTTTCATTTATTTACCTTGCATACTTTTTATTATTTACCTTGCCAACACGGATGACTAAGAAATATTGTAAGATGATATTAATCACTCCAATTGTCAATTCTAATCCATGGCTTCATGTTTTCCGCGGCTGTTACGCCAGTATACTTTTTAAAGGATCGTTCGCTGCCTTTTATATCCGTCACCTCATATCTATCATTTCCCATGACTTTCTTAACTTTAAAAGGCCCTTTAAAGACGGGTAACAATTTTCGACTTTTCCCGTCATTATTTTGGCTTTGAATTTTGATAAGAACCAAATCCCCCTCTGAATAAATGCGTGCACTCATTCGACCTTTATCGAATCTCTCTTTCTGAATTTTGGCGTTGGCTTTTAAGTTTGAATCTACTCTCTCCCGCAAGCTAGTCATATCAACAATATTTTCGTTATCAGGTTCAGGAGCCAGACTATCACTATCGACACGTAAACGGTATCCAAAAAATACTTCACTAGGAACAGCTTTAGTGGTTTTATGAATTGTACTGTTTAGGCCTTGTTGTAACGCACAAATATATTGGTCCCAACTGTCCTCAGTCGCATTAGCCCCGATAGATTTTAAAGCCTCTAAAATAGTCTTATTGAAACGCTCTACCTGGCCGTTTGAGCGAGGCATACCCGTAGCCACAGTATGTAAACGAATGTTTTTATTTGTGCAATAACGTACGAATTCGTCAGATGTGAAACCAGTACCTGCATCTGTGACAATTCTTTTAGGATTACCGAATATCTTAGTTATATTATCCAACTGTTTTATAATGCATGTACTTTTCGTGGTTCGTACAGCAGAAATAAATACAATTTTTGTGAAGGCGTCCACCGTAACTAATAAATATTTATTTTTGTTTTTTGTTTCAATAAATGGGCCTAAATGGTCTAAATGGAGTGTGTGGAAGGGTTGTGCATACTTTGGCAACGGGTATAATTCTCCTTCCTTTGGCCCGCCCTTGTTTTTATAATAAATGCAATTGAGACAGTTTTTAATGTATTTTTTAACGATGTGACGCATACGTGAGAACCAATATTGATGACTTATTCGCTCAACAGTTTTATCGACCGAAAAATGACCTATATCGTCATGGTTGCACCTTATAATTTGCCAAATACACTTTTTAGGTACAACAACCCATCGTCGACCCTGAGTCGTTCTCCTATAAACCTTTCCACCCAATAAGTCATATTTATCAAATATTTCTTTGTTGTTATCGATATCCCCTGACTCTAAGACCGATCTAATTCGTTTTATTTCAGGGTCTTGTAATTGTACAGTTAGCAACCAGTCCGCTTCAGTTATAGACATTATAATTTCGGTTTCTGATTTTTCTCCGGATGGCACGGGGTTTCTGCTTAATGCGTCTACGTGGTGCATTCGTGACCCTTCTCGGTGAACAATGTCAAAAGAAAACTCTTGTGTTGACAAGACCCACCGTGCCACTCGGGGAATAATCTCCTTTTTAGTTAACGCATATCTTACTGCATTGCAATCAGTAATAATTTTGAAAGGTGATCCTAACAAATATAGTCGGAACTTCTGCAAGGAACAGACGATGGCTAATAACTCTAATTCGAACGATATTTTTTTTCATCTTCTGTTGTCTGTCTACTGTAATAATGTACCGGCTTTTCTCCCTCGTCTGTTACCTGCACAAGTATTCCGGCAATACCATCCCTACTGGCGTCAGTATATAGAATGCTTTGTCTGTTTGGATCGAAAATAGACAAAACATTATCAGATGTCAATGTGTTTTTTAATTTTTGAAAAGCCTGCTCTTGGTTTGTTTCCCAAACCCATTCAGTGTCCTTCTTAAGCAGTTTCGTCAAAGGAGCAGATATCATTGCACAGTTTTTAATGAATTTACGGAAGTAACTTATTAATCCGATGAACTGCCGAAGATGGTGCACTGTTTTGGGTGTTGGAAAGTGTTTTACTGCTTCTACTTTGGCTTCATTTGGCATCACACAATCCTGTTTTATTTTATAACCCAAGAACTCGATTTCAGTTTTAAAGAAATGACATTTTTTTAGGTTAAGTGTCAAACCACTGGCTCTAAAAATCTGTAACACCTTTTCTAGTAATTTCATATTCTCTTCCACTGTCTCAGTAACCAGATAAACGTCATCTAAGTACAGAATAACATTTTCAAATCTTAAATTCCCCAAAACTTTATTCATCATCTGTTGAAAACAGGATGGTGCGTTTGCCAAACCAAACGGAAACCTTAAAAACTCATAGTGACCGTCCTCGGTAATAAAAGCAGTTTTTTCTATAGATTGCTCATTTTCGCTCATCATAATTTGATAATAGCCGCTTTTAAGGTCTAAACTGGTAAAGCATTTACGGCCCTGCAACCTGTCTACTAATTCCTCGACACGAGGCATTGGATACTTGTCTTTAATCGTTACTTTATTCAATTGCCGATAATCGATACAAAGCCTCTTCTCACCATTCTTTTTAGTAACAAGTAGCGCGGGACTAGCTTATGGTGAGTTACTTTCGCGAATTATATTGTTTTGTAAAAGTTCGTCGACCATTTCTCGAATAATTTTTCTGTCAGTCATTGAAGCTCTATATGGCCGGCATTGAATTGGTTGAGAAGTGGTCAAATTAATAACCATTTCATGATCCTTCACCCTTCCTAACTCCTTTATATTTGTTGCAATGCAATTACTGTATTTACTAAGGAGAGTTACTAACTCGTTCTGATGTTCAGTACAATCTATATCAAGTTCGGACAATTTATTACAAAATTCGGTGAATGCGTTAGCGTAGTCAAATTTAAGAATGTTACCCACACGAGAGTACATCAGATCAGAACGCTCAGTAACATTTCTTCCTATTAAAATATCACAATCTGCTAAATCATCGATAATATAGAAATCAATGTTTGTCAAAGATATAGAATCGATTTTCAGATCAACTGTTACTTTGTGGCTAACTTGTTTTACGTTTTGCTTTGAAAATCCTTGTAAATGTACAGGTGAGGGTAATTGAATATACTTTAGAGACTTTGACGTTGCTAAGGAATCTGATATTAGAGAACAGCTGCTGCCAGTATCAACAAATGCTTCGTGATGAAAATCGTTTATGCATATGGCTTTCACAAATTTATTTCGCGAGTCTGCCACTGAAACGGTTTTTGTTTCCTGTTTTTCCGATTTCAAGGCATTCTGTTTATGGAAACAAACAGCTTCTAAATGTCCCCTTTTACCACAATATGCACATTTATTGGATTCGCATTGATTTTTCTTATGATTGCCGCCGCATAAGTAACACTTAATCTGTCTACGACTTTGTATTTGATTTGAATCCTGTTTATTGGTGGGTCCCTGTTGACCCGACGTACTCGCAGTAGGCAATGTAGGAGGAATTTGTGTACTTGAAAGGTGATTATTAATCTTATTTGTGTTGTCGCGAACGTTGGTACCCGATTGTCTTGGTATTTTAGACTTATAAGTGCGGCCGTGTAAAAAGCTAAACTATCGCAAGTGACGAAATTACTCGCTTCGACTGACGCGCCTATGCTACTATCCCCTATGTTCCCAATAATTATAGAAATGATATCATGCTCCGAGAATCCTAATGAAAGGCGGTCAATTTTGCACTTTTGTTCAAAATAAAACTCGTAGAGCGATTGATTTTCGGCTGGTTTTTTATCTATTATGTCTTTCAATAGGTCGAACATATTACGGCGGATTTGGAAACTTGAAGCTAATTTTATTTTCCAATCCTTCCATTTCCACGAAGGCCATTGGTTTTCTGTTCGTAGTAAAGAATCATACCAAACTTTTGAGGATCCTTTTAATTTGTTTAAAGCCTGATAACGAATCATTTCATCTGACCATGCAAACGTTTGAGAGTAGGAGTGTATAATACCTAGCCAAGCATTTATGTCGTCTTTTATGGGGTCAAATTCGGGAATAATGTTATTCAATGTAAAAGAGCTTACTGTTGAGGTATCAGCTTTACGTGATAACCTCTTTTTTTGCTTCGGTGGCGGTGACGGCGTCCTGGTGCCGTCCGTGCTGCTGGAGCTTGAACTTGAACTCGAGCGTGTTCTTTTCCTTGACGGCCGTTTTTTCTGCTTGCTTCGCTTTACCATGTTGCGTGGATCACTTATTCGCGCTTCTGATATTAACGAAAATATGAACACCACACTTACAGAACAATAATTTTAATTAGCACAAACAGTTACAATAATAATCAGCAAATTCACACTTCGGCGTTCGGCAGCAAAATACACGGCAAACGACTCAGCAGCCAGTTTTATCCGCTCGACCCAGTAGCGCCATCTGTTTGACAACGTCAACTTCAGGCTTCGTCTTGACTTCCGGCAGAACTGACGTTATTAGCTACCGGATATTGTGATAAATTATCACGGTTGCCAACATTACGAAGATTGTACTTTGTGTCGGCCTCCGATATTTTATTTATCCTTTGAAATTCAAGTCTCCGTCAAATACTGCTGAGCTGTCAAAATTTGGTTTTACACACCCTCAATCGGACGTACTTTTGTACGTCCGAATACGAATACGAACTGTCAAAACGCAAATCTCCCATAAATTTCGTATGGCGATAATGGTTTATGACGTCATTTACACTCGTCATTTGGTAAATTTGGATCAAGTATGTATATATATTTTTTTTATGAATAATGACAAATAGTCACACAATTAAGACTTTAAATTACGTGTAAATTTTATTAAAACAGGATTTTGGAATTTATCTTAATTGGTGTCAATTACCAAATCCTGTGATATGAGCCTTAATATAAATTATTTGTTTTTATCAATATTATTTATCGATATTTTCATGCCCTATAAAAACAAATTGACAAATGAATGACTGACATTATTTTAAAATAAATAAATAATATAATATAATAATTAAAATAATATAATATAATAATAATTGAAAAAAAATACATTTATTTATTTATTTTAAAATAAAGAAGGATAAAGTTAAAATTTGGAGGTTCGTTTCGTTCACTTCATTGCGTTCTCTTAATGATAGTCGAGAATGAGGTTGAATCGACGGCATTCTAACTTATAAAAGGTTTTATTACCTGTATAATTCAAGCACAAGGACACAGTCATAAAAATCATAAATTCCATATTCCTTTAGAGAAAGTCCTGATATTATCACCAGGGGCGTCCTGTTGGGTAAGCTGCCGCGTAGCAACCCGTGTCGCCATGGTGATCTCCAAGCTTCGGTTATTGTTCAAGGGCGTTTTTCGCTGGTATCGCCGTTTTGTAGATTATCCCTTTACAAGCAGGTAGGTGTGGGCGCAGTTAGTGATAAACGAGACGAATATCCGTAGATTGGTAAAACCACGAATCCGTGTCGAAAAACTTTAAATAGGTAATTCAATGGTAGTTAACATAACGAATTATTTCAGCCTCGGTATCTAGGCACAATACTTATGTTGTTACGTCGCCGATGTCATAACTTTTAGGGCCGATTTTTTAGGGTTCCGTATTAAACAAGGAACTCTTATAGTTTCGCCATGTCTGTCCGTCTTCGGTGTTACTCAGCGTTTTCTTTTAAAGTTATCTAATTCCCGCCTAAAGTTATCTAATCGCGTGTCCCGGTGTTTTCTTGTTATGTTTTTTTTTGTTTGTTGTCAATTAAATGTAAGTAATTCAAGTATATATTGTGACGTAAAAGTAACGTGACGAAAATGGTTTGTAATAATAAACCTACATGTGTAAAAATAAGAAATGAGAACACCTGCTGCCAAACTGCTTGCGCAGTTTGGCAGATTATTATTTACTAGCGGACCCGGCAGACGATGTCCTGCCCGTTGCTTTTTTTTAATTTCTGATCTTTTAAACCTTCCCTTCCTTCCACGAATATCTCAAGACCAAAATTATTGAAATCGGTTCAGCCGTTGTCCAGTTTTAGCGAGACTAACGAACAGCAATTCATTTTTATATATAAGACTAGTTGACCCGACAGACGTTGTCCTGCCCGTTGCTTTATTTTTAATTTTATATCTTTTAAACCTTCCCTGGACTTCCACGAATATTTCAAGACTAAAATTATTCAAATCGGTTCAGCCATTCTCGAGTTTTAGCGAGACTAACGAACAGCAATTAATTTTTATATATAAGATGTTATGTGATGTAGGTAATACTTGAATAAATAAATTTTAAAAAAATACAAGAAGACTTTATTCACTTACCCATCATGTAGGGTGTCGTTGAGTAGGTCTTTTACAAACATTATGGGGTTGACAGCACTATTTCTCGATTAAGGAAACCGTTTCTGAAATATTTGGTTGTATATTTTTTTTTTTATTAGGGGCAATTGCTGTATGCGTGGATTCGTAAAAAAATAAAGCAGTAATAAATGTAAAGAAGTCCAAAGGAAAACTATCAGACAGAGCTGAATAATAGGCGACCAACTGTCGTTGGTGTGCCTAATAAATAGACAATTGTGAACTGAAAGTTGGCACTCGCAACTACGGAACCGTGCGCGTACAATGCGCGTGGCGTGGCCCGACACGCACTCTATATGAAACGGCTTTATTTAAGATAACCAACGATATTAAAGATAACATAGATTTCACTTTCTACATATTTCAGTGAGGACTTTTCAAATCAGAGATCTTAGTATTTAGCGCTAGCTATTGAAATAACATGGCTTATTCCTTAAAAGGTGAGTTATCCTTACGAACCATAACTGGATTTGCAAGTCGCAATGTTAATATTAACTGGAGCGCCACAGGGCTCAACCACGGGTCTTTCAGTCTTACATATAATCCATTCATTAAAACAACATAGATATAGGTAATGTAAAAAAGAAAAAAGTCTATTCACGATTACAACCTTTGTAACAAAACAGAAGCTGGCACAAAACAGCTCGTTAGAACGAAATTAAAAAGAAATACACAAAGCGAATGCATTTAAATCAGGCGCAGCGCGGACTAAGCCGCGGTCGGCGGTTGCGGTCGCCCGCACCCCGGCTACTTTGCCCGCTTATGAACTACTAAATAGTTAAACAAATGACGCTGTGAAGCGTATCTTTAGTGACTTATTTTTTGTATGTTTACATAAAAAGGATGGTCGAATTCTTGAAATAAGATACGTTTTCCTAATTTAGATAGATAGATTAACACTTTATTGTCCAACACAAAACAAAAATTACAGATAAGTTTAACAAAGAAAGATGTACAATTTAGGCGGTCTTATCACTTGTAACGATCTCTTCCAGACAACCTTCGGTGTGTGTGTGTGTGTGTGTGTGTGTGTGTGTGTGTGTATACTGTTGTCAAAGCCTATTTTCTTAGAAGCTGGTACAACGTAACTAATAAACCCCTATGTTTTGAACCCTGTGATAATCCTGTTACATAAATATTTCCGTTAGTTTATTGCACTGCGTTTTTCAACATCTACTGCTTATGTAAACGGATAAACATAATTATGTATTATGGACAAGAGAGTCAAAGCATATAATTTAATATCAGTCAATCAAATGCATAAGGAATGTTGACTACGTATATCACAAAAGCAAAGTCGATTCCGATATGTCAGTAAGTTAAAGTATGCTTAGATCTTTAAAACTGCGTATTTCGATGCAGTTTTTTAAATAGGTTTTTTAAGAGGAAGGTTTATTTGTATAATAAATTATAACACAGTTGACAGGACAACGTCTGCTGGTTTCGCTAGTCTAAAATTAAGCCGTTTTTCTCTTACTAGATACAGTATCGTTATTTTTAAGCATGGAAAAATAGAAAAAAAAATAATAGTCCTCCTGGCCGATTTCGACCACGGCGGCCAATCTCAACAGAGGTCAGCTAACTACGCAGGAGATATTAAAGTGCACAAGTATGAGCGCAATACACAGGTGCACTCACTGTTCCATCACTCTCAAAGTTCGGTGAGACGGTAATTCGACATGACCGGAGAGAGATCAGGCGCAGGACCAACGGCTTAGCGTGCTTAAGAAAAAATAAGCAAACATGAATGGATTAGGTGTGTTAATCAAACAGTAACAGCTGCATTAACAAAACTAAATATTAAAAATGTCCTCTATAGTAGCAAAAATTCGTGGATCATTCCGTAAACTCACAGATATTTCCGCCTCACCTTGCACACTTACGCGACCGAATCTTTGCAAAGTTCAAGGAGATAGAGCATTGGGGCTGTGCGAATGATGCAGTGCATACGAGTATATCAGACTGACTGTGAAATAGTGCGGTTTGTAATCGTGAGAATAGATGGAAACTATGGTTCGTAAGTGAAACTTCGCGTTTATTTAACAGATTGGGAAAGAAAAAGAATCGTTCTTTTTTTCCGCCGCTTTCTTACTGACCAGTAACTTATTACCGTTCTCTCTGAATAATTGTTTACTGATCAAGACTTCTATTTATTTTTTCGCACGGAAATTTTCAAAATGAGACGTTCCCGATTTTTGGAGCGTCCCATACAATCACTGGAACTAAAGTCGGTTCACGCTAAAAACATGAGATTGATTGATGGTGTGCGAAATCCCTATGTCTGACTGAGTATCAGCAGGGTTCGAGAATATATCTTGATGGATATATATTACGATATATATCATGATATTATATCAATTGACTTTTTCTATATCCATTTTTTTGACAGGGGAATATGAACCTTACTTATTAAGACAGGTTTAATCATCGACTTTGTATGGCCTTAGTCTCATTGCTAAAATAAAGCTCTTCCAACTATTTTTTCTTAATTAAAAAAAATATCAGAACAATTTGTTGTAAGATATATCTATTATATATATAAAAGAAAGTGGTGTTAGTTACACTATTTATAACTTTAGAACCGATGAACCAATTTGTCTGAAAATTGGTAGAGAGGTGGCTTAGAACTAGGAAACGGACATAAGATACTTTTTATCCCGTTCGACCGCGATAGTGAATCCAAAGGGATTCCACGCGGACGAAGTCGCGGGAGGCCACTAGTATTGTATAAAATCGACGTAGAGTTGATGAAACACAATGTAGTTATTTTCAATTTAAAATTATATCAAAAATTGTACCTACCTACGATCCTACTACTATTATAAAGGCGAAAGTTTGTAAGTATGGATGTATGGATGTATGGATGTATGGATGTATGGATGTTTGTTACTCTTTCACGTAAAAACTACTGAATGGATTTGAATGAAACTTTACCACAATATAGCTTATACATCAGAATAACATATAGGCTACAATTCATAAAGAATTTTTAAGATAAAGGCTTTCCACGCGGACGAAGTCGCGGGCGGCCACTAGTGTTAATATAGTTTTTACCAACACTATTTTCATGAAACCTTCTAAAGCTGATTTTAGACAGCTAAATTACACAATGCCTCCTTACACAATAGAATCAAGAAAAATATGTTTTGAGTATTTGAAACCTTCACCATAGCCAGAAAAAGCTTTCATTTAAAATATTTTCAGCGTACATATAAGGTATAAGGTATAAATATCCGATATACATTGGATCCGATTTATAACAAAAACCAGGTTTTTTATTATTATAAGAAAAATCTGTTTTTTTGCAAACCCTGGCATCAGTTACAAAGGTACAAGATGAGAGAGGCAATGGTTTACTAATGACGTTATGTAAGTCCTGGATTAGTCCCGGCATAGACGTCGGGAATAGCCAAAGGTAGTACCTACGTGCTGAAGGGAAACGGAAATATATAAGCCCAGAAGTGAAAATCCGCTTTGATTTTGAGCATTGATTTTAATCACCTCGATACAATATGACGTAATTAAGTCTAGTAGTAAGTTAATGACACTTTGGTTCAACTTTACTTCTGCTATCTTTCAGGGGCAGTGGCAACGGCATCCTGGCCATGATTGCGAGCCGACTCGATTGTGTATACGTGAATCATTGCTGGCGCCACTGCTTATGGAATGAAGCAGCGGTGATTCTCGTATAGTAGCAATCACGAGTCATATACATGTATTTATTCAAAATATCTTTCCGACTAACCTTAGTTGTTTAAGTTTAATTATTGTTACTAACAAATTGAGTCCTGGTCACCTGAATAAAGAATTTTAATTATTATTATTTACAGGTTTTAGGTAGTGACTTTGGAGATATTATGAGATGGAAGTATGTTACAGTTGGGTCGTATACCTACAGAAATAGCAGACGATAAATTTGTTTTGATTTCACTTCCTGTCCTGAAAGATGGACTTTAAAGTTAAATCATCATGTATCCACCTGGTGACACAACTTTTTGTTGAATCAGGAAATCAAATCATAAAAAAGTTTTCACCATTTATGAAAACGATAATTCCTCCAGAGACTGATCTACATCGCGTGACTCAATCAAATACATGCGCTTTTATTTGACACAAAAATGATCGCAACACGATTTCGCCTATAATTGACTCGCCGATATTCCCACAACATCCTGTCCCTGCTACAGATAATATCGAGGCAGTGGATGCGGAGGCGCAACTCGCAAGCTTCGCGCTCGGATCTTATGAAGTAGGTACGTAACTTATTACGCTATCCCGTCGCAATCTGAGCCTTGCGTGCCGACGCCGCTGAAATACCGCATAGTGGGACGGCCGGACACACTGCTGCTGAGCATAGCCAATAGAATATAGAGGCACGTTTTAAGTCAAATATCATATCAGGTATATTATTTTCCTGTAAACAAACATGTTCCTATACGCAAAGGTTATCGGGAAGAGATAGTTCCCAGCGATAAAATAAGAAGAAGCCTAAGTTGTACATCTTACTTTACTAAACCTGCCTTCTAATTGTGATTTTTGTGGCGTGCAGAGTCTATCTACTCGTACATATCTTCAACTAAAGGCGCGGACTCGAACAATTTACGTGTGTATTATAATTTATGAAAATTGCAACTAACCAGCAATCACGGATCATGAGAAACAGTCTGAAGTCAGAAAGATATCAAGCCTTAATAATAGCGTACCTCTTTTACCCCTTGTACGGAACCTTAGCTAAAATGGATCTACGTGCTTTGTGCGAACACTTTTGTAACAGAAGCAACGACCCAGGAGTGAGAATACGAGTAGTCAAAAACACACAGAAACACTCAAACGAGTAATCGAATCCGGAACTCTTAAGATTGCAACGCCTCCAAACCTACATGCAAACAATATTCAGTTGCCCATTCTTCATGTTAGTGTGTGTCACGGGAGTGCTGAGCGCTAACCCGCGAATCAGCTGAGGCAGCTCATTTCGTGAGTGGCCGCCGACAAAGAATTATTTCGCCACCCGCCGGACTCCCCCCCCCCCCTGCCTTCCACCTCACCCTCACTCCCCGCGAACATGCTCCCGCCACTTTGACAGCTCACCTGAGCGTCGGGAGCTGCAAATCACATCGATTGAGCTGCTGAGCTAAATGAGCTGGCCTAAGTGAGCTTGGACTTGAATGCTGGCTGGTGTTTAAATGGAAACTGGACGGGTCATTAAGGTTAGGTGCTTTATAGGCAAACGGTATTATTTTAAACTAGTTGCAATAGCATCTAAATAATAGTACTTGCTAAGATGTTCTTTGTGTTCTCTTAGTATAATAAATAAACAAATGAAAACAGCATCACATCTATGCTCTGATCTCAAAATAAGTAACTTAAGCACTTGTGTTATGGGAATCAGAATCAACGAAAATGACACCCTGAACCCTGACACGATGGAAAATTGTTTTCCAATATTGTCTCAGAACGGGATCGAATCCGGTACCTCATAGATGGCGGCCATCTAGAAACCGGTACACACATCACACCACTACAACACGGAGGAGTATAAAGATCTCTATAGATAGATTTTTTGGATTTAAAAATTCGATACTTGTGCTGTACAGTCAGGATCCTAGTGTGAACATGTTTGACATGAACACCAACAACATGAACAAATTTGATAGAGAGGAGGCAAGGTTTTAGGCAGGTATTCCTGGAGCAATATTCTTGATTGCATTCAGGGAATCCAAGCCGAGCCTGCCTGCGCCTAAGACTTATGTAACTCTCGCAAGTTCGGTACATAAAGTCTTTACTCGTATATAGCCTTCACGTGGCACATAAGGCGGCGTACATAATGTACAAGTAAGACAGGCCGGCATGGCACGCTGGGTACATAAGGCTGCGTACTTAATGTACGAAAGAGCGGCGCACGTCCGCGCGGGGCACGTGCGGCGCCGCAAGCGACGCGCCTGTCGAGGGAGAGAGAGAGCATGCTGTCGAAGAGAGCGAGAAAAAAATCTTCTCTAACAATATATTAAGTGGAGTCTTCAGCTAGAAGATCTTACTTGAAACAACTCGTTAAAAGAAAATTGTGTGCATTCGATACGTAGACATATTAAGCTATGGACAGAACAGTCCTCAATCAACAACACTGCCTAACTAACATGCATACTGACCAACCTGTTTGTATGACCAAACATTTCGATATTCCTTCTTAATACGGAGACCGTGGTGGGTAGGTCAAACTTAACTTAAAAAAGTGCCATCTATATTTTCGCATTAGTTACTCATATTTATTCAATTAACAATTCGAATTCATTTGTAGTTTCTTCCTCTTGGCCGTGGCCTGTGAAATTGGTTGCCTTACAAACAAGTCTCTGGCAAAAAGTAGAAATAGATCAAGAAGTAGACCCCTCCCCAGCAGTGCGATGATATAGGTTGGATTAAAAATTGCGGTGAATGCCTGTGGCCTCTCAGCCTACGGTGAAGCTGCCACGTCCCCGACTCACATGGCACTGGAGGGCACCGACAGGTTTTTAATGGGTAGCCGGGTTCTCTCTCTACATCACCGCCAGCTGCCCCCGCGACTGGTGGGTATGCGTTACAGCATTTCCCTGACGTTAAAAAAAAGGTGGATTAAAAAATGTTGCCCGCTCCGCATATAAGCCAGGTAGCATCCCAACCGTGCGGCTGGCAGCTGCAGCGTCATGGAAAATGGACAGAGTCGCAGCGGCATAAAGGACTTGCGCAGCGCCATCTACCCGATAACTTGGGGACTAACGGACGGATAATTACCTACTCCGCTCACCTCTCTGTTTATACACGGTGGTGTTTATCGTTAAACAATGTGACCTATACGTCGTGTCGCGACTAAAACTGAAAGCACATTATGATTATTCATAACTAGAAGAAATTTTCCTGCCTGATAGATAAATGAAGAAAAAAAAAGTATTTTTTTAATTTTTAGAATTTGGACCCAGTCTACTCGCCGAGATATTTGAAACTGTATCTCAATCATATTTTAGGCCCTAACACTGCGACACAGGTGGAAAAGGAATATGCTCCTACACAAATAACATATGCAATAAATAACAAATTTTGACTGTATGTGTGTGCACAGAAATTAAATCACGGACAATTTGCTACTACCCTCCCACAACGTATGTCACTGTTAATATCTATGTTATTTGTTTCGGTTTATTTAATGTTGTTATCTTGTAATTGTAATTGTAAGATCACTAGCGGGGTGGAGGGCTGATAACCTGAGATACAGGAACCATCCTAGTTGAGGTATCAGCCCACCATAAATTATTTTTAAACTCTAAATGAGTTTTTTTATGTTTTTTATGTTGTATTTTGGTGAGAATAAATTAATATTATTATTATTATTAAAAAAATGTGACCAGTAGTACAATTTTATGAAGATTCATGGAGAAGATTCATGGAGAAGATTCATTTAGTTAGATCATCAAACAACATCATTACGTTTAGAGTACTTGTCTAAACGTTACATAGAGGAAACCTACGTCATTTTGAAACACAACATTGTTTACTACAAAAAACACTACCCTGAAACTACTGATACGTTATTCAAATATTACTTGAGCATTTGATACAAAACTACCAAAACTCAATTTAAAAACATATTATCTCATGGTTCATACAAAACATTTCATACAAAAATTAATATACCGAGCACAACCGCCTCATTTCCATTCGAATTTTCTGTCCAAATATTCATATTTCCACTTCATGACATCATTGTGACGTCACACTTTCATATTAAACAGCGACACACTTGCAAACGTTACTAAAAAGAAAAGCGTACTCAAATACGCATCATTAAAAACAAAAACCGCTCAGCGAATATAAAACATAATACTGGCAGGCAACATTCCATTACACGATTCCATAAAACGAGTCAAAACAAAATAAAACTAATGCGTGAAACAAATCGCTGGGCAGGGGGGCGGTGCGGGGTGCGGGGTGCGAAGGCGGGGTGTCTACAACTCTACTACGGCACTCTCGGTTTCATTCATAACTTTTTACAAGTTTATCTGTGGCGATACCTCCTACATATTTATGTGTTTGCGACTGTGATGCACCAAAGATTAAAATACCTCGCTCAGTGGACCTGTTAAGGTAAGGTAGAAGTCCCGTGACAATATTTGCACTGAAACATACCATGCAATGGGTTTGGAGGACATATCACACTAATATGTATTATAAATGTGCAAGTTTCTTTGTTTGGTTATTTTGATGTTTGTACATCAATCACGCTGAAACTACTAAACGGATATTGATGAAATTTGGTATACAGACAGGTGATAGGATATTTTTTATCCTGATTAAATGCTCCCTTGGGATGAACTCGTTTGCGCGGACGAAGTCGCGCTCGGACGGACGCTAGTAGCAAAGTAAGAAACAACGATTTTAAATTACAATATATTATATAAATATAAACCAGTACTTAGTAATATAAGTATACACATAGAAGTGCATAAAAGCTGACTTAACAAAACTTTAATGTTCTTTTTCGTAGCATCGTAGCATTGTTGTAACAATTCGTAGCAATAACATAGTGGTCTTATTTTTTTGAATAATAATTATGTATAACTAAAAATTACCAAGTTAAAAAAATGTGTAATTGGTTGAAAACAACAGAAATGTTTAGCCATTGTAATTTTAAATTTTCTGAGAAAACTTATTTTTGTCTCATAGAGTTTATCAAAAAGTAGGCATGAAAATCACACTCTGCGTCTCATAATCTATGAAAGCTGAAACGCACACATGCGCAATCGGCAGCGGGCAGCGGGGAACTCGATGCACACACCGACGAATTGAAATAAAGTTTGTTTTAGTTGGGCATTGGGCATGAATGAAAGCGAAAGGGCGGTTGGGAACGGCTGATTGTTATCAAAACAACATTTCTGAACTGAACAGTGAAAACAAGACCACTGTTTACGTTCGCAACTTTAGTTTGATTTCGGAAGTTTCTTTATAGGATGATATTTTGGGCGAGTAGCGAGTGGCTTTCTTAGGAATTTGTTTTGTTTGGTAGATCCTTTGAGTTACGTCGACGAAATGACTTTACCATTACAGATGTAGAGCCTACTGCATAATGCATAACCAAAACAGGTTTAAAGATTCTATTAATATTTTCAAGCATTAACTCTTAGAACCATTGAATATCCACACGTAATCTAAAGTCATAGTAGTAAATTAATGCATTAGTGTCGGACTGACGGATACGCAATAGTTTTTATCCCTCGACGAAAAGTAAGTTTGACCCCTACCCCTATGGCTGTGCTCCCCAAGTTCCCCAACCGATGGAGCGATTATAGCGCAGTTTTTTTCATTCAAAAGAAAATTAGTGATGTTTTCATATTGAAGCAATGCTACTTTTAGATGAAAACCCTACTCATTGAATACTGGTGCCTGCGTATTACTTCAACCCAGGGGTAATATCTAATAACTTTCATAAGAAAGTTATTAGATATCTATATATCTTTATAACTTTTACAAACTCTGCTCTGTGATTTGGCGGAACCGTTTATTTGCTTGCATGATTGAATACCATATGATACTGTATAATATCATCAAGCCTCGTAGCTTAATTTTGGACTAGAGAATAGGTGTGATTGTTGTGAAATATTTATTTATTTATACTTTTTGTGAATTAATTGCAGAACAAAGCTATCGGTAATTGCCTTTAGTAATTAGTAATTAAGGCGGGGAATCAACAACACTTTAATCTGACTATGCTAATCACTTTGGATAGGTATTTGTAAAATCTTCGAGTGCACACAAAAACGCGAGGTAGTTATAACAAATGACAGCGGCGGTCGCGAGCTACGAGTACGTACGCGCCACGTGCAAAGCCATTAGCAGTCTGAGCGAGCGCAGTATGTGGGTTCGGTGATACGAGTAATATCGCACACACAAGTGATTTATATTTATTCACATTTTTCTTTCGACCACCTTTTTCTGTCGGCCTTAAAGCTACAGCATGAAACATTAATAATTCAGGTTTTCATTTGTATGTTGGCAAAGTCAATTGCAGAATACAGTAATTTGTGACATTTTAATGACAAAGGGAATATTATTGAAAACAATGTATTTGTATTTCGACCTTTATTTTCTACTAGTGGAAAATAACACCAAACACACACCTTATGTTAAATTTGAAATTTATATCCCTTGTAGTTCCTTCCGTGATGACTGTGTAACAAGTGACCTTTCACACTTAAATAAAAATGAACTGCCACAGGCGGGACGATTGCTCTCCCAATTGAACTACCGCGACACGTACTCATCGGTCCGAATTTCTTTGAGTGCTCATTAGGCCGTAGCCAGTCATAATTCATCAATGTTGTGGTACATACACCTTCAACATCCTTCTGTTCTCTGATCTGTTGTGGTATCTACAATATCCTTCTTAAAGTGTGTTTTAATTTCACATTGATAAGTAATTTGCATTGATAATGCTAAGGAATAACGTAACTCAGCAATGATTAATGTTAAATGCGCAATACCTCAGACCTTTGCAGACGACTGTACTTATTACCTACATAAGTACATACGAGTACAACAAAGACAAAAGCGCTAATGACGCAAGGCGCGGGTCGCGACTCGCGGCTGACCGACTGCGACGCGAAGTCGCGGGTGAACTGTTCCTTAAGCCTTGTTGTAAAAGGTCTAGGTCCAACGAGAATAGTTAAAAATGTGTTTTTAATATACATATGTAATTGTTGCAGAATGAATGACAGTATAAAACAAATTAGAACTAAATGTGCAATATCATCTCGTGTTTGTGATCAAATGACAATTCTAATATAAGGGAAATGCGAAAAGAGGGCAAAACTCAAACACAACAAATTTGGAGAATTGGGAAATGTGAGTAAAATTAAAAAATTAAACACAAGACGAGGTCGTAGAATCCTCATCGACCATTTGTCAAGCAGAAGGCAACGA
Source organism: Pyrausta despicata (assembly GCA_963921415.1). Classification (NCBI taxonomy): domain Eukaryota; kingdom Metazoa; phylum Arthropoda; class Insecta; order Lepidoptera; family Crambidae; genus Pyrausta; species Pyrausta despicata. Next base: position 11,683,471 of record OY992860.1, on the reverse strand, counting down.
ATGAGCATACTGCTGCTGCAGTCCTGAGATGGTCATCTAGATATGGCTGAAATTAACAGGGTGACAAGATCAGATCAGGACTAAAGCAAATTAACAGGTTGACGTGCTCTAGCCAGCCTGGTATACCAACTCTTATTTCTAGTCAATTCACCGTGCCCCTTAACACCCAAATCGGCCGCTGCAGAATAGGCAGCGTGACGCACGAGTGGGGTGTGTGGGGGGCGGCGGGGGGGAACAGGCGCCCTTGCTCGAAGGTGAGGTGACAATTAACGTCGCGCGGTCATTCCTCCGCGGCTGGCGCGGTGTCAACGATTCCGATCATCGCGATAGCGCGACCGGACGCGACGCCCGCGCTCGCGCTGCAGCCAGTACCTCCAGCGAGCGTAGGGCTGGCACTTGCCACATATGCTCGATACTATTATAGCACATATTTAGAACTACCGGCGAAAAGAGGGATAAGTTTGGCCCCTATGTCTGTTTGTGTGTCTATCTGTGGCATCAAGCTCCCGAACCTATTTCAGTACGGTATTTTTTATTCGAAAGATAATTTAATCACGTTTATAGGTAAAGCTAGTTAAAATCCGTCCGGCGGTTGAAGCTAACCTGCTGTTTTACTGAATGAAGGTTTTACTTTTTTGGTTGCCTCTCAAAGCTACAGCATTTAGTACTTGTACGAGTTGACGATATCCGCGCTGCATCGCGGACAGTAAGAGGTTTTCGATAAAGCACACTAAGTTTTGTCGAAGATTTAGTCAATCATCCAAAACAAGTCCTGGATTCCAAGCCCAACACTCCATGTCATAACCATACATTTTGCACACGAATGGTATCCTGGTGGAATTCCTTATCCACATATTATTCTAATTCATAGCCATTCTTTCCATGTTCATTCGATAAAATAAAACAAAAAAATAAAAGGAAAATTATGAGTGTGCTTACACCTACCCTAAAATTATTAGGTAGGTATACATAATTTATAACGCTTCATTACCTTCAGTAGCGACTGAATCAATCCGCCACTATCAGACAAAACAGAAGCTGATAAATAGATAAAAAACTGCTTTCCATAAAGATAGTAATGTTCTTAAAGATCAACGAACGCTCTTCAGAGGTGAAGCGGCGTCATTGGACCGAGGTCAGTCGCGACCCGCGAGGGAATGATTGATTGACCGACAATGGAGACCTTTCGCTTACCTTTACAAGTATTATCGAGATAAATGGAAAACTGTTGGAAAATGGTGCTAATAAAGCGAAAGAAAATTAGATCTCTACATTTCAGTATACATAACTAGTTGAAAAAAAACTTAAGATGCGCATTGAATTTATCATTACAGATCTACATTATTTGATACAGTGTCCGAACAACGTTAATAACATGCAATGATTTCGTTCAATTAAAATGAAAGCATGCAAGAAATACGTTAAATTACTCTAAGACCGTAACATAGGGATTATCATCATATTGACACGTAGAACTTTTCAAGAACATTGCTGCCCGCGGCTTTGTCAGCGTGAACTTTAATTCAATCCAGTATTTTATCCCCTTTTGGTTATAGTTTATCAATATTATTTCACAGCGGATGCCAACGTCATAACATCTACCAAATCCGTCCAATGGTTTGGGCTGTGCATTGATAGATCATAATTGTCAGTCAATCACCATTGATATGTATATATTTAGATTAAAATCTAAGAACTCTCTTAATGAGGCTGAGAAGTGTTAAACAGAATAGAAACCAATTGAAAAAGTAACAAAATGGCCTAATTTATGTGGCAGCCCTAAAACCACGGCGGCCATGTTGCCCGCTAAATTGCGAGCGGCACGCGCTCCCAGACACTTGCGGTTATCGTCCACGAAGACCCACATACATACATAGGTTATATCTAGGCTATAGTATAGTCTGCAATAAGTGCGGGTAGATACGTATATGAGACCCTATCTACAAGCTACCAGCGACGTACGAGGAACATTATCTGGTGACCTAGTAGAGAGGTGCTACTACTCGTATACTAGTATCTATGTATACACTGCATAGCATTTACAAGCTTGTTGGAAATACTGTGGAAAGGTGTGCGATCTGAAAAAGCCTTATGTTTAGATTATGGTGCAGTGCTACAAGAGTTGTGCCCAGCTTGGTGGTCGCAAACCCTATGTTCAACACTATCTTTTATGGTCATACCACCGAAGTAGTCGGTATTGCCTCCCAGGGCTTACCTGATCCAGGCCGATTAAATAAGGTATTGTGATACCAATTTTCAATTTGAAATGTTGATGTCCTTTCAACTCTAAAAGAGAGAGTTCTATCCTAAAATAGACGTTTGAGTCTAGAGTCATCCGCGGTAAAGTTATACTGGAGTCATCAAAGTGCACATTTTCTCAGTCGATTCCGCGTCGCGTTTCCCGAATGTCTCGCGTCGCGGGCTGCTGCCGCGATACGTGGAAGTAATACCATTCTTCTCGAAAGATTCAGGATATCCTGGATGAGTTACATTATAATTACATTTTCTTCGCGAGGAATGCATTACGCTTACTTACCAAATCGGAGAAGAGATGTGGGACTCCTACCATTTAAGATCGGTAGTAGGTATAGGAAAGTAATCTGTAATTTAAGACAGAACCTGTCTTAAATTACAGATTACTTTCCTCCTAAGATTGCGATGCATATTAAGGTTGCGAAACTACAACATATTTTTCTGCTTCTTTTCTAATTTATTTAACGCCAAGCACTTTTTTACCCAACTTCTTCGAATTCAATCTTTAGCCTTTACTATCAAAGAGTTACGTAACTCATGCCATTACTCTTTTAGAGTCACCCTAGCGTGATAAATCGCGTGCCTATCGCCAGACGGACCGAAATAACGAGTCTGTCATTTAAACGCCTCCCGACATAGCTCCGCGGCTATTAACTAGCCGGCCCTAATGTCCCTGGACACCCGACCATAGAATACGTATGCAGTAAGAAAATAGATGACAAATGCTCGGAATTGTATAAAGGCACGCAGACCGACACACGCACAGATATATATTTACATAGATAACGCAAATGCATGCACTTCGCGTGTCCGAACCCCGACCAAAACCCCGACCAAACGTCAAGGTTGGTCGCCGCTAAGTTCAGTCCGCTCGCTCCGTTGCAGCTGGATGGGCCGCAAAAATTTAAAAAATGCCTCGTTGCGTGATAATTAACTGCAGTAGCTCAAAAATTTCAATCGGTTTGGATTGCCCGTCACTAAATTTCGCCTGTGACGTCACAGTAGATGTTAAAAAGTCGGCACGCTTGGTTTCAATACAAATCGTGATACTTATGTAAATATATATCTGTGAGACACACGTTTCAACAGGGCCTTTAGAAAAACTTTAGAAATATATAAGTTTTTGTGCATCGACTTGCTCTGCTTGTTGCTGAGCAACTTGTCGCAGTGCGGACACTTGATTATCACTTGTCAACAAGATTTCTATCGGAACAACGCATGCTAGCCTTACTGGACTGGACTGAGGACCCAAATAGTTATTGGTACCGACACCTACTTAGGGCTTTGTTGACACATGCGTCTGTTTGCGTGTGAGTTATTTCGAGCATTCGTTCTCTGCTTCCGTACTGTTTTATCTTATATCTATACTGTGACCAGACGAAAATGGGATAAATAAATGAATAGTCGGCAAACGTGGAATTACTGCGGTAAGGATAGTTTGGAAGATTTGGATGACCAGTGGGTAAGCAGGTAAGTTCTATAATGTATGTTGTCAGGTGGAACTTACAACTACAAAGGCGAACTCACAGTTTGAATTTTGAGATTGTTATTTTATAAACACTGACGAAAGATTACTTAGTTATAACAACAAACAGCAAAATCTACAGTGGGTTTCTGCAAAAACATTATTTCCATTCATATCTACTGAGTGCATTACCAACTGAAAAGCTGTAATCATTTCAACATGCAGTTTTAATGTAGAGCTTTGCCACTTGTGCTTTTGACAAACTTACACACTGGGTGTAAATGTCACTTCAAATGACAAAGATAAAAGAAAAAGTTCCTCATAGCCGATTTTGACCACAGAGACAAATCTAAACAGAGATCAGCTAAGTACACGGGAGATATATAGTGCACAAGTGTAATGCACAGGTACACTCTGTTTTTATGTTAAGTACTCTATGTTAAATTCGGTGAGACGGCAATCCGACAGAGATTAAAAGCCTCATATCTTGTAATTTGCGCAAACACACCCCTTTTATTTGCGTAAATAAGGTTTTTGCGATTTAAAACTAATGTAACTACTCTCGGTAAAGGATGAAGAAGTATTTTCTCCTGTGAATGGTCATCGATCTAAGACCCCAGCCTGAAGACGGATGCCCAGCCTCCGCACTTACCAAAGATTACTATTTGGGTAGTAGGTTTGGCTATTACTTGAGAATTTTCTACTAGACGAAAATTTTACCGTCACGACGATATTTGAAATCAAATCTTTAAGGACTTACCCATTGTCATTTTGAGATTTTGAAAAAATAATAAAGAAGACATAGGAGTGGCTCACGAAATATTTATAGATGCATTATTACTATAGATGAATGCTTTGCATTGTAATGTTGATAATTACAACTAAAGAAGACACAAGGAACATTGTTTTTAATTTGTTGTGGGTACTTAACGTTTGCTTTAGATAACCATAAGTCTCACAGGGCGTTAGCTGGATTCCGGCAAAGTTCATGCATACCATATTGCAAAGAATAGATTATATAATTTTAGCTATTTGAATTACATCGACTTGTGTGAGACCCGAGAGCAGGTGGAAGCGAGCCGCGCCATCGATCTTGTTAAAAATACGACGGCGAGCGTTCGCAATTGATTAGTCGACCAACTCGCGGGTTACATTTGTCCAGACGGCACATCAGGCTACACATTTCCGCTGTAAAATGGCATTTGTTACCAGTGTGTTACATTTCGCAGGGTTGGCTTGGATGTGCTGTCGTTTTCACAGACGACGGCTGCCGACAGTAAATGTTGTTCAACGAGACCCCTTCTAAATGTGACTAATGTCACTTTTCTTAAGCAAAAATCATAAAATTTCTTAGGTCCAATAGGGGGTTTCCTTAGGTATAAACGTTGTGAATTTAACGTATAACGTAAAGTCAAATTAAAGTCAATTAAGTGTTTTTCCCTCATGGTAAAGTTATTTATTGTAGCTAATCGGCTAGCTATCTTGGCTCAATGTCAAGTACAGAGGTGTAATAAGTCTCGTAAAGGGAAGGTAAACAACTATACCACCAGAGAATTATTCAAATTTTAAATCCCAATATTCCCAACCGAGCAGGCTAGTACAAGTATCTCGGGCAATTTTATCCACCATTTAGAAATGCTGTTTTGCGACATCGCCACCGAACGATCCATCCGTCAAACACTGCGGCCAGCTCTCGCATACACTTATATGGAGTCGTAAACCTTCGCGCTTCACCCCGGCGCCGATTAAATCTGGCGAAAAACGGCGCCGGAGCACCGGGCCGCACTCGATAACAAACAGGATTCGGTGAAAAGGCACCCCGCCCGCCCGGACCGATGACCGGGGCTTTATTTCAACTTTATCGTTTTTGCGTCGTCCATAACTTGGCACCCTCTATGTTCGCCGAAAGCCAGTAAGTATGTAAATTACGGTCGCGGCGCGGTCCTCGGGTGCCCACTTATCTATTCAAATTCGGGTGCGGGCTGCGTCGCCGGCCCGCGCTAATCAAAATCCGATCAGCCATTAAGTCCTCTCGCTATCTGCGCTTAGTTTACGAGCGGGGGTGGCGCGGGGGGGTCGTGATCACTAATTTATGTGGCGGGGGTTCGGTGCCTGAAAAACTACCCTCGTCTCGCACGCGAGGCGCCGTAAACTGAGGCTTTGTAATCAAGCGGCCCGCGCTTTTTATGAGCCGCCTCCGCAGTCACTGCTCCAGATAAATTTAATCCGCTATCTGATATTGAGCCATGGCGCACGTATAAAGTTTTATGCGTTATGCGCTCGCTCGCCGCCGCGTCAACTGCCGCTGCGACGCTTGGAGCGTTCGGTGCAGGCTGGAAGCGCATTTGAGTGAAAAGTTTATAGACTATATTACATATACATATACTATACGAGACATGCTTTAGGTGCCGGTTATTGTTGACGCGACAATTCTTACATAGGTATTTAATGATTTACCTATTAAGCCGCTGAATGCAGGTCCACAACAATAGAATCTCAAATGTGTCTGTGATTTGCGGCTCAATACGTTTAGACAATTCTTGATACAACACAGACATAATATTTTTTGTGCACTTTGTTTTGTGTCGGTACCCAGATAAAATCATTAACGTCTTGAGGCAGATTCGCATTTCAATATTTTTTTTACAATAAGCATACTTGCAGCAATCATAAGGATCTCCATAAGTCACAAGATGCAAATGCATCAGTAACTAAACAAACTATCTGTTAAGTTTAGACACATATATAATAATAATACACAGATAAGGCACAGATATAATAATACCCCGTCCTGTGTATAGGTAATATCGTTGTTCAGTATTTGCAGCGACATCGGCATATCGCGCCGGTGTCAGTCGCACCCCTTCTTTCTAACCCCCCAAGTTTGGCAAGTAAAGGACATACGCCCCCCGTTTCTGGTGCGACAAGTCGCGTAAGTTTTAAGTTTTGGAGGCTTTTTCATTAAAGAAAAATCCGTTCTTAGATCAGGTAATCAATTAAACTTGAAGCTGGTAAGATAATTCAATTTAATTGTTAGCAATAAATAATTAATTTTGGAAATTGTATATGAGAATTGCAATTCTCTCTGTTTTCACGACTTACCTATTATGACTACTAAACTAACAGAACAGCTCATTCTTTAAATATGCCTATTGTCTCTAAAATATAATTTCAAACGGCCATTGTTAAGTAATGGGAATGAGTCCCATAAAGCCGGAGCATGACTGAAGGCGGGTTTTACGGCCGCGGCCTTTGATGACCTTACGCTAGGACCGCGGGCTTATAAAATGCAAGCCATAGTTAAGAATGCTTTGAAGCAGCAGTTCAAATTTGATAAAAAGCTAATAATGTCGTTTTCTTATATCTGTCACCTAGATTTGTTCTGTGACAATAGTAAGAGTTTAGGGAAGTCTATATCTACCTTTCAAACGCTTATTTATCTTACGGACGGTATCAATAATCTATTTACCTATTATTGAAAGTCAGATAACTGTCAGTTCAGTCAACATTGAAACCCGCCATTAATGAAACTGACAGTCATCTAACTTTCAGTCTAGAAAACATAGAATATTAAAACTAGCCGTTGATGATCTTCCTGTATCAGACGCTGCTAATTTCAGTTCAGGCTACCAATCCTTACTTCAAAATAAGATTTGACTTAATATTACCGACGACCACTTTGGTGTAATGGTCAAGAAGTTGACTATTGCCGAGTGTTATATGTATTTATTTAAATTTATTTGTAATACCAGAATCAACAGTGGTTGATTCTGATATCTGTAACACAAGTTCTTTAGCTACTTACCACGGAGTCAGATCAATGTAAGTGATGTAGTTGTATATTTATTATTATTATTTATTTATGACACAGTAACATAATGCTTGACTTTAGTATAATTTTTGTAGGTACATGAATTACTGAATTTGATGCTATATTAACTGTGACCACCGTGTGAATCCCGTAATTCAGTTTTATTTGCATGAACAGTTTCATTAGGTTCCGTAAACTATTCCTAGGTACCTGTAAGGATCATTATCAAATATGTAACTTCCTGTCGCACTGTAATTAAAGTATATATTCTTGTCTTACTTATTTATCACCCGAAATGCTTAATAAAGTTTAGTACCGACTATATTTTTTATTCAGGCCGTCTTATTACACAATACCATTTTCTGTGAAATTAGGAGTTAAAAAGTCATTAGTTTAAGTAACCAAGCACCTCTGGTAATGAACTAACTCACAGAGGCATTTTGATTTGAATATCATTTGTCGCCCGCAATTATTTCAGTGATTTTCCTTAGTGAGACGATCTTGAACTGATGCCAAGTATATCAATGACATTTTGTTACTAGAATCGAATTAAACTTGACCGATATATAAATTGTCATGACCACGCGGATGATTGTGTTGATGGTGAGAAGGAGAGGAGGTTGGACAACCTTTTTAGTCTAAAATCAACCCTTGCTGGTGTTGCCCGATAAAAAAGAGGGGTGTTGTAATCATTTCTGCTTAGCCCTAAGATATGCCCTACGGTGTTAAGTCCACCTTTTGTACATAGCTTTGTGGTGCAACAATAGCCTCAAGTTATGACTGGTAGAGACTGGTTTTGAAAATATTTTTGTGGTGCAATAAAGCTTAAATAAATAAGTTTTAGTCCTATATTCTATTCGTGGTGTAGGTATGTCTCTGTGTGTCTGTCGGTGGTATTATAGTTCCCTATCGGATGGATCGATTTCAGTGCGGTTTTTTTTTATTCGAAAGATTTTATGTTATTTGCCATGGTTAGTCAAAATCCTCCCAGCTGTTTTTCTGGCTCAAATAGGAAGATTTAAAATATATTTTTTACTATAATCAGTTATTGTCACCTACTACGAGTCCAATGCTATTCCAATATGACAGATTTAAAGGTTATGGCCATTAATGAATAAAAAAAAATATTACAAAGATTTAATGAACGAATAGTTAAGTACTATTAGGAAAGCTACTAGTTAAGAAAAGTAATAACAAAATGTCATCTTATAATAAGACGGTTTTTATTTGTCATCTTCTTTACGTTTCAAAACATAAGTTTTAGGTAAAATTTAAATAAAGATTTAATACAAACAATCTTTGTGTGTCAACTACGGATGTTTCTTTAAATGTGTGGGCAGGCGAAAAAAATGTCCAGCGCCAGCGTCTATTACAACACAGTCGTAGTCGAAAACATTATCTTCAATACAAAGTACTTTTATTACTACGGCCCCCACCACAAATCAATAGCAAACCAAAGCTGTCCCCACGTATATAAATACATCAGGTCTTCGGCAGTAAATCCATCACATCTCATGTTCTAATCTACCTGTGCGCGGGCGCATTATCAAAGGACCGCTCATTAAGGCCTCCCATAACCGTCGCGGGCTGATGCGGCGCGCCGTAGGAACGGGCTCGCGGTGTGGTGACAAAGCTTTGTGGAAAATATGGGACACCCAGCTTACTTATGGATCTTATTTATTGAAATGTTATAATTTTAATCAACATTGCGATGATGTATTCCTGATATTGGAAAGTTTTTATAATTGCTCATGATCACTCATCATACCAGTGTTGCAGAAATACTCTTTGGCGTGTCTGTAGAGGTGGTTTTGAACAGATGTCATTCGCTTATATTCCTACAAGTCAACAGAGCTCACAAGACACAGTATCACAGAGTCAGAAGACAAACAACTCGCTCAATACAATTATTTAATCTCATCTTCAGTTCTCCCATGAACAACCAGCTTCATAGTCACCCCAGCAAGCGGTCGTAAAGTGAAGGATTTTTATGTACATCGCCAGAGCCGGGGGTTTACGGCGTTCTGCGCGGAATGCCATCGGTAATGAGGAAATTGCTCGCGGTACGCGCAAGCGCAAGGCGCATACGCTCACATAACAAGGAAACTCTTTACTGCGTAAGAATAGACGGCGTAATTGGGCGGGGCGCGAGTATAACTATCTGCGTTCTCGAAGACGCACTTGATGAGCGTGTGAGTTTTGAACGTGACAGCTAAGTATAGCTATAGAAATATTTTCAATATTGACAATATTAGGAATATTGGCAAACAGCAGTGACATATCTGTCAAAAAAATAAAAATCTAATCTACTGGGTTTGTTTTAAAAGCTCTTTTGAAACCGCTGCGATTGACCAATTAAAACTAAAGGGTTCTTACATGTAACTTAACGTACATATTGTGTGAGTTAGGTTTAACTGGTTCTCGTACAAATCAGCGATCGTGCTATTTCTAGGTTATTCCTTGTTCTGTGCATACGCTGGTGCGGATCACACAACCGGCTACATTATTTGTGACTAAACACACTATGCCCTAGGTACGCGAACGTGTTTAAAATACTGACGGAACTTTGAGCCTATTACATCGGAACGTAAAATGTTTCGAGGAACTTCGGTCGCTTACCTACAGCAGTGTGTTTAGATCCTTAGCTTCGAGGTAAATATGGTTGCAAATAATCGTTCATAATTCGATTAGATCAGTAACGAGACATATATTGTTTACTGTTACGTCGCAAATACCGTCGCGTCCTCTTGGTCCGCAAGGGGTTAACAGATATTATAGTGAATTTCAAGAATAAATAAATAAATATCCGACAACATCACATACATTGATCTGACTCCGTGGTAAGTAGCTGAAACACTTGTGTTACAAATATCAGAATCAAAAGTGGTATTACAAATAAACTTAAATAAATACATATAGGTAACACCCAGACCAAACATGTTGATGCACACAAATGTTTGTACAGTGTGGGCATCGAACCCGCGACCTTTTGGTAAAAGTGGTCGTGGAAGTGTACCATTTCAATGTCTACTGTTCACATAAACCGAAGAAACAAATAAATAACATTACGCTTTACACACGAGTATGTAGAGCATCGCAAATTTGCTCCGCAGAATGCAGCCCTAAAAATATAAGTCGGCGATTTTTTGCGGAGCCTCCGAACAGGTGCGACCGGAGCTAAATCCCGGCGCTCCGCAGCCGCGCGGAAAAAATAACTGAAGCGCGCTCGCGGCATGCACTACGGACTTCGGACGGTTTGCATGGCCCGCCTTATTTTTAACCACCGACGAAAAAGAGGGGTGTTATAAGCTTCACCATTCACCCTTATTTGGTTTGTGTTTTTATTTGTGTCCTAAACGGCTAAACGGGTTTCAGTGCGGTTGTTTTAATGGGTGGTTCTTAACTCTGGCTGGTCAGAATCTGCTACGCCGTTGAATTGGGTTTTTTAAATGTTATTTTCAGTGCCATTAGGTATGGCACATTCTACGTGTCAGACGGTGCCCTTTTTGTTTTCAAAACAACGATAAGTTGGTCATTACCGTTATCAAAGAAATAAAATACCTGCCTGAAAATGTTCGGGCAATTTTTGCAAAATTTGGATTTTCAATAAACCTAACTCTGATTTTATTCCGTGTGATAATTAAAATATAACCATTCGCATTCAGATAAATGCTATAGTAATGTATCTTCATCCTTAGATCAAACCAAACAGAGGAAGATACGGTACGTCTTTACAATCTTCATCTTTAAAATGGACCGCGCAAGTACGTGTAAGCAACTTGCAGTAGCGACGATGTCTAGTAGCGGAGCAGGTCCATTGGTGTCACTGTAGTAGAACCGCGCGGGACTTGCTCATACCGTTTCTGATATAATCTAAGTCTAATACTCTTTGATTTAATCTAAGTCTCCACCTCAGTACTTCGCTATCGGTATTAGAACATCTGCAAGAGATCCGTACTAAATGCCGACAAAGTCTTGCGGCCGCGCAGCGTATTTCAACATGAAACCTTTCGCAGACTGGGCGGCCTTGTGTCTTGCTTGGACCAAAACCGCGACCGCCTTGCATCGAGTTGATTTACCCTTCTACCACTGTTTAAAAAATTTAGGGAAATCGCAAACTCCCAGCATTTTCATACGCTGGTCAAGTCGACAAACGAAAGGTTTAACTCATTTGATATTGGCATGTGTCAGTCTAGCTAGATTCTGGACTTCTGGACTGTATTTATTAATTATTCAATCGAAAACATCACATAACATAACAAATACGCAAGGGTAAAGCGGGGTCACTTTGACCCCATCCAAGTTGTTCAACGTAATTTTCGTCAACGCATACACCAAGAGCGTACACCCATACAACTTCATATAATAATCCTTTAAAGGCCTCACATTTCCACCGCAGGGCGCGGTATCGCGCGCGACAGCCGCCGCAGCCGGCGGGTTTTTAATTAACCCGGCGCCCCGACCCGCCCCGTTGCGCAACCTATGTAATATAGAAAATGACGAATTTATAGCCGCTGCTGGTCCAGAAACAAGATAATTGCCAGTACATTTGCCAACCACGCTTCATTACCTGCGTGTAAGGAAGAATGCAAAAAAACTAGGGCATTTCAATCAAGCGAGGCCCAACTTGCTATACACGTGGGTGACTTCACAACAAAGCTCGCAGTTGCATGCATGAATAAAACCGCGGTATCCCTCGTAATGCGATAGCCGCGATAGTTAAGCATACGTGTCAACCAGAAAAAAATATACTTCGTGAATATAGAGGTTTGTTAAATTTAGCCGTTAAAGTGCTTTCTTGCCGTCGGCATTTATGAAAAAAATATTTTATCTTGTCTTCGACACTGCATACAAATAACGATCCCAAATTCACGTCGACTAATCCAATAAACAATCTTAACAAACTTAAGGCGCGGACTGCTCGGCTATCCAATTAGACTTGGACTGCATCTCAGCGCTAAATTCTAGTTGGATGCCTCGATAACATTACCCGTAACGGATTCCGCTTAATTGAGCTGGTTTACGCCATTCGGCTTCGATCGGTGGACATCCTTGGAACAGCTGTTTAATCTTTTTGAGATGAGTAGCTTCAACGTAAAGGGCCTTAGGGGTCAAACTAAAACATTCACGGACATTTAGGAAAAGACATTGTTTTGAAGCGAATACGACTAAAACTTATCACCATCATTTCTTGAAAACAATGGTGTTGAAGGTGTGATGACACCTTCATTTTCTTAGGTCCACGGAACTACTAGTACCTTTTTAAGCTTCATTTTGACATTACATTAAACCACAGATCGTATAAAGCAAAAACTCTCCACCGATTTACAGCAAAATAGTTCGAGCCTGAACTATTCAACTTTTTGAATCTTTCCAACAAGACCGAGAGGCGATGATAAAACATTCATTCTGCGCTGAATCACCACTACTGAGACTGGAGGTACTTTACATGCGAATTGCATCTAAATTCGGCCATTGGACACGGGCAGCCCTGCGGCACTAAGGCGGGTGTCGCGGGTGGGTACCTAAGCTCGGTGCAAGCGAGCGTGCCAGAACATTCCGTCAGGGAGAATGCTGAGCGAGCGACGAGCTACGGTATGCAGAGACAGCCTGTACTTAGCTAAGGATTGGGCACATGACACCTTTTCTATAGCTTGGTCGGTAAGTACTCGTTTCCAATCAAATTACCGAGTAGTTTGTATTGTAATAATTAAGAACAATTTGAAGGACGTGAGAATTGCTTGATTGGGTCATTATTCGTATTTTGTTACCTTCCTACTTCAACCAGCCCAGGCTTTTCCAGAAAGAAAGCTTGTTGCTGATGTTAGTTATTTGTTTTACCCCAATAATTTATCGCTGCTACTGGATTGCCAGTCCCCGCGTGACGTCTCCAGCATAACGTATCGCCGGTCGGACGAGGCGAGCGACGCGGGCGGCGCATACAAACGATTGTTTATCGCGATGACTCCGTCGCGACGCGGCACTGCGCGGAAATCTCGCGTTATAGGAAAATGAGACGCCCTTATTTATCTGTTTTGGCAAGCGCGCAAGAACGCCGTAGGTAGTTTGGAAGGTCGTCGTCTAGGGTAACCTTGGCGTGTATCCTTTTGGAAAGCACTTATCTATTCTGATTCTGGTGCTTAAGTCACAAGGAAAATCATAGCCATATTTGAGCTTGAATACAGCGGCGTAGATGAGGATTTTCTTGTTAGCAAATGTATAATAACAGTAGGTACAAAAAAAATTAAATTTTTCATTGGATTGGAACAAGTACTCTCCAACTCGTGTCTCATTCAGTTATTCAACATCAGAGACGATGTCTTTATAGGTACGAAGCGGACTCATGCCACATGGCTTCAGCCGGTTGTTCCGCACCAAATGACTGCCAATAATCTATTATCTTATTAGCTACAGTTCCTCAATATCTTTTCACTCGAACCTATCTCGAAAACCAGACGTCTTTTCTTACTTACGCAACAGAATTTACGCTTAAGCGATCGAGGTCCAGGCACTAACGTTACTCACTCACACCCATGCAATTTCTATGAGGCTCTCGGCTAGCGCTGGAGTGACTGCCCCACCCCCCGCGCTCTGTGCAGAAGAGGGTGCTCGAGGGGCTGACCACTGCGGTGGTCAGAGCTCGCGATGTGACAAACTATGGTATAGTGCGGTATTGGTAGCTGGCTAACGTAAGATGAGCTCCCTCGTCGCCCGGGCTGCGAGCTGTCGATGCGATCGCGGAGGTCGTGGAGTGCATATCTAGAGGTCACCTTGGGATGGCCGGTCGCGGCAGTATATTAGGGTAGGTATAGAGTGGCGAGTGGCGAGCGGGTGCTCGCGGCGTGTGGGTGAGACGTTTACGGTCGGTCCGCTGGTCGACGACGTTGCTGTGACCGCTCGAGGGAAATTTAAAACGGGACACTAAATAATAGATCGTCACGGAGGACGATAGTTTAACCACGGGACTCGAAACGTGCGTGACCTGTTTTACTTATGGAGCTGCATAAAATAGTTAGATCGTATGCCGGCTGTATCGTATCGCGTGCTGCGACATTATACATAAATAATTATGCTGTGAGCAATATACTTTATGCACCGACCCATCAACCCAAAAAATTTAAAAGAAACTCAGATTCCTATCGTTTTCTTCTTTCTCGTCGTGACCTCATGGCTGAGGGTCGCGCCCACCATAGTTAGCGTTAAGTTAGTTTGTTCTCGTGTCAAGGCTCTTCATGCATTTCTATTTTGTGATACGCTAAAATACTGAACTATAAATATTGATCTTTTGACTAATCGCAAGTTCTGCTACCAACTAGATGAAAAAAAAACTAAAACATCTGCCATCTGCCAAACATAGTCTGTATAGTCTTGACGTATTCTCATGTACTTTTACGTGCCGAAAACTATTAATTTTAAAAATGCAGTCCCAAAATCTAATTACAGTACCATGGCTACCATCCACGCGGCGCAATACCGCGTTGCGAGACGCGCCGCGGCCGGCCCCTCGCGTGGCACCAATTAATTACGGTGGCCATCTTACCCCAACCTCCCCACGCCCGCCGCGCGCCCAGCGGACGATTACCGAAACTGCTTGCGAGCTGGCCGTGTGCACGCGGCCTTAAGCTCGGGACGGATTATATTAATCGTGGATGGATGCGCTCTAATGACTTGTCGTTAATACTCATCGGTACCTTAAAAAGTAAATATAAATATCGTTTAACGCCTTTAATTATGCCTCTGTTTTGTCATGTCAGCAATTTAAAAAAAGATTTTTGCTTTATTTTGCCTTGTTAGTGTACTGTAGTAGAGCGTTTCAGTAATGAGATTAAGTAGGTAGGTAAGGTTATAATAACGATATATGGTGCAGTAGATACTATTTAAACATTATGTTAATGTTTTCGAGTGATTGCAGTAATAGTTGGATAATTGAAAGTTTATCAAAGGCACGAGTCGGCCAAATAAAGAAATGACGATTTTAAAAAGATTCACACAATAAGAGAGAGGATAAAAATCATGAATGTACGTTACTCTGCATAACGGTGTGCAGATCAGCCACCTCGTCGTCGGCGAACAATTTACAACGTAAAGGATACAGCGCTAATGACCTGGTGCGCACGCGGCTGCGTAGGCGCCTTACTTTGTACTCCTATGTCTACCATACCTGTCACTCATACCATCTTGCCCGGGCAGGTGAATGCAATAGCTGTAGTCGAAATTACAAATTTTTAAAAAGTAGGGACTTAAATGTGCCTCTCCCGCGCACCAGATGCGGCACGCACAGCACCCATTGTTGGCTAGGGTTGGCCAGCATAAGAAAATCATATAAATTCTAAGTTTTTATTTTTAAAACGATATTAACGACTTTAGCCTTTTAATCCAGCCTTTTTTATAAATATTACACCGACAAACAATCTTCAATAACGTCCTTAGGCTCAAAGTGGCTGTTAGGCTGTTACTAGACAAACATGCTGTATTCCGGCCCCATCGTGACTTACACCAGTTGAGATTGTAGCCAAATGTCTGTCTAAGCAGAATATATAATAAAGTAAAAGTACCTAAATGAATAGCATGTACCTTTAAAAGAACCGTTAAGTAATAGACTGACACTTGCGTATTCTAAAAAAGGATTTAATTAGGTTTTTACCGTTTCCTTTAAGTAGCAAAGACGCGGAGCATACCGTCGTAACCAAACTAGGTGTTTATATGTTTGAAGATTCCTCATGCGTATCGGGAGCTCATTCGCTATGCTGTTAGCGTAAATACTTTTCAAAATCAATCAAAGGAAACTAATCAAAGGAGGTGAGAAAATAAACTTAACAATGGCATCCCTACTGCTAAAATGGCCGCCACGCAGATGTGCGCGCGCGCCGCCGCACCTCAACGGTAGATCACGCCGACTTACCCAACGCTCTAGAAAGCTACATGTGTGGTCAATATGGGCCCGAATGTGACGATCGGTCCTAGCTCTGCAACTTTTTATCAACTTAGATTCGTAGTCCATCATATAGTCATGCAAACGGTATTAAGCTTACACTCGTAATCTTATATCACACTAAGGCTAATAACTTAGGTACATCAAGAATACAATAATATGTACATACATAGGTACTACAAAATACTACGATTATCTTCTTTTATGGGATAAACTAATTTCGACGTCCAAATTGACTGCCCCAGTATTCAATGAATGAAAAAGACGAAAAGTATTTTAAATAATGACGATCACATACAAGGCCAATATTACAATGACCTACCAATGGACCTACCTTTTCTAATTTCAAGAATAATTAAGTGACGCGCATTTTCGTCACTTAATACAAATATGTATAACCCGATTATTTTAGCATTACCTCATACTGTAAACAGTTCTAGAGCACATTGCATGTGTCACATAACGATTATCACTTTAATCATTCGATAGTTTCATTCACCCGACGCTACATGATAAATTATCAGTTTGATAGAATACATTTACCCCCCGCTGGGCTAAGCCGGAGCGGGGTAATGCCACTGGGTAAGAAGCGTGAGTCGTGACGCTGATTTTTAATCGAGGATAATGTCATAATAAGGCTGATACAGAATGGCGGGATGTTGTGCATTGTTCGATTAGGTAGTGTGTTGAAAAACAGTTGGGTAGGAAAGGGTAAAATCATTCTTCATTTTTAACACGTAATCAGAGTACTGGAAAAGTATTGATAAGTACGGCTATAAGCTTTTAAGGCTCTACCACAAATACGAGTATGAGTATCGCGAAACAATCTAACTGACAAACCGATAACAGTAAACTATAGGTAATGAAAATAGTACAAAAGATGTTTTTAAAACAACTTACACCTGGTATAGTGGTATACTATAATTTGTAAAAAACATACCAGCAAACTTCAGTATGAACGAATCCCACTGCAAAAGACATCAACGGCTATGTAGAGCACGGTTATGGTTCGGTATTTAAAATATGTTATTGATATTTTATGCACGACTAGTTTTCTTACAAAATTATCTGGATCTGGAGACATCGGACCATTACATGGTAGAACCTATTATAACTTTATTGACCAGTTATTATCGGATATCCAGGAAAATGATATCCCACTAAAGCGGCAACGATTTACTCGTATATAATAAAATGCATATTGCTACGAAGTTACCGATCCATAAAATACAGTTTTTCGGGAATTTGGTTAAAAGAAATCGAAATCTCTTAGAAAATCACCCAGAGTGCAGTTACGCCCGCCCGCAATCGAATTCGTTTTTCTTGCAACATTTAAGGCCGTTGTTTAAACCCTATCGAAGTTGTCCTCCCTCGCCATCGATACGCAAACGACGCCGCGACGCTCGGGGCGAGGGCGGTCACTTAATAAAACATTCACCCGTCGATATCTATCGAACGACGTCGAACAGTAGCTGAGGCCGAACAACCTAATGTTTCGTCCGCATTTTCGGGTCTAGCCAGCGCGTTCGTTCACACAGTCGAGCTTGTAAGAGTGACAGGTATGGCTGCATCCGAAACTACGGACAACTGCTTGGAGAGTAGGGGGGCTGTTCTGTTGGTCGCTAGTTGCTACTCGCTTCGCTGCGGGCTTCGCAAGACCGTGTCCGGCCGGGTACATATTAATGAGAGCAGGTATTACGGGGTGGGGGCGGCCCGCGTTGTTATGGCAACGCGACGCGGCCTCGGGCGAAGCGTTTTGTAGAGACAGAGGAAAAAGCGCTGGGAAGTTGTTTGCCAATAAAATAAATACTCAAACGAACACTACAGTGCGCCCTGTTTTAGTAAAGGTGATAATGACGTATGTGTATGTATGAAAGTGTACTTACAGAATACGTGTGTAACGCTTAGGATGGCGGAATTTACTGGGACACACAAACAAGAACTGCCATCTAAGTTGACACACACACACACACGTCCTAATTACAAGTTACATGCCAAACTTAAAAATCTACACTACAGCTGACTTTCACATCTGGTAATCTAATCCAAGTCCTCTGTGTTGAAACCTGTGCGTGCATCCGTTTGGGAGCTACAATGACACCGACAGACACACACAAATACATTAACACACCCAGACATAATAGTCAAACCTATAACAGCCCTCTTTGTCTTCAGGGGCTGAAAAATTGGGTGTTATTTATTATTTTATCGACAACATTTGCTGACTTTACCGGCGGCCGATACTCGTGGATCCTAGAAATTGACGCGCGTTGCGGAGGTGTGCCACAAGATAATTATATTTTGGAAATTGTTATTTCGCTTTCAAGACTAAGTAGGCAAGCGTTAATTAAATTAAATAATTTAAATTAATACCGTTACCAGTGTTTATTTGGGTGTCTAGATAAAGATTTTGAACATGCCTTCAAGCATTTTTTAAGCTTAAAAAATTGAGTGAATCTACCTATAATAGTGAACTCTCCTAGGGCTTATTGAGACTACTAGTATTTTAATACGGTACGTACTGTCACTAAACGATCAAGAATATTGTGTCCGTATCAAATATTCTTCCAAGATAAAAAAAAACCAATGCTTTATTATTAAATTTCTTCCTTTTTTTGCCATTATAATACTTATACGAATTTGGTACAGCTACAGAACCGATGCTGCGGTGGATGAGACTTCGAATTTTGAATACTCATTAGCACGAATGAGTAGTTAAGATTTCTCTCTCCATCACACACACACCACCCCCGCACACATCTTCTAGCAGTCGGGTAGCGGCCCCCTCGCGCACCGCGGTCCGGCGCCCACCCACCCGCTAGGGTGGGCCGCGCGACGATACCCGCGCGCTGACCCGGCCGGCCGCCATAAAGCGCCAGGAGCGTTATAATTAGGGTGGCCATTGCCTGGTACAGAAATAGTAATTGATAAAATTCAGACAAACAATTACTATTGACATTGTCAACCTAGAAAACGAAGATATAATGTCTTAATTGCCAGTGCATACACCGCGAAGAAGCACTGATAGCGATGGGCATTGAGGCAAAAAGATTTAGATTTAACAGAACAGATTTTTTATGATTGGATGTTGTGACCGAAAATGACGATGATAAATAGTTTGACCGTTGAAGAATATTGATCATTTTATATATATATTAACATTGAAATTCTCACGAAGCAATTGTCAAATGCTACTAGAAATTTGGAAATGCTAAGAGAAATTAATGCGCGAGAGAAATAAGATAGATCTTCAACAACATCGTAGTTGAATGAAAGAGCAGTCCAAGTCCACGTAGCTATTCCAGTGGCCAAAAAACTGACTGATGTGATAACAGTACAGTATTGATACTGAACTAGACGCTGTCCTTCCGGAATAAACCAATACTAGCGAAAAAAAAGTTACTATGTAATAATAATAATAATAAATTGTAAGTATTTATTTTCTTTCACAAAAAGCCTTACAATTAAGGAACATATGCATTGTAGTATTACTAGATTGTGAAAGACTGGTGCCTGAAATAGGTTCAAACAAACCTGTTCTACAGGTCACCAGGCCACCCTCGCAGGTAATACAACTAAACAATATAACATAATATTTTATATTTGTGGAGAGCATGTAACATCATGTGTTAGTGTTGTGTGTTAATGTCGTGTGGTCACCAGAGTAATAAGCCCCCCTTTGCTTGGCTTGCTTTCTCGCAACGGGGCTCAAAGGAACGCACGTCGCGCGCTCTAATTTCGCTCCCGATTCTATCGAGGATCGGCCAGCTTCATTACCCGGCTCCGAATACGTGCCGGGGGTTTTTAGATAAACTTATTTCGATGCAAGCAACTGCACAATTTAACACTCCTCTATTTCTGACATAGATAGGTAGAAATTTTAAAACAAATAAAAAGGTCTAGTACCTGCTGTTAAATCAGCAGGTTATTTTTTTTACCGAGAGCGTGAAATAAAAATGAGAACGCTTGTTAGTTTGACGGAATGTAAATAATTCTTTAGCAACGGCAACTAGTGAGAGACTTGAGTCGTCACGGAAAACTATAACTGATTTCTTGAACCATTTAAATAAATAATAATAAATATTTCCCAACAATCACACCAATTCTCTAGTCCCAAATTAAGCTACGAGGCTTGTGTTATGGGTACTAGACAACGGATAAACATACTTAAATACTTTTTTTTTGTAAATAAATACATATTATACATAGAAAACACCCAGACCAGTACAAACACACATGTTCATGCACACATATGCTTGTACTGTGCGGGACTCGAACCCGCGACCCTTGGTTTTAAAGTCCGACATGTAGACCACTGCACCAAACGGTCGTCAAACCATTTGATTATACTCGTATGAATACTGCGTTCAAAAGATCCTTATTTCTAAATCATAAAAGCCCAACGCCTTAACTTTGAATTCCAAAATAAAATGAGAAAATTACACTCCAGTTTGTAAAAAGACGTCTTAAAACGCTCTCGTTTTAATTATCCCAACTTAACACCGGCGAGTTACTTACGAGTCCATTCCGTGAACATCTAGGGCCATTAACAAACTCGAGCACAGCTCAACAGGTGGCGCTTCTCGTTTCAATATCTACAAAAGTTTGCGTCGCAACTCAATAAATCGACCAAACCAACTAGACCTCTAAACGTCCAACTCTCCACCCTTCGTTCTTAACAATTTCAGTCAACGAAAGGAACGGAGCAGACCAGGGCAATCTGGTCTTTCTTTGCACTGTTGTTATTATCATCCTGTTCCTGTGTGCCATTCGAAACTGTGCTCTATGTCAAAGCTGAAATGGTACCTTGTGAGAGATGGTATCGTATCCTCGTGCTCAGCACTTCAGTGAGATGTTTCGTGTTAAAAAGGTTTTATAGCATGTTAGCGGAGCCCGATCGCCTCTTTTATGTAATGCTGCCTCTAAAATATTAATAATCCAATATTTTATTTATTCAAACATATGGACTTTAATTAAATTTAGCGATAAGTACACAAAAGAAGAGAAAATGGGACTTTTCTTTTCATGAACTCAGAGAAAGACGCCTTTTTAACGTTTAACAAGACATACGATACGAACGACAAATATAATGATGATGCAGCCTAGCCTTACTAAGAACCAATTAAATCAGGTTTCCATATGATGTGTTTCAATCAATTTGACAACTACAACACTGCTATATTGGGAATGAAACAATCATCCGTATACCTACGTAACAATAGATCATTATTGGGTTAGTGATCCTAACATAACGTAGGTACATAGACACTTTTATCGTGATGTTGTATCTTAAAAAGACGTTTAACACCTGAGCTTTTTGTACTGACAAAAGACAGTGTCTTTGGAAGCGAGGCAGAAAGAAAAAAAAAGCTGATCAAGATGGATTAATCGCGCTAGAGTATTAGACCAATATTTGACCAATCGACGATACATAATACAAAGTTCAAAAAATATACAGCCAATTGACTCCCATTTCTGATACTCTAACATGACGTCAAAATCTATGGAGGCAGATCATTTTGACAGATGATAAAGAGTATGTCTACGATTGGTGATGTTATCTAGCCTATAAGACAAATACATGAATCTTGGTGCCCACGAGTCGACCGGTTTCAGAATCTTCCAATTCGAACCACACTGTAGGTAAACAAACGCTGCCGAGAATGTCAAAACGCCTGCGGTTGAGAACATTAGCATGTGATTAGACCTTGTCCTACGCCATTCTAATGGAGATCTAGATGGCGACGCATTGGCATTCTCTAGCGACGAGCAGGGCTATTCGCATTACACATATTTGAAGACTTCTATGTAAAAACTGCTGAGAGAAGAAACCAAAAGTGTCATAGAAATTTGTCGTTCGACGGGCAGACGTTGATAATCTTGAGAACTTAAACCAGAACTGGCAAGCACTAACTGCTGACAGGGACAAAAGAAAAGGTTTGATTAGCAGTGGGACAGTAACGGCTAGCAAAGAAATAGAGCTCCTGAAAAGTTGTCGTTGATTGTTGTATTACCGTCGAACTTCTACAGAATATGGCAATTGACAACTCAATTATTAAGTACTATGTTATTTTCCTTTTACTGAACCTAATCCAGGAATTTTACTGCGTAAAGTAAGTAGATTTGAGTAAAATCAATGACGTCACAGCCTGATGATCCTGTAACATTTTTATATATTATTATTTTATGTGAAAGCATTCCGCAAGGAATGGGCAACCAATAGCATGTGTCGCAGTGCCTAAAATATGATTGAGGTAACGTTTCAAAGATCTCGGCGAGTAGACTGGTGGGCCTAAACTCCAACATTAATTCGAACTTGAACGCGGACAAAGTCGCGAACGACCGCTAGTTTTCTCTAACAATTTACGGAATGACCCATCAGTGCGCGCGATTCGTTTGAATGCGGTGCGCGCGCGCCGCATCCGCCTCGTAATGAGTCAACGCGATAAACGCTCGCCGCGACCGCCCGCGACTATCGGTGCTAGGGGCGGAGGGCATAGTGGCAGGATAACGCAGGAGCGGGAGCGGAAGCGGTTTTACAATTGCAGTTCTCATTCATCATTATAAAAACGAACGACCTAGGGGTTAAACTTCTAGGGTCCGGTTTAAACTTTCGAAGACCATATTGTTACCCGAGTTCAAAAGATCACTGCATAGCTAGAACCCCCGGTAACTTTAAAAACCCAAGAAAAAATATTTGCATCAGAAGGCGTATACCGAAAAATGAAATCCGATAACATACTAGTCGACAACACATCAAGCTACAAATTCATTGCCCTTACACATATATGTTGCCACAGTTTTTACCTTGACGTGCTCTCATTTGTAAGTGTGTCAAAAATTTCGTTTTTAGCTATAGACCTTCAGAATAAATCAACTGTCAGAGGCAGGATACGACCCTGCGTCCATCGAGTATCCCGCCCATGCGTAACTCACTCTGCCATGACCCAGACATTGGCAAAGGCTGTTGTGATTCGCTACTGCTTTCCTAACGCATTGGCGGCGGTCATTTCATCAAAGCTATGAATTACACTATAAATTCTTATCACGATATAATATAAAACTTTTTTAAAACCTGATAAAGGATGTGAGAATACCTATGGATAGTTAACAAGGGTGAGTTACCCTTGTTAACTATCCATAGGTATTCTCACGTTTATTTGTACAGACAAAACATATTATAAAACATTGTTACATAACTCTCTCGAGTAAGAGTAAGTCCTCCCTTCATGAACAAAACAACATTGATATGCAGTCAAATTAAGTTATCAGTTCGTTTATTTTCCACAAACCGCCATCCGCAAACACCCTACACACACCCGACCTCATCACACCCGTCACTACTGTTTTCGCAGTAAAAACACCGCGCAGCTGCGCAGGAGTCGACGCGAAAGGGCCGCGTAAGGCCGCCCACACTCGACCCGCGGGGTCATTGGCGTCGTTTGTGTTCAGTGATGAATTTGTGGATGCTAATTTGAGATCGTATCGTGTGCTTGCGCTGTACCTACAGTGATATCAGCGTTAATGTAGGTAGGTGCTGATATGTTTTTTTTTTAATTTTTATTTGCAATCAGTCTCGCCCGACTATAAGCAGATGTTGAGTCATGAGTGCCTTTTGGCGTGTAGAGAACTTTCGTAACAAGCTTGTCACTTAGTATCAAAGGTATCACGGCATATTTTAAGTCACGTATGATATTCCTGCTGATATGCAACAAAAAATACTGAAAGAAAGAAAAGAAAGCTCACTGGCCACTGCATTAAAAAAAATATGAGTAGCACTAGCATCGCTCGGAATGCAACATCGCCTTAAAGCTTTTAGTTTTTACACAAGATCCTCACCCCGGCGATATAATTGGCCCGATAACCTACCCAAGTGGATACTGAGTGGCCTGGAAAAAATTAGCAGACGTTGGGCGAACAGTTGGCCTAAAAATCAATCACCCAATGAGAGGACCTAGAAGAATTAGTTGGTCTTAACCCTGATTGGTGCTTTTTTGGTGTTTTATTCTAATGGCCAATAGAGTTAGTTTTCGGGCCAACTGTTCGCCCAACGTGTGAAGCTGGCCGGCATCAATAGTGTTTCTTTTTGGATCAACTATTCGGCCAGGTGTGTGTCCGGATTAATCATCAACTGTCATCTACCCTGCGACCCGCGACGGCCGTCCGCGCCGCGCCTAAAGCGCACGTTTTCGTCGGCGCCCGCGCACAGACAGCACAATGGCGACGATAGCCGGGGCTATTGTCCGATGGATATGTTTGCTGCCCGCTCGTTCGGTACGCTTTTTACTACACGCTTACTTACTTAGCGACAGACATTTCCGGGATAACGTGTAAAGTACTTTGGTTAGTACGTAACGCAATCACTTACCACCAAAGTATTTATTAGTGTGGATCTACATAATTGTAACTACCTATATTCTGCATAATTACGGTGTGCCTCCTACAAGTAAAAAGCATAGTGTATGAGCGTCTATGATACTTCATATTAAGAAGGAATCTAATTATGCGAAAAAAAACAAATAGAGGGACTAGGAATCAATAGACCTGGCGGACGCTATCAACAATTACAATAACCTAAGATTGAAGTTTAAACTTTAAAGTTTTCTTAAGACACTAGCCCACCAATTTGGTGAAACCTAAACCACATTTACATCATGAAGCGTACATTAAATATGCGAGCTTTCACTGCGCTTTACGATCGCCGGTAACGATCGACAAAGTTGCAACAGCGCCGCGAGCCCGACTCCGATCCGACGCACCCATGTTGACCTGAGGATCTAACTTTGAAGTCGAGTGCCTGTAGTTTTCAATGTAGCGGTCCCTGTCACTCATAGTGTGAGCAACCGCGATGCCTTGTCACAAAACTAACTTTAGGTTTAAAGATGATTTATTCTCATAAGAAAACATATTTTTCACTTACATGAGAACATAAATTAAACAGTATTAACATGACAAAATAGAACGCGCGAGCGTGCGATATAAACCGTTAAATTCAATTCCTAAAGTGGGTTGTTTGTTTGTATCATTCAAAACCACTTCCAGTTAAAAAAACAGAATTACCAGGAAAACAGCTAGTGGCAGCAGGTTTCAATAGTTGGACGGATTTGACCAGCCATAGCTTAAAACCACCGTGATATAAATTATCTTCCAAATAAAAAAAGCTTCACTGAAATCAGTTCATCCGTTCAGGAGCTACTGTGCCACATATTGACACACACAAAAACTTACACAGACATAGGAGTCAAACTTAAAACCCTCCTCTTTTTCTTCGTGGGTTATAAATGTGGACAGCGAGTAGGTAACGGAGTTGTGACTCTGACAGCAATGATAGCCCACGCGCCGGCCAAAGCCGAGTTGCCTTAATGTCCGCATTTTGCATGTAAACGGTACAGCATAATGTCTTCTTGGCCGAAGACTGACTGGTCAAGCGCTTGCAGTTAGCGTATCCAGCGAGTGTATACTTACTGGTTGATACGATCGCATAGAGGTCAAACTAAACAAGGATTAATAATATGCACTGTTGAAAAATATACAATTTGTATGTATGACGCTTGCGAAATGCAGAGTAGAGTTCGGACTTTGGGAGCTTATATTAGTTCTGATCTGATTGACCAATAGTTACCTCATCCTCCTCTTATTCCTCTTAAACTAACTAAAGTTCAATTTTACACCATACTTCTATTATAAATTATAACATTACATTATTAATAATTTCTTCATTTAGATAACTTGCTTGCTTAGTAGCAAATATCTTATAACTATGTTTGTAAACAGCACTTTAAGGATAATTAATTAATTTGTCTAACCTAAATTAATTAATTATCCTTAAAGTGCTGTTTACAGCTGTTTAATACTTGTATAATGCCCTTGAGTCTGTTAGGGCGGCGATCCAAAGTCTAATAAGAGTGCTGTCCCACGCTCAATGTTCTTTTAACATCTCCCCTATTCCAACCCGAAATATTGATCCACTCACCGATACTAAAATCACCTAGCATTCCTAATACCGCGGCCGCGACCGGCGCGGTTGAGAGACTCGGGCGCACCCACGGCGGGCCACGGCC
Organism: Pyrausta despicata; assembly: GCA_963921415.1. Taxonomy (NCBI): domain Eukaryota; kingdom Metazoa; phylum Arthropoda; class Insecta; order Lepidoptera; family Crambidae; genus Pyrausta; species Pyrausta despicata. Next base: position 11,656,949 of record OY992860.1, on the reverse strand, counting down.
CACGAGCAGACGCGAGACGTGACGCGACGCAGATAATTCGTTTCGCCCCTCGGAATCGAATCGGAGCCCATTGAAATCGCTAATGCGTTCGTACCCGCCAAATAAGGACGTCACTGTCGGTTGTCGGTCTGCTTTCACAGTTCGCTGTGTCATGGCGATTAGGTGAAGCAAAGTTAGAAAAGTAAATGAAAAAACAAACATGACATGCACCTACTGCTTCTGATGTTCAGATAGAACCGTGATTTGGGTTTTTAATTCGACCTAACTATAGAGCCCAGCTACACAGGATTTGCAGTAGTGGGAAGTGCCCGTACGCGGCGCGGATAAGGCCACGGGAGCGGAGAAACGGAGAAATATTAACCCATAGGATTGTCCACTGGAGAGGAGCGAAGATGTTATTGCAATCATATTTCTCAGTTTCTTTCGGTGGAGAGGCGCCCATATTCTGATTATAAAAGCTTTGAAACCTCTAAAACTACCAAATTACAAAAACTTAAAAGTCCTGTGTTGTGATAATTGCACTCTCTGACTAAAGTTCTACAAAACCATTCATCCTATATGACAAAAAATTTGTTCGAACGCTTCACCTAATAAATCATTATTTGTTTTCAACGTTTGACCATACTTCAAATGGTCGCGGGCACCACGCGCCCCAATTCTGTAGGGTTCCATTGTTCCCGTCACGCACTGTCCGGCTTTTTTGTTGACAGCCCGATCGTGCGCGGTAGAGGTCTTACCCCCTTATCGTTTCGTTTCGTTTTCGTGACTAGCTAGCTCGTTCCCTCGCACGGTTAAGATTGCGAGAGTGACAGAGCTGGCTACATCCAAAACTACGGAAAGGCGAACGGTGCGTAAGCGCATCTACCGTTACAACCTTACAACACGCGCCCGCGCCGCTCGCGGGTTTCCATCAGCGCCCCTTGCAAATTCATTATTGTAATTGGTTATTTGATGCATCGATGGTATATTGTTGTAGATTAATCCCTCACTGGTGAATGGCAATGTACCGTGTATTGTGTCTCGCATGCGTGGCTAGATGGTGCTAATAGGTTGTGTTTTTTTTATTTTGTTCGACAGAATTAATCTTCTTGCCATAATGCCATTCCTATATCAACATTGCAATTACAGCACCCCAATTCTGCTATTAAGATGAATCATATTATACAGCCCGCTATTACCTGCGCGCTGCGACTTTGAGTGCGATCATAAAAAACAATGGTCGAAATTTCGGGGGCGATACGCGATCGACTCTTACGCAGGGCCGGCTCAATAGGTTAAGAAGAATTGATATTTAAGAAAACGAAGAAAGAACGAAACAGTTGCCTATGAGGCTGAACTGGCCCCTTGGGCAGCGTAAGTAAACAGTTTGTACTATCGGATTGCGTATATATCAGACGCGATTATTGACGGTTTAAAACATTGACTTCTACTACAGTTACAAGAGAGAACAATAATGTTATCCTATTAGTGCTAAGAGGTTAAACTCTCTCTTAACGATATGACCGCCGTCGACGTATTTTCACGTATTCCTTGTTAAACCGGTCCGTAATATTGTTGACTGCAGTGCGCAATAAAGAGGTACAGGGCATAAAAAGAGTGGTGTTATGAGTTTGGACCCCTCTGTGTCTGTTTGTGTGTGTTTATGTGTCTGTTTTTGTGTGTTTATGTGTCTGTCTGTGGCGTCGTAGCTCACGAACGGATGGACCGATTTCAAAGCGGTTATTTATATTCGAAATAAAGATAATTTAATCACGGTAGTTCTTCTTAGCTATAGCTGGTCAACATCCGCTCGCCAGCTCTTCTCCTAGCTCATTCAGGGGTTTTTAACTGGCAAGTTAGTTTTGTCGCTCTAGCTTCCCTCGTTGCCTCGTTGGTGTAGTGGCAAAGTTTCTGCGTTACATCGGAGAGGTCCTGGGTTCGAATCCCAGGTCGAGCCAAAATCGTTTCTGAGATTTTCTGTCATGAATTTCTCAAAAACAGCTCTGAGTCGGGAAGTTGGCGGTCTTACATCCCCGTGCCTCGGAAAGCACGTTAAGCCGTTGGTCCTGCGCCTGATCTCTCTCCGGTCATGTCGGATTGCCGTCTCACCGAACTTTGAGAGTGATGGAACTGTGTATTGTGCTCACACTTGTGCACTATAATATCCTGCGCAGTTGGCTGATCTCTGTTGAGATTGGCCGCCGTGGTCGAAATCGGCCTGGAGGACTATTATTATTATTAGCATCCCTCGATCCGGGCCTGCGCGGGCGCAGTCCCACGCACCGCGGTCGGCTTCGCCCCTCGTAAAGCTTTAATTGGGAGCCGGCCGCTTCCTGCTGGCCCATGACGCGCCGTGCACTCGCGCTGAACTGAAATACGCATTATCGTTTCCCCCAAATGACGGCGCGGAGTTCGCGAACCGTGGGAGTCGCGGAAACACGCATATATTTATTTGACCGTAATACAGTTGCAATTGTTCGCGTAAAACATTAAAATTACGAACAAGGCAAACAATTGATTTTAATGGTTGTTGAAAAGGTTTTGTTGTTAGTCTTCAAACGACAACATTTTGTGTGTTTTTTTTAAAGAATTCTCAAAGAATCGTTTGAAATTATTTCAATATTGTCTTCTTACACCGATAGGTAATCCTGTTTAATGTAGAGTCTCAGTTCAATCTAGTCGAGCGGCCCAGTATGCAAATTCATACACTCCTGGTATATAAGTAAGTAGATATGTATAGTGTTAGTATTGTGTGCAGATAACGCAAGCGCCGCGCGGTCGTCGAGCCAAATCGTCGCACGTGGATGAAAAATAAAACTCGCGAACTTATTGCCTAATAGATGCCAACGCCCTATACCCGAGGTCTTCCTCTTAACAAAATATCCGACAATACTCTTTATTTCTTTATCCATCGACGATCAACAACTGCTTTACAAAACTCACGAAGCACAGAACAAGCAATGGTTCAAGAAGAAATGGGAATTGTTATTTCACAAGCTGCGCGGGAGTGCCGGGAGTGCATCAGGCCCACGCGGAAATGTCGCCGCGAAGTAATTCTTCTCCGGTGTCTTTTGCCGTTGTAATTATTTCGACATGTTTTCCGTATCTGTGACGGTTATTCGGCTTTTGTTGTTTGAGCATTGCGTATAGCCTTTTTGCTAAGTACAAAGGTAGCAGTCTTAAAATAAAAAGCATATTATTTTTAGGTATCAATTGTATAGTTAAGTTACTCATCGGGTATTGTAACGATGCAACGTAGCACGTAATAACTAATCATAAAGCGAGTTTACTTTCAAACTGCGTTTGTTGTCAATTTTATTAATTAATGGATTCTTTCATTCAGAATAAGAATAATCGCATTGAAATTGTTATATTTTATCAAAAACAGTGGTAACGAAATCTGCAATACGATAAAGCCGACTCTGGCTTGGCTTATCAATGGTTTTATAAAAGTAAAAAAACTACCGACGTCTCTAGATTTTGCAGGTAAACGTGAAGGTTCTCACAAGTGTCATTAAATAATCAATACGAACTTCCGATCTTGGTTTGCGGTTGAAACGGTGAAATCGCCACCGTAAAGATTCTTCGAACGATTTACCTTATATGTGCACAGCTATATAGAAATACAAATTGCCCAACGGAAGCGGGCATTTAACGGCGATACCGCAAAGATGGCCGCCGACGGGTCACCTCTTCCCCGCTGGCCCATAAAGTGCATCGTACAAGGGCGTAAATTACGCCCGCTGGCTTTGCAAGCACCGCGTGGGCGCTTATAGCACGCGGACGGGAATTTCATCGATAAATGAATTAAATGCTTTGTGATGTGACGTTCGAAAATGCGTTTTTGATACCTTTATTCCGATAGGTAGGCGTGGTGCAACAAAAAGGAGTAGAAAACGGCGTTAACTTATGAATGCAGCGCAGGATTTTTATCTTGTACATACAATAAAAAGGCTTTCGTGTCATTATAAACTTAAAAGAACCATACTCTTAGGCAAGTATGACGCAAATCGAAATCATCCACAAAAACACATTCCGTGTCGACGTGGTTGTTGTCTCAAAATCAATTTACCTAGCGCCACAATCGAATGTGATAAAATTACACGCGCGTAGGCATAAACAGCAGCAAATCAAGGTGCACCCTGTAGCGCCTTATACATTCTCATTACGGCTTACTTTGCACCAAAAATGCTTATCAACTCTGCTCAGCTAAAAGCATAGCTGCGCGTGCGTCATCGCGACCGCGACGAGTGACCGCCGCGGGCGACCCCGCGGGCCGCGGCGCGGCGCGCCAAAATAAAGGAAAACGCGCGCGGTGATCGATCGCTGCTATATCCGAACCGATGACGCAACGGACGCCTCGCCTCGTGTAGGTAGACGAATGTCGCCGATAAACAGGTTGATCGGAAGTTAAAGTGAATGGCTAGTGTTGCACAGCTAACTTTTGCCTTTTACCTACCACGCCTTTTGGTAAACGCTAACTAAAATTTGTTCGTTCAATCACATTTCTATTAGATCTGTGGCAGTCTAACAGGGACATTTTATGATTTTAATAACAGGCACATGATCTTTCACCGACTCATTGATAGGCAAAATCGCACTCAGATCTTTGCAAATGCTTTTATGAACAATCACTGAATGCAATAAACTTGTAACAGTTCACACAAGACAGGGAGCGCCGTAAAATGTTAAAACACAAATCCACTGCTGGCACAAACAGCAAAGCCAGGTTTTTAATTGAATAGGTACCTGATAAAACAATTTTGTTGTCACATTCCGTTCCAAGTCCAACAATGCTTTTCGGCGTAGGCACCTACGAGTATCTTGGAGTGTCATTGACACGACCGACAAATGTTCAAAACAAATTGCATGATCAACACACGACTATAGTAGCATAATACGATGGCCTGCACGTCACGGTAAGCACTGCGGCATCTTATGGGTTTGTGATACGAGCGATTTCGCAACAAAAATGGGTAGCTCGATGTGCTAGCCACTACATAGTATGTATCCGGGTCGAGTCTCAAATTGCACCGGTATCTTTATTCCGAGCTGCGACATGCGCAGGCGCCGCGATTGTGATTCCTGGGTCTTTATCAACGCGAATCTTAATCAACTGAGGTACCTACCTACCTTTGTAGGTATCAACTAACACTGCGACGTCTTATTATATAGGTACTTCGAGACGATTTCGCTACAAAATAAATATCCTGATGTGGTGTTAGTCCACAATGGTGGTTTATTGAACCTATCTCTAAGGTCTGTAAGACTGATTTAATCAAAGTATGAGTGTACTAGTAGGTAAATAGGTCATGGTGAAGAACGGAGTTCTATTATTTCACCCATACTAAATTTTCACCACCATAACATTTGCCATGATTTACTGGTCCGGCTCCTAATTTTTTCTCCATCCTTCATCTATTCCCTTTAAAAAACCTTCCGAATTTATTATTCCTGTTATTATCAGATAGTCACCATAACATAACAACAGCTTCCGGTTATTTCGATGCTTCATAATTGGTGTGTTTGTTGAAAAAAATCATTTATTTTCGTAGGAAGAACAAAATTACGAGTATACGTGGACGTCTGAGTATGGACGCACACGAAGCTCGCCGCTTGACCTCGCGATGTATGGTCAAATATACATTGCTTGACTGCTATGCAATGTTTTATTTTGGTTAGAAACTTAAATAGCATTGAATTCTTTAACAATCAATCCGCCGTACATTAAACTTAAGGTAAGAAGTAAAATTGAGGAGGAATAATAATTTATCTGATATCCATAGGCTTAGAACAGACATTGCATACTTTTGTTGTACAACATATTTATAACGAATCTTACTTACTGCATCGTTGCTATCGTATCGAAACTGCGTATCGTTATTCTTAGCTTAAGAATGCAACTCACGTCACACTACACTGCAGTCGTGTCTTAGTGCATACCGTGCCTTAAATTGCGGTTGCGAGGTCAAACCGGCCTTATCGCGTAGGCACACCGTAATAACAGTTATTAGTTCATTATATTACTATCAAGCTTTAAACTCTACTACAAACCCAACCTAAATTACGCTGAGGACTTTGAGGATGCGAACAGGTACCCAGTCTGATACTCAAAATTTATTCTGTCATTCCGATTCAAAAAATTGAATGAAACAATAAATACTTCGTTCAGTAATCGCTTTACCAAGTCTCGGTACTGCTCCGTTAGTAATTGTCAGTCTGTTATGTATAATATGAATAAATAAATAATTATTTTGCTTAGGATCAAGTATCTACCTAAATATTTAAACCACTTGAAACTTCTGCACGTGTTCACCTAATTTTCTCTGTAAACTAATATTATATTAAGATATTTAGGATTTCAAAGGAAGGAAATTCTAAATTGCGTGTTAATATTACGATAGCTTTTTTCCGGACACGGCGTATAATTAAAAGGTGGTGGATCAATGGACCTCTGCCCAGGAATAGAAGTTATGCAACTTTTTTTTACGATAATGAAGATGAAAAGATGGCGTAGAAACAAGCTTTTCTTACAAAGGAACTTCGCTTGCACCAAACTGCAGTATTCTCACTAGATCTAGTCTCGACATGCGTAAGTTTGCATGGCAGCACGTCAACATAAACACTGCGGTCTCTTATTCAGCTCTACAAAAGTGCGATTTTGGAGCAATTATAGGTAGCCTGATAGGTTATCGTCTGTATCTCTATATACACTCTTTTGCAAAAAAAACGGGCACCTAAGGAAATTTACGTTCTAAGGTCGATTTGAGTTAATTAAATGAAATTTATTTCTTTGACGTAGTCTGTATACTTATAAGCGTGTAAATTAATGCGCGTGAAGTGAGTTCGGGCAACTAAAAGAAAAAAAAAACGATGGATTCTTTAAAACCGATGTACACGCCCAAACAATAAGAAGTGGTCGGCAATAAAGATAAGATTTTTTTTTACTTTTTTTAATTAAATAAAGTTACAAATGTAAAAACCTAATACCGAATGTGACCTCCTCTTGCCAAAATCACAGCTTGAATCCTTCTGGGCATGCTTTCCACGATGTTTTTAATAACGTTTTGAGGAATTCGTTCCCACTCTTCTGCAATGACTCTTTTTAGCTCCCTGATGTTTTGTGGAGCAGGTTGCACTGATCTTACACGTCTCTTTAGAACATCCCAGACATGCTCAATTGGATTGAGGTCAGGACTTCGAGCTGGCCAATCTAAACGACGGATCCCAACTTCTTGCATGTACGCTTCCACGTCGCCAGAACGGTGCGAGCGAGCATTGTCGTCCATAAAAATGGAATCTTCCCCAAGTGCAGTCAATGTGGGTTGTGCACTTGTGCATATGGAATTAGGACTTCCATTATGTACCGATGTGCATTTAATGTTCCATTTTCTATGAAAACTAACTCCGTACGCTCCGTCGAATTAATTGCTGCCCAAAACATAACGGAGCCTCCGCCATAAGGAGTGATTTCTTCGAAACACACTTCCGCATAGCGTTCCCGTGGTCTTCGCAGCACTCGCCGGCGTCGGTCCTCTCCACACAAAGAGATTCTAGCTTCATCAGAAAACAATACTTTATTCCAGTCCTCCAGAGTCCATGAAGCACAGTTCCGAGCAAACTGAAGTCGAGCAACACGGTGCTCACGGAGTAATTTAGGGCCCCGAGCTGGGCGGTAACTCCTGATATTGGCAGCCAAAAGCCTCCTCCTGACCGTCCACAAGCTAACTTCTACTCCTCTTACTTCTTCAAGGCTCTTCTTCAGGTCCACACTTGACGCCTTACGATTCCGCAACACCTGACTCACCAAAAAGCGGTCATCTCTTGGTTCTGTGCATCGTTTTCTTCCCGAACCGGGTCTTCTTTTGACCGAACCGGTCTCTTGATACCGTTGCCAAGTCCTCTGGACAGTTGAACAACTCACATTTAGCCGCTGAGACACGTAAGTTTGCGAACAACCTTCTTCAAGTAGGGCTATAATTTTACCGGCCCTTATCGCTTTATCACTCATATCAAAAAGTGGTATTTAATGTAAAAATAAAGATTAAATTGTTTAATTTGCAGAAAATGTCCAAAAAGTTTAAAATATCGTAATCAGTTAAAAATCGTTTCAGCAATTCGCGCCATTAGAAAAGCAATTTTAGAATAATCCACAATAATCATTATTTTTCTTTTATTAATTTCAAATTTTAAATTTGGAACGTAAAGAATCATGCCAGGATGCTTCAAATAACATGCCAATACATCGTCAAATTAATAAAACCTATTTCTTGTTCTTCTTCATTAAAGTAGAGGATAAATCTAAAGTGCCCGTTTTTTTTTGCAAAAGAGTTTATTATTTATGTATAGCAGTCGAAATATGATTGATCGCAGGTACCGTTTTACAGATCTCTGCGAGTAGTACGGGCCAAAATTTCAAACGCGGACTAAGTCGCGGCCGGCCGCTAGTTTACATTTAGTACCAAAGTGCATAGATACCGCGCCTCTACTCGCGAGGTCGCGGCGCCGGCGCACGCGCCGTCCGCGTGACGCGACGTGACGGGAGACGCGGCCACGTGTGCCTCGCTAATTAATAATTACTCCACATTATATGTAGGTGGGTGTCGAGTTTCATACGCCACGAGACGAGATTGGGTAGCGTTAAAAATTTACTAAGAGATTGCTAAGTTTGATTATCGCCACTGATACAAATTTTCCGAAATGTTTGGATTAAAAAAAACTTCGCGTAGAAAATTACTCTTTTGTTTAGGCTCATAATGAAGACTAAACCTATTTGCTTAATTTTATACACTTAATTTTATCCGAATTATTGCTATTTTTCTTACAAATTGTTGATTGCTTGGTACACAAACCATAGTAGGCTGTGCTTCAATACGCGAATAGTTATACATATTCTATCTCACAATCTGTTTACCGATCGCCCTACGAACCGCAGTTCACCGAAGTCACCGGCGCCTACGCACTCGCGAGGCCATGACACGTGGAAACGTAACGTAAATCAGTCACTAGTAGGTCATATTTTAGCTGATAGTGGACGTGTTGTTCACTTATCTCCGAGTTTGACCCACCTAGCAATAGGCAACGGAATATGCAGTTGATAACCACACGCGGCGCTGCTATACTACACTGAACAATAACCGCTAAAGAAAAAATAGAACCGTGAACATTAGGTAATAGATTTTAAATTAGGTAATTAGCTAATAATCAAAACAGAACTATGAATCACAAGATGATTGATGTGTGATGGATGGCAGAACTAGTATGATAGGTTATGCGTAGCATAGCAGTAGTTATTTGCTGTATCGTTAATAAGTTGGTCTGTTTTCAGATATTATGGTAAATCAATCGACGATTCCATAGAATAATATTGATAAAAAAAGCACGAAAAGGTACGGAACAAGCGATTAACGTTTCTTACTAAATGAAAGTAGTTGTAGTATTTTTCTGTCTGCTTTCCCAGGTGTGTTCAAGGGATTTACGTGTAGTAAAGGTATGTGTATTATTATTTTTGTGTCTTCTCTTTTATTTATTTTGTCGCACCGCCCACTAATATTTCTGCATAGCTCAAAGGTATGACTGGTAGAGAATGCCCTACGGCGTTAAGTCCACCTTTCTTACATAGTTTTGTTGAGCAATGATTGCAAGTCTCGCACAAAGAGCAGTTCAGAATGATCCGTCGCCTAAGCTAGCCCCTGGCCTACGCAGGTCATTTGCATCTATTAACGCGACGAACTTTCTAGAAGCTTACAGCCATGCATACTTTCCCTTGGACGCTACCGTTGAATGACATTTTAGATTAGGTGTCACTATATCTTTTTACATCAGTATTGCGTATTTAGCCTTTCAAAACTTTGAAGAAACGGGGTTTAGTACATTGTTTATTGGTCATTGCTTTTGCTTTTGAATATACGACTCAATTTAATAATTGATAAATAAATAAATATACAACAACATCACATACATCGATCTGACTCCGTGGTAAGTAGCTTAAGCACTTGTGTTACAGATATCAGAATCAACAGTGGTTTAACAAATAAACTTAATATAAACACATATGACACCCACACCAGTACAAACAGACGTGTTCATGCACACAAATGTTTGTACAGTGCGGGTATCGAACCTCTTGGTTAATAGTAAACTTCTTGACCATTACACCAAAGGGGTAGTCGAAAAAAAGAAAGATACTCTCAAGTTGGGAATTTTTTTGGGTTTACATCCCATAATCAACGAAGCAACACGCATCAAGAGCCGAAACTGTAGACATTGCCTTGGAGAATAGCTATTCGCCAGTTACGGGCATTGATCCACGCATCTCTTGGCGGTTACTATTCAAGAGAGGCGGTGTCCGGTGGGGACGCGCGGCAATTAGCAAAATGGACTCCGGAAAGGCGAGCGCCGCGGGGGTCGCTAGGTATAACACGCTATAAGGATAGGATAGTGGATACATGGCAAGGCTAACAGCACTTTCAGGATAACCTTCTCTTAGGTCAGCAAAGTACATCAGACGTTCTGATCCAAAACTAAAACCAAAAAAACAAAAAAGTAATTTTAATTGTTGTAAACTCAATTTGTGCCTAAACATCCAAACTAAGCGTTAAATCAAAATTACAGCGCTATCGGACACTTGGAAGTGAGTGATATTTTTCTTGTAAGATTTGGTTACAAGCAAACAAACTGACTGATAATAAACATCAGGACAGGTGAAACGAAATTATGTATGTAATGTAAGAAATGCGCGCCTGAAAACACACTTACGAGTAAATCTTCAGTTGAAATTCCAGTCGCTAACTTGTGCTTAAAACACAGACCTCGCTACACTTAGTGTTCTTATGTTACATTGGAATTTGAATATTCTTTATGTTATTGGGTAGCTTTTTAGGTTGTCTGGGTAGAGTTTTCTAACTTTGCATAAGCTCACTGACATGAGCGCACATAGTCATGAATCCAATCTAACTACAAAGACCGCTCTATTTCTGCCCTAATACAATTGAGTTAAATCTTTTCAGTAGGGTAGGTGAGTCTATTTGACCGAAATTTTAGCCATACATTTCCTTGAAACTGGTACAAACATTCGATAGCCCTTTCGAGCGTAAAGCGGGCTCGCGTCCCGGCCGAAGCCGACACGTGGCGACACTACCCTGATGCCGTACTCCCTAACGCTTCGTCCGTAATTTCTGGTATAGGCATCCCGCTCGCTCCCACGATCAAGCTAGTAAGAGTGACAGGGTGGCTTCATTCGACACTGAAGAAAACTGTTTAGATAATAGGGGGGCTGTCCACGGCCTGGACCTATTAATAGTACGGGCAATCAATATTCGGCATTCGGCGTGCAGGCAGCCCTCGCCCGCATCGCGCTTCCTGGAACCCGCGGGGCTAGCCGTTCAAAGAATAAGTCAACGCAGAACAACCACGGATCAGAGAAAGTGTTACTAAGTTTCGTGGCTACTGAAGAAGTAAGGTTTCAAAGTTTCAAAGTTTTGCCGAGTAGAGTTGTCAATTAGCTCTGGTTCTTAAAACTCTTGGGGTGACCGGCCAGAACCAAAACGTTTTTTTTGAACATGCGTAGAATTACCTGCCACAATCTCCAAACTATCTCTGACGCAAAGCGATCAGCGCTTTGCAATTTAAAATTGACTTTTGACAGTTTGTAGCATCAAAAAATAATATATATTTTGCATTACCCAAGTAATGCAAAATATATATTATTTTGCATTACTTGGGTTGGTTGGGGACATTGCAACTGATATTGAGCGAAAAGCAACATCGCAAACCAGGCCGGATATCAGTTGCAATGCCCTGGTTGCAGGACTCTGGTAAAATAATGCCAACATGCTGGCATTATTTGCTGCTACCAACTTTAACAGACCGCCAGATACTTTTCCATGACACCCCGGGCTCTGAATCCTTACTTTAATGCCTACTTTCTGCTACCCGGCCGCGCTATCCGGCCCCCGGCGGCGCCGCGCCTCCATAAATCTCGCGCTGTGCTCTGCGTCTTTTGTTTTTTTTTCGCCGCCGGTAATAAGACCGCGTCAGTCAGGTATAGATAGCCGCGAGATGTAATGCAGAAAATGGGGTTTTTGGGAGAGCCGTTTCGTGATTGTTACCGAGCGGCAAGAGGCAAGACAGATGGTGCTTTTGAAAGTTTTGACACAAACTGTGCACACATCGATTGATGAATCTGAAAGCGGATACAAAAATATTCCTGTGTTGTGTGCTGCATAGATGCAACGTCAGGAACACCAGAACGATTGAAATTGAGACATTTGGACTATTTTTGTTGGACAAGTTCAGAGGACCTACTCGTAACAAGTATAATGCGAATGTTGATGTAAAGTTAAAAATAGTTCAATTTACGAAACCAAAATCTAACTATTGAGTGGCAAAAGACCCACCCACTAAAGGTATTACTCGTATAAGTAGATAGTATATTTTTCATCCCACCATCTCGGAAAGAGTCATTTTGCTCTTCAATATCTGAGTGGAAAAGCCGTTTTTATTCACTAGAGGTTAAAGTAAATTTGAATTTAGAACATCGTGTGCACCAAGTTTGTGAATTAAAAAAATCATTAAACCTGTTTATTGCTACCTCTATGGTGCCAAATATATCATACAACATTTTTTTAATTTGTTAAAAACTCAAACTTGGAACCTTCTTGGTGCTCTTTTTTTAATTTGCTTTGTTGGCGGTTCTTTACGCGGCATTTTTTCACGTCATTGTTAAACCTTATATTAAAAACAAGAAACTTGAAAACAAGTGAAAAAACTAAAATGAGTGTTTTCTAGCGACGAGGAAGTTTGTTTGACGCCAACAGAATTGACTGAAACTGTTAATAATTCGCAAATGATCTTTCTTCCTCAACAATCATGCGAGAAGTATTTAAAACAGTAGGACGTTATGTTCAACACGTGGCGACTAGCAAAAGCAGCCAAAACTTTCTCAGAAAACGTTTTGCTGGCATATTTTATAGAATTATCCGAGAACAAGAAAGCAAGCACTCGAATAATAGTACACAAGTGACTAACACCAACAACAAAAATATTACACTCAATTTAAATAACTGTAGCAACTTTACTTTCAATTTTTATTAATTATACCTAAATATTATTTTGTTATAATTTAAAGATTATTCTGTAATACTTACCTGTCATAATGCAGTAGTTAATACCTAAACTGAAATAAAAGTAGCTATCTTGTGATTGTCAACGGTTTTATTTGCATTTAGTCATTTCCTCGCTGAGGTGGAATGAAAAGTTACGTGTTGCACTCGAGTGCAAAGATTTTTCACCTCGTGCTCTTTTGATTCCCTCGCTAACGCTCAGGATTCTAATTTTGAATCACTCGCTGCGCTCGTGATTCATTTTTAGAATCCTTCGCTTGCTCGGTCATCAAAATTGAACACGCGGTTAAAAAGCAACTTTGCACTCTTGTATAACAAATAACTATTGTCCTTTTTACATTACTTTGACGAATTTTGCACACAGGATAAACGTTGCTCTCAGACTAAGCGACACAACAACCTTTATCAGTAGGTTCGAAAGCCGGGGGAATCAGTGACAATCAATTAAGCTACATTCCTCGCGACGTGGCAGTGAGACTCGGCGGTCTGGTTTGAAAAAACATGACTCGTGTGGGCATTTCAAGGCGGTGGACTCGTCCTCAAACGCTGATAAGGTTGAGAACACATAGTTCAACTATTTTTACTGTGAAAATTATCTACTTAACCTGAAGTTTGTCCTAAAGTTTTAAGTGAAGGCTATGGTGTACAGGGTATACTCAGAAGGTAGAGTCGACAAGATTTGCACAAGCACAAACGTAGTAGATTCGGGGAATTAGGACTTGTTTACAGGCAATAAATACGTTAAAATACAAAAATGTTTTACCCTTTTCACAATTAAAACCGAAAGGTGTTCAGCAGATGCTGTAAAACAATGATAAACCGCTACAGTCGTAGCTCGTAGCTTTTCGTAGCACTGTTAAAGAAAACGTAGATTATAATCGTAGTCGATAGCGCAGCATAAGATCGCGAATTTTCTTTCTTATGACTTGGCCAGGGGCCTATCACGATCTTGTTTAGGCTCCACAAAAACTCTGCGATAGCGCTGTTAATCGTAATTTTGTTCTAATGTTTTGAAATAAGAACACTGCCAGCCAGTAAGTGGCTAGCACGATCGAACGTTATACGGTGCCCCAGTTCTGTGCTGTGAAGTCTAGCCTAACATCGGATGACCGCGCATCGCAGCCCGCGAGCGCGACATTTGAGCGCGTTCGATCGGCGTGCGCGCCGTCGCCGCTGACTCACGGTGCGGCGGCGACGGCGCGCCGGAAATAATTAGTCGCGAAGATAATCGCCGGTCCGCGCTCGTTACGTTAGCCTGCTTTTCCACTAGAGATGTGCTACGCTATGTTGTTGTGGATGCGTTTGATATCTACAACAAGACATATTAATATTAATTGGGACACCTAGCTCAGATGGATAGATAGGCAAGCTATTTTTTTTATTTAGCATGCATCCTGCTAATAGTAGCGTGTTGTGGATTCGGCGCCCGTCGCCGCTTCTCTACTATCGACGACACCTTCCAAAGAAAGCGAAAGATTCGCTTTTTCAAACTAATCTAGTTCGCCCCGTTCTATAGCTTATCATGATTAAAAAACGGTAAACTGTAACTATAGATAGTCTGTGGCTTTGCTTTCACATCCACATCTCCTATGGAAGAGCACCCTTACGGGTCCCCCGGACCCCCGCCGCTCGAGCGCTTTCGCAACGCGTCGTTGGTTGGCTCGTTGTCCAAAACATGAGCTCATTCTTTGTTAGAAGAAGTCACCGTCCTTCCATTATAACGTGTTGTGTATACGTAGCCGTACTACCAATACGTCGTCAGCTCATTACTTCGAGCATAATGATTTATTTTGTGAGATTAAGAGATCATCAGACTGCACCTTGCTTATTTGCGCATTCTACTTACACAGTACAAGACCGCGACGGAGCGCGGTGTGTAATCGCCTAAGCTACGGTGAGGAGCTATATGAGGCAGAGTCGAAGGATTTAATCTTATTTAGTTATCATGATATAAGGAGTATTTGATAAACTTTCTCGTCGTCTTCATTTTCAGCTGTCAAATATCACAAACATGATTAGGAGTAGGTATAACATTAGAGTAGAAATAAGAAGGTACTGAAATGTTGACAGGGAGACGAATATGAAGTTTGCTGCATTTCAAGATAATGTTCTAGAGAATAAAAGGGAAAACCGCACCGGAAAACCCATTGAACATCTCATTATCAACGCCCGTAGTTGGATTGCCGGCTAGTATTGTTGTATTACTAAACTCGAGAATAAATTAATTCCATTAGTTTGTCAGTTGCCTTGCGTTTCCTAGACTCACGAAGGCTCTGACCTTCGATGTTTAGTAAGGGACTCAGAACTTTTGATAATATAATTATCTAGGTATATATAATATCAAAAGTTCTGAGCCCTCATCACCGGATCTGTTTTTTAACTTCCGACGAAAAAGAGGGGTGTCATAATTTTGATTTAATCACTAAGGGTTTTGACAAAACATTTAGAATTCTTATTAAATAACTTTGTGAAAATCACTCCTATCGGAATTTCTACGCATATTGATTAGAGACCGCTACTATACGTTCGCCGCCGTCGACGGCTGATAATTAGCGGAATATTAATTACGCGTCGCGATCGGAGTCGCGAGGCCAGCCCGAAGATACGAGTTTGCACACACGCATGCATCTATCTAGATATCAACGCACAGCAACAGTAGTTTGGGCTGTGCGTGATCTATCAACGCACAGCCCAAACTACTGGGCGGATTGGGTTGAAATTTGCCATACAGGTAAATGTTATAACGTAGGCATCCGCTAAGAAAGGATTTTGATTTGATTCTACTCCCAATGGGGTTAAATAGGGGATGAAAGTTTGTATGAAACCTAGGTAGCAAAAAACTAAAGTCCGCGCGGACGAAGTCGCAGGCGGCCCCTTGTACGCACGGCCACACGTCAAGCTAATCACTGCGATAACTTACACTTACGTAATAAGATTGATTTTGCAACGAAAAATAGTAGCTTGATGTAGAGCCGTGTATGTATTCGTAAATAAATGGAGGCACTTAAAGATGGCTTACTATTCATGAGTTCACGCTATTAGACGACTGATGAGAAGGAACTAAACTAAGTTACTGTGATATAAAAATCATACATTTTAAGACATAAAAGATGACAACCTTTTTATCAAAAGTAAGACTTGTTTTGGGACCAAGACGAAAAGAAGCACTTTAATTTGAAAGGAGTATTATGGAAGTCTGTTAGTAGTGACAAATAGCGGAATATTACGATCAATGTGGCACTCGCAAGGTCAGTCTGCAGATAAAAGTTCGCAGACACGCATGCATACGTAAATAAATGGAAACAATAATAGAGGGCTTACGCACGAGTATATCAAATATCAGTGAATCGATGATAACAATTGAAAAGGCTGAATTTACGAATTGGCTAGACGACACCACCAATCGTTGACATACTTTTTATTATCTGTCAAAACGGTCTGCCTCCATAGATTTCGTATGGTACTAAATGATTGTGACGTCACGGTCATGTGTCAGAAATCAGAGTCAATTGACCGAATATTTATTGCGTTTTGTGTGTTTAAAAATTGATTTCTACAGCTTTTTTGAAATATATTGGTTGTATTAACTTCATAGGGGCTATGTTTTTTAAACACCATGTTCTTGACAATATTTAAGATAGGTGTCATCATCCTGTCGGCGCTCTATACACGGGTTGCAGGGTTCGTAGTTTATTTACACAAATAAAAGTTCATGGACTGGCGAGACGGACTATATTGAGAATGATAGTGAGGACGAGCCTTCAAGGCGTCCGACCAGTGCTGAGGTTGCGTACTGACTGCCTCCTGAACCTGGTTGAACCTGGTTTTAATCCTCACGGCGGTCGGCTGCCTTTGGAGGAAACACACTAACAAAAGAATAAAACAATACAATAGAAATATGGTTGGTACAAACAGAATACAACAATGAAAATATAACAATTAACTAGGAAGACATTACAAAGGTTGGTTCTTAATAGGTGCAATAAACCTATAGACTGACAATGGAACAAATGTTACGTCGGCGAAACACTGAAGAGACTAAGTTAAACATGCCGACAATATTGTATTGCACCTTACAAATAACTTAATAACTAGCATCGTAAACCTAATAGGCGCAGATGCGTGAGAAACTAAAATAACTTAATCTACCATGCCTTAAAATTAACACGCGAATATTCACAAAGCACTTACATCTAATTCTGTACAAAGACGTATTTACAATTATGCATTAAAATAATACATATTTACAATTAATCGGTATAAGGCGTATGTGGGACGCAGTCGCCACAGTACCCCCCTACCAGTGATTTAGATCACGAAAAAAAAAACAACAACAATCGTGATAAGAAAACTACGCTACGCTACTAAAGCTATACAGTGATCTAAATAACGAAATATCAAAATTACGAAAACATACGTTATATCACAAACCTGCTTGGTAGTAGTCTGGAAAACGAACGCGTCTGCCAGAACGGCGAGGGACGTTAGGTTCGTCGGAGACGGGCGGTACAGCTGGAGGTGGAGAACCTGAACTAACATTGGAACCGGTTGTTTGACCTAGGCTACTGTCAAAAGTTAAACCCAATGAGATACTGCTGTCAGGATGGTTGTTTGGGTGGTGTTCCGCATCTCTCAGAATATAGGCAGGTTTTAGTCTTTCGGTCGATACCGTGACTTCGCGTCCACGTATATCGAGTACGAATGTTTTGTTTGACCTGCTTATGACCTTATATGGCCCTTCGTAGGGTTGTTGCAGCGGAGCTTTAACAGCGTCATTCCTTACGAACACGTGGCTAGACGACATCAAATCTTTAAAACAGAAAGTACTTTTAATGCCATGGCGCGTGCCGTCGACTGGCTTTAACGTGTTAAAATGCTGTCGTAGATGGTTTACATAATCGCTAGATACTAGGTTGTGCGTGGGACTTTTACACAAAAACTCACCTGGGAGGCGCAAGCTCTGACCGTATAGAAGTTCAGCGGATGTAGCTTGTAGATCATCTTTCCAGGATGCCCTAATACCTAACAATACTGTTGGTAATACCCGCGTCCAGCTCTCGTCAGCTGAGGTATGGCACTTAATAGCACTCTTAAGTTGCCGATGAAAGCGTTCTACCATACCATTTGAGGATGGATGATAAGCAGTGGTGCGTAGGTGATTCGAACCTAGTAGAGCGTTTAGATCTCTAAATAGGTGCGACTCAAACTGCCTGCCTTGATCCGTTGTGATTCTGCTTGGAACGCCGAAACGTGCAATCCAATTCGAATAGAACGCGCGTGCCACCGTTTCTGCCTCCTGATTGGGTATTGGTATCGCCTCAGGCCATCTTGAAAAGCGATCGACACACGTGAGACAGTATCGATATCCCTCAGAGTAAGGCATAACGATAATGTCTAAATGAACGTGGTCAAACCGGGATGATGGCGGTGCGAAAGTACCAGGAAGAGTGGTAACGTGTCGCGATACTTTAGAACGCTGACAACCCAAGCACGCTCTTGTCCACTTTTTGCAGTCAGAGTTCATTGAGGGCCAGACAAATCGTTGTGAAACGAGTTTCGTCGTAGCTCGTGCCCCGGGGTGTGAACTCTGATGTAAAATATTAAATGCTATCTTCCTGAAAGGCTCCGTGAGATAAGGTCTAGCGCGTTGAGTTGATACATCGCAGTACACTGGTGTGTCGCTATCTGGCAAAGTAAAAAGTCGTAATTGCAATGATGAGTCATTTGAATCCAGCAACGACTTAAGGTGTGTGTCATTTTTCTGTAACTTTGCAAGCGATTCCCAATCAAGGCCTTTACGAATACTTTCTATACGTGAAAGTGCGTCGGCTGGCACGTTATCTTCCCCTTTCACATGACGTATGTCTGTTGAAAATTGACCAATAAAATCCAGGTGTCTAAACTGCCTGGGTGAACATTGTTGCTCTTTTTTATGAAATGCATAGGTTATCGGCTTATGGTCAGTAAAAATTACAAACTGTCTTGCTTCAACATAATGCCTAAAATGTTTGACTGCAGCATAGATAGCGAATAGCTCGCGATCGTACGCTGAGTACTTTTGTTCGGCCGTAGTAAGCTTTTTAGAAAAGAATGCGATAGGATGCCAATCGTTACCTACCTTTTGTTGCAGAGCTGATCCAATGCTATTGTTTGATGCGTCACAAAAGAGGGCTAGCTCGGCGTCGTCCCGAGGATGAGCTAACAAAGCTGCCTGGGCTAGACTCTCTTTACACACATCAAAATCTTTCCTCGCCTGATCCGTCCACGCAATTGGAGTTTTACCTTTTATGTTGCCATGGAGTAGTTCGTTAAGGCTAGCCTGGCTAGCAGCTGCGTTAGGTATGCACCTTCTATAAAAGTTTAACATACCAAGAAACCGTCTTAGCTGCTTCGCTGTGGTTGGGAGTGGGTACGTCCGTATTGCTTCTACCTTTTCAGGGAGCGGGCGTGTACGAAGTACAGTGAATTCAATCACGAGCGCGCGCGGTCAGCATTTTCGCTTTGACCCAATTATTGCGTTTTAGTGGAAAATTATTATAAAGACAGTTCACGATCGGTCATCAACCGCGCCGCGTGTGCTCACACCATTAACCATTACCATTTTTACCAATTAATATACCATTTAACATTCAAAACGTCTTTTACCATTTTAACCATTTTATTTGTTGGACTTACACCCGACAAAATGGTCCTTCGAACCTTCGGAAAGGTGGGACCTGCCGCGTTTTGGACCATACACGTGTCAGTGACTGTCTTTCTGAGTAACCAGCACCAATAACCAATTTGAACCAATCAGTGAATAACTATTTTGAACCAAGCAGTGAAGTGTATTGTGAATACTTATCTGGATTACCATTTCACCACTACAAGTCTACAAGCTACCAACCATCGCCTACATCGAGTTACCAGCCATCACCGACCACGGTTTACCAGTCACCAGCTATCACCATTTATAACCAAGTAAGATCTTTCCATTTTTAATAACCAAACCTCAAGATGTCTACGACTGCTGAATTGTTTGCTGCTCAGCGAGAGATTATGGAAAATATGGACAAACTCTATGTTAACTTTAAAAAGGAGGGAAGAGATAGGCGAACCTCTGATAGCATTAAACGTCGCTTACAATCACTTGAAAACTTTTGGAATGAATTTTCACTTAACCACAATAAATTGATATCTTTGTGTGATGAAACCGAAGACGATCAATACTTCGAGAATGACTCTCATACAAAAACCAAAACGTTTTATGACGATGTTAGAGCACATTTATTGAAATCCTTAAGTGAGATTCCCACTCGTACACCATCACCACGACTTGAGCAATTATTACCACCATCGCAACAACCAATCGCACAACCAAGTACTTCTAAGGATGATATGTCAACACCAGCAACCATACCAAAAAAGATCTTACCATTACCGCGTTTTGCTTTTCATGAAGTCGATAAACCCGATAAGATTGATGAGATGATGAGAAAACAGCAGAGTAATTTTAAAGCTTTTGCGAGAACAATTTCTCAGATCAACCTCAATGTTTTAACTGAGAAATGGGAATTTCAAGATATTTTAAAAACCATTGAAACACGTTGGCATGCAATTGATACTCTTCACTGGGAAATCGACAGCAATTTGCAAGTAGTCGACAAAAAATATGACGAGTTATTTAGTAGCTATGAACATGAATATAACGACATTAAGAAGCTTATTAACCATAGGATGTGGGACGCAAACCACAGAGATAACTCAACACCAAAAATAGATATACCTATTTTCTCCGGCAACTACCAACAGTGGAATTCATTCAAAGACCTATTCCTAGAAGGCATCCATAAAAACAGGTCAATGTCACAAGCTCAAAAAATGCAGTTTTTAAAGGGAAAACTCCGAGGAGAAGCCGAAAAGCTTATCCAGCATCTTCAGATAAGCTCAGAAAATTACCAAACCTGCTGGGATATTTTGAACCATAGATACAATAATAAGAAATTAATTTTCAACTCTCACATGGATGTTCTTATGTCTATACCAGTTATGCATCACCAAACAGCATTAAACATTAAAAGGCTTCACGATACCACGAATGAATGCCTAAATGCAATTAAAAATCTAGGAATAGATGTATCAACATGGGACCCGATGATTATTTATCTCCTTGCGCAGAAGCTGGACGCCGAGACGTACAGTGATTACATAGAGTCATTACCAGAGCCACGAGATTTACCATACTTGCAGGACTTTTTAACCTATTTGGAAGGAAAATTCATTGGCTTAGAAACCGCTCGTCGCAAAACTGAAACAGCTAAACATGCGCCACCATCTTATAATCAACAAAATCGATTTAGCCAGCCATACCAACATGCCCGTAGCAACCAGTTCAGGAAACCAAGAGATGCTGCTGTCAACCAACCTAGAGAAGCTACTTCCATTCACCAAAGACTGCCTTTTTACGCAAATCGACCAAGCAACTTCAATGCTACACCAAATAGATACATAGAAAACAAACCATTTATCAACTACTCTACTACCAAGATGTATGATCAAACGAACCAAAAATGTGTAATTTGTAATGATCATCATGCGCTCTTTACATGCACCAAATTCCGTCAGTTAAGCCACCAAGAAAAACGGAAATTGATTTCGCAACATAACATCTGCAAAAACTGCTTATTGAACCACAACGGCAAAGAATGCACATCGCAAAAAACATGTCGTCATTGCAACGAAAATCACAATTCATTATTGCACAATACCTACGCGATGACCATCAGCCCTGTTACCAACCAAATACCTGACCAACTAAAAAGTGTGTCACACGTGACGAATGATCAACCATCAATCACTGAAATCTTGTTAGCCACCGCAAAGGTTAACGTGTTAGGAGCTGACGGAACCTATAAAACAATGAGAGCCCTAATTGACCAAGGGTCTCAGACATCGATTATTTCAGAAAACGCAGCACAACAACTTGGTATACAACGCCGCAGTTATAAAGGCGCTATTTTCGGCATAGGGGAGAGAGAAAGTTGTTGTAAAGGCACAATGAATATTACTATTTCCTCATTACATAATGATTTCACCACTAACATTGATGTATTAATAATGAAAAATCTTATCAAAAAGCTACCAAACCAATCCTTCACCAAACCATCATGGCCATATCTTGCAACCATACCACTAGCAGATCCTGAATTTAACCAAAGCCGCCCTGTTGAGCTACTACTAGGCGCAGACGTGTACTCTGAGATTATGTTACATGGAATCATCAAAGAAGATCAATCACGACCTATCGCGCAACAAACACAATTAGGATGGATATTGTGCGGTAGTGTGCAATCATCATATTACTGTAACGTTATATTGAACCACTGTGACGAAATTAAAAAGTTTTGGGAGATAGAAGATTTGACTGACGGGCCAGATAACCAATCAAGTGAAGATTTATACTGCATACATCAATACCAGAGTGAAACCAAACGCCTACCAGATGGCCGTTACGTCGTAAGATTACCAATGAAACCAGATGTAAAGGAAAAGTTAGGAGAATCAAAAGGAAAAGCCATTGCGCAATTTCACCAATTAGAAAGGAAACTTAGTAAAAATAATCAAATAGCAAACGATTACAAAAAATTCATGAATGAATATTTTGATCTTGGCCACATGAAAATAAGCCATAATAAACACACATTAGAATGTTTTTTACCCCACCATTGTGTTTTACGCTCGGAATCCACCACAAGTGCAGTTCGTGTCGTATTCAACGGATCAGCAAAAACATCGACTGGGTACAGTGTGAATGACCTCATGTATAGTGGACCGAACTTGCAACTTGATTTATTATCCGTAATAATTAAATGGAGACAGTATAAAATAGCATATGTTGCAGACGCAGAGAAAATGTATCGCCAGATAATAGTTAATGAAAATGATCAATGTTACCAGAAAATTATATGGAGAGATACACCAAGCGAGCCCATTCGAGAATACCAACTTACGACTGTAACATATGGAACGAAGGCGGCACCATTTCTAGCGTTAATGACCATGAGACAGTTAGCGAAAGATGAAGCCCATAGGTACCCGGAAGCGGCCAAAGCTGTAGAAAACAACCTGTATATGGATGATTTATTGCACGGACAACATGACCTAGAAACTGCGAAACAAGTCAAGGACGAATTGATAAATTTATTCAAAGCCGGCGGATTTAACCTACGTAAATGGAAATCAAACGAACCTCAACTATTAGACCAACCAAATGATAAGGAAAACTCTTTTGAATTCAAGTTGCTGGAGTCAACCAAAACTCTTGGGTTAAAATGGGAACCAATAAATGACCAATTCACATTTGAAATCAAGATTCTACCATCACCAAACCAAAATATTACCAAAAGAGAGCTTCTCTCCGAAATATCAAAAGTTTTTGACCCTCTGGGGTGGCTCTCACCTGTAACCACCAAATTAAAATTATTATTCCAGTTAATATGGGAATTAGGACTTAACTGGGACGACGCCGTACCAGAAAATATCAACGAAGAGTGGAACCATTATAAGCTAGATCTGCAACACGTAAATAACATACAAATACCAAGATGGCTAAAATGCAAGAAAAATGATAACATCGAGCTACACGGATTCTGTGATGCTTCAACCAAGGCATACGCCTGTGTTATTTACTGCAAGACACAAAGATCTGTAGTCATCGTCGCCGCCAAATCTCGCCTAGTACCAGTCAAAAAAGACGTGACCTTACCAAGATTAGAGTTGTGCGCAGCTCAAATTATGACTAAATTAATGAAAATAGTGCAATCATGTCTCGGTGACCACAACGTAAAGATCTTTGGGTGGTCTGATTCCACAGCTGTGCTCGGGTGGATCAACGGCGAACCAAGCCGCTGGAAGCCTTTTGTAACCAACAGAGTTAACCAAATCAAAGAGATTGTACCATCTGATCGTTGGAACTACGTTAAGTCTGACGAAAACCCTGCAGATTGTGCAAGCCGAGGAATAACAGCATCACAGCTCAATAGCCATCCGATTTGGTGGAGTGGCCCTCACTGGCTCTCAAGTTTTAATGAAGACGTTAACCAGAAAAAACCAGAGTATATTACACACGAGGAAATTAAAAAACAATACCAAATTAATACAATTACTAAGAAATACGAGAACGACATCATCGGTAACCTGATCAACAACAATAGTAAATACTTACGAACGTGTCGAGTCCTTGCGTGGGTACTACGAGTCTTCTCACGTGACCAAAACAAACCAGCCTACCTAACTATTGCGGAATTAAAAAGAGCAAGTGAAAAATTAGTACACCACGTGCAACAAATTGAATTTTGTGAAGAAAAGGCAAACCTTCAAAAGCAAACTAACTTACACACCAAAAGCCGTTTATTACCATTGAACCCATATTTAGACCCTGAAGATTTGTTGCGAGTCGGCGGAAGAATAAAACACGCAAACATTAATGAAGAAATGAAACATCCTATCATACTACCAAATAATAACCATCTGACTGACATGATTATTGATTATACGCATGAATTAACTCTACATGGCGGGCCGCGACTTACCTTAGCTTGGTTGAGAAGAAAATATTGGATTTTAGGTGGAAACAACGCAGTAAAGAAGCGTTTACGTAATTGTGTCACATGCCGGCGAACAAAGTTTGAAACACAAAACCAACTCATGGGAGACCTACCAGCTTCGAGAACAAACCAAACCAGACCATTTTACCATACTGGAGTAGATTTTACTGGATATGTAGACGTAAAAAGTAACAAAGGCCGCGGAATAAAATGCACCAAGGGCTATATAGCTGTGTTTGTATGCCTGGCAACCAAGGCAGTGCATCTAGAGCTGGTGTCTGACCTCTCTTCGGCAGCATTTATAGCTGCTCTAAGAAGAATGGCTGCACGGCGTGGAGCCCCGCGGCATATATACAGCGATAATGGAACCAACTTTGTGGGAGCTAACAACACCATACAAAAGGAGTACGTCAATTTACAAGAATTACTTTATGAAGAAGATTACCAAACCATGGCAGATATGCAACTGGAGTGGCATTTCAACGCGCCCTCTTGGCCAAGCGCTGGAGGCATTTGGGAGCGAGCCGTCCAGAGCCTTAAATACCATCTACGTAGAGTGCTCGGCGACCAAAAACTTACCTACGAAGAATTTATGACCCTATTAACACAAATAGAAGGCTGTCTAAACACACGACCATTGTGTGCCATTTCTGAAGACCCCGATGATTTAGATTTTTTAACACCATCACATTTTCTTGCCAGTGGACCATTATTAACCATAATAGAGACAGAGAAAGATGAACGTACAAGATGGCAACTTGTTCAAAAACTTTACAACGACATATGGAAACGATGGCAGTCCGAATATTTAACCCAATTAAATGCAAGATCAAAGTGGCGCCAAGCAAACAAAAATCTTAAAATCAACGATATTGTGATCATTCAAGATGTTCATATATCACCGGGAAAGTGGGCCCTAGGGCGAGTGTTAGATGTTCATCCCGGAAGTGACGGTCTAGTAAGAGTAGTCACCTTAAAAACCAAGAATGGAATTATAAAAAGACCAATTACCAAACTCTCAATGCTACCAATCTTCGAGGAAGAAAATCAACCAACTTTACCATCTAACCAAAACCATTCAAAAGTTGCACCAGAACCAATTATAAACCAAGAAGAACAACCTCCACGACGACGAAGACAGACTCGAAAATGTAATCTTATAACCATGGCTCTTATGCTCATCATGATGTTAGTCACACCATCTCAGGCTAACTTTAACACAACGAGCTTACGCAGTAACCAAACCATTTATTTTGATAATATCAGCAGACTGAGATTGATTAGAGATGAGTGGAAACTTGTAGTATTTTATGATATGAACGCTTATTGGGAAGGTATATCATTAACAAAGAAATACATAGAACATTTGGAGAATGTGTGTTTGAAAATACAAACAATATCACACTGCCAACTAGTCTTACTACATTTACACCATTGTCAGTCAGAATTAGAACATTACAACGAAATCTTATCTAACCATGGGCAACTACCAGAAAACCATAACCGAATTCGCCGTGGCCTTGTGAATGCTGTCGGCTATATAGCGAATAGTTTGTTTGGAGTCCTTGACGACGAATTTGCACAACAGTACAAAAAAGATTTGACAACGCTAAGAAACAACCATAAATATTTCAACCAACTATTAAAAAACCAAACATCCATCATTGAATCAGAGTATAACGTAATCAAGAGAATGGAAACCTCTATTAGGCAACAACATAAAACATTTAACCAACATCTAAATAAATTATACAACCTAAATGACCAAATGCAGAAGCAAATACAACAAAATACTCTAACAAATGAATTCGCACTATCATCTATTACAGCAAATAGTATACTTATGAACCTGAAAGATATACAACAAATGTTATTAAACACTATCACAGATATTTTTCATGGCAAATTCAACATACATTTAATACAACCACAACAACTAGCAAAAGAACTGCTGATGATCTCAGGTCAAATTTCAAAGGAATTATCATTACCAATTAACAACGTTCAGACAGAATTGACCAGTATTTACCATTTGTTAACTGTAAAGACCAGATTTACAAACGAATATCTCATCTTCGAAATTAAAATACCACTAGTCGACAGAGATTACTTTGACCTTTACAAATTAATACCTATACCTAAGAAAATCGGTAATGAGATGCAGAAAATAGTACTATCATCCAATCTCTTGGCTATTAATATTCAAAAAGACTTACAAATACCATTTCTAGAGACTCAATTAAGTCAATGCATAAACTCCGATGCAGATACGTTACTATGTGCCCACCAAATACCTATCTCAATTACCAAAACGGAACTGGGTTACTGTATTACGGAAAAAAGATCATTAAGTTGTAAGACAGAAAGCACAAAGTGCAAAAACACTTGGGTACAATTACATAAAATAAACAATTACTTGTACTCATGTTGCGGTCAATGCTCGATACAAATCATATGCGAATCTCAAATTACCATTGAGCGATTAGACAAGGCCGGGATACTCGTACTGGGAAACGGATGCGTCATTAAAGACGAGGAAATCACATTACTGTCACAAAAGGAATCAACGAACGATATCAAAATGAAACCCGATATACTGCATATTGAAATACCGACGATTAATAATATTGTAAACATACCAATGCCGCAACCTATTTACGAAGATGCAACCACTTCAACAAACATTGAAATGGAATTAAAGAAAATCGGAGAGACGATTAACCAAGTCAAGAATGGAACGAGATCTATTACGGAAGACGACACAACCCTCGACAGTCATGATATCCATCATTACATCGCTATCTACCTAATAGCAACGGCTGGTATGATAGCTTGCTTAGCGTACTGCGTGCGGAGGGTCCGCGCGCGCGTCCAGTGGCGAGCACCAGCGGAGGCGCCGGCGCCGCCGCAGCCCCGGCCCCGCGCCCGCAGCGCCGCACCACACCAGTGTCTTAGTGAACGTAACCAGTGTTTTAGTGTTAGTGAGCGTGTTCATTCAGATAATGATCAAGTGAATGCCAGTGTTAGTGCGTCAGATGATCGATTATATGCGCGAGTGAAAAAAGTGACTTTACCAAATTCTTTTAATTTTAGTGTAGTGGAATAGAGACACTAAGACATTGAATTTTTAAGTGATTATGTTATTATCATCTTGTAAATGCACCAAATTATTATTGCATCACCATGCACCCCTCACCATTCTTTCTTGCTCCCTCGGGAATATGTACGAAGTACAGTGAATTCAATCACGAGCGCGCGCGGTCAGCATTTTCGCTTTGACCCAATTATTGCGTTTTAGTGGAAAATTATTATAAAGACAGTTCACGATCGGTCATCAACCGCGCCGCGTGTGCTCACACCATTAACCATTACCATTTTTACCAATTAATATACCATTTAACATTCAAAACGTCTTTTACCATTTTAACCATTTTATTTGTTGGACTTACACCCGACAGGGCGCGTACCGTCGGGTGACACTAAATAGCCAAGGAACTCAATCTCTGATTGGCCGAATACACATTTCTTAGGGTTAATCACTACACCAAACTTTCTTAACCTATCAAATACTGTCTCTAGGTGTTTTAAATGTTCTTTTTCGTCACTCGATGCTATCAAAATATCGTCTATGTAGCAATAACAAAAGTCTAATTCACTTAACACTTCGTCCATAAACCGTTGAAACGTCTGAGCTGCATTGCGTAAGCCGAAAGTCATAAATTTGAACTCAAATAAACCGAACGGCGTTGTGATAGCAGTTTTTGGGATGTCCTCTTCAGCGATAGGGATTTGATTGAACGCACGCACTAAATCTAATTTTGAAAACACTTTACTGCCACTTAAACACTGCGCAAAGTCTTGAATGTGACGCACGGGATACTGATCAGGAACTGTTCTCGCATTCAGACCGCGGTAGTCACCGCATGGGCGATGGCTTTCTTCGGTCTCCTTAACGTTTTCGGGAATCGATGATGAGCTGGATTCTGGCGTGGAGGTTGTAGTCGTCTTTGGTACCATAACTAAGGGCGCTGCCCATGGGCTTTTAGATGGGCGAGCGATGCCAAGTTTTACCATCGAATCGAACTCTTTCTTGGCAGCCCTAAGGCGATCGGGGGCGAGCCGTCGCGGTTTGAGTGCTACCGGAGGTCCTGATGTTACCAGTATGTGATGTTTAGTTCCATGTTTTACCCCTTGCATGGTTCCGTCTGGTCGTGTTATTTCAACATACTTGGCGAGCAGATCGAGGTAAGGTGATGTAGCACTTAATGTTTTTACAGTGAGTTGCTCACACTCAGCTACATGTCCATTGACCGTAAGATGAGTGATCGCGTCTACCAACCTCTTATTTTTCGCATCTACCAAAAGGTTGTAGTGACCGAGAAAATCAACACCAATGATTGGTTTGTCTACATCCGCTACCACAAATATCCATGGGAAGTCTCTTCGAAGCCCGAGGTTTAAGGTTAATGCGATAGTACCATATGTGGTTATTGGAGTTCCGTTGGCGGCGACTAATCCATAGGCAGAAGCTTTGCAAGCCGTAGGGACTAGCGCTTTAGGGTACACACAAAGATCGGCCCCTGTATCAATAAGGAACGTGGCATTATTCGCCTTGTCGGTAATGAAGATGCGGCGTGTAGGTGGATGGGATATTGCGTCACCCGCCGTTAATGACTCCCGCTCGCGTTTCCCTGCTGTGGTTTGTAGGAGCACGGTTCTACGCATTTCTTTGCTTGGGCACCATAGCGATGATGGTACCAACACAGCCAGTCCGCCGGTCTAGTTCTAGACCGTGATGGTGTACGTGAGCGTGTGTTTGAACGACCGCGTGGCCTGCTGGATATTGTATTCATCTCACTAACTTGCGCCTGTTGCACATTCTGTATGAGAAGTGCCATGTTCTCCTCAAGCCGGCGAAGACGTTCGTCCGTGACGTGTGTAGAGATTGCTGCTACCGGGGGCGATGGCCTCGTGCACCGCAGCCTAACGTTTTCAGCTATTAGATCTGCGATGTCGGCCAGTGTTTCGAGTGGCGTATCTCTCTTGGCCACGACGGCTGCCTGCATGTCGGTAGGTAAACCCCTCGTCCAAATAACACGCAAAACATCCTCGGATATAGCGCTGCCAGCTAGTGACTTAAGGTGCCGCAAGAACTGTGTCGGCGTTCGGTCACCAATCTCCTCTCCTTCTAGGAGACGCTGGGTTTTCACGGTCTGGGATGCGCCAAACCTTTTCACTATCTTTTCTTTAAGCTCTTTGTACTGGTCCGCTGTGACGACCGAGAGGCCGGTTATAAGGTCTCTTACTTCACTGAGGGCGTTAGAGTCCATTTTGCTTATGATGTATAAGCATTTTTGTGTTGGGTCTGTCACCATTGACATGCTCAACAAACTCTCCGCGCAATCCATCCATGATTCAGGGTCCGATGTGTTGAACGGTGCCATCTGCAGCCATGGGACATTCTTGACGGGCCCGTTGGCATTGGGATTTTCATTAGCCATTGTAAGAAACTCTGATTACACTCACACAAAAAATACCAGCAAGTCTGTAAATTTCACTGCGCGGCGCGAAACTGAACCCTGATACACCCTAAGCGCACAATAAAAACGTAAGATCACGTCGGGGTCACCACTGTCGGCGCTCTATACACGGGTTGCAGGGTTCGTAGTTTATTTACACAAATAAAAGTTCATGGACTGGCGAGACGGACTATATTGAGAATGATAGTGAGGACGAGCCTTCAAGGCGTCCGACCAGTGCTGAGGTTGCGTACTGACTGCCTCCTGAACCTGGTTGAACCTGGTTTTAATCCTCACGGCGGTCGGCTGCCTTTGGAGGAAACACACTAACAAAAGAATAAAACAATACAATAGAAATATGGTTGGTACAAACAGAATACAACAATGAAAATATAACAATTAACTAGGAAGACATTACAAAGGTTGGTTCTTAATAGGTGCAATAAACCTATAGACTGACAATGGAACAAATGTTACGTCGGCGAAACACTGAAGAGACTAAGTTAAACATGCCGACAATATTGTATTGCACCTTACAAATAACTTAATAACTAGCATCGTAAACCTAATAGGCGCAGATGCGTGAGAAACTAAAATAACTTAATCTACCATGCCTTAAAATTAACACGCGAATATTCACAAAGCACTTACATCTAATTCTGTACAAAGACGTATTTACAATTATGCATTAAAATAATACATATTTACAATTAATCGGTATAAGGCGTATGTGGGACGCAGTCGCCACAATCCCAATTGAATAACCCACCTTCCACTTATTGCATACTAGTTTAAAAAACGATAAGCGCTGCATGAATCAAACAAAATCCAATGTCATCTATGCAAACGCAATAGACAGATAACTTGACGCTGTCAGTTAAGACATTATCATGGAATTCAGTAGGTGGTACCTTAATAAATTAACTATCAATTCTAATAAAACACTGCGCGAATCGGAGCCATGTGCAGTTTAAATGTGATATAAGATCTGCTGGATGATATAGATAAATAAATAAATGTGGTCAACATCACATACATTGTTCTGATACCAAAGTACCTTAAGCACTAGTGCTATGGAAATCAGAAACCACGAAGGTACCACAAACACCGAGACCCGTGACAACATTGAAAATCGGTTTCCAACATTTTCTCCGTCCGGAGATAGATCCCGGGACCTCAGAGATGCAACTTGAAACCAGTAGATCTCACACCACTACAACACGGAGGTCGAGATGACGAATTCATGGATCCAATATTTCCTAATCTAAACGCCTAGCCTACACGATATTACCTTTGTTTGTTACTCTCAATTATCTACATTATTATTATTTAATGTCGCAAGGCGAACTTGCCGGCTGACTGATAGCGGTTGCGGTCCGACACGTACCTATCAAGCGATAACATCGATAATTTCGCAACCAGTATGACATAACCAAGGGAAATATCTGGACATATATCTGCAATACCTAACAAGCTTACTATATATATATTTATTTATAAGGTTTGATACTGGCAACAAACAAAACAAAAGCGCGCCACAAACGTCGCGCCTTCATGAATGACGTTCTTCTTATCGCTTCTCGGCCTTTTGGCTAAGATCAAAGTGTAGTAGTGTAGAATGAAGTTCTTTTTTTTTAGAGTTTCACGTTCTTCCAATTTCAAAAGAGTGCAATTAACGCGCGTACTCACGTCATCCGATAGTTTTTTTTTTTTGTATCCGGCCAGTATAACCCTTCCGTGGTTCCCACGGGCTGTGCTACCTACATCCAACCGTCTTTACGGTAACGTCAATTCTTTATTATTTGCGAGACGCGTGCTATTGTCACCATCGCTTTTTTGGGTTTGGAACCAATCAAAATACGAAAAAGAAGTTTTCACTAACAAATAGATGCGATGAATCAAGATTAATGCGAATCAGAAGATGCGATGCGATGAATTAAGATTTTAAGCATGCAATAAACTCCCACAACCACCAGCCAACACCGTTTTTGTTTTTCTCTGCACAAGAATATTGCACACACTCGTTGACTGTACTGTAAACATCATAGCAAAAAGAATAAAAAATCAAACAACTGTTTATAACTATAATAACTCGACCAAAATAAAAACACGAGCTATATCCGGGAAACAGCAAATTGCAGAGGGTCACTAGCCCGCGGCATCGCGGCAGCCGCGCCGCGGTTGACAAAAAACGCCGCGCTCGCGCTTTGAAACTGCACGCACCCGCAAACCCGCCATACGGGCCTTCGGTGAGAGAGACGTGTCACACGGAACGGGTATAATGCCATTCGTAGGCTGGGGTAAAAAGTGAAATAGGCCCGTTGCTTGTTACTGCCATCGCGATGAACTAGGTACGAACTTATAAGTTATAACTACACAAAGTAAAAGTTTAAACGCAGAGCGCATATTTGTGAACATGTACCTTTTCAAATAATCATACTCTACGTTTAGAAAGCAGCTGATCACAGAGCTCTACAAGCAAAAATAGAAAGGATAAAAGATAAGGAAAAAATAATTGTTTATCGCATATATATGTCAAAAATTATAATTATTACAAAGGAACACATTTGCTCAATAGTGACATCTTGACCAAAAAAGGCCAGCCGCATTGTGCTTTCATGTTTTCGAAAGATAATGTTGCTTTCTTCGCCACCCTTGCACCGCGCCCGTCTGGCTGGTGACAAAAAAATAAAAATGCCCCTCTTGATAGGGCACGGCGCGGCTGATAACCGCCCTCTCGCGTCGCCTCGGTCGTTGTGTTGCGTAGTTAGTTCGAAATTCGAATCTAGAACATTCTTAAAATTTTGCTTTATGATTATCCTGCCTGACCAAAGAGGCTTCGTCTTGTCTTTATTTCTTGGTCTTCTTCTTGGTTGTCTTTATTGTTTAGGTCTCAGCTAGGTAAAAAAATCTCGGTCTGTAGCAAATCAGCGAGAGTTTGTTAATCTCCTGGCCTTTGATAAATTACAACTTATCTGATCTTAGTTCCTGGCATTGTTATAAAAATACTTGATCTAACTCTGAGCAGACAACAATTTGTTTGTAGGTAGAAAATATAAACAAGATTCAATATTATTATAGATCTGCCATTCCCATGCCTATTTATCTTATCGGCCAGACATAAACACACCGCTGGTATAGGTAGGTAATGTACCATTCGCAATCAATGTCGCAGCAATGACTCGCGCGGAGTCGTCGACCCGCGCGGCCGCGTAAATGAAACGGCTCAAACGAAAACGGCGCGCGATACGGCAGCGCAGCGCATCAATAAAAATAAACACGTCAGCTCTGTCGCTTGTAAAGCGCATTAGCGCATCGATATATTTTCTACTAGTGGACCCGGCAGACGGGCAAGACACCCGATGTTTTCGCAATTATTCCATATTTTCTCACCGTTTAAACCTACCCTGAACTTCCACAAATAATTTAGAAAAATTTGCCAAAACGGTACAGATGTTTTCGAGTTTTAGTGAGACTAACGAACAGCATTCATTTTTATTACTACATTTTCTATAGGACGATTGAATTGGGAAAACATTCAGGTGTATGGTATGTTATCTAAGTAGATTACCTACGTTACTTCAGAGGGCGGTTCCCGACTCCAACTATTTAACTGTAGGCAACTGTCAAAATAATTAGTTTATTGTTGTCCCTTTCATGCGTTTTCTTTTTTCATTTGATTCGACTGAATAATGAAGTTTGAGATTTGATTGCATATCGAATGTCTCGATTTTGTTGTAGGTGTCCTTCTACAAATGTAAAGCATAAACTTTACAATCTGCAACACAGCTAAATGTTTTGAGAGCCAGTTATAATCGAAAGGAAGGCAAACTTTGACAAAATACAGATTTTCAAATAAAACAACTATTCCAGCTTTTACCGCTTAAGAGACACAGAATACCGATTTCGCTTGCGCTTTTTTTCCTTAAAACGCATCCATCCCGTGATCCTTTTAGCTTACCTACTTCATATCTTTCAAAAATTAAGGCTGTTGTTTGAGGCTGCTACCAAGAAACGATTGCACTGATTGCAGTCATTAAGCCCTAAGTTCCCTAACCGAACTCGTCATAGCGTCGCGGACTCGTTTTTGCTATCCATTAGAGCGGATTTCATCCATTAAGCCGAAAACATATTTTTGGCCGCGGTTAGCTGACAGGCGCGACTCAGAGATATCTAGCAAATGAAAACATATTTTGGTTGGAAACAATCGAATCGTCCGTGGACGTAGCATTGGGCTGACCTTGAGCGTTCATCGTACGTCCGACAGAAACCTGGCGCGCTGACTGCTAACTGTGTTTACCAGTCGATAACGTTCGCGGTTACTAGGAATGTGAAAAAGAAAATATGCATTCATGCTGATTATGAAGCCGATTTTATTTAAAAATAATCGATTGTTTTCAGTTTTTCACTATATGTACCTAGTATATCAAGCAAAAAAAAGACAAACCAAGTTTTATTTTGCTTTTTAATATTGTGTTCCATTCTCCATTCGTGTTCCATTTCAGGAGTTTCGATCTTATTGATTTGTTTATAAGTTTTAATTACAGTTTTGATGAACAAATTAATTAATTTAATTATAGCTTTATTAAGTTATTTTATATCATAAACCTTTATTTTTTAAATCTATTGATTAATTACAAAAATATACATAATTTATTATGTTATAAATATGCTATCTATTTTTGGTCAATCGATTTTATTCAGATATAAGTTGCATGTCACATCCCTAGCGGATACCGTCCGCGGACGGTGCACGGGGGGCGTGGGACGCGGCATGGCACCAGTCGGACGCGGCATACGCGAGAGTTTGTACGCTCGTACGTCACGAAAAAATGGACGAATATCTAATCGAATCTGTTCGCGACAGGGAATTACTGTACAATAATACATTGATAGATTACAGAAATCATAGTAAAAAACAAAAAGCCTGGGAGGAAATAGCTGCGGAGCTAAATTCTACGGGTAAGTGTTTTTGAATTCATTTCCACAAAGCGTGTAGAATATCTATTAATGTCACGGGTATTTTGTATGATATCGTCCTTTACATTCGGCCGACAGTTTAAAAATGATAGATTCAATGATTTGCCGTAGGCAACATGGTGCGATGAATGCGATGATGTTGTGTTAGGTTAGAATTTAGTTCTGTTTCTTACCGAACGTGGCGCTGTCGATCAAAACAAACAAAATGGCGCCAAAGTTGTAATTTTAAGATCCCAAAACTTGTTTTGAACATTATCAAGTAATCAAGGTTTTTTCAGGTGCGCATTATATGAACAACTGTAAACATTTTTCAGCACATCAGCGCCATCTAGAATAATACTTCTTGTTAAGCCTAATGATCGAAATGATTCTAATGTTGTAAAAGTAAAGTGAAAAATAAAAATGTCAATACATAAATCAAATTATGGATTTTGTTTCATTCTAGCTGGAGAATGCAAAACAAAGTGGAACCTTCTTCGGAACGCGTTCATCCATGCAATAAGTAGGAGAAAATCGGCAGCCGGAAAAAAGTTCCAGAAATGGAAATTCGAAGACGAAATGGCCTTTTTAGTACCATACTTACAAAACAGAAACCCCATTGCGACCCGCGTCGAAGAATTGCACGAGAACTCACCGTCGCCAGAGACTGTGATAGTCGAAGAGAGTAGCTGTAGTAATAGTCAACGTACAATACGCCATTATGAGGACAGCGAAGAAATGATGATGTCACCAGTGATGGAAAGATATCAGAGAAGAAGTGAGAAAAATGACATTGAGTTATTTTTCGCAAGTATTGCCGAAACAGTAAAGACGTTTCCCAAAATTGAACAAGTCAAAATGAAATCTAAAATCATGAGTCTGGTCAACGAGGTCGAGATGAGGATGTGCCTAGAAGATGACGACTGACGGAGTTTAAATTGCTTGTTTCTTTCATTTTTCAAATAAAGTTTGTTACTCAAATCTGCGTTTTTGTTACTCTAGGCAAGGCTTACCCAAAGTGGGGAACAACGTTCTCCCCCCCCCCCCCCCCTGTGGGTGCTACCGGCCTAAAGAGGGGGCGTTGTGTAGAGTCTTTTGGGTGTAGAGGCTTAAAGTTATAGTGGTTTTAAAAAATAATTTAATCAGAAAATAAGTTTGAGGTGCTCTTATTTTTTATTGTTTGCATCTATAATATAAAAATGAATCGCGAAATGTGTTGGTAAGCGCATAACTCAAGAACGCCTGGACCAATCTGGCCAATTCTTTTTTTATGATATTCCTTACAGTACGGGGATGGTTCTTACGATGAAAAAATTAAAAAAAAAACCATGGGCAGGACATCGTCTGCGGAGTCCGCTAGTTTAATAATAAATATGATAAAGTCTTCTGGCAAGTAGAGGCGTGTGTAGAGAAACGAGTGGTTTCTCTACACACGCCTCTACTTGCCACACATCCCAAAAGACTTGCACACTTAACAGTCGCATGCAGCACTCGCGGCGTTTAGTAGATTCTATATCAAACCGTACCGTATCCGATCGCCAGTTTTTAGCTACATGACCATAATTAGCGAAGTGCATTTATTGATAAAATGTAATAAACTTGCACCTAACAAGCTCGTTAAAATACACTTGATGATAAATTAATGAAACTAAACAAGCGTGATCATGTTTAATTGCGTAGACCACTCGAAACCCTTCAATCAATTTATTCCAAGCTGTTAAATGTAAAATTGCATTGCCCATATAAAATGTTATCGCAGTATAAATGTATCATTTATCAAGTGTGGGGTGAGCACGAAAAACTGTCGTAACGTATTCGTAGCGTTTACCTATCGTTAACTTGTCAATTTGTATGGGGAACCTGTCAGTTTTTGACGTTTGGACGACACGAAAACGTTACGATAATGTTCGTGCTCACCCCACTGATTGATTGACCTCGAGAGGCGTCGTGTGCGTTGTAGAATCGAACAAAGAGGCTAGATCGGGCCGACTAGAGAGCTAGAGAAAGTCGATACTGCGCTGGTCGTAAAGTGCATCGCGAGTTTTTACGTAAGCGCCGCCGTCCGCCATCCGACGCGCGGGCGCGCTAGGCTACAGGGCTACCCGCCACCAGGAATGTGAGAAATCACTACATATGTAGTATAAAGCAAATTCCTATGTCTGTGTGTATGTACTTGTCTTATATCTTTAAAAATTCTCAGCAGATTTTAATAAAGTTTTTTTAAAATAGAGTGATTCAAGAGGAAGGTTTATGCTTTTAATATAATAGAAAATAGATGCTAGTAGATGACAAAGCTAAGAGGTTACCAGCGACATGAGGTTACAGCGTTATGAGCGACAGCATGTCAGCGACTACTTATCTTATACCTATCGTAAATATTTTTAAGGCCATTAAATTCTGTTTTTGTTAGATTTTGAACAAGAACGCAAAAATGCAATGTTGAAAGTTTCTAAAAATCCAAGATAGCGGCCAATTTTTTTGCTCTTGGTCAGAATTCGATGAGACTCGGTTTTCGGTAGTATTTTAACAACAAAACAATTACGCATTATTGAAAGAATGTAGATCCGAGATGTTCAATATTAATGTTTTGTGCTCACTTTAAGTAGGTACCTACTATTTTATAATATGTGTTTGCTTTCTAAAACCGCCACCTTTTCATGCTTTTAATACTTCGTTAATGTATTCATGTCAAAATACTGCCGAAAACCGTGTTTTATCGAAATCGGACCAAATCAAAATAGTTGACCATAATCTTTGATTTTCTCATAGATATTTTTTTCATAAGACACGAATTTTAATGTTATTTCGGACACAGATTACTAAATAGTTACTACGTAACAGATAAATCACTCCATAGAAAAATTTCGATACCTACAGCGTTAATAGACTACTTTTTCTGCCGCGTACAAAAATGCACCTGCAGCTCTGAGTATAAAGTCACTATTGCTTCGCAGCTGTGCGAGACCACGTGACTTGAGACCGAGCGACAATCGAACTAGGGTTGACACTTTCGGTAAAAATATATCAACCACATTTTTCTAAAATGGTATGTATTTGATTGACTGTTGTTGAAATAATATAACATTATTGAATAACACATGTGAAATAAGAAATTCAGCCTGCATTTGGTATAACAAGCGAATTATGAGCTACTTAATTGTGACTCTTGCTATCTCCTTCTAAAACGAAATTTGGTGAGAGTATGGCGCTACGAGCATGTGACGTCACTGACTGGTAGCGGTCTCCATGTCTAATTAGAAAGTTTGATGCTCTCTATCGCTGAAATTAAGGTTTTTAAAAATAAGTACCTACCTATATTGTGTTGCTATAAACATTTTAAGTCAATAAAAAAAACCGTCAAATCCATCAACAGCACATAAAATTTCCACCACCAGAAGTCATTTTTCTTAAATAAAGCTAACGTTTAACAAACACAGATTACTTATTTGGTTCGTATGAAAATTAAATTGATCGTAAGCGTAACACGAATAATTATAGTGCGTCGTGAGCGCGTCCGACGGTTGTTGGCAGCCCACTGAATTCGCACCGCCGGCTGTGCGGGCGAGAGTAGGCTATTACCGCGCGCAAGTAAATCGAGTGAGAGAGGCCTGTTTCGGGCGATATCGTCCGACTGATGCTCAAGGGGTTTAACAGTTGTTATTGTTTATGATTATGTATTTAAAGAAATCCTAAAGTTATTAAATCGTATATTTTCTCACACAAATAGTTTTAGCCCACCGAAATGGGCAAAAACGGATTGAAATCAAGTTAAAACGTTTTTGCCCGAATATAATCCAGTTGGGCGGATAGGTAATAATAACCCACTGCCCATCTATAGTTCCCATACAAAATCTATGGAGGCAGTAGTATGTCAACGGTTGGTGGTGTCATCTAGCGTATTGTAACATTGATATAGAACAAAAGAGGATACCAAACAGCCTTTACGGATGCGTCGTAAGTTTGGTTTTCAAGCTCTTGCACGTGCATGGTGGGTCTTCTTCAGTGAGTTTTTGCGCGAACGCCGAAGGGCGCGGCGGGCGGTCGCCGCTCGCTAAATTACAAAGCTGCGACGGCCCGTAGGGTTGCCTCGTGTGCGTTTTGCAAAACAAATACCTACTAACTCTGAAGTGAAAAAGCGAAAGTGTGTTACTCGCAAAGAGTAAATAAACTATGTCACCGTTTAAAAAAAAACTCTTTCTCATAAAAACTCTATCATTGTTTTTACCATTCTCATAGTGCGGGTGCTGGTGGGTACCAGCACCCGCTGGAGAAACCAAATCACTAATGTGTACTCAACCATAAATCTAATTTAACAAAATTTCGAGGAGTATTTTACCCAAACGAAGTTTGATTTGAATTAATGCGAACCCCTATAAAACTGGCGTAAGAATGGTATCCACGAGGTATCTAATATATATAAACACAAAATTAAAGAGTAATGTGACGATGTGGCATTTCATACCTTGCTTAGGCTTCGGGCTTCACACCCTGCTCAGAAGCCAAAACAAATGGATATGCGTGGAACTACAACAAGAGTTGTAAGAACCCAATTGTAAAGTAGTTAGAACCTAATAAATAAATAAAAATACAAAATCTAGATTGCCAGCCCTGCGCCATCACGAGCTCGCATTTACATCTGCGCCCAGCGAGCGCGACACAGATTTGGCGCGGCGCGGGATAGCGACCATCAATCGCGCCGGAACGCGCCGCATCGCGTCTAATGACAACACTGAAAGCGGCGCGGTAGTAGTAGGAACTTCATAAATTAAAAAAAAATGGCAGAATCCACATGGACAGCCCTACGCCATCACGCGCATTTACATCCGCGCCCCGCGAGCGCTACACACATACGGCGCGGCGCGTCGCGGGATTGCGACCATCAATCGCACGGCGCACCGGAATGCGCCGCGTCGCGTCTATTAACAACACTCAAAGCAGCGCGGTAATAAACTGACCCCCTACTCTCTAAGCCTGTCTGTCGGTTCGGATTCGGATGTAGCCATCCCTGTCACTCTAACATGCTTGACCGTGCGAGCGAACGCGCTAGCTAGACCCGAAAATAAGAACAAACGTTAGGGAGTACAGCCTGTGATACCGGCTACGGCTTAAAGTGCCTTGTCGAAAAGGTCCATGACGTTTGGCAGGGTAGGGCATGAGAGTGGTGGTAATAAGCGGTAAAAAAATTGTCAATTTCAGCTCTTCCCTTTAACTTCGCTATAGTGCTATTTTGTTTTCATCCCATCTATTCGAAAAAGACGATTTTGGTCGCCTTTAAGTGCGCCCAAAGGTGATGCTTCTAAGCGACATAGGTACTATTACTCTACTCTTTGCCACAGACTGTCCAGCGGGCAGAAATGAGATTTTGGTCCTCTTTATTGAAATAAGTGCGACCAAAAATTCTTTTGCTCGCACTTATTGAATTTGGAACATCTTAGAGTTTCCCGCCGAACGCAAGAGACTGGTTGGTTAGACGGCACCACAGATTACTAAATAGTTACTACGGCACGTCCGTCGACCATCGCCCCGCCGCCGCCGCTGGCAACTGAGTAAAAAAAAAACGCGCGAACTACGGCCCGCGTTTTCATAAATTTTCACATTCAAGTTCTTGGTTTTGATAA
This sequence comes from Pyrausta despicata, assembly GCA_963921415.1. Classification (NCBI taxonomy): domain Eukaryota; kingdom Metazoa; phylum Arthropoda; class Insecta; order Lepidoptera; family Crambidae; genus Pyrausta; species Pyrausta despicata. The sequence continues at coordinate 11,616,165 of OY992860.1, read as the reverse complement.
ATTATATAAAAATGAGTTCGTCAAGTGACAGTGATATGGAATTAACTCCTGAAAGTATAAGAACCGACGCAAAAAATGTGATGGATAATCTGTTACCTGCAAAATCCCGGGAGAAATATATGAAGACCTATGACAATTTCATCGAATGGAGAAATGAAAGAGGAACCAAAAATAATTCAGAAACTGTGTTATTCAATAATTAAATTTTATTAAAACTGAGCCGCTTTTTATTTTCTCATAGAGGGTGATGAAAAGTAGAGTGTATCATTTGGACGCAAATATATTTTTGGCTCGGGCGACGTACTTTGAATCCCTCGCTTCGTTCAGGATTCTACTTTAGAATCCCTCGCTACGCTCGGGATTCTACTCTAGAATCCCTCACTTCGCTCTGGATTCAAAAAAGCGCCCTCGCCGTAAAAATATTATTTTCCTTCCTCATGATACAATCTACTATTCCGCCCTGCCGATTGATTACACCAGAATATGTACGAGTATGAGAATGCTTTTTCATTTTAATTAAAATAACTCGTTATTTAAACGATCTGGTGAAGGTTGCGGGTAGCCACTGGATGCGGAAAGATCCTTGGGGGAGACCTATGCTCAGCAGTGGGCGTCGAACGGCTGATATGAAGATGATAAACTCTTATCTGACAACTAGTTAATCGCACAGAAAGGGTTGAGGTCGGGGTAGTATATCAGGAACATTATGATAATAAATCGATATAAATAGAGTCGGCAAGACACAGCTTAAAGAGCAGATTTTAAACAAATAGCAAGCTGTAGGAAAACACAATCACTTCTGTGGAACAAGGGACTAACTGGCCAGTGATACGTGAGTCACGCCCGCCTCGCCGCTAAGTGGTTAACCTGTTAACGATTGAGTCATACCAGTTGCATCGTTCTGCATTTTACATAGGTATACAATAGAGCTACATATTTAATGCTTTGATGCAGCAATTTAAACCAATTATCTTTTTGGATTTGGAAGTGCGAGATCACATATTCACTCATAAGCTGGATGGAATAATAATAATAATAATAACGCTTTAAAAGTTAGTTTTTACTTTTTACTGTGTCTACTTTGTGTCCCGTCCTGGATGTTCCTCTACAATTTTATCATACAACCATCTACACAGGGAGGGAAGGCCATCCTCCTTAAATAAATAAAAAATAAAAAAAAATAGCACAATGTACTACGGGCTGTGGTGCTTCCATAGACCATCTATACCCAACTGTGAAAGAACTGATTTAAATTCTCTTTCGATCACTTACGCCAAAACTCTTGACTCATAGTGTTAAGTTACGTTTTTTTATTCAAAGATAATTTAATCACGATGGTTCTTAGCTATAGCAAAGATAATGTCTATAGCTTGACAAACTCCGTCCACCCGTTGAAGCTCACCTTTTTCTGTTGTCCTGGCTCATTAGTGGGTTTTTAACTGGAAACTGTAAACTGGAAATATAGATACCATGGCCGGACTGGACTTCACTTTCGTAGAACAACGTTTCGGCATCGCGGAATCGGAAAGCTCAGATAGTCACGTACCTGCGCGTCTCATTACGCCTACCTACCTGCGCCCGCGCGCGTTTTTTCCCGCGCCGCGCCGCGGTGCCGCCTTTCAGTTTCACGCTCTTTGCCTTCCGCCGGTAGGGTGTCCAAATAAATTACCATTTTACAATAGTCGAAGTTTAGAAAACTTTTATCAATATTATTTGAAAACAAAAGAGCAAATTAAACAAAATAAATAATTAAGCTAATATTGTAAGATTATCAAGCGAGAGCCAATTAAACGTAAAAAAAACAATCAAACTGTTATTCATACGGTTGTTTCACTTAAAAATTTAGCTTAGATGAAAACTATGGCAATGAACTGCAACACGAATTCTGAACGTCTATAAATTTGAAAAGGTTTTTAGACGCAAAATAGCAACACAAATATCTTTCCAATTTATTAAGAATGAAGAAAAGGAAGATAAGATTCACCCTTTTGTTATCTTTGGCAATCGTTTGGCCACCCTGCTCGCCGTGGCTAATGACCGGCCAGCGCGGCAGCGCGGCGCGTTTACTAGGAAATCGCTAATTTTTACGACCCTAAAAATTATCCCTCGCTAGCCCCCCGCCCGAGGTAATAAAGGACCGCGAAATCAGTACAATGAGGAAAAGAAACCTTTTTGACAATAGGTCTGGCCCACGAATAAATACATTGTGTTAAAGTAAATGGTAATTATTATACTTGGTATTTGGTTTGTTCATCAGGAAATATTCATATCTTTTTATTACTTTAACTTCTATTTGTGAAGTTACTAAAATTATGTAAAAAAGTAGAATTGCTAAAGCTGAAAAAGATGATTATTTTGATTTAAATTTCCACGAAACGGCGTCAGCGCAGGAACCAAAATACATCCAACTGTAATCACCTGAAAAGGTAGAACGGGAAGTCGCAGGACTTACAATATCTACAACTCACAACGTGACACAGAAGATGCACTGGAATCACAACACTGACACCAACAAACACTCGACGCGTTTCGCCACTACACGTGGCATCCTCAGGAGATGTTTTCGCTTCGACAGACTACGAGCGACTTTCGAAGTTGTATATATTGTAAGTCCTGCGACTTCCCGTTCTACCTTTTCAGGTGATTACAGTTGGATGTATTTTGGTTCCTGCGCTGGCGCCGTTTCGTGGAAATTTAAAGCAAAATAATCATCTTTTTCAGCTTTAGTCATGGATTTCCGCAAAGTAACGCCTGATTCCAACAAAGTAGAATTGCAGCTATTCAAAATTTCCGAATGTCTGATACAGGAATCGGGAAGAACGGCTAGATATCTAGCTAGTAAATCAAGAGCAATTTCGAATGCGTTTCGCAGCGAGCTGACTCATGCGCATCTGCGCTAATTGGCGCGCGCACAAAAAGGGACAGAGGACTTACTCCGTGACGCTTCGTGCGCATTTTCGTCTCTCCCTATCCTGCTCGCACGTAAAGTCAAGCTGACATGAACAACAGGGATGAAACGTTGTACCGATGTAACATAGTAACGAATGGCTCAGGCGCACGCACCGCGCAGGCCGCGAATGCTCCGTCCAACGACCGTTTCCGGGAAACATGGCCGCCGCGGGTCCACGGCGCCGCACCTTTGATAAGCCGCGGGCGCAGACCCTGCACGCCAGCTAGGCACGATGGCGTGGCGATTTATAGTGATTATTGATGTCAATCTTACTTGCATTCTACCGATGAAGAGCAAGAGAAACACCTAAGTGGGATTGCAAATCCTGGAGCCAAAAAAGAACATAAATGCAAGCTTAACAAGAAGTTTGGCATGTTTTCTGCGGAAGAGCAGTTAAACATAGCTTTTATGTTCGTCGTCGTCGTGTAGCTGTATAGTCGTCGCATTTTCAATATTCAAAACAACAAAAAAGTTATAAAGCTCTATCATACTTTTGATCTAATTCCTTTTCAATGCACGAAGCTAAGTACGTAGCTTTTCATGAGCAAATTACAACCATATTACTTAGCCACATCGACAGAGACAATTTAAGACGAGCTTAAAACCAGTCGCGTTGTCCCCGCATCTCGGATGGATGCACACACGCACCTCATGTCCGCCTCGCGGCAGTCGCTGCGCGGCGTCTAATCATCATAAACTACACGGGCTTCCAGCTAACGGCATACGAGCTTATTAACCAGGAACCTAGCTATCTCTGTTACTAATAAAACAAATGTTTCATTCATAACCCCTCTTAATATTTTATAAACCAGGCCTACTAATACGAACAACGGAATCCGTGAAAACAATACGAGTTCCTTGGTTACATGACACACGTACATATGACAGCACATCAAGGTAAAAGCTGTGGCATTCATGCGCATGCAATAAGGGTGACTCAGCAATAAAAAAACGCAGTTTGATGTGCTGCCGTCTGTACACGTTATCGGATTTTGACAGATATCGTTTCTCGTTATAGGCCCTCTGGAGTACAATACACAACAATAAAATACCTATTGTGACTCGTTGCCACATGGCTCAAACGAATACGCGGTAGCCAAAACGACTAGTTTCTGAACAACATTTTTGCACTGGCCATTCATCAAAAAGCGAACGATCAAAAATACGAGTTTAATTCCTTTGCTATGAAGCTCAAAAGCTTAAAAAACTGCAGCATAATAATTCCAAAAGCTAATTTTCGGAAAAACTTCACTACTTAGATCGGAAATTCGGAATAAAACTCGCAAACTCAACGAGCCACAAACGGAACAAATGTCATAAAGCGATTTAATTAGTTGAAACGAGCCGCTAACGTGCTGTCGACGACAATGCTAAGCCCTGCCTTTGAAATCCAGACTCTATCAATCCCACAATAAAGCTTATAAAGTATGAAGTTGAGAGAGATAAACAGGGGAATCAACAGGTCCTATCAAATATTAATATTAAGTTGAGCAGAATAGGTTTTCCGAACCCATTACAAAGTTTATTATGGGTTGCGGTTGCCAACTGCAGTGTGGGCCATTTTCAGGAGTTTTCGATACAAAATAATTTGTTACATTTTCCTTGAAATCGTGTTACGTTATGTATGATTAATCTAATGAACTACGTAACAGTAATATAGCAATACATTATCAACGCACATCTAGTTCTTTAAAGTCACAAATGTAAAAAAAAAAAAAATTAAATTAATATCTTTAAAGAACTAGATGTGCGAATTGTAAAATGCTTCAAATTATACATACAGTTGCAGTTTGAAAGTGTTTACCAGTTTTTAAATTAGATTCTTTAAGACACTTCTATCAATAAAGTCCAAAATGCTGTAACAAGTCAAACAACTTCATAAAGGAATGATTGTTTCTCTCTAGAAAAATAAAATAATCTTCAAATCAAATTTAGAACTTGTGACTTCAATGTGTGCAAGCAATTTTGATATTTAGGTGGTAAAGACTTTCTTATCGTGACCGTATATATATAAACCAAAAGTAACTTTTACGATCTTAAGTTGGGTATTGATTTAGCTGCAGCATTTGATATTATTGAATCGTTATTTGCAGACGATAATTCCTAGCGTATAGTGAGCGATTCGACTGTCCGTATTTTATTCATCTTTTATACTAAACCAAGCGAGCAAACGGAATGCCTATAGAGGCGAACACGCGAACAAGCGTTTCATACGAGGTAGGGTCTCGCTCAGGGTGGTTCGCTCTCGCCGCGTTTATACCCTCCGCGGATGGACGCGAGCGGCATTCGCGGCGCCCTGCGGCCCTGCAAATGGGCCATTGTCTGATGCGAGGAAGCGAACATCCGTAGCTATAAGCCGGGACCGCTTTTTGGGCAACTAATAGAACAACAGACAGCACCCAGGCTACCCATTTTCACACATTTCTATCAAAAGCGCAGAAGATAAGGTAAGTGTCGGTACATAATTGTAAAAAGTATGAATGTTAATATGTTAAGGAAACTAGACTACGGATAAGTTAGGTTGACTACGAAACTCAAACAAAATATGATCGTTATGAAACTTAAGTAATGCCTGCTATACTATTTACTACATTAAGAATTGCGAGAGTCAAATAATAACTCACTACCTATTAGAATGCACATTTTGGTTAGTGTCTGGCTGGAATGACCTAGACACAGCTGACTGTATATACTGACATAAAAACACACTCTTGCCATTTCATTGGTTAAGTCTTAAATCACATTTTAAATCCACCTCCACCAATCCGCACTGAGCCCGCGTGGTGGAGTGGCTTGAACCACCTCATATAAGAGCTGAGGCCTATGCCCAGCACTGGAACGTATATAGGCTGGTGAGTTGAACAATTAAAAGTCGCTTGGTTGCTTTCATCTTCATGGGATAAATTAACCAAATATTGAACAGAAAAAAGTTCACAGCAAAGTCAAGTAAAGAACCATTTATGAATACGGTCTCTGACCGCGCCAGGCGGACGCTCGTAAACTACTCGCGACAATAGAAACATAACGTCTCAATGAACGGAGCTTCCTCGAAAGTCGCTCTGACATTAGGGCTGACATCCAAGGGAAAATAAATCTTACAAAGAATGATGCAATTATGTCTACCAGCCATGATAATTGTCGATTTCCGAAAACGGCACGTGGTGGAAATATGCCTGGTAATTTTATTATTAGTACAAATTATATTTGGTCATACAAAATGCCCAATTATGATTTTTAAAAAAACGTTAAAGAGTGTCTTATTTGTCATGGTATTGAATAGATAGGCAATACCTAAGACTGAGATTACATTTGTCTCATAATGGACATCCTCTTTCCTCTTCACAAATGTGTCTCAAGGGCAGAACCAGCTGATGATGATATACCCTTTCATTTAAAATTGTCAGTTGATTTGAAAGTTTCAAGATAACGGCAGCGAAAACTTTTAAAAAGTCGTGACACAACCCTACCGTGCTCTTAGGGAGCCATTGTCATTGATAAAATAATAAACATGTCGAAACCACTTTTTTCGCGGCTGCTTCAGAGAAATGGGACGCGCTTCCCATGTCCGCGGTCTATGGGAAGCGGCAGTGTAATTCGACACGTCCACGCGGTAATGAAGGTCCGTTGCAGTTGCAATGGCGTGCATTGTTATATCGTCCAATACCCCAGTACCAGCACCGCGGTCTTGATTTGGTTGTCTTACATGACAAAAATTGGTACCTACATAATTCGAAAAAATCTAAGTTATACATACATCATCATCATCATCCTTTATACGTCCCACCGCTAGGCACAGGCCTCAACTATGAGGTGGTCCGAGCCATACTCCACCACGCGGGCTCAGTGTGATGCGGTGGTGCAGCGGTGGAAGGGTGTTTGTAAGGTCCAACATTACTGCAATGTTATTAAGCCGCCCAAGGGCCTCTGACTAGGCTTAACGACTAATATCTATCGATATAAACCGGGACCAACAGTTTAACGTGCCTTCCGAAGCACGGAGATGCTAGTAAATAGACGTCACTTAAATAGTCAGAATGGTAGTATGGTGGATGGGTATTTAAAACATGACCGAGCCTTAGGTTGCTAAACTTTTGGTATCACTACCATAGCGCTGCAACCATTTCATCGCAAGCACCTCATACCGTGTTTTTAAATTTGTAACTGTTTGTTAACTATTGAATTTCCAAAAATCCTCGGGTGCTAACTACTGTTCTCCTCTGCTATTGTCTTATCTGTATGTACAATTGTGGATAATTAGAAACCCGATTTCAAAAACAATATCTTAAAAAAGTTGATAGCCATATTCCACACACTGTGAATCAGTAAAAATTTCAAAGAATGTTTCTTAAATAAAAGAGAAAGTAAGACAATACGAGTAGCCCCTTACTACAATCGTCCCTTTCCAGTCGCATCGGCTTACAAATAATAATTTCAGCCCCGAAATCTGCGCGGCAAACGGTAAAAAAACTAACCCTGCGCCTTAAATACCCAACTCTTTCACAGGCGCCTACCTGCAGCCCGCGACTCCGCGTCACCCGCACCGCGTATTACGTAACACAAACACGACCAGTAAAGCGACAACCGCTTAGAGTTCGCCAAACTCGTCCTTATTCCTAAAGAAGTTTGCAACTTTGACAACGATAATCGCATGAAAAATCGCGATCGCGTTCAGGTATGCATTTGGCCCCGCACCCTCGGGGCGCTTCGCGGAACCGTATCGCGGATAAGCGCACACACAATTTAAAATGAGAACAGATTACGTTTCGAACAAGAGAAAAAAGCGATGTATTGTCGTTTGTTTCTTTTAGACCGGTGTGTAAGATACTGGCTCGTATGTGCTGTTTGATAAGAATAGGGAATATTCATGTTTTTCTTTTTTGTCTTAAATTAATAGTTTACTATTTTATAACATAGAAAAAAATATTAATGGGCTTCAAAATACTCTAGATATTTTTAAAAATTAAATTTAAAACTTTTAAAAAATTTAAGCAGTTCAAACGCCGCCATTATGCGCACGCTTTGCGTGACGTCACATGACACGTCCAGTGGGTGTTTACCTTAGTGTTTACTGTGGACTTTTCAGTTACTTCGTAATTTTTACAGTAAAATGTCGTGTCAGATGACGTCCCATTTCGTTCGACCTATGGTGGCGCGTTTTGGAAGTTTGAATTTCACTTCCTTATTTTGCACTTTTTGAATATTATTTTAGGGGTTTAAATAATAAGTAAATAAATAAAAAATCTTTTAATTCTAATATTACAATAGTAAGTATTCAAGAAAAAAATTTTAGGCCATTTCAAATTTTATGCATATTCCCTATTAAATGTGAACAATTCAAAATTTTAAAAGTTTCGAATTCCTAAATTGTTTCCTACTCGATCTGTGCACTCTTTAAAATAAGTTAACGAATTAAGGGCTGTTTTTACTAATCAGATAAACAGTTGTTGGACTGTTACGAATTTAAGATGACTTTAATTTTGAAATTCTAATTATTCGACAAGTAGATAATGACTTTTCAAATCAGCCATTTTGGAGTTTTATTTGACTGATAAATCTTACTATTAAAAAATCAGGGCTAAATGACTTTACCTCCACCATAAATAGATACATCCCATCTTCAGTTCGTTTAAAACTCCGTAGACATTTAATTAAAATAGATTAATTAAGTTAGCGAATTAAGTTTCTCAAGACAAGATTGTGTCATGTCATGTCTAGTCTAGTCTAGTCTAGTCTTGAAAGTCTAGTCTCGTAAGTGAATGCTTGCGATCAAGTAATTACATTATCGGGCCTTTCGATTGCGATGATTGATGAGGTGCGGGCAACACTTGCCTTGCCAACCCTAATGTTATTTAGGCGTGACCTTAATGTCTGTGTGGTAACGTTCCAATTCGCGTAACATGAAAAAAATAACACGCCTTTTTCTCGATCAACCGAAATTCGAACGTAATCGTAATAGTTTAGAAGCAACTTTCGTATGTATGAAAATTCACAGCTGTGTCCGCGGTCATCCTAAGCGCTTCTAAAACGCATGATCTTTGTTTACCAGTGATAAGTGCTACATTGGCGTGTCGTTGGCTCGGGTTGTTCACCGTTATCGGAGGTCGGCGCGGTTGCAGCGAGCTCTAACCGCGAGATAACGACTTATTAGTAATCCTCAATTAGTTACCTAGGGAGTGCTACGAAGTAAACAGATACGGCTAAATACCGTGTGCAGTTTGAATGCGTTTGGTTTTGAGCCAAAATCAGGGGCCTAGAGCTCGAAAATCGTCCTGGTAGTGACGCTCCACCAATCTGCACTGAATGCGGAGTAGGTACCTATATCTCGTACCACCTCATAGTTGAGGTGAGGCCTGTGCCCAGCAGTGAGACATATGACAGAGATAGATATGCGACACTAACGTTACTCATGCATTCGCATGTATAGATAATACAACTAATTATTCAATAATTAACTATTAAATACTACTATTAAATAATTGCCCACCGAAAATACATAACATACCAAAAATATAGCGATCTCTTCCAGTTAGGTAGGTATCCCTGATTCTAAGTTCAATCATAGAATAAACATTGTGATAAACATACTATGTACCATTATTTGTTAATATGTATTGAAGTACTAGCTGACCCGGCGTACTTCGTAGCGTTGCAATGATTGAACAATGTCATCGAATGACATTGACATTAGTTACGCGCGTTTTTTAAAATATGCAAAATTGAATGTATATTTTTCAATATTTCTGAGAGATTTTCTTAATATTTTTTTCCGTAAGAAAGAACCTTCTCCTATTAATAACAAATACAACAAAAAAAGAATTAGTGAAATCGGTCCAGCCATTCACGCGTGATGCCGTGACCAAGGAAAATGGGTTTCATTTTTATATAGATGTAATGCAATTTCTTCATGAAATCTGCTCTCTCGGTAATGAAAGCTGACTTATGAAAGATATCCAAGTGTTTAGAATTCGCTAGTTTAGACTAGGACCAAAATCAATTCACAAACAATTTTGAACTCGGAACTCGAACAAGCGCACACATCCCTTACTTTCATCTACACCTACAGTCACGTTCGTTAGCATGTGTGCGTGCCAGTTCGTGGTTGGGTCGAGCGAACGAACGCAGCGGCTGAAAACGCAGCGGGCGCCAAGGTCGTCGGCGGCCGATGTTGAATAATGGATAACTTTTTTGCGCCATGAAACTACGATTGAGTCGTTTCGACCTGTGTTCGAGACTGCACAAGTAGAGAATGTAGTTAAAATATTGTTATAATAACTTAGCTTATATAATATAGGTCTATAATTAAGTTGGATACAGATCTCAAGCAGTAGATACACATGACAAAACCCAAGTGGAAACTTTCCAGAAAATTACAAATTCTATGAATCCAATAATATGAAGCTGATAGGAACGGAACTTCTTACAAATAATTTAAAAAAAATTAACAAGTCAAATCAATACGTACGTATTTATTTCTTAAACACATTACAAGCAAACGTTAAATTCGAATAACGCAAAAAATAAGGAAAATGTCCAGTGACTTAATTACCATAATTAATAAGCTTTAGGAACTATCCTAAAGCTGCCTTTTTTAAAGTCCCTTTAGATATACATACCTATTTAAGATCTTTTTTGTGACACTCCGTGACTTTACTTGGCAACTATTTGGCGTTGTCTAGTTAACAAGTTTTTTGACGTATATTCCTAACACACAAAGGCGTACGTAATGTATTATTATAAAGTAATACATACGTAGCACATATTTAAAGTTAAAGAATCAAATCGTTTGATGCGAACTTATAATGATTTGATGACTATGAAACTGATCAGAAAGTAATGTTTGATTTGGCCATCTTATATCTTAACACTTATTTAACAATTGCAAACTCTTCACATCGATCGTCAGCATTCGACCGTACAGCCGCAGGGGAGCCCAACCTTTTTGTCGCGCTCGCGTGTAAGCAGAGGTGCAAAACCTTTTGGGTGTTTATCGAGTAGGCAGTAGGCACGTGTAGGTAGATGTAGGTAGGCTTAGGTATGTCGGCGAGGCGCGGAGGCAACGAGGCGAGGCACAAAGCCCGCGCCGGCCACGATTTACGAGACGACGACGCCGCACTGTATTTCGGGCATTGGCTGGCAAGGAGCCTTAAGAACGGATGCGGCATAGATGCGGTAATCATTATCGGCTAATAAGGCTTTTATTAAGTAGGTAGCAAAGATTAAGTATTGATTAACGTATGTGATATTGTTGATTATCTTGAAATCGTGACGTGACTGGACTGACTGGTCAAGCACTGCAAGCCCAGTGGTAAAGTGAAATTGTCGATACACGCGCCTGCCTGACTCACTCGTCTATTCATTGTGTATCTCTTTATGGTTATTGGTTCGTTAGGAATTCGATAATACCGCAAGTACACGCATCTACGTCAAAGTTGTTTTGGTGCGTCAAGAGATACTTATGATGATAAAATGTGGAAGCCAGATAAACGCACCCTTCGCCTATTACCTGCGAAATTTGTAAAGGATAAGAGACTTTCTTTAAATATTTTCCCGTAAGCGCCGCGCTTAAGAATTCAAGATCTAACCGTCGAGGGCATTATTAATATATATAATAGGAGGTTAAAATAAGGTTTTTATGTTGTAAAAACATCTGTTTCGGTGTTCACAGTAGTTGGCCGATCACAACAGTTACTAAAGGTAATAAAATCTTCATCTTATTATACTGATATCAAACTAACAAGTAGAATACATATATATTATACTTGATTATGCTCAATTTAATTGAAATAACCACTTGTAAAGGTGCCTCATTATTTTGGCAATAGTCAAGCAAGGATTTTTCAACGAAACATTTACACTTGCATAAAACCTACTCAAATCTGGAGCCGTTATTACGATCGCGTTGCGTCACGCGCTCTTATTATCTAAACATCATCAAAACGAACATTCTCGAATCACAGACACTTCAAAATTCAAAAAGCGAACGCGACGGTCAACCTTTTTTTTTGCGACGTGGTGCGTCCAAAAAAACTTCACTCCTTGTAGCCGAGCGCACGTTCTCTAGTGATTTCGTTATCGGGCGACGCGGCGGCACCCCCGCGACATCCGACGCCGCCATTACCGCCCCCCCGCCCCCCGCTCATTAGCCGCCGCGGCCCGCGGCCTGCAACCGAGACTTGAATTTTTAGAGGCGATCGGACCGAAGCACGAAAGACCGTTCTATGTACAGTCGCTATCACATTTGTCTAAACGGTTTTGTTTGCAAAATCGGAACTAATACCTTTAATCATTCTGATGAGCGATACTATTATAGGCTTACTACTTATTTTTGATTAATCTGTTAGCTTGTTGGCCTCTTTTCCACTCGCTTGCTCTCAAGTAATATGACATTTGCGATCTTCAATGCCAACAATAATGAAATATGCACGCACAATAACTTCGGTTAGTGAACCTACGGACTTAAGTACTAAATTAATAGATAACGCAGCGCTCAGATGGATTGCTGTCATCTGTACCTACGTACCGATAGAAAAACTTAATGAAAGTCGGCTAGTCAGCTATGTACCCATGTATAGGTAGATACTCCGGGTGTTTGTCCACCGTCGCGAAGTGAGGTCGCGGATCGGAGAAACGAATAAATATTACCTAACCAACAATAAGATTGTCCACTGAAGAGGAGCGGAGATTTTGTGAAACACTATTCGTTAATATATCACCGTTTCTCCGCTCCGCGCCGGTGGCCAGGTTAACTTATCGAAGGATCGTAGGCTGTTAGTATGCTGCCTTATGTTAGGACTTGAGAAGTTGCGAGGGTGGTTCGATATGTGGAACCTACGTAGGTTTCGTAGCCTACTTACTATGCTCATGCACGACCGCAGGAAAGTTGCAAAAAAGCTGTTTGGAACAAGCGGCCTTTAAGCCAGCACGAAAACTATCGGGATCAAGCTAGTATGAAAACTATCAGGGTTCCGTAGTAAAGTGTGAGGTGGCAAAAGAACTGATGTAGGTCGTTTATTTTTGTATGATGCTAGCTCGTACATAAATATGATAGTACATCAGGTGAGCCCAACCACCTCAGCGGGTTTACAATAGACTGACGCCAACCACATCCATATCAGCAGCATCTCACTTCTTCAGAAGGTACATCCTAGTACGATAAAATCATACAATCAATTTATTTTTTGTAAATAACAACTAACACTTTTACACATCCCAACATATAAATTAACCCTACCACCGCCTCGGGACAATTTGGACCAGTGCTGACGTACGAGCCACGCCATACATTGAATCCAACACTTCATCAGCGTGCGCCAGGAGACGGGTGCGGCATCAAATTCATCTTTTCGAGTTGCCCAATACATATTGGCATACGAGCTAGAATCGTTCATGGAAATTGCCTAATATCGGTGCGGCATCAGCGACCCACATACAGCGGCTGGCCGATGGACCCTCAACGAGCGCCGTCGGCACTCTACACCGACGGCACACATCAACATATCTTTACATGTATTCATAGTTTAAGTAAGTTCATACATACATAAATACAAGTTAATAAGCACTAATAAAATTGATATCAACCGTCAGTGTTAGAACGGCACATCGGGTTTGTTTCTTACTACAACTTTCCCTCTCAAGTCGTTACCACTCAACACATCCCAAAACTGTAGATACCTTATTTTAATACATTGAGCGACTTTTGATATAAAATCCGACTCTCCCGCACAAACGTAGTGTCTTTTAACATTGGTTAGGAATTTGATGCATAATACAGATTTGGTAAAGTCACTAACATAACGTGTTGGTCGAACGGACAGCGACCGAGGAGGTACTGCGAAGTGTCATGTTCATACCTGTCTTCTTAAAACCATAACCCTACCTTCTTAAAAACTAAAGCCCGACTAGGCACTCCTAAAAAGTATGAAACGAGATTCTGATATGATGTTCTGATGACGAGATATTGATGTTCAGATAGCCGTGGTCGTATGCTACTTTCTTACTTAAGTTCGTTATCAGTAGAGTAATGTCAAGAGTTTATGAAGACTGCAAAATAAATAAAATAAAATAACTTTATTTCAGACCACAGATCCATATTATTGTTAGTAAACAAATGACTTAATGGCTATTGTTAGTAAAGTACAAATTTATATCTGTTAATGCAAACTAATGCGATCACTCTTGCAACGAAAGCTCTCCATAGTGGAGACGTGTAAGCGATCCGCAAATGTCTTCAGGATGCAAAAATGAATGCAAAAAGTTATCATGAACAAACATTGATTACAAAACCGAAGAAAATACGCTAATATGATACCTAGCTAGGAAGACACGTATTTTAGAATAATATTTCCTTTCTCTATGAGTGACAGTATCTCAAACGAACCAATATCAACACATTTTCAGGAGTAAAGTAACTCAAGGTCCGCGCCAGAGAAACATTCGCTAAACGCCCCGAGTATTCCCGTTAAGTACACGTCGCATTACACGCTATTCTGCGCTTTTTGCCCGCGCCGCCTAGCAACCGTCGCAAGGGTCTTACTTACGTAGTAACTATTTAGTAATCTGTGGTCTTACTCTTAGATCAAACCAAAAAGAGGCAGATACGGAATGAGCTAGTCGCGCATGGACCTACTAAACCGAGTCCAATGGACCTGCTCTGCTTAGTCGTCGTCAGCACTGCGAGTTGTTTACACGTGTGTGCGTGTGCCTGCCGCCCTTTTTTAAGTTGACGATTGTGGACGTAACGCATCTTCCTCTATTTGGCTAGATCTAAGATCTTACTTCGTGTTACCGACTCCTGCCCTACAAGTCAGTATCATTTAAACACCCTGGGTTGGCTATAATCTTGGGATTAAATAAAGCGATATCACTGTCAACAATTTAGATGCTGATAGAGAAAAGAAACATAAACACGCATGACGACAGCTTTGGTCTAATGGTCTGAGGTGCAGACTGCAAAACCGGCAGTCGCTGGTTCGAATCCTGCCAGGCGCAAATGGTCGTGTGATGATCACGTGCATCTATTTGTACTTGAGTTATGGGTGTTTATATATGTGTTTTAGTATTTCTGTCCGTTATTCTAGTCACCATAGCACAAACTAACGCTTAGTTTGGTGTGTTCGTTGAAACAGTTTATTTATAATTATAACCCTAGATCGTGCAAGAAGGCCTAAAGGTGTTACTAAAATACAAATCGATCCATCGTCCATTGATGGTTATAGGACAAGACGGAGATAGGAATAGACTGATCACCAAAAAAACTATCGATTGATTGGTTTAGACACACCCTTAGAATTACAAAGATGGCGATAGAAACTAGAGAAATTGGCAAACAAAGTAGGGCTCTCGTCCCGAGGGCACGGGTACGGTTGAACCAACCGCGGCTCCCAGTTGCCCTAACTACCTACTTGTTACCGGAAAGGGGATATTGCTAACATCTACCTCAGAGAACTACTCTAATTAGGTCGGTTATCTATGAAACAGTTTTTCTTTTTTCGATTTCAAACTTTGTTACCTATCTAATATCGGCCACACATCGAAAGCAAACAATGCACTTCGCTAGAAATTATTACCTAAATGACAGAATTAAAAAAAATCGTGGGCTTTACAGTCAACATCGTAGCGTAGTTCAGAAAGTTAATTTTATGGTTATTACACCTTTCTTAACATATTCTTGCTAAAACTCTCCAACCATAATGATAAGTCAGTTTTTTTTTAATCTACAATCTACACTACCCTAATTTTAAAAAAATGCCGATTAATAAAAAAGTTCTTTAATGGGCCTCGTAGACAAATGCTACGAAATATTTCTAAGTTGAATTAGCATCAAAACGTAAGCGAAATAAAATATATTGTCAGTTATAATATAATATAATCTACTCGTTGTAAACTTAAGTGTAGGCATTTATCACAATGTTTGTGGTTAACTCCTATTACTGTAATGTCAGCGTAACTATTTGATATTGCCGACTGATTAATGTTCGCATAAATTAGAATATCTGATCAAATCACACTCTCAGTGTAATAGTGACTATTATATCATCCTACTAACTAGAATATTCTATCTATTAACCAGTTGCCGTCAATACAATACGTATTATGTAACGTGTAACCATAATAATCCCGGTACATAACCCACCACGCATGAATTTTGAGCTCCTGTTTAGGGAATTACTGATAAATGAGTAAGCTCAGCTGTGCCTTATCTAAGCGATAGTTATGCCGAACACAATAAGCCCTACCTGCGACTGTTAATGTTACCTCGAACCGGGCACGCGCTTGCCCTGTTAGTCATTCTCGCGAAGAAAAAAATATTTTATCATCATTTTGGTTTACCATCAGTAATTAAAATCACATCAATGTTTGTCATATAATAAATCGACTTGCTTACTAATTAATGCTAATGATGCAAAACATAACCATCAGTAAACAACTTCGCTACGCTACGACACGGCTACGGGCTACGGAGCTACGAGCCTCGTAGCATCATGAAAAATATTAATAACCTATTACAATAACTCGGTTTGCCGAACGCTTTCAAAGTAAGAGAACAAAGACAGACGAATGTAATTAGTCCGCAACTATTAAGATACTTCGCAGACGGCCGCGAAATGATATCGCGAACAAAAGTTCCGCACTTAGAAAAGTTGAGGCGCGCAACTTCGGGCTGCGTCGGGGGAAAGTTTAAACGGCGCGGTTTTTACTTTGGGTGCGATGCGTCGGTGAAATTAGTACATAATTAATCGGTCGGAGAGGATAGGTAGGTTGTTTACGAGGCGGCGAGTCACGGAGGTGGCGAGATAGCGGTGCGGGCGGCGGGGCGCGGGGCGGGCCGGACGGACACAAAGGAGCGGCCGGCCGCGGACGCGGGCCGCGGCGGCGAGCCCGGCGCCTTATCATGCACACAGTCGCCTCGCGCGGACCGCGACGCACGCCACGCAGCGCGACGACACTCGCGCCCTTCGCTCGCTCGACGTCTACTCGTGCCCGCGTACGGTTCTGTGAAACGATAACTGAAACTTGTGACGCGCATTGCGCATCTGTGCTATACTTTTATTGGTTGGAATTCACCACTCAGGACTGTTTATAATATTGCAAAACGGCTGGGCTGTCAAAAACTGTAAACACAACACACGTGCCGCCGGCTCGCAAGTAAGTTGAAAACTTTTCATTGAAACAATGTTGTTGGTGTGTGCAGAAAAAGGGATTTTTTATGTACCTTCATTCATAACGATTTTATGTTTGTGACGTGAGATATAACTTGAAAGTGCTGAATAACCCCGGAGCTTTAATAAAAGTGAATGAAGCTAAAAGTTGTCATAAATAGGTATCGTGTGCAATTTTTCTGAATTGAATTATGTGCCCCAATAATTTTAAATTACAGTCAAAAAAGGAAAATCTGTTATTAATACTGATCAATGTATTTTGTTTATTAAAATTTTCAAGAGTAAATAAGAATTGTATAGAAAAAAAAACAATGATGTGCGTAAAATTATATATTTTTTTTTGGTATATGTCCGTAAGGGTGATTTGTTTGTTTACATTTGCAAGATCTTTTATTATGTGTAGCAAAAAACTCTGAAAATTTAAACATTAAAAACTATTGCTAAATAATTCAGTGGATTTTCAAAAATTTTATTCTACACTTTCACTAAAATATTGGTTTTCACAGAATACTTTTCGCATTCGCACAAACTACGATATCTATTTCAAAGCTTGTTTTTTTTAAATTGGTTTAACTAGAGGTACAGTAGCGTTTTGATTAAGAATGAAAATAAAAAAAACGAAACTCTTTTTACTAAATCAATCGGGCATTAGGTAAAATAAAACTTTAACACTGTTGCTTCCTATTCAACTTAAGTTAGTAAATCCACAGGAGGTCTTTATGTAAGAAAATAATTACCACATCAAAAATACGAAAATAATAATCAACTTCTCACCAGCAACCTCACTGAAACAGCTGTAGGCCGAAAGTAAAAATATTACGGTTTATCCATCAAAAATACGTGCACAACATCGCGTAAAAGTACACGTAGTGCCATCTACCGGTGACCGAGTGCCGCGCGCCGCCGCAAGGTCACCGTGTCAACGACCCAACAACTTTTGCCGCCTACTGTTGTCGTAGGTCATAATTTTATGTCTTCTTTTTGTTTATCTTTTCGCAACTTTATAGCTCGCCGCGTAAACTGTACAAATTTATTATTTATTTATCGTGGCCCTTCTTATGACATTTCGGTTTATGACCCTTTGATATTAGTGATAGTTGCAAATTAAATGAGTTGCTTCTCTGTGCGAGCGGTGTCGTTGACTTGTTTTTGCGACTGACTCGTGCGTAGGTAGGTTTGCGGTTTTGATGGAGGTGATGGAAATTACGCATATCGAAATACTACTAAACTTAGGCATTTTTTGTTCAATTGTTTTTGTTTTTATCCACATCGAATGGAAACGTTTGATGTACGTATCATATTGCCATTGAATACCCAACCATTTCCTTAATAATCGCTAAATATACTCTATTACTCTTTCACGTAAAAACTACCGTTATGTAGGTATTTTAACTACATTTAAAAATAAATTGCTCATACTTCAGAATACCACATAGAATACAAATAATTTTAATTGTGAAGAGTGAAGACAACGGGTTTCCACGCGGACAAAGACGCAGGGGCAATAGTTACATCACAAGTCATGTTTAATCGGAAATTATATTACTTTATACATTTACAGTAAAGTAGGATGTTTTTATGTTAATTCTAATATGTCACTATTGACATATTAGAACTCTATAGTTAAAGACATCAGTAGTTTCTTGGAATAAACCATGGTCTCATTAATTTAACCAGGTATACAATTTCTGTTTTACATTGTTTCAGAAGGCGCGAAGCCAAAATGGCGACAAAGGGCAAGCGACCGATGCGCGCCCTCACCCCCGGAGACAAGATTGAGGCCATCCAGCGCGTGAACGACGGCGAGTCCAAGGCATCGGTGGCGCGCGACATCGGCGTGCCCGAGTCCACCCTGCGCGGCTGGTGCAAGAACGAGGACAAGCTGCGCTACATGACCTCGCGCCTGTCCTCGCCCGACACCGACAAGAGCAACGACGGCGAGCCGCCCGACAAGCGCGCGCGCACGGAGTCGCCGGTCGCGCCGCCGCCGCGCTCGCCGCCCGCCGCCGGCCTCGACCTCACCACGCCCGCGCCGCCCGCCCACGCCGCGCTCGCTGCACACTCCGCGCACGCCGCCCAGCGCGCCACGCCGCCCGCCGACGCGCCCGTCGAGCTGACCACCAAGCGCGCCGAACCCTCCCCGCCCGCGCACGTGCCCCGCGAGCGCCGCCCCGACCCCGGCGCCAGCGTCTCCATGAGCGCCATCTCCCCCCTCTCCGGCCTCGCGCACCTCCCCGGCCTCACGCACTCCCACCTCGGCCTCAGCTTCAACGAAATCGCTACCAACCTGACTCTCCTCGCCCAGCTCAACCCCGGCCTCTCCGCGCTCTCGGCCCAGCCCGCCAGCCGCGCGCTCCGCTCCGTGCGGTCTCCCAAACCGGCTCACAACGGAGTCCTCAACCTGAACGAGAGCAGCAAACACCGCAGCAAATCCCACCATTCGGACCTGTATCGAACGAGCTCGTCGAAATCGACTCATCACAGCACGTCATCGTCCGCCGCCAGCCAACCGGTCGACGACACGCTCTGGTACTGGCTCAAAACACAGCAGGCGATGCTAGATCTGACGGCTCAGACGACGACGGCGCACTCCCTGCAACTCGGAAAAACGGACCCGAGCATACCCCCGAAACCGATTGCACCCGCCGCGCCCATCAATTCTCACCTCGACTACAACAGGAATTCCTGGCTATGGCAGTACTACAAACAGTTCGGTGGAGCGATGCCACTACCGGAAGACAAATTGAAGTCGGCCGCCCAGGTGCCGAAGGAGAAGGCGCCCGAAAATATTCTGTACTCCCACTTAACCAAAGGAAAACCTGACGAGGAAAGGAGCGCAACCAGTCCAGCGCAGACCACACCGCAAGTGCATCACGAGGAAATCCGTGAGCGCGCACACAAAGATGCGCGGGTGGCGGAACCGGCGGCGAGCCCTGAGATCGGGACCGAGAACAAGGAGCCTTCGATGGACAAGAACCACGACTCGCGCAGCCAAACCAAGGCGCGGACGGTGCTCGACAACCTGCTGTTCAACAACAACAACCAGCCGGCGAGCAAGGAGTCGGGCGGCGCGGAGGCGACGCACGGCGAGTGGGAGGCGGGCTCGGCGGAGGCGCTGGAGCACGGCGACAAGTTCCTGGCGTGGCTGGAGGCGAGCGGCGACCCGAGCGTGACGCGCATGCACGTGCACCAGCTGCGCGCGCTGCTGCACAACCTGCGCGCGCGCCGCGTCCCGCCCGCCGCGCTGCCCGCCGACCCCGCCGACCACGCGCGCCGCAAGTAGGCGCACACCCACCCCCACCGCGCTACAGGGATATTTTTCAATTATGTACATAGTTACGTCATCGCCAGTAAGCGTTCACTTGTGATATGTGTAGCCAAATTTGCGTAATTTCTTTGTTCTAAAAGGAAAGCTATGCATTATTTTCCTTTAGTCATAAGACTTAATAGTTGTAAGTACGGGAACGTCGTTCTCTCATAGCTATCCGAACGCGCTTCGTGAACGACTTCGTCGTCACACCGTCTCCGAGTCTATAAACTTGATAGTGTAAGCTGTAAGATTAAATGTTACTGATCTGCTCGTGTTTACTTTCTTGCACATTGTTCCGTGTTTAGATTTAGTAGTACAGCTGTATGTTGCCATTTGACGATTACATTCCTAGTTGTACCCGTGGTATAGTTTATAGTCGGATCCCTATGTTCTACCTCAAGTCAAAACTAACACTAAGTCACGGCGTCCTTTCAAGCTGTGGACGGCGCCGCCCTCGCTCCAGGGCGGGCGGCGCGCAAGGAAAGCGTCGCGATACCAAATATTGAAAGGATGCGAGCGTATTTGTTGTGCCAATCGTACGGACAAGGTAATATTGTTAAGATATAGATGACTCTATTGCGTTAGCGCTAGGCACTCGTTGTGTAATTGTTTTCTATTGCTCAGTATTTTATATATTGTAGACATTCTCGATGTCTCGACGCGGAATTGTATTATACGTTAAAGTTAACAGTTAAGGGCACTGTGATCAAAATTATAAATTATTGAGAGATTATTAAATATTGTAAGTACATTCCTAATGAATAGAGCGTATTATCATAATGTTATAAGAGTTTGTCCATTTGAAAAGCGGTGCTCGCACTGCATAGAGACACGATTGAATTACTTCTACATGGCTAAAGTTCAAAAAATTGTATCTCCTTTCCACTGAAGATAGAGTTATTGATTTGCATTTCATGTTAAATAAATTACCTCTACTTAAAATTATTCGAGAGAAGATATTTTGTACAAAATTAAAAATTGGAATTTAAAAAATGATTCTTTTGTCACAGAGTTTTGTGATCTCAAAAAATGTTGAATGATTAAACTTTGGAACATTAAATGGAAAATATGTTTTATTTTATACCTTTTCTTGTGTTTATTTTAACCAACGAGGAAGATAGGATATGAAAGTGCGTACCTAGCAAAAAAGATTTAAAAAACTATTAATGGACTCTACTCCACATAAACTTGTGTTCACGGCAGCTTCAAACTAAATAAAATGTACCTTCGCACATGAATACATACATGATACATTTTTAGAAAATTAGTCATCACTTCTTAATACGATAAAAAATAGAATAAAGTAGAAACCGCCTGCCGGTGGTGTATTTTTAAAACGTCTAGCGACATCTATTGGCGAATAGCGAAGGTTTTTAAAGGCATGAAAAGTATGCGCCCGTAAAAAGTGTTTATGAAAGCTGTTAAATAGCCTAGGTACTTACGTGCAGCATCGGCTTCGTGAGTGGTTCGTAGTCAAAATAGTCCGCCACAAGCGCTGAAATCCCTTTCCAAGTATTTGTGTCAGCGTAACATAGCTTCGTTGGCC
Source organism: Pyrausta despicata (assembly GCA_963921415.1). NCBI lineage: Eukaryota > Metazoa > Arthropoda > Insecta > Lepidoptera > Crambidae > Pyrausta > Pyrausta despicata. Next base: position 11,594,200 of record OY992860.1, on the reverse strand, counting down.
TGATTGATGTACACACCATTTTCTGTGAAGATAAGAAGAGAAATAATGTTTCATACACAGTAGGCCAAGTAACAAAAATGCAACTAGCGCCATCTAGTGGGTGGTAGTGGTTACAAAAAAAAACCTGAGAATTTCACGCCTACCTGCAAACCACATTCGTTGGGCACTTGCAGTAACAAAGGTTTCCGAAACTTGTCTTTGTAATGAAAATTGAACTGACGCCTAAAGTTTTCAGCGTAGGCAAGAAGAAGGCGTTCTTTCGAGCTATTCGTGTAATAACTCTTTGGGAAACTTGTACGAGTCTCAAATACAGGTTCGATTATCTCTGGCCAGCAAAGGTTCACCACTCCAAGCTCATATATGGCATTATTCAATGATGGTAATGTTAACGGCTCCTTAACATCTTTTAATCCAAAGATACGTGGAGATATCTCTTCAAATTCTGCTTCTTTGAAGGGCCGCTCGAAAATTTCACTTGCCACATTTTCATTCAACTCTAAAAGTGGATCAAGCTCAACAGACTTTTTTTCTGTGAATGTTTCTGACGCCGGGTTTAAGACAGTACTCATTATTGTGGTAACAACCTTCCGTACGTTTGAAAAAAATAATTATTTGGCAAGTAATTGTACAAACAAAAGTATAGAAACAAGAAAATGAGAAAATATAACAAATATCGCGACGTTTACTAATTTCTGATTGACACTGAAATTCACTGAAATTGTCACAATCTTTCAGTTGTTAGGTTGCTAGGTTACTGAAAAACTGTGTTATCCGTAGTTCTTTTGTACCCTTGTAGTCAAAACATAAAAAAACAACGTATTTTTTAGGCGGCTCGTGTATTTGTATCAAGCATGAAATTGTAGTCTACTCTTTTTACCCTTGTAATATGACAAACAATTTTTTAAGATTTTGTTGCTGTTAAGCCTTTAGTTTCGCTGACGAAAAAAAAACAAAGATAACTGACTTGATATTTGTTTTTTTACGCGGGAAACTAAAGGAGTAAAATGGGCTGGGCTCTGTTTCTTTTTCTTAATCGATTTTTCGTGGTGTATCATTGTGATAGTGAGGTGGAATTATTATATTCCCGCGTAAAACTCCGTTTCTTGAGCTTTGAAATGAGACCATCCACATTTCAATCAGTTAGGTTTGGTTAGGTAAGCTTAAGTAGTAGCTGTGTAAGAAAGTAGTTTTAAAAATTAACTAAAAGAAGTTTAAATGAAGATTAGGCTGTATGGGCTCTGACCGTTGCCTTTCCCTTCGGAAGAATGATACTAATCTACTGACTTGACATTGACATAAGCTGTCAATTAGTTTATTCCTGTCAAAGGTGGAACAACAGTGGAACTTACCAAGTTTTTTTTATTGATAAAGGCAGATTAATTGCAAAATTATTTCTATAGCAGGTAGCTTAATCTTTCTTCATATTTCTTGAACAGTAAAAACAGTTGTTTACTTGCTTCTTTGTAGCGTAGTATGGTCATAGTAACCTCACTTCTACGGATCTAATGGTGTTGAAATTGTGTGACTAATTGTTTGGAAAATACATTCCGTGTATGTAGAGACTTTACACGCGCAGTATCGGATACGCAGAGCTGAGAAGGTCGTGCTTATTGCACCAAGGTTAACGTTTGCTGTGACTTCGAAATGGGTAACAAATCATCACTGTTGTTACGCGAAGAAGAAATAGCACAGATTCAAGAAGAAACGGGATGTAAGTATTTACTTTGGTGATAAATTAAATGCCCGCTCCGAATATAATTAGCATAATGATGATGTCGCTTTGGACAATCTTCAAGTCAAAGGTCAATGTCTATCAACTTTGCTGTATCATGCTCTGGATACACACTAAGGCTAATTCTTTTGAATAAATCAGTAAGATTTCTATTCTATCATTCAATGATCACTTCTATGAAAATTATTTTGTTGCTCAAAAAAAAGGTTAATTGAGAAATTTTAAATTGAGATATCAATCTTAAGACAGGACAGGACAATCAACTCCTACATTTATTTTTAAGCTCATATCACACAATTTTGACAGCCAAGCAGTGTTTCATAGGATAAATAAAAAATCTGAGGCCACTACAATGTACAATTTTGGTTGTTAGATACATGTTAAGTAATCAATTGCATTAAAACATTGTCAATGTACAGATTGATGGACCAAAAGAAAAATTTAGTTCAGTGCATTGATCTGTATCATGTGTGCATCACCAATTTTTAATTATTCTATGTAAACCAAGTTTTCGGTCAAAAATTGGTATCTTGACAAAAGCTGTCAATAAGGTTATGATATGCCTCTATATTCTATGTCAATAAGGCTATGATATTCTCTTTTTGTCTAGTTGTAAATCTGCCTTGTTGATTTCAAGTCTCAACTTGACTTACAATTAGTTTAACAAATATCTTCCCATTTTACAGTTACCCCAAATCAAATTGAGCGCCTTTACTCCCGATTCACATCGCTAGACAAGAATGACTGTGGGACACTGTCCAGGGATGACTTCCTCCGGATTCCCGAGCTGGCTATCAATCCGCTAAGTGAAAGGATTGTGCATTCTTTCTTTGCGGAGAGCCATGATGATCGTGTCAACTTCTTACAGTTCATGAGAGTGCTGGCTCACTTCAGGCCAATCAGGAAGAATAGGGAAAACAAACTCAACAGTAGGGAAGAAAAGCTAAGATGTAAGTGACATTATAGTATGTATTACTTACAATTTACTTTTATTGTATTTTTTTGCATTTCAGAGTGCAAAAGTACTTTATTTTAAGATTAAAAAGTGATAGCCTTACTTGTGTACTATTTTTAATTGTCTGATAAATAGAATTAACATATTATAATGCATAATAAGATTGATAATAATTTTACATCATGCTCATGAGGATTTTGCACAGTTTGCACTGTGAATAAACTTTTTACTTACCATTACACACCTAACTTATAAAAGAAACAGATTCCAATCTACTTGGATCAATGTATTTTGCACCTTTGCTTGAGGATTCGTACATCAATGTTTTTAACAGTAATTATAACCAAATAATTCAAAAGAAATATTTTTTTTCCAGTTGCTTTCTCTATGTATGACTTGGACAATGATGGCAAGATCTCCAGAGATGAACTACTAGCTATTCTCCACATGATGGTTGGAGCAAATATTAGGTAATTATTTTGTTTTCACTGCATCCAGTGTTAAAAAGCTTAATATGCTTAATAGCTATGAAAGGTGGTAATTTAAATTTTCATGGTGCATCATTATGAATCTTTGAGTAAGTCTAGAACAAAGAGGTGACAGTTGACCTTTTCATTGTGTGTCTAGGATAAAAAAGGAAGAGATTGAGAGAGAGAATAAAAAACACTCTAATCTGAACATGGCATGGTCTTTTCTTTATTATCACAGTTTTTTACTCCCTTTTTCCCAAATTAAAGACCTATTTTTTTTAGTGAGGAGCAACTGACGAGCATCGCGGAACGTACGATCCTCGAGGCCGACACCAACAACGACCAGATGATCTGCTTTGAGGAGTTCTGCCACGCGCTGGAGCGTACCGACGTCGAGCAGAAGATGTCAATCCGGTTCCTCAACTGACCACCACACTCCTGAACCGTGTATGTCAAGTATGTCCTCACTGCGCTGCTCGCATTCATTGTTTATAAGCTGCTGACTAAAAAATGAGTTCACTAACAGAGACTATTTATTACTAATTTTTAGTATGATTTGTGTATATTAGCTAAATTTGATAGACCTTTACTAATAAACATTGAAGATGGCACATTGATTTTAAAAGAGACAACTTTCGGATTGTTCAAAAAGTGCTCAGTGTTTATTAGTAAAGGGAATATTCTCTTAGTATTTTAATGTTAGCTAACTTGATGTACATTTTTTAAGTAAAAGAAAATACTAAAGGAGATTATTGGATTTAGTATTGACTTATAGGTGAATATTTTAGTTTAAACATGAATTTAAATTTGTGTAGGTACACTATTAGAAAATTAGTATTTACTAAAGTCAATTTGTAGATAAACAGTATCTGCCAAGTATTAGGAAAACACGTCGGCACTTTTTTGACCATTGTAAAACTTTATTTTGCCTAAGCCTTGTTTTTTTTAAATGTTCTGTCGAATTACATTGCACAACATTTTATAATTATAATTCATATAAACTACTCAAAACAAAATAGGGCCCACCCTGTTTTTGTTCTATACTTTATTGGCATACAACTTGATTTGTTTTTTTTTTGAATAGGCAATGGTAATTTAGGGTTTCAGTCGTTAGATAAACACAAAATAACGCGAATATCGTTTAATTTGATGACATTACACAATAAAACACGTTTTTTTAAGAATTTAACACTAAATGTACTGTCAATGTGAACCTTGAATATTTGTGTTTTTTGTAATCAATTTGACGGCATTTTTTTCTTTAGTAACGAGTAGGGCCTCCTCTGCTCCGTATGCACTCTCTGAGCCTGTCTGGAACACTTTCGATCAGATGAGTAATGTTTTGATCCGGTATTCGTTCCCAACAGAGTTTAAGTGCGTTTATGAGCTCCTGTTGACTGTTGACATGAGTATTCGTCTCTTTGAGACTTCTTTTCAACTGATCCCATAAATGTTCAATAGGATTGAGATCGAGACTCATCGCTGGCCAAGGTAACACCGCAATATTGGCCTCAGAGAGTGCTCTCTGAGTGACTCGAGCTGTATGCGCACGAGCATTGTCTTGCATGAGAACAAAATTATTGCCCACTCTGTGTGAAAATGGGATGACGTGAGGTCTGAGTACCTGCTCGACGTAACTGGCAGCAGTTACTGCCCTTCATTTAAGATTACCAGCTCAGTTTTGTCAAACAAGCTTATGCCACCCCAAATCATTACACTTGGGCCGCCAAAACGATCGGTTCCATGCATACATGGTTCAGTAAAACGTTCTCCTTTCTTTCTCCAGACACGTACCCTTCGATCATCGCTAAAAAACTTGACCTTACACTCATCTGTAAAGAGTACAGTTCTCCAATCGTCCATAGTCCTGTCCAAATGCTCATGTGCGAACCTTAAACGTGCTGCCCGATGAGCTCTCGTCAACTTAAGACGGATAACACGCATTCTGGAACGTTGTCCGTCCTCATGAAGTCGATTCCGAATGGTTTGATCACTGACACGTGTGCCAGTTGATTGCCTTAACTGAGTTTGTAAGGTCCGGGCGGTCACGGTGCGGTCTCGGCGCGCAGTCAACTGGATGTACCGATCCTCTTGTGCAGTTGTTGCTCGAACTCTGCCTGACCCACGCCTTCTAGCCACACTACCTGTCTCCTGGAACCGTTCCCACACGTTTCGGATAGCCCGTCGTGACACACCAAGCCGATTTGCAACGGATCTTTGCGATTCGCCTTCTTGGAGCAAAACAACCGCTCTTGATGCAGTTTCCACGTCCATATGACGACGAGAACCTGACATTGTAATCAGGAATAATGACAGAATCAGAGACTATCGTTAAAAAACTGTGTTCAAAGTACTGCGTTTAAAACGAGACTGAAAACGCAAACGAATGGCCATTTGTGAAAAGGGTAATTTTAAGCACTTAACTTTTTCTGTGTACCCACTTGAGATCAACACAAAAATTAAACACTCAAAACATTCTTACGAACTCATAAACATGTCTACTAGAAGTTGAAATGCTTCATTTTGTCAATTATTACTTTGTAAGTTATTACTAAACACAATTTGAAACAATGTTGTGGTGGGCCCTATTTTGTTTTGAGTAGTTTAATTATAAAATCATCATAATAAAGTCCTTTACAGTGCCAAGCTCTAGCAGTATCAAATATATTTCAGAGCTCTGAATATTCAAGTTGAAATAAAAAAACAGGCACTGTTCATTCTCAGTGAAGACAATGAATTTAATATGAAGTATGTGAATAATATAGCTTGAATATCATTTAATTCGCATTTAATTCCGGTTGTATGTTAGTACTTAGAGGGCTTCTAGAACTGTTGTTGTGTAGATTATTTTATTACGAGCTCTCTTTTGGTCTAAAGTCTAAGTGGTAAAGGTGTAAACACTTGGTGCAATAATTAAATTTTAATGTTATCAATGTCGACCGGTGACGACACATTATTGACTTTATCACTTCTTCCACCTCATACAGTGGCGAAAGATACTTACGCAATACATAACTCGATGTATTCTACTTACAAAAACATCACATCACTTAATTCTGCCACCGAGTGTAAAGTAAGCCACTTCGTACACATCGCTACGCAAATCTTAGATTTGTACTCGACGATTTTAGTCATTCATTGTGGCTGCTACGTACGCTAGTTGCGTCGACGACATTCGAAATTTGTATAGCGGTAGTCGCTTGTAGACTAAAATCGTCGAGAAACGAAGATTTGCGTAGCCGTAGTGTACGAAGGCGCTTATACCTACATGGTACCTATTTATTTATGTAAGCAAATTAGTGAGTTGTTACCAAAATTTATGATATGTCAAAGATAATAAAATGATAAGCTGTGGTAATTAGATATTGTGTAGCTGTATTTATTTGATGTAATACTTGTAGATTATATTAAACCAATTATAAATATTTTTACAAGTAAAAACAGAGTTTCAATTGACCATATTCTCTTCATTAATTTAATACCTATACAAAATTTAGTAATTAAACAGTAACAAATTTCTTTTATAATTAAAAGTTGTATAATTTGATAAACATTTAATGACATTTTAATTTACATAGTAGGTATTTTGTAGAAAATATATTATAACTTAAATATCAAAACGAATGCACACGCCGCAGTACCAATGTATGTTAATCACTGAAATTGTTTTCGGAAATATGAATAGATTTTTGTCATTCAGGTATTATATTTTAAACAAATAGCCTCAGTTTTATACCAATCTTCATTATTGAATGTGCAATTTCGTTTTTATGATAGAAAAGGAAAAGATTATCACTCATGTCAATACAAAGTTTGGTCGGTCATACGTTTTTAAATGCATTACAAGTGTATTTTGAAGTCATTCTGCTAAATAACAAAAGTGCATATGAGCATATTTTATGATTGGAATGGCAGCTGGAAATATTTGAGCAAGATTGTTAAGAACTCTATGGGAAATTAAAGGTCAGCGTTTTTGGGTACCAAAGACTATTGTTGATCATTTGGTAGCTCCTTCTGTCAAAAGGCGCCAATTTGTGCAGTTCCGTGAAGCGGTGCTTACGCATAAGGCTAAACTGCTTCAGATTTTTACAACAAATAGGATTGCTTAAAAGCTTCGTATCAAACTCTAGTACTGGCGGCGGTGTGCTATCGCGGGGTTTACGCTGTGGACGACACGGCGAGCTTCTTGAGGTGCTCCATGAACACCTGCAGCGACACGTCGTCCGTCAGCACGGGGGCGCCACCGTCCTGGTCCAGAAGAATCGCGTTAAATAAAGGTAGGAATAATGTTATGGGAAAGGGTCATGACTCACTTAAAGCGAACAAAATCATAGACGAAGAAGTTGTTAAAAAAGCCTATAATATTGCAACATAGCGAAGCCTTTCGCAATAGACCCAATAATATGAGTATTTTACTTTCGATAAAATTATACATAATGTGATTAATTGTGTTTCTCTATAAGCGGAGTGGCGGGCGAAATAGAAGAAAAAAAATCAGCCTCCATTTGGGCTTTGCCCCAAGAGCATGATATAAGAAAAATTACTAAACTCTAAAAGAATGTTTATTTTGTCATAATATATCGTGCATTATTGAAATGTTTTGAGAAAGACATAACTCCACACATATTCACACTCGAGAAAAAAAACACAAAATCACAAAGAGGTAAAACCGCTTTAAGTACACAATACTACATAAATAAATTTAAAAGGTAAATATTTAATTTACGCACATATACAAAGCCAAATTATTTAAATTTAGTAAATCGCAATGATAGTTATAATAAAATAACGTGAAAATCACGTGTTTGAGTTAGTAGATAGATAATTAAGCAAGCTGTGTTGTCACGCCAAACAATAGGTTGGTAACGAAAACAGGTCAATTTTGATTGTTAGTATTATACCCAAATCCGATTTTCGTATGTAAAAAAGAGAGGAACACTACCGCTGATGGTATCGGCATCGCCTGGGTATCGCCAAAACATTGATGAAACAAAAAAAAACAAATCAAACCATGCTAGCATGGGTCATTCAAATCAAATCAATAAAACCATGCGAAAAACAACTAAGTTTATATTCGTGCGGAATCAAAATTATTTTTTATACATAAAACTTTGTATTATAAAAACATTCTTTAGTTAATTGAACATTCTTTAGTTTCATTCAATTAATGAAATGAGAATTTGAAGTATTTTAATGAGACCACACTGATTGTCTATGGGCAGTTGGCTATTTTTATCTCTCTCACTCGTACAAGTATACGAAGAGTTTGAGAGAGATACCCAACATCAGTCTGGCTTGAGTTAAACATCGAATATGACAACATGAGGCACGAAAATTGTGATAAAATAAGAGTAAAAAAGTATACTGACCCCTCCGTAGGCGTACATGTTGTTATGAGTCTGCGACGGGTTCACCTTAGACAGCAAGAAGCGGGCCTGAAACCAGAAAAATATAACACTTAGCATTTTTTACGCGTACATGACTGCTATAGCAGCACAGGGAACGACTGTTTCGTGTGTAATAACTCGTACCTACATAGATAGAAAACTAGAACCGATCAAATATCGAACTTCACATACCAAGGACATATTTGGCCTCTACCACACCGACGCAATCGCATGCGAATCCGAAACAACGAAATATCTGTCAGTCAGCAATTCGCATAATGCTGTGTCTCACTCTAATACAATCATGTCTATTATATGCGAGATGAAATGGCTGCGTCCTTGTCGGTACGGTTTCGCAGGCATACATTTTGCTTCTGCTATTTCCGACCATGATTCAATAGAAGGATGGGATATTACTCCGTTTTAAGTATCTTTGAATTTTCCAGTAGATCCACCCTAACAATACGAGATTCATTTGCGAAAAAATTGCAAACCCGCAAAAATTTCGTTCCGCAGTATTTTCGCAAAGATTCGCTTCCGCATGCGAACGCGTCAGTGTGCTAGAGGCGTTAACAATCCAAAATTACTTTAGATCTTCGGACCTTCCATTCAACATGAGCGCCAGCCAAGTAATTCTAATGAGCGGATCTGCACGCGCGGACGTCGACAAAAAAAACGAACGATTGCATTATTCGATTGGACACGCGCAAAACAAAGAAACGGTCTGCGTCGCCGGCCGATAACGAGCCAACATGTTGTGTCGGGCTGTGCTCACGGCGGTCGCCATCTCATGTACGTTCTCTCGTGAAGTAATCGGTCAGGGCTCGCCGCGCAATGGCCAGATAAAAGGTTCCACAATAATATAATATAAGCCTAGAAACGTCCCGCCAAAAGCAAAGGCCTCGCATCGGTATCACCTACATGGCCTAGCTTTCTGATGTTATCAAACAACCCAAAAGTCTGTGTGACAGCTATACCAGTGACACCTGTTTTGAGGCCATTTTTTTACAAATACGACAACTGTTTCTGTTCGTCTTCCGTCCAAAGTTTTTATATTTTAAACTGGCGACTAGCGCGCGACATAGTTTCAAAGTTAACACCTCCAGGATATTGGTGATAATCTTGCGACATTTTCAGATCTGATATGTGTTTTGTGGTTGAGTGGAATGCAAAGGGAAGACTTGGACGTAAACATGCTGAGGAAGTTGGAAAAGCACAATGTAAACATCGATGATATGAGCCGCGAGTGAGTACGTTTAGTTTTTTATCTTTTCTAATGCACTCTTTGGTTAATTTGTGCTATTGTGCGATTTTAGTTGCGAGTTAGTGAATGCTCCTGAGCTTGTTTTACTGTCAAAGTCTTGCAAAACTCGTATGTAGTTAGCGCTGTTTTTTTTCTGTAGTTAACGTAAGTAAATGGATAGTCAAGGAACAATGTTATGTAAGAGTTTGTTTATGATTACTTATTCCTTTACATCAGGTCCTTAAAACAACAATGTCTTGAATTACCAATAAACAAAGATAATGCACCAAAGAAAGGCACTAAAGACATTACTAATAACGAAGAAAACAAAACCTCCACTGAACACGCAAAATTGGACAGTAAGCTTTGGTTTAAATTTAAATATGTCATTGAACTATTCATTCAATTTAAAATAATTTACTTACATTATTTTCAGGCGAAAGACATATTAAAAAACTTCTTAAAAATGATTTGAAAAATATATTAAATAATTTCATTGATACAAAAGCGATCACAGCAACAGGTGATAAAACTCTTGACGATACGACGGTCAAAATAAAAAATGTGACTTCAAAAATTATAACAATCAGTCCAAAACCTGTAAATAACAACCACAACGATGAATTAAAGGAATTGCCTGTCTACGGCAGAGAGTTAACTGACAAGCTACTAAGTATGAAATATGGCAATGATCAACCCAATATCGAAAGCATCGTCAAATTTTGGCAATTGTTTGCATCTTCGACTACATCCTACAAAAGCCGTAGAAAGGAAGAAGAACCACCTGAACAAAAGCCCATAAAAACGAATCCAAATAAAAACCGATCAAAAGAAAAAGACTACATCAACACTTTAATTGCTGATTTTATAAATAAAAATATAGAGGTTACCACGGAGAAACCTACTACTACTGCTTCCGTTGATCTGAGAAAGATCTCGGATCAAATAGACAAGTTACTAAAATTATATCCTCAAGTTAATACCACTGTTCCATTTGGTACAAGAAACACTTTAAAAGACAATGATGGCGATGACAACATTGAAATAATTCAGGCAAAGCGTGATTTTAACAGCAAACCTAAAAAAATTACAATATCGGAGGGATTTGATAATTTTGCAAATAATAAAAATGATTTCAGTAAACATAAAAGCCCTGTTCAATCCTCTAAAAATATGGATTACTTTCCTGATAGAATTCAAGAGCACGATTCTAATTATAAACAAAATGAGCGTGAAAAAAGTTACCGATCATTAGAAGATAATAAAATGGATAACTCTCCAAGTCGACTAGTAGAAGGCAATGACGCACAGATAATGCAACGGTACCCAACGCTGGATGAAAATAATAGAGAAAATACGTTTCAAAAAACAATCCCGACACAAGATTCTATTGAAATGCTGCTGAGCTACGAAACCAAACACAAAAACAAAATTAAACACAGAATTCCAGAGCATGCTTTGGAGAATAGAGAAACAGAGATGGTGCAAAGTTACCGAGCAACAGATGGAAGCAAAATAACTTATAATCAAAATAACAACTTAAAAGATCTAGATATGGAATTACTGCAAGGATACAAAACCAAAGATAGACAAGAAATTAAAAAAATGCAAAATAAAATTCCAGATCGTGCTTTCGATGATAAAGAAACAGAAATGTCGCAAAATTATCAAACGATAGAAAGAGGCAATATTAATCCTTATCCAAATAACATCGCACAAAATGACGATATGGAGATGATGCAAAGATATCGAACCATCCCAGAAAATAATAAAAAATCAATCTTTTCTAATAGAATTCCTGTACGTGGTTCAAATGAAAAATATATGGACAACCCGCAAAAAATACAAATCAAGGACAGAAATAAAATTACTGCTCGATCGAATTGGATGCCAGTGCACAAATCACATAAAAACCTAGAGAAATTGCAAATCAGAACAGAAGAAAATAACATGGCCAATTTTCCAAATAATGTTGCCCAGTATACACCAGAGTCACAATCAAAGACTTTTGAAAACAGTCAAGTGTTAATAGGAGGCAATAAAATGATTTCCTCTACTAAACCACTTTCTATACGAGCTTTAGATGACAAACAAATTGTGATGCAACAAAGATATCAATCTGCGGAGGAAACCAAAATGGAAACTTTCACAAAAATAAATTCTGCACAGGTTTTGGATAACATGCCAAGGGACGCACGTCAAAGATATCGATCGGCTGCACGAAACGAAATGGCTGGTTACCCGAATGAACTTCCAGTACCAGCTTCGGAGAGACACCAAAGAGAGATGCTTAAAAGGTATCAAACGATAGAAAGGAACAAAATGCCCAGTTATCTCATTGAAGTCCCATTACAGGCCCCAGACAGTAAGCAGTGGGCGACATTTCAAAAGCATCAATCCTTATATATGCCAAATCAAGCCCCGACCTTAGATCCTACACTTGTCCCGAAAACAGAAATTACAAAAGCCACCAATGTTGACACCATAAAAAGAGAAGGAACCATGATAACTAAAGATTGTATTAAAGAAATAGCCGAAAATGTAAAAGCCATTGTATTAAAAGATTTACGTAAAGAGATAACAACAACTCCTGTAACTACATCACCGGTAACCACTACGACGGTTACATTAACCACATGTCCAAACAAAGACGAAAAGAAGAAAACAACAACGGATCCACCATTAAAAAGTACGTAAGTACTAAGTAGTAGTTAATCAACTACATCGTTGATTTTAAATAGGTACTTCGGACGAACTTTAGCATGCGTCATTCTTAAAAAAAAACAATCAATCATATACGTCCCACTGCTGGGCACTGGCCTCACCTCAACTATGAGATGGTGCGAGCCATACTCCACCACGCGGGCTCAGTGCGGATTGGTGGAGGGGTGTAGAGGGGGGTGTGGGTAAGGTAAGTGACCAACCTTACCGTCAGATGTTATTAAGCCGCCCGAGGGCCTCCGACCAGGCTTAACGACTAATATCTATCGATATTATCTTAAAAAATTAATTAATTAATTTCATACATCAATCTCTTTAAATTACAGGGCAAACGAGAGAGAATCCACCACAAAATAAGACTATAGAAGCAACTCAAGTCATGGCAAAGTTTATGGAACTCTTTGAGCAGTTCAAAGACATAAAAGAAAAAACAGAACAGGCCATCATTAAGAATAACGTCCCAAATAATTTGTCTAATCAAAATAATGCTCCATTAAATGCAAACCAGGTGGGTCCTGTTGTGGGGCGGGACCCCTATAGAGTCAAAAGACCTCCAGAAGACGCACCAGGGAGTCCATTTGCTTTACAAATGCCTGGATTAATAAATAAAAATGCAATAAAGAATGTCAACTTTATGCAAATGAGTCCTATGGTACTGAACGGTATGCCACTGACTCCACAAAGTTTTATCAGACAGCAATCAAAACCTATAACAATTCAGACTAATTCTGATGAGGTCCAACCATTAGGAATACCTCTTAACAAGCCTATCAAACTGATTCACCAGAATATAATTGTAACAACGACCCACCCTGAAACAATTTCACAAGGACACAAAAGAGACAAATGGGTTGAGAAATATGAACATAAGGATGGGGTAAACCGTAAAGAAAAATACAAACACGTTTTGATGCCCGCTGCATTCGCAGACGTAGAAACCACAAAGGACTTAATTAAAAAGCCTTACAAATCATACACATTAGACGATCCTGATAGATCGATTAAAGAAAAAAAATCATTCAATCCAAACCGATACGACAAATTACGTGAATTTAAACAGAAGTTCGAAGACGAGAGAGATTCTGGGCATACGATTTCTTATCATGGTAGGCAAGGAGAATTTAAAACTTTAAAATACGACCGACAACCTTACAAATCGGAATTCAAAGATTTTGAAAATCTTTACAAAAGCAAGTACAATCGAGAGCCTGATATAAAATCGAAATACAAAAGGCCCTATGACAGCTCGAGATATTCTAATCAGGATAACAAGAAGCATTCGACAGATGGCACTGGCATTTTAAACGTTGAATCAACTGACGATGTTAAAGGGATTGGAAGTGAATACAAGCACCACGGTGACAGAAGTTATGGAGTTATTTTGAGTAACAATCGTAATCGCGAACGTTTTCACGAAAAACTAGAAAGAGCGGACGATTTGGATAACAATGAAAGTGCAAAAATGGACACAGTAGCTTCGCGACACCAGCAGCCGTTGAACATGAAAGACCCAAGATTCGACGACACACATTTCACAAACTTCTTGAAAACTCAACAGAAGGTGAATGAAATGCTGGAGAAAATATTATCGGCTAAAACTATCCCATTGATGAGCGGCCCTCGAAGCGTTGAGACTACATAAATTCCATGTGACTATTATATATTGTCGGATTAGATTCTTTCAGACACGCATATTATGTCTCCTTCCAGGAGACTAATATACTAAGCATATAAATTAATTATAATTATTTGATAAGTCTGCATTATCATTTATAGTTCTACAATTATTTTGAATATTAAATGTATTGCTTTTAACCCATAACTTTTAAGCTCACTTAAAATTACACCTACATAATATTAAGCAAAATATTCATTTCTTGCCTTAGGTTCAGAGCAGGTGATTTCACTAAGCCTACGTTACGGATACGCGCGATCTCTACGCGTTTTCCATAGTAGACGTGCGTACGAGTGTATGGGTTTTAGAAGCTCATTTCACGAATAGTTCCCAGGGCTAACGTAAAGGAGGTACGTTACGTTACGTTAAGTAATTTCCAGGGAGATTATTCATTATCCCCTTATGAATCATAATATAAAACGGTTAAATTTTGATTGTATCGTATCACACGTCTATCAAATCAATTAATGTCATTTCTAATAGCACGATGTAACGAATATTTACTACTTCCTTCGAAAAAGCTCTTGAAACAATCTAAAACACTGGCTAGTTGACGCCATATTGAAGAAAAAAAAACGCATCTAGCGCCGCGGTGGTGAGCACTGAACTAATTTAACTAGACGGCTTTTGAACATTTAGAGTGCCCCAAATATTCAATTATAAAGTAAGACGAGTGATTGAAAGGCGTTGTTAAATTTAGCTGCGACATATATACGTGACGATTTACATTGAAACAAGTGTTCGCGCGTCACGTCACACTTGCGTCTTTGGACAAAACGTTTCAGAATCGCGATCTAAAAACGCATCTACTGTGTGTGCGTTCAAAATACAACATGTGCCTCAGCACTCACCTGTGAGCCGCCGTGCTCGGTGTCGATGTACCGCGGCACGGGGAAGCGACTCTGCAGGATCTCTTGCGCGTCGTCGATGGGCGCGCGTAGTAGCTGAGCGAAACTCTCGTACTCCGCCATGTCTTGGTAGCGAAGAGCGCGCCATTGGGCTATGGTCTGGAACAAAAAAAAAGGAAATACATAATACAAACGGATGAAGGAACCGATTTTTATCTAAGAGAATGGTATTAAAACAATGTCATTCAATGTTTATTTTTATACAATACTAGCGGACCCCGCAGACTTTGCACAGCACGTGGTTTATTTTTCTCACCGTTTAAACCTTCCCCTGAACTTCCACAAATAATTCAAAACAAAATTAGCCATACTCGCAGCCGTACTCGAGTTTTAGCAAGGCTAACAATCAGCAATTATTTTTTATATATAAGATTATCAGTGGACCTATAATATATTAAGCATGTTATTATTACACATATAAACCTTCCTCTTGAATCATTCTATTTATTAAAAACTGCATCAAAATCCGTTTAGTTTTATAGATCTAAGCATACATCCATAGAGAAAGACGCGGGAAGCGACTTTGCTTTGTAGGTAATATGTAGTGAAGATCGTTTGCTTGTTTTTTTTATTTTTTTAACTATATAAAACTTAAAGATGACTGCCAGACTGACTGACTGACATAGTGATCTATCAACGCAAAGCCCAAACCACTGGACGGCACGGGCTGAAATTTGACGAGGGAATAAAATGGGGGATGAAAGTTTGTATCAAACCTTGTCCATTTTAAACCGATCGGGCTGAGACTTTGCATGCACAAAGCTGATATGCCATAGGCATCCCCTAAGAGAAGAAGGTTTTGATAAATTCCACACTTAAGGGTTTAAAATATTGGTTGCAAGTTTTTATAAAACTCAGTGTCTAAAACTAAAGTCTACGCGAACGAATTCGCGGGCGGCTGCTAGTCATAAATAAAAGGTGGAAATGGAAGTCGGAAAAATTATTAAGGTAGGATAGTTAGGTGGTGTAAGAAGCCAAATGAAGGCCATTTGCTGACTTGGTCAGAATGGTCAATGGGACTTTATTGAGTGTGTGTCTACCGTCAAGGATCTGGAAGATCGTGTCCATGAGCAAGATGCAGTCGGGCTGGATGGACGAGGTGTCCAGCAGCACCGGCTGGGGCGGCCCGTCGAAACTGTATGAGTACAGGATCGGCTGGATCACGACTAAGCTTTCTCATCTAAAGGTATCCAGGGCCAGGGAATCCAATAAGTTAAAGCCCACTGCCGCTTAAACAAGGCACATAGCGCGAAGTGGGCTGGAAACTGATGCCTACTGATGCAGAAAAGTACTAGATTGGAGATAATTCGACCAAAAGTGCAGAGTTGAGTATCCACCGGTAAGATGGAGTGACAACCTTATAAAGTTCGCAGGAGTTAACCGGATGCAGGCCGCTGGTTACCGATCCACCTGGAAATTTTTGGGCTATGCTTATACGAAAGTGAACGTACCTCTCCATGGTAAATGAGGATCTGGAAGAACGTGTTCATGAGTAGATGCAGTCGGGCTGGATGGACGAGGTGTCTAGCAGCACCGGCTCGGGCGCGGCGGCCCGCTGAAGCTGTACGAGTATTTGATTGGCTGGATCACGACCAAGCTGTCTCAGCTTAAGGTATCCAGCGCCAGAGCAACTTAAATCACCAACTTTGCCCACTGCCACTTAAATTTACTGATTGTAATTTTAAGTGCCAGTGGGCAAGGCATATAGCGCGAAGTGGGCAGGGAACTGATGGCTGCTGAGGCAGTTCTAGATTGGAGATACTCGACCAAAAGCGCGGAGTTGGGTAACCACCGGTAAGATGGAGTGTCAACCTTATAAAGTTTGTAGGAATAAACTTGATGCAGGTTACCGATCGACCTGGTAATCTTTGGGGGGTCTATGCTTTTATCAAAGTGACCTTACCTCTCCGTGGTAAATGAGGATCTGGAAGAACGTGTCCATGAGCAGGATGCGGTCGGGCTGGATGGACGAAGTGTCCAGCAGCACCGGCTCGGGCGGCCCGCCGAAGCTGTACGAGTACAGGATTGGCTGGATCATGATGAGAGACTGGGTGAGGTCCTCGCGCATCAGCATGTGCCTGTGGGTGAAAATACGTGGTATACGTGGTTGTAAGTTATTATGAAACTAAGTTGAAAGGATAATACGAACGGGTGTATGCACGAGCCCGACACTTGTAAAAAGCCATTTATTTCTGTAAATAAACCCACAAAAATACATCTGTGGAAGATCCATAGCACGCATGATTATGTGCCCCACGTGTATTAAGGGGAGGAGGGCTGTCATTCTGAGATACAGGAATCCTCCTATTTCAGGCGATCACATACGAACGGAAGGTTTTGTGAGATCTTTCACGTCCCAACATATAAATTAACCCTACCACCACTTTGGGACAATTTGGGCCAGTGCTGAGAAGAAGCGGCGTAAGAAATTCAGTCATTATTGTCAATGCCTCTTTTCAAAATTGATTCACAATATTTGTTTACATACAAACATTTCCATATATCTTTGTCAATTATATAATCATTAATTTTATAGTATTTTTTTACAACTGTTTTAAATTAATCTAAAGGCAATAAAATTAAATAATGAGGTTATTTATTTAAAAAAAAAATGTATTCCTAAATCTACTCATAAATGGAGGTATGAAAAAGCTTTATTAATTTTAGGCTTCATAAAATTTTAAAAAGCCTACTACGTGGAACGGCAAGCCTACTTTTTTGTCTAGAGTTGAAGTTTTGACTATTTTTGGGAAATAAGTGTAAATTTTTTCGGACATATATTAGGTTTTCATAAATGTATTGTGAGTATTTAACTGAATGTTTATTCACTTCTTTAAACAATTCCCACACGGCTCGTTTCTGCAGTACGAAAATTGTTTCCATATCTGCAGCTGAGCGCCATAGTAAGATGCAGTATGACATGATACTATGAAAATAACTAAAATAAATTAGCCTTGCCGTTCAGCATAATATGCTGACCGGCTATAGCTCCGCTGCATATTATGCAGCGGAGCTGAGTCTTTTTGATAAAGTCACGATATGAGGACCTCATTGGAGCTTATCATTCAAAGTAATTCCCAAAAAGTTGTAATATATTTAGTAACTAGTGGTTCAACGCATTTAGTTTCGGTCGCGTTAAGCAATAAATTGTTAACGGTAAACCAATGAAGTACTTGTGAGAGAGAACTATTTACATCGTCAAACGATACACATTTTGACAAGAAAACTTCTCACTCTCTTTGTAACGATATATTAACCGTTTTGCACAAATAACATTTCTTGTCATTTCATTTAATTGCACTTTGCGGACTTCTACTGACCGACATGGTTCTAGACATTATGTTTATACAAACCAGAAAAAAAACATATTTTCTGTAACTTACCTATAGAACGTGGTCTCGTCGGGCGAGTTGTTGAAGACCTGCAGGAATTGCGAGCGACGCAGGTGGTACATGAACTGCGGGTACAGGCTGAAGTTCTCTGATAGACGGAAGCTGTTCGGATCGTCCTTGCCGTACTCGCCGAACTTCTGGCACTGTTGGAAGAAATGGTTGATAAGAAATATTATAGTAAGTTTGCAACGTGAATGCTCATCGCGATAAAACATAAACTAATAATCTTTATGATGACAAGTCAAGGGCGCGCATTCCATACAGGCAGTTAAGCAGTGCCTACCTCATCATTATGCCCATTTTATATTACAATATAGCTGCATAAACTAAGCTACAAAACAAAACCAATTATAAATATTTTTTGAACATATGTGAATAACTGTCGTCAATTTACACGCAGTAGTACCACGCGCTCAAGTGAAAACCGAAAATAATCAGGCAGTAGGCTTCCGAGTGATTGCTTGCTAGATACACGCACACATTTGAAATCCCGTCTCATACCTACAACGACACACATACAAATTAAAAACCCGAACAAATTAAAAATGACATATTGTTCATACAACTCAAGGTGACAGATGACATACGCATTTTAATCCCTTAAAGGCATGCATACAGAGTGACGTAGAATACTTCGGAGTCAATTTAAAACACAACTTATAACTTTAAACTTTTGGATTGAATTATGTTCAAATATTGATTTCAAATTGGTAAATCATGCTTTTATTTAAACCTTATTATTGTATTGACAAACTAATAAAATATTCAAAATTTGAGATAAAAACCTTTAAAAGAAGATCGTGTGTTTAGGCGGAAATAGAAAACGTCCCGCTATCTAGTATCGGGTTAATCGGGTAATTGAGCTAATAGAGCTACCCGATACTAGATGGCACGTCTGTAGCTGTTTCCTGCGCCTAGAATTTTCAAAGAATTTTCTTACTTTTATGAAATAAAACTTCACAAATGATTTATTTATATGATCAAAATAAATAATAATGTTATAATTTAAATACTAAGCATTTTCTTGTGAAATTAAGTTGCGCTAGTATGATTTTTTGTTTAAAAGTAATGCAAAAATTGTTTTTAAATAAATTTTTCGCCGGCCATTTTTTTTCTATGTAGTTGCTTTCGACTTCATCTTCGCGAGTGTTTAGAATATTGTAATTTACTCAAGATTCGGTTATTAGGTGCTTTCCAAGTGTAGGAATGTGTTTGTAAGTTTTTTTTTTGCATTCGAAACGATGGAGAAACTGCAGTGTACCGTTTGTGATGGCAATTCTAGTGTTTGTCTTGAAAAGTTACGCGTACAAAATAACAACGACTGTTCTCTAAGCCGCTATGGGTATCAGTCAAATGATATGTCATTATGTATTTATTCATTCATTTCCTTGATGCCTGTGGTGGTAAATTATATCATCAATTAAAGAACATAATTTGCACAGATCAAGAAAACTTGGTAAGTCATTTTTTGTTTTGATGGTGTTACGCCGTCATTTCCCAGAGCTGTTACTCAAAATTTGTATGTGCTTACTTAAATAAAAATTCAATGCGCGCCCCTGTGTCAAGTAAATAAATCAGAGAAATCAACTAAAATAGTAGTGCAATAATTCAAATTGACTAAATTATTATCATTTTTGAATGACGAAAAAAACGCGTGCTCCCGTCTCTTTTTGTATCATCGCCCTCAAATGGATTCACGTAGGTGACGCAAGTATCAAGATTCGTATCAATGCCAATGCGGTGGAGATCCTGTATCTTAGATCGCGGAGTATAAATAACACTCTCGCAAAAATTATCGGTTCATACTACAGACCAGGGGTCGGCAACCTTTTGGCATGCAAGAGCCACGAGGCGGCAAAATACAGGGTGTAAAAAAACCTTAACGAAGCCGAATACCACATATTTTACCAATTGTTACGATCATTTTTTTCCTTTACACCATACCTGGGAAGTTAACGGTTACTGAGATATTATTGATGGTTAAAGTTTGAAAAAAAATTTGATGATTTTTACAGAAATGACTTTTGGCCATTATAACTTAACTTTTTTCCAAAGAAACATGATACAAATTTTCACTAGTTCTTTCATAAAAAGCATCTAAATGGCACACTTCGCAATGAACAGCGCACACTCGAACCGAACCGCGTCGCGGCGGCGTAAAGCAACACGCCCCGCGGTGACTTTTCCGCGTGCGCGCTATACATTGCGGGTTAGAATTAAATTATTTTATTGATGTCAAAAAATAAAAGTTGTTTCCCAGCCAAAATTTCTTTTTCATACGATTTGGTTTGATGTACTGAACGCGTGGTTGACGGCTTCGTTAAGGTTTTTTTTACACCCTGTATACAAAAGACGGGCAGAACACTTTTGATGATTAACCCTAGAAGACTAATAACATACGGTCAGTGGTAAATTTACAGATTTGCCGCCCCTTTGACCTCTGCATCTCGATACCGGATAAATGATATAGGAATAAACAAGCGCAAAATCTACTAATTTCAGTGTGATGTCTGAGGACGCATATGGGAGGTTATGTCATGAATGTTAGCTATATTTGTTCGGTCGCTGGCCAAGAGAAGGGCGGTCTTGAGGCTCGATCCACACTATACGCCGTGTTATTATACGGTTAATCGCAGTTCGTTCATGCATTTATTTTGATATTTATTAGGTACTTACTAGTGGCCCCCCGCGTTTTCGTCCGCGTGGAATCCCTTTGTTTACTAAATCGCGGTCGAACTGGATAAAAAGTATCCTATGTCCGTTTCCTGGTTCTAAGCTACCTCTCCACCAATTTTCAGCCAAATCGGTTCATCCGTTCTTGAGTTATAAATAGTGTAAATAACACCACTTTCTTCTATATATTTATATATATATATATATATAATATATATATATTGCTATTGCAATTACAAAGCTTTCGCAGGCAGCGCGTTGCCGACCCCTGATCTAGACATATGGCATACCAGGCGGATCAGCATCCGGTCCAGCCAGCGCAGCACGTCGGGCCCGTCCTCGAGCTCGGCGCGGTACACCACGAGGCGCGCCATCACCACCGCCGCCGCTTCCTGGTCGAAGCCGGCCGCGATGTGGTGAAGGTTCACGGCTGCGTCGCCCCAGCTAGTGGAAGAACAATCATGATTACCTAAGAAGTGTACGAAAAATATGCAGTCCAACACTAGGTTCTCTTCAATCAGCGGTCGGTCTACAAACCTATACGAATTCTAGAGAAGAGCCAGAACACGCCACCCCCACATCTTATTTCCCTTACTTTGTGTTGCATACACATGATGGCCTTATACTCCATCCTTGTCAATAGATCTCTGGCGGGCCAGAGCTCGCCCGCGGGCCGTAGTTTGCTGTCCTTAATTATATCCTAACAAACTATGTCCACTACTTAACTGAGATATGACGCAATTAGTATTACAGTAAAAAAAAAGTTTGACTGGCTATAAAAAACTGAAGGGGAAAGTGGGGTCCCCTTAAAGGATAAAATTAAGCATAGTTTCGCATATTTTATGTGTACACTTTATGAAAACTCACACAGTATATTTCCTAATTTGTTCAAACATTGTGATTATTTGCAAGAATAAACACACAAACACATTAAAAAACTGACAAACTGGCGAGCTCTCGTGAGATCGGTATTCATAAACTCGCGAGATTTCGCCGGAGTCCTAACCTCGCGAGATTGCATTCCCTACCGTCAAAGTGTTCGACTAAATCATAAGGAAGCGAAAAACAGACTAACGACAGCCGTAGACACTAAAACCCACACCAGTGAGCTGCTAATCTGAAGCAGTAACGTTTCGTACGTATCTTCAGAGTTTAGCCAGTGCGCTCGCTCGCTCGGATATATACAGACTGGCTTTGTATAAATCCGATGTGGGGGGCTGATGTGGAACTTACTTCCTAGCTACAGTAGTGACACGCACGCGACGCTGGCCACTTGAATGCTGGTACTGCGTGATGAGCTGAACACAGCCGCGTCCGCCTTGGGGCACGGCAGCGTGTTGGTTCGCGACCTAGAAACAAAAAAATATGTTGAAAGGCACACTTTAATACACAAAGTGTATGCTTTAATAATAATAGTCCTCATGGCCGACTTCGGCCACGGTGGCCAAACTCAACAGAGATCAGCCAACTACGCAGGAGATATTATAGTGCGCAAGTGTGAGCGCAATTCACAGGTGCACTCACTGTACCATCACTCTCAAAGTTCGGTGAGGCGGCAATGCGACATGACCGGAGAGAGATCAGTCATTAAAAGATAAAAAGAAAGCATTAAACGTGCAACTAAGCTGATAAGCTCAATAAGAAATTGTTGGTACACCATTTACCTCAAAGAATATAGCCATAGTGGTGCTGGGTGTGAAGGTGCACATCTTCCACTGGCAGGTGTTGCCCATGCCCACCTCCTGGTCCGCCACGCTCGGCCCCTTCACATTCAGCGACACGCACGACCCGATAGCGCCCGATACTGGTAATGGAGAGAGATACACGTTTTAGCAGTTTTTCTTCTTCTTATCCACTATGGTGAGCGCGAGTGAAAAGGGGGTTTGTTTGTGCATATAAGTTATTTTATAAAAACATGATACTATCTTTATCTGCATTAGAGAAGTCTAATTCAACCCAGACTAAACACAAGAATATAACTAGTTAAAAACCGGTCAAGTGCAAGTTGGACTCGCGCACCGAGGGTTCCGTACAAACCTGTAGATAAGGAGTAGTAACTTTGAAATTTTCAAAATTGTCAAAAATATTTTTTTTTATGATAGGAAACTGAAAATTTACATCATCATCATCATCATATCAGCATGTTACAGTCCACTGCTGGACATAGGCCTCCCCCAAGGAGCGCCACTAAATTTTAAGATTCTAAGTATACTGGAAGTACCCTGTAGGTTTCGAATCCCGTGCGAGTTTCGAAAATTTGCGGAAATTTGCGGCCTAAATGGCTGTATCTTTTGATTGCGTTGGCTTAGAAGGTTGATTTTTCTACAGCTTCCAGGGACAGTAGACCTAAGTATCATATAGAAATTTCAGTTTGAAACCTCCACGAGTTCCTGAGAAAAACGGTCTTGACAGACGGACGGACAACAAAGTGATCTTATAAGGGTTCCGTTTTTTTCTTTTGAGGTACGGAACCCTAATAAAAAGCAGGAAATGTACTACTATTTTAAAACAGGAATACAATTTTACATTTATGTACTTACTTTTTAATTCCCGTGAACATTTGACCTCTAATGTGCCATTGAATGCCATTTTGTAATCTCCCTTTTGATCCTTGGCAAATACCCTTTGGAATGTTTGCTTGAAAAGCGAGGAATTAAATGAGTCACCCATTACCATGTGCCCACTGAAAGAAGCAAATAATTACTAAATAGTTGATTTGTATGCAAATTAATTATCATCTGTCAAGGAAATTGAATAATTATCTCACCCTGTTGAATTACAGCATTGCTTCATCTCCATTAAGCCAGTTTGATCCAAGGCACAAGAATAAATATCAACACAATGACCATTGGTGGCACTTCTAAGTGACAGAGCTTCGTAATGCTTGATAGCCTTCTTCATGTATTTAGCATTATCTTTATGTATATCATGATGGGAGCGGATAGGCTGCTTAAGCTCATCATTCACAACCTGACCGGGACCTTGGGAGCATGGCCCACCGAGGAACATCATTATTCTAGCACCAGTGTTAGGATAGGTTACTTCTAACAGACCCACAGCTAGTGAAAGAGCAACCCCACTGCTACGTAGAGGCCTTTTACCAACACCAAGGGGCCATGGATCCCTGCCCAGTTCACCGAGAAGATCAGTAAGTGCCATATCACATTGTTTTACAGGTTGCAGGAAACGGTGTGCAGGTGGAAGAGGGGCTGGTTGGCCCGGACGCTGCTGTGGGTTGGGGGCATTGACCCGCCCAATAGCCAGTTGCTCTTGAATCTGCTTGGCTGACAAATCTTTAGTTCCCTTGAAAACATAGCATTTTGATATTCCATCTGTGCCTGTAATGAAAGAAGATCATGGATAAATCACTATGTTGTCATCAATAGATAGATAGAAAATACTTTTATTGCAAATTTCTTGCGGAAACATTAAACGAAAAAATATTTTCAAACCATTAAGGTGGTCTTATTGCTTAATGCAGTAGGTAAGGTTTCAATGCAAAATAAATACAGAACTTACTCAGTTCATGTATTTGCACCATACGGCCAAAAGTAATGAGACCAACTAGAGCATTCTGTGGCATGAGACTCAGTGATGTCTGGAGGGAATCTTTCAGGGCTCCTAATTCTTCTTCATCCATGCAGGTGTCAACCACAAGTAAATAGATGGGGGGCATGGTTTGAGCACGAGTGATTGTGTACTCTATTGTTGAAAAGTTGGGGATCAATTCTGCTGGTTGGTGCTGTTCTGATATGGCTGCATATTGGGGTGGGAACTGAAATACAAAACATATTTATTGTGTTACAGATCTCCAGAGTAAAGTTTAATCTAATTCAAAAATAAGACAATGAAACAGATAACAAATTTTATTACAACTGTGTATGTGCTGTGCTTCTGTACACAGACAAAAAATGTTAACAGAAGGTACTTACAGGATTCCTTTGGAAACAGAAGTTGCAGACCCATAACTTGGCTCGATAGTCGACCTGGCACATTGGGTTCAATATCGCACGACAAGTATTACGAGTGCAAAGCACAGGTTCATACTGAATCGGCGGTAAATCTGGCCGCTCCTTCAAGGGTTGGTAGAGACAGGCCAATGGCACCACCAGTCGCGTCGCCTCGATTCTACTCGACGGCCATACGTTCCAAGTGAACCGTATGCCATCTCTATCTTCATTCTGCTGTATAAACTCCTCGTACGTCGCCATAACGTCGATCTACAAGCGAAACATTGAGAAAAACATTACATCTATTGAACCACCAGTTTTTCACAAATATACCGCCATGAACGTACCAAGAAGACATGTGACGAATAGGAGATAACCACACACGCAAAATAACACTGTCTAACTATGCACTCATTCAGTAATTAAGATATATAATTATTTTTTATTAAATTCATGCAGACTGGAGTGCCTGGCTGATTTGGCAATTGTCAAATTCAGACCAGCCCAAAGACTAAGAAGCTGTCAACTTCGCCACGTCATTTTAGAAAACGTAATCCATACCATATGATAGGCAATTTTAATTAATTTAAATAAATATATTTTTAAAGTAAATTAATAATCGTACATACATCGGTTATTTAATTTTAAAAATCAAATAAATTTCATAATTTCAAATTCAAGGTGTCCGTACTTTTGTCTGTGGAAGATCATAGCTAAATAGAAGAGAGCAAGGACAATGATAGCGCGTCGTTCTCCATGGTTCTTAAACAATGCGTTCCATTCCACTCAAACATAATTTAAACTTTTTTTGTTGTTGGCGTTTATTTAAAATATTATGATTAGGCTCATTGTGTAAATTAAGTCCGAACAAAATTTATTTAATAAAATTTGTCAAAAATAAAGCTAACTAAAATTTTTCACGTTTTTCATTCATGAAATTTGGGAATGTAATGTTAAAATTAACGCTACACTCGTAATGGAACGTTGTTGAATGAAGTATTTTTTTTATTTTTAGGACATAGTAAAATAAATTTCAACTATGGACATTATTTGTAAAATAAAATATCTTTAAATTATTCTAAAACGCATTTGCAAGGATTATATTTGTGCATTATTAATTAATGAGATGTCATTGCTTTGTTTCAAAAGTAGGAAGTTTACGCCAAAAAGTGCGACTGCGCACTGGCCAAATTAGTAGTGTGAAAGAAAATGGCGATCAGCGAAAGGCGTCCGGAGTTAACGTGATGAAAAACATTGTTCAAAGCTCAATTACATAGTGTTATAGTTATTAATTGTGTCAGATGTAGATTAATTAAGTGTTAATGAATAGTGATTGTGTATAAAAATGGCTGCGAATATGTATAGAGTCGGCGGTAAGTAACAATAATTGGTTATTTTTGTTGTAGCTTCGCCGGTTCACCGCCAGCCGACTAGCGGTGCTTTGCTTTGATTGTCGTACCTTCGTTAATTGCTCACATTAATTAGTTCGGTATTGTTTTATCCTTTAAATTCACTGAATCTCCAAGCAAATCGAGCACTTCAAAGCATTTTGAATGAGTGAAAAGGGATGTTTGGTGGCAAGTTACACTAAAACCAAATTTCGTCAAATAGGACATTAGCATTTGCATCTAGGTATCATTGTATCGGTTGCGTATCTGCGTGCGGGGTGCTTAGACATCAGCCGCAGTCAGTTATCTTGTAATGATACTGCATTTTCGTGTTTTTCTAAGAAGTTTAAACGTTTCTGACATGAGATTTTAGGTTATATTCGATGTTGTCAAAACATTTTCGTGTGGGACTTTGTTATTTTCTGGGGTGGAGATGAGGGATGCTTTGGAAGCAGTATCACGTGGCTATAGTAGAAGCAGGGTGATGAGCTGTGGTATATAAAAAATATTTGTGTGGTCGGTGCCACTGTTCTTTGGCGAGTAGTCGGCAGTGTTGTCGCGGTCTCCGCGGCACCGGGCGCCTAATGTAGCGTGCCGTGGTCCGCGCTCGGCGCGTCGAATGCTAATTAGCTCTTCCTTTTGGACAACTTCCTATATTGATGTGGATTACAAATGTTATCCTAGCTGTCCATTCTATCAAAACTATCATAATGTTGGAGTACTAACAGCTTTTGATAAGTTCAATTTATTTATGGTCAAGTTGCAGTTTCGGTTTTGACAAGTTAAGATTTTTTCGCTGACCTCAAAATGCTTGCATACATAATAGTCATACCTATCTCCGACAAATAAATACTTGACCTACATTCACTACCTTGAGTTTTTTCTTAAGCAATGAACTTTTGACTACATATGTATTTACTGAGACATAATATTGTGTTATTAAACAATACTTTTACTAAATTAATTAAATAATATCAAACCAAGTATCAAGAACACAGATTCAATTCTGGAGATATTAAAAGTCACTTTCTAATATTGTTTTCTACAAAAATTACATTACTTGATTAGCTGTAAATCAGTTGAATACTTGTAATTTATATTTTAAAAACTTAACAAAATCACTCATTCTTGCTCTTATCTGTTCAATAAACCAATTTAGTATTTTTACAGCCATGTAGCAAGATCATTGTTGTAAATTAATGTACAAAAAATCATCTCAGAAGTACATTACTAAAATACAAACTTAATGTAATTTATTTATTGTCAGCTTTAGATGAAAAAAAATGTAGGTAGTGTATACAAAATGTCATCTTATTGTGTTTCAAACAAACAAAGCATCAAAGTGACACAGTGACATCCTCAATTGGAATAATAGAAATTAGTATTGTTAAGATGAGCTATCAAGTTGAGTGAAGCTAATGGCCAATCTAGACTAGAGTATTAAATTAGATTGAGCATCTAGGGCACAAATAAATGCAGCATTCTTTATCCCTTTTGAATTCAGAGTCAAAATGCAATATTTTGATTCATGTATTATTTGTATTTATTTTATAATTTAAAAAAAAAAACATTTGTTGAAAACTGCACTTATTAAATCAACTGTCATGCAGTATTGAAAAAAAAAACAAAATTGATTGGTTTTCTTTTTACACATTTAGTGATTTGTTGATGTGTTGCTCAATGCTTTACTTTTAACCAAATTTGTCACAATGTCATAATAATGTATTACATTTCACATCATGGTAAATGTTAAATTTCTGAATACTACTTCATAAAATTCACAACAACCATTAAAGTTAAAGATTTTTTTATTATGTTTTTTTATTTATATGAAAAATATGTATTTTTTAACATGTTTATAATGACATTATCTGATTAGAACTTATCAGTTACAACGAAAACCTAGTTATTATTTGTGCTTATGCAGCAATGCAGCTTTGTTCTTATGTATTTAAGATGATTAATGTCATCATCAGTAAATGCCAGTCATGAAATCCTGCTACTAATAGTGTGGCCTTTACTGTGTGAAAGTAAGAGTTCACTGACCTGCTAGTGTAGGGTACCAGTTTATTGTCATATTGGTTTATGCAATAGCAACCAACCAGAATTTCGAAAACCCCTCATTAACTTTGAAAAATCATATGCATTTAATATTATTATATGTAATTCTACCAAATTGTTTTATTCATTGAAATGATACACTTTTTACGGATTATTTCGCGATTTATTTACATTTTGTTTTAACCTGACGTTTCGGACCCTTTTCAGCGTCCGTGGTCACAGGTAGACTAAGGTGTTAGTTGTCATTACATTATTAAGTTACGTTCCTATCCACACAAAATGAGCTAACAGTATCTTGAGGTCTTGCAGTGCGGGGTCGAGCTTGAGTCTCGGCCAAAACAGGATCCCAAGCTGGTGGAATTTTCCAACCATCTTCTCTATTAAAATTAGAGTGTCTTCTTATTTCAATAGCCTCACGGAGCATACGAGGAAGAAAACGGCGTTCTCTTGCGAGGACTTTTGGTTGGTCAAAGCGTATGAAGTGTTTGGGTTTATCTAACGCGTGTTCACACACTGCAGACTTTGTGTTCCGTTTATTCATGTAAGTACAGCAAAAGCAGATAATGCTACCCATTTTTGTACCAAAACCAAAGTCGTCGTATTTAAAGCACGTAAGATGCCGCACTGTTTACCTTGAAGTGCAGTCAGGGTAAATTGGTTCCATAGAGATGCAATTTGGATGTACAATTAAAAAAAAGACCAGACTTTGGAATTGAACTGATAGGGCTTAGTTTTTTGGCGTAGCAGGTAGCGTAACGTCTGTCGCCGGCCAAAGATAAGGCCAATGGAAACCATGGATTTATAATTATGTATGACACAGCGTGAGCGTTATCGCTTCGACGTCAGTGGATTTGGTTTGGTGGTGTTAGAGGGATGTTTGAAATGGAAGTTCTTTTTCGGAGCAACACTAAAACCCTTTGCCCTTCGTCCAATATGGTAAATAGTATTACTGTCTTTACTGTGATTATGAAGACTTTTTAACTTCAATGTAACGTGTTGTTTGTGTGTGCCCTACAAAGGGCCTAAAAGGTGTTGAAGTCTGTTGCGAGAAATGCCCGCTACTCAAGCATCTGAAATGGAACCAAGGCTTATGATCTAGGCAGTTTACATTTTTAAAGAAATAGTATGGGACCTCTTAACTTCAACCCCAGTAAACAGATAGAGGAACCTTTTCTATAGGAATTCGCTAAATAACCTTGATACTCTCATAATTAGGAAACAGGATTTAAAAAAAAATATAAGTTAGCATGTTCTCTATAGGCTCATTTCTCTGGTCTACCGAATGTCAGGTGCTTGGTTTTACCTCGCTCCGGTTTTCTTAAAAAGCATGAAATTCTCATAAGATTCGCACAGTAGATTCAATCATTCGCTCTCCGTTGATGACGTATCTGAGCTAAAATTACAACACTTACTTATTGACACGTTCCAAAAATATACCAAAGTCTTGGCAAAACTGAACGGGCGTTAACATCGGTATCAGCGGCATAATACCTCAACTTACACGCACGTAACAGTTAGATACAGCGCGGATACCTTAACAATCTTTGCTTACTGAGAAGCACATGTAGGTATACGGCACCATGCTTATCTGCTATGGTATTTAGACGAACAGTACTCCAATAATGTTCTTGCTAGGTCGCAGAGCACTCAAGGTTTTACGAGCTGACGCTCCGTTTCGTAGCGCCTCGTCCTTGATCTATTGTTTATTGGACGGATTATGTCGATATTCTGTTTGCTTTCATCCTTGTTCGATAAACTGCAGTGGTTATGTAGCAAAAGAACTAATCATCAGTACAATCGCTTCTTAAGTGGACTATTTTTCTCAAAAATTGTTACCTACGACAACCTAGTAATGTTAGGGTTTTTATTGTAAAACACGCTACGAGTTTGGCAAAACAGGTAATCGTAATGCTCTAGAAGTACTGACCATGATGCTACTCCCTTTTTGACCTATGGTGGATAAATTTACCTAGACAATCTTTGTGAATCAGAGATTTTAAACATTTTAAGGAACTTTATCGATAGCAAGTTATGGGCATCTACCTAAGATCATAAACTAAGCAGAGAAGATGTAGACGCATAAATTAAGGTATAGAATCGCTCCAACCCATTAGGCTTCAGACGACAACAATAGACCCACAAAAAGATTAATCGCCCAAAACTAACGTCAGTGTTCGGCCCAAAAGAAAGGCCCCTGTCGCTAAGCGTTATTTTGTGCGCGGATAACGGTAAAGAGGCGGCATTTACATTAGTCGTCATGTACGAGCCACCATAAGCATCGTAGGTACTGATACAAGCTATTCGTTCCGCGCCAGCAACTCGGACACTACTTCGTCTATGTTTTTATATGTATTTTGAGTCCCCGTAACTGCTTGCCGCAGACACCAGCATATTCCCTTATTAAAAGTTTTCTTACTCAACGTTTTGATGTTACGTAATTAGGCTACTTTAAGATCAATGGCGTCAACTGAGCCTCTGCGCATTATGCTTATGTTATAAATTAAAAGTAAAGAAACAATCTGAAATTAAACGTAGCATTTCGATTTGATTTAATTTCTATCAACGATCTTTTCATCACACATATTTCATCAGAATCAAAATTGAATTCCTCAAAATCATGTTTTCCCCCGTTATATTTTTTACTCAACTGCGGCGGCGGGTCATGTGTTGATCTACTTGTAGATGTAAGCATGTTACTAACCTAGGGGCCTCACTCTTAAGACCCGTCCGTAGTTATCGTAACACGATCATTGAATACTTTGACCATTGACACAGGTAGCAAAAAACGAACTTACACTAACCCTGCAAAAATTATCATATTTTTTTTAAAATGTATTTCTCTTTGTTCACAGATTGCGTCTATTTCGAGACGACGCCGAAGTCTCCTTACCAAATCCGACGGATAGAGGAGCTAAACAAAACCGCGTCGGGTAACGTGGAAGCGAAAGTCATGTGCTTCTACAGGCGGCGAGACCTGCCCAACCCCCTCATACAATTAGCTGATAAGCATCAATGTGAGTAACCATGTATCTTACCAGAATCTGCATACTCTTGGGACTCGGATCCTGAAACCCACAGTGGTTCCAAGACTTGGACGAGATAAACCCAAGGATATCCTCGGGTCTCTTTTTTAAATCAAAAATCTGTCATCTCTCTCATCTCTCATCAGCCTATATAAGTCCCACTGCTGGGCACAGGCCTTACCTCAACTATGAGGTGGTCCGAGCCATACTCCACCACGCGGGCTCAGTGCGGATTGGTGGAGGGCTGTGTGTAAGGTAAGTGACCAACCATACTGTCAGATGTTATTAGGCCCGAGGGCCTCTGACTAACGACTGACTTAACGACTAATATCTATCGATATTAACCGGGACCAACGGCTTAACGTGCCTTCCGAAGCATGGAGATGCTTGTAAATAGACGTCACTTAAATGGTCAGAATGGTCACCCATCCCTAACATGACCTCGCCTTAGGTTGCTTAACTTTCGGTATCACTATCAAAGTGCTGCAACCACTGCGCCACAAGCACCTCTCATCCGTGGATTTTAACCCACGACGAAAAAGAGTGGTGTTATAAGTTTGACCCCTATTCTGTTTGTGTGTCTGTCGGTGGCCTCGTAGATCCCGAATAGATGGATCGATTTCAGTGCGGTTTTTTTAACTCGAAATATAATTTAATCACGGTGGTTTTTAGTTATGGCTGGTATGAAGTGATTAGCTGAACAGTTTCTACAGAACTCTTCGATATTATTGTCAACGAAACACATTTTCCTTGTAAACGTATGTTATCATTAGCACTTGTTCCTATTAAATACTTTAATTATATTATTTTATTCATTTACCTTTTCGTAGTAAGAAGGTAAAAGGTAGTTAACACTCTAAATAATTGATACCAAATTAATCTCAAGTCTGAACTCTACATAAAGAAGTCCGTTATTGATTTTAGTAATAGAGCTTCGTCAGGCTAAGCTTAGACGGGCGTATTGGGCTGGTAACGAGTAGCGAGCAAACAGGCACGTTAATAATACTTTTGCAATCGCCCCTTGGTCACGTGGGCCCATGTGGTAATACGCGTGTTTGATTCTTTTCTATAAATAGCCCGATTATCCGTGAAAGCTGTTGCTAGGATTGCTCGCCGGGTGTCTGGACTGGAGCTAACATGGCCGTGTGTCAATACAACACATTCGTATGCCTGCCTAGTTTATACAAAAACATGCAGATTATATTCACTTGTCTGCCTAATTAACTGTCATAATTTTGAAAGGTCCGAATTCTAATTGAGCATATTTTGAGGCAACATAATTTTTGGCATATTTGAAGTCATTAAACAGCAAATATATCTATAAACAAAAATATTGAATTAGCTTGATTGTGATTGAAAATGTTTGAACCGAAAGTAGATTGGGGAACAACGTAATGCTCCTGATAATGACCGCGTCGTAAAGCGACTTTTGAATTCGATCCACCACCGATTCACCACCGCGATATACAGGCGAACAGCGAGTGCTCACGCGAGGCGGCCAAGAGCACCGAGTAAATGTTGCGCGTTGCCTCGAAACAAACATTAACGAGAGTCCTTCGACAAAATTATATAATTTTACATCTCACTGAACTATTTATTGATATTTTGATACTAAACTTGAACGCAAATGGGCATAACTTTAATATCGATTTTGAGATAATCGTTTTACCACGTAATCTTATTCAAATAAGCAAAATTGAAGTGTAAATAGTTAAATAATAAATTTATTATTAAATAATTTGTGCGAAACATGAAAATGATAGGCCGGGTTCCCACTATGCCGGACCGGCAGATCTGCCGGAGACCGGACACCGGACAGAGTGTTCAATTACACCGGATCCCACAATGTCCTCAATAATAATCCAACACGGCAGAAACGCTCGGTAAAAATGCTTAACCCAGGATAATGTGAATAGCTTTATAAAATTTGTACAGGCTAGTGCCTGCCTAGGCCTAGTGGCCTTCCGGTAATTTTAGCGGACCGGGAGATCTGCCTGTACGGCATAGCGGGAACCCGGCCATAGTAAACATTTTGTTGACCATCAGTGGAGCACAAATTGTACAGAGAATAAGGATATGCTTAATACATCTATGTATTAAGTAACTATATTTTTAGCATTGACAATGCAAATTACAATGTGAAATCAAAACACACGTAAAGAAAAAACGGAACCAAAACAAAGAAGTTGTTAGAAAACAAACATACTAAAAACTTTACTTTACACAACTACGACACAATAAAATGACTATCGATAAACCATCCAAATTATTTAGTTAATTAAATAAACAAAACCAGATTAGATGCTAGTAACTATCTAGTAATCTGTGATTTCGAGTTAAACAAAATACAACTAGCTAATAGAGCTGTTCTGTGCTATATACCACTAGCATAGCTTTGATATCATTCCCATAAACAAATAATCACGCTTATTATTATATGAACCAAGACATAAAAATGTATAGATACTGGACCGTTCTTAAAGCAACTTGTTATCATCCCCATGGCGCCATCACCATTATAATATTGTGATTTATGGACAGTGAGACATGTCGCAAAGTTATATTTATAGCCGTAAATTAATCAATATTTTGAATAGGGACTGAATTAGGAGTACAAACATTCGGGAGCCCCAGCTCCCCGGCCGTGGTAATGACCCTCAAGGCGCTGCGGTTTGTAGCTGTCATCGCTACGGAACGGTTCTGAGCACGGCGTAACTGTGTCAAACGGTCAGGCATACTTTTTTACCGAGTTGTTTATAGTCTTACTATGTTATCAAAACACACTTATAATTTTTTGGTGCTTATGCAAGCAATTGTTCATATCTTGTGATAGTATTCTACCGAAAGTTTCAAACATTTTGATTGACCGAGCTCGTTCAACTATTCGATTTTTTTAAAGCTTGCTATACCATTGATGTGTGTTCGTAACAATGTCTATGTTTGTATTAAATGCTATGAATTTAACACGTCTACTTACAATAAGGCTTCCAGCGGTCGGAGGTTTGTGGTGTGGTTCGTGTGGACTCGTAGTCTACCTTTTTAAAAACCCCATAAGCGCTACATCTTTGTGGATCAACAAAATTTAAACTCTGCTAGACTAAACCATTTGACACGCTTTTTTCTACTATGCTCTGCTGAGCTAACGAAAATCAAAGTAAAATTTTATTGAATATACAGCATGTTAGATGGAGCTTATTTAGAAGGTGCATTTTGCGCAGTGGTGGCGGTGCTTTGGTAGTGATACCAAAGTTAAGCATCCTTTGGCGCGGTCGTGTTTGGAATGGGTGACCGACAATTCAGATCAAATAATTGACGTCTATTTACAAGCTTTTTGATGATTTCTTCGTGCTTCGCAGGGCACGTCAAGCTGCTGGTCCAGGTTAATATCGATAAATATTAGTCGTGAAGCCTGGTCAGAGGCCCTCGGGAGGCTTAATAACATCTGACAATAAGAACGGTTGGTTGGTCACTTACCTTAAAATCAACCCCTGCACCAACCAATCTGCACTGGGCCGGAGCGGCGTGGTGGAGTATGGCTCGTACTAACTCATAGTTAAGGTTTGGCATGCGCCCAGCAGTGGGACGATGGACTGATGAGATAGAGCCTATTTCGTAGTTTTCTATAACTCTTACTTTGAACCAATTTTGGTAATCTCACCAAGTATTATTGTCATTTAATTGTATTTCAGACCGAAATCTCGTGTTTATCGCGAAATATATGTAGAACTGTTGCTAGTCCGTGCCTTGCTGTCTGGGACCTTTATGTATGTATTCGGAATATCGGTTGAATATCATTTATCCAAAGACGCACAGCAACGGCTATCAGAGGGTTGCTATATAAAGCCCGATTCGGGACAAAGATCGTGTGTTAATTCGGACCGCGTAGACCAAGGGGCGCGGCAGCCGGGGTTAGTAAACAATCATGGCCTCCTCCCGCTATACAATTCAGTAGCTAAATGGGAATGAAGAGTTACCTCGCCCGAATACCCCCGCCCCCCACCCCGACCCACTGTCTGCCACCGCGACGCCCACACGTCTTATGACGTACTCGCTGAAAAGGTCATACGTTTTTTTAAAACTCCATACTGATTTCTTTAATCCCGCCCGATACAATTATATACAACTTCAATGGTAAAACGGGCCATAAGTAAGACGCTATGACGGTTTTAGCGTGCGCTTAGCAATACACGTGCCTCAAAAAGTGACCGCAATGACCTCCTCTTACCAGACATTGTTGCCGTGATACGTACACAATGAGAAGCAATGTAACGTTACGCCAAAGAGGCCGACAGCTTTTAATTATATTTTTTTGCGTAAGTAAATAAAAATAGACCGAGAAACATCAATACTCCGTGACTTGTATTCTAAACTCCTTAACTAAATGCCCTGCCCCTCCCCTGTGACTGGGACCCCAGGCCCCGTATCGACCGTCGCGCCCTCATCTCGCAGGTACACGCAACGCAACAGTTATCCCGGTTTTAATTGTCGTCACGCGCTGATGACCCGGTCTGTCGACTTGCCATCATGTATGTGGCTTGAACCATCCAATCAGCAAGGAGACAGTACTCGCGACCCATGTAATGCAATATGCATCTTGAGAACTTTACTGTATCGTAATTAGGGGCGTCGGACTCTGTTAAATTTAGCTCGACAAAAGTCGAGAACTCGAGAAATCAAAAAGGAGTCTATGAAATTATAAGTAGTACTATGTATTTGCATTTGTTTTTAACAGGTGGCCTAGAATAACTGATGGCATTAAGAACTAATATTTATGAACAATTATGTTGTTCGGTAACCCTATGTTATTAATTGGTTCAGATAATTATGTAAACAATATTTTTACTACTTGAAGAGTCACAGCTTCTTATTATCCGTTTCCATCTTAAGAAAATAACAAAGGTTGATTGAACCCCTTACTGATTTTCTAAAATAAAAACGGATATTTCAACTGTTATTTATTTATATTATAACCGTAAAACATTTTTCGAGACTATGAGCATTCGAAACTATGAAGCAAACAAAAAATAATCGCAACAGCGTTTTGTAACTGTGCTGAATTTACCAATAGGCTTAGTAAACTAAAGCCAACTAGAGGGTTGATTTTAGGGGGCGACAAAATTAGGCCAAAATTGTTTTTTGTCTAAAAGATCATGAGTTCATAACACCATAATTTTCGAGCGCTCGCACACTAATTTGCACGGGTTTAAGTTAAAAATCATAAGTGGTAATTTTTGGGCGCTTGCTTTGGTTTCGGCGATTTTTACCATCCATAACGCATAGGTTAGATTTTTAGTTTAATTAGTCCGGAAGCCGAAAGTTACATTTCACGTCATACTGCCTGAATCTCAAGCCTTTCTTTGCTCTCGCATCAATAATTTCAGAAGTTTGTGAGGTCATATAACATCCCGAAAATTTCAAGCGTTCGCTTGGCGGCAAAATGTTAATAGCCTACGGGCGGCAAATTTGTAAATCCGACGCGTCCTACTACACTCCTCCTAATCCTACGCCACTATTATAGTGTCTGTAGTCAAAAAATTGACACTTTGCTTACTTCGCGCCACTACTTCAAGCTTTGTTGGTGTTTATCATCTGCAGTTTTTGTATCTTTATTAGTACGATTTTTTATTTACCAATTCATATTTTTTCTTCGAATTCGGCTACTAAATGCTTCTGCAGTGCTATTGCTTTTTTTCTGAATATTTGTAAAATACCTTTGATATTGTTATTTTAGAAGAAAATCCGGAATAAAATATGCAAAAACGTACGTAAACATAAATTTCACAACCCGAGAAATGAGCCTCGAGAATTCTCGAGACCCGAGAAACTCAAAAGTTCGAGAAATCATGAACTCTAATCGTAATATTTTTATGTCTGTCAATGTTAGCGAAACGAGCATGATTGCACAAGTGTGGCCAAAAAATTGATCGGCCGCTGCACCTGGCTATTGTAACTGTATTGTAGCACTGAAAGTAACTGAACAAGAAATAAAGAAATTCGAATTTAGGTACAGTGGCCAGCTACCCATCAGGCTACACATTTTTTTGCAAAATAACCCTTATTACAATGGTATAAGATACCGCAGTGTTTTTGTGACGTGCTGCATTTGATGTACGGTGGCCGTACATCAAATGTTTGTCCTTATTCCTCAGTTCGTCTCACAGTTACAATCTATGATCTGAGACACACTTTCTGTCGTTTTCGCTAATATGTGATTTTAATATTTTAATTACTATATTACTATACCTTATCATAATGTTACCCATGATCGTCTTAGATGTTATATCAAACGAAGTTGAATGCCAAAACTACTGGGCTCGACTGATAAAGAATAAGTATAAGAAAGTATAGAATTGGTATAAAATCTGTTTATGGGAAAATAAATGAAAGAAAAACTACTGATGAGGTATCGTTTTATAAACTTTCTCTTGCATAATCGATTGTGTAATGGTTGCTTACACGAGTTCATGCGATTACTGCAACATTGTTAAGGTTCTGCGTGCTTACATATAGCGGACAGAAAAAGTAAAAGCATCAACTGAAAATATGACGACAAAATGCAATATGTATTAGGTAAACAGCTGACTTGAGTTAATCAGCATGTCATATTATAGAATGTATATGACACGCTGATGATATTTGCAGACTTAACTTGAAATGCAAACATCTGTTCAATATTAAAGTTGCATCCAATGGTAAGATATCCGGATCCTTAAATAGTAACTACCTCAATCGCAATAACTTTTTGGTTAGATAAAATTGCTTTTTGATAAATAAATCATTTTGTTTAAATAGCTTCGACAGCTACAGGGGCCAATCTACCTAAGGGCTTTTTTGGATTTAAGCTCAGGGCCTAGTGCAACGGCGGGCCCCCGCCCCTGTTAAAAATAATGACAAATGAATCGTAATTAAGGCGTTAAGTGTAACAAAAAAAAAACCAGTCGTAAGGTTGGCAACCCAAATCGATCGATTTTTTCATTTCTTAAATCGTCCTAAAGCCAAACTCTAGAACACTGGAATCGC
Source organism: Pyrausta despicata (assembly GCA_963921415.1). Classification (NCBI taxonomy): domain Eukaryota; kingdom Metazoa; phylum Arthropoda; class Insecta; order Lepidoptera; family Crambidae; genus Pyrausta; species Pyrausta despicata. Next base: position 11,555,602 of record OY992860.1, on the reverse strand, counting down.
TTTTGTATTACTATGTCTGTGGCTTGGGGATTCACAAAGCTCAAAATTTGATTGCTTGCGCTTCCTTTAATATACTTTTTTGAACTTATGAGATATCACTGGATTAGACAAAGCTCAAAATATACTAAACTAACTTTTGTACCTTTTTGAGAGTTCATAAGCACAAGAATCTCGGGCGCTCGCTTCGCTCGCATACTGAAACATGCCCTACAAATAATTTTATCAGACGAGTTTTTTTCTTGAAGTACCTATACACTACATTATCATAGAGAAAGGGCCCCCCGAGTAGTTTTAGCCCAGGGCCCTACAAAGTCACAATTCGCCACTGGTCAACTAGGCAGAGTCATTTATGCAGTCAGAGAAGAGACTATCCGCTCCCTTTCCGCTTATCGCTCCGCACGTGAAACGTGTAACGGGCTTTATAGCTGTCCGGTATTAGTCGTCAAGCAAAAAGGCTGGTCGATAAATTTCGCAAATGTCTCCGCGTATGCTGCGTAATACAAGCTTCTTGTGCAAGCAATACTAACGATGGTGGTGTATTTATATAGATAAAGGATTTATATCATACTATTTCCTAGAAACATCTCAATATCAGTTAAATATCAGGATAAGAGATTTAATTATTAGTTTTATTTGATAGAACAAAAATAACCTAAATCTTGACAACAATATGTATTTTCTTTCCACCATTCGCCTAGTTGTTATAATAACCCATCCGGTATCAGAACACCTTATCAGTTGCTGTTACTATGTTAATATAACACATATCTTTAGTCTTACTATTATATCGTCGTTCAACAACATTAAAAAAACAGTTTTTTTCCATGGAAGTTATTGTGTGATACTTTCAGGGTGGTTGAAAGAATCGAAAATTTTCCTTTATTCACGTTCGTTTTAACAGGCTCCTTTTCAATGGATCCGTCGCTACTGGAAATAGTATTCATAAAGCATGTTAAACTACAACTACATGCTCTAATAACACATACGTTTAAACGGACCTATAAACGGATTGCTGCTTATTTTGTCAAATCTTTATTTTGTACTAGATCCGGAATACTGTACGAGGGTGAATCAAAAAATTCTTGGAATCAATATTAAAAAATGCAAAGATTTAAATAATAATATTTTATTTTTCTACATAATCTCCCTCCAATGCAATGCATTTAGAATAACGCGTTTCTAACTTCCTTATTCCTTGTGAAAAAAAAATATTTTCTTGACTCTCGAAAAAGTCCTCTACGGCAGCTATAACCGCGTCATTATCGTGAAATTTTGTTCCACGAATTTCCTCTTTTAATTTTGGAAATAAGTGAAAATCACTTGGGGTTAAGTCCGGAGAATATGGTGGGTGGTCAAGGAGATTGAAGCCAGCACAGCGGATTGCGTTGAGCGCAACTTCCGATCGATGAGCAGGAGCGTTATCTTGAAGGAACAACACGCCCAACGACAGTTTTCCACGACGTTTTTCTTTAATCGCTTCACACACTTTCGGGGTTAAATTTGCATACCTAATAGGGTCCAGTAATCGTCTGGCCTTTTGGCATGTAATCAATAAAAAGGATTCCTTCACTATCCCAGAACACAGAAGCCATAACTTTGCCAGCGGTAGGAGCAACTCGAAATTTCTTAATGGATGGAGAGGATGGTCGTTTCCAAGACATGCTTTGTCTTTTAGTTTCAGGATCAAAATGGTGGACCCACGTTTCATCCATGGTGACAAGACGACGGCAAAAATTATCCGAATCACGCTGGAACATTTCGAGATTACGCTTGGAAATTTCCAAACGTCGCTTTTTGTTTTCGTCGGTTAACATTCGTGGCACCCATCTTACAGACACTTTTTTGAACCCCAGTGAATCAATTAAAATGGATTGAACGCTACCAAAAGATATCTTTAGGATCTCAGCTATATGTTTTATAGTCATTCTTCTGTCTTCCAAAACCAGATTCTCAACCTTTTTGACATTTTCTTCTGTAACGGAGGTTGAAGGCCGCCCAGAACGCGGGTCATCTTTACAGCTTGATCTACCTCTTTTGAATTCAGCCACCCAGTACGCAACCGTAGAATAGGGTACAGCATCACCCCCTAATGTCTGCTGAATGTCCAAAAAAAAATCCTTCGTAGACATTTTTTTCAAACTGAGATATTTTATCACCGCACGTAACTCACTTTTATCCATAATTATGACTTTTTAGCAACTCGTTGCACAAAAAAATTTATTACATGCGAACGAACTGACAAAAACAAGTGACAGTCTGCATAAATATAGTGTGATAGACACTCTTTAATTTGAATATCGAACTTGATCCAAAAAGGTTTCATATATATGCACTTCTAAGATCTTTTTGATTCACCCTCGTATTATGTGAGAATTCGCTCCTAAAACTACATACGCTAATATCTTACACGTTTAAACGGATCTGTAAAACGGACGTTATATGTGAACGCGCCCTTAGTTGCAAGCTTTGCATAAAACTCATCCATACAGGAATGTCAAGCGATGAACGTCCAATACTGAGTAATCCACATTTGCACCAATCCGTGACATTTCGCACTTTCCATAACATAAGACGTTTTAGTCATAGTTCTCACCTACCATACAGTTGATAAGCACTTATTCTATTTATACATACTAAAGTTGGTAGATATAACAAATTTACATATTGCGACAACGTTATCGCTGTGGTACAGGTTACTGCCTGGCATGATAATGGCATTGCTTTTTCTGAAATTATTTCGCTTTTTGGCGATAACACCATCTTTCATGCTTTCTTCAATTAAGTTGGTCGCTCGTTCTGATGATAACGTAATGTTGTTGTAACCCAGGAGGATCCCTGGATTACAACATTACGTTTTTAGGCAATCCTCTGTTTTACCTGATTTATGTGTACCATTTCTTGATCACATCCAATGACCCACTAGTCTAGTTTATCGAAGAAAACTGGATGCTGAATTAGTAGGGTAAAGGACTGTGGGAGTCATTAGCACCATTCCCATAGGGGTTCTAATGGCCAGCACAAACAGCTTCGCGCTTCGGCGAACCGCACCGTTGCGCGGTCCTGGAGTGTGACGTCACCGTCGACGGCGTCGGTGGCTGCGCACGGGCAGCGGGCACGTGGGCTCTCGAAGGCCTCGGGCGCATCGAAAGTGAGACCACGGGAAGGGCGCGGGGGGACACCCACGGTCAACGAACCCGCACATCCAACCAATCCGCACTTAGTACAACACCGCATTGTTTTAACATCCCGTAGCTTACACTACCGCCGCTACACTAACGTCTCACTCATTGAAACGTTGGAACCGGACTCGATATTTGATCCGGATAACACATTCCTCGATTTGAACTGGTATTACACTCTGCGTTATAAAAGCTGCATTTCACACTGGATCCAACAGACTTGGTTGGCCAAATGCCTGTATTGATAAAATTATGAAAGCTGAAACGCTCTACCAAAAGTGTTAAAAGCTATTCAATTCAATTTTATTTCAACTTCATTATATATATTTAAAAAAACTGAAGTCTCGTCAATTTGAAAGAGAGGCCAAGCCAACTATACCTCTGTCGCGCATTCGCGATCCTCCGTCCTTTTGTGCTTTAGCTTGGAGAAATTTTTTCCATACCAAACCAACGCAACGTGGCAAGGGCAATTGTTTTTCGGTATACCAGCAAGATTCCCTCCGGGCGCTAACTTGACCACATAGGACCTTGTTAAAGTGAGCCGGCATCGTGTCATTACAGGGCGTGAATATTTAAACGGAGTCGGCGGGAACGGTCCGCGGTCCCGCACGCCCGGCTCCCGCGTTATAGGACTTCGGGGATTACCTTCGAAAAAGCCGCCATAGAACAACATTTCGCCGGAATAGAAGAGTTGGAGCCATGCAAACACTTGTAACGTGCTCTGAGCAATGATATTTCCATTCACACTTGCCAAGTTTACAATGTTTGTAAACAAACACGGCTTACAAACAATCGTGCCAGTTTGACTATCGGTTGTGCACTCGAGTTTCGTCCCATTGACTTAAGTAAACATTGTCAAATGTCATTGTAGGTTGAGATTTATGGGGGTGATGACGATCATGGATCCAATAACGATATCAGAAATCTTTGCCATGCCACGTGCTGTGCGATTGCGCATGATCTGATCCATTCTTTCTGAGACCTAGTGACTGTTACGCAATCAAGAGGGGTCATTTTGTCCGCGCCCAAAAGTCGCACCCGCGGAGTAGAGAACAGTCATATCCTATCGATTTGTTAAGATGGCGTGCGGGTGGTAGGGGGTGGTGGGGGGCAGGGTGGCTCGGCACGAGGGCGGCCGCAGCCTCCACGCGGCGCAGCGTGCAGCCTCGCTTGCACCTGCCGGTAACGCAACCGCGACACACTAGCGACATCGTTCGCGACGCATATGTAATGATGACACCGCCTTGCACAAATCCACCGAGATGACGCTCTAATGTAATACAAATAAACGGGATTTGACAAAAACGATGTGTGCTGTGCAACTCGTGTATGCAACACACCTGACTGATCGGTCAATGACTAGCTGACGGTTGACATCGTTAATCTCGCTTTAACGTAACAACATGGTGGAGAGTAAATAAATAACATCGGTTTGTCCGAGCTGACTCATTGCGGTCAACGGTCCATCCTCAATAGCCCCAAAAGCTTTGTGTCGAGTGGGTTTACAAAAATAATAATATTATTACAAAAAAGTAATACGGATACGTTACGCACACTTTTTACTGTTTTTTACTTCTACGATTCTTCTAAATTTTAGCCATTTAGTAACTCCAATGAATTATTTTTAATCGTAACCGTACGTAGTGTAGTCGAAGTTGGTATGTCAAAGAATGGCATACCTTGACTTGTACCAATGAATTATTTAAACAACACTGCACCATTATGACTTCTCCTAGGGTTAGTGTTAAATAATTAAACACTTCGGCCACCGAATTCGTTTTTATGAAGAAGCGCAACAGATTGTCTTCGAGAGCTGCAACTTGTAGGGTAGCCAAGTTTTATTTAACGTCGGAATAATATCCACATTTCAAAATCTCAAACCCGTGGTCTTGGGTTTGACCTGCTGTATAATATAGTTCCACTAAGTTTCTCTTGTATGCATTTTTCCAGGTGACCATTACAGGATTAACCCCAAAAAGAGTTTCAAGATAGTGGCTTATTCAAAAACTACCTTGAAATTTAAAGTAATACAAAGACTCCAATTAGTGTTATGTTTTACTACAAAATTATGAGTGACTATAGTGCATAAGATTTTCTTATCCTGTTCCCAATACTCCCACTGCCACACGGTCACTGCTTTTGCACACATTTTTTTCATAAACAAGACTAACAGGTAATTTCTTAAAATATATATCTTACATTATAATCTTATAATATCTTATTAGCACTGATAAAGTCGCGGTACCTCGCTTGTATTGTTATGATATTCACGACTTAGTATATTTGTAGCCCAAATTGTATTTGCATAAGGTCAGCCGTAGTTTGAGCAAGCATCGAGCCGTAGATAGAACAGCACTGTTATCTTCAAGGAAAACATAGCTAGGTATAATGTTAATACTGTAAGTCAGTATGTTTTCTGTTAAATAAATAAAATAAAAATAAAATAAAATACGCCGGTACATTTGATATAATTGTATGCTAACCGAGCTACTCTAGTAATGACGCCGGTGTATGAAGATTACAAATAAAATGTTGACGTAAGCTAATCGAAGTTGGGTGTGCTAGTTTCTATGTATGGGTATGATTGAAGGTGCGGCAGTATACCGTTTCTAATCCAATCAGCAGATTTTAAATAGATTATAATTCTTTTTCATTAGAAATCAACTTATTTTTTCAAAAGCACGTTTAAACAGAAGATCTAATTGTTCCTCCATTCGTTGCATTTGTGAATTGAGGAAATCGGAATTTTGTCGCTATCGGTAAATTTCACTTAATTTTACTAATTATTATGTGAAACTGTACAACCTGTTATGAACAAAGTTCACGGTTTCTAAATGCTGTTCAAAGAAACACTTGGATGACAAATCGCACTACTATTGTACTAACTATAGATGACGTGAAAGTCAGCGTTTAGTTTATGCTAGTTTAAAATAGTAGCAGCCAATATAACGTGTGCTAAAATTGCGTTTAAACTCTTCCACTTGCTGTTTGTAGATAAAGTTGAAAAAGTGTAAATACATTCGGTATCTGAAGGCCTACTACGAATGTCGTGGTAGAGCTACTGATACAATAACTGCTCCGGACCTTAATTGAGTATCCGGCATATTTAAAATCAAACTACAAACTGTAGTTGTAATGATAACATTTTCTTCATGAAACCATAAGGCCGATCCACTGAAGTGCATCAAGGGGAGCGGAGACTTTGTCTTGTTAGTTAACTTTCCTCCGTTTCTCTGCTCAGCTGAAAGGTTAGCGAGATATTATCATATTTAATATCAATATTAGAATATTAGAAATAAACCAACAAAAACTCTTCTAATACACTAAGTACCGCCTATAATTTATTTGAAATAGATGCCTCGTTTGGAAAATGAACTAATGCATTTGAATGACATCTGTAGTTAAAAATCAAAATAACAAGGGCCGTGAGCCCGCCTACTCTTAGGCCTCGTCTACCGAAGCGAATCGGAGAAACTCAGAAAAGAAAATCCCTACAATGTTAAATTAAAAATTTGACCGGTAGATTAACTTAAATGACGTTACGTCCACCTATAGTACACAATATTCACATTTTGTGATCACTAAAACTATAAGTTTATTTACTTATTTATTTTCTCCGATCGTAGAAAATCGCTTCGAGAACAGGAAGCCTTATCCCGGAAGTTTTATACTGGCCTGTCTTGTACCTATCTTTCTTTGCTAAGCAGTGTTTGTCAGTCGCCAAATTCACCATACATTGTAAATGGAACTTCCTCCATTTACCGTCAAGTTAAAATATAAAGAGTACTATTCTAATTATTGATAACTATTCTGATTCATATTGATAACTAATTTTAATGTAATGTAATGCAAAGACGATTACCGAAAGCCCAGAATACGACCAAGAAGCCATGTTTTAGTCCTAGTCCTACCTAGCCAGTTCTGTGATAAAAAAATGATTTTTCTTGTTACAGTGGCCCAGTCAGAAGACTCACCAGTTGCAATGAAACTCAAGAAAATATGCCTTAAGACGCCGGTAGGCGAAGAGCAGGCGGCACAAGCAGTTTTAGACCCTGCGTTAGGTGAGTTATTGAGATATTTTTGTTCGTTTCTTTCGCACAGTTTTAAGTAATTCTTTCTATTTACACGCCGGAGTTTTACAGTGGAACGTGTTTTAAGACATAATTATGTGTAAAACAAAAAATCCTTGGAGAGAACACAAAAGCTCATTTTCAAATGGTACCATTTTTGTCTAAAGTACCCACGACAGCACATCAAGGTTTAAAGTCGCGACATCTCACAATCTTGTAATTGCCCGATTATGCAATACAAAAAAGTAGCTTTATTTGCTGTCGTCTGTACGTAATGAAAAACCCTATGAAAATGGGCCTTACTGTCCTACACTAATCTCTTAAAGAGACCAGAGTTCTACTATGTTGCGTCTTTCTAAAATTGTTACCTACTTATGATTTTACATAAAATCAAAATTACCGCTCAGTGAGTATTGAATTCGTAGATGTGAGAAAATCTCTGGTATCCATCTTATGCTTCCTTGGATTTTATGGTTTTTCATGATTGGTTTATGTTTTGGTCGTTACCGTCGGGTGTTTTTCTATATTTTTTTTAATCATAAAATCAAAAATGATTGAAATGATACACTTTTTTAAATAAATAATAAATCGCGAAAACGTAAAAAAGTGTATCGTATAAATGTCTACTGTTCGCGTAAACAGAAGACACAAATATTCATAATTTGATCTAAGCAAGTTTGCGAGTTTTATTTATGTGTCTTGATTTACATGTTTAGGAACATTTCTTTGGAATATCGATATTTTAGTTATGAGAAAGAGTATTATTGATTGACATAATACTGCCCTTATGTGTGTAGACTGGAAAGTAACGATTAAGTTATTAACTGTAACTTACGTAATGTTTTATGGTGAAGAAAGCTTATAAGCTTGTGTGACGGGCTTTCTTTTAACCGGAGTATCTGCACGGATAGCTCTTGTACATAAGTCAAACGCATTTTTTAAATCAATGTTACAGAAAGATAAGCTGGTTTTTAGATTCGATCTGCGAGCCGACGACGTCATTACCCGGTTCCGTACGTCGTCGCCTCCTTGTGGACGTTGTGGCACTTGTAGCTTGTGAAGTTATTGTGCATGTATCGCATAAAGTTTCAACAGGCTTCAATGAGGTCAATTTTAATATTTTCTTCAAATGTATAACTTTGTTTGTATTGTCACCTTGTCTATTCACTTGGAATGGCCTCCACATTTGTGCTATGTGAGCTCTTTTTATTCTGGTATGTAATTTTTAAAATTAATTCATTCAATTATTAATTCATTTATATGCCTATCAAATATCCGACATCTTCGTTATAATGATTGAATTTGTGTTATTATTTCCCATCGTGGCACGCATGGAAGCCATGATGTCATCGATTTAATTGCGCCGACCACTTCATTACCTACCTATAAAGCGACATTTATTTTAGTCACCATGCCACCATGTAAGCTCGTATAGTTCTTTACAAGCGTTTCATCGATTTATGAAAGCTTTATGGCACCGTTATTATTTTACGCAACATTGTCGCTTGGATTCCATTCTCAATGTCAAGATTTATTTTACTGTCCTGTCAGATCCTTGTTTTATTGTCGCTTTATGGGTGTTTCAATCTTTGGGGCAAACTTTGGCCGCCAGAGTGGAGAGTTCATTGCGCGTGACGGTTGCATCACATTTCTGTATACATACCGGCTGCGTATGCACATAGCGCTGCTATATGAAGGGCTATACACATGTACGTTCGTGCAGGTCGTTAATGGTTGAACGTGGATCTGTTGTGTGGTACGCGGGTGGAATAACCTATAATTAGATGCGCGTACACCAATACTCAGTCGTGAAACTCGTAGATGTCTCGTTCCCTTCACATCCGTATAAATCTAAGATGTTTCGTGTTTTATTTTTCCGTAAAAATTGCCATTGATGAAAACTACGTCTTCGTATACGAATTAGAGAAGTATTCGTTTATTATGTAAATTCGTAACTACACATTTTTGTCATCAATTCTGCTTCATCAAAAATAGTTCCTGCGTTGATCCCACATCCGATCTTTTGTGAAATTATGCGTAAGAAATTCAAAAATTTTTCAATAAGGGCGATGTGTGTTTGTGATTCACATCACACATACTATATCGTCTAGTATATCATTTAATTTTTGATTCGGCTGTTGGTGTAGGCCTTGCGCGCCCTGTCTCCTTTTTTCCACTGCCCGTCAATCTTTACTATTAGAAATATCTGGTCAATAAAGAATAAAGCATAGGCACTTTATACCCGGTTTGCATAATTGCTTGTTGTAGTAATTAAACTATGTTTGTGTAACACAAGAAAGCGCTTTAAGATAAAAGCTCTTCTTGTATGTTCTCTTTAAATTGGGCCTGACAAATATACGTATGTTATTTGTAACCATCCACATGGGACTTACCTAAGCCAAAGAACTTTAGGATCCGGTAATATTGTCAACTAGTATTGTCAATGTTCCACCATGAGGTAAACTAGTGGTAACTGATAACAGGAGCAGCTTCTTGCTATGCACCTCTTCCTTATAGAATACATTAACACATACTATACATTACAAAGCGTGTCCACGAAGTCTTAATTGTACAGCTTTCTTTCATTCGTTCCATTTATTTTTGTTAATGATATTAACGAACCATATGCAAGCGCAGGTGCATTTTAGTTTGCAATGCAATAACGAATATGTTATGTATTGGTACATGGAATTGTTATAGGTAGTGTCTGGTGTATCGAAAGCACATAGACTGAATAGACTTGCTACCTAGACTATGTACAGAAACAAATTGGAGCCGTACAAAGAGGGGGTTATGTGGGGGCACCCGCGTATCGGGCGGCGTGATAAGTGACGACTATCCGTCAATGTGTTGCATAGGCAAGCGCATGTGAGGCGGTGGTGTATCGGACAATAGCGGCTTGTCGATGCAGTTTCGGCGGCCGGCGGCGGACGCGGGGCCGGCGGGCGGCGGCGGCGTCGGCGGCTTGTGTTTCTCCGACGTGCGTGGCGTGGCACTGCAGCTCTCCTCCACGGACGGTAATTTGATTGGGCCCGAGCTGTCACCTATGCGCCACAGTCGCCCGGCCGTCGCTCGCCGGCTATCGATTAGAGCCCCCGCCCCTGCCCCCGCGCCGCCCGCGAACCGGATCTCGTCACGCCGCCATTGTGTACCCGCGACGCTTAAACGCATTCGTTTCTCCCGATGCGAAAACGACGCATTCCTTCCGCGCGCCCGCCCGCCCCGCCCCGGCCGGCCGCCGCACGCCGCACGCTGCACCGCGCTACAGGACACGCGGCCCTCTCATTACGCCTCACCACATTACCGTGGCTCCGGGGCCAAGCTTCGACACCCAGCACCGCAAACAATCCGCACTTGACACCCATCAATAAAACCGAACACATAATAAACTCTGTTATCATTTATTCCTAACAAAACGTATGCATCATATCATAATCCAGATTCCAGCATCGTTTATGGCGATTACTTCAGGAAAATCGTACTTATCTCAACAGTAGCAAGGTTTATAATCGCTTGTTGACCAACTAAAGGGAAATAAACGTTAATTTTGCTTATTTTAACAACGTCGTTCTGGTAGCAGCAAGGCTAAGGTACATACATATTTATAACGAAAGCTACAATAATTGGTTAGTAAATAACAAACGCAAATAAACGAACTGCCGTTGTTTTACTTATGCTGCGCTTGCGCAACCTGTTCCTGATATCTTTGTATTTAGCGAATATGACTGATTGTCTATCGGACAAGATGTTTTAAGCTATGTTGTTCCCCCGAACCTTGACTTTGACTATGAATAACATCTTGGATCTGTCATTGAACTGCTTGATCCGAATCGATTGCGAAAGAACGATTGATAACTTTTGCAATTTGTCGAATGAATATGACAGATTATATATCGATGATCGTCTTTGTGTGGGAAGATTGTTCACGATTTCGGTATCTTTGTGCATTTAGAAATTAAATACAATGTGGCAAACGGTACCGAAAACGACGGACCGCCTGCTGTATGTAGCCTTATCCTATCGAAACAAATGTAAATTATCACGAAAAACGTGATCATCTCATTAAGGGTAATATCACAAAATTTTGACAGCTAAGCACTTTTTTGGATCGTAGGAATTACGAAATTACTTAATTTGTATGTACTTGCGTAACTCCTACTTTGTAACGGCTTCCAAATATCGATTTATCCTTTGAAATAAAAGTTTACGGCAAAAAACTGCTGAGCTGTCAAAATGTTGTACTCTAAGCGGTGAAGTTTTGATGATGAGATGCATGATGATTGAGAATTGGGCTTTATTTTGTTATCAGCATCACGACCATGTTGAAAGCACACTGCATTTACCTTTATAGACGCTGCACAGAGCTTTGGTGCACTTTACAAGGGGATAGAGCAGCACAAAGACAAAGCAATTTGTGTGGAAAGCAGTTTGTCCATGAATTCCATGATCCATTAGTGCGTAACAATATACCCAATTGACAACCTATAAACTCGAAGTATGGGTGTAGAGAATTGGTGTGATTGTTGTGAAATATTTATTTTATTTAATAAGGGCATGTCACGGGACAAAAGCAAAGTCTACAAGTTGGGTGAATTGTATGTATGTGTCAACTTTATCCTTTACTCTACATTAAGTTATACGAACCCAAAAATTGCCAGCTGGATATCGTTTTTATGACTTCTCTGAATGTCTTTACACCTGTCTATCAGCGAACTGTGTCGTAATTATCTAAAGATTTCATATTTTCACATAATATTTCTAGAAAAGGCTAGAAGACTTGCGCAACCCAGCAGCTTTTCTTTTTCAAAATATGTAATAAAGTCACTGTTTCAGTAAACCACTATGTCACTGAACGTAAAGTCAGTTCCTGGCGCGGTTAAAATAGGGTTCTATCTTTTTAAAGGACGCTGCTGGATAGAAGTAATAGTAATAGGGTGTTTAAAAATTACATTGATAAAATATTTTAGAGATAAGAGTGGTCAACTCAACAAAGTCTTTTCATCCTCTTTTGAGGAAAATTCCGATGAATACTTCCGAATATTTCAGCTTAATTCAGTTCAGCATTGTTTTAATATTAAATAAACAACTGCGCAATCGTTAAAGTGTTTTTGCACTTTTTTTAAAAGAAACTACTGTTTCAGTAAACCACTATGTCACTGAACGTAAAGTCAGTTCCTGGCGCGGTTAAAATAGGGTTCTATCTTTTTAAAGGACGCTGCTGGATAGAAGTAATAGTAATAGGGTGTTTAAAAATTACATTGATAAAATATTTTAGAGATAAGAGTGGTCAACTCAACAAAGTCTTTTCATCCTCTTTTGAGGAAAATTCCGATGAATACTTCCGAATATTTCAGCTTAATTCAGTTCAGCATTGTTTTAATATTAAATAAACAACTGCGCAATCGTTAAAGTGTTTTTGCACTTTTTTTAAAAGAAACTACAAACCGAATAATTTCGTTTTATATGCTAATGTAAACAAAGTTCATAGAGTAATAAGGTGTCAATAAACCATAATATGCGGCGATAAATATTTGATAAACGCGGGGCACCGCAGAGTATAAAACCAACGATATTATGGCAGCAAAATATTTTGCGTTTCAATCCTGTCCGGAGAGACGCGGGGGACCCGCACTTGTTGCTCGATTTCACAAAATAATATTCAAATCAATATGAAATATTGAACATCAATCCAGTTTTTTACCTTAACGAACAATCCACTCCATCTAGAGTTTATCAAATCGACGCTTTACAGTATGTAGAGCCCGGCCTTTGTAATTCGTACAACAAGTAAGTTTGTGCTGAAATTCGGCCATTATAAAAAAAATGAAAAATAAATTGTTACTTCTATTATTAAATAAATAGTACTAATATATAACCTTGGCATCTTCTCTTTTATTGTTAGTGTTTCGTTTACAAAGTTTTCCACTAGCAAAGCGGGGATCGAGAGCAGCGAGAGTTTGGTGTAAGTGAGTGAGTGACATTAGCAGGAAGAGCGCTTGGACCCCTAGCTTTACAAAATTTACATCGCATAGTTGTTAATGAGCTCGCTTTAGTTTATTAAATGTATGAAATGACTTTCGCAGCATAGAGCCGGTCAAGAAATAGCGAACGCGATTTTGTAACTTTGTCTAGAGCCTCTGGTCTTCATATTTATAACTATTTATCATAATTATTTATTAGGCTATAGAGCCAAGATTTATAACTTATACGAGGGCGTTTTGATAACTCCATGACTTTCAGGCTGAATAGAAACTTTTTTTATTTTTAATGATATTTTCTTAAAAGTAATATTTTTGCGAACCTAAAATAATTCTATTTTCAAATATGGCGCGAAAACAATATTTAATAACAAAAGAAGTTTGGCGGCTGTGAAGGTGTTCTTCGAAAATGGAGAAATCCGAGTTTCGAGTCTTGATTAAACACTATTTTTTACGCGGGAAAACCATTAAGCAGACCGAAGACAAGTTGAAAAAATATTACGGGGATTCCGCGCCGTCTCATGGAATGGTACATAAATGGTTTACTGAGTTTCGTTGTGGACGTATTACAACCAATGATGCCGAGCGCCCAGGAAGGCCGATTGAGGTAACCACTGAGGACATTGTTAACAAAATCCACGATATTGTTTTGGCTGACCGTCGAGTAAAGATACGCGAGTTAGCTGAGGCTGTGCACATCTCAACTGAACGAGTTTTTCATATTTTGCACGATATTTTGGGAATGAAAAAACTTTCTGCAAGATGGGTGCCGCGCTTACTGACAGTCGACCAAAAGCGAAAACGCGTGACTACTTCTGAGGCATGTCTGGCTATGTATAATCGCAATCCAAGTGAATTTTTGCGTCGGTACGTAACCGTGGATGAAACGTGGGTCCACCATTATACGCAAGAGACTAAACAACAGTCAAAGCAGTGGACTTCTACCGGCGAACGTGCACCAAAGAAGGCAAAAACGGTATGTTCGGCTGGTAAAGTGATGGCAACAGTATTTTGGGACAGTCAAGGGGTTATTTTCATCGATTTCTTGGAGAAAGGCAAGACAATAACCGGTGCTTACTATGCTGCATTGCTGGAAAGATTTAATGAAGAGTTGATGAAGAAACGACCGCATCTAGCAAAGAAAAAAGTTCTATTTCATCAGGATAATGCTCCGGCCCACTCGTCTGCAGTCGCGACTTCAAAACTTGTCGAATTAGGATACGAATTATTGCCGCACCCTCCATATTCACCAGATTTAGCCCCCTGTGACTTCATTCTCTTCCCAAACATGAAGAAATGGCTTGCTGGGCAAAGATTTTCATCCAATGAAGAGGTGATAGCTGCAACCGAGGCCTATTTTGCAGGCTTTGACAAAAAGTATTTTTTGGATGGGTTGAAGAGATTGGAGCATCGCTGGAAAAAGAGTGTAGAGTTGAAAGGAGAGTATGTAGAAAAATAAAATGTTTTTGTACACAAAATATATGTTTTTCTTTTCAAAGTCATGGACTTATCAAACCGCCCTAGTATAAATAAACGAACATGATTGCTTGGGCTAAATTTTAAATAGATCAGATATTTTAAAACTAAAGAAATTTATCTATGTCTGAGACAACGCCCTGACTTGTGATTAATCTGTGTGACGTTCAGTCACTCAATTATGATAAACCATATTCATTTGACACATCCATGAAATAAAAATTATATGGCTTTGCATCGATAGATTGATACTGTGTGTAATGGTCGTAATTGTTTTTCTAAGTTTTTTTACTCACGCGAGCAACCATATACACTCAACGCTTACGCTACCATGTTGTACCATTCCATTTAGATGTCTTGCGTAAAATATTTAATTTATGTATTATATTTATGTATGGTTTAAAAGCACAAAGCTCACGCTTTACGTTACCACTAATATTAAAAGATAATTCAGTGTAATTTCTTTGCTACAATAATAAACCACAGTAACGAAAAGTTTAACCTTATCAGGCACTTATCACAAGTTGTATGCGTCTCCGCCTATTGCATTCATTGTTTTTACAACACTATGGACACCATGTCTGAATAAGCTGCTCAAGTTGTTGCTGCTTTGCAGCAAGGATTGACTCGAGCGTGTTGTTACAGCTCTTCAGCTTCATTAGAGCAATTTTGCTGTATCCAGAGTCTATATAAGATTCCGGGCGACCGGTGCCTTTAGTCGGAGACCAAGAATCAGCCAACACCGTTCTACATCAGGAAAAGATGACCGATTCATTATCTCCACTTAATTGC
Organism: Pyrausta despicata; assembly: GCA_963921415.1. Lineage (NCBI taxonomy): Eukaryota > Metazoa > Arthropoda > Insecta > Lepidoptera > Crambidae > Pyrausta > Pyrausta despicata. The sequence goes on along the minus strand of OY992860.1, from coordinate 11,540,107 downwards.
AAAATCGACACCTCACCACTGTTAATGTTCAGCTGGATCTGAGACCTGTTCGAGGGATAACTGTCAATAAGTGGTCAGCAAGAAGACATCTTCTAGAAGCGGCGGTCCGTTTTACTTACCGATGAGTGCCAAAAGTCCAAGTCCAAGTCCAGGGGAATGATTTTCATAGTGCTTTTTAGCTGAAACAGTGGCTAACAGCAACGCCTCATACATGATATAGGCCTCATACATGACATAGGTATTTCTTAGGAAGGAAATACCGACTTTCGTTTTCGTGCCTGGGGGAGGCAGACGAGTAGTGCTGACAGCTAATCGGTACACCGACATTCTCCTGGAACACGTTGTGTATTACGAATGATTTGTTGGCGAAGACCTCGTTACAATGCAGGAAAATGTACACACGTGCACACGTTGCGTTTTACTCAATAGTTTTTGGACGAAGTAGGAATACGAATCTCATTGGGCACTCATAATATGATCTCAAGAATCCGGGCCAGAAATCAAGCCCCTTCGATCGTGGAGCAGCTGAAGGCGGCGTTACTAAACGACTAGGACGAAATTCCGCAAGCGACGATGAATAAGCTTGTTCGTTCAATGAAAAACCGACTCCGAACTGTAATCAGGGATAGAGATAGAGCTCTATCTATATAGCTTAAAAAAAATATTGTAAAAAAAAAATATATTAAAATTACCAACAGATATCGCGTTTTCCTAAATTCCCGATTTGCTACTACTTTGGTTCGATTGACATGATTAAAATAAACTCTTAATAATGTAAATTAATTATGGTATTGATTGAATGCTGGAAAGACACGCTTTCAGATAATGTATGATTTGTTTCAAGACAAAAATCAAATTTATATGCGCGCTTGCACATTGAATCGATTTGGTTGCCCTCGAGTGTAGTTGTTCAGATTTTGACTTACTCTTTCAAGAGTTGTCTACCTACCTATAACTAAATAATTTAAGCGACCTGAGACCCTAGACAAATCACAAATCTAGGATACTCGGAAAAGATATTCGCCTTCGCTACATTGTCACTTGACTTTGCGAAAGCTTATGTCATTTTCATATCCGTAGCGATCGCGATTTTCGTCATCGCCTATGCAATGTTACTTTTTCTGCGGGCCCTAGAGGTCGATTCTCATACAATGGATGGATCGATTACCACTCGAACGAAACGTGTCTGCTAACTAGTTGTAACTGCTGACTAGTCGAAGTTTAAAATTCGTATACCAATTATTTTGTAGCTGTTATGAAATGCACCTAAACTGAGCTAAGCTAGCTTCATACGAATTCCCGTGAAAAACGTATGAATGCATGAGAATCTTTCCCCTGGTCACAATTCTTTACGTCTTCTTGAAATAAAAACCAAAGATAACAGCTATTTAGAATTGTTAAGTTTGACCTCTTTAATCTTTAATATCAATTCGAATCCGATTTATGGCTGAATATTGTTTTGAATTCATGAAAAACTATAGGTTCAGCCGGCAGGGTCACGACCGCCATAGCAAAGTCGTCTCTAATACAACTGCATAATAATAAAGATCTTCTATGGAATGTTATTTGAATTGTTGTCATATTTACGTAGATATTCAAGATCGTAATTTTGCTCGCGATTACAAGAAACTTATTTTCAATAATCTGGACCGTCGTCGTCGTATTATGTAGAATTTGAATGTTTGACCTCATGCTTGTTCTATTGATTTTACTTGCTAAAATATCTCGTAACCCATATGTTATAGAATCTTTTGGTTTCATCAATCCTCCGCTAATTCCTATAGTAGTAGCCGGAAAAACACTTCTTTCTTCTTAACAAAAATCAATAAGCTAGAGATTAAAAGTATAATATGAAGCAATCAATTTGATGACATCACTTGTTTAATATTTCATATAAAAGTTACAATGTTTTAAAGTAATTTGTGCTCGATCATCTTAACCTCTAACTCATGTGCCAAAATAATGATTTTAAATTATTGATTCAGTCCAGTTTCAATTTTGCGCTATTATACCTGCCCGCGTGTAATTAATTCGATCAAGCATCTTAGAATTTCTTAATATAATTTATTCATAAGGTTTAGTATGGATGTTTGTTCATTCAATGCTTTCTAATTCAAAGATCTTCAAGGTTCACATTAGCAGTCGAGCATTTAGCTGTTAGTAACAATTACCTTCTAGTAGAAAGACATTGTTTCTGTGGTTTTTGCTCATATCCTTGTCGACACCACCACCACCGGCATCTTTGTTAGTAATAAAATTTAACCATTAAAGATATCCATCTTATAATCTTCAGTTGATTGACATTGATTGAACTGTTAGAAACGTAATGACTAGAAGTCATCCTTGGATGTTATAATTTGGGTCGATATTTTTTATTGAAACACAAATACACACATCAAAAGTGTCTTGGGATCAACATATATTTTTGCAATAACTTTTCTCCTGATTGATATTAATTAATTTTTTTTTAAGGATTCATCAAATAAAGCGTTTTCGTTTGTCTACAATAACGATAAACCAAGTCACCTTTGCATTAATAAAGAAATTTGCCATTTTTCTAATAAAGGGATTTTTGACATTTGAACCACTAACATTAAAGTTCGAAAAAAAGACTGAAATAACAGTTTTCTTTAAAATGTTATTGGGTTACTTAAACAATTAATAATCCGTGTTTCTACCGCGAACACTAACAACTCAAGAACATCAGTTTGGCATACTCAAAATGAGTTCATCCAAATCACGCTGTGGAATGGCCGCCCATGTTCGTTGCAACAACAAAAAAAGGTCTTCTTGCGACTGGATACCCTCCATATTCGGCAGAGCTCTTCTCTGTAGTAGCGCCATACGGACCAGTAGGACGGTATCGCTGCACCACACGGAGACAAGACCGATACATTCAAATCACAACTCGAAGAGCTCCAACAATAACCGCCATGATGTTAGCCGTGAGGCTTCATCACTTTTCAGGGAACTTAATTAGCGACCAAACAGTCAGAAACCGCTTGCATGAAGTGAATCTTCATTCCCGAAGACCGCTAAGGGTACCACCTATAGCAATGCACAATCGTAGAATTCGATATCAATGGGCTCTTGAACACAGAAATTGGGCAGAAGAACAATGGCGTTTCGTGTGATTTTCCGATGAGTCTCGTTTTGGTATGAGACCGGATACAAGACGTATACGACACTGGAGAACCGCTGGACGCCAACAGCGATTAAAATCCTGCCAGGAAGTCCATCCTTATAGTGGTGGAACCATCATGGTATGGGCGGGTATTTGGATCGGCGGAAGAACTGAGTTGATTTGGATCAGAGGCAACCTCAACGCTCAAATTTATGCTGAGACGATTGTATCAGACGTCATCGTTCCTCTACAAGTGCAAATCGGTCCCTTATTTCAGTTATTGCATGATAATGCACGACCGCACACCGCAAGAGTTGTAAGACAGACTCTCGCCGCAGCTAACATCAATGTCATGCCCTGGCCTGCTCAGTCGCCAGACTTGAACCCGATTGAGCATGCATGGGATATGCTACAGAGAAGAGCTCTGCCGAATATGGAGGGTATCCAGTCGCAAGAAGACCTTTTTTTGTTGTTGCAACGAACATGGGCGGCCATTCCACAGCGTGATTTGGATGAACTCATTTTGAGTATGCCAAACCGATGTTCTTGTGTTGTTAGTGTTCGCGGTAGAAACACGGAATATTAATTGTTTAAGTTACCCAATAAAATTTTAAATAAAACTGTTATTTCAGTCTTTTTTCCGAATGTTAGTGGTTCAAATGTCAAAAATCCCTTTATTAGGAAAATGGCAAATTTCTTTATTAATACAAAGGTGACTTGGTTTATCGTTACTGTAGACAAACGAAAACACTTTATTTGATGAATCCTTAAAGAAAATTTTAATTAATATCAATCAGGAGAAAAGTTATTGCAAAAATATATGTTGATCCCTAGACACTTTTGATGTGTGTATTTGTGCTTTAATAAGAATTTTCGAACTCGGAGTATCTTGCAGTACTTTAAGGTTCTTTTTGGAAAATTTGTAGAGGTTCTAGCTGAAATCCAAGTCTAGGCTCAAGCAGGGGGTATGGATAGGTCCCAACTTTCTTATCAATAGGAGTTGTCGATGCTATGTTCTTGTGTCATCAAAAGTATTGATCATTAGTAATGACAATGATTTGGCAGTTATAGACAAACGTCATTGACCTTTATGAAGAGAGCAGACGCTTCGCGTTTTTACCATTACTAGCTAGCTACCTTCGGCGGTCGCGCGCATGCCTGTTTCTAAGGTCGCTACGCCGCTTTGCCTTCCGATGGAAATCATTCCAATTAAAATGGCACTCGCCGATTTTTTATGTCTGGTCGAAACAACCGCGCGACCTCGCCTTTTCGAGGTCGACCGGATCCATCGGCGACAATGTGAACGGAAACAGTGAGACCGCATCTTACCGGCCGCCACCGTTGTCACTGCGGTGTTTCGCGGGCGGGCAGATTTATTTGGACGTACCCCCTTCGGGGGGCGCGGGGCCGGGCGCGCCACCCACAGCGCCACCTCCACACATTTGACTGGATCAATAAGTAAGCAAAGGATGCCCGAGCAGAAAAACCATACACCCGACCACCCCAAGGGGGCACACGTAACCGACACCCCCCACTAACGGGGGGGGGGGGGAACTCCACAGATTGCCATTTTCTCTTTGCCTACGCTTTAATTAGTTGCGTAGTGACGCGTGTGGATCCATAATCCCGTGTTATTAATTTGCCAAATTAATCCCACCAATCGAACCGCAAAATATGTTGGGGCACTGCATTGGCGCCCAGTGTGTGCCGGTAGTACGCAGTGCTCAACCATCTGCAATGTTCACTAGCTCCAAAGAATGTTATGACTACGATAACTAAGCAGAGGTTAAAGCCGATCGTAAATCCTAAATATAGAGCACTAAACTTTTTTTTACAAGATATCAATAGTTTACTCCAAATGCCACCATGGAGGAAAGATAAGATAAACTTCGTAGATAATTTTCGGTACCAACCATACCAGCACCGCACGCTATGCCACCGCCACCTGTAATATTTTTAACAAAGCTCTTTCTTTGTATGCACATTAAGCTCGGAGCGCGGGTAATACATATTCATAAGAGTTCACAGTTTGCTGCTGGTCAACCTTTATCGTCATTAACCGAATGAAAAGACACTTCACTTCACACTATATAGCATATTTATAACATATTTATGTAACATATTTTTATTCGACACAAGTAATAGTAGGCACAATTTTTGTGGTGATGTCAAAGAAATCCCCCGATTAGGAACTGCTTATTTCCCTGACTTAGCAAAACTAAATGTTTAAGCTATTTAAAAATAATGACAGCTAATAAAGCTTTTTCTAGAAGTTCGAAAAAAGTCCAGATTACATTCCTCTGGTCTTTATTTTCTAAATGAGATGACCTTGATAGCTCCTACTTTAAATAGCTAGGAAGATACAAGAATCAAAATCAAAACCTGAATCTCAACTCCCGATAGCATTTCCAATAACTTCCAATTTGTTTCACCTATCAACCTTATTCACTTATTGCAAGCAATAAGCATAACGGTCAAAACAATTCCAAATTGTTATAATAACTAAATTCGTTGAATGGGAACCAGGAAATAACAGTAATCCACTTTGTCTTGGCTGCGAAAATATTCATTTCATTTTAACCAAATTATTTTTTATTAAAAAAAAAAAAATATTCTCAATCCCAGTTCATTTAAGACTTAGGTGTTTTTTTTTTCTAAATTCGTAGTACTCTCTACCAATGCATGTTTCATTTCACACAGATCGGAAGTCAGATTTGGATGGAATAACCCCAAAAACCACTTTTCCTACTCTAAGGCCCTATTCCGAAAAACGAAATCCGTCAAAACGATAATCGTTTTTTCGTAAAATTTCACTGGTAGACACGACAGCACGTCAAGGTAAAAACTGTGGCATGTATAATAAGGGCGATATTGCAAAAAAAATGCAGTCGTCTGTACACGTTAACGTTTTGACGGATTTCATTTTTCGGAATAGCACTTCTGTGAGCAACAATGAAAAATTCATACTTAAACTGAACTTGAACGATCGAGTAGACTAGATATTCTATAAGGTATAAAAGACTAAAAAATTAAGATAAATAAAACTATACTAAAAAACTTTCATTTTAGACTATTTTAACCCTGTAAATAGTAGATTTTACAACGAGTGCATAAAGCAAGTCATTTTTATCCGAGATCGTTATATGCCCGAGCCTGCAGGGCGAGGGCAGATGATGAAGTCGAGGATAAAAATGATTTGTGCACGAGTTGTAAACTCTGCTTTTCACTTCGATTGCGAGAAAATAAAACAATAATTTGAGAAAATTCAATACGAAAAGTTCACGGCTTCTTTCCCGCTACTTAACTTTTTTAATTTTCCTGCATAATTTAATTTTCGGACAAAGAAAAAAAATATACAGCCTATTCTTAAATTATTTTGGAATAATGTTTTTTTTTTGTGGTAAACACGTTTTGATATTTAGTTTCTTTTTCGTATTATCTTATTATAAATCAAAAATGCAAATAGGGAAGGAAATATTATAAATTAGCAAGTTTTATCCATGTACAATTAATTGTTTTTGGCTGTATGGGCTAAATGGTCACTGCCTTAGTGTAGACACATTTAAAAAGCTACTTTTATGCACAAGTGCATAAAATTCAACTTTATGTCGCCTAGATCCTGCATAAAGTAGTACCTTTTCGAGCATGAGAAGTGAAAAAGATATTTTAATAGATTTCATAAGCTCCTAACTCCCGAATCGACACGCCAACTCTACCATCCCTTGCTTTACCATCTCACATCTCTGTCTTTCTGTACTGGTCAAAAGCTTGGCATTGTTAGTCGGTCAGTTCAAAAAATCATTTTTCACAAAAGAATATTTGTACTTAGAGAGCATTATCATGAAAACCAGTTTGAACTCTCCGTCGCGACCAAATTCGCGAAGTACTTAGTTTTTAGTGGCTCCTGTCTCGTGACTGTAATAACTGTTTTGTATTCATAAGCTTCGTATGATGGCTTTCGTCATTCCGCATTCCTCTTGTTTCTAGGAATGTTGTCAGTATGTCTGTTATCACAAAATGCATGCAGGTCTCTATGCAATCAGGAATCACGTTTTCGCTACCATCTGAAGGTAGACATATTGTTTTGGATTTTGAGTATGGAACTCAACCCACGTAGGTAATTTTGTTAAGACCTCATTGGTGTAGAAGATAAAGGAAATGTAAAATGATTCAGCTGCTGGTGCTTTCAATGCTTACATTTGCATTTCTACTTTAGCACTTCTAATGATTGCAGCGGTCGGTAATTTTGACAAGGTATTTATCCCGAGCCGTCAGTAGTTCCGTGCGCAATTATTAAAATGCTTATACCTAGTACGTAATTAAGCAGTCGAATTGACGCATACTCGAAGACTAGATAACAGGGTAGCGTACTATTCGCCTGTTTAGCTAAAGGTTGTGTGCTTGTGTGCTCGAGTCATATGAGGAAATTTATGTTTTTTAAACAGTAAACATACAGAAAATGAAACGTTAGTAGTTAAAAGGTAAATTTGTTTTGAAATTAAACTGCCAAAGATTTTTGATTTCAAATCAAACCTCCTAACTTAACGATATAAGCCAGGCACTTTGCAAATAACCCAGTGACGATAAACATTAGTGCGGCTTGAAAGCTTGATTTTTACGGCGTTTGCGGGCGCTCGTCTTCAAGAGTCGGGATCGCTTCGAGTGCGCCCCGGCTCTTCCCTGGCGATGGCAATCGAAATAATTATCATAAAGTAAATCCCCCGCAATTCGGCGGCCGCCCCCGGGCCGGGCGACGCGGATAATGGCGGGCCGAGCCGCTCTAGTGATGTTTATCGGAAAGAAGATGCATCGATAATTCCTAACACTTTCCAATCTCTTACCTGTAATTGATTAAATCGATTAAACCGTAATTGAACAGAAAGCTGTTGTCCAGCTAGTCTCAACATAGATGATAGTCATAGAAGTAAGACTAAAAAAACGTTTAGCGGCCGGGCTGCATATCGGTAATTAAAAAAAAAAATCTCAACAAGCACACCAATTCCTAGTCCCAAAGTAAGCTACGAGGCTTGTGTTATGGGTACTAGATAACGGATATACATACTTAAATACTTTTTTTTTGTAAATAAATACATATTATAAATAGAAAACACCCAGACCAGTACAAACACACATGTTTATGCACACTTATGCTTGTACTGTGCGGGAATCGAACCCGCGACCCTTGGTTTAAAAGTCCGACATGCGGACCACTGCACCAAACGGTCGTCAGATTAGAATTAGTCAGTTAGAATTAGTCGTAGTAACACTTAAAATCATAATATCCACTGCATGACTGAACTAGGTCAACATTTAAGGATCGTTTTGAGACTTTTTGATTCGCTAAGCGTGTGAACAAGAGTATTTTAAAAGCATTTCCGAGTATGGCCGTTTAAAATTGTCGATTTTCAAATATTTACATGTCCGATAAAATCATTTTTTTATAACTTAATAATTGTTTACTAAAACAGGTTTGTCTGGTAAAATTATGTAATTAGAAGTACAACTTATGATTAAACTTACCTTAATTCAACTATTCCTAACAAATTTTAGTCATTAACTATTATTTTCGAAAATAGTATTTTCTTTGTCAGTAATAAAACTGCATGTCCAAAATTTACTTCAAGACTATCAAGTTCGAGATTATGTTTAAAAAAACGTTTTGAGCCGAATCAAATGACTTTGGATTGATTGATTTGGATGAATTGATTACATTACGATTATTATGATTTCTAACATAGTTCTACGACGTAAAACTTAATTCCAGGAATTTATTGTCGCGAGAGTAAATTTAAATGGTGAGTTTGAAGTTTAAAAGTGCTCAATTCGTGATTTTATCGGTGTTACTTATTGCTACACTCTAACTGTTATGAACTATCAATGAATTGTGGCGTTACAGCGGCTTCATTTACCGACAACACAATTTTAGGTTAGAGTGTCAGGATTTTTCTGTCGCGAGAGTTACCGAGCGTTTCTTGAGAGTAACCGAGTGTTACTACGAGAGTTACCGAGTGTTAACTTAAGCTGGGATCACATGAAACTAAAATTATTAGTACCTATTTTGTTCAAATAAACAAATGTGTTCGAAAATATTTAATTTTAAAAATAGTTATTAGGAATCTTCTCGTATATTTAATAATTTCTAGACTTTCACAAATATTGTGCAATACCTTTAATAATACAATATTACGTACTTACGAGTCGAACTGAAAACCTCATTTTTTGAAGTTGGTTATTAAACATATAAACTTAGCTTTATTACCACTTGTCGCGTACGTTACTATGTTACAATTTTACACGGCCATACCTTTCTGTCGTGAAAACGAGACTGAAATCTTCGTCTGATTGAACCCACTATAAACAATTATAAAAGTATGTTAGTGTTTTATAAAAGTATGTGTTCGAGAAAATTTGACTCGACGGGCACTGTTGTATCTTGATTATTGCGCGAATATTAGAACAGAGTTCACAGTTTGGTATTTCTTTCATTATTTATTGTTACCAAATTAACAATTATAAGATTAGCCTTTGTGCAAAATAACTTTTATAATCTGTTTATAATTTGATTTCATTGGTTTCTATTTTTTTACTGTAACCGATTTATATATCTAACGTAGATTCGTAAACTACAATACTTTGATATTGTGTTATATCCCTATACATCTTTCACATCTAGTATCGATGGTTGTACGTGAAATTTCAACACGACAAACTATCGCGTGCCGGTCGAACAAACCTAAAGGTGCGTACAGATTTTATAACAAAACATGATAAAAATCATGTCAATGTGGAGACTTAATGTCATAAAACACAAGTCATACGATATGTTTAAATAAAGATCAACAAAGTTATATGACTAGAGCGAGATGAAGACCTGCAGGAGCGGCTAACGAAAATGTCATACAACATTTTTATCATTATTATTATTCTAATGTTTACACACGGCTCCACATATAGCTACTCATTTTTGTTTCAAAATCACCCTTATGATTACCTTAAGATACCGCAGTGATAAGCTTGACGTGTGGTCGTGCGTACATATTGTCACATATTGCAAATTTAAAAAAATATGTCAGATAATGTGAACGTGTTTTAAAAACACACGTTATACAACATGTAACATAGTCTGTACGCACCTTAACAGTTTCAGTTTTAGCCGGTCTCATGGTCTCAATTGTTATTGGATGTGCATGACAATATATAATAGGATACCACAAGAAATTCAAGACCTGCCTTTTAATAAATTTAAAAAAGAATTATACTACAACTGGCTTAGTGAAAAGGCTTTTCCACTACACAGGAATATTTAAATTGCGATAGAAGATGATAACTAATATTTTTTTGTTAATTTAATGATAATTTGTTGACATTTTGTGATTGTTTAGATAGACATTTTACTATTTAAATTTATTATGCCAATATTAATTTAAGATTTGCATGCCATTGATAATGGTTGATTAAGCGGATGTATAATTGCTGATAAATAATTATGACCATCTCCAGTGTACCTTAACCAAACGCAAATAAAGATTTCTATTTCTCATATCTGTATCTCTATAGAGTATCGACAATGGAATTACTTCACCCGCTTCTTTGAATTTTTCCCCTTTCTTTTCTATGCTCTTCCCAAATATCAATTATGGGTTAACTTTAGGGTAGCAAAATAATGTTTCTCACACCTGCTGCATAATTTTATTTAAGAAAAACTGTGATTTACCTTTGCCGAGTTTTTCTGTGATGTTGGTTAAATGAACCGACCTTTTACAAACACGGGCATTTTTGTAACGTGCCATCTGTCGATCTCACCCCCGTTTAACACCATCGGTTTAGCAAACAGGGCTTTATTGTTACGGCGCGTGATTAGAGAGGTGTCTGTGTGAAACTGTGGTAATAATAAGTAGCCGGTGCCTACCCACCCCTCATTACCACGCCACCCCCTCCCACCGACCGCACCACTCACGTTTACCTTTCGATAGGTACCAAAACTCGACAAATACCAATTTTTCGGTTTTATAAGTCAGTTTTATAATTACCTGTTCGACCTACTTATTAGTTTATTTAGGTTGTAGGATTTTAATAGCGACACAACAAAAGATTGGTAGCGCGTGACGCGACGCGAGGCCAAGCTACTTCGCCCCGCAGGGGTCGCGCTTTTGTCAGTCCGCGGGGACGCGGTCCCTTGCGTTTACCTACTCGTCGACAACGCCCCTCTTGACTTAACGGCAATCCCGACAAAAAACAACAGCGAAGGCGATCACTTTCATGACCGGCGTTGATTGCTCTGTAATAGTCAACAAATATTAGCATTCACTATAATGCTAGTGCTGTAGAGTAGATTTCGAACACTGGGCATGTGAATCGCAATGAATGTCTATTTATAAATTATTGACTGAGATGTCATTAGGTGCTTTGTTAGTTTTTTTGAAATAATTTTACGACGTTTATCAACTTGAATGAACGAAACCGCTCCGTCGAAGATGTTAGCTCCGACCGACCTTTAGGCACTTTTACTTTAAAATAATATAAAATGGCGGACACGTCTTTATGATCGGCGTAATAACGCGTGTCGTAATGGCGGCCGGTACACGGACGCATAAAAATCTAGAGATGACGTGGGCACGTTTCGCGCACCTGCGCTCCCCGCCCGGCGCGGGCGCAACCCGGGATGTTAATAATTAACATTCATTAAATTATCTTGCCCACATTTACTTGTAATGATATAAGATATCAATATTCGAGAATTTCTGTCACACCAAAAGTGTATCTAGATGAACTGACCAACATAATTTAATTATTTTGAAAACATCCATCCACTTCGGTTTTTCCTAAATGAGACTAGGAGTCTATCTAAGTAAGTTCCTTTTCTGCGTTTTGTGAAGACTGCCAGAGATGCATAATCCACGAATTGACTTGATATTGAAGAAATGCTGACATTTTGGGCAACTGTAAGCTATTATGTAAATTATAAAATAAATTTCCGCTTGCCCCTAGCCTTACACGGAATCTTCAGTAACTACCTACATTCTTGGTTTAATTTTCATTGATCTTCTTTTTAGGGGATAAGTTTATAGTAAGAAATTGCAAATGATGTGTGCAATTGGCCGATTAATCAATTGCCTCTATAGCATAGTGTGCGAACGCGAACGACGTGTTGTCGTGCGGTGCAGCCAAGTGCATTAGCCGGCGCAAGGCAACCGCGTTTCCGCCGACTGTTGCGCAAGCGCCGCCGCTCCACTACACGCGATTCTAAGGCACATTGCACCCCCACGAACGGCTGTCTACAATATTAGTTAGTTATGGTTTGGAACAAGACACTGTCTCTGCCACTCACTCTACGTATTTAAGGAGTTGCATTATGAAGAATCAATATCATTAGCAACGCTACGGGATGATTAATGTAACTCAAAGAGATAGGATAGCCTCTCTTCAAGTAAAACTAAGAACTAAACTTTTTGTAAGAACGCTATCGTACGCGTTCTAAGGTCCTTTGAGTCACTAGCTTTTCTCACTTTAATAATATTTACATCAGCTCTTGACTTTAAACTAGGAATACTATCCTTACTTATGCAATTAATTAACATAATTGTTTATTTGACCAACAATTTGGTTTTTTGAAAAAATAAATATGCATCAATTGTGATAGTATACATAAAATGCATTATACTCATTTTTTTTCATTCAATATACGCTATTAGCTCTTAACTGTCAATTTATTCTAACTAAGCACGCTATTAGAAATATTTCAAGATTAAAATGCATTTTAGCCATCTATAATGTCCGTACGTGCGCAACTTATAGTTTTTATACTACTCGTAAAGTATGGCTAAGATAAAGCAAAGATTACTCATTGGTTCGTCTGAGAAAATAAACATGATGTAAATAAGTATCAATTTTAATGTCGTGGTTAAATATTTTATGATTACTCCGTTACTCTACAGTCGACATTACGACCTCTACTAATGAACTAAACGTCATTGTAAAGAGAAGCTCTCTTTAGAGCACAACAGCATGTTTTACAGTTTCAAAATCGAACTTCTTTCACAAACACCGAAATCTGTTCCTGTATGTAAAAATAAAACCTCTCGCGTAACCTCTGCAACTTGAAAGTAAAATCAGCCTCGTCTCTTTGTTTCCAGCGACAATGGAGGAGGAATCTAGCGAACTACCCGGCACAGACGGCCTCGCGCCCAAACAGCGGCACCAGGCGAAGCACCGGGAGCTGTTCCTCTCGCGGCACGTGGAGACGCTGCCCGCGACTCACATCCGCGGCAAGTGCACCGTCACGCTGCTCAACGAGACCGAGTCGCTGCTCAGCTATCTCAATAAGGATGTGAGTATGTACCGGAGGAACGGGGGGCAGGGGCTGGGGCTGACGACTTATTCCATCATCGGGATTTCTTTAGCCGTATTTTGAAACTAGATTCCATTCCATTCTTCCCTAGTAGACGGGGCCAAAACTCTTAACATTTGTTCGAACTTGAACACGTTTGCGCGGAAATTGAAACACCTAACTGTAGCGTTTGACATGCAATAAAGATTAAGATTATGACATGGGCTAATAGGGTAGAGTCTTATGTGTTGAATTGCTGTCAGGCCATTGTGGCAAGCGCATTGTACGTCTTTTGTTGAAATATGGCTCTTCTTGCAACTTCTTACGATGCTGTCTGTGCACAGTGCTTGATTTACTTTTGGATATTTCTTGTGATATTATTGTCATTCATCCAGGGTGATAATGTTGGGCCGTTTAACCTTGTAAATCAAGACCTTGTTGACCACTGCCGTGGCATAAAATGACAGTGAAGTTAAGAAGCGTTATAAACTTTTTATAGAACGTAGATCGCTGTATGTATTCTAACTCCGTGAGTCGTAATATTTTTAATGGTGCGAACATCATAATGTGTCTTTCGTCTGGAAGCCTAGTACGTGATACGCGGCTCAGATTTACGACGTTTCATAGCCTTAAGTGGCGTTTCCGCTGCCAATGATAATTTTCGTCGTTAACATAAGTAACCATCAAACGTGATCATGGTCTCCCTCGTCTTCTATTCGTTTCACTTTAAATTTTGTATTTATTCCCTTTAATTCAATTGCGGAGAAATATATTTTAATACACTTTTTTCTGTTTTGTTTCAGGACGCATTTTTTTATTGTTTAGTATTTGATCCTTCACAAAAGACTTTATTAGCAGATAAGGGAGAAATCAGAGTTGGAAGTAGATATCAGACTGAAGTAACTAATTTATTAAAAGAAGGTAAGATCAACTTGTTGGTGGAAAATATTCAAATTAGTGTATTCGTTGTTATTTCTCTTTGAATTGCTTAAAAGTAATGAATCTCAATGCATTTTTATTATCTCATAAGCTTAGCAGTAGTTTTCGTCACCAAACAACATATCAGACAGTTGATTTATATGTTTTTTTTTGTAAATTTTAGGCGAAGAGGACCCACGCAACGCTGAGGAATTAGAAACACTGGTGTGGACGCCGGAGCACGGGTTGACGGACCGGCAGATCGACCAGTTCCTAGTGGTCTCCCGCTCGGTGGGCACGTTCGCGCGCGCGCTCGACTGCTCGTCCAGCGTGAAGCAGCCCTCGCTGCACATGTCGGCCGCCGCCGCCAGCCGCGACATCACACTCGTGAGTGACCCGCCTGGCTCTCATCATGAGCTCGCTAGTACACCAGCTCCTAGTGGTCTCCCGCTCGGTGGGCACGTTCGCGCGCGCGCTCGACTGCTCGTCCAGCGTGAAGCAGCCCTCGCTGCACATGTCGGCCGCCGCCGCCAGCCGCGACATCACACTCGTGAGTGACCCGCCTGGCTCTCATCATGAGCTCGCTAGTACACCAGCTCCTAGTGGTCTCCCGCTCGGTGGGCACGTTCGCGCGCGCGCTCGACTGCTCGTCCAGCGTGAAGCAGCCCTCGCTGCACATGTCGGCCGCCGCCGCCAGCCGCGACATCACACTCGTGAGTGACCCGCCTGACTCTCATCATGAGCTCGCTAGTACACCAGCTCCTAGTGGTCTCCCGCTCGGTGGGCACGTTCGCGCGCGCGCTCGACTGCTCGTCCAGCGTGAAGCAGCCCTCGCTGCACATGTCGGCCGCCGCCGCCAGCCGCGACATCACACTCGTGAGTGACCCGCCTGGCTCTCATCATGAGCTCGCTAGTACACCAGCTCCTAGTGGTCTCCCGCTCGGTGGGCACGTTCGCGCGCGCGCTCGACTGCTCGTCCAGCGTGAAGCAGCCCTCGCTGCACATGTCGGCCGCCGCCGCCAGCCGCGACATCACACTCGTGAGTGACCCGCCTGGCTCTCATCATGAGCTCGCTAGTACACCAGCTCCTAGTGGTCTCCCGCTCGGTGGGCACGTTCGCGCGCGCGCTCGACTGCTCGTCCAGCGTGAAGCAGCCCTCGCTGCACATGTCGGCCGCCGCCGCCAGCCGCGACATCACACTCGTGAGTGACCCGCCTGGCTCTCATCATGAGCTCGCTAGTACACCAGCTCCTAGTGGTCTCCCGCTCGGTGGGCACGTTCGCGCGCGCGCTCGACTGCTCGTCCAGCGTGAAGCAGCCCTCGCTGCACATGTCGGCCGCCGCCGCCAGCCGCGACATCACACTCGTGAGTGACCCGCCTGACTCTCATCATGAGCTCGCTAGTACACCAGCTCCTAGTGGTCTCCCGCTCGGTGGGCACGTTCGCGCGCGCGCTCGACTGCTCGTCCAGCGTGAAGCAGCCCTCGCTGCACATGTCGGCCGCCGCCGCCAGCCGCGACATCACACTCGTGAGTGACCCGCCTGGCTCTCATCATGAGCTCGCTAGTACACCAGCTCCTAGTGGTCTCCCGCTCGGTGGGCACGTTCGCGCGCGCGCTCGACTGCTCGTCCAGCGTGAAGCAGCCCTCGCTGCACATGTCGGCCGCCGCCGCCAGCCGCGACATCACACTCGTGAGTGACCCGCCTGGCTCTCATCATGAGCTCGCTAGTACACCAGCTCCTAGTGGTCTCCCGCTCGGTGGGCACGTTCGCGCGCGCGCTCGACTGCTCGTCCAGCGTGAAGCAGCCCTCGCTGCACATGTCGGCCGCCGCCGCCAGCCGCGACATCACACTCGTGAGTGACCCGCCTGACTCTCATCATGAGCTCGCTAGTACACCAGCTCCTAGTGGTCTCCCGCTCGGTGGGCACGTTCGCGCGCGCGCTCGACTGCTCGTCCAGCGTGAAGCAGCCCTCGCTGCACATGTCGGCCGCCGCCGCCAGCCGCGACATCACACTCGTGAGTGACCCGCCTGGCTCTCATCATGAGCTCGCTAGTACACCAGCTCCTAGTGGTCTCCCGCTCGGTGGGCACGTTCGCGCGCGCGCTCGACTGCTCGTCCAGCGTGAAGCAGCCCTCGCTGCACATGTCGGCCGCCGCCGCCAGCCGCGACATCACACTCGTGAGTGACCCGCCTGGCTCTCATCATGAGCTCGCTAGTACACCAGCTCCTAGTGGTCTCCCGCTCGGTGGGCACGTTCGCGCGCGCGCTCGACTGCTCGTCCAGCGTGAAGCAGCCCTCGCTGCACATGTCGGCCGCCGCCGCCAGCCGCGACATCACACTCGTGAGTGACCCGCCTGGCTCTCATCATGAGCTCGCTAGTACACCAGCTCCTAGTGGTCTCCCGCTCGGTGGGCACGTTCGCGCGCGCGCTCGACTGCTCGTCCAGCGTGAAGCAGCCCTCGCTGCACATGTCGGCCGCCGCCGCCAGCCGCGACATCACACTCGTGAGTGACCCGCCTGGCTCTCATCATGAGCTCGCTAGTACACCAGCTCCTAGTGGTCTCCCGCTCGGTGGGCACGTTCGCGCGCGCGCTCGACTGCTCGTCCAGCGTGAAGCAGCCCTCGCTGCACATGTCGGCCGCCGCCGCCAGCCGCGACATCACACTCGTGAGTGACCCGCCTGGCTCTCATCATGAGCTCGCTAGTACACCAGCTCCTAGTGGTCTCCCGCTCGGTGGGCACGTTCGCGCGCGCGCTCGACTGCTCGTCCAGCGTGAAGCAGCCCTCGCTGCACATGTCGGCCGCCGCCGCCAGCCGCGACATCACACTCGTGAGTGACCCGCCTGGCTCTCATCATGAGCTCGCTAGTACACCAGCTCCTAGTGGTCTCCCGCTCGGTGGGCACGTTCGCGCGCGCGCTCGACTGCTCGTTGTTTCTAATACTGGGTCATGTGGAGGAAAATCGCGCTAGGGGACGCCAACAAAATGGTCTGACGCCATAAGATTAGCAGTAAATGGCAGTTTGTACTGAGTAGCAGGCCATGCCTCATACGATCGGAATGGATGGGGGGGGTTTCATTAGCATTTCGCTCAATAACATCACCTCGAACCCTACAAAATAATGAAAAGCAGCCCCGTTATATGGCGAAAAACAAGCCAGGGCGAGCACGAACAACTATCGTAACGTATTCGCAGCGGTAACAATTCGTTAACTTGTCAGTAAACCGTCAGTTTTTTACGTTTTGTCGATACGATTACGTAACGATAATGTTTGTGCTCACCCTACTGAGCCTTAAATGCAAAAGGGTCTATCTATCTATATCATATAAATTGGTTAGCAGGGTATGAGTAGGGGAGCCAGGGGCATGTTCTAACAAATTTTATTGATTTTGCTGTAATTATGAACATAATTATGTTATGAAGACAGGGCTCACTATCAACATAGAATAACTATTCCTCTTTAGTATAGTCGTTAAAAAATCCATAATTTGTAACTACTTTTTGCTGTACAGTGTTTTTTTCAAAAAAAGTCGTTTGTTAATTCTTGCCCCGTTATCGGGGCAAGTATTAACTGCTCTGGGGCATATATTAACGGAAATATATCGCTTAATTTTAACCATTATTACAATCTAATACACAAAGTAAATAAAAAAAATATTTTGCCAGAATATTATTTATTTATAGAACTAATGGTTTTCGTTCATCAAAGTATACCTTGAGACCATTAGCTGTCATTTTGCTAACAGAAATCAAATTGGTCGATAATCCTGGTACATAAATGACATCTTTAATTTTTGTGGTTTGTTTATGCCCTTTCAACAACAATTCCACATCACCACGTCCCTCACTTTGTATTTGTTGATTGTTCGCAACTGCCACTAATCTTGAAGGTTCCACCAAGAAATTATTCAGTATTTTTTTGTTATTTGTCATGTGACATGTTGCTCCAGAATCCACGTACCAAGCGTCAGAGTTAATGTCAATGGCTAGTGCTGTCAATAGAGTACCATTCTAGGTCTTTTCAGATTTCTCATCAGTCTTTTCCTTCCATGCACACACACTTCACACCACACACGCTTCCATATTGTCGAATTGCTCTAGCTTTAATCCAAACAATGTGCGTAACAGCCCAAGCCGCCTACATACACCCTTGTCTTCATCTTAAACATCAAAATATGCATCATTTGCTGTAGACGGGTCTGCTATTGGTTCTTGAGACATACGATCAATCACTTCTGTAATACTAACATCAATATCACCAATTTCTGACTCAATTTCAGGTAACAAAGAATAGATTAAATGATAAACTATTGACACTAGTTTAGTCGACCAAATCAGTAGGATGATTTTCTTAAAATTTCTCATTCTGAAATAAAGATATAAATTTTGAAAAAGACCTATCCTAATCTTCAGGGGCAAGTATTAACATGTTAAAACTTGCCCCTAGCATTTTGTTAAAATATGCCCCAAGCATGTTTCTTTTATATAAAATATTGTTTCTTTAAAACAACAAAAGTTAATTAAATAGAATAAACGTGATATTATAGCTAGATAAATTACCATCAATTCACTAAAATCTGTATGAGTTACATGCATTACATTATCTACAAATCAAAAAAGTGTGAACGTAAAAAAAGATCGTTTACCCGTTGAAATTTACTCATGACACACAACTTTTGAACGCAGCGTCCGGTCCGCAACTGAAAGGTCGCGACGAGTTCGGGCAATTGCTCTTGACGTCACATCGCGTACACAGAATACACACATTCATAGTTTTGCATCTATGAGCTTGTTAATACTTACCCCCGTTAATACATGCCCCTGGCTCCCCTATGTACGCTCAGCTAGATATTTATTTTTGCTGCTTAGTTTCAAAAAGTTTCCTTCTCCGTTTGCTAAGACATATATCAGGCGTTGTATGTAAAACGTGTGCATCATTCAATCATTTAATGCCATGTAGTAATTGTTTGGGATTTGGAATACTTATTCTGTATTCACGTGAATTAATAATAAGTAATGCGATTGATTTATGTGAAATTTATGGCTATATTAATAGATTTCTGAGTTGTCGTTAATGATTAGCATTAAAGCTAACATTCGGATCAACGCGACCGCGAGACCGCAACTCGTTGGTGACGTCACATAACTAACGTCACGAGTGTCAGTCTCGCGGTCGCGTTGATCCGAATGCTAGCTAAACTTTATAAACTAACGAAAAGTTTTTGCATTATAAGAAGATAATAGTCCGGTCCATGCGTAGCCGTATGTGGGTTGTAGTAACTTTTCCCAACTTCATATTATTTATTGCCTTCATTATCTTTCCAGTTCCACGCCATGGACACACTGCACAAGTCCGGGTACAGCATAGAGACGGCGCTGTCGTCGCTGGTGCCCGCGTCGGGGCCGGTGCTCTGCCGCGACGAGATGGAGGAGTGGTCGGCGTCCGAGGCCAACCTGTTCGAGGAGGCGCTCGACAAGTACGGCAAGGACTTCGCCGACATACGGCAGGACTTTGTGAGTGCACCCTGCAGTCTATCCTCCCTCGTGTCAAAGTGTTTCGAGTGACTAGGGACGGCTTCATTTGTCAGCATTAAGGTATCACGCGCCAGACCGATGTTCTTTTGAGACACTGGTAATTGACCTGCTATTATTATATTGCCAGACAGACAATCTGTCGCATAAACAGTACACTGGCTTATCCCGGAATCCGATGCTCTTGACATGCTAGTAAATAATAATAATAAAATTAATTTATTCAAGTGACCATTTGACTCATTTTTGTTAGTAACAATACACTTATCCTGTGTTAGTTATTCATAATTAATTAATTTATTTTATAATTATTTACTTCTGCACAACTCCTGCCGAGGTTGTGATATCTTTTGATGTTAAAATATTTTTCATTTCGGTCACATTCTCATCATCTGTTTCTTCGGAATCCACATTTAACATTTTTATTTATTTATTGTTATTAAAATAATCTTACAAGCTATATACGTAAAAAAAAAACAATACACAATAGCGAGATATCACAAATGGCCGCGGCGTGTCAATCGGTATTTATTTTGACCAATCCCTGGCAAGGTGGCGAGTTATAGGGTAGTCATATCTTCCCGTAATGGTCCTAAGAATGGAATTGGAGCTGGCCCGACTTTTATGGCCTGCATATATTTTTTAATTACCATAAGTTATCTTTCCGCCCAGCTCCCATGGAAAACGCTAAAGAACCTCGTGGAATACTACTACATGTGGAAGACTACGGACCGGTACGTGCAGCAGAAGCGCGTCAAGGCGGTCGAGGCGGAATCCAAGCTGAAGCAAGTGTACATTCCCAACTAGTGAGTGTTTGTACCAACGACAAATACTATACTTTATGTCTCGTGCGCTTGTTGTCATTTATTGTATTGTGTTTGTTCGTAAACACTGCTGAATTTTGTTGAGTTAAATGTTGCACAAATTTGATCCCATTATAAACAGAACCTTGAATATGAGATGATATTGATAAAAAATAGACAACCTGAAAGGGATTCATTGAATTTGTAAGTTATTTCCATGTTAATAATTAACTGTTCAAAAAAGTAGCAGCTGTGTGTATGCGTCCAATATTTGTGTTATTTTAACATGATAAAAGTCAAAATGAATTTAAAAGATACACTTTTCCTACGGTACATATTTTTCATTTTCTTAGCTAAAGCTCTTTTAATGTATAGATTTCAAGCCAATACCACACTATTTATGCACACCTTTAAAAGCATAAGCACTCTTTTAGATTTTATTTTGCTCTATAAATGTCGTGTGCCACCTTCTTCTTACGTGACAAACAAAGCAAACTGACAGTTGCTGTGCGTATCACTTGCAGCAACAAGCCGAACCAGGCGCTCATCACAAGCAACAACAACGGCGGCAGCGGCGGCGTCGGCAAGCCCGGCGCCGTGCTCAACGGCGGCACCAACGGCACGCCCGCCGTGCCCGCCCTGCCCGCCGCACAGCTCTGCGCCTCGTGCCAAGGTCGGTTTCACACAATGACAAGGCTAGATGACACCACCAATCGTTGACATAATTTTTATTATCTGTCAAAACGGTCTGCCTCTATAGATTTCGTATGGGAATACAAGTATGTGACGTCACGGTCATATACCGCAAATCGTAGTCAATTGACCGAATATTTATTGAGTTTTGTGTGTTTAAAAATTGGTTTCTACAGCTTTCATGAAATATACTGGTTGTATAAACTTCATTTGGGCTGTTTTTTAAACGCCATGGTCTTGAAAATATTTAAGATAGGTGTCATCATGCCTATTTCGTGATAAAGGCAAGCATTCATAGATCGGTATCGTGCGCATCGCACGTAACGGATTAATTTTTATATATTCAAGTTTTATTGCACAACAAAACTTTGTAAAAAAGGTGGACTTAACGCCGTAGGGCATTCTCTACCAGTCAATTTTTCACTGCGTCGACTACAAATAAAACTAATAACCTAGATTTAGGATGATCGCTGATTTGTACGGGCACCAGTGTAAATAAACTTACACATTGACAATAAGTAACGCTAAAATTTATGAAAATCGACATTTAAATTCTTTTAAATTGGATAATTCATAATGTTCATAAATTTGCATGCTGTTTGATACGGCTTAATAGGTTTAAGCAATAATGATATTCGTACCCTATTTACTCATATAAATGTTTCTATTTATAAGACAAAAGTTTGAGCTCATGTGCGCAATTATGGGTAATCGCGCCCACTTACGTCATCTACCCTTACGTAGTAAGTGTAGTTTCCCTCTTCTGTGGCGTCGACCGTATCAGCACCATTCGCATTGCCGACGTATCAGCAAACGGATTGCCAATGGCATTTTCCTTCGGTTTTTTTGTAGACCGGCATTTCGTATGACGTCAAAAGCGCGTCATTATAGGCATTGCTGATGAGAGATCAGTACGGTGCAGATCAGTGGACGCTGTTGTAAGAGTTTTTACAAGGCAAACTAAAATCCGTTACGAGCGATGCGTCCGATACGTGCAATGCCGGCCTGTGGACGCTTGCCTTAAGTGCGAGTAGAACTCGCGCACGAAGGGTCCTGTACCATCCATATTCAAACATATAATTGCGAAAGCGTTATTCATCAACTCGAATTGAACTCAAGTTACGTGAATTTTAAATGGAACTAACATGAATTATATTTTTTCGGAGTTAGCACATCAAAACTCGCGCTACGCCTGCGACCGCCGATCTCTAGTTGGCGGGTCTCGTTATGCTAACTTGTAGCATAATGAGACCCGCCAACGTCCATGTCCCACGACGAACTTGCTAGCTACGATGCCACAGAAAGACACACACAAAGACATAAAAACAAATTATAAAACTACCAGCCACTAACCTGTTTCTCGGCTCTAATATTTCAAGTATTTTTTATTTTTATTTACAGTTAAATACAGGCCCATAGAATATATACCTTAAAAACTAACATATATAAAAATATAACAGAAAATGTTTATGTTACACCCAAGGTTGTTGACGTGTTGTTCGGTGTGTCACGTAGCCTTCCGCGGAAACGCCGAAAGACGACACCCTTCGGCCAATAAATAAAAATAAAAAAATTATTTTTTGTAAAAAATCGGCATTCATGAAAGTCGCCATTTTCTTGTTTGGAACTCTAATCACAAATGAATTAAAATTCTCGTTGTGACTAGGCTCCAACTTAACTAACTTCTTCTGCACATAACTGCATTGTAATAATGTATATATTTTTTGTAGTGACAAGTTCAACCCAGTGGTACGCGTGGGGACCAGAGCATTTACAATATAGATTGTGCGGCTCATGTTGGCAGTACTGGAAGAAATATGGTGGCCTCAAGGTAAGCTGACATCATCAACAGTATTTGTATCATCCTGGTTTGTTTAAATCGTCCTAGGTTGTAAGAAGTTAACTGGCATGATACTCCGCCAAACATAATTGAAAAACAACACAAAAAACTTCACTAAGGCCATCATTAACTGGACATAACTAAAATTTATCCACTATGTCCGTTTCAAATGTTTTGAGATAATATCAAAATGAAAAACTCAAACAAATTCTAACATCTTTGCAGTTTTGGCAAATTGACTGACTTTTGACACTTGTGGTAGAGTTGCTATTATGATAATGAATTTTAGTTCCTTCTTATTTAATTTCTACTCTTTCTGGTCTGGCTGTATTGGCTAAATGTGTTGTTAATGTTGTTTGTTTGCTCATACAGACGGCCGGCGTGTTCGGCGAGAGCGAAGTGGAAGCGGCCAAGACGGGCCGCGCCGAAGGCGACGAGACCGCTCTTTCTGTGTCGCACCGCCCGCACCGCTGCACCGTACTCAACTGCGCTAAGGTATGTATTTATTGACTCTGAAAGCCTATTAAGCCTTGAAGGACACACGTCCGGGTTCTAACTTTACGATGTAGTTTTTTTTATAGGATAGTGTACGATTACATCGCACATTGCGTCCTCATTGTAACTGCTTACCTTTGTCTACACAATTTAGGCGCTTATTTTATTATTTGCTTTAGCTCAGTTTACGTTCAATTTTCATCACACATCATCAAGAATAAACCAATCAAGTGTCGAGTGTTTTTTACTGCTTTCACTAATATCAACTATATCAAGAAAGTGTATGGGCGTCCAGGAACCCATACAGATAGTTTATTTTCCACAAATACAATAAGATACTAAAAAGCAATTCTATCTTTTGAAATCTAAATGTAGTCATTAAATAATATTTTTGAATATTTTTCGGCTGAGTTTATGATACTGTCCTATACGTCTGGAAAATGTTATAATATTATAAACATTATAACTTCGTTAAATTTGTGGTCAATCTGTGCAAGTTATCAATATTGCCCGCTGTAACGAATTAAAGGCATGGCTTAAAAGCCAAGTTACGAGTAAGCATCAGCATATCGTTATCGTTGGGCAGGAGTTCAAGCTGCGCGCGCACCTGGCGCGGCACGTGGCGACGGCGCACGGCACGGGCGAGGGCGCGCGGCCGGTCATGAAGACGCGCGCGGCCTTCTACCTGCGCGCCTCGCCCTTCACGCGCCTCGCGCGCCGCCTCGCCCGCGCGCTGCGCCGCCCCCGCCACCACGCGCGCGCGCCCTTCTCGCCCATCAACCTGCAGCAGGTCAAGCACGAGTGTGAGTGTCTTACTATTATAACTTATCTACTATTTATTTAATAAGGACAACCAACAAAGCATACAAGCACATACCACTGATCATTAGGGATCAATTCAACACTGCCTTACTTACGGGCTGCCACGTCATGCACAGATAACATTGTTGACAACAGACTATGGGCTGATTCTTCAATAGACAGATAAATAGTTATACGAGTAGGACTGGTAAATATGAAACGGCCTAATTTACGTTTACTTTAGTTTTGACTTTTACAAGCAATGGCATCTTTCAAAATCAACCATCTTGAAATTTTGTTTAATAATTAGCATTAACTGATTATTGTTAACTTAAATCTATTTTATTTACATATTATTCCTACATTATTTAGTAATATATTTACACCTACATTAATTATCTA
Source organism: Pyrausta despicata (assembly GCA_963921415.1). NCBI lineage: Eukaryota > Metazoa > Arthropoda > Insecta > Lepidoptera > Crambidae > Pyrausta > Pyrausta despicata. Next base: position 11,515,170 of record OY992860.1, on the reverse strand, counting down.
TAACAATGCGAATTAAGCGCGTAAACGATGCGTATAGATCTAACGATATCGACATCGATAGTTACATGCGCTGCGCATGTGAATACTACTTGTAAAAAAAACTTGTTACGACGTGGAGCGCTCGGTGACTTTAAATTTCATACCGGGGGTTGACAGTGGGGCACACTCAAAGGTAGCGTCGAACTATGCCACATATATTGTCCGGTTTTGGACTGCTGCATACTAAACAGTTCATTTCATCAGAACTTTCCGTTTTGTCCCGTTTGGATAAAAACCCCGTCACTTAAACAGCTGCCTTTACTCATTATTCCAATCGGATTTCTTGTCAAAAAATAACATTGTTTAACGTTAAAAAAATCATGTGCTTTATGTGTGCAGACATGGATGTGTAGTGTTTTATGTCCTATTCCTACCTATAGCGATACTGCAGTTATGTGATTCTAATATTAATACAAGTTTTCCCTAGCAGGTTCAATAGCGATGGCGGGTCTGGGCGGCGCGGAGCTGCGCGCGGCGGGCGCGGCGGGCGCGGCGGGCGCGGGCGGCGCGGCGCGCGCGCGCGGGCCGGTGGGCGCGGTGGCCACGCGGCTGGCGGCGGCGCGCGGCGCGCCCGCGCACACGCGCCACGAGTGGCTGCTGCTCACGCCGCGCGACCGCATGCCCACGCCCAAGCACGTCGCCTTCCCCAAGCCGCCCAAGGCGCCAGGTCGGTATACCGTGCAGATGCACATGCTGCCTACGATTAGGGTGGTGACACGCGTGTGTGTGTGAGGAAAGTGAGGGTGTTGAGCGTAACTCCAACACGAGGAATAAGGAGGTTATCCTAAGGGTAGAGGTTCCTATAGATCCTAAAAATGCTGGTAATGGGTTGCGAGTGCGATCGAATGGAACAGACGATCGATATACACTTGATTTATTAGTTTTATATTCGGATAGCCTATGCGCTAATTTCGGTCAATCGTAAAACCGCTTAGTGGCTGTTGCCAAAAGTTAAATAAAGTAAAATGAATGTCGTCTATGTAATAACATATGATCGCTCATGGGGACAGCGGCCGAAGAAAGAAACCGCGCGGATTTACCTTCCCCGGTTCGTAAACTAGCCCCGTTAATGTTTAGAATACCTCGTCATCCCCTAAAAACATGTCGGATTCGCTTGTCAAAACAAGCCTAACGAACGTATCAAAAATAGTTTGCGATTAATAAGTACCCATTTGTCAATTTTTTTAATAGTCTACGAGGTGGGTGGGAACACCTCCGAGCGGTCCACCCCGGGCAACGTCATCGCTAAGTTCTAAACTAGTGGTGGCGGCAGACGTTCCCCCGCAGAGTGGTAGGCCTCGAAAGGAGCCGCCTGGCTTGCGACCACCCTCGTACTAGAGTCCGGCGCCAAGCAGCTTGCTGCGTTCCGTCGTGAGTGTGCGAGAGCCAGTGCCTTTGGTGGTTGATTGGGTGTCAGTTGTGTCGACCTATACCGGATTGTAGCTTCTAGGAGATGCTGTGACGGGTGACTCAAACTGGAGGGTAGCGGGATCCGAAGCACGGTCTTGCCGTTGGCCGACCGCAGTCAGTAGGGGGCCCAAGTAGCGCGCCAGCCACGTGCCAAAGGCTGCCCCGCCAACTTGCGATAAATCCCGGAATTGCTCCACCGTGCTAGTTGGCGGCTAGAAGGGAGGACCCGGTGGCGATTTCGGGGGGGTTCGGGCGTCCCCGCAGTCTCCATTTGAGTCTCCCATTGGCCAGCGTAATCCGATGAAGCTAGGCTTGGTTCTGGAGTTGACATCTCGACACTTTTTTAACCACCACCCAACTTAAAACATGCGCAAAAGAAAAAAGAATACGGTGAACCAACGGCTGCACTTCCTCCCGTTTAAAGTGCACCACACCAACATCTGTGGATTGCACTCAAATATCGACCCGGTCCATCACCACCTTGAGACCGCAAAGCCGGACCTATTCTTTTTAACGGAGACCCAAATTGCGGCACCTGCAGACGTGGGATACCTCAACTACCCGAACTACACGCTTGAACATAAGTTCAAAAGGCGAGCCGGGGTCTGTGCGTATGTCCGCGACAGCGTTTGTTGTCGCCGTCTCCGTTGCTACGAGGACTCAAGTTTCTCCACCTTATGGCTTTTGATAGACACTGGCATGGGTAAAACCCTTTATGTTGGTGTCTACCGTTCGCATACCGGTGACCAGGAGACGACCAGGCTTTTTGAATACCTCACTGAGAAGGCAGATTTAGCGATGCAAAGGTTCCCCACAGCTGAGCTTGTATTTCTCGGAGATTTTAATGCGCACCACAAGGAGTGGTTGTTTCCCTTCGAGAAATCTGACCATGCTGGGCGAGAGGCGCGTAATTTCGCATTAGCGCTAGATCTCACTCAGTTAGTGACTCAAGCGACGCGGGTACCTAGAGTTGATAGCCATACTGCCAATTGCTTGGATCTTTTGTTGACCACGGAACCAGACAGGCACTCTGTATCAGTATCTGCCCCGTTAGGAACATCTGACCATTGTCTGGTTAAAACTGTATCTTCCTACACCCCTCCAGACAAAACTCCTTGTGGGTCCAGGCGAGTGTGGGGATACGGGTCGGCGAATTGGGACGAAATGCGACATTTTTTCGCGGTGTACCCTTGGCGCCAAGTATGCTTTTCCTCTGACGATCCGTCCACCTGTGCTGATGCGGTTGTAGACTTAATACGGCAGGGAATGGAATATTACATTCCATTCTCCGACTTGTCGCTCGTATCTAAATCCAGGCCTTGGTATTATGCTGACTGTGCCCGCGCTGAGTCGTGTAAGGAGTTAGCATATCAAGCTTGGGTTCAAGCCCGCGATCGCAAAGCTACTGCTAGGAGAATACGGTCTATGAAGAAAGCATTTAACGCTGCCACTAGATCCTGCAAGCGCACGCTACAAAAGGCACGATTTGACCACGTTCGATATATCGGGACCATATTGGCGTCTTACCCTCCCGGTAGTAAGCAGTTTTAGTCCCTGTCTAAATCCGTCGAGTCAAATTTCTGCCGTCCTAGTTTGCCTCCAATGCAGAAACCTGACGGAACATTAGCCCACACCGCAACTGAGAAAGCAAATTTATTTGCCTCTCTTTTCGCGAGTAATTCGCGTTTGGATGCAGGACCCAAAACACCACCTACCTTACCTCGTTGTGACTCATCTATGTCGGAGGTCACAATACACCAGAAAGAGGTACGTCGGGAACTTTGCAAACTAGACGTGAATAAGGCAAGTGGACCTGATGGTATTCCTGCAAGGGTGCTTAGGCAATGTGCGCCTGAGTTGTCTCCGGTACTGACACGCCTTTACCGCCTCTCCCTCGAGCAGGGAACTGTGCCGAAGTCATGGAAGCTCGCCAACGTACAACCCGTACCAAAGAAGGGCAGCCGTGCCGACCCGGCCAACTACAGACCGATCGCCATTACTTCCATCATTTGTAAAGTGATGGAACGAGTGCTAAACAGTAAGCTGCTGGGGTACCTAGAATCCAATGACCTACTGAGCGACCGCCAGTACGGTTTTCGCCGTGGTCGTTCAACTGGTGATCTTCTAGTCTACCTCACGCACTACTGGGGCGAAGCTATTGAGAAACACGGCGAAGCCTTGGCTGTGTCATTAGACATCTCAAAAGCTTTTGATCGAGTCTGGCACGGTGGCCTTTTCAGCAAGCTTCCTGTGTACGGTATCCCTGATGGTTTCAGCACTTGGATCTCCGACTTCCTGAGCGAGAGGTCAATTAGAGTAGTCATTGATAGCTGCTCTTCAGACCCAATGGCTATCAATGCCGGTGTTCCTCAGGGGTCTGTCCTCTCCGCGACTCTTTTCCTGCTGCACATCAATGACCTGCTCTGTCCTGGCATTGTTGGGTACGCAGATGACAGTACTGTCATGGAGAGGTACGTGTCCAGTGCTGGAGCTAAACAAGAGGAAACCCAGTCTCTACGGGAGAATTTGGTGAAACGAACGGATGAGATTCTACGACGTGTCTCCCAATGGGGAGACAACAATCTGGTAACGTTCAATGCTGCCAAAACCCAGGCATGTCTTTTCACCGCAAAAAAGAGTCCGTTCAACTGGACTCCTACTTTCAGAAGTGTGTCTGTACCCATAACCGACCATCTCGAGCTTCTTGGTATGGAGTTGTCAGCCAATCTGAACTTCGGCGGTGCCATTGAGTCCAAAGCTCAGACTGCGGCAAAGAAGCTGGGCATCCTCAACAAGGTGAAGCGGTACTTCTCCCCTGAACAGCTTTTAACCTTGTACAAAGCACAAGTTCGCTCCTGCATGGAGTGCTGCTCTCACCTGTGGGATGGCTCAGCTAAATACCAACTAGCCGCTCTGGACTCCGTGGAGCGTCGAGCCAGGAGGCTGATTGGTGACAGGAAGCTGGTGGAGACTAAGCTTGATAGTCTAGACCACCGCCGTAAAGTTGCCTGCTTGTCGGTTTTCTACAGACTCTACTTCGGGGAGTGTGCTCATGAGCTCCATATGCTCATTCCACCAAGTCCATTTTACCAGAGGACCACCAGACGTACGGCGGGTTACCATCCATACTTGGTTGATATACCAACTATACGCACTAAGCGCTTCGCTTCTTCCTTCATAATGCGCACAGCCAAGGAATGGAATGCACTTCCGCCGACGGTGTTCCCTCTTTCCTATAACTTGAGTTCATTCAAAGCGAAAGTCAATAGGCACCTTCTGGGTAAGCTCGCTACATCGTCGACATCTTCTTCACCTCTTAGAGGGAGAATGAAGTCAAGAGCGAACCCATATTAATAAAAAAAAAAAAAAAGGGTGAATCAAAAAATTCTTGGAATCAATATTAAAAAATGCAAAGATTTAAATAATAATATTTTATTTTTCTACATAATCTCCCTCCAATGCAATGCATTTAGAATAACGCGTTTCTAACTTCCTTATTCCTTGTGAAAAAATATTATTTTCTTGACGCTCGAAAAAGTCCTCTACGGCAGCTATAACCGCGTCATTATCGTGAAATTTTGTTCCACGAATTTCCTCTTTTAATTTTGGAAATAAGTGAATATCACTTGGGGCTAAGTCCGGAGAATATGGTGGGTGGTCAAGGAGATTGAAGCCAGCACAGCGGATTGCGATGAGCGCAACTTCCGATCGATGAGTAGGAGCGTTATCTTGAAGGAACAACACGCCCAACTACAGTTTTCCACGACGTTTTTCTTTAATCGCTTCACGCACTTTCGGGATTAAATTTGCATAATAGGGTCCAGTAATCGTCTGGCCTTTTGGCATGTAATCAATAAAAAGGATTCCTTCACTATCCCAGAACACAGAGGCCATAACTTTGCCAGCGGTAGGAGCAACTCGAAATTTCTTAATGGATGGAGAGAATGGTCGTTTCCAAGACATGCTTTGTCTTTTAGTTTCAGGATCAAAATGGTGGACCCACGTTTCATCCATGGTGACAAGACGACGGCAAAAATTATCCGAATCACGCTGGAACATTTCGAGATTACGCTTGGAAATTTCCAAACGTCGCTTTTTGTTTTCGTCGGTTAACATTCGTGGCACCCATCTTGCAGACACTTTTTTGAACCCCAGTGAATCAATTAAAATGGATTGAACGCTACCAAAAGATATCTTTAGGATCTCAGATGTTTTATAGTCATTCTTCTGTCTTCCAAAACCAGATTCTCAACCTTTTTGTCATTTTCTTCTATAACGGAGGTTGAAGGCCGCCCAGAACGCGGGTCATCTTTACAGCTTGATCTACCTCTTTTAAATTCAGCCACCCAGTACGCAACCGTAGAATAGGGTACAGCATCACCCCCTAATGTCTGCTGAATGTCCAAAAAAATTCCTTCGTAGACATTTTTTTCAAACTGAGATATTTTATCACCGCACCTAACTCACTTTTATCCATAATTTTGACTTTTTAGCAACTCGTTGCACAAAAAAATTTATTACATGCGAACGAACTGATAAAAACAAGTGACAGTCTGCATAAATATAGTGTGATAGACACTCTTTAATTTGAATATCGAACTTGATCCAAAAAGATTTCATATATATGCACTTCTAAGAACTTTTTGATTCACCCTCGTATTATTCTTGTTTGCTGTCACCAATCTGTCTAATGAAAAACAGAGTTTTCCAATAAGATGCAGCGTATTCCACCGAATTTCTGATGTTTAATGCAAGCATATCGTTCCCCATACAGACGGCAGCCTGATGTACGAGCGCGTGGCGTCGCGCGCCGAAATAGAAGCGCGTCGCGAGCCCGCCGCACCGCCCGCGCTCAAGCGCCGCGCGTACGACGACATCAACGGGCTCGACAGTGAGTATTCCTACACACATATATCGAGATAGAGGCGCGCCGCGAGCCCGCCGCACCGCCCGCGCTCAAGCGCCGCGCGTACGACGACATCAACGGGCTCGACAGTGAGTATTCCTACACACATATATCGAGATAGAGGCGCGCCGCGAGCCCGCCGCACCGCCCGCGCTCAAGCGCCGCGCGTACGACGACATCAACGGACTCGACAGTGAGTATTCCTACACACATATATCGAGATAGAGGCGCGCCGCGAGCCCGCCGCACCGCCCGCGCTCAAGCGCCGCGCGTACGACGACATCAACGGGCTCGACAGTGAGTATTCCTACACACATATATCGAGATAGAGGCGCGCCGCGAGCCCGCCGCACCGCCCGCGCTCAAGCGCCGCGCGTACGACGACATCAACGGGCTCGACAGTGAGTATTCCTACACACATATATCGAGATAGAGGCGCGCCGCGAGCCCGCCGCACCGCCCGCGCTCAAGCGCCGCGCGTACGACGACATCAACGGGCTCGACAGTGAGTATTCCTACACACATATATCGCACATCTAGTTCTATAAAGTCATTCATTCATTTCGACCACGGCGGCCAATCTCAACAGAGATGAGCCAACTACGCAGGAGATATTATATAGTGCACAAGTGTGAGCGCAATACACAGGTGCACTCTCTGTTACATACGAATCTATTAAGTGCTTAAAGATCGATTTTAGATTTTTTGTCATTTATAACTTTAAAGAACTAGATGTGCGATATCACTTCCTGGTTCAACAAAGACAGTTTCGTGAACTTCATGGTTCCGTTGATTTTTTATGAATTCAAGCATTTTTATGCCATTTTAAAAACTATTTATTTATTAATATGGCATTATTATTCTCCTCATGCTTACTTGGAATGAAAACAGCAGCAGGTTAGTAGCAAACCTTTTTTTTTTACATATTAGTTCATAATGTTTATGAACACATGATATAAAGCAAATAGGAACAGTGCTAGCTTATGTGTTGCTCCACCACTTAATTCGGAACAGGAAAAATTGAAAAGTTAAGGCTATATAAACTCTTTTGCAAAAAAAACGGGCACTTTAGATTTTTTCCTCTACTTTAATGAAGAAGAACAAGAAATAGGTTTTATTAATTTGACGATGTATTGGCATGTTATTTGAAGCATCCTGGCATGATTCTTTACGTTCCAAATTTAAAATTTGAAATTAATAAAAGAAAAATAATGATTATTGTGGATTATTCTAAAATTGCTTTACTAATGGCGCGAATTGCTGAAACGATTTTTAACTGATTACGATTTTTAAAACTTTTTGGACATTTTCTGCAAATTAAACAATTTAATCTTTATTTTTACATTAAATACCACTTTTTGATATGAGTGATAAAGCAATAAGGGCCGGTAAAATTATAGCCCTACTTGAAGAAGGTTGTTCGCAAACTTACGTGTCTCAGCGGCTAAATGTGAGTCGTTCAACTGTCCAGAGGACTTGGCAACGGTATCAAGAGACCGGTTCGGTCAAAAGAAGACCCGGTTCGGGAAGAAAACGATGCACAGAACCAAGAGATGACCGCTTTTTGGTGAGTCAGGCGTTGCGGAATCGTAAGGCGTCAAGTGTGGACCTGAAGAAGAGCCTTGAAGAAGTAAGAGGAGTAGAAGTTAGCTTGTGGACGGTCAGGAGGAGGCTTTTGGCTGCCAATATCAGGAGTTACCGCCCAGCTCAGGGCCCTAAATTACTCCGTGAGCACCGAGTTGCTCGACTTCAGTTTGCTCGGAACTGTGCTTCATGGACTCTGGAGGACTGGAATAAAGTATTGTTTTCTGATGAAGCTAGAATCTCTTTGTGTGGAGAGGACCGACGCCGGCGAGTGCTGAAAAGACCACGGGAACGCTATGCGGAAGTGTGTTTCGAAGAAATCACTCCTTATGGCGGAGGCTCCGTTATGTTTTGGGCAGCAATTAATTCGACGGAGCGTACGGAGTTAGTTTTCATAGAAAATGGAACATGAAATGCATATCGGTACATAATGGAAGTCCTAATTCCATATGCACAACCCACATTGACTGCACTTGGGGAAGATTCCATTTTTATGGACGACAATGCTCGCTCGCACCGTTCTGGCGACGTGGAAGCGTACATGCAAGAAGTTGGGATCCGTCGTTTAGATTGGCCAGCTCGAAGTCCTGACCTCAATCCAATTGAGCATGTCTGGGATGTTCTAAAGAGACGTGTAAGATCAGTGCAACCTGCTCCACAAACATCAGGGAGCTAAAAAGAGTCATTGCAGAAGAGTGGGAACGAATTCCTCAAAACGTTATTAAAAACATCGTGGAAAGCATGCCCAGAAGGATTCAAGCTGTGATTTTGGCAAGAGGAGGTCACATTCGGTATTAGGTTTTTACATTTGTAACTTTATTTAATTAAAAAAAGTAAAAAAAAATCTTATCTTTATTGCCGACCACTTCTTATTGTTTGGGCGTGTACATCGGTTTTAAAGAATCCATCGTTTTTTTTTTCTTTTAGTTGCCCGAACTCACTTCACGCGCATTAATTTACACGATTATAAGTATACAGACTACGTCAAAGAAATAAATTTCATTTAATAACCTCAAATCGACCTTAGAACGTAAATTTCCTTAGGTGCCCGTTTTTTTTGCAAAAGAGTGTATTATATGCTAGTTGAGGTAATTGAATTCACGCTATGAAGCTGAGTTGTAGTACCTTAATATACGCACTAGGTCAATACACAGTCAAATCGAGCTCCAGCTCTAGTAGTCGACGTGACGCTGTACCGTCGTGCTTTGTTAATTCAACTATCATTGCAATAAACCTCGGCCGGCGAGTCTGACTCGCATCAGGTTGACTTTTGATTTCCATTACCATGGACATTGTTCATACAATTGTCTAACTTGGTTACTAATCTCTCAGGAGCAGGTGCCGGGCCCGGCGCCGGTGGCGGCACCGCAGCCCCGCCCCCCGCCAAGCGGCCCAACAAGCACCCCGCGCCGATGCAGCGGCCGTCGCGCGAGCAGTACGCCGCCATGTGTGCGCGCGCGCAGGCCACCGGCCAGCCGCTGCCCGCGCACGTGTTTGCGCACGTGAGTACACCATATACTGGCTATAATTAAGGCTAGCTTGATCTAGTCCAGTAAATCACCAAAAAGCCGCCCATAGTTTGAGTGTGGACGTGATCTAAATAATGACAATGTGTTGAGCTGATATGACGTAAATCGCGTTCCAACAGTGTACAGCTGTTAGTCGTTTCCGACGCTGTTTGCAGTTTTCCAATTATTTTTTTAAATATTCAGAATTAGCACTGTTAGATGGATGCAACCCTGTGCATCTGGACTGCTGTTTCAGAGCCAAACACACAAGTTCCAAATAAATCGGGGCCCCATTGCTATGTTGCTATCTGCTCAATAGCAGCGCTACTATTCTAAGTTGGGTATTATTAGGGTGAAATGCAGAACGGATGTACATAGATACAATTTAAGTTGTCCCGTAAGTTTAAAACAAAATACCGTCTTTTCTATTTCCTTGATTAAAATTATTTCTATAATTCTGAGTAGTGTATTTATTTCTCAATTAAGCAAATTTTTCATTTTTTTGATGCGCGCAATGAGGCACGAATTATTATATTTTTCAAATTTAATACTAAATAATTTTCATACAAATTTTATATGTCTCTCCACCACCTTGTCAATTTTGTATATTAAGAAATAAATTTTTCTTACTTTAATTTAACTTTTTTTTGGTTAAAATGACCACTTATTATCTAAATTGTCAGATTGAAATAGGCTGGAATTAAAAGGAAACAATTTAGTCATAAGATTAGCGTATTAAATGTTTGTCTCCATTTTTGTTAATTTCGTAACTCAGGGTTAGTAACGACATTTTGGGCACAATTACAACAACAATTCTACCATTCGATTGTATTTTTATAAAATGGCAACATTTTCTCAAGTTTGTCAAAATATTGACATTAAGATGCCCGTATTTTGCTTCGCAGTTTGAGGTTGGTGTATGACACGCATTTTGTTAAATATCAATATCAGGGTTAATAACGCGATTTTCCTATTTCCGGTAAGTGCAATTTGTCAGTTATTTGCTGATTTTTCTTGCGTAAAAGATATAATTACCGCTGGGATATAATTTATTGTCAAACCAATAGCGATTTTGGTAGCAAATATTTTTGAAGTTAGGATTTCTCAGTTTATTTTATCAGTTTCGTAACGTTTCGTTACGCAACGAAACTGAGCTCTCAGTTTCGTTACACTAAGGTCTCGTTCATATGAGTTTGTGACATAATTTTTTTTTAACATTAGAAATCAAGTACTATCCCAAATAGTAAATAATATGTATAAATTAATTTAATACTATTAACTAAAAAATATATTTTAACGTTCTATGAAAATAATTTTATAAAATATAATGAGATTATTAAACATAACACAACCTAAATAAACTATTAAAGCATTGCAATATATATTATATACATTTAAATAATTTCAGGTATGGCACCGATGACTAATGCAGAGAGGCAAAAAAAGTATAGACAAAAGTTAAAAGAAAATAATCCGGAAAAATATAATGAAAAAAGAATAGCTATTTAATAGAATAGTTAATTATTGATTTAAACTGTAAATAACAAAAGGTACAAAAACTTTTTGTTGAGCATTTTACTATTTTAAAAACCTTATAAAATGAGGAAATCTTCAAACTTATTTGTAAATCCTATGTAATATATTTTTTTATCTACAAACCGGTCAAAAGAGAGGTAATTTTTTTTGTTGGTAAAAGTTTTGAGTTTAGACCAAAATTTTAGATGTTTCCAAGCCAATATCTGAAACTTTTTTGTATTCAGCCAATAGCAGGATGATTCAAGTATAAAATAAAGAAAACCGTTAACGAAAAAAATAACATTTGTAAAAATAGCATGAAAATAACTGATTCAAGGTAGAGGTTTTCCAAAATTTTTAAAAACTCGAAAACCTTATGACTTTTAGTAAGGTCATTTTTTTGTTATTTGGTAGATTTCAATGTGGCTAATGTGTCTGTTGGTCTTTCACTCCTTTACGGGTGAACGAATTTTCATGAAGTTTAGTATAGAGGTAGTTTGTTATGTAATGTGAAACTAGACTTACATCTTTACGCGTTACTTTTGTGTTACTTTAGCGTTACCGCAACATAGAAGTATCTATGTTACAAAGTGGCAAAATCTAAGGCCTTACCCAGTTCATGTTTGTTTGCAGATAAGATTGATTTTTGACAAGGTTTTTGCAATTAGTACAAAAATGTAGATTTAAGTTAATTAATAAAGTTGATTTATGCCATAAATATTTTATTTATTTTAATGCTTATGTGATCTCACCCTTACCTTATCAGTTTCGTAACAATTTATCAGTTTCGTTACAATCTCAGTTTAATAACGATTTCGTTACGGTACATCTATTCTGCATTTCACCCATTACTGACTGAATAGTAGCACTGCTGTTGAGTGAAAGAACCCCTGGTCTAGTATTTATACATTTCAGCAATGTACAATTTATATCTTGCTTCAGCTTCGATAGTAACTTAAGTAAGGTATTGAGGTTGGAATCTAATAGTAATGTTTTTGCGCAGGTAAACGGCAAGCCGACGAACATAACCGGCCGCGGAGGCCGCCGCCACGTCATCTCGTGGATGGACGCCCCGGACGATCTCGATCTCTACTTCAGGGCCACCGAGGCCGCCAAGTGAGTGTCCGTTATCGCTACACTTTTGTTACTTTGTCATAGTAACTTTGCTAGTTCTGCATCTTTTTCGGTCCTCATTTACTTAGTACTGTGAATAACTATAAAAATTATCCGCGTTTCTTTAATTGTTGCACTAGACTATGTATGTGTCTAGCGTTGCCAGGTCGCCAAATCTAATAGCCGGACAGACCAGCCAGTTTGGCCGGACATTTGATTAAAAAAGCCGAACACTATATTTTGAGGATTTTATCTTAGTATTAATAGGTACGACAAAAAGTTTTCGGTTCGGTAGTCGACTCTCGTCGCCTGCGCTCGGCCACGCTTGGCGGCGCGGCGGCAGTGCTCGCTAGTTTTCGAAATGTAAAAAGCCTAACAAAAGCCGGACAAGACGGACACCGTTTATTTTGGCCGGACATGCAATCAAAAAGCCTAACTATGCCCGGCTTTATCCGGATGCCTTTCAATGCTATATGTGTCTAATTGGTCATACAAAGTGGTGACTGGGAAGGCATTTTGCGCGCCGCCTGAATCCTACTAGGAGCAAGTGTTTGTGTGAAGAGCATGAGCATTTGTACACCTTTTTTTCGGTCGGTCGACGTGATCTGACGTCAGGGCATTTACCGCAATTCTCCGGGCACGGCCGACTCACTTTGCAGCGAGCTCCTACCAGCATTTATGTATTTCTCATCCGTTATTCTAGTACCCATAGCTAACGCTTAGTGTGGTTAGGAAATGGTGTGTTCGTTAAAACAGTTTATTTATTCATTTTATTGTAACTCATCCCCTCTTCTTTCTTCCAATACTCATTTTACGCGACGCAACCTTTACATTCAACTACGAACTCTATTTATCATGCGTATATTTTCTCAGATCCGCTCGTCGCGCGCTGAGCTGCGGCGAGCTGCGTCGCGGTGCGCGCGCGCCGTGGCGCTCGATGCGCGGCGCGGGCGCGGGCGCGACGGGGGCGGCGCCCGCGGCGCTGGGCAAGGCCGCCCCCGCCGCCCCGCCCGCCGCCGGCGCGCCGCCGCTGCAGCTCGTCATCCTCGACTGACAGGTACGCAACCCTCTTTAAGAGCAGTCAAACGTGTGACACTGTATAGGAGCCCGCACACTAGGCAGCCACGACTTCCCGGCTGCGGCAGCCAATACGACGCGCTTTTTTTGTACGACAGTCGGCTGGCTGCGCGCAGCCAGAATGTGTGTAGGCAAATGTATGTGGCTGCGGTCAGGGCCCGCTCAGTAGTAGTTGCAAGCAGATGTATCTTTCCTTCTGAACTCGACGAAAAGATCTAGACTAGTCCTTGATTAGCTGCCATGACTGGCTGCGCAAATATTCCGGCTGCCTTGGCTTTCGCAGCATGGCTGCCTCCTGCGCGTTTGCTCTAAGGTGACAGTCGGTTCCAAGCGCTGCGCTAGCCACGCCACGCCGCGCGTGTCGTCATGCGATCAACTTTTCAAAAGTGAGTCACGAGACCGTGGGTCGCGACGCCACGAAACTTACTTTTGAAGGTAGCCATCGGGGGATTCAGTGTTTCAAATTTCATACTAACCTAAGCAGTTTGTCTCGGTACCCGGATACGATGAACCGAATGCTAGCTTTACTTTTAAACAGAGCCGTCTTGATAACAAATAATGTAGACGGTTTTCAAGACCATGGATCCGCAAAATATTTTAAAGAAAGTAATTTAATGGTTGGACCTATCCAACCAAGGCCTTTATTATACGCGGAGGGATGGAATTAAAGCAGGCAAAAAATAAATGAATAATTTGGTTGCAGGAGCCGCCGCGCACGCCGCACCCGCCGCACCCGTACACCATGGAGGCGCTGCTCGGCTGAGCGGCGTTGTACATTCGCGATGTAAATAGCGCCCGCGCCGGCCGAGCGCCTGTACATACCCGCGCCCGCGCCACGCTCGCGGGCCGCGCTCGCACCGACGAAGATTGTATTTTTGGTAATCGAATCGCCGAGGACGGATTCTGTAGATAATATTTTAAACTATATTGTTCTTATGTGGTTTGATCTGGCGTCGAGCAAAATAATGTATTTGATACATAAAACGATATGTAAGTCTATTTCATTCGGAGATTCATTGTAGGATAATTTACAATTTTTTTCATAAATAAAGCACAAATTGAAATATTGTCTGGTTTCATTTTTTTAATTTTTATCTACCGGAACGATTATTCTTTCTTCTTCGTCCTGTTAAGTTGCTTGATTTACACATACCGGTAAAGCTTCAGTTTGGTTTTCCGTGTAATTTTACATCCCTATACCGGTGTTAGTATGTTACAGTGAAAAAATATTCTTGATATGCAAGCTATTCTCTATGAATGTATCTCCACATATTTGTGTCAGCCCTGTTCAGTGCCGGCCAAGGCACTACTTGCTTTGAGAACATTGCATCATTTTCAACTTGCCGGAAATGCCTAAGCTTCACTGACACTTGATCTGCGTAAATCAAGCTTAACGTATTCAAAATCAATTCCCGTACCGCCATTCATCAGATAGGGCGAGGAAACAGTTTTAAGTTGATATTAAAGTATTATTACAACGGTAAATAGAAGATACATTGTTACGGCCATTTCACATAATGTGACAAACAGTAATTGAGGTGGCTCACGTTGGCCAGCGATAGATGAAACTCGATAAAAAAGAACATAATTATATAAGAAAAACTAAGAAACATCGATAACATTAGTAAAAATGACTAGTGTAATAACAATTTACCAAAAATCTTAGGTATGTCATGCTGAAAAGCTTGCCTCGCACTGATACTCATACAAACCTTATCATTATTTCGCACAACAAAAGATCCAAGTAGGGTTAGTAAACAATACATCTTACACACTATGTTAGTACCTAATATTTTTATTACACTTGGTAGTACATAATAAAATCGACCCACTAAGCGCACAGCTCAGGTTAACCGATTCATTGCGATATGTTGCAATCTTCTAACAGTGGCGCTGAAAAAATAATGACGTGGCACACCCGGCTTGTAAAAAACAGTATCTTGACAATTTTTACATGTTCTAAGTTTGCGTAGTACTTTTATTTTGCATTTGAAATCTAAAGGCCTGGAGGATTGTGACAAGACTTTCAAGTGATTTATTGGAGCTGGCAAATTTAAGTGTATTTTTGCAAATTACTTTTTTAGCACAAAATGTGCTAAACCTTTTTAACTTAAACATATTACATACAACATAAGTAACGCAACTTTCAAAAAGGTTATTTATTAAATCTTATAATATCCAGAAACGGTTATGAGCTTGATTTACGTGAAAAATTAAAATTTGTTTTGGGTAGGTCTCCTTAATACTACATTTGAAGGAGTTAGGTTAGGGCAGCTTTGAACATTTGAGTTTGCGAAGCCATTTTATTGGGAAATTTTGTGGTTATTTTTTGGAAAGAGGCAATACAAACCCACTCACCTGTCACTTGTCACTACTGTGTGTAAGCTGCTTGACTGGCAGTCAGAAAACCTTCTCCTCATCTTGTTCCTTACCACCTCTCATGGTGGTTCTCATGGTGCAGACACCCTGTACTTATCTATATATTTATTTATTACACAGTTATATTGTTGGTTAGGGCTTTAGGGACTTAGGGTTGTAGGATTAGAACATTACATAGGGCCGGGCAGTTCTTATCCTCCGTTCTATAGTACCTCGTGTGTTCATAAGTTTTGAGACAAACTTTGTGCTAAAAAAAGAAATAAAAAATTACTGGCTGTTATTTATTTCTTTTTCTAATTTTGAATTTCGAATGTTAACTTGTAATTCCTTTGATTTTCAAATTCATTTCTTTCAATTTTCTCGTGATGGAGAGAACAAAAGAATTGCGTGCGACTGTGATTTCGCTAGTTAAGGCGGGAAAAAACCAATGGAGATTTTCCGTGAGGTGAAAACTTTTGGTGTGAGCCGCAACTTCGTGTATTACATTAAACGATACAAGGAGACAAGTTCTTTGCAAGATCGCCACAGGAGTGGTCGGCCGCGCTCTGTAAGGACGCCTGCGAACATCAAAATCATACGAGAGCGACTTAGCCGAAATCCATGTCGAACTCAGAAAAAACTAGCTCTGCAGACTAATATTTCGCGCCTTTCAGTCAACAGAATACTGAAATATGATCTTAAGGTGAAGGCGTATGAAGGAAAGTTCATTTTTTAAACGATCGCCTTCGTAAATTGCGACGCGAACGTTGTCCAATACTGCTTAAGAGACACGATGCGAAGAAAATACTCTTCACCGATAAGAAAATCTTTACTGTCGAAGAAAAGTTCAACCGACAAAACAATAAAGTGTATGCAAAAAGTAGCAAAGACGTCCCAGCTTCAGCACGGAATGTCTCGCGTACTCATCATCCGGCTAGTGTGATGGTATGGTGGGGAGTTTTGTATGAAGGTGTCACTCCGCTCCATTTCTGTCAACAAGGCGTCAAGGTGAAAGCCAAGAACTATCAAACTGACATCTTAGAGCCTGTTGTGAAACCCTTGTCCCTTACTTTGTTTCACAACAAGGATTGGGTTTTCCAACAGGACTCAGCGCCATCCCATAAAGCAAAAACCACCCAAGCGTGGTTGAGGGAAAATGTGCCGGCCTTCATCGCGGCGAACGAATGACCCTCTTCCAGCCCCGACCTCAACCCGCTGGATTATGCTTTATGGGCTGAGCTAGTGCTCAGGGCCTGCCGAAAGTCCCACCCAAACTTGGAGTCACTGAAGCGAGCTCTTGTCCGAGAAGCAAATTGAATCCCGCTGGAAAAGATTCGTGCCGTCATTGATGACTGGCCAAATCGTCTAAGGGCCTGTATTAAAAACAAGGGTGGGTGGTCATTTTGAATAATAATCATTATTTTCATCCCACCATCTCGGAAAGAGTCATTTTGCCCTTCAATATCTGAGTGGAAAAGCCGTTTTTATTCACTAGAGGTTAAAGTAAATTTGAATTTAGAACATCGTGTGCACCAAGTTTGTGAATTAAAAAAATCATTAAACCTATTTATTGCTACCTCTATGGTGCCAAATATATCATACAACATTTTTTTAATTTGTTAAAAACTCAAACTCGGAACCTTCTTGGTGTTCTTTTTTCAATTTGCTTTGTTGGCGGTTCTTTACGCGGCATTTTTTCACGTCATCGTTAAACCATAGATTAAAAACAAGAAACTTGAAAACAAGTGAAAAAACTAAAATGAGTGATTCTAGCGACGAGGAAGTTTGTTTGACGCCAACAGAATTGACTGAAACTGTTAATAATGCGCAAATGATCTTTCTCCCTCAACAATTACGCGAGAAGTATTTAAAACATAACGTTATGTTCAACACGTGGCGACTAGCAAAAGGAGCCAAAACTTTCTCAGAAAACGTTTTGCTGGCATATTTTATAGAATTATTATCCGAGCAAAAGCAAGCACTCGAAAAACAGTACACAAGTGACTAACACCAATATTACAGTACCCAACAAAAATATTACACTCAGTTTAAATAACTGTAGCAACGTTACTTTAAATTTTTATTAATTATACCTAAGTATTATCTTGTTATAATTTAAAGATTATTCTGTAATACTTACATGTCATAATGTAGTAGTTAATACCTAAACTGAAACAAAAGTAGCTATCTTGTGATTGTCAACGGTTTTATTTGCATTTAGTCATTTCCTCGCTGAGGTGGAATGAAAAGTTACGTGTTGCACTCGAGTGCAAAGATTTTTTCACCTCGTGCTCTTTTGATTCCCTCGCTAACGCTCAGGATTCTAATTTTGAATCACTCGCTGCGCTCGTGATTCAATTTTAGAATCCTTCGCTTGCTCGGTCATCAAAATTGAACACGCGGTTAAAAAGCAACTTTGCACTCTTGTATAACAAATAACTATTTTTGTTTATTATTATCTAATAATTGTTTACTCAAAATTTTAGAAATATATGTTAATTATAAAAAAAGTAATGCAACTTTTATTTCGTCTCAAAACTTATGCACACACGAGGTATAATTGTTTCATGTGCAATCAGCCAGGGCCTTTATTTTGTTGAGACCACAATAATAAGTAATTAATACCTAATAACAAGCATAATTATCTTGGCTGCTGTACATTTTGGTGACAACTAGTGTTCTGTCGTCTGTCTGATGATCCACGAAGCACTTCTCGCAGGTCATCCGCTATTTTTTTCATCGCTACAACTATAAGTTCGACGAAAGATGCAGCAAGCCTTACTCATTTACAGAGACGCTGCGCGTAAAGTCAAAGATATGGCGTTGTATGAGAGCGTTTACGGAGAAGCGATTTTACACGCGTTTGTTTGAGTTGGAGCGTTTTGTGCGGCGGAGCCCGCGGATGGCAACGACGCGTCCCACGCGGCGTGTTACCGCGGCGGCGCACGCAGCGGGCATGCCCGATGAAGCGATGGCCGCGGCGGAACCTTCTGTCTGCCATTCATTATTTGGAAATCGCACAAAACAGACGTTACTGTCGCAATGGAGGATGATATAATAGACTTTTTTTGCAGAGGATTCTATGACGAAATGTGAATTATTTAATATAAAAGTGGCCCAGTGTTTACAGCAACGGAACATGAGAAGTTTGGGAAATATGCCACTCTTTACAGGTCAATAAGAGAAAGAGGTTATGATGTATTTCATGGTTATACATACACGAATGTCTACTACAACTTTTTATTATAATAATATATTAAACAAAATACAACACGGCATCACTACTTGTAACAGCAATATACGCAGCGCTGCCCGCCGCGAGCGCCGCTACACGCTTGAGGATTTGACGCGGGCACCGCCTCGCGCACCGCACACCGGAGGGCGCATCGCTATGAACACCATCGTCTATTTCCATATGTTTGCGTTTACGCATGCGATGGTACGTGCCGCTTCACTCGCCGCCTCTCCGTAAACACAAAAAACGTTTATCGCGCCGCGAGTCAGCACGCCGCACACGCCGCACTACGCGCCGCGTCTCCGTAAATGAGGCCTTAGTCTTGCAACCGTAAATGACTAAACAGTGCGGAATAGTGATGTACAAGGCTCGAGGCTTCCGAGTCCTTCTGCCGAGAGCTCAGAGTCGTTTACAGGGCTCGCCTCATTTATATGAAGCTCGACGACTCGGAAGCCTTTTTGAGAGCTCTAGTCTTTTTGAGAGCTCGAGCCTTTTTGAGAGCTCGAGCCTTTTTGAGAGCTCGAGCCTTTTTGAGAGCTCGAGCCTTTTCGAAAGCTAGATTGATTACTTTGCACTTTTTATTTAGATATTTTATTTATTTACAGCTTTTAACCGCGACTTCGTCCGCGTGGATTTTGAAACTTGAACCCCTAATTTCAATCCCTTAGGAGGTGAATTTAAAAAATATATAAATAGTCAAAAATATAATATGTATAGATAATGTGGCTATTTATATTATATTTTACTTAGTTACGGAGATATTAAAGTCATATACATAAACTTGAGCTTTTATTGAAGGCTTGCGTTCATTTTGAGACTCGAGCTCTTTTCACGGCTCGAGCTCTTTTATAGCCTCGAGGCATGGCTCAGAGAGCTCGCAGCTCGGCTTAGCTCGGGGCACCGAGCCTACCGAGCTCACTGAGCCTTGCCATTCCGCCTCGAGGCTTCAAAAACAGGGCTCGACGCCTCGAGTCTTGTACATCACTGGTGCGGAAAGCATGCGGTCCATGTCGACATTAGACATAATCATAGCGGGATATTGGTTTAATTTGAGAATGCATGAAGTAAGGTGATGAAATTGTTGAACTAATTTCTACTTAAATAAAAGAATTTGTTTTAAAAAGTTATATTTATTCGAGTACATAACTACATCTTAATATAAATGGATAATATTAATAACTATTTTCCGCATGATAAATATAAGTTGAATTCAACACTTGCATACTCGTTTACTTTTCGTAAAAGCGCTATCACATGCTTTGAAAATTGTGGTATTTGTTTGCATACAAAAATATTATTTTAACAACAGTAAGACAACGTTGTGCTCGAGAGGAACCTCATTATTATATCCTGTTAAGGTTTCAATACATTAACGCCACTCACTCGATTTTTAAAATGCAAGCATTTTAAAGTTACAACATTACGAGGTAGCCATCATTTAGAAAAAATATACTTTAGTTTTCAAATTGCTATCAAACTCACAATAGATACTTGTAGGTGATTGCTGACCTCGAAGGTTGTTAGGTAAATATAGATTTAAATTCTAATGGCACAGTAATGTACTTGAATGTTTCAGAGACGAGAGCAGCATCCACGAATACTTATACTTTAAAAAATTTAATACTAAATTTAGTAATATGTAATTTGTTTTTACATGTACAAAAATACAAATACAATATATCACTCTTCAACGTCACTATACTACTTAACAGGCACTGTGCGATGATGATTATAGCCCTTTACTTATCGCAAGAGTTTTCATAAATTCAAATAAGCAATGCATCTTAGTTATACATGTATAATGGATTATACGCATTATATTTCCTTACATCATTTAAATGAACTTAACTTACTACGAAATAAATATTCAGTTTGGCTCTCGAATATTACGTGCACACTTATATCATTTTGATACGTATCTATTTTGCTTTAACTGAATACATTTCATCAATTCATTGTTTTTGACACAAATAAATACGTAAAACAAAACACTATATAAAAATATAAGGTATAATATTCAATATGTTGATATAATAAGAAATAGTATTAAATAATAAATAAATAGCGTGTTTTATCATTTGTATACTTGATTATCAATAGGCATAACATGTTGATGAAAATACATAGTCATTATCTTTTATTTATCGATGATACGTATTCAGCACTCAGCAGTAAAATAATGTCCATTAGCACTTTAACTGAGGTATTATCATCATGCTCTTTTTACCTTGACAAATCGGCTACCTTTTAAATGTTTTGTTGGAATCATGAACAGACACGTGGATAAATGTGTCTTCTTCGAACTCACCAAAGAATCAGTCTTGCGAGAAAGTGTGCGTCTGTATACTTTACAAGAATATAAATTAACAAAATTAGAGCAGCAATTGGACATTACTATCTAACATTTTAATCGGGAGCGCTGATCCACATAGGCATACAAATTCTCAAAATAATGATTTTGATTCAGCATCCACCTGAATAAAAAACAGGTAATTTTAACCACGACGTAAAACGCGAGGTTACCTCTCAATACTCAATGACAACATTGAAATAATGTTGTTTCCTAACTGTACTCAGAATTAAATTGAGCAGGACCTATTATAGCTAAATTTACACTAAATCAACTTTGTTGGCGGACATGATTATTAAAAGAGTAGGCCTCCGATTACACGACTATTTTATACAATTCCATTAATGATAATATTACATCAGAAGTCAGTCCCTTACCGTCATTTAACTGTCCTTATAAAACATAACCCCATACTTCAACTTAATTGCAGTAAACTACCACTAATGAATCTCAAGCCTGCGAGGACGCGTGAGGCGTGAGGCGCGGCCCAGTACCGTCGGTGCCGCTGGTGCGGCCGAGCGACCGCGGGCGCGACGGCTCTGCGACACTAATATTACGAAACACTCTCCTCTCTCTCATCTTTATCGTAATCCATAAAATACTCATTACAAAAATACTGTACAATTACAATAATCATCTGAAGGTAATAATGTCTTACCCATATAAATCGTATGCAGTTAATTAATGCTTCAATAAAATCTACCGCCCGATCTTCGGTCAATAATACACCATTCACAAATTATGTACAATGTCTTATTTTAATATACATGTTACATAAACACTCATCCAAATTTGATCCCAAAACTGTAGTCTTTACCTCGTTTAATTTTCTAAATTAAATAATGAGATCGAACATAAACATTATGGAATTTTGCAATTGAGTGAGGAATAGGAGTTTGTTACCAAGCTTTTATAGTATTACAATAAATAGTATATAACTAGCAGAATATTTATCATCATCATCATTATGTTTTAGTAAATTTGGACATTGCCTGAATTTTCAGTGTGTGATACTTTTAATTACAGTCATTCATCATAAATAGGTTTTTAATATCTTTCTTTGTTTCAAGGCACTGATTGTTAACAATTGATAACTGTTTTTGTTTTATTTAGTTTGTCTTAGAATCTTAGCCTAAAATAATAGCCAATATTAAAATATTTAACTTGCAGTACAATTTTTTGTATGAAAATACACACATGGCTCTGCATACATACATCTATACTAAAATATAATATTTCAGTGTAATATACATTAGTTTGTAAATAGATTTCCAGACAAATGGCCCAGTCAGAATACCATTATCTATACAAAAATATTTTTTGCGTGTTTGCAAAAAGATATTTGCATAAAAGTGAATATACATATAAAATAATCGCATCACGTTTACAAGCATCGGGTTAGGTGGGATGTAGTTTTTGGACTTTAAACCGCGCCAATCGTTCAGTGTAACAATGGAATGTTAATAGGACACCATTCAACAATAACAATACCACAAGTTTTCTGTTCGAACTTGTTCTTCAAGGTACATACTACAAAATGTAAATATGTGTACAGTATACTGCAGTGTTCAAACTACCTTAATCTTTGATTAGATGGCGTTCACAGTACACTTACCGAGGGGAGTGCACAGTTGTCGCGCGTGGCGTGTGTTCAGTCTCACGTCGCCGTTCAGTGCTTCGACAAGTTCAGTGGCAAATCTGAAATGGTCATTCCCGTTTATTAATACAGTACACTTCTCAGGTTCACTCATATACGAAACGGAAAATTTCTGTAGTATTGGATTTGAAGAAAGAGATACCATGAAGTGCAAAAGGGTGGTTCCATTATCTTAGATATCTGTGCAAATGGAGGGAGCTTCTAAAAACAGACAAAATAATTTACATTACATCTGTAATATAATACACCAAGTATGCAAATCAATATCAATAAATAAATAAATCACATAGCGGGGGAGCCGCAAAAATTAAATCAAAATGTAAACATGTACCACAACAGTACTTACCTGAAGTGGGCTCATCCTTGGGTATGTGGTCGGTGAAGAGCGGATGAGCGAGCGGCACCCAGGGCCCGGGCGGCACGGCGGGCACGGCGTAGTGCACCCACGGCGCGCGGTACAGCTGCGGCGCCACGTACGGGTACGGGTACACGTACGGCACCTCGCGCCACTCGTCGCGCGCCGGCGAGCCGCGGTACTGCGCGCCCGCCCACTGCCGGCCCCCGCCCGCGCCGTACGGCGACGCCGGCCCGCCGTAGCCCGCCCGGTAGCGCGCCAGCTCCGTGGGCGGCGTCGGCGAGTCGCGCGACAGCGGCCCGCCCTGCCCCGGCGAGCTCATCAGCGCCGAGTACCGGTACCGGTACCCGTCCGGGCTCGGGCTCAGGTCTGGCGAGTGCACACTCGACGGCGACTCCGTCTTCAGAGACGGCGGGTACGAGTGCGGCGAGCGCTTTGCCTCAGGCGAGCGCCGCGTCGGGCTCTCGTCGGGCATGCTCAGCAGCGAGTGGATACTGTAGCTGCTGACATTTTTCGACACGGGCGCGTCCTTCCGCGGGGCGGCGCCGTTAACCGGGCGCGCGGGGTCGGGCGCACGGTGCGGCGTGTGGCTGGGTCCAGGTGAGGGCGGGTACGAGGCAGTGCTGAGCGCGGGCACGGTCTTGGCGCGCCGCTTGGTGCCCTGGTCCTCGAGCGTGACGCGCTCGAGCTCGCGCAGGATCCGCTTGCGCGGTGACACCATCATGTGCTCCTGCCGGCAGTTGGCGAGCTTGGCGTTCACGGGCGCGGGAAGCGAAGCCACCTTCTCTCGGAGCTTTTCGATCGTCCGAGCGAGCTCCTTTTTTCGTATCCGCGGTCGCGTCTTCTTGTAGACTCTTAATTTACGATACTGATAAGGTTTTTTCAGCTTCATGTGATAGTATTTCTCTCGATCGAAATCGGCCCACCGGTCTTCGTCGGCGTTCGTCTTGACCTTGGGTGCCGCGCCGTCGACGGCGTCGTCGCCCCTAGGGCGGCTCTCGGGCGAGCCGGCATCGCCGTTGCGTTTTCTGTCGCAGACACCGTTGGTGAGCGGGCGCGCGGCGTCGAGGTGGGTCGCGTCGTAGGGCCTCCGCCTCTTGAGCCGGCCGGCGGCCTCGATGGTGGCGTTGTGCAGGGTGCTGGGCCTGCAGTAGTACATGGCTAACTCTTTGGAAACGTTTCTGCGCGGCGTGGCCTGCTTCCAGCAGTGGTCGCGCTGCCAGGGCGAGGACTGCACGGAGCTGTTGTCGTCGGAGACGCTGAGCGAGGCGGGCGGCGGCGCGGGCGGCGTGGGCGGCGCGGCGGCGGGCGGCCAGAACGTCTTGCGCGGCACCGACACCCAGCCCGCGCGCTCGCCCTCGCGCGCGCACCCGCGCACCAGCTCCAGGATGAACTTGCCATCTACAAATAAATGTGATTTTTTTAATTGTTTCCATTTGTTAAAGAAAAACGTTAAGTGGTATTAAAGCTATATTATTGTATTATTATGTTACACATTCTAAGCTACTCTAGTTTAAAAAAAATGCATCTTATCATCATCTTGGTTACCACATTACTTTTCTACTTATTCCAAACAGAAACATAGTCCACAGGTCCAATATATTTTTAACTACATACTTGATAGGTAATAATAACACAGTTAGTTTGCATCTTATTCCCTTTTGTTTTAAATAATCACTACATGATATGGTTTTTGCTTGGTACATTTATAATAAAAGCATACCAATATGCAAAGATATCTTCTATGTAAGCAAGATATCCCATTATGTATGGATGAACATTATTTGTTATTGACAGTGGGTAGCTCATTATTAATGGTCTTCATATCAAATAACCAACACTGGCCTTAAATGTTTGCTTATAGAGTTATGGAATGTGCTAACTGTTATCATTTGAGCTGGTGTTTATTCTGCACATGTCACTATGGTAAAAGAACTGCTTTGATATTTGTTACTAATCAAAAAGCAATCAAAGACAAGTGTTTATAAATATTAGAAAATAAATTGAATAAAGTTACATCAAAATTGAAATTAATGAAAGATTTGTTTATTTTAAGTTTTAAGTTGAGCACAATTCATAGATATTTCATAGCAATAACTAGCAATTATTTACAAAGAATCCATAAATGTCTGTGCACCCACTGAACATAAATTAGTATGTAAATAAACTTTAATATATTTTGTCTATAATCTAGATTTGTATCTAATATCCTGCATCAAGAGCATTGGGAGTTTATACATAAATTTCGCTTATTTATTATCAAAAGAATATCAAGAAAATACAATTTTCTGATTTTAAATTAAATTCATGCCCAGTTTCTTATACTAATTCTTGAAATTATGATTTGTGTAATAAATACTGGTTACTCTGATATGAAATTCATAAAACCAATTTAAAATTAATATAAGGTATTTTCTCCAGTGAAGTACACACTGCCTCATTACCATAAGATCTTAGGTTCACTACATTCTTAGTTTAGTTCCAGACAATTTGTTTTATTATCTTTCATAAAATTTTAAGACAGACATGTACTAATATTCATTTACACTAGGGCAGCCACCAGTTCTTACGAAACAGAGGCTGTATTCAAACAATTGCCAATGGCTCACTCAAATGTGCCTGTGTATGTTTATCAGAGCATGAATGACTTTCTAGCTTTTCTCAAACTAACTACTGTTACAAGACAAATGATGATACAGCTGTTTGTTGCTGGTGCAAGCCTGCCTACTGACCTTTGAAGAACTTGAGCCGCCCACCAGTGCCAGTGACAGTTGAATTCTGAGCTGGAGCATCTTCATTCACACCCTTGCTACTACTGTTCCCATTTACGCCATGTCTTCTGTCTACTTCTTCTGTCATTTTGGTACATGTTGTCAGAGTTGTGTTTGTTCCTTCCTGTATATGCATTTCATTTCTGACCGCTCATACAGCAAACGAGCACTTCAGTCCGAACATTCTCGCCATGTTGCACCGAGCGTAGAACACGACAACTCGGTAACCACTCGCAAATCCAGATAGACATTCAATACTTCCGTCAAAGTCCTCATCCTAAGGCCACCTGCGGATTACTAGCACATCCAAAACTTTGGTATAAACACATTACCGACACGGTGACTACTGAATTGAACAAATACAAATCTATTTGGTTTTCAACGGCACTACACGTTTGACACTGGCTTAATAACTACAAAACAATACCGCGACGCCGGATTCCCGATTATAATCGGGCCCACGACACAATTCAATAAAAAGCTGTTCGTTTTTCAGTACATAGTTCATTCACACCCAGCATCCATTTTGATTCGTTCAAAATCAAATACGATCGTTCTTTTTGTGAAATCGGAATGCGTTGTAAAATGCGTTTTGTTACTGCACCAAAGGTTACTCAAACATTAAAAAAAATATTAGCGAAAAACATTCTAACCATTTGATTGCAGCTGTTATCTTTGAAATTAGTTTGGAGTTTAGGTATATTCAAAAATCGACCAACAATGATAAAACATCAATTCACTTGGATTTTGAAAAATAAACCCGGACAGTGGGTTTTTGAACTGAAAACATAGTCAAAAGTATTTACTTTTTCCCCGGATGCGTCCAAAGAATAACCCGGATCCACGCTATAACCTAATAGTTGGGTAAAAGACTGATTTGGGCTCAGGGAATGTAAAATATTGTATTATTTTTCTAACGGCCAATAGCGTTACTTTTTGAGCCAAAATTTCGCTCAACGTGGCTAACTATTCAGCCAGGGTATCCGGGGCTACCAAAAGAAAACAAAGTTTGCAAAATGGCGGCGAACCGACTTTTATTAGTGTCTATGATAGCATAGCTCTTTCCTTTTTTAAATGCTTTAGTCAGAAAGAGAGAGAGCTAGCAAGATTTCCTGAATCCTGTGAAAGTTTGTTGTTTGCTGTCATTCATTCAGTTCTTTCACTTACTTAGCTGGCTCACAGTAATTTGTTTTGCGAGCGTGGGATTTATATTTTTCATTGATTTCAGTATTGTATCTATAGCTTCAGTTAAATAATTATACATAGCACTAAGATGACGGCATCAGAGGTATCTATAAATCGAAAAATAATATCGGAAGATTTGTCGAACGTAGAGTTTGACACAAGTGAGGATGTGGAAGTTATCCCAACGTTTGATTCTATGGGGTTGCGGGATGAATTATTGCGAGGAATCTACACTTATGGTACGCATGTTGACATGTTGTGCTCATCTATATATCCATTCCATCAAGTAACCTTACAAAAACGTGATCGCATTTTACAGGATTTGAGAAGCCATCCGCTATTCAGCAAAGAAGTATCCTGCCTATCGTGAAGGGTAGAGATGTGATTGCCCAAGCACAGTCCGGTACTGGTAAAACTGCAACGTTTTCCATATCCATTCTTCAGTCTTTGGATACAACTCTACGTGAGACGCAGGTGTTGATCCTCTCCCCGACACGCGAGCTGGCTACACAAATCCAAAAAGTGATTCTTGCTCTGGGCGATTTCATGAATGTACAATGCCATGCTTGCATTGGTGGCACTAACCTTGGAGAGGACATCAGAAAGCTGGATTACGGACAACATGTAGTTTCTGGCACACCAGGAAGAGTTTTTGGTATTAACATAAAAAGCTATTAACTTTTGTTACAGTTTGTTTCAGTGTGGGATAAAATAATAAATATTACAATTGTATACCAGTTGTTGTTATGTTTATTGTTTAATTTTGTATCAATTTTACAGACATGATCAAACGGCGGGTGCTGAGGACCAGGTCGATCAAGATGCTGGTACTAGATGAGGCTGATGAGATGTTAAACAAAGGTTTCAAGGAGCAAATCTATGATGTGTACCGTTACTTGCCACCAGCTACCCAGGTTGTGCTCATCTCTGCTACATTGCCTCATGAAATCCTGGAAATGACATCTAAATTCATGACAGACCCAATCAGGATTTTGGTAAAACGGTATGTACCATTTTATTTTAATATTTTAAAAGCATCCAATTTTGTATTATGGTAGTATGGGGATCACAACTATAATTACATTGTTTGTTTACAGTGATGAGTTGACACTTGAAGGCATCAAGCAATTCTTTGTGGCTGTGGAAAGGGAGGAATGGAAATTTGACACTCTTTGTGACCTGTATGACACACTTACTATCACCCAAGCAGTAATCTTTTGTAACACAAAGAGGAAAGTGGATTGGTTGACACAGAAAATGCAAGAGGCCAATTTCACAGTTAGTTCCATGCATGGTGATATGCCACAAAAAGAAAGAGACAACATCATGAAGGAGTTCCGTTCTGGACAAAGGTATGTTACTCTTTCAACAATCATTTTTAACTTTGATGCATTTTTTTACTGTAACTAAACTGATAATTTTTTTTCAGCCGTGTTCTCATCACAACTGATGTGTGGGCTAGAGGCATTGATGTGCAACAAGTTTCACTGGTCATCAACTATGACCTCCCAAACAACCGTGAATTGTACATCCACAGAATTGGCCGTTCAGGACGATTCGGTCGTAAGGGTGTTGCAATCAACTTTGTTAAGTCAGATGACATAAGAATTTTGAGAGATATTGAACAGTACTATTCAACTCAAATAGATGAAATGCCAATGAACGTGGCAGATTTAATATAAACTTGATTAGATTTCACCGTATATTTTTTTGTAGGTGATGCACTATTTTAAAATACATAACATCAAGGCATCAAGTACCATTCTGTTCAGAAATTCGAATGTACATGTCTGTAAAATTTACTTGAATCCTGGTTTTACAATATTATGCACTCTGGTTATAGGAAGCATCAAATTTAGCTTTTACTAAAATGTTGTACTCTGTGTTCTAGACATAACTTACTTAAAATGTCATTATAATAGTAATATAATGTTTATTCAATATTTGTGAAGTTTTATTACTGACATAGTATTTAATAGTTTTTAAAAAACTTTTTTTATTGATAAAATCTGTTGGTGAAAGAGTTTCTTAAATCAGTCCAGAAATCTGATGTTTGTTGTTGCAATGAACTTATAAGGTGTTTGAAGTAAAAAGCTAATTACCGATAATTTACAAATTTTATTTGTAAATAAATCCTGTTATATGTGTAAGTTAAAAGCAAAACATACAATTAATTTACAAGGTACATTCAACACATTAAAGATTTATAGATACTATGCTTAAAACTAATCAAAGATAAATAATAAGACAGTTTGTCAAAGAAACTTGGTGCACACAGACAAATAGACCCTTGAACATTTGAAAGTGGAATGTAGGTCTGTAATTTATACAGGGTGTGTCATATTTTGACGTGACAACGTCTTATAAATTGGTTTGCCGGGTGACACTTCAAGAAACTGCGTTACGCTGCTCCGCTCACGTTCCGCGCGAGAGAGACAGAGCGAGAGAGAGAGAGATAGGCATACACACCGGTTCATGTTATACGAATGAATATTCACATTAAAATTATTTTACCACTCAAAGTCGTTGTCACGTAAAACTTTCGCGCGTATACCAACTTTACAGGCAACCAATTTTTTTTTAAATAACATTGAATGATTATATAATAATATTTCTGGCATGTATCTCCTAAAGTGTAAAGTTTTTTGTTTACCCATCTACTATCAGTATTATTATCACAAAAACAAAATCTTTATGTTCATTAATAATAATAATAACTTTAATAATAAATGTCTTACACAGTGATAACATAGTGACATGTGGCAAGCCAAGAGCTGGCTATAATACTACCAACATCATTCTTCATATTCACTGCAGGAAATCAAATTTCAAGAACATTTGTCACACTCCCCTGTATAAGCAAATAAGTCACAAACATTTAAAAAAACCCTCTATCTGATTTAATTAAATTAAAAGTCCATTAAAAAAAGTCAATAGTTTTTAGATGTGTAAAGCCTCCTCTTTAAGAATAGAGTTTAAAAATATGTCCAAAACAGATATGGTATACAATTAAAAATAGACTGAGTTAAGTTTGAAATTTTTACCATGAGTACTTATGTGACAGATAAACAGAAACTATATAATTTTTCAGGGCACCAAACTTGAGTTACATGACAGGTAAACTTATATATGAATGTATACCTAATGGAAAAAAACATTAAAGTTAAGATAAAAAAAACAGTGTAAATCAATTATTTATAATTATTCTAGAGATTTATTTAGAATCCTTCAATGAAAGTTATCTAGTTTATAAATAGACTGCCTCAGGCTTTCATATTGTTGACCAGACACACTGTTTAAATGAAATATGGAAATGTGCTCTTTATAAAGTTTATCATCAGTAGTTAACTAATAGGAAGTCAAGAAAATTAAGAATTAATCTTAAATGTGTCACTAAGATTTTTAAAACTTTTTAAAAGAATGTTAATATCTTACAAGATTAAATCTTAGGCCCTATTGCTTGCCTTTCAAAAATGCTTATCAATAGTCTGATTCAGCTCCTGAGAAGTGTGCATTCCAGCGCCTGTAAATAAATATGCCAACAGCTCCAACCAATAGGGCAAACAGCACCTCATTTAACTTGTCTAAGAAGCCAGTACTTGGCTCCGTGGATTCCACCACCTGTGGCTGCACCTCTGGTGCTGCTGGCTCCTCAGGTGGCTTTGCAGCTTGCTCCTCCTCTCCTTTAAATGCTATCTGATCTAATACTGATTTTTCTTCCTCTGTAATGGGCTTAGCAGCTGTTGATGATAACAATGCAGCAGTCTCACCACACTGAGGACAAGACCATGTCCTGGACTTTTTCGCCAGAACCTTGCGCTCTGCAGGAGTATAATCCAAAGACCCAATGGTGCCTTCAGCTGGTGAGGGCATAAATGCAATCAAAGCTAGCAAAGCAGTCCTAATAGACCACGACGGCTGCCATGTCTCTGGATGATGACCAGAGATGGATAAACATATTTTTTTGTTTACCTCAAATCTGCCATTGGGCGTCAAAAGTATGATGTGTGGCGGATGCATTGGATACTCTTTCGGCAATAATATTCTACCATGATAGATTCCTCCCTCGAAGTCGGTTCCCTTGGGGCCTTGTACTGTGAAATGCCATTCAAAAAGATTGTCCTCCAGAGGGCGAGCACAGTATTCTTCGGTAGCCTCTGCTAACTCCAAGGCCTCCCTCATAAGTCTCTTCACACCAGGACATTTTGTGTTGTATTTTTCACCCATATCTCCCATGTTCTAAAAAGGTAGAACACGTTTATACGGCTACTTCTTGATGAAATGTGTTGACGCAACGGAACACTAAAAGAACACGTAAGTTATTGATGTAATCACGTTAAAAATTTGATAACAAACCCGATGCAAGCAACCAAAGACGATTTGCAACAACTTCTCAGCTTGTCAAAATATTGCAATTTCATAGACAAATTGCAAGTTAACCACATGAATGGAGAATAAAATCCTTTGAGTTTATGCTATAACTCCGGATCAACACGTTGGGTGAAAAGTTGGCTTAAACTCCTGTAGCCCACTGAGTGGACCTAGAAAAAAACAAATCCAACTATGATGTAAATAAAATTAAAAAAAAGTAAAAAGTCAAACATTACTTGACATATGTCAGATAAAAGTCGTGTCGCTCGCTTGGTCGATAGATTTTTTAGTTTTGTTATTTTATATAGTTCATGTAACAATACTAGCACCGTGATAAACAACTAATTCTATAATCGAAGACTCTCACTATCTCAAAATGGATGGCCCTCCAGGGACTGGGCCTTTAAATAGTAGCTTTCCACCCATGCCGCCTCCGCCGGGCTCCATGGGTCCAGGCGGCATGGGTCCGCCGGGAACAATGCCTCCTGCGCCTTCATCGGGTGCACCGCCTAATATGCCGCCCCCTGGCATGGGCCCGCCTCCGGGTATGATGGGTATGGGGCCGCCAGGTATGGGCCCTCCGCCTGGCATGAACATGGGTCCTCCAATGGGCCCGCCTGGTATGGGTCCACCGCCCAACATGCCAATGGGTCGAATGCGAGGCGGTCCAAAAGGCAATTTTAATCAAATGGATATGGGTCCTCCTGGCATGGGACCACCTGGAATGGGTCCACCTCCGAATATGCCTATGGGTGGTCCGTGGGAAGGGCAGGGGCCGCCAGGGTGGGGTAGACAAGGAAGGGATGGTCCCCCTGGCTGGGATGACCATGGTGATGAGGGTGATGATAATGAGCCTCAGAATGATGATCAGGGTCCACCTCCAGGAGCGCCGCCCGCGTTGCCTTCTTTGCTGACCATGAAAATAGACACACCTGAAGAGTTCAGAAACAAGCCAGCACCAGTTGGTGGTGTGGTGCTGCCTAAAGCTCTGGAAGAAGCTCTGGCTTACAAAGATCAACGACAGGCTGCCTTGGGAGATGAGGCTGAACCTCAAGAAAAGGGTATGTAGATTAAAAAATACTTTAATAAAATCTTAACGTATTATTGGTATAATACCAGCAGTATTGCCTATTTCTATTGCATTTACAAAAAAAAATACAAAATATAAATTTTTCTCTTACTAAGATAAGCTTAAACAAGATGTGGCCAGTATCTCCTTGTAAGCTTGATAAAGCCTGTGCCAGGAGTTACTGCTCTTCCTTAAAAAAATAGAACTATCTTAATAACATGTTATTACTCCTATTGAATTTAAAATTTTATTGGAATTAAATTTTTAAATGTCATTTAGCTTGTATATTTGTATTTCAAGCAAAGCCGAAGCATTACCTTTAATTTTCAGAAGTGAAGAGTGCACCGGAACCACCCCCAGCACCTGTGATCAGTACAGAATATGATGCAGAAGAGGATGAAGGGGACTCTGATGAAGAAAATATCCCAGAAGCACCTCAACCTCCTGTAATATCCAAGCAAGAGGTATACAAATAATAATTATAATATATATTTATTTACTTCCTTCTATCCTTTTATAGATCCATATCTATAATATATCTAATCAGGTAGTCATAATTCATAATATAGAAAGTTTTTGTTCCATTTCTGTGTATCCATTTGGCATGTGGCAAAGGCCTTCTTCAGTCTTCTTAATTCTTGTCTTTTTATAGTCACTATTCCTCATGGTGACATTGTGATGACATGAGTCATTATGTTATCATCCCACCCTTTTTGAGGTAGACCTCTCTTTATTCTTTTCCTTCTATCATTATTCATTGTAATTTTCTTGTTATTTTATTGACTATGTATTTCAGACTCAAGCACTCAAAGCAACTAAGAATAAACGCAATAAAAAGAAGAAGAAGGCAGCAAAGCAAAGACGCAAAGAGGAAGCCAAGAAGAATTTAGAAAATAAGGATAAGGATGACCCCAAAAAGTCAGTCAGTGACAAAGAAAATGAGAAAGAAGCAGAAATAGAGTGAGTGACATACTTGATTATGTTTTTTTCAATAAATTAAATTGTGATTATTGAACCTTCAGATCATGGAAACGGGCAACAAGGATTTGTCTATTTACATAAATAAATTGATTTATGTTACCAGACAAAAATTATCTGATAGGGCGAAAAGGTTAAAAACATTCTAAACAAATCATTTTTTTTTGTTGTTTTAACTGATGGTATATGAGCAAAGCAAAAAAGTTAACTGAGACATCTTTTATAATCAGCAGTCATAATCGAAATGGCACCATAAAATCATCAAGATTATGCTCAATACTTTTTTATTTGTTTCAGATATGTACAAGAAAGCATTCAGTTCCATGAGCTGGAACCCATGTATCGTCAGTTCCACCGTGTGCTGGAAGCGTTCAAGATCACAGAGATAAAAGAGGATACAAGTCTCGAAGATATTAAGGACGCGCCGAAGCCTTCGAAGCCTCAAGAGAAGGTGACGGACCAGTTCGCTGCTGATGAAGAGGCTGCTGAGGTATGCTATGTGACTTACACCTCATGAAACTTCCCAAAACTATCAAATTATTCTGATATTTAACACTTAGGTATTTTTCATGATTAAAATAGATGATGAGCCCATGAGCCTCTCAAGGTTCTTTAACCATATCTAAATGGGTTCAACAATACAAGTGTGCAGTATTAATCAGACAGATCATCATTTATTTATATTAGGTAAGAAAAAGCAGTGGATTTTGGATCTGTCTTGACATTCTTAATCATTCCATTTGTACATAAGTTGGCAATGATGTGATATTTATGATGTGTTTGTGACTGTAGTTATTATCATCAGGTTCAGTGACTGTTGTAATTGCATATCAGTACATCCAAGGGTCCATTTGTACGATATTTACTTCATTTGTTTATTCACTTCTTTTTAATTGGCAGAAAAATGCCGCCGACGAAAAGGAGCGCCTATCGAAGCGCAAGCTGAAGAAGCTGTCTCGCCTCTCGGTGGCGGAGCTGAAGCAGCTGGTGTCGCGGCCCGACGTGGTGGAGATGTACGACGTGACGGCGCGCGACCCCAAGCTGCTCGTGCAGCTCAAGGCGCACCGGAACACCGTGCAGGTGCCTCGCCACTGGTGCTACAAGCGGAAGGTGACTATATCATATCTAGTGGGGCTGCAAGCTGTCTCGCCTCTCGGTGGCGGAGCTGAAGCAGCTGGTGTCGCGGCCCGACGTGGTGGAGATGTACGACGTGACGGCGCGCGACCCCAAGCTGCTCGTGCAGCTCAAGGCGCACCGGAACACCGTGCAGGTGCCGCGCCACTGGTGCTACAAGCGGAAGGTGACTATATCATATCTAGTGGGGCTGCAAGCTGTCTCGCCTCTCGGTGGCGGAGCTGAAGCAGCTGGTGTCGCGGCCCGACGTGGTGGAGATGTACGACGTGACGGCGCGCGACCCCAAGCTGCTCGTGCAGCTCAAGGCGCACCGGAACACCGTGCAGGTGCCGCGCCACTGGTGCTACAAGCGGAAGGTGACTATATCATATCTAGTGGGGCTGCAAGCTGTCTCGCCTCTCGGTGGCGGAGCTGAAGCAGCTGGTGTCGCGGCCCGACGTGGAGAGGCCTCCACGCAAAATAGTGACATATAGCCATGGTTTGCTCTATCACTACGGGAATGACTTGGCAAGTTAATGAACTATTTTCTGGAGCGTATTGTCTATGTGTATAAGCTACTGAATCGTACGCTATAGGCCTAAGGTAGCAAATGTGTAGTATCGGATATCCAATGACGTACACGTCCATACACGCTAATAGTCTGAAAAGTTGAAATAAAAATTGCAAATGTCAATATTATTGAAAAGTCTGATTCCGCGCACTTTTCGCTTCTTGCTACCATAGGCGCATCGAATTAAATAGACAATACTAGCTTATAGGGTTTAAATTGTGCTACTTAAGTCACAGAACTTACCGAGTTAAGAATAGCGACAACGCTCATAGTCGTTCGAATGTAGACGTGATCACTTTTGTTACCCACAGTACCTGCAAGGCAAGCGAGGCATAGAGAAGCCCCCATTCGACCTTCCCGACTTCATCAAGAAAACTGGCATCATGGAGATGCGCGCGTCGCTGCAGGACAAGGAGGAGACCAAGACCCTCAAAGCCAAGATGAGGGAGCGGACGAGGCCGAAGCTGGGCAAGATCGATATCGATTATCAGAAACTGCACGACGCGTTCTTCAAGTATGTCACTCTATAAATAAATAAATATTTCACAACAATCACACTAATTCTCTAGTCCCAAATTAAGCTACGTGCAAGTTTTGATTACAGACAGACATGGGTTAGGTTAAACTAAATATTTAAAAGCTTGTAAAAATGTATTAAAATTATGCTTTCATAAAACAATTGCTACAATAATTCGATATGGTAATACCGCGGTAGAAACATGTGTCACCTAGTCCCATTTAAAGAAAAATGTTTGTTAAAATTAGTTTTTTTGAATGTCTGATCAAAGAAGTGGGTTTAATTATTCACATATTTTGATCATATATGAACCAGTGTGACAACTGGTCATTTGTGTATTATTTTCCTCTTAGATGATAAGGTATAACATAGTAATGGATTTCTTCATACAATGGAGAAGGATATCACGGGTGCAAAATCATAAAGGTAACAAGAAAAACATTCTTTAGTAGTTATTTTTTTTTATTACATTTCTAAAATTTCTTATTACAATAACATGGACGGCATCTCGTCAAGGTTTACTCTATACTATATGGCATCTTATGAGGACACAGTAAGAGTGGTGTTGCAATGAAAATATAAAGTCAGATGTATTGTCGCCTAAAAAAAGATTTCATCATCATCAGCCAAAGTACGTCCACTGCTGAACATAGGCCTTCCCCACAGTTTTTCACATCGACCGATCACAAGCGGTCCGCATCCAGTGTGATCCTGCGATCTTTACAAGGTCGTCTGTCCATCTTGTCGGTGGACGTCCTACGCTGCGCTTTTGGTCGAAAGGTCCAGTCCAGAACTTTTTTGCCCCAACGGCCATCAGTTCTTCGCGCTATGTGCCCTGCCCATTGCCACTTGAGCTTACTGATTCTCAAGGCTATGTCGGTTACCTTAGTTCTTCTACGTATCTCCTCATTTTTGATTCGATCTCGTAGAGAAATACCGAGCATAGCCCTCTCCATCGCTCGCAAAAAAAGATTTAGCATTTCTTATTACGTTATACCTCTAGTAAACATTTTTAATTCGATTGACTTTACCATGTACTTCAATTATGATGTTCCTGGCAGGTGGCAAACTAAGCCTCGCATGACGATCCACGGCGACTTGTACTACGAGGGCAAGGAGTTCGAAACGCGGCTTCGCGAAAAGAAGCCGGGTGATCTGTCCGAAGAATTGAGAACTGCGCTGGGCATGCCTGTTGGTCCTGGCTCGCACAAGGTAACGCACGCACGCTATTCAGTTATCAACGGAAAACTGCTATCGATGGACCATAAATTTGCAACATGAATGTTTATTAACAATTAAATCATAAAATTTACTGCCTCACATATTGTCCGCGCGAAATCCGCTCATCACTTCCTCGCACCTACATTACTTATAAATCTTGACGCCTACTGCTATCATCGTCGCCATTTCGTTTCCATTAGTGTGTGCATTTATCATGCCTAAATTATGGTATGATTTGATTGATTGATGAACTTATTTGACTATATCCTCTTCATATCCTTATCCTATTGTTGTGCCAGGTACCCCCGCCATGGCTGATCGCCCAACAGCGTTACGGGCCGCCGCCATCATACCCGAACCTGAAGATCCCTGGTCTCAACGCGCCCATCCCCGAGGGCTGCGCGTTCGGCTACCACGCCGGCGGGTGGGGCAAGCCGCCCGTGGACGAGACCGGGAAACCGTTGTACGGAGATGTGTTCGGGCACCAGAGTAGTGGACAAGATGTGAGTAGCCTATGTTTAGCAGGGAGCAGGGACTAGGCCAGTGCAACTTAGAGTGGTCCACCAGTATAGCAAAAATTAGCCCAGGCAGCCTAGAGTAGCCCCGTGCTGCCTAGGGTAGCCCAGTGCAGTCTAGAGTGACCCAGTGAAGCCTAGAGTAGCCCAGGCAGCCTTGAGTAGCCCGGTGCCGCATAGAATAGCCCAGTGCAGCCTAGAGAAGACCACACGTGGACTAAAGTAACTAAACGCACCCGTCCTGAAGGGCTACGCAAGGCAGGGATCCAGTATCCAACGATTTCGCCAGTCGATGACCAGCTTATCCCAGCCTATTCCAAAACTACTGGCAGAAATCCATTCAGAAATCTTCCGCACGTTTCACTCACTTAGTAAAAGGTTGATTTTAATTAGTTAAGGCTAGATTTAATTCCTGTATCTTATTAAACAATTATCCCTTGTCAACAGGACAATGAAGACCAAGACATTGACAGAACAATGTGGGGAGAGCTGGAGTCCGAATCTGAAGAAGAATCTGAGGAAGGTTTGTATTTTATTCTGAAAAAAAAACTGTCAACTTGAAGTGTCGGATCGAAATCTGAATTCGGACTTTGTAGAATAATTCATTGATCAAATGACTTTCAAACATTCTTTATGATGGTGATCCAAACCTATTGCCTTTAATTATTTCTTCTACATCTCCCTGGACCTATTCCCATTTACTTGGGGTCGGCCTACCTTGTTCTCATTCCCCATTTAGTAGCGTGCGGTGTCCTGGTCGACCTGTGCATCCTTCAGATCGTTTTACCTTTCATCATTTCTTAATTTATAATTCTGAAGTTAAATAGCCGAGATTATAAATAATAATTTGGTCTTCCCAAACACAGAGGAATCTGACGAGGGCGAGAAGCCAGGCGAGGGCGAAGTCGCCGCGGGCGTGGCGACCCCTGGCGAGGGGCTCGTGACGCCGCTCGGCATCAGCTCGGTGCCGCCCGGCATGGAGACCCCAGACACCATCGAGCTGAGGAAAAAGAAGATCGACGATCCCGAGGGGTGAGAGAAACCGACTGCCATTATACACCGAACTAGTAGAGTTAGGGTGAAGGAGCTGCATTTTAAGATGTCATCTTTATGGTTTTTGAGTCTGACAGTAAAAAAAAGTAAGACCGTTCTTAAGTAATTGTATTGTATTGGATTATTTATTTAGCAAGTTACAAAGACTCATCTTGTATTGTGGGTCCATCGGTCCGGACTCAGCTTTTCACAATGCCTGTTGAAGGGTTCCAACTGCTTTTTTTAACGCAAAGGCCGGATATTTCTATCATAACAAGCATAAAGAACAAGTCTGGTGCGGAATATAAGCTTTCCTCAAAGATTTCCAGGATGACTACCGCATTTAAATGTCCGCCATCTATGAGGTCCCGGTTCGATCCCCGGTCGAACACAATATTGGAAACCAATTTTTTATGTGTCACGGGTCTGGGTGTTTCATTGTTCTTGATTCAATCCATCACCATAGTGCTTAAGCTATTTACTCTGGGATCAGAGCAACGTATGTGTTGTTGTACCCATTATTTTTTATCAACACGCTTTTATTAGTTTAGGCTGTATGTATGTAACGGAATCTTCAAGCTCAATTTATCACCAACTTCCAGAAATCGGATTAATTTGAAACTTTGCACAAGTATCAAGTACAAATGATAATTGCAATAATTTGATAAGACTTTTCCATTATCCTTATTAACATTACATTTTTAACTCTACTGTAATATAAATTCTTAATACTCAGATTGTTTTTTCTCTTTTTTAGTTAGCAATAAAATATTTTTTTTTATCCTATTAACGCCACACTTGTGTTGCAGCGGCGACACGCCGGCGCTGTACCAGGTGCTGCCGGAGCGGCGCGTGGGGCTGTCGGCCGGCATGATGGCCTCCACGCACGTCTACGACATCAACGCCGCCAATCCAGGTAATGGACCCTTCGCACGTTAATGCGAAGTAGTGGTACTGAGGGGGGACCATTTTGGCCCACAAATGTTTTTGTGTAAATTCTTTTTACCATTTTGTAATTAGTTTCTTATAAATATGTACCTAAATAATATAATTAAATGGTGTTGTCGAAATTGTATGTCAAAAAAATGATATTCCTCTATATTCTATAGAGGAGTATGAGATAAGACAGAACGCCTTTGGACACTCCACACTACCTCATTAACCTCACTACTTTTAGCACTACTTCTTGGCAGTCTTGGCATGAGCATGACTTAGTGTTCTTTATCCCGTTTACCCGTTGTCTTAGGTGAGCGACAAACGCGACAAAGCCCCGCGACGCGAAAATATCAAACAGGCGTCGTTTATTTAGGACTAGCGGCCGCCCGCGACTTCGTCCGCGTGGATGTTAGTTTTTTGCGACCGGGCTTCATACAAATTCGCAACCCCTATTTTATCCCTTTGGGGGCAGAATTTATCAATATGTAATATTATTTCTATCCTTCTTTACCTTCCAAGTAATGTTGAGTCAAATAAAAAAAAGTCCCATTAAAATCGGTTTAGTAGATTCTGAGATTCAATTTCCTGCCTGCCCCCTAAGTTCATCGGCGTGATTATTTATATCCCAGTTTACTCTCCAGGTGATACTGAGTCAAATAAAAAAAGTCCCGTCAAAATCGGTCCAGTAGATTCTGAGATTAGCCCGGACAAACAGACAGACAGACAGACAGACAAAAATTTTAAAAATTGTTGTTTTGGCTTCTATTACGGTAATTAAGACCCCCTGTAACAATTTTTCATAAAAATCTTCAATGTACAGAAATCGATCTTTTACAGTCTTATTATATGTATAGATAGTGTCCTACGTTATTGAGTTAGTTGATCTGCGACGAATCGCGACCAACATAGTTATTTCACAATTCGCTTGAAGTATCGGTCGTATGACGTCGCACCGCGTCGCGTCGCAACTTGGCGCGTTGCGGCGCTCATCTAGGAAAACGTGAATCTGAGCACCACGCTTTTTTTCATCTGTCGTTATTTATCCATCAAGTACCAGCTACGAATTTCAAACATGATTGTGTCTATAACTTTTTCTCGTAATTTTACCTAACCAGCGACAATATTCGTGTAAATCATGCTACAATCCTAATTAATGTTAATATTAGGAAACTAACGTGGCTTTATCGATCCAGGCAAGCGCACAGTCCCCGGCGCGGGCGCGGTGCACGAGGCGGCAGCGGGCGCGGTCCCCGGGCAGGGCGCGGTGGAGGTGGCCCTGGACCCGTCCGAACTGGAGCTGGAGCCCGAGGCGGTCGCGGCGCGCTACGAGCGCCACCTGCGCGAGCACCGCCCCAAGGCGCGCGAGGACCTGTCTGATATGTTGGCGGACCACGTGCAGCGGCAGAAGGTATAGTACACTCCGCCACGGAACACAGGGCGGCCGGTACCAGGCGTGGTACCTTGGTGTGTTCGGTACTGAACAGTGAAAGCCTTTACCGTTCAATGCCGAACATATGATGATATGAGTAACCTTATCAACGCTGATTGCTTGGAAAACGCCAAAATCGGTCCAAATACCTTGCCTTTTAAGTATTCTTTTCTAACCTCCCGCGTAGACTGTCACCAGATGGGTATAATAAATACATTGACCCTTCATGCTGCCCCATAAGCATTTCAATGTTGATCATGGTTTTCCTTTTTTTTTTCAGAACAAGCGAAAGAGACAGCAGAACACAGACTCCAAACAAGCCAAGAAATACAAAGAGTTCAAGTTCTAAGAATGATAAATATAGTCATTATATTGTTATAATATAAGTCAAATAAATGTAGATTTAAGCCCAAGTACTGTTTATTATTTCTCGTCCAATGTCGTCGTTTTGTTTGTTCACATCTATATTATAAGATTGGCGGTACGTGAAGGTGCTAAGAAGCCTGTACAGTATGGCATCAATGTCCGTCCAAGTACTAAACCACCGAACAAAACCCATCCAGCTGCTTCGAGGTGTTACACAGGGAGATGTCATATCTCCAAAACTGTTCACCAACGCACTGGAGGATGTGTTCAAGACGCTGGATTGGAACGGACTGGGCATCAATGTAAATGGCGAATACCTTACGCACCTTCGGTTTGCCGATGACATAGTTATTATGGCAGAACCGCTGCAGGATTTGCAAAAAATGCTGCACAGTCTCAATGCTGCCTCGAGACGTGTGGGGCTTGGGATGAATTTGGACAAAACAATAGTAATGTTCAACGATCATGTCATCCCAGAACCAATTTCCGTCGTGGGCACTACGCTCGAGGTTGTCCAAGAGTACGTCTACCTTGGGCAAGTACTGCAGCTCGGTAGAGACAACTTTGAGCGGGAAATTGCCAGAAGACTGCAGCTTGGCTGGGCAGCATTCGGGAAATTGCGTCATATCTTCACGTCGACCCTGCCGCAATGCCTAAAAAGCCGGGTGTTTAACCAATGCGTCTTACCAGTCTTAACCTACGGAGCCGAAACGTGGAACATGACAGTCAAGCTGGCTCACCGACTACACGTCACTCAGCGCGCTATAGCGCTGGTAGTGACTGGATGCAAAGGGTGGGAGATCGTGCGCTGTGGCGCTCCTTGGGGGAGGCCTATGT
This sequence comes from Pyrausta despicata, assembly GCA_963921415.1. Taxonomy (NCBI): domain Eukaryota; kingdom Metazoa; phylum Arthropoda; class Insecta; order Lepidoptera; family Crambidae; genus Pyrausta; species Pyrausta despicata. Next base: position 11,473,152 of record OY992860.1, on the reverse strand, counting down.
CCAGCAGTGGACTGTAACAGGCTGATATGAATGATGAATAATAATAATAATAATAATAAATATTTCACAACAATCACACCAATTCTCTAGTCCCAATTTAAGCTACGAGGCTTGTGTTATGGGTACTAGACAACGGATAAACATACTTAGATACTTTTTTTTTTTGTAAATAAATACATATTATACATAGAAAACACCCAGACCAGTACAAACACACATGTTCATGCACACAAATGTTTGTACTGTGCGGGGATCGAACCCGCGACCCTTGGAATCTAATTAAGATTAATATTCCTTGAAGTATGTAAAATTAAAATATACTACGAGGATGAGAAAACATTAATAATTAAAAAACGGGCAGCAACGTCTGCTAGGTTCATTAGTTAGATATAAAATTAAATGTAACTTCCTAAGACAGGCGTTATTACATTTCACTGCTCGTTTTTAAAAAATATTTTACATTACACGAGAAAATCCGAAAAATATACAATGTGTTAATTTTACACTTGATCAAACGAAATGTCTAAATACTAGATAAGAAATTATCGGTAAAAAATCTAAAAAAAATATTTTTATGTGAACTATTACAAAAACTAAGGCATTTTAATTTTTTTTGGTAAAATTCCCATCTTTGGGTTTGAAATTATTTTCTCTTTAAGTAAACGGTGTATAATTTTCAAAATAATTTTGTTTGAAAGCTCAAAAGATTAGCTAGCAGTAAAAATTAAAAAAAACCTACAATTCTTAGCAGAAAAATTAATAAAAAATAATTAAGTATTTTTTTTGTTAAAAAAATGCTTATTTTTTTTATTTTTAGTCTGTAACTTCGAAACCAGCACAATGAGGTAATTTTTTTAGCATGTTTTATTAAACTGCATGGTTTACTCTACAAGTTCTCCAAAAAAACATGGGTTCTATCTCGGCTCGTTGTTAAGATAATCATTACAAATAAGGTAGGTAATCTGAGCACAAAATTCAAAAGTGATTTAATTATGACTTAATCGACATAAATTATTGAATAAAACCAAAAATAGGCGTAGATAAATGATTTTAATTTATTAAATTTTCAAAATGACCACCATTTTCATCCATACATACGTTTGCACGTAATGCTACACTGCGTACTGTTTTTTTTAATAATGTACGATTTTCCTTTATTTGACTAGCCGCAGCCATTATTTTTTGTAACAATTCTTCTCTTGTAGTAATTGGAGTGCTGTACACAATCTGTTTCATATGGCCCCACAAAAAAAAATCTAGGGGGGTCATATCAGGGCTTCGTGCCGGCCACGCTACCGGTCCGCCTCGTCCAATCCATCTGTCTCCGTATTGTTCATTTAAATAATCACGCACGATCGTGCTGTAGTGAGCTGGAGCGCCGTCATGCTGGAACCACATCATCCTCCTTGTTTGTAGATCCACGTCACTCATTAGGCCGGGTAACTCTTCTTGTAAAAATGTTAAGTAAGCTGGGCCTGTCAACCTTGACGGAAGGATAAAGGGTCCGATTAAATAATCACTTATCATTCCAGCCCAAACAAAGTGGAAAGTGACGAAGATTTTTTCAAGATTTTTTCACTTTGGAAAATTCGATCTGGAAGGACGCTGGTCGAACTGCTAAGGGATTTTCTTCCTCTGACATCCACAAGTGAAGGTTTCGAAAATTCGTGATTCCAGTTCGGTTAAAATTTGCTTCATCGGTCCACAAAATTCGGTCACAGAAGTTGGGGACTATACGTCTTTGCCGCAGTAGCCAAGAACAGAAAACACTTCTTCCGATGAAGTCTGGTTCGTGCAAATTCTGCAAACATTCCTTTTTCAAAATTTTCCACACTTGGACGTGATCAATCCCCAATTGGAGCGCTATTCGCCGAGTACTAATTGTGGGGTCTTGGTACACCAAATGCAAAACTTGTTCATCCACATCCACCGGTACAGCGGGAGCACGTTCACGATGTGGGCGACGCAGTCCATTTTCACTTAATTCTCGATGTACTGCTAAGAAAACCCAGAAGTCAACGGCAGGTCTTGTCGGGAATCGCTGCTGATACTCTCGAGAGGCGGCGCGAGCATTGCCATCACAAAACCCGTAAATGTAATGAATGTCAGCTACTTCACGAGCAGACAATGAGTCTATCGTAGACGGCATAGCGACGGAAAAAATGGTGAGCGTATTCAACGTGCAAGTTAGGTAACGTTACAAGATGAACTGATTAAAATAACTAAAACTACGTGCGTCACGACAATGAAATGAGACCCAAATATCAATTCACTTTCTCACTCACGCGTTTTGCCTTTCATTCATCTATCTCTTTTTATCTTTACCTGCTATTGTTCGACCAGGCGTTCGAATATGGGTAGGTGCGGCGCATAAGCGCGAATCAACAAACCGATGGCATTCATTGATTTGATTGATTATTATTTTAAAAACTAAAAGAGATAGAACTCATGTTTTTTTGGAGAACTTGTAGAGTAAATCATGCAGTTTAATAAAACATGTAAAAAAAAATACCTCAATGTGCTAGTTTTGAAGTTACTTATTTTTTTTATTTATTTTTCTGCTCAGAATTGTATTTCTTTTTTAATTTTTACTGCTAGCTTATCTTTCGAGCTTTCAAACAAAACTAGTTTGAAAATTATACACCGTTTATTTAAAGATAAAATAATTTCAAACCCAAAGATGGGAATTTCACCAAAAAAAAAAATTAAAATGCCTTAGTTTTTGTAATAGTTCACATAAAAAAATTTCTTTTAGATTTTTTACCGATAATTTCTTATCTAGTATCTGCACATTTCGTTTGATCAAGTGTAAAATTAACACATTGTAGACAGACTTATCTCAATCTGAGATTTCATTCTAGCTGCTGGTAACCCTAGGGAAATACAAAAATTTACATCTTCTAAATATACCCTAAAAGTATGGAGTTACTGAAACTTTATAAAACTAAAAAAAGCTTTCTAAAAGTGGCTTTGCTAGTTTTACAGAATAGTTAATAAAATAAAAACATTCCATGGAGTAATTTATAATGCTTAAGAAGTGCTCCCATTTCATTCTCAATAACATTGTTAAACTTAAGTTATAAGTACGCCTAAAAAATCGTTTTATTAATACCAAGTAAAAACCCCTTTGAAAAAATAATTTCATAAAGAGAAATCCAAAATTAAAAAAGAGAATATCGTAGTCTATATAAAATAACATAAGGGAGTTCCGAATTGCAGTTCTGGCAACATCGTAATTTTCTACCGTCACCGTCATTGAATGGACTTCGCACTTGTTGGATTTTGTTTTTATTAATTTTAACAATATAGTCTAAGTAGTTAATTAAGTTTTAAGTGTATTTTAAAACAAAAGAGCAAAATGTCGCGTGTGCTAGTTGGTGTTAAAAGAGTTATCGACTATGCCGTAAAAGTAAGTGTAATGTTCAAAGGTTACTTTTTGTTTTTGTCTAGCGTTATAATTAAGTTCAATTAATAGCAAATTCATATTTCTATCATAAACTTAGTATTTACATACTCATGGCACTCGACAAGGCGCAAACTACACATGGGTGTAGTTTTTAAAACACGGTTAATGTTATGAGTACAGTTCACTAATGTAACCATGTTATTTCAGGTCCGCGTAAAGCCAGACAAGTCTGGCGTAGTGACTGAGGGTGTGAAGCACTCCATGAACCCGTTCGATGAGATCGCCGTGGAAGAGGCGGTCAGGATGAAGGAGAAGAAGTTGGCCAGTGAGGTGGTTGCAGTCTCTTGTGGTCCAGCACAAGCTCAAGTGGGTGATGTTCTATCAATTTATAAGTATATCATTTAAAATATGTCAATCATATAGATTTTGCCTACCGTCGTCAGCCAGAATCATATTTGGAGCAGAGCCATAACTAAACATTTTTAAATGCAAAACAATTTTTGTTATGATGAAAGAACCTACCCCAAAGATTACCTAATTAGCTGCTGAATACATTGTGTTATGTATGTACCTATGGAAAAAGTTTTGATCATATTATGTTTTAGACAACCGTTTGGTGCAGTGGTCTACATGTCGGACTTCTAAAACCAAGGGTCGCGGGTTCGATCCCCGCACAGTACAAGCATATGTGTGCATGAACATGTGTGTTTGTACTGGTCTGGGTGTTTTCTATGTATAATATGTATTTATTTACAAAAAAAAAAGTATTTAAGTATGTTTATCCATTGTCTAGTACTCATAACACAAGCCTCGTAGCTTAATTTGAGACTAGAGAATTGGTGTGATTGTTGTGTAATATTTATTTTATTTATTATTTAAAGGAAATGCATATAGGGTATTTAATAAAAATGTTTACCTTATGTTAGGTTACCAACACCAAGATACTGTTTTGTATAAAAAAATATTTAGTTACCTCTAACTACATGTACTGCTTCATTTATCCTTCAGTTTAATTTTGTGTTGATTTCAGGAAACCCTCAGAACAGCTCTGGCCATGGGTGCTGACAGAGCTATCCATGTGGAGGTAGCTGGTGCTGAGTATGAGACGCTACAGCCTATCCATGTTGCCAAAATCCTGGCCAAGCTGTCTCAGGATGAGAAGGCTGATATTGTCATTGTTGGAAAACAGGTTCGTTATTATTTTGTTAGTAAGATGGTATAACCAAATGAAATGAAGGTTCTGGCCAAAGTTGCGATATATTTTTTTCTATCCAAAAAGCTGTAGATAAAATGAACCTAGAGGTTTACTTCCTTTGTAGCGCTTGTACTTGGTAAAGATACTAATTTGTTGTGTTTATTCAGGCAATTGATGATGATTCCAACCAGACAGCACAGATGACTGCCGCAATATTGGACTGGCCACAGGGAACGTTTGCATCCAAAGTAAGTCACATACTAACTTTAAATTGATAACCTTTGCTAAACTACTGTATCTTATCTTATTGAAATAATTCTTTAAATATTTTACTTATAATTTTAACATGTTTCTATGTTCGTATCATAAATGCTGGCCACCAATATGTCCAATGATACTCGTATAATTAGTCACCAATTTTTTAGGAGAGAAATAGAACCAAATGTAATTTACTGAATTCAGGTGCAATGTCTATGTTTTGTAGGACAGAAATAAATGCGAAAATCGAAATGAGCCCAACTTTGCAACAGGTGTAATTTTTTTTGCTTGTTGATAAACATTTTTATCTTTAAAGAAATACTAATAACTTAAAGCTCAAACAGGCTTTTAAGACTATTCTTAATTGAGGCTTGTATTGGATGGTTGGTCCTAGGTGGAGAAGTCCGACGCTGGTCTGACGATAACGCGCGAGATTGACGGCGGGCTTGAGGTGATCAAGACGAAACTGCCCGCTGTGATCAGCGCCGACCTGCGCCTCAACGAGCCGCGGTACGCCACGCTGCCCAACATCATGGTGAGATAACTAAATGCTTCAAAAATGCAATGATTATAAACCTGTGCCCAGTAGTAAGTCGCAAAGAGGCTGATGAGATTAGGTGTATATGTTTTAAAATTAAGTTCAAGTTACACAGAACGAAATATTTCTTATTATTTTTTATAACAAAATCACATACATTGATCTGACTCCGTGGTAAGTAGCTAAAGCACTTGTGTTACAGATATCAGAATCAACAGTGGTATTCATAATAAACTTAAATAAATACATATAACACCCAGACCAGTACAAACACATGTTCATGCACACAATTGTTTGTACAGTGCGGGGATCGAACCCGTCGTCAAACAACACAGAAACATAAGGATCACTTGTTCACGAGCTTTCGTGCTATTGTATTTTTTTTAAATAATATGATCCTTACGGATCATCAAAATAGAACAGTACACATCAATTTCTTGTTGATAAAATTGTCAAACTCTAATCCTAAAATTATTTTTCAGAAAGCCAAAAAGAAGCCTCTTAAGAAGATTACAGCTAAAGACCTGGGTATCGACATATCCCCAAGGATCAAGGTTGTGTCCGTTGAGGACCCACCGGTCCGACAGGCCGGTGCTATTTTACCCGACGTTGACACGTTGGTGGCCAAGCTGAAAGAGGGAGGACACGTCTGAACGACCAAGATGTAACTGACTTCGGTGTAGAGTAAGTGTGGAATGTAGATGAATTTGTTAAACTATTATACATATTTACAAGTTAATTTTGTTTTTGTTAATGAGATGGTGGGTAAACGTAGCATTCGGTTCATTGCCGGTTTCAAGAACCGAATGCTACCTTTAGAGTCGAGTATAACCTCGTACTACTATAAGGTAAATACACAAAATCAAAGAATAGGATTTATAGCATAAGTTCAAAGTTATGTGTTCCCACACATCCATGGAAACTGTAAATAAGTGAGCCTTAGATGAACGACCACTATGGTGTAATAGTCAAGAATTTGACTATTAACCAAGTGGTCGCGGGTTCGATCCCCGCACTGTACAAACATTTGTGTGCATGAACATGTTTGTTTGTACCGGTCTGGGTGTTATTTGTATTTATTTAAGTTTATTTGTAATACCACTGTTGATTCTGATATCCGTAACACAAGTGCTTAAACTACTTACCACGGAGTCAGATCAATGTATGTGATGTTGTTGTATATTTATTATTTATGTATTTATTTATTAGATAACAAATTATTCAGTCCAGTCATACACTCTTGTCGTCTTATTTCTATTTATGATAGATACCTAAATGATTGCCCAATATTAAAACAACAAAGTTTTAAACAAGTCTGATTTTATTAAGTAACTAGTAAAGCGCTTCCCCACTGTATGGCTCGTACCACACGATCTTGCCCTCCAAGCAGCCGGTGACCAGCATGTGGTAGCGCGGGTTGAACTTCGAACTCACAACCAGGTCCTGGTGGAAAAAAATATGTCATTAGAATTAAAAACAATAGCTGAGGTTGATCGCCACTTTCCCTTTTAACATTAGTGCTAAAGTAAACGTACTCATACACACCGGTCAAAATCATAACCTTCCTTTTTATTCTCTGAGGTCGGGGAAAAATAGAAGCGAAACATAGTACTGATAACTACAGATTGACTTAATGATTTTCTACTGTACTGTGGGACAGACCTACTCTACTGTCAGGAAGGTCATAGGAGAGAGAGTTTCTACCTGGTGTAAGCCCAGCAACTGCCTCATGTCTAGGGCAGGGATGGCGAACCTTTATGCGTATACGTGCCAATTTTCTGGAATAATATTTAATGACGTCGCAGCCGTGCCATAAAATATTCTTGACTTTGTGTTCAGTGGAAAAATAATGAAAAAAAACAATATCAACTCAAAGCTCTACATTTACCAAAAATACAATTACAAGAGCAATTAAAAATTAGTGTGACTTCTGTTGTTGCAGATTGGACGATAATGAACTTATACTCGTATTGGGGTGTACGATGTTACTTTTAGCAGAATGCATGCTGAACTTGAGTCATCAGTCAGTCGATTTCTAACAGAGTCTTTGATGTTATTCAGCTCTGAAAACAATGACTCGCAGGCATATGTTGATGAAAATACAGTTAGAATAGCGTGAGCCAGCTTCTTTAAACAATTAAATGATTCTGGCAACGCATTCCAGGATTCTAAAATTTTATTATTAGCATCCTTACTTATATTACTGGTCAATCTTTCTGTTTCGATTAACTCTAATTCTTTTCTCATGTCTATGAATTTTTGTATCCAAATTGAACTAGATTCGAAATCAATCAGCTGCATTTCAAAATCTTCAATTTCCAACCAATCGAACTGGGAGAAGTTCAGTGTATGAAAGGTCGTTACATCTGGGTACCTACATAATAAACTTGACCGTTTCTGATAATTCTTTGAACTGAGGAAATCTTGTTGAAAATTCCTTAATTGAAGAATCAATCACAGAGATAAATCCCTCAGCAATATTTTCTGCATTTGTTGTCACATGTATATCAGATTCATTGATATATTTTTTAAGTATGGAAAATATTTGTAGTTTTTTGCGATAATATCGTTTCTGAAAACTTGCAGTTTAGCCTCAAAGGCGCGAATGAGATCGATCATGACGATTATTGTTTTGTTTGTGCCTTCACATTCAAGCTTCACATTTAACGTATTTAAGTGTTGGCATTATGTCTGTAAAAACATCAATTTTAAAAGCCACATGACGTCCAAAAGCTGTGGGTATTGTTCAATTTTTCCCTCATTTTGCAGAAACAGTCTGATTTCTTCCAAGCATTCAACAAATCTTTCAAGTACAGACCCACGACTCAGCCACCGAACATTATTATACATCAGTAAGCCATTATGCTGAGGTGCTTGTGGCGCAGTGGTTGCTGCGCTTTGGTAGTGATACCTAAAGTTAAGCAACCTAAGGCGCGGTCATGTTTGGGATGGGTGACCATTCTGACCATTTAAGTGACGTCTATTTACAAGCATCTCCGTGCTTCGGAAGGCACGTTAAGCTGTTGGTCCCGGATAATATCGATAGATATTAGTCGTTAAGCCTGGTCAGAGGCCCTCGGGCGGCTTAATAACATCTGACAGTAAGGTTGGTCACTTACCTTACAAACACCCCTCCACCAATCCGCACTGAGCCCGCGTGGTGGAGTAAGGCTCGGACCACCTCATAGTTGAGGTGAGGCCTGTGCCCAGCAGTGGGACGTATATAGGCTGATGAGAAGCCATTATACACGGAGTTGACTTCATCCAACAAAGCGTCGAACTTTCGTTTGTTTAAAGCCTGAGCAGAGATGAGGTTGACTATTGTCGTAACTACTGCCATAACATTATCAAGAGATGTTAAACCGCTCTTAGCGCATAAGGCTTGTTGGTGAATGATGCAGTGGAATTCAAGAATCGAATGTCCTACATCAGTTTGAAATAAACTTATGTGGTGGCGCCAATCAACCACCACGGTGGCGAGGGCCGGTTCAAGAGTTGAGGGATGGAATCAATAATAATTTAAAGGTGTTTCGATATAAATAAAGTGGACTGTATGTGCGGGAGGCGCGCATGAAAGTGTCCAGCTGGCCTAACAAATGAACAAATGCAAGCACCTAGGTAAAAGAGGACGAAGAAAATTGAAGAGCACGTGGAAGTGGAAGGATCATGCACACTCACCAAAAGTTCTCGTTCATTGGCCTCGTCCTTCAGCTGCAGCTGCTCACATTAGGCATCACTATACACAATTCACGTCGCAAGAGTTCAAGTTTATTAATTAAAGTTTATTAAATATCACGAATAAAATATGGCGCGCGCGTCTACGCGCAGGTGACGCGTCAGGAAGAGAGACGTATAACGTATAGCCCGAAAATGTCTTTGCGCATCAATACTTCACATTACGAGTGCATCCGATGCGTAAACAAGGACGGCCATACAAAAAATGTGCATGTTGGAAAAGGATGGGAGATAAGAAAGGATAACTAGATGCTTGCAAGTAAACAAACCACCTACATTTTAGGTTTATAAAAATAACTATTTACGAAATACACCATTATGAAACCTGCTTGCTTTTGTTGCTCTGTAACATTTTCAGTCAATTTTAAGATTCTTTTCTTTATTGTGTACAAAGGAGTATCTTTGATGCGCTGAATCATCTTATTTTTATTCTAGAAATCATCAAAAAGAGAAGTCGCGCATGCTAACCAGGCTTCCTTTAAAAACTTTTTTTTACGGTACTACTTATGTTTACTATGCCGAGCAATGACATTTGCAGCCGTGTAACTTGCCGCACTTGTATGACAATTTTTGCCAACAAATTTATTTATTGATGTTGACTGTTTGTTTCTGTCTTTCAAAGCACTCGCAATTAATTCCTTTTGCTGTGCTTCGCTTTTTTGACAAATTGATTTGTGATTTGTTTCAAAATGTCGTTTAATGGACGCTTTAATGGACAGTAGACTGCTATAGCAGTTATAACAATAAAAATATCTATTGTGTCTGGCTTCCGTCCGTCAAATTGTTAACGGAAGATGTTCTACATACCATGGTGCCAGAACATAAAACACACACTGCTTTGTCACCTTTATTAATCACGCCGCATTTATCAGTCCACCAAGTCTGAAATTCTCTAATATACTTGCTATTTTGCACTTTTAGTTTCTTTGCTGAACTAGCCATATTAAATTACAGCAAATAATAACTTAAATAAACTTTAAAGTTCACTTTCACAATGAAATTCAACTATTTTTTGCGTAAACAAACAATTTGCGCGGGCACTGCGCCTCGTTTGTTTTTATTTACTCAAGTCAAGCCCCGCGCTGCGTTCCCGCGCCCCGCGCCACCGCCGCGTTCCCCGCGCTAGCACAGCGACTACGCCCCGCCTCCACCCCGCGCACCGGACCCGAACGCTCGCGCGCGTTTGCTTTTCAAAGATTCGTAATCAGTGACGTGCCAAAATTATTTCGTCGCGTGCCAGCAATGGCACGCGTGCCATCGGTTCGCCATCCCTGGTCTAGGGCAAGCCGCCTCAGCCAAATCAGCTCTTTGTATAGGGAGTCCAGCACTAGCAGCCACCTGCCATAGCTGACAGGAGAAAAGACTAACTACTTCCTAGAAGCTAGTCGACGTACCATGCGAGGCGCTAATAACCTTTACGTGTCTCGCGTGATTTGTAACGTTAATGTAGGACCTTACGAGGGGTTTGGGTTGTCATGCACCTTCCACGAGTGGTGAAGAATCTACTTACGAGGGGGTTGGGTAAGACACTAACGATAAAGGGGGATTGTTCCTACCTGATGTATGCCTAGCGACTGCCCCACGTCTCGCATAGGCACAGGCCGCTTCAGCGTGGGCGCGAGGGCGCTCAGCTCGCTGCAGTGTGAATCCAGGGCTAACAGTCGCATGCCCCGGCCGAAGGGCGAACACACTAGCCGCCCGTCTGCTGAGTAGCACAATTCCTAGGCAAGAAGATATTTAAAAGGTGAGTTGCAGTGATTTTGGAAGCTATTTATTCTAATGAGAAAATCTTATGGCCCAAAAGATTTAGCTTTTTCATGGGAAAAAAAGGGACTGGGAAACGTTGGCAATGAACAGGGACAGGTGGAAAGATTTGGGGGAGGTCTTTGCCCAGCAGTGGGATGATATAGGCTAAATAAAAAAAAAATAAAAAAATGGGAAGAAAGCTTTAATAATAATAATGTAATTTTCAAAAATACTATTGTAGTGCTGATGCTGATAAGAGATAATAATTAACCCATTTTGAACCAAGCAAGATTTTGAAAGTATGTGCAGTGTCAAAAATAGGCTTATACGATTTTGTTTCGATAGTGTTGCGGGAAGTCGGCCAAAAATTACATTTGTAAAACCAACCTTGATAAATCCTTTGCCTTCATTCGTTTCCTCGATATAATACAGCAGTCTGTCTCTGTTCTGTCTGATGTAGTGCCTAGTCTCTGGTCTGTCTTCGTCGCATGTGTCCCTTTCCCTCTCTCGGTCTCTGTCTCTGCACGGCGTGTGGCCTGACGTGGACGGTGACGTGCTGCTACTGCTACTACTGAAAAAGAGAATAGTTATTAACGATAATCTTATGACAGTTTGTGATAGAATCAGAGCAATAAATTACTTGAAGCGTGACAACGCGAGTGCCAGACGGTAACTACACCACAGCTTACAATAGTTGGTTATTAATTCCTCTGTAAAACAATGTTGGGCTAATACTGGTTTTCTTAAGGTATTATTATGGCAACAGAAGGGAAGTAGTAACGAAGGACTAAGAGAAGGGGTCCGGGAGGATCAATTCTATAGAATAGAATAATTTATTTGCTTTAGAATAGGGACTATGAGGTAGTCTATGAGACTAGGTCACTTTTATCATATAGATATAACTATCAAGTTACTATATTTTCTAGCATTAACAATGGAAATTTCATTACAACGTGAAATTAAACCCACATAACTAAGCCTGTGGCAGTCCGATTTTATCTTTAAGTGTGTTTTAAGTTAGGATCTAGTTATATCTGAAATATAAACACACACATCTAGTTACTAGATCAATACGTAACTACAGTACAAACACAGCTGTTGGTACTAAGGCTTGGGTCCAGTTGAGGGCGTGGCGGTCCCCACATCAGTGTACTCAACCATGTCAAAGTATATAATTACCCGCTCTCCGCACGAGGTTCCCGGTCGCGGTCGAGGCGCGGCCGGTCCGCGGCGGCGGCTGCGGGCTCGCGGCGCAGCGCGGGCGGCGCGATGCCCGTGTTGATGCCCATGATCCGCTGCATGTTGAAGTTGCGACCGATTTGGCCCCTGTCGAATTGCGTTGCTTTACATTTACAATCAGTAAACATAATGCAAATTGATTTCTAAATCTACCGCGCTATATTGATTTCTAAATCTTTCTTCTCAGCACCGGCCCAAATTGTCCCGAAACGGTGGTAGGGTTAATTTATATGTTGGGACGTGTAAAAGTGCTAGTTGTTAGCCTACTTACAGAAATAAATGGAATTTATTGGATTTTTACCATCGTTTTTCAGAGGCGCGATATCTACATCTGTATGTGTGGGATAGGAAGACACATGGACCCATTTTAAATATTTAACTCACGAATAAAATAGCGTTTGGTGCGCTGTTGTGGCGCGAGAAATAACATTAAGTTTAACAATGGGATGCAGTAATAGAAGGGTTGGCCGAAGTCGGTAGAAAGATAAATATCATCATGTTCTCTTGGGTACACACAACAATAATAGGCTTGTTTCCACTATGAAAGAAATATTCAAAAACTGATTTACTCTAAAATAATTCATAATTTCAGATGCCTTTACACTAATATTTTTCTGCAGTTCGTATTATTTGATTTTTAATTGGAATTCAAATGATAATTAGTCACTCAGTCGGCATTGCACGCGATGACGTCAAAGTGTGTTATTCCCATACAAACTCTATGAAGAAAAGCGTTTTGACAGTTGATAAAAAGTACGTCAACGATTGGTTGTGTCAACTACCGTATTGTCACAACAGTCAAACTTGTGTACGACCTCATTTATTGTTAATCTTGGATACATTTTCAATGCAAACAACTATTCTAATATTTGCAAACAACATACTACTTTAATAGGATCAATCATTACTAAAATTCTCGTGCAGACTTGCACATATAATGTCACAAAATATCCATTCAACAGTCCATGCAACGTCTACGATCTCACCTGCTATACATTTCTTGGAGCGTCCTATGCTGCTTGATCGTTATCGACGCTTCCCACACGTCATTCTGTATACTGGACAGTCCCGGCTAGAAGCAGACGGGGCACGTTATAAGTAGGTTGTGTGTGTAGTATAGTACCTATTGTTAATCTTTCGTTTTCTTACTGCGGCCAGGCGCGGCGAGTCCGGTCCGTCTGCGCGCGCGCCGCTCGGGCCCGGCTCCGGTTCCGATTCCTCTTCGCGCTCGCTCTGGTTTTCTGCTGGTGCTCTGTGGAAAGAAATATCAGTTTAAAATATAAATACATTTTAACGCAATACGATTAAAAGATACGGGCTTTCCGTTCACGTAGGCCGGACAGCGAATATGAAGGCACAAATCAACGGAGATGGCATGTGTTAGGGAGGGATGTGTTAAGGTTATTTCCACCATAGCAGTATAGAGATATGGACGACCGACGACATGCGTGTCCGTGGTCTATGCGACGTGGACAATCACGTAGTTAAGTGCGTCGCAAATTGTCGAAGCGATGCTGTATTTATAGCTCTATGCGTGTACGTACTATAATGATCTACACCGCACACGACTCCAGTAGTACGCCTGGGTAGTAAAGTATCTACTTACGAAGGGGCTGGGCTTGAGGCTGCAGAAGAGGTGGTCGCCCTTGTCACAACGCGTGGTTGCAACCGCGGCCGCAGCCGACGCACCATGCGACGCGCGGCGACGCGACGCGGCGACGCGCGAACCTCGACCGAGTCGCGCGTCGATTTGTCGCTCGCCTCCGCCTCGTAAGGTTGAATGTCGTGGATGCAGGACCACTGGGGGACGAAATATCATGATTAAAATTACTTCCAGATTCCCAATCGCTCGTCTACAAGCACTTTGTGTGCCTATTGCGTTTCTTGGTGGTTGGTTCAGAATTGACGAGGCGATGATTAATAGGTTTTTGTTATACAGATGCCACTGCACATAGCTTCTTTCATAAATGTGCCTTCGTCTTGATGTAGCCAAGGAAGAGATTTAGAAGAAAAATAGCACTAATTCGGTAATTGCAGAAAAAAATGACAAACCATTGCAGGTCAAAACTTAAGATCAGAAAATATTCAATTCTAAATATTTGGTCGCACCAACGTTCTCTTTGCGCTTGCTGTCGGACAGGTGGTCGTACATCCCTCCCCAGTCACGTAAATAGCGCCTTAGGATTAATTTGTGGATCTGAATTGTGGTAGGCCGTAGTGTAGGCCTTTCGCGCGCTGCACGCCTATGCAAAATCGATCTAGCGAGATAGCGACTGGAACTCCACGAAGCTTATAAGGAGATGCTGGTTCAAAATACACACACACACACACACACACACACACACACACACACACAAAGAAATGTATTATGTAGATTTAAGGCTGATTTTGTTTTGTTAAATTTGGGTTTATATTGTTGTTATGTGTATGTAGATAAGGAAGAGCGAGGTCTCCAAACACAGGCATAACTTGCTTAAATAGAGACCTCAATCAACTATGTAATGAGGTATAAGTTAAAAACGAAATAAATTATTTATTATTATTATTTGTTATTCTTAGCTCGTAATAACATATCTAAGTAGCGCTCACCTCGGACCGGTCATCGTGGCTGATGTTCCTGCTGAGCGCGCTCCAGCCCTGCGGGTGTATCTGCAGCGAGCTGACCACCTTCGCATCGTTCCCGTCGGGGAAGTCCGACACGAACTCGATGCGGTTCTCTTTGCGCTTGCTGTCGAATAGATGATCGTACATCGCCGCGATGGGTATGAGCTGCTGGCTCATCTGCATCAGTCTATATAGATTCGGCTGGGAAAATGCAATTGTATCAATCATTGAGTCTCTAAGGTTGGTTTAGTGACGCGTCTGCCAGCGCGGTTGGTAAGCATCGCGGTCCACGAGCTTTGAGTGCCTAAGATCGTTACATAGTAAAACATAGTATAATAAACCGCGCAGACAGTGTTCGGGCCGCGTTTTTCAACCGCGCGCGGGCAAGTAGGCGAACCGCCTGGCACTGAACTTGTTTTATAGATTCGAGCGGGTCAGCCGCGTGCTTGCGAGCCGCGCTTATCACCCGCACGAACGGTACACGTCACTGTAAAACCAGCCTCATACTCCAAAGAATGCTGTCTACGGTGAGATAGAGTGATCATGGGGCACGATTATAAAAGATAATGGGGCAAAATGGAATCGTAGAAGGCACAAAGAAAATGCTGAGGGCCTGTCCAAGAGAAGCGATTTGACGGTAAATCTAACGATAGTGGGACACTAAAGCAAACATTTGCGCCAACATAAAATCATGCGTTTTTGCAACTCGTAAAGAATTTTCTGGTGTACTGCAAATCACATCTGATGCTTGTCAGTAAGTAACTTTAGGCTGACAGTAGTAACAAGACATCAAAAACCCTATGCCAGTATTTAAAGAACTGTAAGCTTAATATTGGTTTATTTCAATATCACACGCGAGCTCCAGTAATGGAGTTTTCAGATAAGTAATTGTATTTCTATGTGTTCATTATAATTTCTATTATATCTACCTTAAAGCCATGTAAGTGCTGAGCTAGCGTGGACAGGTTGAGGTCGTGTATGATGACGAGCAGCCCCCCGGTGGTGCACATCACCATCTGCCGCGCGTCGGGCGACAGCCGGCACCGCATCAGCCCGGACGCGTGGAACACTCTTTGGTAGACTAGATTGTATTCTAGAATTAGACAAAAAAGTTAGCTTATGTAAATATAAACATCTAGGCTGGTTTAACATCTGACCGGGACCCGTACGGTGTGTCATTACGGCCGCCAGGAGCGGGAGCACATATGAGACGCTAGAACATCGCTTCACAGCGACTCGGATTGGTGCGCGCGCTACCCGCTCCCGATAGAGCACTGAGCATGTATCATACTGAAAATACGTTTAAAGAAGTGCGGGTGGATCCTGTAGGGATCTCTCGCGAGCGGACATACTATATGTGTGCCCCTGATAGCAGTGAAAGGTATCATTGATTGATTCATCAAATCATTTGGGCTGTAGTTTATATGCATGTATACCCCAAGTTTGAAGAGCCATCACTTACACTGAATGAGCGTTGCTGAAGCCACACTCCCAAGGCCAGGCCCAAATTGTTGTGTTACTGGTATCATGAAGCTTGAGCTATTTAATTTACATATTTGATTAAGGCAGAAATTAGAAACCAATATGGTAGAAGTTCTACACTGGCTGTTCATGTTAAACTAAAAAACTCAATATCATATATCTGTAGTAGACTGAAAAAAAAAATGATTTTGACTTATACTTAACATACCTGTGTATGAATTTATATCCCAAGTGTAAATGCTGCCATCCAGTCCAGAGGTCACCAAAAGCTTGTCTTTAAAAGAGAACTCAATGTTTTTGACCCAATTTGAGTGACCAAATAGTGACCTTATCTTCTTTTTCAGGTTTCTAACATCCCACAAAGCTATAGTTGTATCATCTGAGCAGGTAGCAAACATTCGACCATCTAAAAACCTATTAAAAAGATCAATACTTAATAGGGCTACAAGAAAGCATAATAATTTAAGTTGATATTTTTTTGGCTACAAAACAATTAAAAATCTTTGTATTTATCAGACAAAGGCATGCCATGTGATTCAACATCAACAGTGACTTTGAAATGTCAGAGACACATTTTACAGATTATTTTGCAATTTATTTACATTTAACAAACACAAGAAACAAATATATATCAACAGTGACTATTATGTTTTACTATGTTACAGCTTCTAACTTAATCTTTAACTTACAACCTTCATACTTAAAGCTACTAAATCTACCCAAAATTTTGTTTTAATTGGAGTTGGAGCACTCACACCACATGAATATTGAATGTGCAGTTTTTAAGTGCTGGTATTTTGTTTTTGTTTAATGTTGTAAGACACTATTTTGGTTTTAATTTCATGGAAATATAAAGACATAGATTTTTAAAGTTCATTTTTGAGTACAATATATTTGTAAAAAATAGTAAGGATTATAATAAGTTTAGAACATTAAAATTTTAGTTGAAATGTCACCTCTGCATTTAGTGGTAGGATTTTACTACATAAAAGTTAAGACACCAATAACACTTGTATAACTATTATACAGACATTAATTGCAATAAACTTACTTGACACAGTTAACACAGTCTGAATGGGCTCCATGGACAGAGTGGATCCTCTGATGTGTGAGTGGGTCAAATATCTGTATGCATTTCTTCTCACAGGCAGCCACTAGCAGTGATCTGAAGTAATTCATTATTTCTTAATTTCTACACAGATAACAGGCACTCAACTGTTATCAATCTGGTTTTGTTATTGTTTACTTTTTTCCTAATTGTCTGTGTGAGTGCACTGATTTATAAATTAAAAACACAGATCCAAAACATAAAAATCAAGGTCACATGATGACAAGGACAGATGAATCAGCCTCAAATGATAAGCAATTAGTTATATTTACCCTTCTGGGGAGAACTCGAGGTTGTATACGCCACCAGTAGGTAAAGAATGTGTCGCCTGTTCGCTGTCCCATGATGCGATAGGCTTCATGCCACAATACAGGCTACTAGCCAGTGCATCTCCGGCACCCACGGGCGTTGGAAACCCTAATTCTTTTCTCACCAAACGATATGGATTGAATGCTGAATTCCTCGCCATAAACAGCGGATTGTCTTTGAATGCCATTATGTATTATAGGTAAAAAAGACGCAAAACCAAAATGATTGATTAAGTACACATTTAGAGCAGTGATAATAAATGCAATTGAGATATGTCTTATCAGAAAAACTACATTTTTCTCCTTAAAATCGATCTTAAAGTGCAACAAGAAGAGAAATGAAATCGTTTAATTACATTTGATGTTGCTGTCAAACGTATGACAATGACACGGAATAAGTTCATGACAATGACAGCAAATTGACGTTTTTTATTTTAAATCTGATTTTAAATAAGGTTAAGAAAACATAGTTAATCCTTTCTTCCCACATTATTTATATTTACTATACTCTATGATTTATTACAAAAGGAGTAATGCAGGGAGGAGCATAGTTGTATTTTAATTCAAATGAAAGTTTTTTTCCACTTGCCGCTAGAAATTGGGCAGTTGTGTGACCTATGACGTTCGTTTTATTCATTTGTTGTTTGGCATTAATTTGTTATCACTTTCGTTATAGACGAGAACTATTATATGAATGCCCAAAATGAAGAAACGTTTTTTAAAACAAATAACTTTGCTATTGAATAACCTGCATAAATAGACAGGACGGAAGAAAGCTAGATTCCAACCAACCAGGCCCTAACTGGAATACTTACATCCCCCCTTCCCTAGACGATAGCTGCCATCTATTCTTATTGAATGATTCGAAATTAAGGGGGCATTCGTCAAGGGTAAATGTATATTGACCCTAATAAGAGTAGAGATTAAATAAAGTAAAACAAGCTTGTTAAAAATCAAATCATATTTTTTTTTTTATTGGCTCATGTCACAGATCATTAATATGTAGCAAGCTGTCAACTTAAGCAACAAATCAGAAAACTGCATTTTTTAAAATTACTTACCAATAAGGTTTAAAACTTCCAAATCATTTTACCAAGGACAAAATATTTACTTGCTACTGTAATCACTTCTTTCGAAACCAACTGTACCATGAGATTTCTAGAATATTTCTTATTTAAATATGAGTATCACATGATTTTAAACTAAGTTATTCTTTTTAGCTAGTGCAATCTCCTTTCACCACACAGATTACTTTTCTAGTTTTATAACATGAGGAAACCTTGTGGAAACAAGTGAAATATATATTATTTTAGTTAAAATTAAATGTTGAAGTAACTTGTACTTTAGGCTTAGGGCTAGTAAGTCAGTTTTTTTTATCATTAAGAATTTAATCAGTGAGGTTAGTGAAATTAGGCCATTTTTTAACTTATACATACATATTACATTTTTTAACTTATACATATCACAATAAACTGGTCAATTATACATTATTTTAAAAGGTTCAAAATTATTTTTTCAATGGTTTTAGTTATACTTAAAATTAATGAAGTTATTGCTACTATACAGTTACCAGCAAAAGTATTTTGGAATCCTGATGCTTGTAATTTTTTACATCATAAGTATTATAGAAGTTCACAATCATATTTATTGCAGTTCTACTACCAAGTATTAGGTGGCAAAATTCCACTTGGTGGGGGTATTTGCCCTGTTTTGAGCACATTCTGCAAAAACACTTCTAATCTGGTCTTTGGACCTCCTTCATCAATGTCTTGTAATATTGCAAAGTAATCTGTGCTGATTAATCTAATGACTTTAACAAATTGTTTTCCATAACTTTTGAAAAATTCTGATCCACAGACAATGAAGAAATCATGCAGTAACGTAGCACATATATCTGGTTCAGGTCTAAGGTTGGTAAAGGATGCCAGCCACTGCCATCCATAGCAGATACCATGTGGGTTGGAGGAATTTAAAAACCTAGGTGTTTTAGCTATCCAAATTGCACATTGCAGTCTAAAGATTCCTGACATTCTTTTCAAAAACTTATCCTGTTTTTCAACAACTCCTTCATCATTGTAGGTGTAACCTCTTGATAAATAGAATTCCTTGTCAGTTTGTCCTTCTTTCTGTGGCAGAAACATAGGCACCAGGTAAGGGCATTGTCTATGAAAGTTGGCTTCTAAAAGTTTTCCAAATATTGGAAATTGAGACCATAGAGCTGCTGTGACTGTGGCTAAAGGGAAGGCTGCTTCTGGGTTACTTGACACCAGCAGGTCACCTTGTCTGACTATCTTCTTGGCTAAGAGGGCTGTGCAGTAATAAAGGCCTTGAGGATGTTGTGTAGCATTAACATAAGTGTCTAGCACTTGTACCCTCTCTCCTTTTAGTAGCTTGGACAGCTTATCATATTTGTCACGAATGTGTGTCCCACTCACAGATGACAATGCATTCACTGGGGTGTTGACTGCTTTTTGACATTCAAATCTAAACTTCTTTAAATTAACATTATCCATCAGTTCTTTGTACTGGCTCTCATAGGTATCAAGGAACCTTTTCAGTTCTTCAAAGTGGTTGTAGTTCTTGGCAGAATAAAACATTGGTTTGGTGGGCTTCTTAGCTTCTTCTGCCTGCTTTTGAGCTTCTGCTAACTCAGCAGCTTTAAGTTCTTGAGCTTTCTGCTCTTCTAACTCTCGTTGTTTAGCTTCTTCTAATGCTTTCAACTTTTTACCTTCTTCTTTTTTCAATTCAAGGTCTTCTAAAATTTTTCTTTTAACATTTTCCACATTAGTGGATAACACTTCTGCTTGTTTTACCTCTTTGTCAGTTATGGTACCAGTTTTACATATATTCATAATTGAGTTAATACTGCTAATTACTGAATTAATTGATGTGATATACTTGTCACATATAGCTTTAGCAAGAGGTTCTGTTTGCAGTATATTTGTTAATTCATTATAGCATATACATATTTTAGTATGGCTGTCTGTGATTGATGCAAATCGTGCAGTGGCTCTGTTTTGTTCCTCCAATATCCTGTTCATATTTTCCATTGTTTGTTTCTTTAGGATTTGACTCTGTTGTTCTTCTAGTCTTGCTTTTTCGAGGAGTGTAGAATTGTCATTTTCTTGAAGACTTTTCAATAGCTCCATTTTTCGCACCCTGCCCTCTAAGGTTCGACGATTACATTCGTCACTAAGTTTTTTCGAAAATTTCTTCATTGCATCGGCACGGCTCGTTATCATTTGCTCAATCAAATCGTTGAATAATTCCTCTGCATTCTCTTGCAATTTATTGTCATACTTTTTCATGAGAAGAGTGAATCTGAGGTCATCGCGTACCTTGTCTTCAACCAAGCTCTCGTCAAATATTTCTGGCTTTTTTGGGGGATCTTCTACTGTGATTTCTTGCTTTTTAATAGGGCTGTTTGGACCAATAGTTGCTTCTTTAACAAATGGGCTCATTTCTGCAGCTTTCGTTAGCGCTGATATACGAAGCTTTGCCATATCAGCTAGCTGGTCACAAATACTACTATCACAATTCTTGTAACTACCATTCAGAGATAAATCTTGTAAAGAATCATATGAACGATCCATTATTGCATTTGGATTTAGTTCCGAAATGGTTTCAATTCAGTAAATATCTGCAGTACAAACAATTTTTCTGCTGAAAACATAACCTCAAAAAACTGTCACAAATAACAACGGTTTCCTGACTTGACATTTGACATTACTTTTTTATTAGACTAAACGCGATTGAAATGTATTTTATTTGTTTGAGAGAAAGAAACATTTGAAAATTTTAACTTTTTCAACCATAACAATTCAATTTAAACTATGGTGGAAAAATTAAATGATTAGCGGTAGGCAGATAACAAAAAAAAACCAGTGGAGTTATAAACTAAAAAAATATTTTAAAGTATTTCTAAACGCAAATTGTGTTATGGCGCGAAAATTGACAGTTGACAGCTGTTTCTGTTTTAAGGTTACGGTTTTGTTATGGTTTGTAAAGGGAAATTAAATATTAATCATGGTTTTACAAAATACAGGAAAATACAGATCGGACAGAGAAGATTCAAATAAAAAGGATGCTGGTACATCATCGGGGGGAAGGTGAGTGGTGCAGAGATTGCTAAGTTTCTCTATAAATGTATTTTCCTTTTGTCGCCAATTAACTATTAAATCAAATCTCTGTGTATTTTTCATGTATAGAGAAGAATCCTCGGAATCCCGCATTCGAGTGGCCCTGGAGAATGACAGGATAGACTCAAAGTATGGATTCGATCGCGTACGAGATGCTAAGGAGAGAACAGGTTACCTGATAAACATGCACACAGTAAGTAGAACAGAAAATCAATAAAGTATTTCAAAGCAGGTTTTATACATATTTAAAACGCTGAAGGAATAGAAAGCCTTCTTATCTTCTATGGTGAGAGCCATATGAGTGATGGAAATCAATAACATTACAAGGACTTATTTCTTTCTATTATCATAATCACAAATAAATGACTCGCTCTATAGTAAGGCACCAGGAGTCAGTAGATACTAAATAATTCATTACTAACATCTTACAGGCTGAGATCCTAGATGAAGACAAAAGACTGGTGGCAGCAATGGACTATTACTTCATAGAGATGGACGGAGCCAGGTTCAAGATATCTCTCATGTTTCAGCCATACTTCCTTATTATGGCCCGGAAAGAATGTGAGCAGGAGGTCATTCAATACTTGTCTAAGAAGTTTGCAGGCACCATACACAAAATTGAAGTTATAGAGAAGGAAGACTTAGATTTGGTATGTTCTTAAAATATTTTTTTATTTATTAACATTCTTTAAAAAAATTTAGCAACCAGACTTTTGGATTTAAGCAAAGATAATGAAAACTATCCTACTTACCTAAAAACTAACTACCTATAAACACCGTGTTTCTTAAAGCCAAAACCCACGTTATGTACCCATCTAAATAAACCTCTAGGACATGCTATCATATTTTTTGCACTCCACATAATTTTTTTGTAAAAAATCTAAATAGTAATGTTATGTAATTTATCATCCTGTGCATAATGTTTACGTTTTCAACAATGCATTCCATGACCTTGCCGCTTCTATGCGTGCCGCATCGTTAGCCAATCTAAGATAGTCCACGTGGACCACTACCCAATCATGCGCTAGCGCAAATCCGTTGTGCGTAAAACTAGGTCAATAGTGTTAGACAGCCGAGTCAATGACCCGCGCGGCGTGCTCGTCACAAGATGTTTCGTACTAAATTGTGCTAATATTCTTTTTAATTTCTTAGGCTTTGAAATCTTAATAATAAACAAGTTTTATTTTACTTATAGCAAGTAGTTATTGGATACTTTAAGACGGTTAAGAAAGCACGGTGTATTCTAATTACCTACCTACCTACTTCAATATCTTTTCAGGTATAAGTAGCTTTTATTTTTTAAAAGTGTGCAATTGTGCATTATAGTGTTGACCATGAGTGATAAAAATACGATATGATAAAAAACCATGTCTATTGCTTTCAGCTAAACCACTTATCAGGCCTGAAACAAAGTTACATAAAGCTCTCATTCATGTCCCAAAATGAAATGATGAAAGTCAGAAGAGAGATACTTACAGCTGTTAATAAGAACAAAGAGAGGGAGAAAAAAGATGCCATTTATGCTGAGATGCTGACCAACGCACTGACCAGTGCTGCAGCTCTAGAATATGCTAAGAAAACAACTGATCACATGGAAAATATCTTGGATATAAGGTAATAGTTAAGTAACATACTTTCCCACAGACTGTATCTGAAAATTATCTATATATCATTTAAAGTTGGATATCTTGATGGTCTCTCCCATGGTTATGAAATAAAAAATTAAAAAATCTTGTGTCCATTAAAACATAAATTATTTGAAACTAATGTACTCACCTTGAGGTAACTTAGCTTATTTTTATCACAAAGTTCTACCCAAGATTGTTTTTAAACTTCTTATTCTATTATATACTTTTCTACTTATACTCGTCTTGATATTGGTTGAGTAATGTATACAATAGTAAAACATTACTCAATCATTTCTAGTTATTTTAATTAATATTAATATGTGCTTTTCCTCTAGGGAACATGATGTGCCTTACCACGTGAGAGTGTCAACAGACCTGGAAATCTTCTGCGGCACCTGGTACACAGTCAAAAGTCGTGGCACTGACCTGCCCATTTTCACCAAACGCAATGACATCCTCGAGCGACCGGACCCTATTGTTTTAGCTTTTGATATTGAAACAACAAAACTGCCACTGAAATTCCCCGATTCCCAAACTGATCAAATAATGATGATCTCATACATGATAGATGCGCAAGGATACTTGATCACTAATAGGGAAATTATTGCCACTGATGTTGAGGATTTTGAATACACCCCAAAGCCTGAATTTGAAGGGTAAGTCTTAGGCTTGGCTGACTGACTGGCAACAGAAAAATACAGGTGAGCCTTGATCACATGTATTTTTCTGTTGCCAGTCAGTTGCCAGCCAATTGCCACGCCTCGTAGACAGTCGTAGACAGTCGCGGCGACAGAAAGCTGCAGGTATGCTCTGAGCCTAAAATTTAGTTATTTTTTGTATTTTGAGCTTTATTAACTAATTAATATCTTTTGTGTTTACAGGCAGTTCACAATATTCAATGAAGAAAATGAACTAGCACTAATACAGAAGTTTTTTGACCACATAATGGATGTGAAGCCACACATTTTCGTGACTTACAACGGTAAGCATAAGTTTGTGGCATAACAGCATGTCGTCAACACCGAATGCATAGGTACTTAGTCCATATGTTGCGGGTATCCTAACCAGCGCGTCGGTGTAACAACGAGGTGTGTGTATGAGGTACGAAAATAACTCCTTAACCATTTTCTGTTGATATAAGAAAGACCAGAAGACAGTGTTATAAATGAAGCTGTATTGAGGATGAAACTTTATATATACCTAAGCCAGAAATGTAGGCGAATGAAGTTTGCACTCGTCCACTAGTAAATATATGAAAATCAAAGGTGAAAGAGTGATCTATCAACGCACAGCCCGAACCACTGGATGGATAAGGCTGAAATTTGGCATGCAGGTAGCTACTTTAATGTAGGCATCCGCTAAGAAAGGATTTCCTGAAATTCCCACAGGAAAGGGAAATCGAAGGCACTGCTTGTTTGTAAAAATGAATATCTATATTTCTTATTATTGTCATTTGTGACAGGTGACTTCTTCGATTGGCCATTCGTGGAGGCGCGCGCTGCATGCCTGGGCTTGGACATGAAGCAAGAGATCGGCTTCAGCAAGATCACTGCGCGCGACGGCACCTACGCCTGCCGCCCCGCCATGCATATGGATTGTCTATGGTAAAGTGATTTTATGTCTGAATAAGCTATCGCTGGTTTGCATTAAACTGAACCTTAATAAGTCATACAAACTCACAAACGTGCAGTCCTGGGCCGTTACACGCACGCGCACAATCGCATTTACGCAGGCTCAGACATACGCACACACACGCGCACACATACGCATGCCTGTACAAACGTGTACTTTCGGCAGAGTAATGATGTGTGTGTGTGTGACAAATAAACACATACATTCGCTTTTCAAAACTTCAAGTTTAATAAAGTTTAAACCATATTCTCTGGCTTCTCCGTTTACAGTTGGGTGAAAAGAGATTCGTACTTGCCAGTCGGGTCTCAAGGCTTGAAAGCTGTTGCCAAAGCGAAGCTCCGGTACGATCCTGTAGAGTTGGACCCCGAGGACATGTGTCGTATGGCAGCAGAGCAACCGCAAGTACGTAACATCATATTATACCTAAATAGGTCAAAAATTCCATCACGCAGCTTCTAGTGGGCCTATACATGTCACCTTTTTTCAATACCAAGAAATTGCACACACAAAAAAAGATTTAAAACTTTCTTTGATAGATTGGTAAAATATCATCCCCTCCACATCAAAGATTGTGAAAGATTTTCCATCTTAATAAAACTTATGAAACATTATTTTTAGGTGCTGTCTAACTACTCGGTGTCTGATGCAGTGGCCACATACTACCTGTACATGAAATACGTCCATCCTTTTATATTTGCGCTCTGTACTATTATTCCGCTGGAGCCAGATGAGGTAATTAAAATGCTGTAATGTAAGTTTCTGTATCAAAATCACGCGTCTGGACTTCATCTACCCTTCTATCAATATGAGGCACTTTACATGGGGAAAAACGTGCTCTTGTGTTGTCTTATTTTCTTATGTTAAGTTAGAAGCCAAATTACAGTACAGGCAGAGCCGCGCGAGCAAGACATAGACAGTAGGGTGAGCACGAACAACTATTGTAATGTATTAGATGCGTTTGCTATTGGTTGACTTGTCAGTTAGTAGGGGCATAATGTCAGGGTCAGATGTTTTCACGATACGAATACGGGATTATAATATTCGTGCCCACCCCACGGGAACGGTGGACGTGAGATCGCAATGTGTCGTCTTGGTCGCTTGTCACTGTCGCGGCGAGTCGTCTCTTAAGTTTGAATAAAAACTTATTCCAAAACCTTGCAGGTCCTCCGCAAAGGTTCCGGCACATTATGCGAGTCGCTACTCATGGTGCAAGCCTTCCACGCGAACATCGTGTTCCCCAACAAGCAAGTGGAGCAGCTGAACAAGCTCACGGCCGACGGGCACGTGCTCGAGGCCGAGACGTACGTGGGCGGCCACGTGGAGGCGCTGGAGTCCGGTATGCGTTATAGTGCGACAAGTTCGCTTGCGACCCTCCCTGTTGCGAGTCACTACTGAACAAGCTCACGGCCGACGGGCACGTGCTCGAGGCCGAGACGTACGTGGGCGGCCACGTGGAGGCGCTGGAGTCCGGTATGCGTTATAGTGCGACAAGTTCGCTTGCGACCCTCCCTGTTGCGAGTCACTACTGAACAAGCTCACGGCCGACGGGCACGTGCTCGAGGCCGAGACGTACGTGGGCGGCCACGTGGAGGCGCTGGAGTCCGGTATGCGTTATAGTGCGACAAGTTCGCTTGCGACCCTCCCTGTTGCGAGTCACTACTGAACAAGCTCACGGCCGACGGGCACGTGCTCGAGGCCGAGACGTACGTGGGCGGCCACGTGGAGGCGCTGGAGTCCGGTATGCGTTATAGTGCGACAAGTTCGCTTGCGACCCTCCCTGTTGCGAGTCACTACTGAACAAGCTCACGGCCGACGGGCACGTGCTCGAGGCCGAGACGTACGTGGGCGGCCACGTGGAGGCGCTGGAGTCCGGTATGCGTTATAGTGCGACAAGTTCGCTTGCGACCCTCCCTGTTGCGAGTCACTACTGAACAAGCTCACGGCCGACGGGCACGTGCTCGAGGCCGAGACGTACGTGGGCGGCCACGTGGAGGCGCTGGAGTCCGGTATGCGTTATAGTGCGACAAGTTCGCTTGCGACCCTCCCTGTTGCGAGTCACTACTGAACAAGCTCACGGCCGACGGGCACGTGCTCGAGGCCGAGACGTACGTGGGCGGCCACGTGGAGGCGCTGGAGTCCGGTATGCGTTATAGTGCGACAAGTTCGCTTGCGACCCTCCCTGTTGCGAGTCACTACTGAACAAGCTCACGGCCGACGGGCACGTGCTCGAGGCCGAGACGTACGTGGGCGGCCACGTGGAGGCGCTGGAGTCCGGTATGCGTTATAGTGCGACAAGTTCGCTTGCGACCCTCCCTGTTGCGAGTCACTACTGAACAAGCTCACGGCCGACGGGCACGTGCTCGAGGCCGAGACGTACGTGGGCGGCCACGTGGAGGCGCTGGAGTCCGGTATGCGTTATAGTGCGACAAGTTCGCTTGCGACCCTCCCTGTTGCGAGTCACTACTGAACAAGCTCACGGCCGACGGGCACGTGCTCGAGGCCGAGACGTACGTGGGCGGCCACGTGGAGGCGCTGGAGTCAGGTATGCGTTATAGTGCGACAAGTTCGCTTGCGACCCTCCCTGTTGCGAGTCACTACTGAACAAGCTCACGGCCGACGGGCACGTGCTCGAGGCCGAGACGTACGTGGGCGGCCACGTGGAGGCGCTGGAGTCCGGTATGCGTTATAGTGCGACAAGTTCGCTTGCGACCCTCCCTGTTGCGAGTCACTACTGAACAAGCTCACGGCCGACGGGCACGTGCTCGAGGCCGAGACGTACGTGGGCGGCCACGTGGAGGCGCTGGAGTCAGGTATGCGTTATAGTGCGACAAGTTCGCTTGCGACCCTCCCTGTTGCGAGTCACTACTGAACAAGCTCACGGCCGACGGGCACGTGCTCGAGGCCGAGACGTACGTGGGCGGCCACGTGGAGGCGCTGGAGTCCCGTATGCGTTATGGTGCGACAAGTTCGCTTGCGACCCTCCCTGTTGCGAGTCACTACTGAACAAGCTCACGGCCGACGGGCACGTGCTAGAGGTCGAGACGTTACCAAAACTAAGCGGTGAGGAGATATAGAAATCAAAATCTGATTGGTTATTCGAAACATATCTTCTCTCGTATATTCCGCTTTGGTGGAAACTGGACTTTACACTTTAAATACCTCGTCTCTGCCAAGGTCTGTCGCTTCGGGTACAGAGTAACATCGCGTACGAACTTATCACACCATACACATGTTTTTGGCATTTTAAATGTGACACCGTAGCTTGATGTACTGAAATGTATACGAAAGTAGAGTTCTGGCTTAGTTTCAAGTTGCATGGTTTGCCGATGTCCTAATACATCGCTCATTTTACCCTTTTATCCACACAGAATACAAAATATGTAGTATTAAAAAAATGCATTCCATTTTATCATTATGCAAGTGTAATGTAATGCCGTGTCGCGTACAGAACTTTTAAGAATAAGTACATAATATCGTTCTGTCTTTTATTTTCTAGGTGTTTTCAGAGCAGATATCAAATGCAAGTTCCGAATCGAGCCTACGGCAGTAGGTAACCTCATATCCACCATAGAGAAGACGATGAAACACGCCATAGAGGTCGAAGAGGGTATTCCTCTAGACTTGGTGACCAATTTCGAGGAAGTTTGCGGAGAAATCCGCTCCAAGTTGGAACACATGCGGGACCATCCTAGGAGAGATGAGAATCCGCTAATATACCACTTGGATGTGGGGGCTATGTACCCCAATATCATTTTAACTAACAGGTATGTAGTTGAAAGTTCAAAATTTTCTCTTTTTATCAGATAACTAGCTGAGCCGGCGAACTTCGTACCGCCTTAGCGTTGCAATGATTGAACAATGTCATCGAATGACATTTACATTAGTTACGCGCGTTTTTTAAAATATGCAAAATTAAATGTATATTTTTCAATATTTCTGAGAGATTTACTTAATATTTTTTTCCGTAAGAACCTTCTCCTAATAATAATAAATACAACAAAAAAAGAATTAGTGAAATCGGTCCAGCCATTCACGCGTGATGCCGTGACCAAGGAAAACGGGTTTCATTTATATATATATAGATATAGATTAGCCATGTAATAAAGATAGATGCTGACACTTTGTACAAATATATTCCAAGAAATAAAATTACTATTGAAAGTTGTTGTGTTGAGTTTATTTATGTTGCGAAATGTGCATTTTTAAAACTGAGTCGATTGAGCATATTTGCGTTAGCAATGGACTTGCTTGGAGGAGCTTGGAGGTGCTTGTGGCGCAGTGGTTCCAGCGTTTTGGTAGTCATACCAACAGTTAAGCATCCTAAGGTGCGGTCATGTTTAGGATGGGTGACCATTCTGACCATTTAAGTGACGTCTATTTACTAGCATCTCCGTGCTTCGGAAGGCACGTTAAGCGGTTGGTCCCGGTTAATATCGATAGATATTTGTCGTTAAACTTAGTCAGAGGCCCTCGGGCGGCTTAATAACATCTGACGGTAAGGTTGGTCACTTACCTTACAAACACCCCTTCACCAATCCGCACTGAGCCCGCGTGGTGGAGTATGGCTCGGACCACCTCATAGTTGAGGTGAGGCCTGTGCCCAGCAGTGGGACTTATATAGGCTGATGAGATGAGAGATGAGAATGGACTAGCTGTTATTCGCATCGGTGATGTTTCGCATCCGGCTCGAAGGACCATTGATTCGGATCGTATCGCAGTAGTGGTTTTTTTACAAGTGCACCAATGACATTTTGCATTTTTTTTTCCAAAACTTGGATTTCAAAGGATAACTCGAAAATCGAAGGCCACTACGAAGTAGGAATTTCGTAAGTAGAAACAAAGAATGTATAAACTACACTTAAAAATTGACACTGGACTAGGACTAAGTATATTATGTAATTAAAAGTGTAGGTATAAAAAAGTTAGACCCCACTCAGCATTATTGCCATGGCAAGCCATGGCGCTGGTTTTCTGTGGTTACCATACCATTGAGTTTTGGAGATGTATACATACATGTCAAGTAATCTATTGTGTAAAAACATGATCTAACTGCAGATTGCACTAATAAACTGAATTTTCATTTTGGTCCCTCTTTCTGCCAAACTGTCAAACTGTCTTGTATTTTGACGACTCCTTTGGTGTTGTGGCTACCTTCGAACTCTCCGCACAGAAACGGAAACAGTATGTGACTGTGGTGACTACCATCAAGCTCGCCGCACAGAAACATTGAAACTCTCCGCAAAGAAACAGAATACAGCTCTCATGAGCTGTCGCTTCGCTGACAGTCGCCGTCCGCAACATGGACTCGTCGTCGCCGAGCTCCTACGTCTGCCTTGCGCCGCTGCTCGCTGAGGAAAAGGACGCAGAGACGCGCCGCGCACTATTAATGTGCGCGCCACCCGCCCCGCACCTCTTTAGCCGCGAGGCCAAACTATTTCTTATTGGTTGCTTATGTGAACCCAATTTGTCACTTGTAAATATTCCCTTTTTTTGTATAGAAAAAAGGGAATATTTACAAGTGACAAATTGGGTTCACATAAGCAACCAATAAGAAATAGTTTGGCCTCGCGGCTAAAGAGGTGCGGGGCGGGTGGCGCGCACATTAATAGTGCGCGGCGCGTCTCTGCGTCCTTTTCCTCAGCGAGCAGCGGCGCAAGGCAGACGTAGGAGCTCGGCGACGACGAGTCCATGTTGCGGACGGCGACTGTCAGCGAAGCGACAGCTCATGAGAGCTGTATTCTGTTTCTTTGCGGAGAGTTTCAATGTTTCTGTGCGGCGAGCTTGATGGTAGTCACCACAGTCACATACTGTTTCCGTTTCTGTGCGGAGAGTTCGAAGGTAGCCACAGTGTAATGGTCAAGAAGTTGACTATTAACCAAGAAGTCGCGGGTTCCATCCCCGCACTATACAAACATTTGTGTGCATGAACATGTCTGTTTGTACTGGTCTGGGAGTTATATGTATTTATTTAAGTTTATTTGTAATACCACTGTTGATTCTGATATCTGTAACACAAGTGCTTTAGCTAGTTACCACAGAGTCAGATCAATGTATGTGATGTTGTTGTATATTTATATTTATTTATGTAAAGGTTGCAACCGTCGGCGATGGTGAACCCGAGCATCTGCGCGGTGTGCGACTACAACAAGCCTGGCGCGACCTGCCAGCGGCACATGGAGTGGATGTGGCGCGGAGAATACTGTGAGTCTTTTTGACAACACTTATCTTTTTTTTGCAAGCCATTATCTTTATAGCGAAGTATTTGACTGCCTCGTTGGTGTAGTGATAAATTTTCTGCCTTACATCCGAGAGGTGCTGAGTTCAAATCCCAGGTCAAGCCGAATTTTGTTTCTGAGATTTTCTGTCATGAATTTCTCAAAAACAGCTCGGAGTCGGGTAGTTGGTGGTGTTACACCCTCGTGCCTCGGAAAGCACGTTAAGCCGTTGGTCCTGCGCCTAATCTCTCTCCGGTCATGTCGGATTGCCGTCTCACTGAACTTTGAGAATGATGGAATAGAGAGTGCACCTGTGTATTGCGCTCACATTTGTGCACTATAATATCTCCTGCGTAGTTGGCTGATCTCTGTTGAGATTGGCCGCCGTGGTCGAAATCGGCTAGGAGGACTATTATCTTAATAGCATAGACTTATCCTATGAGGTAAAGTCAGCTCAATAAAAATAATAAGCTAACTTAACCTATAAGCAACATGAGAAAATAACACTTGAAATATTTTACTACATTGAATTTTATTCTGAGAGTTTATTGTAAGAAATAATCATTAAAGACTGCCCGTTCGGTGTCTCATATAGAGGTGTGCTACAGGTGTAACTTTCACTGCTGGAAAATTATTGCCTTATATTTTCTTGGAATGTTCAAATTGATTCGTAAAACGAACAGTCTCCGACCACTGGGTTATTATTGTAGTTTAAAGAAAGTAATAAAAATATTGATTTACTTTATCTTAGTGCCGGCAACTAGGAGCGAGTACCACAGAATACAGCAACAGCTGGAGACGGAGAAGTTCCCGCCGCTGCACCCGGGAGGACCTCAGAGGGCTTTCCACTCGTTGCCCAAGGAGGACCAGGTATTTTTTATTATTTTTATTATATGGTTCAATATTTTATCATGTTAAAAACTGTTTGAAGAAGTAAAGATTATTTTATTAGACACAGGCTTGGTAGTTTTCTTATGCGAAAAATAGGACGTAGGATAAGAGCAATTTTATAGGGATTACTATTAAGGTTGAAGAAGTTTATTATCATAAGAACTTATATCTAGAATACATGAAGTTCACTTAAAATGAGACAACAACAGTTTTTCTTTTAAATATATTACATCGTTGCAGCGCAAGACGTTTAAAAGGTAATAAATACAACTAATACTAAGTTGCGGAAGCCAAATAGTAGTAATACTTAATAATTATGATATATCCAAAATTACATTCCGCATGAATGCAGGTGTTAAAATAAAAACACATTCATCCATTCACATGTAGCTACATTCCTCTTCCAATGTTGGCGTAGAGGGCGCTACCAGGGAAAATATTAAAACAGTTCCAGTACAGTCCCCTACCAGTAAACCCAGATAACTTTAGAACGCAGTAATGATACGTCATCATCTTCAGAATAAAATGTAGACACTAATTTTTGTTTTAGGCCGCATATGAGAAAAAGCGTTTAGCCGATTACTGCAGAGTGGCGTATAAGAAGACTAAAGTTACTCGAAGCGAGGTGCGCACGACCACGATATGCCAAAAGGAGAACTCTTTCTACGTCGACACTGTGCGAGCGTTCAGGTAGTTATGTGTTCTCATCAATTAACAAGTTTTTTTTTAACAAAACAGCATACATTGATCTGATTTCGTGGTAAGTAACAACACAGCAACAGTGGTTTCAAAAACATAACCTTGACGACCGCTTGGTGCAGAGGTCCACAGGTCGGACTTCTAAAATCAAAGGTCGCGGGTTCGATCCGGCACAGTACAAGCTTAGGTGTGCATGAACATGTGTGTTTGTACTGGTCTGGATGTTTTCTAGGTATAATATGTATTTATTTACAAAAAAAGTATTTAAGTATGTTTATCCGTTGTCTAGTACCCATAACACAAGCATTGTAGCTTAATTTGGGACTAGAGAATTGGTGTGATTGTGGTGAAATATTTATTTATTTATAAATATATACAGGTAACACCCAGCCCAGTACAAACATACATGTTTATGCAAAAAAAGAATTGTTCAGTGTGGGGGGCGAACCCGCGACCTAGTTTGAACTACTCTTCGAATTATGCTCTACTTATCTATATCTATGTATTTAAACTCTTGACCAAAAAGATCAGAAAAGCAATAAAGTATTAATAATTTGCATTAATTGCGATTGTCTTATCTGTATTTTTACATTGCCTATTTCTTATTCCTTCTTGGAATGTGGATTATTATAAATCAACCCTGAGTATTCCCCTTTTTAAACAATCATCTCTTCTGCTGCAGAGATCGTCGCTACGAATACAAAGCACTCAACAAGCAGGCGAAAGCAAAAGTTGCAGAGGCCGTTGCTAGCGGCGATGCAGCAGAAATCAAATCTGCTAAAAGCAGAGAGGTGCTATATGATTCACTGCAGCTCGCCCACAAGTGCATCCTCAACTCGTTTTACGGATACGTGATGCGGCGCGGGTAAGTTACATATCGTGATCGAAAATATCGTGCAAGGACATTGCAGATGCTATATGTTACCGGGCAGTGAGAAAGTCCCGCAATATATTGATTCGTTTCTCGGGCTACTTCGAGAGTAAGTCACCCCAGTTTCTTGGCAACGATGAACATTTCGGGTTGTAGTTATGTAACTAGTACAGGTCGAGTGGCATTGGTTGAGAAAATAGCTCGAAAAGTACTATTTGGTAAGGCAAATGAGGTATTGATTAGATGCTTCGCAAAAGCGCTGCATAGGGCATTGTATAGATCACCTTTGAGTATCGCAGTTCGAGCTGGTTTCGGCTAGTTTTTATTAAGTTTATATTCGGCTATTTATTAAGTTTTTTTTTTGCGTTCACAACGCTATTTTTAAATTCGAAAAGGCATTACACTTAAAAAAATGTTTTCGGCTCCGATCACCAGGGAGGACTTTTAAGTGTAATGTCTTTTCGGCTAGTTTTTAACCGTTTCTATAATCTCTAGAATGGTTCGTCCACGGGACTATTCGCGACGCATGGTGTGATACTTGTCTTTAACAAGGAAATGTATTTGAGATGGTCGAGCACATGGCACAATGTTACTGTTTCACTTTCAGTGCGCGGTGGCACAGCATGGAGATGGCGGGCATCGTGTGCTACACGGGCGCGAACATCATCATGAAGGCGCGCGAGATCATCGAGCAGGTCGGCCGCCCGCTCGAGCTCGACACCGACGGTATATACCTAACATTCATTTCGTCTATTTATAAACTTTTTTTAAAATATGTGGACAATGATTAATCTGTGAAATGATAGCTGTTTGTATGCTAAGTGGAATTGTACATTTTCTTTTGTTCCAAATAAAATAAACATATTTCTACATGATACGACTAATATTAGGTCCTTACCTATGAAATTGGCGTTTTGTATGGGAGGAACAAAAAGTCGAAATTTTTTTATATAGCATATTTATTTAATCAAAGTATGAGCCATTGTAATCTATGCACTTTTGCCATCTCATAGGTAGTTCATTGATCCCTTTACTAAAAAAACCATTCGAACGGGAATCAATAAAATCTTTGAAGGCGACTTGGACTGCCCCATCTGAGTTGAACTTTTTCCCTTGCAAGAAGTTATCCAAATTTCGAAAAAAATGGTAATCTGTTGGAGCAAGGTCCGGGGAGTACGGTGGATGCCTTAGAGATTCCAATTGAAGTTCTTCTAATTTGCTAGCCGTCTGTTGTGCAGTGTGTGGTCTAGCGTTGTCGTGAAGCAGCAGTGGCGTAGAGCGATTGACCAGCCTTGGTTGTTTAGCAACTAGCTTTTCCATCATGGTTTGCAATTGCTGACAATAGATATCTGCCGTAATCGTCTGGCCAGATTTGAGAAAACTGTAATGAACGACACCGGCGCTAGTCCACCAAACGCTTACAAGTAACTTTTTATTGGTCAATTTTCGCTTGGAGCAGGCTTTGGCTGGCTTGCCAGGGGCCAGCCATTGCGATGAGCGCTTCCGATTATCGTAGAGAATCCACTTTTCATCACAGGTAATGATTCGATTTAAAATCCCTTCGTTATTGTGCCGGTCAAGTAATGTAACGCAGCAGTTGACGCGCGTTTGCCGGTTTGCTTCACTCAATTCGTGAGGAACCCACCTTTCAAGTTTTTTAATCTTCCCAATTTGCTTCAAGTGGATTAAAACAGTTTTATCACTAACGCCAAAGCCTGCAGCTAACTCGGACGTGGTTGGCGATGGATCCGCTTCCACAATAGCCTTCAATTCTTCATTATCAACTTGGGTCTCCGGCCGTCCACGGGGCTTGTTTTGCAGGTCGAAATTTCCAGAACGAAAACGTTGGAACCAAAAACGCACTGTGTTTTCTTTTGCGACACAACCGCCATACACATCATTAACCCTTCGAGCCGTTTCCGCAGCACTGGGGCCACGGTGGAACTCGTACTCGTAAATAACGCGATATTTCAAATTTTCCATTTTGTAAATTGAGCGATGCAAACAGAAAAAAGATAAGTAAAAAAACAAATGAATGACGGTTTACGAAACACAACTACATGTGGAAATAGCTGTATAAATTTGAATTTCGAATTCCTAACCAAATAGGAAAAATTTGTGATCAAAGTGGCCAGTACGACAAAACGCCAATTTCATATGTAAGGACCTAATATTTGTAAATTTCGCGAACAATGTTGATTTTAACTTAACCTTGTAATGTAAGCACACGGACTGATGCGTGAAACGCGCGTCAACTGCACGTATACACGTTTCACGTCACGTGTTTAATTGTATTCTTATTGACTTTTGCGTGACAAAAGTTAAAAAGAATACAATTTAACGCGAAAAAAATGTATCGTACGCTCAGGCCAGCGGTAGTCGTATAAAGAAACTAGAAACGCTGAACCTCAGCATCATTGCTTTTGCAGCATCTTTGGCTTGGGCCACAGTGGCTTAGTAACGATTAAACTGCTAGTTTGTTTTTAATTATTGAATATTTATTTCAGGAATATGGTGTATACTCCCGTCATCATTTCCTGAAAACGTCACAGTTCATACTACACATCAGAAGAAAAAGAAAATCAATGTTTCATACCCCAACGCAGTATTAAACGCAATGGTGAAGGTACGTTCAGCTACTTATGTATTAGCTCCAACACATAGTGAAACTCAAGTGCAACGAAAGCCTTTTGAAATTATTAGTTATAAAGGAACTGATTTGCAACGCGTTTCAAACGTTTGTTTATAACGTTCCTAACTGTTGTTCTGGTTACAAATGTATTATGCATTACTTACAATTTAAATTGATTAAGTTACAATGTGGAAGAATTGGCGTCTGTCACACAGTTTCTTTGTAAACTAGTCAATAATCCGCACCTTAAAATTGAGTCCTTTATATAATGATTTGATATTTCCTAAGATAACATGTATACTGTCAACAACAAATCAAATTATTATTATTATTTAACCGGTTTAAAAATGGTTGCTTCATGTGCGGTCCCTCAAAGTAGTCTATTGCATTAACTCAAAAGTAACTAGAAGTTGCAGTTTCGTTGCACTTTTCACCGCGTGTGCTGGGGCTTATTCTTGAACGATTTGAAGTTGCAATTGCAAAGTTAAATCATAGCACTTAGCGTATTGCAAACTCAATCATCATATTTTCCATAATTTAAGGACCACTTCACAAACGAGCAATATTTCGAGCTGGTCGATCCAGTTGCGAAAAAGTACGAACAACGCGCAGAAAACTCGATCTTCTTCGAAGTAGACGGACCGTACCTAGCGATGGTGCTGCCTGCGTCTAAAGAAGAAGGCAAGAAGCTGAAGAAGAGATACGCTGTATTTAACTTTGACGGCTCCTTGGCTGAGTTGAAAGGTTTGTTTAAAAATATATATAACTTTATCAATGCTTCGTCACATTTTCCACGTGTTTGTGAATTAGCTTAGTGTGATAAGACTCGAAACTAACCACATTTTTTAGAAGAACCCCGTTGATTTTATTTAAAAAATTAAAAATTAAGTAAACATTGTTTAATGGGAGCAACTTGAAACTAGTATGGTCAGTAAATTACAAAAATCTTGAAAGCTAAATGTTAGTTCTTATATTAAAATATTATTAGATTAAAAATTTAAATTAAAATTAAACACAAAATTAAAATTAATACCAAAATAACATGAAAATTAATATAAAATTAAATCACTAAGATAACGACACATATTAAGATAACGTCAGTAATGCTAAAAGCTACACGCAACACGACAAGTGCGTCAGGCGTCAGGCTGATCGTCCCTTTGTCGTGTTGTCTCACTTGTCGCGCTGCGACGCTTACGTATGACAACGCCATACTGTGACTGTTGACTATGGTCAAATCTGTAACGTTAGCTCTTCTAGCAATACTGTAGTTCGAAAAGATATAACACTTAAAAAAATCTTTTCGGCTCCGGTCATCAGGGTGGATTCGAACACCCGACCTTTGGTAGTCTGGTTCAATGCTCTTACCAACCTGATGACCGGAGCCGAAAATAATTTTTGACGTGACAACGTCTTATAAATTGGTTTGCCGGGTGACACTTCAAGAAACTGCGTTACGCTCCGCTCACGTTCCGCGCTCACAATGAGAGCGAGTGAGAGGCACGCGTCCCTTCGACTCGGGCATGGTTAGCCCGCCTAAGAGCGAGTGAGACAGACATAAAAAGTGAAAGGCACGCGTCCCTTCCACTCGAGCACAGTTAACCCGCCTAAGAGCGAGAGAGACAGAGCGAGAGAGAGAGAGTGAGAGAGATAGGCATACACACCGGTTCATGTTATGTATACGAATGAATATTCACATTAAAATTATTTTACCACTCAAAGTCGTTGTCACGTAAAACTTTCGCCCGTATACCGACTTTACAGGCAACCAATTTTTTTAAGTGTATGAATTTCAAAATAGCGTTGTGAACGCAAAAATACTTAATAAATACTGTAGTTATCTGAATAGGTAATTTTCGACCTCAACACGCGATATAAAATCACGACAGTTTCTGTTATCTCCTATCTTTAATGAATGTGATCCATAATTTGACTTCTAGGTTTCGAAGTGAAAAGAAGAGGAGAGCTGCAGCTCATAAAGATCTTCCAATCGTCTGTATTCGAAGCATTCTTAAAGGGCAACGACCTCAAGTCCTGCTACAGTGCAGTGGCCAAAGTTGCCGACTACTGGCTCGACGTGTTATACAGCAAAGGCTCCAATATGCCAGATACAGAACTATTTGAGCTGATTTCTGAGAATAGATCTATGTCCAAGAAGCTCGAAGACTACGGAGCGCAGAAATCAACGTCGATATCAACGGCCAAGCGGTTGGCGGAGTTCCTAGGCGATCAGATGGTGAAAGACGCGGGGTTGGCTTGTCGGTGAGTCAAACATTAATATCTTTCGAAATCTTATTCGCTAGTGAAATACCTCAGAAGCTAGGGTAAAGCTAGCCTGTGACATTACTTTTATTAACGTGTTTTTTTTTAAATAGTTACGTGTAATTGTATATCGTTTATAATGTAACGACTAATAGCTTTGATGGATGGTTGTGAGTTATTATAATTTTAAATCAGTCATAAACCGTAGTTGCGTTCTAAGTTAAGTCGTGCTAGTAGCTCCATCTGTTCCGTCAAACTTTTGCTTTGTAAATACCATTGACGACACTATCATTTACAGTTAATGTTTTGTGGTACATTCAATTGTTTAGATACGTCAATTATTTTTAATGCTTCATTAAACATCATTCTGTCTTCTTTTGTTTTTATGGAAAAGAAAGAGATACCACCAATTTTAATGGAGTATTAAAACTAATAGACGTCTCTGAGTACGACAGTAATAAGTGACTATTATGATGAATAAATTCAATAGAAATAGGTGATAGTTGATGAGGTCATATTTAAATACACATTTGTATCTTTGACCCCGAAGAAAAAGAGGGGTGCTTTAAGTTGGACCCCTATGTCTATTTGTGTATTTGTGTGTGTCTGTTTGTGGCATCGTAGCTCCCGAACGGATGGACTTATTTTTTATTCGAAAAATACTTTAATGACGGTGGTTCTTAGCTATAGCTAGTGAAAATCCGTTCCGCCGTTGAGGCTCACCAGCTGTTTTCACAGCTCATTCGGGGTTTTAAAAGTTAGTTTAACCAGTTGTTTATTTCATTTTATTAGGAAAACACTACAGTATCTTAAAAACTAAATTACTCGCTAGACTTGTCACTAAACACCATTTACGTGTTTCCACATATAAATTCTAAAAGACTTTTATACATATTGACTTAAACTTTTGAAATAATAATGAAAAAATAAAAATAAAAAACAATCAGTAGAGTTGGACATTAATACGCTTAGTCAAAAGCTGTAGTAGTAAGCTATATCCAGTCAGTGCACCGCTTCAAACCATCTTTTTGACAAACGCTTTTTGAGACTAGTAGCATTAGTGTTAAATAAGTCTAGTTCGAGGTCATCGGCCATAGCATTGAATACGCTAGGAGCCCTAATGAAATAGGAGTTCTGTCTGTATTTCGTGGTGCTTTGTGGGATGAAAAGAGTCGCAGGCCTCCTCAGGGTTCTGTGCGGTACTCTGATATTTATTAATGAAGGGTGTGGCGAATCTAATTTAGATTGAGCTATTTTAAAAAGAAGCACTAAATCTGCAATATTTCTTATTTCGTGAAGTGGTAGAGTGTGATGTTTGTTGCACCTGTGTCCGTTTAGGTTCATAATATCGCGGAAGCCGGAAGGCGCGCCCGTGACGGAGCGCGCGGTGCCGCTCGCCATATTCCAGTCGCCCGCCGCGGTCCGGCGGCACCACCTGCGGCGCTGGCTCAAGGACAACTCCATCACTGAACACATAGATATCCGGGATGTGCTCGACTGGGGGTACTACATCGAGAGGCTGAGCGGCGCCATACAGAAAATTATCACTATACCGGCGGCTATGCAAGGGGTGAGTGCCATATTATTTACATTAAATAATTTTGTTTCGTATTTATGGCTTACCTTCTAGCAAATCGATTACTACCCAATTCGAACTCGTAACAGACTGTTTCCTTCTGATAAGCTTTAGGGTAAAGCCGAGTTAGATGCCCCAGTGGTATAGATAACCTGATTTAAATTTCATTAGTTTCGCAGATAAATTCGATTACTTTTTCATATCTACCAAAAGAATCTCTAATTTTATCTTAATTGACTCAGTTGTATGTCTCGTAGCGACAGCATGCAATGCTAAAACGAATTCAAAGATTT
Organism: Pyrausta despicata; assembly: GCA_963921415.1. Lineage (NCBI taxonomy): Eukaryota > Metazoa > Arthropoda > Insecta > Lepidoptera > Crambidae > Pyrausta > Pyrausta despicata. The sequence continues at coordinate 11,432,695 of OY992860.1, read as the reverse complement.
TAGAGGATAGATGCCCATTTTTCCCGTGAGTCATCTATCCTAAACGCAATTAATATGGGTCGGGCATCTATCCCCTGTACAGGATAGATGTCACAAAATTTAGAGGTCCACAAAAGTTCCTAATACTATGAATATATCGAAGACAACGTTTTTTACTTTTCATAAATTTGTAGACAAAACTCCCAAGAATAAATTGTTTTTTTTTCATAAATTTTAATATTGAAGTTATAGAGCGATTTCGAAAAGTGGGGCATCTATCTCGGCTTTACCCTCACTATATATTCGGAGAAGTTCATGCACAACCGTTCTTTAAGAAGAAAGCCGTTGGCTGGACGATGTATTCCAATGTGTTTGCAGCGAGCTCCATTCTTTTGTCATGAACAAAGCACTATATTTTCAGCTGGACAATCCAGTTCCGCGCGTCCAATACCCAGACTGGCTCCACAAGAAGATGTTGGCCAAAACGGACAAGTTCAAAACGCGGAAGATCACGGACATGTTCTCGGCGAAACCGAAGGAGGTCCGAGAAGATACCGAGGACGAAGCGGAGGCGTCGACTAGCAATCAAATTAATTCTATGGTATGCTATTTCGTATGTGTATTACTGATGTAATGGCAATTGGAGCAAGAAGGTTCCATGACCAAGGCTCTGCCGTGACACTGCTACTGTTTTTTAAACTCTTTATTATCATATAGATAACCGTTACAAAACACTTAACTTAGTACGAGTAAACCAAGAGGGTTTGTAATAATTATACTAAGTGTTACAAATAAAGACAAGAATTGGAAAAATAAGACAAGCCGTTTGGTTAATAGATTAATAAATAAATAGTAATTTTCCGATACTCGGTAATATACTGCAGTTTACAATATATTGCTAATTACCGGAAAGAGAACCAAGAAAATAAACCTAAACTATGCCTTTGAGTTAGTGGATGCACGACCGCTCCACCAAGTAATGGTGATAACACATAACTCTCCTTCTCTCCAGTGAAAAGTAAGAAATGTCCCAGGATTAAGGCATTGTCATATTAAAAAGCGCAGCGTTAAGCATTTAACAGCCAAATTGATCAAAGAGATTGTTAAGGAAAGCACTAATTAATATTAATAAAGAAGTGTAATATTAATTTGAAGCAACAAACAATTTCCGGTCGCAATTTTTGTTGATGGACGATGTAATTTAACTGTGTAGGGCCCCAAGACCTTCTCCACTGGTCTGCTTAGAAATGTATGTACGAGTATGTGACATTGAGAGAGGCCGATTCTAGTAAAGGTTAAGCTCGTTTACATTTTGTACAGAGGCCAACACATCAGGCTACCCATTTTTGTTGCAAAATCGCCCGAATCACAAGCGCATAAGATACTGCAGTGTTCACCGTGACGTGGTAGCCACTGTACTTCCCTTTTCATTTCACTGTATTTCGTTACTCGTAGTTAAAGAAATAGAAAATTAACGATGTCCGGATAATCCGAACAATACGGATTGAACATTAAATACAAACATGTGATCAATATTATATTTGTAGGAAACAGAAATAGACATAGAAGATATAGGCAAAGAGAATAACTCTCGCAGTGACGTCATCCGCCCAGTCGTGCACACAGTGAAGCGGAAGCGAGAGGAATCGCCCGTCAAAGAGGCCGCTACGTGGCGAGAGGCCCTGGGCCCGCCCCCTCCTTTCGGGACTACCAAGGTATGATTACTTCGAAGTTAGTGTAGGTCTGTAGGTTTAATATTTGGGTCCTCATTTGTATGTTTTTCTTAAGGCCCAAGGTGTTTTAGGGCTAAAAAGTCGCCATTGCAAATGGATGCCTTCCTTCAGATGTGAGACTATAAAATTTTAGTTTTCTATGGCTCTACAAAATAACTAGGCAGTGTTTCTTGTTTAAATATAAGCAGGTCAATTCACAGTGAATGACAGCACAAATGACAACTTTAAAGAAGGCATTTTTTTTTCAATTTGGTGGGATATTTTCTGTCTAGTTCTTGTGTAGTACGAGTAGAGCTATCTACTGTTTTGTTTTACTAAGTGAAGTGCGAATGTACATAGATGACATATTGGCTATGTAAGTCAGTTATTGAGCCAAGGCTAGCACTATATAACAAATGATCATAATATTTGTAACTCTCCAGGAGGAACGCAGACAATGGATACTGTTTCAAAAGAAAAAATGGATGTGGCAAATGGAACAACGTGGTCTACGAAGTCGAAGTAAACGGGGTACGTACAAATATTGAGATATAAACTTTTAAGTTATTTTCTTAAATTATAAGGTAGTATCTTTCAATGTTGTGCCTCACAGCAAATTAATTGTTTGTTTATGTACAGGTAAAATGGACGACAGTAGCTCAATGCCCCCTCCTAAATACTCGGGAGCGACGAACACGCTGGGCGGGTTCATCCGGAAGGCGCAGCGAACGTTACTCAACACTCCATGGCAGGTTATACAGGTACCAGAGATGTTAAAACACACAAGATTTTTATATTCCTAATAACACACAGTCAAACCGTTTAAACAATTTATTGTATAATTATGTGTAATTCCTTATCGCTTTACTTCACGTTCTGCTTTTGAAGCTTCTAACACTTATTGCCTTTAATCACCATAGTAATGCCACCCTGAGCCTTAGTCTCTCTAGAATTTGTACAGGCTGTTTCTGGACTAATAGTCATTACGCGGATGCATGCTTCTATACCTTAAGAGATAACGATCATAGAGAAAACTGAGGCTCTAATTTTCTTCTCTCAGGTGGCTGAAACAGCCGAGCCCGGACTATTCAAACTCTGGGCCCTAGTCGGCAGCGAACTGCACCAAATCAAGCTGACCGTCCCGCGCATATTCTATGTGAACCAGCGCGTGGCGAGACCGACCGACAGCGGGCAGTACTGGCGCAAGTGTGCCCGAGTACTACCCCGGGCACACCCCGTACTGCACCTGTACCAATACACCGTGCCCGAGCAGCTGTACCGCGAGCACCAGGAGTAAGTATCCTTTATGTGAACCAGAGAGTTTTCTACATATTCTACGCGTACCAGTGAGTAGCTAGACTGACTGATAGCGGGCAGTACTAGCGCAAGTGTGCGCGAGTACTGCCCCGGGCACATCCCGTACTGCACCTGTACCAGTACACTAGACTGACTGATAGCGGGCAGTACTAGCGCAAGTGTGCGCGAGTACTGCCCCGGGCACATCCCGTACTGCACCTGTACCAGTACACTAGACTGACTGATAGCGGGCAGTACTAGCGCAAGTGTGCGCGAGTACTGCCCCGGGCACATCCCGTACTGCACCTGTACCAGTACACTAGACTGACTGATAGCGGGCAGTACTAGCGCAAGTGTGAGCGAGTACTGTCCCGGGCACATCCCGTACTGCACCTGTACCAGTACTCCGTGCCCGAGCAGCTGTACCGTGAGCACCAGGAGTAAGTATCCTTTATGTGAACTAGAGAGTTTTCTACATATTCTACGTGTACCAGAGAGTAGCTAGACTGACCGACAGCGGGCACTACTGACGCAAGAGTGCCCGAGTACTGCCCCGGGCACATCCCGTTATGCACCTGTACCAATACACCGTGCCCGTGCACCAGGAGTAAGTATCCTTATGTGAACCAGAGAGTTTTCTACATATTTTACGTGTACCAGAGAGTAGCTAGAATGACCGATAGCGGGCAGTACTGGCGCAAGTGTGCGCGAGTACTGCCCCGGGCACATCCCGTACTGCACCTGTACCAGTACTCCGTGCCCGAGCAGCTGTACCGCGAGCACCAAGAGTAAGTATCCTTTATGTGAACTAGAGAGTTTTCTACATACTCTACGTGTACTAGAGAGTAGCTAGACTGACTGATAGCGGGCAGTACTAGCGCAAGTGTGCGCGAGTACTGCCCCGGGCACATCCCGTACTGCACCTGTACCAGTACACTAGACTGACTGATAGCGGGCAGTACTAGCGCAAGTGTGCGCGAGTACTGCCCCGGGCACATCCCGTACTGCACCTGTACCAGTACACTAGACTGACTGATAGCGGGCAGTACTAGCGCAAGTGTGCGCGAGTACTGCCCCGGGCACATCCCGTACTGCACCTGTACCAGTACACTAGACTGACTGATAGCGGGCAGTACTAGCGCAAGTGTGAGCGAGTACTGTCCCGGGCACATCCCGTACTGCACCTGTACCAGTACTCCGTGCCCGAGCAGCTGTACCGTGAGCACCAGGAGTAAGTATCCTTTATGTGAACTAGAGAGTTTTCTACATATTCTACGTGTACCAGAGAGTAGCTAGACTGACCGACAGCGGGCACTACTGACGCAAGAGTGCCCGAGTACTGCCCCGGGCACATCCCGTAATGCACCTGTACCAATACACCGTGCCCGTGCACCAGGAGTAAGTATCCTTATGTGAACCAGAGAGTTTTCTACATATTTTACGTGTACCAGAGAGTAGCTAGAATGACCGATAGCGGGCAGTACTGGCGCAAGTGTGCGCGAGTACTGCCCCGGGCACATCCCGTACTGCACCTGTACCAGTACTCCGTGCCCGAGCAGCTGTACCGCGAGCACCAAGAGTAAGTATCCTTTATGTGAACTAGAGAGTTTTCTACATACTCTACGTGTACTAGAGAGTAGCTAGACTGACCGATGGCGGGCAGTACTACTGCAAGTGTGCCTGAGTACTGACCCGGATACATCCAGTGCTGAACCTATACCAGTACTGCGTGCCCGAGGCACCAACAATAAGAATACGGTACGGATACGCGCTCCTTTTTCCGATTGATCGTGAGCGACCAGTACTGGCCATTGAGTGAGTATTTTTGTTCAAATTTACGTAAAAAAATTAATGATTTCACCTCTGGAATTAAAGTTGTGCTGTTAATTGTTCTCTATGTCCTGCTTAAAGCCAAAATGCAGTGTTTTTTCCAATGGTGGCAGAAATATGGCTTTTAATTAATTTTATTTCAAAATGATAATGCGTGACCTTCTGTTGGGCAAACGCTCGGTGAGCGAGGCATTCTGGATGTGAGTGCAGAGGGGCATCGATTTTCTTTACGCGCTTTTGTCATTAATCGCACCGCCGCGGTGTATGAAGCCAGCTCGTACAACTTACATTTGTTACAGTGTTTAGCAGTTTTTTCAGCTGGGCACACTGACTTCATAAGCTATAATTCCACAATAATAGATGCCAACTATTTGTTACAGAGAGCTAATGGGTGAGCTATCAACTCCAGAAATCGAGGGCATATACGAGACACAGATGAGCCTGGAGTTCCGCGTGCTCGTGCAGTTGGGCTGCATCTGCGCCGTGGACCAGCAGGAGGCTAGGAAGTGAGTCGAACCTTATTTTAATGGCAGTAGAAAAAAAAATTAACAAAAAATAAATGAGTAAACCAGAACCGCCAAATACATATTATGGCGCAAAAAAAAAATATTTCCTGGATGCCACACTTGCGCTGCTACCCTTGGGTTAGCTTTACTCAAGGTTGAAAAATCATGTGGTGCCTATCAGCGTCATAGCAGTTGACAGTGAATAACCCAGATTGGCGCCAGTGGTTGCAAATTATATTATTTACTAGCGTACCCGGCAGACGACATCGTCCTGCCCGCTGTTTTCGCAATTTTTTAAATATATTTTCTAATCGTGTTTACCTCCCAGAACTCACAAAAAATTCAACACCAAAAATTTGCAAAATCGTTCTCGAGTTTTAGCGAGACTAACGAACAGCAATTCATTTTTATACAGTGTGAGTATTCATAAAATGTTCATATTAAAAAATGTGAAACTATGCTTAATTTTATCGACAAAAAAACCTATGAACGGGATCTATCCCCTTTTTTTATCGCCACACATTATAAAGGTACTGTTACACTAATTGCGTCATATCTCAGTTGATATGTGCTAAATTTATTGTCTATCGATTAATAAAAATTTAAAATGTAATTAATTCGACTTCTTTTAGCAGAAATATTCAGAAAAAAACAAGAACTTTATCCAAAACTTAATTTTTCATCCAACAAAACAAATGCATCCCTTTAAAAAAAAAAACCGGACAAATGCGTGTCGGACCACGCATAAAGTAGGGTTCCGAAGTGAATTTTGGCACCGCGCTGTTTTGCATTTCTTGCATCATCTCGCTAGCCGTCAATGTCATCATTGTAAAGTATATATTTTTATATTATGTATTTATAATTTCGAAAGTATTCATCACAGGATACCCGAAACAATTTTAAATAAGAGTTTCCGTGCCTGTTTTTTTTACTTGAGAGATTTGAAGTTTATAGGTCCAAGACTTTAGAAATTACAGGGGGGGACACCGTGTAAACGATTTTGGCGGGCTATAACTCGCAAATGGTAAAGATGATAAAAAGTGTTTTATGGAAACCCTATCTTATTTTCATAGCCCTTTTCAACGATACTCCAAACAAGGGGGTGCACTCAAAAAAAATAATTCACCCCCCCTTTACATGTATAGGGAGGTACCCTTAAAAAGGGGTAATTTAAATTTTTCGTATTTAAAAAAATGAGATCTATATGTTAAGTATCCTCGAACCGAGTTACATGCAAATCAGTCCATAAACGTAGAAGATATTCTGCTGTGACAGACTAGGACGGACTGAACGATCTTATAAGGGTTCCTTGTCGGACTACGGAACCCTAAAAATATTAAAAATAACTCGAAAACTACTAAAATTCGCGGAACATACATTAGGTAACATACTTGGGGTCCTCTACCTCCTGGCTTCGGCTTAACACTTAGAGACAGTTTGTATATAGATTTCCTACTGAGGAGAAGAGTTAGAAGAAATTATTAAAATACAACTGATTGTTCCAGATTAATCCAATTTGGGTCAAACAACATGGACTCCTTCAAACTGAACCAATTGCAGTTCAAAAGTGTTGCGCATCAACCTTATTTACAAAAAAAAGTAAGTATTCAGATGAAGGTTTTTAACACTCTGAATGATATAATTTATTCCTTTTTATTACATGATGTAACGCGTTTTTTCATGATTCATATCGAACTATCGCGCTATGATTGGTAGACGTAAAATTAACGCAAAATTCAAAGTGCAAAATAGATTTAGCAAAACCACGTGTGATCCTGACACTTTGAAATAAATACGACCACTTTGGTGTAATGGTCAAGAAGTTGAGTTCATTTGAAACATTTGTGTGTATGAACATATCTGTTTGTACTGGTCTGGGTGTTATACTAGGGCGTTTTGATAACTCCATGACTTTCAGGCTGAATAGAAACTTTTTTTATTTTTAATGATATTTTCTTACCAACAAATAAAGAGTTTAGAGTTTTACCAGCAAATAAAACTTAACTATTATTTTTTATTCAATATCCGGAATCCATCTTGAGTCAAGCACCTGTCTTTCTTGCCTTTAAGTCAGCGTTTCCGGTTCCTTTTCGACGGTGGCGCCGCCTATAGTGTCGGTTTGGTACTACTCACGCGGCGCGCGAGCGCTGTTAAGGTTTCGTCATTATGGCACTCATGATTCACCAGGTAGGAATTACCTGGATTCCGGATATTGAATAAAAAATAATAGGTAAGTTTTATTTGTTGGTAAAACTCTCTATTATTTGTTTAGTATCAATATCCGGAATCCATCTTGAGTGATGTGTTTGTTATCTCCTGGTGCAAATAACTTTAAGTTATTGACGCTATATTGTGTAGGTTTAAATATTCATGATGAATTTTAGAGATTAGGTAGCAATTTCTATATACTTTATTATTGAAATCATACAAGTAATTCTTCAGCCAAGACTGATACTAACATTGTAAGCTAATACATCAATCATCAGTAAAAGTATAATGAAATCATACTGCATCAAAATAATTAGATAAAGAAACTGACTGTACAGCACTTGAGTTTAGAATTTCTTTTTGATAATATGTTCTAAAAGTATGATCACTTTTCCAATTGCCAGTTTCAAGAATTTTGTCTAATGGAAAGTTTTCCAACCAATTTAAGGAGGCTACAGCAGAACGCACCGAACCAGGACTGGCTTCGATGCCAGCTTCCTTCAGAATAGATTTCACCCAACCCCCAATTACAGTTCTAGTAGCGGGTTTAGTGTTGCCTCTTACAGTGATAAACAAATCATTTAACTGTTCCCTACGGTCACAAGATAATTTAAGTAGCTGCCTTATCAAGAAAACAATATTCAGATTTTTGTCCGGATGAACCTTAATCCTCCAACCAGATTGTCGGTGATTGTAAGTGTCTATTTTAGAACCAAAAGCTGGCCAAAGCAAGATACTAGATTGCTCATCAATTAATTTATCGCTGTCAATGCGCAACAAAGTAAGATCATGTACTCTACGACCTGATGCCAGTAACAACAAGGTAGCAGTATGTCTTGAGACTTGATAAAGGTTGTTTTGGTTGAAACTGTAAGAAGACAAATAGTTTAATAGTTGTATCGGATTCCACACAGGTGGTTTTGACGGTTTGGCGCGAGCAACAGAAATTGCTTTTAACATGTGTTTTACAAAGAAGTTAGAAGAAAGATCTACTTTAGTATTTAAATGTGTGAATGTTGAAATTACTGATTTATGGACCAAAATAGTTTTGTAAGCTAAACCAACTTCACAGTGTAGATATGCAAGATATCGTGCAACTTGATCAGCATTAGGAAATTTAAAGTCTACTGAATTTGTTGAGCACCACTTTTTCCATCTCGTCCACGCTGGTCTGTAGGTGTTGATCGTAGAACGCCGCCAACCTGACATTAGTAGTTCTTGCTCTTGTTCATTCCAGTCTGATAAAAGATCGTTCCACCCGAAATCAGCCATGCTTTTAGGTGCAAGTCGCGGATTTCCGGCGGGTGAATTCCTGTTCGCGTGTCTATCAGAGCATGAGCTAGGTCTGGTATCAGATAAGGGGCTCGTAGTGCTCGCTGTTGAACATCTGCCTGCCAAAATACCTTGTTCCAACTCGGTGCGATTAAGATGTACTGACCGCTGCCTTTGTTGAGGTGATTGAGCACTCTGGGAATCAGATTTGGAGGTGGAAAAAGCCAAGCCAGTTTGTAGTGCCACTGATGACAAAACGCGTTGTGGTGATATGCTTGTTGATCTTGCACGTCCATTGAAACGTACCTGGGTATCACGTGTGCGGTTTTTGAGGCAAACAAGTCTATCTCGGGCACCCCCCACATCTGAAAGATTGGTATCGTAGCTGCGGTCGTTAGATGCCATTCGGGACAAGTTTTCTGGCGTGATAGTGCATCGACTTCGGCATTGAATCGTCCGGGGAAGTACTGAGCCAACAGTTGAATGTTGAGGCTGTCTAAGATTGATAGAAGTTGACGAGTTTGTTCGAGAAGTTTCTTTGAGTTTGTGCCTCCCTCCTTGTTGATATAGGATACTACCGTCCGATTGTCCGTCTGAAGAAGTATTTGTGCATCTGTCAGGTGATTTTGTTCTTGCAGAATTGCTGCGTAAACAGCGAACATCTCTTTTTGATTGGCGTGCCACGAAGTCTGTTGCTTTGTCCAGGTTCCTGCAAGAAGTTGATCGTTCAGCTGCGCGCCCCAACCGACATCCGATGCGTCTGTCGTCAGTAGGTGGGTCACAGGTTTGGTGTGTATCGGCATGCTGGATCCTATGGCATTTTTCCACCATTCCATCTCTGTTTGAACCTGATGTGGAATCGTTTGTCGGCGACAAGGATAACTCTTCGGCAGCTGTCGACTGTAAAATTGCAGAGCTCGACAGTGAAGACGACCTCGTTTTGTTACGAAGGTGGCAAAGTTTAGTCTTCCCATCAGTATTTGGTATTGTTTGAGGGACCATTTGCCTGTTGAGAGCTGTTCCTGAAGTGCCCTGCGTAGCGTTAAGCACTTCGGTTCCGACAGAGACATTGCGTTGCGTTTGGTGTCCCATGTTATGCCGAGAAACTCGAGGCATTGTGTCGGAACCAGAACAGACTTGCTGAGGTTTATCTCCCAGCCCAGAGACTGCATGATGCGTATCGTCAGGGCTATGTCGTCGCGCAATGCCAGCATGGATTGGTTTGCGAACAGAAAATCGTCTAAGTAGACTACGCACCTGATACCGTGACTTCTCAGCAACTCGGCTACCCAATTGGACAGCGTAGCGAAAGTCCTCGGTGCCGATGCGAGACCGAATGGTAAGCAGGTCATTTGAAGCAATTTGTGCTGGCTTGAGACGTGATGATAATTTAGCCTCAAGAACCTGCGATGCTGTTGAGCTATCGGAACGTGGAAATAGGCTTGGCTCAGGTCGAGTTTGGCCATCCAATCTTCGTGCTGTAAGAACGTTGGTACACGAAAATGACTGAACAGTTGAAAAGGTTTTGTTACCACGAAGTTGTTCAGTTTTTTCAGATTGAAGATTGGGCGGCAGCTTCCATCCGGCTTCGGAACCAGAAACATTGTAGATAGATAACTGGGACTCTGCGGTGCCGGTTCGAGTATCCCTAAATCTAACATATTTTGTATCTGACTCGTCATGGCGTTTGAGGTTTTGGTTCGGTAACACTGCATCGCTGTCAAATTCGGGAATATAAGTGGCGGTTTTAGTATAAACGGGATTCGAACACCGTCCAGCAATCTGCATATTTCTTTTGGTGCTCCCAGATTGCTCCAAGCACTTTGAAATTGCTTGAGACAACCGCCATGAAATATCTGATATTCATTCACTACGCTTAGTTTTAGAGAAAGTTTGATTTCGCGGTTTCTTTTCTTTCTGCTTATTGTTTTTAGATTTGTTTGTGTTTGATCGGTTTTTTCCTTGATTGTATCGGTTTGAGGAAGGTTTTCGTCGAAAAAATGCGTCATCGCCATGTTTACTGGTGGATGGTTTTTGATTTTTGTAAAAATTTTCGTTCAATTGAGGTCGACTAGTCGAACGGTCTGATACTGGCAAAGAAGACACTAATTTGTCCGCCCCCCCAATTTTTTGAAGATAATTTTGAACTGCATCATCATTAAACAGAGTTTCAGCACTAGGCGGAATTTTATATAAAACGTTTCTATGGTATTCCTCCGGTATATGACGCAAAAGTGAATCTCTTCGTAAAGTAATTAAATCAGATCGTCTACCACAAACCATTTGTAAAATGTCTTCCGTTACTTTGCAGTACGCGGATTCTTTAGAAAAACTGGATTCAATTTTGTCAAATAATGTATTAGGCGTTTAAGTTTCTTTTGCATCACTAGCCCAGTCTACGATACCTTGTAATGTTTTATGCAGTTCTTGTTTTTGTAATAGCAAAGCATTAGTCATCGCAGCAAAGGACCGTTCAAGTAAATACGAGCGAGAATCGTCACGTAACATAGAAGCCTCGAATCTTTTTAAAGAATCGTTAACACCGAGTTCTACAAATCCGGGGGTAGCTAGATATTTTTTCTGAGCATCCGCAAATCGGACAGCATACCAGTCGTCGGATTTAAATCGTTGCAATTCAACCAATTTCTTTAACTGACTTTCGTTTGCCGGGGTATAAATTGGATCTTTGACGGTAGTACTAAGTTCCGACAGACTCAGTTGGTTAACTAGCGAGGTGCCTTCTGTAGGCCGACGTAAATGAGATCGCTCGAACAATCGTGTGAAACATTATCATCTTTGTTAACCGTAAGCACTTCGTTATTTTTGGATATAAGATTAGTTAAAAATGCCACTTGTTGAGATAAGAATTCGAAATGTGCATAACTCACCGATTGCTCAGTTTTTCTTACTTTTGATCTGCGGCGGCCCTCACTACCGCTCGACGAATCACTGCTATCCGACGACGGCGATGGCGAACGATCACGTTTCCGCGAACTTGAATTTTCTTCACACACATCGGGATTCGTGTTCTCCATATTTGAGAACTTATTTTTTTCGAAAAGGAACGCACTAAAGTACTTTTGATAATTGTTTTTTGCAAGTGAACACTGACTTGTGAACGGCGCGAAAAACGACGCTATAATGACGAAACCTTAACAGCGCTCGCGCGCCGCGTGAGTAGTACCAAACCGACACTATAGGCGGCGCCACCGTCGAAAAGGAACCGGAAACGCTGACTTAAAGGCAAGAAAGACAGGTGCTTGACTCAAGATGGATTCCGGATATTGATACTAAACAAATAATAATATTTTTGCGAACCTAAAATAATTCTATTTTCAAATATGGCGCGAAAACAATATTTAATAACAAAAGAAGTTTGGCGGCTGTGAAGGTGTTCTTCGAAAATGGAGAAATCCGAGTTTCGAGTCTTGATTAAACACAATTTTTTACGCGGGAAAACCATTAAGCAGACCGAAGAAAAGTTGAAAAAATATGTAGAGATTTGGGTTTGCTTGGAAATGAGACAACCGATCAAATTGAAGTACTCATTTAATGTGTCCACTAAATACTTAAATACATCCTTTTATATTCATGATTATATAATAACTTACATACTACATCTCCCATTTGATAAAGAAAAAAAAGTTGATGATTACAATAACTTTTTTTTTTTAATAACATTTTTCTTAAATTAATGTAACTTATGATCTAATAAATGGCTTTGTACGGTTTTTATGAACAGTTTCTGATTTGTCATCTTTAAGAATAGTTACATTGGGTGTTTGATCTTGAATAACCTTATATGGACCATTGTATACATTACTGAACTTTGTACCGGTTTCGTTTTTCAATAGCACTAGATCACCTGGCTTATAACTAACAGGATTCAGATATGAGTCATAACGTTGTTTCTGGCTATTTTTAGACAATAACAAATTATTTCGGGCTTGTTCTTGAGAAGTTTGTAATTTATATTTTAAAACTAAAGGGTAATTTTCACAATTATACAATTTGTTTACAGACTGAGTTAAATTACTAGGTAATACACACGTTTTACCAAAAACCAGCTCGTAGGGGGTAAACTTTGTTGAACTATGCACAGTAGTATTATAAGCGAAACACCAAAAAGGTACCCATGTACTCCACTCTTTAGATTCATTATTTGTTTGAATGCGTAAAAATGAATTTAGATTTTTATGTGTATTCTCAAGTGCACCTATTGACTGATGATGGTAGGATGTACTTGATAACTGTTTAATATTTAATAACTTGCATACTTCGGTCATTGTCGAAGAAATAAACTCCGTACCTCTGTCACTAGCTATCTCACGTGGTATACCGTATCGCAAAATAAAATTTTTGACAAAAGCTTTTGCTACGCTAATTGAATCCTTACGTTCTAACGCATAAGCCTCTACATATTTTGTTAGTTCACACTGAATCGTAAGAATATATGACTTATTAAAATAATCCTTATCTAAGGGCCCAACTATGTCTAGAAAAATCTTATCAAAAGCCGTAGTGGCTGTCGAAGTGATAACCATAGGTTGTTTTATAGGCACAGAATGCTTTTGCATCTGGCATTTTTTACATTTACTCACGAATTGGGTTACGTCACGTTCCATCCCGGGCCAAAAATAATACCTTTTAATATTATTTAGCATTCGCCTGATTCCTGCATGACCGCTTGTTGGGAGGAGGTGGAAATCGTTCAAAATTACAACTTTATCATCATGGAACATAACTCTCTGTACGTCTTTTAATAAACAAATGCGTGGTCCGGACCACTTATCATTGTCATTTATTTTCTTGGTTAACCATTTTAAATATTCCTTATTATATTCATTTTTAATTATAAAAATATCTTCGATATTTTTTGATTTACAAAACTGCTCTAACTCACTCACATAGACGTCTCGCGCCTTATATGATCGTGAAGTAAGGCAAGTATATAATGTCAACTCTGTTGGTACAAAAATAAATGAGTCTTGCAATCCCGTGTTATTTTTCATACCCTTTAGCTCACTTTTAGATACTAACTTTAACTCTATACAATTTGTCGGCTTGATATGCATTTCCACAATTTTCGGTTGATCAGGCCGATCATTGCTGGGAATGTTATCAGTCGGCAAAACATTAAATCTGTTCTCATCCAATCTTCTCTTTTGCGCTCTCGTCATCACATTCACGTGTTCACTCATACTTTTTAAATCGTCTGAGGTCACAATAATCCTTGATAAAGCGTCTGCTACCACATTGTTTTGTCCTTTTATGTATTCAATTTTAAAATCGTATTCGTCTAAAATGAGCCTAAATTTTGTCAATCTACTAGAAGGATTTGTCATGCTAAATAAATAAATAAGAGGTCTATGATCCGTAAATATTTTAAATTGTCGACCATACAAATAAGGACGGAAATACTTGACTGACCAAACGACAGCAAGCATTTCTTTTTCGATAGTAGGATAGTTCAGTTCGGCTTTATTCAATGTGCGGCTTGCGTATGCTACTGGAAGTCCGTTTTTATTACATAAAACTGAGCCTATTGCGTTTCCTGATGCATCTGTGTATAAATGAAATTCATTTTCATCCGAGAAATCTGGAAATTGAAGTACTGGAGGCTTAACTAAACAAATTTTGAGTTTCAAAAATGAGTTACGACATTCTTCTGTCCATACAAAGGGTGTATTTTTCTTACTCAAATTATTTAATGGTTTTGTAATTTCTGCAAAATTTCTTATGAAACGACGGTAATAATTTGAAAAAGCTACAAATCTTTTCACTTCGTCTGCATTTTTGGGTTCGGGATAATTTTCTAAAATTTTAATTTTTTCTGGGTCAGGTTTGACGCCATCGGCACTCACAACATGACCTAAATATAATATTTCTTTTTTAAGGAAGTTGCATTTTTTCGGGTTAAGCTTTAAGTTAACTTCTCTAAGTCGGGTGAAAACATCAATTAAGTTTTTATTGTGAAGGGTCATATTTCTACCAAAAACTATTAAGTCATCTAAGTAAACGAAGCATTTTTCGTAATTCAGTCCAGACAAGGCTACTGTCATTGCCCTTGAGAATGCGCTTGGACTCGTTTTTAGTCCCATCGGCATTCTTTTCATCTGATATTGTTTGTCAAATGTAAAAGCTGTACATTTTCTACTATCGGGATGAAGGTCTACTTGATAATAAGAATTTTGTAAATCTAAATGACTGAAATAGATTGCTCCGGAAAGTGAATCGAGAATATCTACTATATTTGGCAAGGGAAATCTATCGTCCAAAATATTTTCATTTAATTTTCGATAATCTATTACAAGTCTATATTTCCTTTCAATTCCATCTGTTTTTTTGGGTACGAGTAAGAGAGGACTTGACCACTCGCTCTTACTTTCCTCAATAATGTCGTCATTTAACATTTTTTGAAGTTGTTTCTTTATTTCCCCAGTCTGTGACTTAGGTAACCGATATTGTTTTTTATACACAGGCAACGCATTAGGTTTCAGATGAATCGATTGTTGGTAAATGTTACATGTAGTTAACTGGTCTCCGTCAAGATGAAAAATGTCTGAAAACTTAGCACAGATTTTCTCTATTTCCGTTCTTTCTTCCTCTTGCAAATCCTTTAGATCTAATTCAGAAAATAACTTTTTTACTCTGTTTCCATTTACATGAGGTTTGTCGAAGCAAAGAATGTTATAATTTTTTAAAGAATCTATCTCTTGACTAAAGAAACTCAATAATACTTCGGAGTCTCTAGTATTTAATATTTGTATTGGAATAAGGTCATTTATTGGTTTTGCAATAGAACCGGCTAAAAAAACACCTTCACACAGTTCTGTTGGAAAAATCACACATTCGTCTTTCATACACGTTCGTACAAAATGTATAGATTCGCACCTAGGGGGAAGACGGATGTACTCGTTATTACTTGTACTACCTGGTTGTAATTGTAAGGTAATTTCTTCATCATCATAATTTCGCAATGTTAAAGTATTCAGTTCCAAATTTAACTTTCCGTTATACTTATTTAAGAAATCCAATCCTAAAATTCCATCACTTGCGAAACATAAGTCTTTAAAGACATGAAACTTGTGTACAAATTGTTTTCCATTTAGAGTTAGACTCAAATTAACAAAACCTTCCGAATATAGTTCTCCACACACACCGTTTATCTTTATAGAACCTAATTGGAATGGAATGTGTAATTAAAACGACTCGGTTGACAGTTAATAACAGACTGTTTTATTTAAAAAGACAAAAGGAGTGTTAAACACTGTTGCACATATTTCATAATAGGTGGCGTTGGTAGTCACATTTTGATATCCTTTTCAACACCCCCACTATATCAAAATTACAAATAAGCTAAGCGTAGTGTACAGTGACAAGTTAAACATTATACATATTATTTTAATCATTACCCCTTTTTACTTTTCAACAATACCTATTCGTTTCATAAACCCATAATGTTTTATTCTCAGTAACCCTTTAGTGAAAAGGTCAGCAGGCATGCTTGAAGTTGGCAAATACTTTGTTTCCACAATATCATTATTAATGACTTCTCTAATAAAATTATATCTCACATCAATATGTTTTGATCTTTTATGAGACTGATGGCTATTTGCTAACCTCAATGCACTCTGGCTGTCACTGTATAGTACAGTTTTATTAGAACATCCTATTAATTCAAGTTCTAAATTCTGCAAATAAATAGCTTCACGGCAAGCTTCTGACATAGCCATGTATTCGGCTTCACAACTGCTTAAAGCTACTGTCCTCTGTTTTTTGCTTTCCCAAGAAACAGCAGATCCACATTTAACAAAACAAAATCCAGTATATGACCGTCTGTCTGTGGCATCACTAGCCCAGTCTGCGTCCACGAAACCCTCTAGTTCTGCTCCTTCTTTACAATATCTTAAACAATAATTTTTGGTTTTAAGTAAATATTTTAAAACTCTCTTAGCATAATTCCAATGAATATAAGAATAACAATTATTGAATTGGCTTAGATAGCTGACAGAATAAGCTATGTCTGGTCTTGTTAAGACTGCTAAATACATTAAGCTGCCAATTAATCTTTGATAAGGTAATTTATCTTCACAAATGTTAGATTTTTCAACATTTAGTTTTGACTCTATAGGAGTATCAACTGTTTTGCAATCAGACATATCAAAGTTTTTTATTAACTGTTCAATATAATGCTCTTGATCTACCGTAATAACATCACAATTTTTATTTATGTTAATTCTCATGCCTAAGTATTGTTTAACTTGACCTAAGTTTTTAATCTTAAATTTTTTACTCAAAGCTTTTATCAAAATATCAGTTTCGTGAGTATCATTTGAGAATATTATGAAATCGTCTACATAAATACCAACAATAGTTTTCTTATTGTTACAGTGGTTTTTTACAAAAACACATGGTTCCATTTTACTCTTACTGAACCCTAAATTACACAATGTTTCTTCAACTCTTTTGTACCATGCAAGTGATGACTGTTTTAAGCCATAAACAGCCTTTTTTAATTTCAATACTTTGTTTGAATCTTTTACATAAAAACCTTCTGGGATTTGCATGAAAATCCTTTCTTTTAAATGACCATTAAGAAAGGCTGTTGTTACATCTAAATGAGTTATGTCCATATTATATTGCACACTCAAAGCAAATAATAACCGTAAAGTAGAATGTCTTATCACTGGAGAAAATGTTTCCTGATAGTCTATTCCGGCCTTTTGGGTGAAACCCTTAGCAACGAGTCTGGCGCGATATCTCACTTTATTGTCACAATCATATTTCTTTTTTAAAACCCATTTGCATTGCACTACACTTGCACTATCTGGGGCGTCAACAACTTCCCACACTTCATTGTCTTTGAAGGACTGCAGCTCCTCTGCCATCGCCTGTAACCACTGTTGTTTTTCAGGACCGCTGATAGCCTCTGCATACGTCATTTCATCTTCTGGCATAGATGTAGCACACACATTAGCGAAGCCATACCTGACAGGTTTCTTTCTCTGCCTTTGCTCTGGTATTTCTTCTTGTACATTTCTGGCTTCTTCTTCTTGTGCATTCCTGGTATTTTCTTCTTCTTCTTCTTTCTTCGAGTCCTCACCATCCTGGTAATCTGAGTCACTTGAGTTTGATTCTTCTGAAGGCTCTATCTTCACCACAGATTCTCTCACTGATTCCCCCACTGAATCTGTGCTCTCTACTGGAATCTGTATAATATCTTCCTTCTTCACATCTTCTATTATTATGATATCTCTGCTGGTGGTAATTTTGTTTTTGATTGGATCATATATCCTGTAACCCTTGATGTTGTCACAAAAACCAACTAATATGTGTTTCTTGGACTTTCTGTCCCATTTTGCACGCTTCTCCTTTGGTACATGTACCATCACAGGACTACCAAATATGCGTATATGCTGCAAGTTTGGTTTTGTGCCGGTCCATGCTTCATAAGGAGTTTTCTCAATACCTGTAGCCACTGATCTGTTTTTTAAGTAGACAGCTGTATTTGCAGCTTCAGCCCAAAACTTTTTATCCAGATTCGCTTCGAAAAGCAAACACCTAGCTCTCTCCACTATGGTTCTGTTTGACCTTTCACTTAGTCCGTTTTGTTCGGGAGTGTATGGGTTAGTTTTTTGATGTATGATACCTTCCATCTTCAAGAACTTTTCAAAATCGTTGCTACAGTATTCGCATCCATTATCAGTCCTCAATATTTTGATTTTCTTGTTCTGATAGTTCTCCACCATTGATTTGAATTCCTTGAAATAGCTTAATGCTTCACTTTTTGTCTTCAAAAAATAAATGAAGGTCATCCTGCTATAATCATCTATGAATAATAGAAAATAACGAGCACCGCCTATAGAAGCTTTCTCCATAGGACCGCAGATATCTGAATGAACAATCTGTAGAATTTCTGTTGCACGGGAACCTGTCGAGAATGGCAATCTTGTCTGTTTGCCCTCACAACATGTCACACAACTTGACTTACTTGTTGTATAGGTGCCAGTGTAATCCAAGCCCTCAACTATTCCGCAACTCTTCATTTTGTTCATGTCACTGCTGTTGATATGGCCGAGTCGCTTGTGCCATATATCCCCACTGACTTTAGTTGAAGTCAATAAACAACTCTTTGAGCACTGTGTTTGTTGTAACTTCACCTTGTATACTCCGTCTATCAAATCTGCTTCAGCAACCAAAACACCTGTTTTGTTTTTTATTACGCACCTGTTTGGTTCGAAAACGACACTGTTTCCATTCTTTATTAGTTCACTAACTGATAAGAGGTTAGTTGTGACACTTGGAACACACAACATATCTTTCACCGTTATGTTATAATTGTGACTTGTTGTTATTTCCATGTCTCCTGAACACTTCACTGGAACTTTCGTTCTGTTTGCGACGATGATATCTGGTAAACTTGTCGTAAAATTTGGATTTTTCAGCCAACTTTCATTTGGAGTTATGTGCCGGCTTGCTCCGGAATCAATGTAAAAATCGCCTTTATTGAATTCTCTGCTGAGAAATACGATACTAAAAGCGTTACTATGCTTTTTTCTTTCTGTTTTTTCGTTCTGTAGTGGGCATTGATTGCGATAATGTCCCGTTTCTTTACAACGATAACAGTTTATTGTTTTCGTGTTTCTGACATTTGTGTTTGACGTTGAAGTATTCGGTGCATAGATAGTAGCGCCGGCGCCATGTTTTCCAATGTTACCACCTTTACCGATTTTTTTCTTCTGCTGCCAACTTCGGGCGACTAATGCTGCGCTGCATTCCGATTCATTTACGTCAGATTCCATATCAAGTAATTTGGTCTTGATTTCATCGGCAGTAATTTGAATCCCGGAATGCTCAATAGCCATAATCATAGGCATGTATCTTTCTGGTAATCCGGCAAGTAACAAAGAACCAACCCATTCGTCATTGATCTTGAATCCCGTGCTGCATAACCGTTGAGAAGTTTCCACTATTTGTGTAACATAACTCGTCATATTTTCACTGGTTTCTAACCTTATAGAAATTAAATGACGGAGCAAAGTTATCTTCCGCGAAAATCCTGAATCGTCGAACAAAGAATGTAATTTTGTCCACAATTCCTTCGTGGTTTTTGTCTCCTTTATGTGCACAAATAACGATGTATCTATCGTCAAAATTAACTTCGCTCGTGCTTTAGCATCTGCAGCTATTGATATTGCGTCCGTTCCTGTTTCAGTTAGGAATTTATCCGCTGATTCTAGGACCAACAAGTTTTCGACTGCAAAGGCCCAATCGTCGAAATTCTCACGACCTTTTAGCTTTGGCACGTTTGTTATGTAGCTGGAACTCATTTTCTTATTGTTCACTCACGAAATACTAACAAATAAACTATAAAACTTATCAATTTACAGAAGGGTGAGGCCCATAACCTGTAATTAAAACGACTCGGTTGACAGTTAATAACAGACTGTTTTATTTAAAAAGACAAAAGGAGTGTTAAACACTGTTGCACATATTTCATAATAGGTGGCGTTGGTAGTCACATTTTGATATCCTTTTCAACAGAATGTTTATCTGTATCAATTTCTCGTACTTAATAGCACTAAGCGAAGCGCCGGTGTCAACTAACCAACTACACGAGTCATGATTTATGTTTAATTGCACTGAGTTATAACTTGTATAATGGCATACACTTTTGGTATGATTTTCCGATTTATGGTAAAGACCGAAAAAACTGTTTTTCACTATGTAGGCTTCGTTGCTCGTTACGATCGTGATCAACACTGGTAGTGGCGGACGATGTCGAATTGTCGTGCGAAGTCATAAAATTCACGTTATTATTCCGGCGTGAATGATTGAAACGGTTCGTATTTTGGAACCTATCTCCTCTATTGTTTAGACCCCTTTAAAACGAAGTCGATGATGTTGAACCCCGCGTGTGGCCATTAAATCCGCGATATGTCGAACTTTGCCCGCGGTGGTTCATTTGGAAACCCCTATTGTTAAAACCACGACCTCGACCGCGTTGCTGATTAGTAAAATATTTAGATTTACCTCTTGAGAAACCCATGAGAGTTCCGTCTGTTGATGTTGTTGACATTTCCTCGTCTTTCGCGCCTCTAATGGCCTCACTCAGGCTGGAGTAGTTCCTAGCTGAAATTATGGTACTAATATGACCATTTCGCAATCCGTTGGAAAAAGTTTTGATTGCTAATTTTTCGTTCAATGGTTTTAATATTTCATATTTATTAGAGTCCCCGTCTGATTGCGAAATCGTCAACTCAACAAATAAATTTTCAATTTCCTTACCGAAGGCCTCGATAGATCGCTGATTCTGTGTTGTTCGTAGCAACTGATTTTGGATAGCCGTAAACGATTTTTTGACCAACAAATGTTTTTTCATGTCGTCAACGAGTTCCTTTATGGTGTTATACGTCTGTGAAAGCCGTTACTTAGCACCCTCTGAAAGTCTGGTTTTAAGTACAAACGAAATTAACATTTTCATAGAACTTTCTTCTAGCAGTGATTCATACATTTCAATTGCTGATATAAGTTGTTTTGTGACGTCCTCCTTGTCGTTCATGACAGGTAAAAGGGACACAGCCGTTTTTAAATCAAATTTTTCCATTTTGAAAATATCACAACTTTCGCTGCATCTAAGTCTTTATGAAAATTCTTAATGAGATTTTCTGCTTCACAAAACTTCTTAGCACAAGTAGACGGATTTAGCCGTCGTGCTGGTCCTATTTTAATCAAATATTTCCTGATTTTTTCTAAGTCATCAAAATAACTTTGTAGTCGTATTGCCATAGATTTAACAAGTTAATTATTTATTAATTACTTGCATAATAACTATACTAAACGATAAATGCTATTATAACATAGGACATATAAAAAAAAATACGGAAAATACACATACGCCCATTATAAGAAGATGTCACTCTTGATACTGCTGTCTTTTCCGGCTTTACACGTCACTTTAACACTTTTCACTTTTCACACATCCTCCCGGGGTGCAGCTCGTGGGGGCGCGGGCGGGTCGCGCCGACGAAACCAGCTCGCAGCCCTTTGCAACTGGTGCTCCGTTATCTCCCTTCTAATCCATTTACCATGGCAACTTCTATACACGCGATAAATGGCGATTATTGCTCCGATCAACAGGACTACGCATATTATTAGTAGAGTATGCGATGTCGTTGTAGCGTGATTATTCAACTGCTCCATCGAAATTTCATTGGCTCCCGCATTTTGTGCGATGATAACCTCCTGATTTTCCTTGGATTGTCCTTTGCCCATCTTGAAAATCAAACTTTTTGCAGCAAACCGGTGTTAACACGAACACAAATTGTTTAAAAGTCATGATTAATTTCATTGTTAGTCCACGATAGTTTACATTAACCGCACCATAAACGGAGTCGCACTTTGCACGTGTGCCCAGTCTCGAATGGCAGGGTCGCCATGTAGAGATTTGGGTTTGCTTGGAAATGAGACAACCGATCAAATTGAAGTACTCATTTAATGTGTCCACTAAATACTTAAATACATCCTTTTATATTCATGATTATATAATAACTTACATACTACAAATATTACGGGGATTCAGCGCCGTCTCATGGAATGGTACATAAATGGTTTACTGAGTTTCGTTGTGGACGTATTACAACCAATGATGCCGAGCGCCCAGGAAGGCCGATTGAGGTAACCACTGAGGACATTGTTAACAAAATCCACGATATTGTTTTGGCTGACCGTCGAGTAAAGATACGCGAGTTAGCTGAGGCTGTGCACATCTCAACTGAACGAGTTTTTCATATTTTGCACGATATTTTGGGAATGAAAAACTTTCTGCAAGATGGGTGCCGCGCTTACTGACAGTCGACCAAAAGCGAAAACGCGTGACTACTTCTGAGGCATGTCTGGCTATGTATAATCGCAATCCAAGTGAATTTTTGCGTCGGTACGTAACCGTGGATGAAACGTGGGTCCACCATTATACGCCAGAGACTAAACAACAGTCAAAGCAGTAGACTTCTACCGGCGAACGTGCACCAAAGAAGGCAAAAACGGTATGTTCGGCTGATAAAGTGATGGCAACAGTATTTTGGGACAGTCAAGGGGTTATTTTCATCGATTTCTTGGAGAAAGGCAAGACAATAACCGGTGCTTACTATGCTGCATTGCTGGAAAGATTTAATGAAGAGTTGATGAAGAAACGACCGCATCTAGCAAAGAAAAAAGTTCTATTTCATCAGGATAATGCTCCGGCCCACTCGTCTGCAGTCGCGACTTCAAAACTTGTCGAATTAGGATACGAATTATTGCCGCACCCTCCATATTCACCAGATTTAGCCCCCTGTGACTTCTTTCTCTTCCCAAACATGAAGAAATGGCTTGCTGGGCAAAGATTTTCATCCAATGAAGAGGTGATAGCTGCAACCGAGGCCTATTTTGCAGGCTTTGACAAAAAGTATTTTTTGGATGGGTTGAAGAGATTGGAGCATCGCTGGAAAAAGAGTGTAGAGTTGAAAGGAGAGTATGTAGAAAAATAAAATGTTTTTGTACACAAAATATATGTTTTTCTTTTCAAAGTCATGGACTTATCAAACCGCCCTTATGTATTTATTTAAGTTTGTCTGTAACACAAGTGCTTAAGCTACTTACTTTCCAGGAAGTCAGATAAACGTATGTGATGTTGTTGTATATTTATCCCTTTGAATTTCTTAAGAGAAAGTCATAGAAAGTTTTTTTTTCACTTTTCTCGCACCAGGATGGCGTATCACCAGTAAAGCACATCTACTTATACCAGCACTCCGCGCTAAACTCGAGCCGAAGCATGTGGGCCTTAGTCCTGGGCCCGGTGAAGCGCGGGTACATCTTCGTGCTGGACACGGTGAAGACCAACCAGGTGCCCAATATGAACACCTTGTACACTACGGAGAGGACCGCCAAGTAAGTTAGCTACTAATTAGGAAAATTAACAATATCACCATTTTTCGCTATCACAAGCGCATGCCTGATGGTGGCAAGCACGACAGCGAGCACTGATAAGGCTCCATAGCGCTGTTAGCCCAGTACCGCACACAAACCGCGGTATATCATGTGTAGATCCAGAAAAATATAGATTGACAAATCAAGACGATGTCTATCGGACCTTGGCCTCGACCTTGACACTCGGTCGGTAGGAAGCGCTTCCCTTTAGCTTCCTAACTCTAAATCTGTTGCGTCAAACACACCTACCTACCGCGCTGAATTCGAGCCGAAGCTGTGGGCCTTAGTACTGGGCCATGTGAAGCGCGGGTACATCTTCGCGCTGGACACTAAGATTGTTACTTATAGGCACAGTTAAAAATATCACTTGTGAAGCACATGTGGCGTCTACGGCAGAATTTTTCGAGTGATTAAAACTGCATATCCACCCTCTACATTTTTTTTTTCTAGAATAAACCTCGGCACCGACGAAAGCACTCTGCCCGGAGCGGAACTAACATGGGAAGTCGCAGTGGAAACTGAAGCTCGCGCTGTATGGCGCGGTGTCCAGCGCGCGCTACAGCGGTATCGGGATGAGAAGTGCGGGCCCACGCTACTGGCCGTACAAGCGGCGCTATCCACGCCCGCACTGACAGCGCTGATGCCGGGTGAGTTGCAAAGCAATAAGTGCTAAGTTAACATGTTACAGCGGTATCGCGACTAGAAGTACGGCCCTCGCTACTGGCGGTACGAGCCGCGTTGTCCACGCCCGAACTTACAGCGCTGATGCCGGGTGATTCACACATAAAGCAATGAGAGTTAGCTAATATAGGAAGAGGCAGTGGAAACTGTAGCTCGTGCAGTATGGCGCGGTGTACAGCGCGCGCTACAGCGGTATCGGGATAAGAAGTGCGGGCCAACGCTGCTAGCGGTACAAGCCGCGCTGTCCACGCCCGCGCTTATGCTCTGATACCAGGTGGGTCACAGCACAAAGCACACAAACTTGTTAGACAATAGCCTTAATCTGAACGCATGGCCCACTTCCCTAATTCTAATGCTGTTGCTGTTTCACGTGGCGATGCTTTAAAGTACGGTAGAGTGGCAGCGTGTTGATTCGTAAATAGAGCTGTTTAGTAGTAGATTTTAGGGTGCTAAAATCTGACGTAGCTCAATATACTCACGGTAGAACTATCACGCAGGGCTGGCCGACTTTCCGCTGGTACCACTTCACGTGCGGGACGTGGAGACGCTGTACAGCACACTGGAATGGCAACGCGTCGGTGCTAGAGCTATCTGCAGACATTACCTCAATTTGGAATCAGTGCTGCAACTCACAATTGAACAGTGCAGGTAAGTTATGTCATCAAGAAAGTCGGTATTTGAACTTGTAGCTACGCTCAAAATATTGATTGACTTGCTTGATTGTGCTTCGTTTAAATGGATTTGATTCTTATAGAGTTTTGAAGGTTTGGTGTTATCTTTCTAAAAAATATGTGTTGTTCTAGATACTTCCACGTACCGCTCGGCAACATGCCAGCCGATCCCACACTATTCGGCGCGGACCTATTTTACGCGCGGCACTTAGTCAAGCACAACTTCGTGTTGTGGTGCTCGCCGCTCGAACGGCCCGACCTGGGCGGCCGCGAGACCGACGACAACAGGTGAGTGAGTGAGTGAGTGACGAGTGAATGTATCGCTGTAGATACTTCCATCTAGCTCTCGGTAAAATGACAGCCGATGCCACACTATACGGGGCGGACCGATTCTACGCGCGGCACTTAGTCAAGCACAACTTCGTGCTGTGGTGCTCGCCGCTCGAGCGGCCCGACCTGGGCGGCCGCGAGACCGACGACAACAGGTGAGTGAGTGATGAGTGAATGTGTCGCTGTAGATGTATCCATCTACTTCTCGGCAACATGCCAGAAGATACCATTATCGAAAAACGGTGTCATATTAAAGGAAATGGGTGGGTCACCTGCTCGGGCTGTCGCTTCTGAGTTGCCTACTAATAAATGTCGTCAAAGTTGCCTACTAATAAATGTCGTCAAAATAGCCGACTATGTTTGCATAGTTGGTTTAAACTGTTTAGTTTCGAGAGAGTATCAAGAGTGTCTTAAAATTATATAAAAGACTAGTGGACCTGGCAGACGTTGTCAACGTTGTCGTGTTGTTGTGTTGTGTTTTAACTTTCTTATCTTTTAAACATTTCCTGGACTTCCACGAAAAAAAAAAAATATATTTCGAGACTAAAATAAGTCAAATCGGTTCAGCCGTTCTCGAGTTTTAGCGAGACTAACGAACAGCAATTCATTTTTATATAAAAATGAATTGCTGTTCGTTTCATTTTTATATAAAAATGAATTTTTATATAAAAATGAATTGCTGTTCGTTAGTCTCGCTAAAACTCGAGAACGGCTGAACCGATTTGACTTATTTTAGTCTCGAAATATATTTTTTTTTTTGCAATGAATTGCTGTTCGTTTCATTTTTATATAAAAATGAATTTTTATATAAAAATGAATTGCTGTTCGTTAGTCTCGCTAAAACTCGAGAACGGCTGAACCGATTTGACTTATTTTAGTCTCGAAATATATTTTTTTTTTAAAGATATCTGCGTAGCTTGCTATTTTAAAGTTGATGAGCTCCTACGTCAATAAATTATAGTGCTGCTGCAATGGTGGACCAAAGCGTAACTGCCGCGCAGAGAAGTTTTTTATTGGAACCTTACCTTTCAGACTAGTAAGCGAAGTGGAGGAGCTGTCCGGGTGCAGCCACAACGCGGCGGGCGCGTACAACAGCGTGTGCGTCGAACTAGAATCCGACGCGCTATGCGTGTGCGCGCTACTGCAGGCGCAGCACGTGCTACACGCCGAGGGCACCAGCGCCGCCACCAGCTTCAGCGCGCAGCCCGCCGCGCACGAGCCCGGTGAGTAGCGAGTGTGCGTGGAGCTGAATCCGACGCGCTATGCGTGTGCGCGCTACTGCAGGCGCAGCACGTGCTACACGCCGAGGGCACCAGCGCCGCCACCAGCTTCAGCGCGCAGCCCGCCGCGCACGAGCCCGGTGAGTAGCGAGTGTGCGTGGAGCTGAATCCGACGCGCTATGCGTGTGCGCGCTACTGCAGGCGCAGCACGTGCTACACGCCGAGGGCACCAGCGCCGCCACCAGCTTCAGCGCGCAGCCCGCCGCGCACGAGCCCGGTGAGTAGCGAGTGTGCGTGGAGCTGAATCCGACGCGCTATGCGTGTGCGCGCTACTGCAGGCGCAGCACGTGCTACACGCCGAGGGCACCAGCGCCGCCACCAGCTTCAGCGAGCAGCCCGCCGCGAACGAGCCCGGTGAGTAGCGAGTGTGCGTGGAGCTGAATCCGACGCGCTATGCGTGTGCGCGCTACTGCAGGCGCAGCACGTGCTACACGCCGAGGGCACCAGCGCCGCCACCAGCTTCAGCGAGCAGCCCGCCGCGAACGAGCCCGGTGAGTAGCGAGTGTGCGTGGAGCTGAATCCGACGCGCTATGCGTGTGCGCGCTACTGCAGGCGCAGCACGTGCTACACGCCGAGGGCACCAGCGCCGCCACCAGCTTCAGCGCGCAGCCCGCCGCGCACGAGCCCGGTGAGTAGCGAGTGTGCGTGGAGCTGAATCCGACGCGCTATGCGTGTGCGCGCTACTGCAGGCGCAGCACGTGCTACACGCCGAGGGCACCAGCGCCGCCACCAGCTTCAGCGCGCAGCCCGCCGCGCACGAGCCCGGTGAGTAGCGAGTGTGCGTGGAGCTGAATCCGACGCGCTACTGCAGGCGCAGCACGTGCTACACGCCGAGGGCACCAGCGCCGCCACCAGCTTCAGCGAGCAGCCCGCCGCGAACGAGCCCGGTGAGTAGCGAGTGTGCGTGGAGCTGAATCCGACGCGCTATGCGTGTGCGCGCTACTGCAGGCGCAGCACGTGCTACACGCCGAGGGCACCAGCGCCGCCACCAGCTTCAGCGCGCAGCCCGCCGCGCACGAGCCCGGTGAGTAGCGAGTGTGCGTGGAGCTGAATCCGACGCGCTATGCGTGTGCGCGCTACTGCAGGCGCAGCACGTGCTACACGCCGAGGGCACCAGCGCCGCCACCAGCTTCAGCGAGCAGCCCGCCGCGAACGAGCCCGGTGAGTAGCGAGTGTGCGTGGAGCTGAATCCGACGCGCTATGCGTGTGCGCGCTACTGCAGGCGCAGCACGTGCTACACGCCGAGGGCACCAGCGCCGCCACCAGCTTCAGCGCGCAGCCCGCCGCGCACGAGCCCGGTGAGTAGTGAGTGTGCGTGGAGCTGAATCCGACGCGCTATGCGTGTGCGCGCTACTGCAGGCGCAGCACGTGCTACACGCCGAGGGCACCAGCGCCGCCACCAGCTTCAGCGCGCAGCCCGCCGCGCACGAGCCCGGTGAGTAGCGAGTGTGCGTGGAGCTGAATCCGACGCGCTATGCGTGTGCGCGCTACTGCAGGCGCAGCACGTGCTACACGCCGAGGGCACCAGCGCCGCCACCAGCTTCAGCGCGCAGCCCGCCGCGCACGAGCCCGGTGAGTAGCGAGTGTGCGTGGAGCTGAATCCGACGCGCTACTGCAGGCGCAGCACGTGCTACACGCCGAGGGCACCAGCGCCGCCACCAGCTTCAGCGCGCAGCCCGCCGCGCACGAGCCCGGTGAGTAGTGAGTGTGCGTGGAGCTGAATCCGACGCGCTATGCGTGTGCGCGCTACTGCAGGCGCAGCACGTGCTACACGCCGAGGGCACCAGCGCCGCCACCAGCTTCAGCGCGCAGCCCGCCGCGCACGAGCCCGGTGAGTAGCGAGTGTGCGTGGAGCTGAATCCGACGCGCTATGCGTGTGCGCGCTACTGCAGGCGCAGCACGTGCTACACGCCGAGGGCACCAGCGCCGCCACCAGCTTCAGCGCGCAGCCCGCCGCGCACGAGCCCGGTGAGTAGCGAGTGTGCGTGGAGCTGAATCCGACGCGCTATGCGTGTGCGCGCTACTGCAGGCGCAGCACGTGCTACACGCCGAGGGCACCAGCGCCGCCACCAGCTTCAGCGCGCAGCCCGCCGCGCACGAGCCCGGTGAGTAGCGAGTGTGCGTGGAGCTGAATCCGACGCGCTATGCGTGTGCGCGCTACTGCAGGCGCAGCACGTGCTACACGCCGAGGGCACCAGCGCCGCCACCAGCTTCAGCGCGCAGCCCGCCGCGCACGAGCCCGGTGAGTAGCGAGTGTGCGTGGAGCTGAATCCGACGCGCTACTGCAGGCGCAGTGTAAAAGGATGGGACCGTGATCAAATGAAAGACGTTGTTTTAGTTACAGGTTCCAATATAATGTTGCGTCAAATAACGCTTACAACTACTTATATACTAAATACAATAAGGGTGAAGTGAGCTTCACACTACACCTCCCCTGTTTTTTTTTTAGAAAAAAAATACATGTTTTTTTTCTTACATTGATGCTGAATAAGTAAAATTGTTAAAGGTGATTTTAGTTACAAATGTTAAATGGAAAAAAAAGTAACAAATTTGGAAAACACTACACAATCTTTTAGAAGGTAATTAAATAACACGATTTGCAGTTTAGTAAATGCCAATACTTCAAGTATCTTATTAATTCAATCATAACATATCATCTTACATGGATTCCGATAAGCAAAGATAACAAATACTTTCGTTACAATTGCAAAACAATACTTTATATTAAAAATCTTCAATTACATTAATTTTCCTTTTAGCACTTAAAAGTATTTTCATACACTTAAAACTAAGTAATATTTTTTTTATAAACAGAAGAAGCAACAAGTCAAATCACATACTAACAGTAACGCCAATAACGAATAAAATACATTGTATTTAATTATTAATAATAATTAGGTATAAGTGTACAGGTACCCAACAGCCATAAAAAGTACAAAGCGAAACTTTGATATAATAAACATTTCTTTATCTATGTTCGATACATGATGAAAAAAAATTGTCAATAACATAATATCATTACTTATTACATCACATTATTCATAAAATACAATTTGTAGTTCTTCGACTCTACTAATAAAACACATTTCTTTTATTTGTATACTCTTCTTTACATAACAAATAGGTAGGCATCTTTTTCACAACTCTACATAACAGCTTTACATTGGTACAAATTTACCTTATTTGGTAATAAACACACAATCATTGGGTACTTATAATATCGTAGGCCGGCCCCATTTTTATTATAACATTTATTTATTTTATAAAGGTACAGTTATTTATTATTTTTAAAGTCGACTTTTAATTATTTTATTTATATAGAGACACGATTTAAGGCCTTTTGACCTCCAACTATTTTCACGGAGAGAAGCTCGTCTACACCATGATCAAATGAAGGATACATGCCCTATTCTGTACCTTGTACCCTTTTTGTACCATTGAACGGGTCCTCTTTTAAGATCACACGAATCTCCAACGGTTTACATAGAGAAATCTCGTTTACACCATGTTCGAACAGAAGGATTCGACACCGTTACTTAATTACCTCATATCGATGCCTCATATGCCATACCTTTATCATTTACTTAACTTTTAAACATTCTTTTCTAACTGATCTATGACAATAATCAAAATGAATGCATTAGCATAAATGATTCGTTTGCTTTTGGGTGATCAGTCCAATCGCTTCACGAAACATCTCTACTAACGTATTCCATGCTTTTGAAAATATCTTCTCACTTACATTGTGTAACAATTTTCCTAATAACTTATTAATAAGAACATATCATTGCCTTCTTAACATTTTTTTTTATAAACTTTTGGAAAGTAACTAATGCAATCTATGGTACAATATATAGGCAAATACTATTTAATACATTTCCTAGTTTAACAACACTTTATAGCCAATCGATTACATATTTAATTTAAATAACTTTGTGCAATGGCTTGTTAGATACCCGTGTAACCCAAATATAGAAAATGGAATTTCAATACCTATCATCAAAGTTCTGTTTAAAAGTGTCTTATGTTCAAATGCAAAACAAATATTATATTGCGATAGCGATCAGTTGAAGTGCGGCACCATAATAAGATTCGCCTCATATTTCTTTCCAAGATATGACTCGATGGATCATCGGTAACCAAATAAGCTGATGGAATAATGACACGTGTGGACAGAAAATAACGTGAAAATCTAGGACAATGTTTTTTACAAATCTAATATTTGGTTATCAAGTACTAACTAGCACTGATGAAATAAACTTTTCTACTATAATCGGTTAATTACTAAACTATGTGAAGTCTTGAATTTAATTATATTTGGATACTAAGCGTAATGCGCAAATAAATCAAGCGTTCAAATCAATATTTAAAAAAAAAGTCATGAAATAACTGCACTGACCAAAAAAAAGGATCTGGCCAAAATTTGAAGGTCTGAAGTCTATAAATTTCGAAAAATATTAGGTACTGAGTATTTGCGTATCTAAGTTTAACTACGACCGCATTTCCAATAACATCGTAATTCCAAAACTGAACTTCAAGCAATAATTGACATAAGTACATTACATAATGATCACGGTTCCTACTTACTTTACAAATTAGTTTGAGACAATTAACAATTAGAAGTGTCATCATCCCTATTTTTAAATTTTTTAAATCACTTCTGTTGCGGGATCACCGACTTAGTTAAGATAATGATAATGAAAAATAATCGTTTATCACAATATTTTGAGTCAAAATCAAGATATTTAATTTTCTACACATAAAATGTTTTTTTGAATTTTGAATCGTAATTAGTTGAGGTACTTACAACGTAAAATACTGGAACTTCAAAGTACCTATGAACTATAAACAGAAGATTTAAAATTGCTGATGTGAAGGAAAAACCCTTGAAAAATTTATTTTATTAACTGATTTATGAAAATCTATTGCAAACTAAGTTTGAATAAAATCATGATTTGACTTGTCTTCGTTCTTATTTAAATTAATAGAATAATAATATGCGATACAAAGTGATACAGTAGCTATGTGTATCTTAATACAATTAATTTACTGTTATAAGTGAAGTTATATGATTACATCACGTACGATTACAAACGGAAAAAATAAAATAAAAACACTTATGGTTGTCGCGTAGCCCGTTTGTCAGAGATAGAAACTAATATCTCCCGGCGCCTTACGATCCGGCTAAACCATCGCGACACCAACTTCTCCCGGCGCCCAGCATCACCAACCTCAATAATCGGACGCCAACGTCTCCCAGCGCCCAGCTATCGCCACTTCCATCTGGCGCCATCAACGCCCGGCAGCCAGCATTTTCACCAAATTATTTTTCTCGTACATTTTGAACGCACAGCAGCTTAATGTCCAATTTTCAAAAGTTTTTATATTTGTCAAAATCACTTTGTTTACACTTAACAAAATAACCACATCTTTATTTTATTAACTGTAGTGCGCAGCGCTGCCGAAAGGCAGCAACTGGCAAGGTCGCCATGTAAAAGGATGGGACCGTGATCAAATGAAAGACGTTGTTTTAGTTACAGGTTCCAATATAATGTTGCGTCAAATAACGCTTACAACTACTTATATACTAAATACAATAAGGGTGAAGTGAGCTTCACACTACAGCAGCACGTGCTACACGCCGAGGGCACCAGCGCCGCCACCAGCTTCAGCGAGCAGCCCGCCGCGAACGAGCCCGGTGAGTAGCGAGTGTGCGTGGAGCTGAATCCGACGCGCTATGCGTGTGCGCGCTACTGCAGGCGCAGCACGTGCTACACGCCGAGGGCACCAGCGCCGCCACCAGCTTCAGCGCGCAGCCCGCCGCGCACGAGCCCGGTGAGTAGCGAGTGTGCGTGGAGCTGAATCCGACGCGCTATGCGTGTGCGCGCTACTGCAGGCGCAGCACGTGCTACACGCCGAGGGCACCAGCGCCGCCACCAGCTTCAGCGAGCAGCCCGCCGCGAACGAGCCCGGTGAGTAGCGAGTGTGCGTGGAGCTGAATCCGACGCGCTATGCGTGTGCGCGCTACTGCAGGCGCAGCACGTGCTACACGCCGAGGGCACCAGCGCCGCCACCAGCTTCAGCGCGCAGCCCGCCGCGCACGAGCCCGGTGAGTAGCGAGTGTGCGTGGAGCTGAATCCGACGCGCTATGCGTGTGCGCGCTACTGCAGGCGCAGCACGTGCTACACGCCGAGGGCACCAGCGCCGCCACCAGCTTCAGCGAGCAGCCCGCCGCGAACGAGCCCGGTGAGTAGCGAGTGTGCGTGGAGCTGAATCCGACGCGCTATGCGTGTGCGCGCTACTGCAGGCGCAGCACGTGCTACACGCCGAGGGCACCAGCGCCGCCACCAGCTTCAGCGCGCAGCCCGCCGCGCACGAGCCCGGTGAGTAGCGAGTGTGCGTGGAGCTGAATCCGACGCGCTATGCGTGTGCGCGCTACTGCAGGCGCAGCACGTGCTACACGCCGAGGGCACCAGCGCCGCCACCAGCTTCAGCGCGCAGCCCGCCGCGCACGAGCCCGGTGAGTAGCGAGTGTGCGTGGAGCTGAATCCGACGCGCTACTGCAGGCGCAGCACGTGCTACACGCCGAGGGCACCAGCGCCGCCACCAGCTTCAGCGCGCAGCCCGCCGCGCACGAGCCCGGTGAGTAGTGAGTGTGCGTGGAGCTGAATCCGACGCGCTATGCGTGTGCGCGCTACTGCAGGCGCAGCACGTGCTACACGCCGAGGGCACCAGCGCCGCCACCAGCTTCAGCGAGCAGCCCGCCGCGAACGAGCCCGGTGAGTAGCGAGTGTGCGTGGAGCTGAATCCGACGCGCTATGCGTGTGCGCGCTACTGCAGGCGCAGCACGTGCTACACGCCGAGGGCACCAGCGCCGCCACCAGCTTCAGCGAGCAGCCCGCCGCGAACGAGCCCGGTGAGTAGCGAGTGTGCGTGGAGCTGAATCCGACGCGCTATGCGTGTGCGCGCTACTGCAGGCGCAGCACGTGCTACACGCCGAGGGCACCAGCGCCGCCACCAGCTTCAGCGCGCAGCCCGCCGCGCACGAGCCCGGTGAGTAGCGAGTGTGCGTGGAGCTGAATCCGACGCGCTATGCGTGTGCGCGCTACTGCAGGCGCAGCACGTGCTACACGCCGAGGGCACCAGCGCCGCCACCAGCTTCAGCGCGCAGCCCGCCGCGCACGAGCCCGGTGAGTAGCGAGTGTGCGTGGAGCTGAATCCGACGCGCTATGCGTGTGCGCGCTACTGCAGGCGCAGCACGTGCTACACGCCGAGGGCACCAGCGCCGCCACCAGCTTCAGCGCGCAGCCCGCCGCGCACGAGCCCGGTGAGTAGTGAGTGTGCGTGGAGCTGAATCCGACGCGCTATGCGTGTGCGCGCTACTGCAGGCGCAGCACGTGCTACACGCCGAGGGCACCAGCGCCGCCACCAGCTTCAGCGCGCAGCCCGCCGCGCACGAGCCCGGTGAGTAGCGAGTGTGCGTGGAGCTGAATCCGACGCGCTATGCGTGTGCGCGCTACTGCAGGCGCAGCACGTGCTACACGCCGAGGGCACCAGCGCCGCCACCAGCTTCAGCGCGCAGCCCGCCGCGCACGAGCCCGGTGAGTAGCGAGTGTGCGTGGAGCTGAATCCGACGCGCTATGCGTGTGCGCGCTACTGCAGGCGCAGCACGTGCTACACGCCGAGGGCACCAGCGCCGCCACCAGCTTCAGCGCGCAGCCCGCCGCGCACGAGCCCGGTGAGTAGCGAGTGTGCGTGGAGCTGAATCCGACGCGCTATGCGTGTGCGCGCTACTGCAGGCGCAGCACGTGCTACACGCCGAGGGCACCAGCGCCGCCACCAGCTTCAGCGCGCAGCCCGCCGCGCACGAGCCCGGTGAGTAGCGAGTGTGCGTGGAGCTGAATCCGACGCGCTATGCGTGTGCGCGCTACTGCAGGCGCAGCACGTGCTACACGCCGAGGGCACCAGCGCCGCCACCAGCTTCAGCGCGCAGCCCGCCGCGCACGAGCCCGGTGAGTAGCGAGTGTGCGTGGAGCTGAATCCGACGCGCTATGCGTGTGCGCGCTACTGCAGGCGCAGCACGTGCTACACGCCGAGGGCACCAGCGCCGCCACCAGCTTCAGCGCGCAGCCCGCCGCGCACGAGCCCGGTGAGTAGCGAGTGTGCGTGGAGCTGAATCCGACGCGCTACTGCAGGCGCAGTGTAAAAGGATGGGACCGTGATCAAATGAAAGACGTTGTTTTAGTTACAGGTTCCAATATAATGTTGCGTCAAATAACGCTTACAACTACTTATATACTAAATACAATAAGGGTGAAGTG
This sequence comes from Pyrausta despicata, assembly GCA_963921415.1. Classification (NCBI taxonomy): domain Eukaryota; kingdom Metazoa; phylum Arthropoda; class Insecta; order Lepidoptera; family Crambidae; genus Pyrausta; species Pyrausta despicata. Next base: position 11,397,639 of record OY992860.1, on the reverse strand, counting down.
AGCTTCACACTACACCTCCCCTGTTTTTTTTTTAGAAAAAAAATACATGTTTTTTTTCTTACATTGATGCTGAATAAGTAAAATTGTTAAAGGTGATTTTAGTTACAAATGTTAAATGGAAAAAAAAGTAACAAATTTGGAAAACACTACACAATCTTTTAGAAGGTAATTAAATAACACGATTTGCAGTTTAGTAAATGCCAATACTTCAAGTATCTTATTAATTCAATCATAACATATCATCTTACATGGATTCCGATAAGCAAAGATAACAAATACTTTCGTTACAATTGCAAAACAATACTTTATATTAAAAATCTTCAATTACATTAATTTTCCTTTTAGCACTTAAAAGTATTTTCATACACTTAAAACTAAGTAATATTTTTTTTATAAACAGAAGAAGCAACAAGTCAAATCACATACTAACAGTAACGCCAATAACGAATAAAATACATTGTATTTAATTATTAATAATAATTAGGTATAAGTGTACAGGTACCCAACAGCCATAAAAAGTACAAAGCGAAACTTTGATATAATAAACATTTCTTTATCTATGTTCGATACATGATGAAAAAAAATTGTCAATAACATAATATCATTACTTATTACATCACATTATTCATAAAATACAATTTGTAGTTCTTCGACTCTACTAATAAAACACATTTCTTTTATTTGTATACTCTTCTTTACATAACAAATAGGTAGGCATCTTTTTCACAACTCTACATAACAGCTTTACATTGGTACAAATTTACCTTATTTGGTAATAAACACACAATCATTGGGTACTTATAATATCGTAGGCCGGCCCCATTTTTATTATAACATTTATTTATTTTATAAAGGTACAGTTATTTATTATTTTTAAAGTCGACTTTTAATTATTTTATTTATATAGAGACACGATTTAAGGCCTTTTGACCTCCAACTATTTTCACGGAGAGAAGCTCGTCTACACCATGATCAAATGAAGGATACATGCCCTATTCTGTACCTTGTACCCTTTTTGTACCATTGAACGGGTCCTCTTTTAAGATCACACGAATCTCCAACGGTTTACATAGAGAAATCTCGTTTACACCATGTTCGAACAGAAGGATTCGACACCGTTACTTAATTACCTCATATCGATGCCTCATATGCCATACCTTTATCATTTACTTAACTTTTAAACATTCTTTTCTAACTGATCTATGACAATAATCAAAATGAATGCATTAGCATAAATGATTCGTTTGCTTTTGGGTGATCAGTCCAATCGCTTCACGAAACATCTCTACTAACGTATTCCATGCTTTTGAAAATATCTTCTCACTTACATTGTGTAACAATTTTCCTAATAACTTATTAATAAGAACATATCATTGCCTTCTTAACATTTTTTTTTATAAACTTTTGGAAAGTAACTAATGCAATCTATGGTACAATATATAGGCAAATACTATTTAATACATTTCCTAGTTTAACAACACTTTATAGCCAATCGATTACATATTTAATTTAAATAACTTTGTGCAATGGCTTGTTAGATACCCGTGTAACCCAAATATAGAAAATGGAATTTCAATACCTATCATCAAAGTTCTGTTTAAAAGTGTCTTATGTTCAAATGCAAAACAAATATTATATTGCGATAGCGATCAGTTGAAGTGCGGCACCATAATAAGATTCGCCTCATATTTCTTTCCAAGATATGACTCGATGGATCATCGGTAACCAAATAAGCTGATGGAATAATGACACGTGTGGACAGAAAATAACGTGAAAATCTAGGACAATGTTTTTTACAAATCTAATATTTGGTTATCAAGTACTAACTAGCACTGATGAAATAAACTTTTCTACTATAATCGGTTAATTACTAAACTATGTGAAGTCTTGAATTTAATTATATTTGGATACTAAGCGTAATGCGCAAATAAATCAAGCGTTCAAATCAATATTTAAAAAAAAAGTCATGAAATAACTGCACTGACCAAAAAAAAGGATCTGGCCAAAATTTGAAGGTCTGAAGTCTATAAATTTCGAAAAATATTAGGTACTGAGTATTTGCGTATCTAAGCTTAACTACGACCGCATTTCCAATAACATCGTAATTCCAAAACTGAACTTCAAGCAATAATTGACATAAGTACATTACATAATGATCACGGTTCCTACTTACTTTACAAATTAGTTTGAGACAATTAACAATTAGAAGTGTCATCATCCCTATTTTTAAATTTTTTAAATCACTTCTGTTGCGGGATCACCGACTTAGTTAAGATAATGATAATGAAAAATAATCGTTTATCACAATATTTTGAGTCAAAATCAAGATATTTAATTTTCTACACATAAAATGTTTTTTTGAATTTTGAATCGTAATTAGTTGAGGTACTTACAACGTAAAATACTGGAACTTCAAAGTACCTATGAACTATAAACAGAAGATTTAAAATTGCTGATGTGAAGGAAAAACCCTTGAAAAATTTATTTTATTAACTGATTTATGAAAATCTATTGCAAACTAAGTTTGAATAAAATCATGATTTGACTTGTCTTCGTTCTTATTTAAATTAATAGAATAATAATATGCGATACAAAGTGATACAGTAGCTATGTGTATCTTAATACAATTAATTTACTGTTATAAGTGAAGTTATATGATTACATCACGTACGATTACAAACGGAAAAAATAAAATAAAAACACTTATGGTTGTCGCGTAGCCCGTTTGTCAGAGATAGAAACTAATATCTCCCGGCGCCTTACGATCCGGCTAAACCATCGCGACACCAACTTCTCCCGGCGCCCAGCATCACCAACCTCAATAATCGGACGCCAACGTCTCCCAGCGCCCAGCTATCGCCACTTCCATCTGGCGCCATCAACGCCCGGCAGCCAGCATTTTCACCAAATTATTTTTCTCGTACATTTTGAACGCACAGCAGCTTAATGTCCAATTTTCAAAAGTTTTTATATTTGTCAAAATCACTTTGTTTACACTTAACAAAATAACCACATCTTTATTTTATTAACTGTAGTGCGCAGCGCTGCCGAAAGGCAGCAACTGGCAAGGTCGCCATGTAAAAGGATGGGACCGTGATCAAATGAAAGACGTTGTTTTAGTTACAGGTTCCAATATAATGTTGCGTCAAATAACGCTTACAACTACTTATATACTAAATACAATAAGGGTGAAGTGAGCTTCACACTACAGCAGCACGTGCTACACGCCGAGGGCACCAGCGCCGCCACCAGCTTCAGCGAGCAGCCCGCCGCGAACGAGCCCGGTGAGTAGCGAGTGTGCGTGGAGCTGAATCCGACGCGCTATGCGTGTGCGCGCTACTGCAGGCGCAGCACGTGCTACACGCCGAGGGCACCAGCGCCGCCACCAGCTTCAGCGCGCAGCCCGCCGCGCACGAGCCCGGTGAGTAGCGAGTGTGCGTGGAGCTGAATCCGACGCGCTATGCGTGTGCGCGCTACTGCAGGCGCAGCACGTGCTACACGCCGAGGGCACCAGCGCCGCCACCAGCTTCAGCGCGCAGCCCGCCGCGCACGAGCCCGGTGAGTAGCGAGTGTGCGTGGAGCTGAATCCGACGCGCTATGCGTGTGCGCGCTACTGCAGGCGCAGCACGTGCTACACGCCGAGGGCACCAGCGCCGCCACCAGCTTCAGCGAGCAGCCCGCCGCGAACGAGCCCGGTGAGTAGCGAGTGTGCGTGGAGCTGAATCCGACGCGCTATGCGTGTGCGCGCTACTGCAGGCGCAGCACGTGCTACACGCCGAGGGCACCAGCGCCGCCACCAGCTTCAGCGCGCAGCCCGCCGCGCACGAGCCCGGTGAGTAGCGAGTGTGCGTGGAGCTGAATCCGACGCGCTATGCGTGTGCGCGCTACTGCAGGCGCAGCACGTGCTACACGCCGAGGGCACCAGCGCCGCCACCAGCTTCAGCGCGCAGCCCGCCGCGCACGAGCCCGGTGAGTAGCGAGTGTGCGTGGAGCTGAATCCGACGCGCTATGCGTGTGCGCGCTACTGCAGGCGCAGCACGTGCTACACGCCGAGGGCACCAGCGCCGCCACCAGCTTCAGCGCGCAGCCCGCCGCGCACGAGCCCGGTGAGTAGCGAGTGTGCGTGGAGCTGAATCCGACGCGCTATGCGTGTGCGCGCTACTGCAGGCGCAGCACGTGCTACACGCCGAGGGCACCAGCGCCGCCACCAGCTTCAGCGAGCAGCCCGCCGCGAACGAGCCCGGTGAGTAGCGAGTGTGCGTGGAGCTGAATCCGACGCGCTATGCGTGTGCGCGCTACTGCAGGCGCAGCACGTGCTACACGCCGAGGGCACCAGCGCCGCCACCAGCTTCAGCGCGCAGCCCGCCGCGCACGAGCCCGGTGAGTAGCGAGTGTGCGTGGAGCTGAATCCGACGCGCTATGCGTGTGCGCGCTACTGCAGGCGCAGCACGTGCTACACGCCGAGGGCACCAGCGCCGCCACCAGCTTCAGCGAGCAGCCCGCCGCGAACGAGCCCGGTGAGTAGCGAGTGTGCGTGGAGCTGAATCCGACGCGCTATGCGTGTGCGCGCTACTGCAGGCGCAGCACGTGCTACACGCTGAGGGCACCAGCGCCGCCACCAGCTTCAGCGCGCAGCCCGCCGCGCACGAGCCCGGTGAGTAGCGAGTGTGCGTGGAGCTGAATCCGACGCGCTATGCGTGTGCGCGCTACTGCAGGCGCAGCACGTGCTACACGCCGAGGGCACCAGCGCCGCCACCAGCTTCAGCGAGCAGCCCGCCGCGAACGAGCCCGGTGAGTAGCGAGTGTGCGTGGAGCTGAATCCGACGCGCTATGCGTGTGCGCGCTACTGCAGGCGCAGCACGTGCTACACGCCGAGGGCACCAGCGCCGCCACCAGCTTCAGCGCGCAGCCCGCCGCGCACGAGCCCGGTGAGTAGCGAGTGTGCGTGGAGCTGAATCCGACGCGCTATGCGTGTGCGCGCTACTGCAGGCGCAGCACGTGCTACACGCCGAGGGCACCAGCGCCGCCACCAGCTTCAGCGCGCAGCCCGCCGCGCACGAGCCCGGTGAGTAGCGAGTGTGCGTGGAGCTGAATCCGACGCGCTATGCGTGTGCGCGCTACTGCAGGCGCAGCACGTGCTACACGCCGAGGGCACCAGCGCCGCCACCAGCTTCAGCGAGCAGCCCGCCGCGAACGAGCCCGGAAACTAGTTCGAATATAACCCCGTATATACTGACATAATAACGCAAACAATCATGTCCAAAAACTACCTTTTTAAAGTAGTCTTCAACATGTCGTGGAGTCACGAGTCGCGGTCGCGTAAGGGTTAGTTTTTGAGCATGCATGTGATATCATGAGTCGCGTTCTCGCCGTCGCGTTTCCCCGAATGCTAGCTTAAGCCTCGTTTTATGTCGCGCCACTCATTTTTAAAGAAAGCGCTCGCACGAAACAGGTCGCTGGGATTAGTCAGTGTTCTATATAATTTCATACAAAGCAGTGGGCTGCGCGATTCAAACCAGTTCGCGATGACGAAGCACTTCTAAGATTCCATGATGAGTGAGTGAGTGACTTACTGACCTTTTGTCTTTATAACCGATTAAGGTTAGCCGTTCACTTCCGTTTTCCTGATCAAGATTGATCATTAGGAACCCCAAATGTATTTTTTTCGTATTTGTGAAACAATCCAATGTGTATACATATAATTGTACTTAAAAACTGGACGCTTGTTGGCGCTTTACAATACAAAAAACCAATGACTGCGGCAGGCTCACGGATTGTGGAATCCTGATCAGGAAAACGGACGCGCTTTATATGTTCAGCTATACGAGTTATTTTGCTGCGTGATTCTTTTTTTTTCGCGATTATTTTCATTGATTCTATGATCATTACCACATTCCAGGCGCGCAAGCATCCCAGACGTATGATGAAGCCGCGCAAGTGAGCGGCGCGTTCAAAGTTCTGCGGACCATGATCGCGTCGTGGCTGCGTGACGTCACTCAGTACAAAAACGTGTTTGCCGACTTCCAGATATCGCACTTTTACAGGTTAGTATCTAGGTACATCAGAGTGCCACTGTGCCGCACAGAAGTAAGCCGCGCAAGTGACAGGCGCGTTTAAAGTTCTGTCAACCATGATCGCGCCGTGGCTGCGTGAACGCACTCAGTACAAGAACGTGTTCGCCGACTTCCAGATATCGCACTTTTACAGGTTAGTACCTAAGTACGAGTACATTGGAGTTCCACTGTGTAGTCTCACAGACTTATAACGACGCAGTGCAAGTTAGCGGAGTGTTCAAAGTCCTTCGCAGCACGATCGCGTTCTCCGACTTCCAGATATAAGACTTTTCAGGCGAGTTTCGAGGTAGATTGTAGTTCCACTGTGCCTCACAGAAGTAAGCCGCGCAAGTGAGTGACGCGTTTAAAGTTCTGCCAACCATGATCGCGCCGTGGCTGCGTGACGTCACTCAGTATTAGAACGTCGTGTTCGCCGATTTCCAAATATCGCACTTTAACAGAGATCAGCCAACTACGCAGGAGCTATTATAGTGCACAAGTGTGAGCGCAATACACAGGTGCACTCACTGTTTTATCACTCTCAAAGTTCGGTGAGACGGCAATCCGACATGACCGGAGAGATATCAGGCGCAGGACAAACGGCTTAAAGGTGCTTTCCGAGGCACGGGGGTGTAACACCGCCAACTTCCAGGTGTTTTATAGGGTGAGCGACGCAGCGCAACGTGGCAAATGCGACGCGACGCAACCTATACTAGTATCTATGTCAATCACGCTTCGTCACGTAGGACCCTATCATAATCATCAATTAATCACGTTGCGTTTGTCGCCCACGTAAGACAGCGGGTATAACGATCACCTGCGCACGAGATGACATACGGGCCTAATTGGTGGTGATGCACCCATGCGCGAACACGGCCACCTCCCGTTCTGCCTGCGTTCTTTTTATATGCCGCGACTTATACCATTGTCGGTCAGTGACTATTGCCACTGATGCAATATCAAATCAGTATGTTTACGGGGAGAGAAACTCCAATTTCCAATTTCTGGGTAGTAAATTACATAATTTACTACGGTTTTTTGCAAACATTTATAAGCGTAACAAGCAAATCTATTCGTTTTTTATTAAAACTTACTTTTTTACTTGGGAATGAGTAGGACGGGACCCTTCTTTGTTTTTGACGTTTCTTTTTTGTGTTAAACACCCTGGCATTTTTACTTTATTCCGTAATCAACTTACGCTTAACAAAACTAATACGCTTAATATAACTTACGTGTTTCAGATGGTTAAAAACTCCAACCTCTCTGCTTTACGACCCGGCCCTCCGCCGTACGCTATACAACTTAATGAAGAAGTTGTTCCTCATGCTGGTGGCGGAGTTCAAACGGCTCGGCTCCGTCATCGTGTATGCGGACTTTAACAAGATCCTGCTGTGCACTAAGAAGACTTCCGTCTTGGACGGAATAGGTAAGTTGTGCGCACTTTATCAAGCGATTTCGAACTCGACACTTCCTTACGACCCTTATTTGAGGCATAAACTTTTGTTCACTACACTGATTAAAACACTCACTTATGCGCAACACTTTATTATTAAAAAAAGCGTGTGGTAAGTCCGCACAGCGCCATCTATCGCTGGATCGTGGAGTGAGTGAACGCTTATATAACAGAATCATAAACACTTTAAAAAATTAACTTTGCAGTTAAGAAACCCCCGAATGAGTCAAGAAAACAGCTGGGTGAGCTTCAACGGCTGAACGGATTTTGAACAACCGCGAATCATATATTTCGTATAAAAAAAAACCATTTGAAATCGGTCCATCCGTCAAAACCACCAAAACACAAACAGACATAGCGGTCAAACTTATAACCAACCCTCTTTGGCTTCGGGGGTTAAAAACTCTTGAAGAAGCTGTCCTCACTCTTGAGCCGGTCCGCCGCAACCTGTGCCGATCCACTATGGATCGTTGGTTGATGTAGCCTCGGCTATAAACAGTTTTTTTTTTCGATTTGACTACCTATGCTTCACAGTTACTTACCAGCTATGCTTAGGTTCCAGTTGAACAAGCTCCCGTGCGTTCTTTACCCACTATTATTACGTGCTTACAAAACATGAGTAAGACGAAATTTTCTTTTAAATTATCTATTTTCCAAATCCAGGCTACGTTGAGTTCGTGGTGCAGAGCATCCGCAACAAGGAGCTGTTCCACGGCATCGACATCCGCTACAAGCAGTGCTGGGCCTACCTACTGTGGCTCGACCAGGCCAACCACGCCGGAATACAGGTAATCTATACTATAAAAATGAATCGCAAAATGTGTTGGTAAGCGCATAACTCAAGAAGGCCTGGACCATTTTGGCCAATTTTTTGTGATATTCCTTAAAGTACGGGGATGGTTCTTACGAAGCAAACAAATAATTAAAAAACAAACGGCAAGAAAACGTCTGCGAAGGGTCCGCTAGTAATATAAATAAATGATAAGACTAGGCGGCCAAAATCTTATTGCTCTGCATACTATTGGACATACAGATTTTGCGATTCATTTATATATTATAGAAGTCAAGGGGCCGCCCCCAAAATTGTTCGCTCTAGTTTCTGATGTCCAAAAAAATTACCCCATTACCCCCTTATTGCACTTAATTCTAAAACTTTAATTTTCTAATGTCATTAAAAAGTGCTCGACACGCTGATCAACTTGTCCTAAGGCATTGTATATATACCTCTTACGGCTTAGCTGGACTGCTAGGGGTCCACATTGGGTACAACAGATCCCCATTTTTGTTATGAATATAGAAAGTGCTTGTCAGGCTGAACAATTTTTCCTATGGCGTTATATTCATAGATCTTACAGTTTAGCTTGACTGCTGGAGTTTCACATCAGGTACACCAGATCTTCAATTTGAATATATTGTGTGTGTAGAAAGTACTCATCAATCTTAACAACTTTTCTTAAAGATACAATCTATCGAGCTATATTCATACCTCTTACTGTTTAGCTGGGCAGGTAAGGTTCCTCGTCAGGTGTTTAGACCCTCGAAATGAAATAAACCCTATATGTTAGCGAAGACTAATATCAATACAACAAAAAAGTTTCATTCAATTCCGTCCAGTTGTTTTTGTGTGAAAAGCTTACATTCTGTAATTTTCATTAAATGTTCAGTATTTATAACTTCTACTACTTTATTATAACTTGATACATCGCTACTTCTCGTTCATCCATAAAGCAGCTTTTTATTTTTCCAGGGTAAATTGCCTGAAGGTCTCGTCGAAGTAGGCTCATCGCAAGTGCCGTCGGCAGACGAGAACGGAGAAGAAGAGGTATGATTCTGATCAACCCGTTTTTTGAAAACTGTAAAATGACTAATTGCTCTCTGTTGGGCCAGAAGGCCTATTCCGAAAAACGAAACCGTCAAACAAAACGATAATTAAACAGACGATAACACATCAAGCTACGTATTTATCTCTTTTATTACAAGCATATAAGATGCAACAGTTTCTACCTTAACGTGTTGTCAAACTATGTGTATCAAATTACAAAAAAAAACGTAATTTTGACGATTTTTTTTTCGAATAGGCCCTCTACATAAAGCTTTATCCTACTTCTTTCAGAAGGTCATTCAATCGTTTATGTGACGATTGAATGACCTTAAACCATAAAGGAAAAAAGTAAATAAAATCAAACACACAAAATATATATGTAAAAAGGGTGGTGTTATCCTCTTCAGGTTTTTTTCAGGTAGGGGTTGACCACGTGGCTACAGTCACCGGTCGGGGCGGGATCGAAGAAAACTTCAAAAACGTACATAGATGTAATTTTATTGTACGGACTCGTACTTTTACATAGACGCAAAAAGTAGCCAGACTAACCTAGTCCCGCACACAGTTCCGAGGACACAGAGGCAGGTGCTAAGCTGACGTTAGGCTTCACAACGAAGTTAGAGTGTTCTCTGGTGGAATTAGCTCACCCAAGACGCTGCTCACACTTCGAGGTGACTTCACAAAATTTACAATAATGCCGGGTAGTCATTCTCCGAAAAATCCCAAACAGACTGTCGTTTAAGGGAGATCAGCGCCATCTAGTGTGAGTAGTGGCAATGTTCCTAACTAAATGACGTTTCAATACATGGTTGTACAGATTACCTATACTAACAATAGTACCGACGCTACCCGATAGGTGGCGTTGGTAGTTTTCTAAGTAGGGTTTGTTACAGTCTCCCCCTCAGATCCTGAAGTCGACCCGACGAAGAGATCTGTTACTTCCTGGGTCTTCCCCGTCCCTTGCGTGCAGGCTGCTGCCCAGTTGCCTTCTTTGGTTGGCGACCCCTTTTCAGTAGAGGTTGTACTGGTTAAGGCATCGATGCTTGGTCATCATCATTAAATCAATGCGTCAATGCTGACGCATGGTAGACTCCAATTGGTACGTGAGGAGTTTCAGACAGGGCCACTTTAAAGGAAGCGGGTCCATGTTGTCTAGTAGCCACATAAGGACCATCGCGTCTTGGAGCAAATTTAGCAGAAATGCCTTGCGAAGCTCTGCTAATAGGATGCAAGTTCACTAGAACTTGGTTGCTTGGTTCGAATCGTTGACAATCTAAACTCACTTGATGATCAGTTAGCACTGCGCACTGAAAGCCTTCGACATAACCTCTAAATCTGTTTAGCGCCCAAATTACAGCTAGGGCTTTTCTCTCAGTGGTCGTATAGTTTCCTTCAACTGAATTAAGCAAACGACTTGCATATTCGACAGGATGCTCATCTGTCCCCTCCCCCTGCTCGAGAATTGGTTCTATAGCAGCGGCCAGTAGTTCATCGTAGTAAGTCTTCAAAAATTCCTTCACGATCTTTTTGTAAATCTGAATATGCAGCTGAACGAAGATCATGTTCAAAGAGCATACTTCTTCTGAGCAACAAAGCTCTCTGTAGAAACGCAGTGTCTTGTGTGCCAGTTCACTCAGTCCCTCTTAACGCAGACGCAGAGACGGGTGCAATGCGGATTCGTATTACTACCAAAGGAAGCGAAAGTGTTCTGGTGTGGAATTAGCGCACCCAGATGCTGCTCTAACTTCGAATTTGGTTCAGTAACATCTTCCCGAAGTTTTCTTTGTTCAGGGTTCTCTCCGATGAACAGTAGGTAGTGACGCAGCCGTACTTGGTGACGTAGCGTGGCTGGTGGTGATCAGGCCCACCGTTGGGCGTCAGTGTGAAGCGGTGATGTGGATGAAGGACGTACTTTTAACATAAACACGCCAAGCCAGTCTAGCTTAGTCCCGCACACAGTTCCGAGGACGCAGTGGCAGGCGCAAAGCTGACGTTAGGCTTCAAAACGAAGTTAGAGTGTTCTCTGGTGGAATTAGCTCACCCAAGATGCTGCTCTCACTTCAAGGTGAATTCACGAAATTTCTTTGCTCCTTTTTCGGGTTTTCTTCGATAGACACGTTGTGGTGACACGACCGAGCTTGTTGACGTAGCGTGATTGATGGTGATCAGGCCCACAGCTGTTGATCTTCAGTGTCGGGCCCCACGTTGGGCGCCAGTGTAAAAAGGGTGGTGTTATCCTCTTCAGGTTTTTTCAGGTAGGGGTTGACCACGTGGCTAAAGTCACCGGTCGGGGCGGGATCGAAGAAAACTTCAAAAACGTACAAAGACGTAATTTTATTGTACGGACTCGTACTTTTACATAGACGCAAAAAGTAGCCAGTCTAACCTAGTCCCGCACACAGTTCCGAGGACGCAGTGGCAGGTGCTAAGCTGACGTTAGGCTTCACAACGAAGTTAGAGTGTTCTCTGGTGGAAAAGCTCACCCAAGTCGCTGCTCACACTTCGAGGTGACTCAACAATATTTACAATAATGCCGGGTAGTCATTCTCCGAAAAATCCCAAACAGACTGTCGTTTAAGGGAGATCAGCGCCATCTAGTGTGAGTAGTGGCAATGTTCCTAACTAAATGACGTTTCAATACATGGTTGTACAGATTACCTATACTAACAATAGTACCGACGCTACCTGATAGGTGGCGTTGGTAGTTTTCTAAGTAGGGTTTGTTACATATATTGTATATATAACCATATATATGGACTGGGTGTTTTCTATGTATAATATGTATTTATTTACAAAAAAAAGTATTTAAGTATGTTTATCCGTTGTCTAGTACCCATAACACTTTATTAAATATTCCTTTTCAGGACGGCTCAATAACAATGCAGTGGAACCTGTCGCACTTTTTCCCTGCCGCGGTGCGCGAGCAGTTCGCGGCCGCCGTGGCCGGCTTTTTGAGCGCTGCCTACTCAGAAAGAGACAAATTGCCCGCACTGATACAAGGAGAGATCGCGCAAAAACTATTTCAGTAAGTTTTTCACTTTTCTATCTAGTTAAATTAACTTACCTACAAAATAAGTTAAATTCGAAAAATAATTGTTTTTGTTCCTATCGTGTGTCGGGCGAGTCACAGCGCGAATTTTGTAGATGTTTTGTCAAATTTCGCTATTGTGCAATTTATCCCTGCGGACCCAGTTTGTCGACAGTAAGACCGGTGTATCCTTTTATGTATCACTATTCGCCGCACAACACACAAGGAGAAATGGAAAGCTTTAGAGGAGGCCTATGACGAAAGACAAGCTGTTTTTGAACCGAATGAAGATACCGTTTATAAAACATAGGCCCTAAGTTAATTTATGTCAATGTTTGTAAGTTTAAACAGCAATAAAGGCAATAATTTTTTTTATACGCCGCCCGCGACTTTGTCTGCGTGTAAACTTTTTATCGTTACAATTTTTATGAATGTGATATTTTCATTTATGTGCTATATTTTTTGTAAAATTTTGCAAAATAAAATAGGAGAGAAGGAGAAGAGAGTTGTTGAGGTCCGTTCAATAGTTTTCGCGTCAAAGAGTAACAAACGTTATTTTTTATTGGTTTCCAAACTCTGACATCGTTTTCTATTTTCAGAGTGACAGAAAAAATCAACAGCCGGATGCCATCTCTCCGGTCGGCCGACATCGCCCCGCAGCCGGGCCTTCGACCGGACGCGTTGCCGGCCGGCACCACGCCCGCGCTGCTGTACGTCACCGCTGTTTGCAAGGTGTTCTCGCTGGACAACGCGATACAAGACCAGGTAACAACCCGACAAACCATATAACCAGCTTACTGGTACAATTTGGTAGTCCATTACATGACGTAGCAACAGCAGACGATATGACGGCGCGACAATTCCAGTTTCTATGAAATTGTGTTTATATGAAATATAAACCCCCCGTAGCAAGTGACGCAAAGTTAGCGACGTGATCAATACAAACATATATAAACCAGAAGTATCGCGACGACATGTTTTCTGCTGCTGCTTCATGTAGCGAATTTCCTGCTGGATATTACGGTGTAAGACCAGGTGAAACCGACAAATTACAGCCATGCTTATTAGGTATAAACAGTCGAATGCCGTCCGTAATTCCCGCTGGACAACTCGATACAAAACCAGTAAAAGGTCTTGACGGGGACGACGGCTGGGCGTCCCGCGAGTATTCGGCGCGTGTTTCGCGGATGGCTACCGACTGACGCAACTGCCATGTAGATACAGTACAATCCTCATATGCCAACATGCCCCCAGTGCCTGTGATCCTGTTCTTCAGCAGGGACGATACTGCATGAAGCTCAAATGTGACGGACGTTACTTTTGTTCAATATTATATTCATACTAGCGAACCCGGCAGACGTTGTCCCGCCAGTTCTTTTCTTATCTTTTAAACCTTCCCTGGACTTCCACGAATATTTCAAGACTAAAATTATTCAAATCGGTTCAGCCGTTCTCGATTTTTTGCGAGACTTACGAACAGCAATTCATTTTTATATATAAGATAGATAGTTTACTTCCATTTCATTTGATGACTATCTTTTGATTTTTTGACGTGACAACGTCTTATAAATTGGTTTGCCGGGTTCAAGAAACTGCGTTACGCTCCGCTCACGTTCCGCGCTCACAATGAGAGCGATTGAGAGGCACGCGTCCTTTCCACTCGAGCACAGTTAACCCGCCTAAGAGCGAGAGAGACAGAGCGAGAGAGAGAGAGTGAGAGAGATAGGCATACACACCGGTTCATGTTATACGAATGAATATTCACATTAAAATTATTTTACCACTCAAAGTCGTTGTCACGTAAAACTTTCGCCCGTATACCGACTTTACAGGCAACCAATTTTTTTTATATCCAAAATGACTATCAAATCATTTGTCAACAGGTCACTCTACTTAGACGGAATCTGCTTCGTCTGATCGGTGTCGGCGAATTCAGTAGTTTAGCCGAGTGGCGCGACCCCTGCGACTCGTGCGTGCTGTCCGAGGTCATCTGCAAGGTGTGCAACCACTGCCGCGACCTCGACCTGTGCAGGGATACTACCCGCGCATTCGATGCCGATGTGTGAGTATTTAATTTTATTCATTTATTCACATTTGCATACTAGGTGTATGCAAATGCCGTCATATCGTTGCTGTTTCACAGCTTTCACAAAAAAAAATAGCCAATAGGCTAGATGACACCACCAATCGTTGTCATACTCTTTATTATCTGTCAAAACAGTCTACCTCCATAGATTATGTATGGGAATACAAAAACAAGACGTCACGGTCATGCATCAAAAATCGGAGTCGATTGACCGAATATTTATTGAGTTTTGTGTGTTTAAAAATTGATTTCTGCAGCTTTTTGGAAATATACTGGTTGTATTTACTTCATAGGGGCTATGTTTTTTAAACGCCATGGTCTTGAAAATATTTATGATAGGTGTCATCATGGCAATTTCGACCATGGTGGCCAATCTTAACAGAGATCAGCCAACTACGCGGAAGATATTAAAGTGCACAAGTGTGAGCGCAATACACAGGTGCACTCTCTGTTCTTTCACTCTCAAAGTTCGGTGAGACGACAATCCGACATGACCGGAGAGAGATCAGGCGCAGGACCAACGAATTAACGTGCGCACCGAGGCACGGGGGTATAACCGCCAACCTTTGAGCTGTTTCTGAAAGATGATATCAGAAACAACTTTTGTCTCGACCTAGAATTCGAACCCACGACCTCTTGTATGTAAGGCAAAACTTCGCCGCTACACCGACGAGGCAGTCAAACTTTGAACTGCAAAGTAACGTAGGATCGTCATCATATTTCACTTTCATTTGATCCTAGACTATACAATACAAGTAATAACCGTTCTTTACCGCTTCTAGAAAAATCTGTCATTGCCCGTCTTAACGCAGGATCTGGCTAAGGTTCCATTGTTGCGATACTTTTCGAAGGCCTGTAGAGATCACTGCGCTTGCGACTCTGTATTGGATGTTCCGGGAAAGGTTGGAACTCTTAGTACCAGCATTAAATCCAAAAATCCATCCAAGGCCACATCCACACTTACCATCAGGTGAGATAGTGGCCAAATGTCTGGATAGTTAATTATAAAAAAACAGTAAAATCTTTCCTCTTTATAATATTAGTGTACATTACATAATTAATTAAGAATGCATCAAACTGCGCACGCGCTAAATTTCTTTGCTACAAATAGCTTTACTCCAACTATCATATATATTGACCATAATTATTTCCGAAAAGACATAACACTTAAAAAATTCTTTTCGGCTCCATTCAATTCAATTCTTTGGAAGTCCGGTCCAATGCTAGAGCATTGGCCCGGACTTCCAAAGGTCGGGGGTTCGAATCCTCCCCGATGACCCGAGCCGAAAATAATTTTTAGGTGTTATGTCTTTTCGAAATTAAGAAATAGCGTTGTAAACGCAAAAAAAAACTTAACAAATAAGACCATAATTATTGTAAATGACATTTATTTATTAAATCTCTGATTTGAATAAAATATATTCTATATACATATATGTTATAGACCGGTGTGCGTATGCCCCACCTGCGGCACGGCGTACGACAATCAAGAGTTAGAGTGGCGACTGATCGAGACCATGAACCGGCGAGCCATGACATACACCCTACAAGATCTCATCTGCAGCCGGTGTCATCAGGTATAGCAATTTACAATACTCTTTGTGCTTAAAGCGATTTAATAATGAACATGAAATCCCATTTTTCCCATTATTTTTTCACTTTATTATCTCACTGCTGGACAACTCTCCCAACAATAAAAATGAATATTTACCTATAAAACAACACAATAAAAGTCCTTTTGCAGCTCCTACATTACTTGCTCATGAAATAAGCCATAGAAAAATAACGATTGGCTAGTTATACGAGTACATAGTTTACATTTCACAATAAAAAGCATTGGATTTCGATTTTAACAGCAATATATATTTATGCTATCTATGTTTTTGTTATTGTCATTCGCCGTCCTATATTTATTATAAAAAAGTTTTTTATAATAAAATCAACTCATTTATTATACTCGTAGGTACACTATTGAAACACAAAACGTTCTTCCACGTACTGTATCGAATATGGTACTTTCGATACACTTTGGTTTTATATTTCCAACCGATACTAACGAAATGACAGTTACGATAGTTCTTATTCATTGATGAACGTAATAAAGTATTGTAACTAGCATTTCTCGAAAAATATAATGAAATTTGTTGTAAAAGTATTACGTTTTTGTTTATTAATTGCAATTTGCTTCAAAAAACCTTTTTTATGCAAAAAATTAACTGTTAAGCGCTCTCCTGTAAGGATATATTTTTCTGATTCGATACTATACGTAGGGGTAGTCGATTTATTTATTAACTTAGACCACAAACAAATTCACAATCCATAACTTACTGAAATTCGGTTCTAATGTACAACATAGGACTTGACTTGTCCGCTTGAACCACCTGCAAGGACTGACTTCGACACTTCTCACGTCATATAAATCTAATACTTACCTCGTACATTAGCACAAGTATATTAAACGCAATGCTCTCTTTCCAGATAAAACGCGAGAACCTTTCAACAGTGTGCGAATGTGCGGGAGAATTCTCACCACTCGTCCCGGTAAAAGATGTCCGCGCGCAACTCGCCACTTACAAAACCATAGCAGAGTACTACAAGATGCCGCTTCTCATGGAAATGATACAATTCAACCTGACTAATATGTGATACTTTAGAATAGATGATAAGAATAAATCTGATTGTTTAATTAAATTGCTTTTGTTTTAATTTATTTTTCGATAACGTTACCGGAACGTAATGTTTTTTTTAATAAATTGCTTGCACGAAAACCTAAATTGCTTCGTCTTTGCTATTTTTTCCAATAAATGCATGAGGTATAAATAACCATGACTTGACAGCAAAAATACGCGGACATAACTTACGAGGAGGTAACTGAATTTGAATGGTTAAAGTGAGATAGCATTACGTGACAGTTCGTGAGAAAAAAAGAGACAACAATATACGGGGTCGTGAAAAAAGCAATTACTGAGGGTAGACAAAAAACATACGCCGTTTGAGTACGATTATCTGGCGCCATCGCGTGTTTTGTTTCTTTCCCACTAGGAATATTGTCTATAGACTGTCCTGCTCTTACATCCGAATAGTGTTGTCTCTTAACTATTATTTATTATCATTAAATACTATCGCGCTTTAACCAATCCTACACAGCTACCTCTTCGTATCTTATGAGATCCTGGTACTTTTGCGTAAAAAGCTGAAAAAGAGGATTATTTTGCTTTAAATTTCTACTAAACGTCGCCAGCGCAGTAACCAAAATACATCCAACTGTAATCACCTAAAAAAGGCTAGAGCTGGAAGTCGCAGGACTTACAATACTTACAACTTACAATGTGACCCAGAAGATGCACCTGGAATCACAACACCGACACCAACAAAACACTCAACGCGTTTCGCCACTAAACGTGGCATCCTCAGGAGATGTTGTCGCTTCGACAGACTACGAGCGACCCGACTTTTGCGTATGATGACTTAGCATATTTATGAGCATTTAGCAGGATCGAATGCATGAAAAGAAATGAATTTTCTGAGTTTCTATTACATATATCTAATTTCTATGATAAGTGTAGTAGGTAGTACACTTTGACAAGAATTCTTCACAACCCAAGAGGTGAGCTTATACTAATGCTATCTTGCTCCAACCGATCGTACACGGCTACCTCCTCATATCCTGTAACTGTTGTTGTGAGCGATTTGCCTTACTCAGATGTTTTTGGATGGAATTGGAATTAAATGCCAATCAATAAAATGAAATTCATGACCATAGGTATATTAGGTATAGCTTCCGTTGTAAAACAATGATTATTAGAGCTATTATTTGGCTACCCAACAAATGGTTCAATAGTAGTTTAGTTAAATGCCCTGTTATACTACTTAATGAACAATTTTGTGCTTCAGATGTTTTAAAACTTGTGTATTGCAAGTTATTTAATAATATGTTGCATATTTTATCTCATTGGACATGACTAACAGACATATTTTATCACTAATATTATGTAGGACAAACACTTAAATGCTGATATACTGAATGATGAAATAAAAATAACAAGCACACATAGCAATAATTACATGTATTTTAGAATTATATTAGATACTTACTAGATCAAATTAATTACACAATTAGAATAAAAACAGTGGAAACCAAATTAAAGGGTACTTCTTTCTTCATTTGGAGTTTGGCCTAATCCCTTAGCTACTTCACTTATACATAACCATTGCCCATCAGGACTTTCCTTCCACAAGCTGACTTTATTGTCTCCACCCGAAACAGCAAGGATGTTTCCAGTGAGAGACCAGCTCAAACTCCATACAACATCATCAAAAGTGTTCAGGATGGTAGGTGTCCAGGAAACATTGTCATCACTTGTCCAGATGACCACTCGCTTGTCTTGGGAACAGCTAGCAATCATAGAACGCTGCAGGCCGAGAGATGGGGCCCAGGCTACATCTCGGACCCAATCCATGTGCATTTCAAGGCGATTTTCTTCAATCCATTGGTCTCCCTGTTCTCTCCAAATCTGAAAGACATTCGATTGCACAAGTTAATGGTTTTGCTGTTGTAAAAACGGACAGAAGAAATGCTTGCAGTAAAGTTAGCTATAGTTTAGGTATTGACATTGCATAATACCTTTATCAGATTGTCACATCCACCAGTGACTATTCTTTTAGGCGCGTCTTTATTAGTGAGCGGATCTAAATTCAAATCTGCCGATATGGCTGGACACCAGCTGATGGAGTTCACACCTATAGCATGGGCACCAGTTATTTTCTTCACATCCCAGTTGCCGCTGTCTAGCACGTTAGTGATGATCGATATGGAGCCGTCAGAGCTGCAGCACGCTAGAATCAAGCCGTACTCTGCCGGCGCCCACGCCACCGAGTTGACAGAACTCTCGTGTCCAGTGTATTCATACAGTTTGGTCCACTCGCCGGATTCTTTCCATATGATTACTTTTCTATCGTAAGAACAGGACGCTAGGAGGTTGCCGTATTTAGGATGGGCCCAAGCAACCTGCCACACCGGACCAAAATGCCCCTTCAAGTCGGCAGCAAGTGTTTGGGTGCCACTTTTGATGTCGTATATTTTCACTGAATTATCTGAAGAACAAGTGGCTAGCCGCAATCCATAGTAGTCCAGTTCTGCATCGTGTATCATGTCTTCATGACCAGTATCAATAGTATTTAGAACAGTAATCATTTTGGAGAAAATTACAACCACAAATCTCGAATTTGTACAACACACAACTGTCAAATGGCAGTTGACGTGGAATCAAAATGTTACTAGTAAAAAAAATACAATTGATGCATCGCTTGCCTAATAAACTTACATGTAAAGTCGTAACGGAATGCAGTTCTTTTTCTTCTTTGGCGTCTAAACAGTTTTTGCTAACTGCGTTATCTTTTTAATGCGTTTGTTTTAATACGAGAGTGCACATTTATTCTTAATTAATTTTGAAAATTCTTGGACTATTGAGTATCAAAGAGCTTTTGATATAATTATTTGATGTGACTACACTTTCAAACCGTGTCAGCTGTTTTGTAAAAAAAACGAATGTCGAACTCAAAAATGTCAAAGTTTGTAATGCGAATTTCTTTCTGCAATTCCAAAATACTGATGAGCTAATTTGAGTAAAATTATGAAAGTTTAGTCAGATTTCAAGTAACAAGATGTCTGAGAGAAAAGACGGTTTCTTTAATAGCCTAACGAATTTGTTACAGCAAGATTATCGTGGAGTTAATGTAAGTATGAAGCCTACTTTTACATTGTTGAAGGTAGATCTTGTTATCATTTTTTTTTGTTTTCAGATAGCCGTCTATGCTCTCGCAACTGCTGGTTTAGCTGTGTCTATTCATAAAATACGACCGGTAACTATTCATTTTAATATTGTGGTGTGTATTTATTAATAATAACATTACATAACTTAACATTACTTTTTAAAATGTAGGTTAGCAAGTTTTCGAAAGCTAGCCAGATTCCAGGGCATTTCTTGCGGAGACACGAACCTCTCAGAGGAGTGTACACTGGTTTACAGCACAGCCCAGTGTGTTTATTAATTAATCACAAAGCTCCAATATATCTGCCTCTTTGGCATTCCAGTAAACCACCATTGCAAGTCAAGGTTAGTAGCTAATGTCAACAATAAATCACTTTTATTGGAATGTGTCTTTGCCAAGATTTTTCAATATTTTTTATTTATTTTTCAGTTATGGGGAGTTGATATAGTCAGTGGGAATGCTGTTAACTGGCTAGAATGTGTGGCTAAAGGCAAACAAGTAACATTAAAGCCTATCACTACAGAGAAAGATACTTTAGTCTCCACTGTTTTACTGCATTTACCACAGCCAAAGGTACATGTTATTTTCAAACATAACTGATAATTGCATGCTGACTTTTTTACAAATTACACAATGATTATTTATTTTTTAGACTAAAGCTGTGGAGACTTTTGACATTGGACAAAAATTGGTTGAACTTGGCTTTGCAAAGGTGTCTGTCCCACAAAATCTGAGGAAGAATACAATAGAGTCACAATTAGCACCAGCACTGTTGTCAGCTGAAGCCAGAGCTAAAAGCTACCGTAATGGAGTATGGTCTGAAAATCTGCCACCGCTTCCAGTATATGTGGCGTATTGGCGGAAAGGCTCCCAACTCACAGCTGAACTATTCGTTTTTACTGTAAAAAAATTATTACATGTTCTCAGATTTGTGTCAAAAAGTGCCTTGGTAGGAGCAAAAAACCTAGCCCTTCGACCCTTTAAATCCTCTCCTAAACAAGTGCAAGCCACATGAAAGCATTTATTTACATGGAATGTTAACTTAAATTTTTAGTGGCTTGTACCAAATGCACTACAGTCATTTGTAATGATTTGGGTTACTAACAATCTAGAAATAATACTTCCATTTTTCTAAAATTGTTTTGTATATACTGTTGGTAAATAAAGGTTATATCTTATTCTATATGCTTTATCAATTATTTATTACTTACTAGTGGACCCAGCAGACATTGTCCCGCCTGTTGCTCTTTTTAAATTTTCTTATCTTTTAAACCTTCCCTGGACTTACACAAATATTTCAAGGCTAAATTATTGCTGTTAAGCCGTTCTAGAGTTTTAGCGAGACTAATGAACAGCAATTCATTTTTATATATTAGATTTGTTAAAGTTTAACCCCAATAATATTAAGCAGCTAATGAAAGAAAACAATGTTTTGTAAAAAAGCACTGTTTATTCAAATTAAATAGTATATATTACAATAAAATATATATAATTATCTTAATTAAAATTGCAAAGGAAAAGTACAGCTAATTAATAAATCTATTGTAATATCCATTGAAACCATTTTAAAAATAAACACAGCATAATTTCGCCCTAAAAATAGATGGTCACTTCAGTATTAAACAAAATTTACATGTAATTTACGAAAAAATACTGTTTTATGATTAATTAAGAGACAAAGTAGGTATAATTGCGGATATAAAAATACAAAAGCAAGTCTCATCCCCATCTGGAGTTGGTGCACCAGTCAAAAAGTTGTAGGTCGAAAAATATAGTAGAGGTGGGTTACGTTTACGGTCCACTTTAGTGTATGTTTCGTGGTGCGCGCGCGCGGGGAGCGCGGGGGGCGGGGCGCCGGCGCGGGCGGCGTCAGAGCAGGGAGCAGCGCGACAGCCACGACGTCGGCTTCCGCTGCTGCTCGTTGGCGCGCAGCTGGTGGCCGCCCGTCCGTGGCGCAGGGTTGCTCGCTTCCTGGATATTCAACAAGGAGCAATTAGGAGCCTATTTATTATTAAACTAGCTGTGCCCTGCGGTTTTACCCGTTTTCTAAGTATTCCACAGGTACCGTGGTACTACATGTTATTCCAAATTATATTCCAAATAAATGCCAAATTGGTCCTGTAGTTTTTGCGTGAAAGAGTAACACACATCCATATATACTAACTTTCGCGTTTATAAGTAGGATAGTTGGATTGGCACAATAAAACAATATAAAAAAACATGACAGTTATGCTATGTTGCAGAAGAAAGGAAACTGGTATTGGGGTTGTAACTGTTTTAGTGTTTTGCATGCAGTTCTTCACCTATTGAAATGCAGTTATTTCTGGAACTCAAAAAAAGATCAATATTTTTTTAGCTCAGTTTGCGTCAAGCCACAGACTTTCTAAGCTAAAACATCATCATGCAAACACAGTATTTTTATTCCCTAAAATCACATCTTGAAACTACTGACAATCATGAAATCATCAATTTAAAACCATGTCGCATGACAAATCTAATAATGTTTATTGAACTAAATACTGATTATTGCTAACTAAACATGAAGTAGAGTAATACTTTTTACTACTACTGTCTCTGTTTTGATTTGCAGTTACTGACTGAAGCATTTAATGCATTTTGTTACAAAGGTAATAATAGTCCTCCTAGCCGATTTCGACCACGGCGGCCAATCTCAACAGAGATCAGCCAACTGCGCAGGAGATATTATAGTGCACAAGTGTGAGCGCAATACACAGGTGCACTCACTGTTCCATTACTCTCAAAGTTCGGTGAGACGGCAATCCGACATGATCGAAGAGAGATCAGGCACAGGAACAACGGCTTAACGTGCTTTCTGAGGCACGGGGGTGTAACACCGCCAACTTCCCGACTCCGAGCTGTTTTTGAGTTATTCATAACAGAAAATCTCAGAAACAATTTTTGCTCGACCTGGGATTCGAACCCGGGACCTCTCGGATGTAAGGCAGAAACTTTGCCACTACACCAACGAGGCAGTCACAAAGGTATAAATAAGTCAAAGCACAACACAAACAATTCTAAAAATAATATGGTGAACATGATACAGGATAAAAGATGCATAAAATCAGTTAATCACTGATAACTTTTGTAAAATGACATATTTCAGTTAGTTTAACACAACAGAGTAGCATCTACATATTAATCTATGAATCAGCATCAAAATCAAAACATGGAAAACCAGTACACACAAACTATTATTACCTTCTGTTTTCATTTATTACAGCCATGAAACAAGAGAATAAACAAAGTTAGTGTTTTTTCATATAGTTAATTAGATAGAATACTAATACATCAAAATACATGGTGCATCACTTTCAATGTGCAAAAAATGTTAAAATAAATAATGTATTCAAAAAAGTTTATGAAATAATTTACCAACCAATATGCAGATACATTTGTATGCAAAAATACCCCTTGTTTAGTGTATATAAGACAATATTGTAGGTGGCACCACAAATAGTTAACTCAAATGAGTAAGTCCTTGAACCAATTGCCCAGCACATTACAATCACTTATCATTGCTTATGATGGCTGTAATATTTGTTTGATAAAATGTGTAAAACATACCTGTTTTTTCTCCATCTTTGCTTTGATGTCTCTTGCTAGAGTGAAGAATGCATACTCAACATTCAATGAGTCTTTAGCTGATGTCTCTACAAACTTAATCTGATATTCTATAGCTAACTGTTCTCCTCTTTCTTTTGAGACCTGAAATGGTTAAAAACAAAATTATTCCATGCGCATGAAATATCATTTTGTAAACTGATTTTTATCTGATATTGGAATGAAAACTAATGCTAGTTATTTGAGATTATGCATAACAAAGTTCTTCTGCTATGAATCTAAGGAAGTTCATTGTTTTGTTTTTTTTTGGAATTAGTAAACTACACTCTTACCTGTCTTTTAGAATCTAAATCACACTTATTTCCAAGAATCATCTTCTCCACATCAGCACTAGCATTTTCTTCAATGTTTCTTATCCAATTTTTGATATTCTCAAAGCTTTTTTCATTTGTAACATCATAAACCAACATAATACCCATTGATCCTCGGTAGTAAGCTGTTGTTATGGTGCGGAACCGCTCCTGGCCAGCTGTATCCCTAAAATTGAGAATTAATTGTATTAATTTTGTATCTCTGTCTAGTGACCACATGATTTTTAACTAATATGTATTGTTGGATTGATTACCTCTTTTAGAATTTGTTACTATGATACCAAATTTAATAACATGGCACTAAAATAAAAGTAAGGTATTTGGCATCATATTGGTGCCAAAGACAAAGCACTGACACATGATCACAGGTAAAAAACTTACCATATTTGTAACTTCACTTTTTTACCATCAAGGTCTATTGTCCGAATTTTAAAGTCGATTCCTGAAAACAAGAAGCACTTGTTTAACTTGAGAGTCCATTAATTAGAGCCCGTCCGTATGATGTCATGGAAGAACTCATTCATTTAATTCGATAAGGGCTTCATTATCAAAGCGCCGCACCCTTTCCGTTGAGTGGAACTTTTGGTATATCACCACACAAAAAAGACTTGGAGAACAATGACACAAAAAATCTATTCCATGACAAATTACACGTAAAAAAAGAAGATAGCTGACAATAACCTTTGATGAAAATTACAAGTAGGTACATACCAATGGTGGATATAAATGATATATTGAATGCATCTTCAGAAAATCTAAATAGTATAGACGTTTTTCCCACTCCAGAATCACCTATCAAGAGTAATTTGAATAAATAATCGTAAGTTTTTGCCATTTTAACACAATCAGATTACAGGATACATGGGCCACTCATTTGGCATTTTTTGAGTAATCACTAGTGATGTATTGCATAATGAATGATCGACGTCGACGTGTACTACAGATTATACAATAGATGTTGACATGTTATTTCTTGAAATGCTATTAATGAAAGCCATATCCATTGATTTTCATCAATAAATCACAATTACTATTATCAATAATATCAAAAATTATGACTGAAAGCTGACTGGACAAACAGATTTCGAGAAATAATTTATAATCTATAAGTATTTTAGCAATTGAATTTTGAATTATCTTCCATTGCAGCACTAAATTGTTATTGCCAGCTTAGAAAATTGTTAAGTGACGGGTAAAAAGCCTTGAACGTTAAAATAAAACTGTCATTGTTGTATTATTGTAATAATTGTTGTCAGTGTCAGAAGATGTCAAATCACGAACGAACTGCATCTTCGACCGTGGCGTCTCGTTAATTTACTTTGAAATCAAATTTTAGCAATATTATATCTAAAATCTTACCGTTTACTGTAGAAATGTACATATAAATTAGCTACAAAAATGTTTTATCACGTAAGTAGTTTAACTCACTCATAATTACTACGCAAGTTCGTCAAAACTTTCTGACTGTTGTAAACAAACTTTTCAGATATCACTAGAACACGAAATACTGCTTCACCCTCGCTATTTCGGTCCACAACTCTTGGACACAGTGAAGCAAAAGCTTTACACTGAAGTAGAAGGAACATGCACAGGAAAGTAAGTACCTTCCTATTATTCAGAAGTTACTAACATAATGACTTTATAGGTTAGGTTTTTGTCATGTAAAGTACCCTTGTAAGGGCCGGTATGAGAAGAGTTCCTATAATATTAGAATATCTATTGTGCCTGTGATTAATAAGTTAAATGATTAGAAGTTTATGACTAATTTAATAAAAAAAAATATTTTTCAGGTATGGTTTTGTTATAGCAGTTACTACAATAGATAGCATAGGAGCAGGATTAATACTGCCCGGACAAGGCTTTGTGGTTTACCCTGTCAAATACAAGGCTATTGTGTTTAGACCTTTCAAAGGAGAGGTTTTAGATGCTATTGTCACACAAGTCAATAAGGTAAATGTATGATTGTAGTATTTGAAATCATCTGTGAAGCAAAATTATACATCAATACTAAATCTCATCTTTTTCTAGGTTGGGATGTTTGCTCAAATTGGACCACTGAGTTGTTTTATTTCTCATCATGTAAGTATGTCTGATCAATATACATATTTGTCACCGGAAGACAACAAGATCCGCAAGTTTATAAATTTCCTAGGAAATTTATAAACTTTCGTAGGATTCTAAACAGGATAAAAATTGTATTGTATTACGCCTACATTTTCGAAAATTTATCAATTTTCAACATCTCGTAGTAAATTTATAAACTAACAGAGATTTTAAACGGTTTGACCAATCACAGAATAGTTTTTAATTTAACGCTTTTTCAAAACACGGCAAATGACACACTGCTCTCTGATAGGTTCGATGTTCACAGTCGCAATGCTTGAGTCCATAGACTTTAGTACAATCAGACTTGCCAAACTAATTTAGCAGTTTCGGTTTGACTGTAAGGTAAGAAGTACCCACAGTATCAAAAATAATACCTATACATTTTAAACTAATTTTTTTTAAAACAACGAATTGCCAACTTTGTATAATACATTCCTTTTCTCTATGACTTACTTTGCCGACCCCATTCTTGCTATCTAAAGGGCCTCTATCTACATTTGGAACTTCGTTTTTTTATAGAAGGCTGAATTTTATGTTTTATGATTGTTTTTGCTATCTTAATAAACTCATTTAATATCGTTGAATACAATTTCTGTAGTTTTATTTTAGTAGAGTGATGTCTTAATTACCATATTACGTAAAAAGGAACAAAATAATTTGTGTAGCTAGCTTTAAATTTAAGATACTGTGAGGTACTTCTTACCTTACAGTCGATCCGAAACTGATAAAATAGTTTGGCAAGTAATAATAATAATAATATATTTATTTTGTTTCCTCATCACAACAAAGGGTACATAATATAAATATTCTAAATTTATATTAATAGAGTGGTGTACCCAGGGTGCGAGAGGCTGATGCCTGAAATAGGTTAAATAAACTGGTTCTACAGGTCACCAGGCCCCGCCCGTAGATATCCCAAAAACTATTATAAAATAAGACTCTTACATTATAAGCCAAAGGAAAAAAACGAAACAAAACAAAATTTACAACTATCTAACTAATGTGTGTCGTGCGCGTGAGTGAGTGCGTGCATGGGAGCGTGTGAGTGTGTACGTACGTGTGTGCGAGTGTGTTTGCATATGTGTGTTTGTGCATGTGAGTGTGTGTGTGTGTATGGGTGTCAGTGTAAGTTACTTACTACGGATTCCGAAATGAATGTTGGGATAGATCAAAATCTAATATATATTTTTAATTTTATTGTGGAACTACTAGAAGTAGTTCAGTAGCTTCATAGTCCAGGGTCATGAGGAAGGACATGACAACAGACTTGCATCTGATTCAAATGAGTGGGTAGATGTTTAATTCCCTATTTAAATTATTATATAGATATCCTTCTAAGAAACAGTAAATTTTATGCGATGTAGCTGTTTTCAGAAGGTCTCTGTCACAGACAAGGTCATGTCGACGTTTAGTCGAATGATTAATTAGCGAAATGACTATAATATTATGAATAATAAATTTTCGACAACAGTCAATCAAATACCATTTTAAAAAAATGTGGTTGATATATTTTTACCGAAAGTGTCAACCCTAGTTCGTCGCTCGGTCTCACGTCACGTGGTCTCGCGCAGCTGCGAAGCAATAGTGACTTTATACTCTGAGCTGTAGGTGCATTTTTGTACGCGGCAGCAAAAGTAGTCTATTAACGCTGTAGGTATCGAAATTTTTCTATGGAGTGATTTATCTGTTACGTAGTAACTATTTAGTAATCTGTGATCCTGGGCACCAATGACTCCACATGGGGTTTAAAAGTCAAACACAATGATACCAAGATACTTAATGCTGGGAGTGCGTTCAAGAGGGGCACAATCACACGATGAAGCAGAGATGGCTACCGGGCTACATGTATGAGGCTTGGAGGTGGCTGGGTGTTCGAGCGCAAAGTAAATGGAATAAATTTGGTTTTGCTCACATTAAGAGAGAGCCAGGCTGTGACTTGATCGATACCTTCTTGGGCACTGGCAAAAGTTTCGATCCAGGAAATTCCGCTGAAGAAAAGGGCAGTGTCATCGGCGAAGGTGTATATCCTACCTCCGCGCAGCCGCATGAGACAACGGTCGTTGATAAAGGCCAAGAATAAGGTAGGTCCGACTATGCTACCTTGAGGAACTCCGATTGTGATCTTAACCTCATCACTAACCCAATCTCCTATCTTGACTCTCTGTGTTCTACCTGTGAGATAGTCTTGGAACAGCGCAAGCAACAGGCCACGAATACCCAGGTTTTCCAATTTGGTCAGGAGGAGTGGTATAGGGACCGTGTCGAAGGCTTTCGCCAAATCAAGGAAAACAGTCATACATTTACTTCCTTGATCCATAGTAGTAATGACTGAGTTGACAAGGTCAAGGACCGCATCACTCGTTGACTTACCACGGCGGAAGCCATACTGATTCGAAGCAAGCAACTTGTTTGTCTCTAAAAACTCAACCAACCCGTCGTTCATTACACGCTCCAGAATTTTGGAAAGAGTCGGTAGTATGAAGATTGGTCGATAGTTATCGACACGATCTCTCTCGCCACTCTTGTGCACCGGTTTTACGAGTGCAACCTTGAATATGGATGGGAATATCCCAGTGGATACTGCTAGGTTGCAGACATAGGCAATAGGGGTGGCCAGAATGTGGATGTATCTCTTGACAACCCTGCTAGAGATTCCGTCAATGCCAACAGTAGAGCTATCTTTCAGACTCCTTATGATACGCTCAATATCCTCCACAACAACCGGTAATAAGACGAGGGAGATTGGTGGAGAAGCAAGTTGTCCGACATTTTTATTAGGCGAGGTCATCTTACTAGCAGGATGTTTCTGCGATAGTTTCTGACCAATCTCCGCAAAGTATCTATTAACTATGTTTACAGTTGAAACAGTCTGATTGTACTAAAAACTATGGACTCAAGCATTGCGATTGTCAACATCGAACCAATCAGAGAGCAGTGTGTTATTTGCCGTGTTTTGAGAAGGCGTAAAATTAAAAACTCTTCTGTGATTGGTCAAACCATTTAAAATCGTATGTATGGATATCCGTTTGTTTATAAATTTACCACGAGATGTCGCAAATTGATAAATTTCCGAAAATGTAGGCGTAATATAATACAATTTTTCTCCCGTTTAGAATCCAACGAAATTTCCTAGGAAATTTATAAACTTGCGGATCTTGTTATCTTCCGGTGACATATTCAACACGAAGTGTTTTTTATTTATTTTTTGTTTATCTTTTGTTATAATGAAACTTTTATATATTTCAAGTCTATCCCAGCTGATATGGAGTTCTGTCCAAATGTGAATCCACCCTGCTACAAAAGTAAACAAGAGGACAATGTGATTCAAGAGGAAGATGTTATTCGGTTGAAGATTGTTGGCACCAGGGTTGATGCAACTGGCATTGTAAGTTGCTTTTAACCGTCTCTGTGATTAAGTATCTTTTTATTTTTGTAAATTATCTAAAATAATCATATTTATTTTCAGTTTGCAATCGGGACATTGATGGATGATTATCTTGGACTTGTGACACAGTAAATTATTGTGCATATATTTTTAAGTCTTAATTAAGTAATTAATATAAGTAATAAAAATAAATAAATAAAATCACAATGTATTCATTATCATTTATTTGGCATTCAAATAATAGGGTAAAATTCCATACATAAATGTAACAAAAACAATCCTTCTAAAAGAATAAAATATTTGGACAATTTCAGTCTATTTAGGCAGTACATGGTGGTTTACACAAAATCTTTCAATTCATGATAGCTTCTAAATAAGTTATCCTAGAAATAATTACCTTAAAGCTAAAGACATCATTTGAAATATTGGTTTGTAATGAAGTGCATGAAAATGTAAACCAAGTGGATAAGTTATAGTAAATTAATGGAGAGTAACACAATAAGCTCTAAATGCGAAAGCCAATTATATTTCCAAATGTCATGAGAATGCCAAATTTTGCATATAATTCATAAATTCAGCTCTAATATTACGAGTATTTTTACGTCAAACAAGTATAGTATGCATAGTTTCAAAAAATCTTATGATATAATATGTACATAGTCTAAAAAAAAATATAAATGAAATAATAATAAAATCCAAAGGGACAATTCAGGGTCTTTGGTTTACCAATTATATACAGTCGTCATAATTAAGTTTGTCAAATAAATAAAATATTGCTTGTTTAACACAAATTATGGCATCTAAATAAATAATACTCAATATGAGATCAGAAACAAGCTAAGCAAAAAGTGATTGTCTAAGCACCAAATAAATCTAAAAAATATTAGTCACTTTATTATTTATGGCTTCATAAAACATTATATCCATTGGTGTGCGTAAAACTCTACACAAGTTTACATTCATACATTTGATTATTTCAGGATCTATGTCTACAATATTAGAATATATTTTTATTATAAAATATACAGATATAACGTTGTGCAATATAATGTAATATGCATGATAGAAGATATATAGAATGTCATAAACAAGCATTAATTATTTTGCAGTCACAATAAATTTGCACAAATCGCTCACAAAGTATCAACGAGGCTTGAAATAATATGCTGATAGGCTCCTCAAAGAATTTATTGTGCATTTAATTGCATTTGTATAAAACCAGAGTTCCAATCAGCATTTTTATTTCAGCTCTTTACAAGGCACAAAATAAGATTTTAGGAATATCATACAAACAGTCAAGGACTAAGGAAGTGTTTTTGAGCAAAGATATAAATGGTAATATGAATAGAAAATAGAAAAGATGTAGAAGAGGTGATAATAGAAGGAACTCCTATTGAGGGACACTATCAATGTGTATGAATTTACAAGTTTGCTAGTACACAAAAGGCAAAATATTTCTATGTGGAAGGCAAAATGTTAACAGGATTGGCTAAGTAGTTTTATTGATTGTGTTGACATTTTAACTAAACCAGCAAGGAATTACTGGGCTAGAATGCTATTTAAAATCATGTTTACTTTATTTTAACTCTCAGCGCCTAGTTTTAAAATGGCATCACAATCTAGTTCTTACAAGTACCACAGACTAAGAGGGGAATAAGATTGTTTTATTTAATGACTATCTATTTAACTCGAGAAACATCTTAACATTCTTAACGTTCAATAAGTCTAACCCACAACATTATTACATGTAACATTAATTTTAACAGCAAAAATACTGACACTGACGTAACGTTTAGAGAAGTCTAATAGAGCGGAATATATTTATTTTAAACATGGATTAAGATTGCTGTAATATTCACTGTCGACTATGAAATATTGTGATTTTTTGCTTCCCCGTCTTCTGTCAACTGAAATCGTCCATTTCTTGCACTCAAAACCAAACGCCACTTTGCCTGTTTGTTGGAAGTAAATGTAGACTGACCATTGATATGCGTTAACTAGCTAATAAAAATAAATTAAACTTAAATCTAGAAGAGAGTGACGTTGCGTCGTGCCGCCACCCGTCCGCGGGCGACGGAGCGTAGTTCCATCGACATTTACTTCGCCGTCCTGTCCGACCCGGGCACGCGAGCGAGCTCCAATTTGCCTATCTTAACTTTACACGTAGATTAGTGACTATGTATTGGAGCTGAGTTTCTCTATCGCCTAACTGAGCGGTAGGAACCCGCAACTCACGCGGAATGTTCTAGGCGGTCATGTAGATATAAATTTTCTTTCAATGTAAATTATTGTAACGATATTGCTTACTAAGAATCAGCTTAGCACATCCATCACGTAGATCAGTTAGAATCAGCTCACACAATTCATTATTTTCAGGATTAAGAGGGCCTAATGCGGCTTAGTATAACACCACCGTTTTTAACAGGCCATTAAAACTTATTTTTCATATCTTTAAATATTTTTAGTAACACACACAAATAGAGTTGATACATATGTATGTTACATGGTTATTTTTTAAAGACGACTTGGCGGGAGCACTGATTTATCCCCAGATTTAAGTAAGCACATTTCTTAATGCCGTTTTTTTAAAACCTGGGATGTTTTTAAAATCCGTACTAAGCCCTCTTAATTCGATTTGACCTCAAAGACTAATGTAAGCGTACATTTGACACAGTTTTTTTTAGTTTTAAATGTTGTGATGGGTGGCTTAGGTCCATAAAACAACTTTTCCGACCATGCATCGATTAGTCTAGATGCATTAGCGTCAACCTAAAATCAAGTCCCTCTATAGTCTAGCTGACTTCACTGAAAATGTCAACGCCACAGGCCGCCCAAAACATTCCTAACGGATCAAGATCCCTCGTTCCGTCCCGTCGTACCAACCCTCACTGCTCACTGCTTACTGCCTGACGTGGAAGCACTGGCACTATGTGTGCGGCTGCGGGTGTCACGAGCCGCCCGCGGGCGCGACTGCGGGCGACACCGGCCCGCGGACCGCCTCGATGTAGTCCTTGATCAGGGTCGCGATCTGGTAGGCCTGAGGATTTACGGTAAGTTAGTTATCGGGTATAGCTGTCACTAAATTTAAGCATTAATTGCCGCAGAGGGCGCGACTAGCACAAACAGAAATCTTCATGTTAAAATACCGAATCTCTCTCTCTCTCTGAAATGGATAGCTAATAGCTAGTACAAAATAGAATTTGCGATTTGCACACTCAGAAAAATTAAGTTTTTTAATATTTTAATATTGAAACTTACGTTTTAAAATAAAAACATGCCAGATTTTAATAATTACGTGTATTTTATCAAAAATCAACATTCTTATAATATTAACAAAACGATATTTATTATTATTTCAAATCATATCAGAATAAATAATTCTTTTTACATCTTATAAAGAAACCTATAAAACTGTTACATTATTGTTATTGCACAGCTATTGAATTACAATTCAGTTTTTTATGTCGACATCTTTTAATATGCTAGAAATGTACTATCAACCGCCTGACGGCACTCTCGTCAGACAAGGGTTTTATGAAAAATGTTCTTTTTCTACAGTTACTACATAATAATCATAGATTTCGATTTTGAAATAATAATACATTTTGTTTATTGTAAATGCTAAGAAACTTCTTTTATCTGAGTGTGTGACCGTTTGCGAATGGGATCAAATGCGATGTGCCAGAATGCGAATCGTGACGAAATGCGAATGGGACAAGCAGCGTCAAACCATTTGTTTAGATGGTTTTATTAGTGCTGTAATCTGTAAGCTACAAAATTGCATGCAATAAGTGTTGTAATTACATAGTTAGATAATTATATGGCAAGCAGGATATAGAAAGAATGCAAGATTAGCAAGTGGCAATAAGCTGGACACATAGCGCAAACATTTATCCTTTCAGACAAAAGCAATAAAATCGGACGGAACTTGTTGAGGCAGGTAGGTATGATCGAAAAGGATACACGCACCCAACAGCAATTCGGAGTGGAGGCATGCCACATAAAAATGCAACGTTAAAATTATTTTAATAATCACTTACTTGATCGGTGGACAGCACGAGCTTGGCGTGCTTGCGGTCGGCTCTCGTGACAAGCAGCAACGCCCTCGGGGCCGGCGACACCGCCAACAGCTGGTCGTGGTCGTGCGACACGAGCCCCGCGCGGGACCCGCGTCGGAGGAGCGTCAGGCCACGCGCGTCCACCGCCAGCCACAGCGCCCGAGGCCAGTTCGATGTGAACGATTGCTGAAGAAAAGTAGAGGTTAGCTGTGTCTAACATATGTTAGAGACTCGTGATCCCACAGACAAACTATGTAAATAGTTTTGTGGGACTATTGTCATTTCACTGTTTGTTTAATAAATAAATTAAAATAATAAATAACAAAACGTCGAACTTTGAAACGAATTATTGGAGGCATCTAAGCGGTGGAGAAAAGCTAAAACCAATAAGATGCACTAGTAGATTATAACTTTGGTTCATTCGAGGCATCATATGTACGGGTGTGTATGTAATGTATTACCACGAGATCATATAATAATTCAAAGTGCGTGTGTTGATGTTTCAGACGGCATCCTAAATGCCGCTCATCAAAAATGAAAGAACCGCCTATCGGCACAGGCACTGTGCCTTGATAAGCACACAAAAGACTAACCATGACATCAAATATAGTAGCTCTCGCCAGCGGCCAGGAAGCAGCCAAGGTCAACGCCCTCTGCATAGCCGAGTGGGTGTCAGTGCCCCTCAACGCTAGGTGATGCAGCCGCACCGCGGGCGCGGGCAGCGCGGGCTGTGCCAGCCGAGCCGGCAGAACGGTGCCGGCCGCCACCGAGCATTCTTCGCCGCCGCCTAGGCAGTCGCCGTTCACTACTTGAGCGTGTAGGGCTGCTAGCATTACCTGTACAAATTCAGAGTTTTAAGATTAACATAGAAATATACAGATGTCATACTGTGTGGACTGTGTGATAAAACAAACAGCCAACCCGGATTAGTGTACAGTAACGGCGGGGCATGTATATGACTGTGCGCGGTACCTACGTAACAACAGTAGGCTAGATGACACCACCAATCGTTGACATACTCTTTATCATCTGTCAAAACGATCTGCGTCCATAGATTTTTATGAGAATACTATAATTTGACGTCATAATATAGTATGAGAAATCGAAGTGAATTGACTGAATATTTATTGAATTCTATATAAATAAAAATTGGTTTCTACAGCTTTTTGGTAATAAATTGGTTTTACTAGCTTCATAGAAGTTATGTTTTTTAAACACCATGGTCTTGAAAATATTAACGATAGGTGCCATCATGCCTATTATTATTATTGTTTTCGTTATACCCCTGCGCCTCGCGTTCCACAAACAAGTACACTCATCACCGGTCCGGATCCTGTAACGTTATTAATATCATGGTACTCACAGCCTCGTCGGTCTCGATGGGCAGGCGGTCGTGGCGCACGGCGTGCAGCACCTGGTAGTACAGCAGCTCCATCTCGGCCGCGCACGCCGTGTGTAGTGGCCGCTCACCGAGGAATAACCGTTTTTTGAACACCAGTCTGGGGTGAAAAAAATGGGTGTTAGAATTTTCTGAAGTGCATGATTTTCATTACATTCTTTCAGTTTCATGTAGAAAAAAAATCGTTAGATAATAAATAAGGTCTACTTTTGAATTTGTGCCAATATTCTACAAAGATGACGCTGCCAACAAAAAAACGATGCAATGGGTGTCTATAATCTTTAGTTTCTTGCTGGAGTGACTGTTTTATGTCTTTCACTATCCATTCAAAATAGTGAAAAGGTTTATTAGATATTAAAATTTGGTAACACTACGCGCTAGATATGCCATTTGTTTTATAAATCACACGAACACACTTCTTTTGGAGATATAAAGCCGCGACTGTCAGTTTTGTAGGAAGAACTTCGATACCGAGATGATCGTTCAGAGCCCAAAGTAAACTAGCGGACCGCCCGCGACTTCGTCCGCGCAAACAAATTTTGGAGTTTTTTCCCAGTCTACTCGCCGAGATCTTTAAAACGGTACCTCAATCATATTTTTAGCGCCGAGCACGGCGACACAGGCTGGTGGGAAAGGAATGCTCTAACACAAATAATAATTATATAGAGATTAGGTATACCTACAAGCAGCAGTCGTGGCACCGGCCTTCTCCCACCGCACAAGAGCGTTGCCAACACGCTCGTTGCCGCCCAACGCGTGTTCTCCCGCGCCTGCGCCAGCCCCCGCTACACCGCTACTAACCGTGCCCGCATTTTGTACTTTAAGAATGTGCTATAGGCCTCGATGTGTCTTCAGTGTGCATACCAGCAAGCCGCAGGAGTGTCGCCAGTCTTCTTTCACCGCGCGAGCACGTCGCTAACGCGCTCCTTGTTGCCTAACGGGCGTTTACCCGCGCCAGCCTCCGCTCCCCCGCTACTGGTAAAGCCCGCATCTCGTACTATAAATATGTGCTATAGGGCTGGATGTGTCGTGATTGTTTATGAGTGCATACCAGTAAGCCGCAGCGGTGGCGCTGGCCTTCTACCACCGCGTGAGCACGTCGCCAACGCGGTCTTCGCCGCCTACCGCACGTTCACCCGCACCAACCCCGGCTCCCCGCTACCGGTCGTGCCCGCACCTCGTACTATAAGTATGTGCTATAGGCCTGGATATTTTACTGTGTATGTGTACATACCTGCAGGCTGCAGCAGTGGCGCCGGCCTTCTCCCACCGCGCGAGCACGTCGCCAACGCGCTCGTTGCCGCCCAACGCGCGTTCACCCGCGCCCGCGCCCGCCCCCGCCGCGCCGCTCCCAGTTGTGCCAGCGCACACCTCGTATAGCGCGTAGCCTAGACAAAATTTAATAATTTTCTTATTACTACGAGAGATACACACGTTATAGTTAAGGAAAGTCCAGTCATGTAGTTTTTTTTAAACGCTAACTCTTGCTCTATAGCAATACATTTTAGCGAAACTTAGCGCCAAACGGAATAGAATTAAACTATGCATAGAATGGACTGTTTAACTAAATAGCAGCGACATACCACGGGGTCAGCACCTAAAGTACTCAAAGCAGCATACACACGAGTTAATGTTCGACACTGTTGCGCAAAATATGACAGCTTTTTTGTACAAGAAAGTACCTGATCTAAGTAAAATGTTTATTATTCTAGAATACAGAACATCACTACTCGAACCAGTGGCAGCTTCGTTCAGGCCTATCATCTCCCTCAGCATGGTGGCTATATGATGAGTGGTGGCAGCGGGTCCGAAGACCAGGCCGTGCTGTTTCCCGTCCAGCTGGATAGTACGCTGGCTAATATGCTGCTAGACTTCGCTATAACATCACTAAGGTCACTTATCAGTGGCAGCTTCGTTCAGGCCAATCTTCTCCCTCAGCATAGTGACTAGATGATGAGCAGTGGCAGCCGGTCCGAAGACCGGACCGACCTATATCCCATGTAACGACAGAACGCGTAGCAATAAATTATCACATTGCAAGGAAATCACTTACCAGTGGCGGCTTCGTTGAGGCCAATCTTCTCCCTCAGCATGGTGACTAGATGATCAGCAGTGGCAGCCGGTCCGAAGACCAGGCCGTGCTGTTTCCCATCGAGAAGCAGCACTCGAACGTGCATAGGCCTTCGGGCCGCAGCGCAGAGAAGTTCTTCTTTGGATGGGGCAGCGAGGCGACGCGGGACTTGAGCTATGCTCAGAGCCACCTGGAAAGAAAAGGGATTTGGAATCACTTTGTCTTGCGAGTATGTGTATTCTTTCTAGCATAGATCGTCTACTTAAAGTTTTTTTGAACAAGTCAGCAATATTAAGTTGTTCCAAAACCTCATTATTTTTAACCCCCGACGAGAAACCAAAAAGAGGGGTGTTAATTTTATTGCTTAACGGTTACTGAGGTATTGATGGTTAAAGTTTGCAAAAAAACTTGAGTATTTTTACAGAAATGTCTGCAGTCCGTTATAACTTAACTTTTTTCCAAAAAAACATGATACGAATTTTCACTAGTTCTTTCATAAAAAGCCTCTACATGGCACACTCCGCAATGAACAGCGCACACTCGAACCGAACCGCGTCGCGGCGGCGTATAGCAACACGCCCAGAGGTAACTTCCCCACGGAAGCCCCCCCACGCTGTACATTGCGGGTTAGAATTAAAATGTTTTTTTTTGATGTCAAAAATAAAAATTGTTTCCCAGCCAAAATTTATTTTTCATACGATTTGGTTTGATGTACTGAACGCGTTGATGATGAACTGATACTACTTGGCAGTTTAACGAACATAGCCGTTAGTAATTAAATAATCCTTACCTGTTCAGCCCTCCTCGCAAACTTGCCGTCTTCACCGGTATGCAGCGCCGCGCCCCTGTACCTCAGGTGCGCCAGTAGCAACCGCCGTAACGGCTTAGCGGGCGGTAGGGCTGCGCCAATGGCCGCGCATAGCAACGCCCAATGCCGGCTGGACACGCGAGATGATGGCTCCGGATGATCTGTCGTCTGGAGTCAACATGTCCGGTAATAGTTGGTTAATACACGCAAAACGTGTAAAGTAACACATTTGTACCGCTGTATGCATGAATGAATTTGGTGTAAGCATGGCCGTCGTCGCGTCGTAGAGGACGGTAGAGCCGCGTCGATGGCCAGTTGCTAAAGCCTAATGCCGGCCGGAGACTTGCGAGAATGGATCCAGATGATCGGTTGTCTTTAAAAGGTTAATAGACTGACACTTTTAATACAGCTTTTTGTATGGCAAATGTTCGACGAATAATGCGCAATGCCGACTGGAGGTATGGAACGACGGGTGATCGGTTGTCTAGAGCAGACATGCTGGGTCAATTTGATACACGAAAAAATTGAGCCCTCATTATGCCATTACTTAGCCAACAAACATGTGGATGGCCTCATTATTGATTTTTAGGACAATAAATACTCGATATTTTTGGATTGGATAATGCAACACACAGACGCAAACAAGATTGCACCCGCGCGCTAGCGCTTGATCGAATGCACGGATAGCTCTCATAGTAGCGTATCATTTTGTAAATTTTATTGCTTGCGCTATCGCAATCTGGTCATCACTTGCGCATTCCTGGCTGCTGATGGCTGTTTCCATGGCAGCATACAACGCTAAAGCACTATCGTACTATATTTGTCTTTCGCTATCGTTGTTTCACTCGTTACTTAAACTATACATACCTGTTTTATCAGCTGGACGTATAGCTCGCATAGCAATGTGTCCTTCTGCAAACAGCGTTGCAACAGCGCTTGTGCTAGTGCGACCCGGTCGTCACTCTCACTCTCCTGGCTGCTGATGCTGTTATTGTTGGCCAGGTTGGTGGTGCTGCCCTCTTGCGTGCTTAGGCCGGCGTGGCTCATGATGTCCTGGTAAAAACATGAGCGGTTAATTGTGGCACATGACATTATGCAATTTTGATATAAATGATGACTCCTATCCAAACACCACGACAATAGGAGACGTTCAAAATTATTAGACCGAGGCCAGAAACAGGTTTGTCCGGGGAGAAGCCGCAGGATGGGCACGGTCAAACTTGTTGGACTATAGCTAAATGCTAGGACATCTGTCCCTCCACTTATCAGCAAGGAGGGGTGCAAATGAACGTGTCAGAATATGGCTCACTCCCGAGCATCTGTTGTCACACTTTTCGTAATAAAGAGGGAAAGTCCTGTTTAGCCCGGTAGGAGATCTAACAATACCTTGAATATCTGCATAGCGGCGACCTCCTCGGCCTCGTTGAGCCGCGTGAGGCTGTGCGGCAGCGAGCGCGCCCAGCACCAGTAGCCGGCGGGGAAGCCCTTGTAGCACTCGCCTTGGGACTCTGCCGCCATGTCCAGGCGGACCTTTTCTAGGCGGTGCTTGCTAAGCCTGAGTGGAAAAGAACATAGATATTATTTCCGATATGTGAAATTGTGTCATTTACCTATGTCAAAAAATCACTGTCGATTCACTTTTACACTAAGTTGACCCTTCGCAGTATGCCATCACAAAGTATTCCTTAAGAAGTTCCCAGCTCACTGTAGGCTGCCATTAACCGGGCAACCTTGTTCTGCAAGATGTTCTTACCTTCTCAAAGTATTCGTTAAGAAGTTCCCAGCTCACTGTAGACTGCCATTAGCCAAGCAACTTGTTCTGTAAGATGCTCTTACTTTCTCAAAGTATTCTTAAGAAGTTCCCAGCAGACAGTTCCTTAGGTCGCCTCAGCATGCCAGAGTCAACTAGTGCTCTTCTAGCACTTTTCATTGCACCAGCTAGCCATGATCTTTCAGGTCAGCTAAGCCGTTAGCTAGGACGGGGCTGTATACCACCATTAACCAGGCAACCTAGTTCTGTAAGATATTATCGACTTACCTTCTTAAAGTATTCCTTAAGAAGTTCCCAGCAGACAGTTCCGTAGGCCGCCTCAGCATGCCAGAGTCTACCAGAGCTCGTCTTGCACTCTTCAAGGCTCCAGCTAGCCTTGATCTTTCTGATGCAGGGGCGGCACGGCGAGGGGGCTCGTCAGCTAATCCGTTAGCCAGGACTGGACTGTAGGCTGCCATTAACCAGGCGGCTTCGTTCTTCTGAGGTGACTCCAAGACTATGCACCTGTGTAAAGAGTTATAAAACATGTTGTTTATTGAATTTCAACAGCGTGTTAGGTGCAAGGCCGCACAGAGGTAAGAACAAAATCAATTCAGGACGATATTGTTCTGTAATGTTCGAGTTTGTATAGCATCTTTTTTTTTTTTTTTTTTAAATATTTCTCAACAAGCACACCAATTCTCTAGTCCCAAAGTAAGCTACGAGGCTTGTGTTATGGGTACTAGATAACGGATATACATACTTAAATACTTTTTTGTTTGTAAAGAAATACATATTATAAATAGAAAACACCCAGACCAGTACAAACACACATGTTCATGCACACTTATGCTTGTACTGTGCGGGAATCGAACCCGCGACCCTTGGTTTAGAAGTCCGACATGCGGACCACTGCATAACTGCATACACTGCATAGCATCTGTCAGATAAAAAACGACCCCTTATCGGTGCTGCGTTCCGCGGGACAATCGGACCGACAAACTTCACGCTAGAAGCGGAGTGTGGCTTGGCTTTGAGACAGTCACCGAATAGTCTTCTTATATATCAAAATGAATTGCTGTTCGTTAGTCACGCTAAAACTCGAGAACGACCGACCGATTTTGCTAACTTCGTTTTTTTTCCATTATCTTTTGTTTTGAGTTATTTATTAAAGTTCAGGGAAGGTGTAAAAGGTGAGAAAACCTAAAAAAAAATGCGAAAACAGCGGGTGTGGCGACCTCTACCATTCGCCATCACAAGTGCATGCCTAACGGCAAGCACAACAGCGAGAGCTGATACGGTTCCATAGGCTAGATGGCGCTGTAAGCCTATTACCGGCCAAATAGTACTGGCCTAGTACCGCACATGAACCGCGGTATATAAGATTTCGATCCAGAATAATATAGATAGACAAATCAAGATGATGTCTATTGGACCTTGGTCCCCGACCCTAACACCCGGTCGGTAGGAAGCGCTTCCCTTTAGCTTCCTAACTCTGGATCTGTTGCGCCAAATTGGTGACCCCGACGTGATCAACACCCTGGAGCCTCCCGTCATCATCGCCGTCGCCCTCTCCTTCCTCTCGCCAACAGCACCCCGCCAGCAGTCTCCAGCAAACCAGCACCAGCCTCAAGAGGACCATCCGCAGACCTGCACTGGATTTTCCTGGTACCTCCGGCAGCCTCATCCAGATCATCCCGACTCACCGTGGCCTCTGGACTCGTCCCCACACATCCTGGTCAGCAGCAACCGCCTCATCCCGACTCACCGTGGACAACAGGCGGGCCTCTTCCCGACTCACCGTGGAGTACAGGCCGCTTATACCGACCATCGTGGACTTCCGCATGCTCATCCCGACTCACTGTGGACATCACGCATGCTCATCCCGACTCGCCGCGGACATCTTGTGTGCACATCCCGACTCACCGAGGACATCGCGCACACTCATCGGCTCATCGTGGTGGACCCGAGAACACTGGCACTTGCAAGCCCAAGACGCACAGACTGCTGGCTCATCCTGGCTCTACCAACCTCCGGTTATTCGGAGGGGAGTGGTGTGGCTACCTCTACCATTCGCCATCACAAGTGCATGCCTAACGGCAAGCACAACAGCGAGAGCTGATACGGTTCCATAGGCTAGATGGCGCTGTAAGCCTATTACCGGCCAAATAGTACTGGCCTAGTACCGCACATGAACCGCGGTATATAAGATTTCGATCCAGAATAATATAGATAGACAAATCAAGATGATGTCTATTGGACCTTGGTCCCCGACCCTAACACCCGGTCGGTAGGAAGCGCTTCCCTTTAGCTTCCTAACTCGAAATCAGTTGCGCCAAAGCGGGCAGGACGACGTCTGCCGAGTCCGCCTGGAGACAGTGGAATCAAAAAATAATGTTACCTATGCCCATCATGCTGTCCATGATGTGTCAGGCTGATGGTAAGCCCGTTGTCCACCGGATCCATCAGCAACGCAGCAATGTTGTTGTAAGGGTACTCGGCCAGTACCACTTTGTCCGAGGGACGGACTAGAACCACACCTTCCGAACCCACTCCTAATAGCACGTTTGGACCTGGGAAAAGGGTTAGGATATTAATTGTGTTCATAGTGTTACATCATTCATTTCCCGTTAAAATATGTATTATCAAATTTACATTATGATAAACGTAATGACAGAATAAAATCAACTATTAATATGTCTACGCTATGTAAAAGTTTGTTCGTGATATGTATCAGGGATAATGTAGGATTCTAATGGTTAAAGTTTCTTTAAATCGGTCCAGTACTTGCAGCGATTAAGCAATTCACACAAACAATCAAATCTTTCCCCAATATAATATTAGTGTACATATATACTTGACTGCCTCGTTGGTGTAGAATCAAAGTTTCTGCCTTATATCCGAGAGGTCCTTGGTTCGAATTCTAGGTCGAGCCAAAATTGTTTCTGAGATTTTCTGTCATGAATTTCTCAAAAATAGCTCGGAGTCGGGAAGTCAGCGGTGTTACACCCCCGTGCCTGGGAAAACACGTTAAGCCGTTGGTCTTGCGCCTGATCTCTCTCCGGTCATGTCGGATTGCCGTCTCACTGAACTTTGAGAGTGATGGAACAGTGAATGCACCTGTGTATTGCGCTCACACTTTTGCACTATAATACCTCCTGCTTAGTTGGCTGACCTCTGTTCAGATTGGCCGCCGTGGTCGAAATCGGCCAGGAGGACTATTATTATTACATGTATGCGACCAATGGTCTAGTTCACCATGCCACAGAATAACTTACCGTGCGCCCAGTATCCTTTGTAGGTGACGGGGAAGAGCGTGACGCCATATAGCGGGTACTGCATCACACAGGACAGATACAGTGCCTTGGCCGTCAGTTCAGCCCGTCCAGCGCCGTACTGGCGATGCGCTTGAGCAAGGATCGTGGCCTGAGAGAAAAGGAAAGCTTTAAGTATGTATTCTAATTTCATAAAGAAATTGAAAAACTCCGAAAGTGCGAGTGCCTCAGTTAGCTGCTTTTGTCTACTGTTTCTGTAAACTACCAAATTGAATTTTCTAGACTTATGTTTTGTTTTATTCACTACCCTCCATTGAGTTCGTCGTCGTTCGTTCGTTCCTTTTTGGGAAACAGACACGCAAATAAGCAACGAGTTTTCGTTGCGCGATAAAACTATTGCGTGCTGCTTCAAAACGTCCTAAGACGTCACTACAAGCATCATAACGACATGACTAAGGGCGATTTCACATGTTACGTCCATTTTTACAGGATCCGGCTCTACTGTAACTAGTAGTCTTAGGTACAGCACAGTACTGATTCAATACACAGATCAATATACTGGATCTGAAATATTGTGTATTGTGTGAACTCGTTCACACATACGCTAATAACATACACATTTAAACGGACCTATAAAATGGCCTTCTTTTTGCATGACCTTTAGGTTGACTAGCAGAAAATATTTTAAGCTTTAAGTCCACCCTTTGTATATTTCTTGTGCAATTAAGTTACAAATAAATAAATAAAACGGAATTTTTATGTGGATTCGCCGTAAATCGTATCCCCTTGTTGCGTAATCGTTTGCTAAATAAGACAACTCCTAACAAATCCGACTTTGCATGTGCTTCGACATTCCAGCTCATGTATTCTTACTCTTAAAGATAATAGTGACCATTAAAGATACCCATAACTTACCCACTGATGTGCCGGGCGGGCCCTGGCGATGCGCTGCGGCAGGAATTGTTCTGGGTGCGAATAATACGCCCTCGTGTGGGGCGGGGGCGGGCTCGGGGGCGGTTCGCCTAACGACACTTGGGCCTGGAGGCCGGCCAGCTGGAGAGCCACTTTCTCCGATACTGGGAACTCGTCCAGCTGAGAAACAAATGACATTTATAGTATACATGGATACCACATAACATTACCTAGAAGTAGCAATCCATTTGATATGTTTCGAGAGATTTTAATAATCTGACTTCCGTTTGTAGATGATTAGCTAGCTTCCAAATCAAAGTCAAGGGATCAGACTTTTAAATAATGAGGCTTGTCCATTACGAAGTTTCGACCTATGTAAGTCACAAACTGTAACTCCTGTTTTGCAAGGCACGCAACAGTAAACATGCAAGCCGATAATAAATAGATTCCGGAGTAAATCTACACCCGTAACTTGCAAAGCATTACTGTGGGTGTAGAGCCGTATTTATTTTGTTGTAGTATTAGGTACTTAACCGATTCGTGGCAAAAGGCACGCCTGTCGTGCCATCACTTTCTTTTGTGTGTGGCGTATGGTAGCTTGGTTTATCA
The DNA here is from genome assembly GCA_963921415.1 of Pyrausta despicata. Lineage (NCBI taxonomy): Eukaryota > Metazoa > Arthropoda > Insecta > Lepidoptera > Crambidae > Pyrausta > Pyrausta despicata. Next base: position 11,353,099 of record OY992860.1, on the reverse strand, counting down.
TCAGATTTATGAAAGTGCCAAAAAAAAGGGCCATACCTTGACAACACTATGCACAGCCTGTGCATATAACAGGGCGACTTCAACGGGGTCGTGAGGTAGTTCGCGGCCGCCGCGGAACAGGCGTCGCTTGAACACGAAACGGTTATCCGCCGACCCACCGCCGGGACCTTGTTGCCTGGATAAAACATATAAACACAATAATTACTAACACTAGGTTATCAGCATCTGCTTCTTAACACAGTATCCATAAGGCTTACATACAGGTACTGTGTGACTCTAACGTGTTCGTCCTTTCCCCCTCTCTTTCACACGGCTCCACACTAGACTGCGAGGAGAGTCCAAGTTTATGTCCAAGTTTAAGTCTTGCAGCAGCTGCAAACTATACTACTCAAATTTCCTGAGTAGCGATGACGTCGTACATATACTGCATGGCTGTTACATGTTCTTCTTTCTCAACTTTTGCTGGTACATGCCCAATGCCCATCCCGTCCGTGACTGTGGGGCGAGTCCTAGCTTACCAGCTTGCCGAAGCTGCGGTATCGCCACTGTGACTTACTCTAAAGCAGTATAGACTCACATTTCCCAAGCAGCGATGACATCATACAGGTACTGCGTGGCTCTAACGTGTTCTTCCTTCCCCCCTCTCTGTTGGTACACTGCCCATCCCGCCCTCGACTGCGGCGCCAGTCCGAGCTTATCAGCCAGTCTCGCGGCGGCCGCGGCTGCGGTATCGGCGGGGTGCACGTCTATGGCTTTGGTACGTCCGTCTAAGAAGAAGAAGCGGCAGACTATGGTACCGAGACGACGCATTGCCTGGTGAAGAAGATTTTGTTAAAAGTCGTGTATATGATTATTTATTTTATATATTAAGAAACCATACAGCGTTACAGATTTGTACATAATACTTAAAAAAATATAATTAGTATAGCCAATTATAATCATACTGTAAGTACTGTAAGTACTTTCTTCCTTAATTCCTTAATCATACTGTAAGTACTTAGAGCAAGTTAACAAAATCAAATCAGATAAGAACTGCTCCTCAAACTACATTAGCTGATAAAAAAAAGATAAAAAGTGGTCCTTTTTGCATAAATGGTGAAAGAAACTCAGCAGCATGCACGATGCTGCTGAGTCAAAACAAAACCATCACACTATCTTACCATTGAGTAAGACACGTGTACAGTAGATATATGTACCGTATAGGTAGGTATTGCTACCTATATCTACTGTACACGTGCGGACATGTATGTGTTAGAAAACAAGAGAAACTTTAGTAGTTAGGTGGTACAACTGACATAAACAAGATTACAGTTGTTATATACAGTTTTATGGCTAGTTCTCACAAAATGTTACTCACGGCAATCTCCACGGTGCTCGGAGGTAGTTGCCTCGGAGCCGCACCCCTGCAGTTATCAAGACACCACTGGGCACAGTGGGCCGCCCTAGCCGGATGTTGGGCGGGCGACTGTGGTGACGTAGGCGGCGGTATTCGAGTGTGGGTCCGAAGCCAGGCGGAATAGTAGCGCGCGAGCCCGCGGCTGGGCTGCCACGCTACAGCGCATAGGCAGAGTACCAGCCAGACTCGTTCCGCCCAGTCTTCTACTGGACATTCGCTGATCTGTTACATAAAATCAGTTTGAATTATTTGTATGTTATATTAGACGATCACTTTGGTGCGATGGTCAAGAAGTTGACTTTTAACCAAGAGTTTCGCGGGTTCGATCCCCTCACTGTACAAACATTTGTGTGCATGAACATGTCTGTTTGTATTGGTCTGGGTGTTATATGTGTTAATTTAAGTTTATTTGTAATACCACTGTTGATTCTGACATCTGTAACACAAGTGCTTTAGCTATTCTACTTACCACGGAGTGAGATCAATGTATGTGATGTTGTTGTACATTTATTTATTATTATATTTAAACGCCTCAACTACACTATACGGCGTAAACTCATGGAGTTTAAATCTAAAAATATGTTAAAATACATTGACCCAGGAAAAGAAAGAGCGTTCATAGTTTAAAACTTAGGCAGGTAGATGCTACTTTTTTACCTTCTTTTAAAAAATAAGTAGTTTGACTCACCTGTCTAACGCATTGTACTAATATCTCATCTCTCAACTCTTCGCGTTCCAGCCCTTTGGCGATGACCGACTGGATCACTTGCGTCTCCTTGTCTGCTGTCAGCTCGCCTCTCATGTACCGACATAAGTCCTGGAATTTCAAAACCTGATAACATTGTTTTGTGTAGTCAGACACGTTTATGACTAAGCGGTGTCGAAAACTACATACTTTACTACATAGCGTTTTTTTATTTTATTTATTATTATTATAAACTAGTGGACCCAGAAGACGCTGTCCTGCCCGCTGTAATTGCAATTTATCAATAGTTTCTCATCGTTTACATCTTGGAAGTCCAACAAATATTTTAAGGCAAAAATATTCCCGCGGTAAAAAATAGCCTATGTCCTTTCACGGGTATCATAATATCTTCATACCAAATTTCATGCATATTGGTTCAGTAGTTTAGGCGTGATTGAGTAACAGACAGACGGGCAGAGCTAATTTCGCATTTATAACATTAGTATGGATTAAAGGAACAATTCACTTTAGGAATTTATGAGCATTGGCCGTTTGTAACCAAATGATCAATGTTATCTCCCAGATTGAAAGTTAACACATAAAAAGTTAATTTACTCATAAAGTCTGTGCCAGGACTGTTATCATCTAAACCTTGAAGACGTTATTTCCTTTAAAGAAGACACCATACCCTAAATATGTTGACGGCGGCTGTGACGCTATCGGGGTCGTGCAGTTGTATATGGGAAGTGGGTATACTGTTGCCTTTGTAGTACGTGATCATTTCTTCCTTGGTGAGCACCTCCATAGACTTGCTCTTGCGAGTGAGCGTCGCCATTATTGTACCTGGGAATGTTATAAAATATTTAAATATATATATAATGAAAGCCAAAATGTAAATTGAGATTATCCGGTTACTTTAGACCTATTAAAGTGTACAAGTATGGTCGCTTTAGTTCAAAAGTGCACTTTATTCATCTTAGCACTTTGAACATATATTCACTTAATTACTTCAATTGTAAAAAATAATTGTTTAAATTAATTTATTCACATTTGCATACTAGGTCTATTTACATTATATATATGGTAGTTATAGTGCTTAAAAACGAACTTTTAACCTAGTTACCAAGAAGGTGTGGCAAGTTTGAGGGCAGGTTCAATAGAAAAATAAAAATAAAAAATGAGATCAAGTATTATTAAATACCTCTAAGTTTTTCATATGATGAGAGAGAGGCCTTACTTGTAGTTAATATTTAAGGAGGTATACATTTGTAAAGTAGATATCATATCACATAACATTATTTTTATTTTTAAATTATGTTGTTTAATTAGTATTACTTTAGAAAATCTTGCTTGTGCTAAAAAACAGGTTTACCCTAGATCAGACAGAGATAATTTTCTAGCCTAAGATTTATATTTTTCCCCTTTTTGTTTCTAATTAAATTTACTTTGTTTATGAATAAATGATAAATGTTGTTATGTTTTTAATATTATCGGATAGTCGGCAATAAGTAAGTGATGCACGCTTTCCGTAGGTTCAGGCATGGTGCTTTGTATAATTAGGACTTTCGTCTACCTCGCATGATGATAATTGTTGGTCGAGTATATGTTGGCGATCACGAAAACATTTTTTGAAACATCAGTGGCACGGTGTAAATGGCAGAACCGCGACAAAAGTTCTTTCCAAAGAAATTGCGTTTGTTACGTGATTTAATACAAGAGTTACTTTACCTTCTGGGGACCGGGGATGGTCATTGAAGTACAGCTTCGCGAACTCGGACAAATCGTTCGGAACGTCAGCCGATGGTGTGGCGGGCGGGACGGCACTGGCGGGCGGAGACGCGGCCGCTTCCATTTGGTTGAGTCGCCTCTCCACGCGTTCCTTGCGACGGGCGTGGCGCTCGGTGCTCTGTGGTAAAGATTTACTTTCAACACACTTGCTCATAAAGTGGTTGTAATTTCACTGCAATTAGACTAATAATGACACCTATAATCAAACTGTGAGTTATATAGATTTAAAAAAAGAAAACTTTAAAATCCCCATTTTGTACGTGGCAGAATAGGCGCAACCCCTATGGGAGGAAAATAAAGAATTAAACTTGATTCTAAGGCACTTCCTACTGACGAAAAACCAAGAACATCCAATGATTGGATTTCACCTACCTACACGAATAATAAGTCATCTCAAATTACAATAAAACATGAAAGTATTTTAATAAATATCTATCTGATGAGACCGCTATGCCATCATAAGCAGTTAATTATAATTTTACTAACTGCACATTTACTAATTGTTTCTCTAAATAAACTTTTTATCTACTAAATAAAATGTTGAGTTTGTTGAAAATGAGTTTTTATTGTTATTTTATTCACAAATGTGTTGAAAAACGTCGTATGATACACGTGTGTATTGATGATTACCGTCCTCGGCTCTCTTAAGACCCACGCCTACGGCTCGGGTCTCAATGGCGCCTCGGCGGTAAGCACCAATGTTACACACTACCATAATGTACTATTATTTAATCGCACAACAAAAGATCCAAGTAGGGTTAGTAAACAATACATCTTACACACTATGTTAGTACCTAATAACTAATTTGGTGCATGTATTTTGGCTTATGTGCCACATTAAGGGACAAATATGTAGTCACCCTGCAATGAATTTTTTTTATTTTTTACTTATATGAATTTTATTAGGAGACAAATAATACTCCATTTGAAACTATGTATGAAGTAAAAAGTATTTTTCGGTTTGTTATAATTAAATCTGACAAATATATACACACTGCTCATAAAATTTTGATAAAACCAATTAAAAACTCAAGTTTCAGATTGAGGGTAATAGTTCTATTGATCAAGCAAAGGATATTCTTAGTAAGTGTATGCAAAGGGAGAGTTCATGCTGGTCGTAAGAAATAAAATGTTGTTAGAAATAAATTGTATTGTGCACAACTTACAGTAGAATCCCCGTTGAGCGTTGGCGGCGGGCTCATACACGTGTCCATGGGTATCGGCGGTGGCGGTGTGGGAGCCTTCGCTTGTATCTGTATGGGCGGCGGGACAGCGGACGCGGGGCGGGACGCAGGACGCGACGCGGGACGGGATGCGGGACGGGACGGTGGGGGCGGGAGCGGCGCGTCCATCTCTGGCTCTGGCTCTCTGGTAGACAGCCTGGAAGAAAATGTTTGAAGGTTATGTATGTGACACTTTACTAGAAAATCACTAGAAAATCTACAATCCGTGGGGAAACCTCCCGCGGATCTATGGGCCGTTAGTCTTGTCGGCTCGTTTTATCAGTAGGAAAAGTATAGAAGACAAACATACATTGGCCTAGACAGGCATACATAGATTTCGTCTTAGTTGGTAATTGACAAAATGAGCGCTAACAATGCTTTTAAAGCAATGGGCGACATTTTGCGTCGAATGTGAGACGAATAAGCTCTTAAGCATTGGACCGGACTTTCAAAGGTCGGGGGTTCGAATCCACCCCGATGACCGGAGCCGAAAAGAATTTTTTAAGTGTTATGTCTTTTCGAAGCTCTAAGCAGCTCTTATGTTGTGAACACTGTTGCGATAGTGTGAATTTACCAAGGCAACAAATCAGTGATCATTCTCAATCAAGTTAGTCACACTCCTTGAATAATAATACTACAGGAAACAATATAACCTTTGTACGGGTTACCGCACAATAGGCATAAATCAGCATAAGTCAATGACTCCTTAATCTAGGTCAAACTGCCTCTACAATTAATAACATTATTATAAGTATTTTATTTATGCACACGAGCGAATTCCGTTCTTTTGCCAATGCATCATTTTGTAAAGTTAATAAGTTTGGTACGATGAGAATAAAGGTCAGTGTTAGAACGGCATACAACGGGTTTGTTTCTTACTACAACTTCCCTCTCAAGTCGTAAGCACTCAACATATCCCCTAGCTGTAGACATACCCTACAGTTTTTTTGGTCCTTCGTAAACACTACCGAAGTTCTGGACCACAACTTCCAACGACGTCCGGAAACATCGGAACTACAAACCATACCTGTGGACTTACGTCAACATTGAAGAATATCTACGGGTCGTGGACAGATAGCAGGTCAGTTTGTGTCCTTGTAAATTTGTGCGAATGCGAATCGGTTGCTGGCTTCCCGGAAGAGGGATTCCCCAGTTAATTGAGAAGGCGCAACAAAGTTCGTACTCATTTTGCAGGGCCATAGAGTGACTGAGACCACGACAACAAACATTCTTCGTTGCTATTATTTATCACGCACTACAAACAAGTATCAAGTAGTGAGCGTTACTCAAGTGGGTTCATTCTCAACTACATACAACAATGGAGAACCTACTTCAGCGTCAACACATCCCCTAGCTGTAGACATACCCTACAACCTTAGTACAGTGCGTATTGACAACCCCACTTTTTAATGACCGACTTTACAATAGTCGGACTGTTAGCTATGAATCGGCCGAATTTAAGATGACTTTAGTTTTGACATTCTATTAAGATAGTGATGGCTTTTCTTATCAGCCATCTTAGAATTATACTCGTATCTGACTGTTAGCACTTATTGACTATTGAAAATTCAGGGCTAAGTATATTAAAATATTCGGCTAAATTAGGCGGACGGTGTATGGTATTTCTATGTAAAACTTACCCATTATTCTCAGGCGGTGGTATAGGCGGTGGCGGCGGTGCTATCACAGTAGGCGGTTCTCTCGGCTGGTCCGGGCCACGCGGTATGACCGCCTCGTATATCGGCTCTTTGCCATTGATAACTGATAGTTTGCCGTTTGGTATCACGCCATTTGTAAGCTCTGGTGGGGTTGTATCTGCAAAGGGAAACAATTGAGAAAATAAAAATAAAACCAGGTAAATCTATTTTGACAAGAGTTTGGTGCAATGTCGGTTCACTTTAATATTATATTGTCAAAAAAGTTGGTCCATTTTTATTTTATTTATTGGTGTTGCCATTTCCAACCATAGCATTCACAGAAAACCAGCGCTATGGCTTGCCATGGCGATAATGATTGTGGAGTGGGGGCCAATTTGGTTTCACCTACACTATTCTTTCATTTTAGTTTTATAATATACTTTAGTCTTAGTCCTGAGTAAATTTTCAAGTGTAGATTATAAGCCAAATAAACATTTTTTCTTTCTTTCTTTTTGTACGAGCTACGTACATTATTATTTCATAAATCGCGGCGCATCAGCGCGCCGTCAGCATTTTTCAGGTCATTCATAAAATTTTCCATTCTTACTTAGTTTCAATATTTCACCAGTACTCGACACTACCAAACCATTCGCGCGTTCTCATTCATACCATTTACCACATTTACCATATTAGCGTAGTATTTACCAGAATAGAACAATTTATTATCTCGTACCAGTGACTTTCATTTAGCTACCCACCTTTCATTAAATGTATCCCGTACACTTTTCAATTTTGATATTATGTGCCATTTTATAACAAACAAGCAACAAGCTTATAGGTGCCTTAAGAGGATCTAGTTGTGACTATACAAAACAAAAGAACAAAACACCCTGAGTTCATTGGCCTTTAGGGGCGGGCGGCGCGCGGCGGGAACACGGACGACTCTTCCTCATCGCCGATAGACATTTGCGGCAGCGGTGGCGGCATGATTAGAGATGACGACTTAAGAATAATAGAAATAGTTATAATAATAGTCCTCCTGGCCGATTTCGACCACGGCGGCCAACCTCAACAGAGATCAGCCGACTACGAAGGAGATATTATAGTGCACAAGTGTGAGCGCAATACACAGGTGCACTCACTGTTCCATCACTCTCAAAGTTCGGTGATACGGCAAGCCGACATGACCGGTGAGAGATCAGGCGCAGGACCAACGGCTTAACGTGCTTTCCGAGGCACGGGGGTGTAACACCGCCAACTTTCCCGACTCCGAACTTTTTTCGAGAAATTCATGACAGAAAATCTCAGATACAAATTTTGGCTCGACCTAGGATTCAAACCCTAGACCTCTCGGATGTAAGGCAGAAACTTTGCCACAACACCAACGAGGCAGTCGAGTTTAAGAATAAAACACAGTTAGGGCATTCACCGTTAGCAGTGGGTGGCGGTGGTGGCGGGCCCGCGGGTTCGGGGAGCGTACATGCCGGTGGCGGCGGGAACACGGGCGATTCCTCTTCGTCCCCGTCAGACATCTGCGGCGGCGGCGGCGGCATGATAAGAGATGACGACTTAAGAATAAAACACAGTTAGGGCATTCACCGTTAGCAGTGGGTGGCGGTGGTGGCGGGCCCGCGGGTTCGGGGAGCGTACATGCCGGTGGCGGCGGGAACACGGGCGATTCCTCTTCGTCCCCGTCAGACATCTGCGGCGGCGGCGGCATGATAAGAGATGACGACTTAAGAATAAAACACAGTTAGGGCATTCACCGTTAGCAGCGGGTGGCGGCGGTGGCGGGCCCGCGGGTTCGGGGAGCGTACAAGCCGGTGGCGGCGGGAACACGGGCGATTCCTCCTCGTCCCCGTCAGACATCGGCGGCGGCGGCGGCGGCATGATCAGAGACGATGACATCGCGTCGCCGTTCGACATCGGCGACATACCGTTCAGCGATGACGTCATACCTGTCGATATGCGGCGAGCTTTTAAAGAAACTAACCGTGCGGTATAATCCGTATTGGGCTTGTAGCGCTGTGCAATAATTTGTATTATTTATTTTATAATGAGAATGCCGCCAATCAATGGAAATCAACATATCAATAGGGCCCTAGTGCTGTTAAGTAGTCTGTTGAAGATAAAATTATATGAAAATTTAGATTATATTCACGAGTTTATTCAAGCGAACAGGCATCAATCATGTTTTTTGTTGGGTATAAATATGTATTATTTATATCAATGACTTTAAAAAAAACATGTACCTATTTTTTAGGTCGCAGTAGGCCAACGACCCGATACCGAATTACAATTAAACTTAACCAGGTATTTGATAAAATAACCGAATTTAACTGTAGCCTTACCATTCGTAATTGACGTCGTCATCCCATTCATCGACGTGTTCATCCCGTTCACCGATGACGTCATGCCATTGACGGATGATGTCAGCGAAGGCGGCAGGGAGGGCGTGATGATGTTCTGCAGGGGGAGCGAGGAGGGGGGCGGCGGGGGGATCGCGTCGGAAGGGGCGCCGTCCGGCTTGCGCTGAGCCTCCGTGTGCGACTTGCTGAGCTCGTTCATCTCGGCTGCCAGGACGTGCTCCAACTATCAATAAATATATTATGCTGGGTCAATTACACACTTTAAACTTTAAAAAAGGTGCTTGTGGCGCAGTGGTTGCAGCGCTTTGGTAGTGATACCAAAAGTTACGCAACCTAAGGCGCGGTCATGTTTGGGATGGGTGACCATTCTGACCATTTAAAGTGACGTCTATTTACAAGCTTCTCCGTGCTTCGGAAGGCACACTAAGCGGTTGGTCCCGGTTAATATCGATAGATATTAGTCGTTAAGCCTAGTCAGAGGACCTCGGTTGGCTTAATAACATCTGACAGTAAGGTTGGTCACTTACCTTACACACACCCCTCCACCAATCCGCATTGAGCCCGCGTGGTGGAGTATGGCTCGGACCACCTCATAGTTGAGGTGAGGCCTGTGCCCAGCAGTGGGACTTATATAGGCTGGTGAGTGAGAAACTTAAAAGATAACTTTATACACTATAGTACAAAGACCGAAATATAAAATGCAATTAATGTTTTTTTGTGTAGGGGCCTAAAGTACCGCAAGGTTGAAAAACATGTGATCGGCAAGCAACGTACGGTGGCCAGCAAGCACGTCACTGTAAACACTGCGGAATCTTATACGCTTGTGATACGGGCGTTTTTGCAACAAAAATGGGAAGCCTGATAAGGCCAGCTCATGTACCTAGCGTATTACGCAGATATGACAGCGTCGCTGCACCATTCGTCCCGTCTCCCGCTAATCAAATCAAGTCAAATAACATCTATTGTATCAGTCATAGGCATTACCATCTATATCATCCTTATCCCCCGCAGGAAAGTCGAGAACGAACTTATCGAACGACTATAGACTAGCATCATAACTGCTGAAACAAATCTTACATCCTGATGCAAATCATCCGCCAAATTATCAATAGAGTCCCTAACCACCGCGATGCTCGGCTGGTGATGGTCCGGCTGCCCAACTGGTGCCCCTCTCTGTGCTGGTACATCGGCTAACAAGTCGAAGAGGTTGTCCAGGTTGACCCTTCTACCAACTGTGGGTGAGCGTGTGACTGACAAGTCGTAAGGTGCGAGCTTGTGTTTTCACAAATGGCATATTGTGTCTAAGCCTATTGACTAAGAAACTGCGAAAAACGCGCTGCCTTTCTCACTTATGTCATCTGCCCGCCGCTAAGATCGAGAATACCCCGTCATCATCTTAGTCTGTCGTGCCACAGGAAGGTAGGTATGAACCTTTGGAAGCTAAAACTTTTGGAATCTCACCTCCTGATGCAAATCATCCGCCAGCTTATCCATAGAGTCCCCAATCTCCGCGATGCTCGGCTGGTGATGGTCCGGCTGCCCATCGGGTGCGCCTCTCTGTGCTGGTACGTCGGCTAAGAAGTCGAAGAGGTTGTCCAAGTTGAGGGAATCCGCGCGCGGCCCAGCACCGACGGCGAGGCCGCGGAGCTGTTCCGCCATATTCTCTAGCTCGGCACGCTCGGCGCACACTTTTTCGGCTAGGCTGAAATAGAAAACAAATTGTTAGAAACCGAAAAAAGTGCAAAGAGAGGATGACGAGCGTTTTTTGGTTTCTGTCTTGCATTATAGCTATTAGACGAACCAATAGATCTATTATGAATCTAGTTTTAATCTATCTTATCAGTAATCTTAATCTCATTCTGAATAAGTAAAGCGCCATTCTGTATCTATCGCTAAAGTCAGTGACAGCAACAAACAAGTTCAATTCGTACCTAAGATATAAACTGTGCAAATAGGGAGAAAGAGCTTCCTTTTCATTTGGTCATACGTTGAAGTTCGAATCTTTACGTATACATACAGGTATGATGAATCAAACAGTTTCCTCTCCTCCCTCAGTTGATCTCTTGGTTGATCCTCTTTAGTTTCCTCAGTGCAACTTCCCGGCCGCGTAAATGCCTCTGTAGTGTCATGGCGGCTCTTCGCAGAGGCCCTAACAAGACCTTAAGGACTAGCAAGCGCGTTGCTTGCGTCTTTAACTTGTTAATTATCTTACCTGTTCCTCTCTTCCCTCAGCTTGATTTCCTGATTGACTCTCTTCATTTCCCTCAGAGCAGCAGCCACTTCTCTCGCGAAGGCGCCTCGTAAATGCCTTTGCAGTGTCATGGCGGCTCTACGCAGACGAAGGAAGGCAGCGCGTTCCTTCCATCCGCGCCACGCCGCTTGGAGAACGATAACTGCGCTACGCCATTGGACGTATTGGCGACGTTTGACGGAGCCTTTGTACCACTGGAGAACGATCGAGTTTATCAGTAATTAGTACGAAATGTACTTACATTAAACAAAAACAGTAACAGCTAGGAAGAAGAGTAAAAGAATCATAACACGTTTGACTGGTCATCTTGCTCTATTTGCATGAAAATATGACTAGGCTGGTAAGTGCTAAGCAGTATAGTCTACTCAGTAATAATATTGGCGACTCTGATGATGCTGACATTACCCTTCATCATTCCTTATTCATAAAATTTAATTTTATTTTAATAACGTGAGAAGAAAACTGTTAAGTAATAACTTCCCACCACCATATAAAAACCAGATCATAAAAGTCGATATTGTAGTAAAAATAAAAGATAAAACCTTCAACACACAGTTATGAGGGAAAAGGAATAGTAACCTTCTGTATGAGCAAAGCCGAAGATTGGAGCAGTCCAGTCCTCTTAGCCTCTAGGGGCGAATGCACGGAGCTCCGCATGAATATCTTCGTGTGGCCAATCTGCCAGTCGCCTTTGGGCGCGTTCACCACTGTCATGATAGCCCTAGACAGAAACGGATGGTTAATGATGGTGTGACCATTATACAGGGCGTCCCAGGAAAGCTGTACCAGCGAAGGTCTGGAGTTAGAGGACACTTATACCAAACGTTTGACCTTAATGTATGTTCCGCGATATTTAACAATTCTCAGGATATGATTATTTTGTCTATTTTAATTTCAGTGTTTTTTTAGTTTTTTTATTGAATATAATAGCTGGAGTTTGTGCTCACTTGTACGAATAACACCCAAACTCTATCTACTAGTAGTTATTTTAATTTTACTCTTGATTTCCAGTTAAGAAAATGGTGTATTACAGTCTTAGAACCCTAGACTTTCGGTGGTACAGGTTTCCTGGGACACATTGTATAAATGAAGCACTATACTATTAACTAATGGGGTTAGAACACGTAGACAACAGGAAATCGCCTTTTAAAAAAACGTGTTAAAAAAAACCCACAAAACTACACGACCCGCTTGAAATCTTGGATGTCTGGCCGCCAACGTCTGTTTACCTTGTTAACCGCAGGAAGGTCATCTCAGATCTTTTCGCAACACAGGTACTCACGCTACATCCGGGGTGAGGGGGCGCGGGTGCGGCAGCAGGCAGCGGTAGCGGGCGCGGAAGTGCGGCGCGGGCAGGTGCACCGGGTACCCGTCGCGCCGGATCCGCACGATCTCGTTCATGCCGAGGTACTGCAGCTGTTCCAGGACTAGTTGGTCGCTGTATTTGCCCGCCTCTTTGTTCTCGTTCGGCTTTATGCAGCGGACGTACCTAGTAAGAAATGATGTCGCATTTTATTTTTATAATCACATATATTGGCACTGTGTCCACAATTCATTAATCAAAGTGATTAAGCTACAGAAAATCATAATTTATTTCCAACAAATTTCCAAAAACCAACAAAATACCACGTAGGGATTAGTGCGTGATTAATAATCCGTCTAAAAGAGAAACTAAAATCGGCACTTAAAAATAATTACAAGTTAATACTTACCACACGTCTGTAGCTTGCAACATATCGACAAGCGATTGCAGTTGACATCGGAATGTGTCTACTACCGTAGGCCGACCTTTAGAGGTACCTCGCTGTGTGGTGCCCGTTGAATTAGGGCTTGACAGCGACATATCCTACAACCAAAAACGACATTACTAAAAATCCGGCTCGAAGGACCAATGTTAAATCTCAATCCGGCTCAAAGGACCATCACTATTTACTAGTAGAAAAACTTACATGGCCAGGTGGAGCGAGATCTTGTACGTAATCAGCCAGCTCCCTCACGAAGGGATTAGCGGATCTACTCAGATGATCTATAAACGCGTCCTGCTGAGTATCCCTGTTCTTATCCACGAATCCTTGCACGCTGTATGTGACGGTGCCGGCGTAGTGTTGCACGCCGAACTCTTCTTCCCATTTCCGACGGGAACCTTTTACAAAGCTTTGGTGTTCGCCGAACTCGCCTTGTATGTTTGTTAGGTATGCGCCATCTGAGCCCTAAATAAAGAGAACAGAAATCATTAGAAATAAAAGCTACATTATAGGCAATATTTCAAGAAAGATTCAATCGCTAGATCATTAGCCTACATACTTTTTTATTATATATATAAGTAACTAGACAGACATTTGGCAATCTCACCTTATGGTAAGTGACGATTTGGCCGAGAATGGATCATGTCTGTTATATTACATACAATTTATTTTTTCATAGATTTATTGTGACTGCAAAGATTTTGTGCTTAGCTTGATGTTCACGTCTACAGGAAACATGAGTTTGTTTTTCTGCAACCATTTGGTTGGTATGCGAAAAAGTAAAGATAGGAGGGTTCATTTGTTTTGATTTGAAATTAAGTATTTCAGATTAAAGACGGGTTGATCAAGCACTTTGTACAATTGTGTGCCTATACATATCATATACGAACTCTTATTTACCTTGGGCATATGGCATTGTTCGCTCAGCAGTTTGAGCAAACTCCTTGGTGGTTTTTCCAAAAGCTCGAGACAGGCTGCGTTATCCGTGAACTGTATTTGATTGTACACTATCCCTTCTTGTCGGTACTGAAACAAAAACATAAGTATGTAATCATTTGTTTATAAATTACACTTTATTTAAAACTATTTAGCCCCGGGACAAAGCCAGATACACTCTTATGACCCGTCAACCGAGGTTTCTTAAATACCTAAGCCGACAACAGTTTAAGTTACAAGTCTTTTACAACGATTGAATAGCTTTGGGATTATCGCGTAAGCCCATAACTTGGAACCGGATTAGAGGTGTGACAATTTAGAGTGTTCAGTGTATGTGTGTGTTTATTCGTCTATATAAAAGAAAGTGGTGTCAATTACACTGTTTATAAGTCAAGAACGGATATGGCTGAAATTTTGTGAAAAGGCTGCTTAGAACCAGGAGAAACCAGGAGATTATCCCGTTCGTCAGCGTTTCCGTTAAATCACTATAAAACGTGGCATAACAAAAGATAGAGACACCGTGAACATATCTTTCGAATAAAAAAGAACCGCTTTGTAATCGGTCCATCCGTTCTGGAGCTATCACACCACAGACACACACACACACACACATACACACATGAAAATAACATAGGAGTCACTAAAAAAACACTCCTCTTTTTCATCAGGGGTTAAAAAAAGGACACTTACGATCTCCTGCTCGAGCGCGAACACGTAGTTGTTGAAGAACATGTGCAGTTTCTCGTTCGCGTAGTTGATGCATAGCTGCTCGAGCGAGTTGGCGGCGAAGTTCTCGAAGCCGAATATGTCGAGCACGCCGAGCGAGCGCGCCGCCTCGCGACCGGGCGCCGAACAGCTGTTCACGTGGCGAACAAGCCACGCGAACGTTCGCGAATAGAGCGCGCGCGCCATCGCATGACGGTTCTCGCGGGCCTGGTAAGTAGAAAATATTATTTACCATACTAAGACCTGCTTTTGACACTTCTTGCAAAGGCTACATTTCATATTGAGGGGCATTGAAAAATAATTGCTGTAAGCTAGCATAGGCCTTGGTTGGATGCGGGACGCATGCAACCGTCGATTTATGAAAATAATTATAAGGAAGGTCCTTGCTAGTACTCTCTCTCAAAAGTTAGCTTTAATCATGAAAAACATTCCTAGTCTACAAAAACTTTTCTTTACTTTCTCCTTATTCAGTATGCTAGTAAAGTAAACACACCTCAGGCAATCGCAATGGGATGTCCGTGACATTTCCCCTTACGTTAATCTGCCTCTCGAGTAGCACTCGCTGCGCGGTCGGAGGTGCCAGCCCTAGCAGGTTGGCCACCGCGTCCACTGCTTCTGCGTCGTCGGGCGCTAGGGTTGAACGCTCGCCATCGACATCCTAAACGAAAAATAAATAATTTGCGTGTCAGGACTTCTTGTTAAGCTTACTTAGACGGCTAAATTCCCTCCAATATTAAGTAAAACGGAAAAGCTACATGATAGTTTTTCAAAAAAAGTTAAGTGTCGATACTTTATTTTTTATCAAAGCATTACATAAGTAAATGTTTAACCAGTCTTTTTGCTTGTATATAATTCCTTCACCTTTAATGTACAGACTAGCTTAAACCACACCCAGCAAAAAATATTGTGGCAAATAAATGAACATCTGTCTATCTGTATTATATCTAACCTTAGAATCCTACTACTATTATAAAGGCGAAAGTTTGTAAGTATGGATGTATGGATGTTTGTTACTCTTTCACGTAAAAACTACTGAATGGATTTGAATGAAACTTTACCACAATATAGCTTATACATCAGAATAACATATAGGCTACAATTCATAAAGAATTTTTAAGATAAAGGCTTTCCACGCGGACGAAGTCGCGGGCGGCCACTAGTATAGTTCTTTCAAATCACGAAGTCGAGCAGAATTTACTTGTGGTAAATATGTGTCCGTATATGTGTCGATGTGTGCGTGAAAACGAAAGCGGGTATGGTTAGCATAAAAATAATACCAATATTTTTGTATGTTCAATTGATAATAAAATAAAACAACAAAACTTTTAAACTAAAATGTTTATTATTTAAAATAAATAATAAATAAGGGAATGTATTAAAATAAAATTATGTTCTTCTACATTTGGGTTTAAGTTTTAATTTAAGCGAAACATAAGACTTAAATAAGGATATACAATTGAACTCAAGATATGGCAAAATTATGAAAATAAGGCTAGGCTGGAACTATTTAATAACAAATTTCTATCTATTTTTACGTATGTGAAAAATGTGTCGCCTTATTCTTCTTCGGAAAAACTGTTGCTTTCGTTAGTTTCAAAGTCAGTCGTGCTGCTATCACTTGATTCACCCACATTAATTACAAATTCAAAGTCATAATCAAAATATTTCATATACTCCTTTTCAATTTTTTCGACATGCTTGCATGTATTAAGCCAGATGTTGTTATCGATACTGTTTAAACCTTCAGCTATTAAATTTTGAACTTCTGTCATATTTTGACCAATATTTTTCGAGGCAATCTTATTTTTCAGAATACCCCAGATGTTTTCAATGGCATTTAATTCGGGGTGATATGGTGGCAGTCGTAGTATTTCGAAACCTTTGCTTTTTATTATCTCGTCAATTCTATATGAAATAAAACGCTGCTTATTTCTGATTATTAAATCATACAATTCTACATTGCGGGACAGTGCATTGAAAGGAATACCGTGTTCCGTCAGCCACTTTTGCATGTCGCTCTTGCGCGAATTTGACGTAGGTATACTACTACTTCGAGTATTATGGTAGGATGCGTTGTCCATCACTATAACAGATTTATCTGGTAAATTTGGCAGCAGCTTTTCATTCAGCCATTTGCTATAATTATTGAAATTCATATTTGAGTGATAGTCTCCCGTTGTGGATGATGCTTTGTATATTAACGAAGCATCTTTAATAAATCCACTACTGCTACCCGCATGCACTATAATAAAACGAGCACCGGTACTCAATTTTTTTAAAAATGACTTGTCTTTTGTCTTAGTATCTAGTTTTTTTAAATTCCACGTGTTTTGACGTACGTGCGAAGTTAGCACATATGTTTCGTCTGTATATATAATGGGACGGCCTTCTTCACGGTATTCATGAATTTTTTTCAAAAAATTAAATCTCCACAATTGTATTTCATGCCTTTCTTGTAAAGATTTACGATTGTTTTCAATTTTGTTCCATTCGTAGCCCATTTTTATAAGCAACGAACGTAATGTGCTCAAACATCCGTCAAAACCAATTTTTTCTCTTAATGCTGACTGAAGTTTTGCCAAAGTTGGAAGTTCATTGTGTTCTATATGAAAATTTTGAATTGTAGTTCGAATAATTTCTCGATTCATATTATCTAAATTAAATTTACCGTCTCTTTTTCGTCGCTTTTTCATGGGTGAAGTAAACTTGGTTGATGAAGATGGCAACTCTTTCTCTTCTTTTAAAATCCTACTTACTGTGCGTTCACTGACGCCTGTTGCTTGGGCAGTTCGTTCTAATATGTTTGCTAATGGACTTAGGTCACATCCATCAGTGTTATTTGCTTTCATAAAATTATATTCATCTTTTAGAAAGTGAAAGACTTTAGCAATGATTGCTCGACCCTAAAAACAATAAAATATACAATTGAATAAGTATCAAAAGTCAAAACTAAACTATTACTTAAATTAAAAAATAATCATTTTTATTTAATGTCAAAACTAGAAAAAAAATATTTACCTCGCTATGGATAACTTTGCGCTTTGACATGCTGACAGTACTTCACGGCAATTAGCGTCCGGAAACAATAAACACAACTAACCTGAGCGACAGCGCGCTCGCGACTGACCGCGTCGTCATACACGCACACTATTGCATTATGCATGTACACGTTTAAAAACAAATAAAGACTACTCGCCTTCGTGAAATGCAAGAACTGTAGTAAATATTACCTGAAACTGTACATTCCCGAGCCAAAGCACAGCGGCCAGCACTTTGAACAGACCCTCGCACATGTGCGGGGGTACTTGCAACACTGTCAAAGCCAACTGCAAGGCTTCCAGCTTGCCCTGCTCGCCAGCGCGGCCTTTACGGGCCTCTTCGTCCTCGGGCCGCAGATATTTAAACTGGACACCGTCGCGCAGTCGAAGGGTTGAGCGCAGTTCTGAGTTGTGCTGTGAACCGGATAACGATGACGAAGGTGATAGTAATAGTACTAAATATAGTAATAGTTAAACCGAGCTCTACAAAAAGTTTCCAAAGTATAAACCGCAACATAAAGGCACGCACAAGTAAAGGAGAAATCATTAATTAATAACAGGACACTTTAGGGCGTAATGAGAATGATGGGTGTCTTTTCGCTTACGAAATATGCCCAAGTATGCAACGATCCTGTAGCTGTACAGTATACAATTAGACATCATTGGGGAAATCATTTTCGTTGCAAATTAAATAAAATTTACTAAATTATATTTGACATTAAAAATTCAAATAACTACTGAATAAAGTTAGGTAATTCAAATGGAATTCGTTTTCCTGACGCGTCAGATTCTACCGGGTCTCATTTATTGGATGGTCTTAAGATATTTCCCTCCTCCAGCTGGCTGGTATCATAGTGGTAGAGGGTATCCCTGGGCGTAGGGCCGGTGATCCTGGCGCGCTCCGGCCGTAAGACACAGAGTACAAGCCGGTCTAAGCCCGCTACTCTTTATTCAAATTACTTTTCTTGCCTTGGCTCCTTCCACCAGCTGATTGAACACGTGGTAGTCGGTTTCCCTAGGCGAGAGGCCGGTCATCTTGGCGCGTTCCAGCAGGAAATCGCGTAGCACCGCGCCCTTGATCCCGCCGCGGTGGTCCAGCAGCACCTCGAAGAAACTACTGAAGAGTGACGAACTAACTATCTCTGTCTCACCTTATCTCCCTCCACCAGCTCATAGAACACGTGGTAGTTTGACTCCCTGGGCGAGGGGCCGGTGATCCTTGCGCGCTCCAGCAGGAAGTCGCGCAACACTGCGCCTTTTACACCGCACCTTGAAGAAACTATGTAGAGTGACGTGTTAATTATCTCTGCCTCACCTTAGCTCCCTCCACCAGCTGATAGAACACGTGGTAGTTGGTCTCCCTGGGCGAGGGGCCGGTGATCCTTGCACGCTCCAGCAGGAAGTCGCGCAACACTGCGCCTTTGATCCCGCCGCGGTGGTCCAGCCGTACCTCGACGAACTTGCCGAAGCGTGACGAATTGTCGTTGCGGACCGTTTTGGCGTTACCTGGAAACATTTAAATGTTGGGGTTTGTTCTTTTTTTAATTTTAGGAACTCGGAACTCCTACAGTCTACTGCAGTGTAAGATGGAGTAATCCTTCAAGGCCGTACTGTGTCATAAGCTCTTTCACAACCCTATAAAGTTGTGAGCCACATGTATTCTCTTGGCCAAGGAATGTTGTCCAGTGCATTTGAACATTTTAGTGACATGATAGGCATTTTCCACTGGCTTTTTTCAGAGTAACTTACCAAAAGCTTCGAGCACTGTGTTGGCTTCTAAGATCTGCTGTTCCGCCCAGGAGGCCTGACCTCCAGCCGCGCACAGGTATTGCAGTATGAGTTTCGTTGTTTCCGTTTTCCCAGCCCCGCTCTCGCCAGATATTACTACTGATTGATTTTTTTCACCATTCTGTCGAAAATAATAATAATTTACTACACCTATTCGGAAAAAATATGATCATAGAGAAACCATAGACATCAACCACTGTAGTTCTATTTCAAAACACTATCGTAGTTTCAATCCTATGGTTACGGTTACGATGCAGTACACAAAAAATTAAATAGCAACAAAAAAAGAAGCGAAAATAAACGATAGAATTTAACCGAATAAATTTAAGGATAGAATGATAGAAAAAACCTGTAAGGAACTGTACGCCGATTCCGCTAGAGCAAAAACGTGCGGTTCTAAGCTCCCAAAAGCTTTGCCTCGATAATTTTGCATGTGGTCCTGAAAACATAATGAATTGATGTAACAAAACAGTTGTGTCTTACGATATAAATAACTCAAGCTATAAACTTCCATTATATAACTTTCTTTCATAAAATTTTTAGCCTACAATAAAACGAAATGAATAGCTCGACTTTTGAATTTGCGCTATTTCGACTCGGTGTATTGTTGGAAAGTTTTAATACTGCATAGAAATTGGAATCGATTGTGAAACTGGTAATTACTGTCAGGTACACAACAATACTCGTAAGTAGATAAGTTTATTTTGCAGTATTAAACGTAGAAAGTTCTATAGAAATGCGACACTAATACTACTTATATTAAAGTGGTAAATGATTTCTGATGTTCTTACCGTTGTATAGCATCCTAGTTCCTTGTACGGATTCACTGCGACTAGAATTGATCCTGTGTATGTCTGTTGATTTGTGTGTTAAAGAAATTATGCTTCAATGTGTACATAAAGCCATAAAAGAAATATTAACTACCTGTTTTCTTAAGAAAAGGCTTTTCTGAAGAGCCTTATTACGGTTTCAATTATGTCGGCTGGTATTAACGTCTCTTCACAAGGTATGTACTAGGGTATAATTCTGTTATTACAGAAAGGGTATTGATTCGGGTATTAAAGCAACGAAAACATAATTTTCCGATCTCGTTGGGGTTCCTTACCTTCAAAAAAACTAAAATGTGACCTTCTTTCAAAATAACTTACGCCTTGTGAGCTTTTCCACAAAATATTATAAAAAAGTAAGTTTCATAAAAATTTATTAATTCAAGTGTGGAAAGGCTTTGCCTATAGGTATACCCCTGGACCTGCGCTGCGCTTTTGATCGATGGGTATCTATTTATTCTGTTCTACACATAAGTTACATATTTACAAAGGATACATATACAAGGTCATGTTTGTATCGTCTTTTAAGATTGTCATTGATCGCCTGCTCTGTGATCTGCGGCATCAACGTCATGTCGGGCACCCCCGGCCCGTCATCCGCGTCACGCTCCTCCATCTTGCCTGGAACAAGGAAAATAAAATATTTAATATTATCGACATATGAGTACAGATTAAGACCTTTGACAATGAAGTTAGCGAATAAATGAAGAACTGGAACATTTATCTAATGACGACCAAGGACCGCAATATGTGGAGAGAACTGGTTAGGAGAGCCGTCCCCATCGAAATGGTAATAAGGCCGAATGAAGAAGAAGACCGACATAAGAGTACAGGTCTAAATAACAATGTCGCTGAAGTCAAGGCTCCGGCCAGTACGTAACGCCCCTTAACGCCGTGGAGCTTTTGGTGGGTTTGGTCCTTTTTAAGGCGCCGGGAATACCACCCTATCCTGTCCCCCGGCAGTTTTACAGTGTCAACAAAAAGTTCAAAATGACAACTTTTTAATAAATAAATCTTTTACGGTTGCCGGAACTGGAGATTGGCCGCAATAAAAAATTTAAAGCAGTACGGATTAGGTAGTCCCAGGAGAGAGCTGTTTACGAAATGAATAAGAAAGTGGGTAGGTCGAGCTCGAAAATTTTGTATCGACTTCCTTTCAGGACAAACGTACATATTTTTTAAAAATCTTGTTAAAATACCGTTAATTAATTATATTAAAGGAGTCGGGGTCGGTAACGAACGGAGTAAAAAGCCGGAATACGCGAAAAAAATACTGATAGACTGCAGTGTTTTTTTCGCTTACAGTTGAAATCATGTTGTAAAGCTCAAGATGTCTGCCTGTCGTTTATTATTTCAGACGCAATTTTAAATTAATTTAAAAATGCGGACTTGTAAACGATTAATATCTGCAATACCATCGAATCCAAACCAACAACTTTTATAATTTGATCCTGGCATTAAAACCTCAGAATTCAACCCACTTGTTTTCTAACAGACTTATCTCATACAGGAAAACGGTTGACGATCCCTGTGCTCAAATAAACACCCTCTTTGCGACCATTGGAAAATATTTTTATAGCCATTACAGCCGTTTGATACCATTTGATCGTCAATGAAACTCAAGATCTTAGCCTCGTTAGGGACGACGGTGGTGAAAGAGGGGCGGCTTGTGATCGACAGAAGCTCATACACAGATAACGTCACCACTTATAATTAGTAAATGGAAAGAGATGGAGGAAATTGCACAGGTTTGATTGCTCTTATTACCAAGACCTATGGGATTACATAATATAAAAAGCTGAGTTCGGTACACATGCGTACTTAATGTGATGTACTATTGGAATATAAGGTAGAAGGTAAAAAATACAATACATAAATCAAGGGTTGTTTGTGACCGTGTGTAATAAACGTATCGTAGCATTACTAAAAATCGTACAGTAAGAAAGTACTTACACGAACTGAGACAGTTGAAACCCAAATTTTATAAGAAACTTACGATGAAATAAACTTCTTTTCTATATTCTGGCAGCATTCCAGCAAACATTAGTTTTTCCGATTGAATATGCAATGTAAAAGCAATAAACATTCTCAAATATCGTTATCGTTAGACATGATCGAATAACTGATAATCTAGAGCCGATTTCCATCGTTGTTGACTTTTGCCCTGGGCAAAGAGGGTTACGTCCCCTAATACGATTTTATCTTGTTCGTCGACTGCTAAACACTGTCATTATTAGTTTTGGTATGTGCTAATTGATTGTAGGCATGGTGGTAACATCATGAAGGATCTTTCTGTAAGCTTGGGTTACATCTTAGGGCGAACAAAGGTCAAAGGAGATTTGGATTTTGGAGCTGACAAGTGTACGGACGACAGCACACTGCGGCATCTTATACACTTGTAGTAAGGACTATTTTGCATCAAAAACAGGTAGCCTGATGTGTTGACCTCTGTACATATTCCTGCGGGAAAAATTATAAGAAACAGCGTTAAATTTAGTCATGCGCATTGCGTAAAATTTTGGCTTACACATTTTTCTATATCCAGTGGGTTCGTGAACGCATATTTTTGAACTAGTAGCAAAAATTCTAAGCCAAATGATAATTTAGTAAGACAAGCAGCATTTTTTCTCTTAAGTCGTAAAATTCAAATAAGATTGATCCATTGCGCCCTTGTGCAAAATAATAATCTATATCGAATGTGGGAGTCACTATCCTTATTTACACTTTCCTCATCCTCATTGATATTAAGTTATTTATAATGTAAAAACTCAAATTAATTACGTTAAATGAAACGTGAAACACAAGGTATTATAGGTAATAATCACTGATTACTATTTAACGTTGTATAAAATTAGTTTAAAAAGAATTAGTATTCTTGGTTAAATTTGTTTGTGTATTTATTATTAACAACCCAGGGAAATATTTTCTAATGAATAAGTAATCATAGCATGCATTAAACGTCATCTGTTCTGCCATTTTCATCTATTACTCTTTCTAAAAATTAAGTTTAGTTCCGTTCATTTGTAACTTCAGCATGCTATTGCTCGAAATGGCGTACGTACTCGGTGGTTTTTATTATACTCGTACTCGGCCGAATAACTCGGTTCAAGTGACAAGTACCTACTCAGTTAAGTAAATTATGAGTCAGTAAACTTATTAAATAGGTTTAAACAGTTTGCGACTGGTCAACTAGAGGAACTAAGGTACCTAAATGAGAAAAAACGAAAGTCAATGAGAGAACAAGCAGATAATCTGGCGCTGGTCGATTCTTATTGGTCAATTACAGGACAGCCAGGCCGCTGCAGGTGGCCAACCTATACTAGACAAACTGTATTAAGTTGAAGGGATATAGCATAAAACAAATTCATAGTATGTTTATTAGTACCTAAGGTAATGATTTATTAATCCAATATTACAGTAAGTACGTATTGAAAAATGAGTCAAACCGAGTTATTCGGCCGAGTACTCGGTATGGCAATCATCAAACCGAGTAATACTCTGTACTCGATTACTCGATGAAACCACTACCTACTCGGCCCATCTCTAGTCTTATTAATGTTTAATCCAATAGTATAAAGACAAAGCCGGAGCGACATTCGTAAAAAATAAAGGTTCCAATTATGGAAACATGATTCTTGTTTTCATTTTCTTCCAGGAAAATACGTATTCATTCCTCATTTCATTAAAGAGAACAGCGAAAACAAAGACGCCTACTCGCCGTTTATTATTATGAAGGCTCAATATAAAAGTTTAAAGATGGAATTGGATGAAAAATTTTCTCATGAACGTCTAAATATAAGCCCTGTAAAAAACCAAGTCTCGCATCTCAGTTTTTCTGCCGTAAAAATTTGTGAGATTTATGTAATACCAAGTCTGTTTATTTGTTCAGTCCCTTCTTAAGGGACTTTCTGCCTTAAGTTATTACGTACCTTGTGTGTGCATAAGTTTTGAGACGAAATAAAAGTTGCATAACTTTTTTTATTATCAACATATATTTCTAAAATTTTCAGTAAACAATTAGTAGATAATAATAAACAAAAAATAATTATTATTATTCAAAATAACCACCCTTGTTTTTAATACAGGCCCTTAGACGATTTGGCCAGTCATCAATGACGGCACGAATCTTTTCCAGCGGGATTCGCTTTGCTTCTCGGACAAGAGCTCGCTTCAGTGACTCCAAGTTTGGGTGGGACTTTCGGCAGGCCCTGAGCTCTAGCTCAGCCCATAAAGCATAATCCAGCGGGTTGAGGTCGGGGCTGGAAGAGGGCCATTCGTTCGCCGCGATGAAGGCCGGCACATTTTCCCTCAACCACGCATGGGTGGTTTTTTGCTTTATGGGATGGCGCTGAGTCCTGTTGGAAAACCCAATCCTTGTTGTGAAACAAAGTAAGGGACAGGGGTTTCACAACAGGCTCTAAGATGTCAGTTTGATAGTTGTTGGCTTTCACCTTGACGCCTTGTTGACAGAAATGGAGCGGAGTGACACCTTCATACGAAACTTCCCACCATACCACCACACTAGCCGGATGATGAGTACGCGTGACATTCCGTGCTGAAGCTGGGACGTCCTTGCTACTTTTTGCATACACTTTATTGTTTTGTCGTTTGAACTTTTCTTCGACAGTAAAGATGTTCTCATCGGTGAAGAGTATTTTCCTCGCATCGTGTCTCTTAAGCAGTATTGGACAACGTTCGCGTCGCAATTTACGAAGGCGATCGTTTAAAAAATGAACATTCCTACGGCTATACGCCTTCACCTTAAGATCATATTTCAGTATTCAGTTGACTGAAACGCGCGAAATATTAGTCTGCAGAGCTAGTTTTTTCTGAGTTCGACATGGATTTCGGCGAAGTCGCTCTCGGATGATTGGATGATTTTGATGTTCGCAGGCGTCCTTACAGAGCGCGGCCGACCACTCCTTTGGCGATCTTGCAAAGAACTTTCTCTTTGTATCGTTTAATAGTGTAATACACGAAGTTACGGCTCACACCAAAAGTTATCACCTCACGGAAAATCTCCATTGGTTTTTTTCCCGCCTTAAATAGCGAAATCACGGTCGCACGCAATTTTTTTGTTCTCTCCGTCACGAGAAAATTGAAAGAAATGAATTTGAAAATCAAAGGAATTAAAAGTTAACATTCGAAATTCAAAATTAGAAAAAGAAATAAATAGCATCCAGTAATTTTTTATTTCTTTTTTTAGCACAAAGTTTGTCTCAAAACTTATGAACACACGAGAGGTAAGTACGTTTTATAATATCCATATGAAAAATGTTTAAGGTTTTAAATACACACATCAAAGGTGTCTAGGGATCAACATATATTTTTGCAATAACTTTTCTCCTGATTGATATTAATTAAAATTTTGTTTAAGGATTCATCAAATAAAGTGTTTTCGTTTGTCTACAGTAACGATAAACCAAGTCACCTTTGCATTAATAAAGAAATTTGCCATTTTCCTAATAAAGGTATTTTTGAAATTTGAACCACTAACATTAAAGTTCAAAAAAAGACTGAAATAACAGTTTTCTTTAAAATTTTATTGGGTAACTTAAACAATTAATAATCCGTGTTTCTACCGCGAACACTAACAACACAAGAACATCGGTTTGGCATACTCAAAATGAGTTCATCCAAATCACGCTGTGGAATGGCCGCCCATGTTCGTTGCCACAACAAAAAAAAGGTCTTCTTGCGACTGGATACCCTCCATATTCGGCAGAGCTCTTCTCTGTAGTAGCGCCAGACGGACCAGTAGGACAGTATCGCTGCACCACACGGAGACAAGACCGATACATTCAAATCACAACTCTAAGAGCTCCAACAATAACCGCCATGATGTTAGCCGTGAGGCTTCATCACTTATCAGGGAACTTAATTAGCGACCAAACAGTCAGAAACCGCTTGCATGAAGTGAACCTTCATTCCCGAAGACCGCTAAGGGTACCACCTATAGCAATGCACAATCGTAGTATTCGATATCAATGGGCTCTTGAACACAGAAATTGGGCAGAAGAACAATGGCGTTTCGTGTGATTTTCTGATGAGTCTCGTTTTGGTATGAGACCGGATACAAGACGTATACGACACTGGAGAACCCCTGGACGCCAACAGCGATTAAAATCCTGCCAGGAAGTCCATCCTTATAGTGGTGGAACCATCATGGTATGGGCGGGTATTTGGATCGGCGGAAGAACTGAGTTGATTTGGATCAGAGGCAACCTCAACGCTCAAATTTATGCTGAGACGATTGTATCAGACGTCATTGTTCCTCTACAAGTGCAAATCGGTCCCTTATTTCAGTTAATGCATGATAATGCACGACCGCACACCGCAAGAGTTGTAAAACAGACTCTCGCCGCAGCTAACATCAATGTCATGCCCTGGCCTGCTCAGTCGCCAGACTTGAACCCGATTGAGCATGCATGAGATATGCTACAGAGAAGAGCTCTGCCGAATATGGAGGGTATCCAGTCGCAAGAAGACCTTTTTTTGTTGTTGCAACGAACATGGGCGGCCATTCCACAGCGTGATTTGGATGAACTCATTTTGAGTATGCCAAACCGATGTTCTTGTGTTGTTAGTGTTCGCGGTAGAAACACGGATTATTAATTGTTTAAGTTACCCAATAAAATTTTAAAGAAAACTGTTATTTCAGTCTTTTTTTCGAACTTTAATGTTAGTGGTTCAAATGTCAAAAATCCCTTTATTAGGAAAATGGCAAATTTCTTTATTAGTGCAAAGGTGACTTGGTTTATCGTTACTGTAGACAAACGAAAACACTTTATTTGATGAATCCTTAAAGAAATTTTTAATTAATATCAATCAGGAGAAAAGTTATTGCAAAAATATATGTTGATCCCTATATAGACACTTTTGATGTGTGTATATAGATCGACTTGGCCGTGTCGCATGAAAACACAATGTATCTTACAATTTATACATATTTGGATATTGTATAGTAATGTAAGCACATATTACTTTTCCACCAGTGACTTCATTTTATTTAATGTGCCCATTGTGTTAATTGTTATTATAATTCAAATTTTGTAATGTTATGTTAATATTTCCGAAGTTTTAAGTAAATAGGCAACGCTTGCCTTTCTAAGATTGCTGTGCCCTAGCCGGGCGTCACTGTACTTTGACATTATTTGTAACACCTTTTACTCATGTGACTTGCAATAAAGATTCTGATTCATAGTTTTATGGCCAAGTCGATCTATTTGTAATCCTCCTCTGTAATCCTAAACACACATTTGGGATAACAAAGTTATTCACGAAGTTAGTGTATCTAGAAAACGGGACAGAAATGATTAAACGCTTAGATTTTCCTCGATTTAGACACTAAACACTAATTATGTTCGAAATTTGAAGTTTTTATGTCTGCTAGAAGTGCACACCTTGTTTATACAATGCTTGCTTAGTAACTGAAAATTCAGGCTTGTTTTTTTATTGTTTTAGCCACAACTTAGATATATATAGGGTTAGAAAGGTCCTGAATTGCTTCCAGAAAAGCATGGTAAGGCCGTGCCGCTTTTTTGCTCGACTTGGTGGGGGCACTGTCCCCAAACAAGTTACCCAAATCTTTTTTAACCACTATAAAGGCTAATTTATTAAGATTAAGTAGAAAGCGTGTCACTTCATCCATCATAATAAGCGGCAAGGGACTGGCGACCGAGAAAAATAGTAGTAAAAAAAGTTAGGTCCCCGGGGTCACCGGAGTAAATCTTGAAGAGGGATGCGCGTTATCGGACGGAAATGTCACTTGACACAGCTCCATTCGCGGATGGGTAGGTACGTCACAGTTACAGTCATGCGACCTAACACTTGCCGTTTATCAGTACTAGGGCTATTGGCGAGCTTTGATGTCTAGCGTGATCATGATACATATCTTAAATATTTTCAAAACCATGGCGTTTAAAAAACATAGCCCCCATGAAGTTCATACAACCAATATATTTCCAAAATGCTGTAGAATCCAATTTTTAAATAAACAAAACTCAATAAGTATTCGGTCAATTGACTCCGATTTCTGATACATGATCGTGACGTCACGTTCATGTATTCCCATACAAAATCTATGGAGGCAGACCGTTTTGACAGATAACAAAAATTATGTCAACGATTGGTGGTGTCATCTAGCCTATTGGCTCTCGCAGTTATAATAGTTTCTCAGGATTTGACCTCCAACCGAAACGCAGCTTTTCCGATTTCGATTAGGAACAGACTGACGACTGTCTCTTTTCGAGTAAAGAGAAAAAGAAAGTACCCACTGATCTTCTCTTTATAGTTTCATGTTTTTTATACAAACATAATGCTCTATTGTTCTAAACCACTTAAAAATACATTTGGGATTGTTGACTTTCTTAAAACAGAACAAAACTCCTAGACAGTTAAATAAAAATTAGTTTCAAAGCTTTGGGGAAAATTCACATATTTTTTTTTGTAGTGGGTCGATTGTTGTATTTTGGAAATCGTCTACCGTTTTCTCGAAAGTGAATGAATACGGTAGCAGGTGTTTACACAGTGACACGACTTTCATTCATCCAAGTCGAGTACAATGAATCATTCAGCAGTAAAAAGCAGATACTCAGGTGTGAAATAATGTGAATGTAAACACTGAGATGGGAAATGGCATGTTTTATGGAAGATATCTTCCTACATCCGCATCGGAGGCAAGAAATATTTTATGCAAAATACTCTTGGTTCATTACATTTATTGTTTTTAGAGGACGTTACACAATATAAGGAACATAATAAAAGGCTACCTAAGACTTAATATGAAACCAGTATACAATTTTTATTATTATTGTTATTAATATGATAAAATTTGTAAGTAGGCCTGTTGCTATGAAACCAGTATACAATTTTTATTATTATTGTTATTAATATGATAAAATTTGTAAGTAGGCCTGTTAAATTAAACGCTTTAAATTTAAAGCATTTGTCGGATGCTGAGCACAAGATTATTGCCTTTGTTAAAGCGAATTGCGACGTTCACCTTGGTACAGACTTACATGACCATTGATGTAGAAAAAACATCGTGCTTGTCACCTTAACGAAGCCGTCTGTAGTTTATGAGGTAAACCAGAAAAGGGTGTTCTACCATATTTGTACCCAAGAGGTTATTACTTAACATACAGACTTATTGTTCCGACAGACAAAGACCTACTGAGTGTACAGAACACATTGAGCTTTAACTGGTAACGAACACAGTTGAAAATTGTTTTAAGCACAAATTGTATACAATAATTCAATTAAGCCCGGTGGCGGTACGATTGGACCGATCGTTCCAGGCGCCAACTCTATCGATTATAGTAAACAAACATCGATTAGAAGCTTTGAACTCGATTTGGGCAACGCACTCGGCTATCGAAACGCGTAGTTTAAATTGAATGAACGTGTAAGTATCGAGTTGGGGTGCGCGGGAGATTAGGGAATGCTTCCCCTTCTAACGAATCAATAACAATGACAAATTTTATCGTTATTTGGGTATTGGATTTCCAAATTTACTACGAGGCATAATAATACAATATTTTTCCCATATCCAATAGATTTAACGAGGCGGACTTGAACAAAAGCTTCTCAAATCCTTCTATACGATCATGGGCTGGGAACTATCTAGTTATAACAAAAACCCTCTCAGCTTTAAGTTATAATTATTGATTACATTGTAGGCTTGCAAGATTGTGATTATCGAATGCCGCAAGTTTTTGCTGAAGGTACGTGAGACATTCGTCGTTTTTGTCGTCCGGTGCGTATGCAGTCGTTTAAATCGCTAGACGGTGCGTGTCAACGTCAAGACATTCAAAAGCGTCGAAGCGATCCTAGTGGATTTAAGTGGTCTAGTGCAAAAGTTGATAAGCCATGCGATTTAGTTGGTGGAAGTAATCATTGCTTATTGTTGAGGCGACCCAGGCAATGGGACTTATTAAGGCTAATGAGATGGTTGACGAAAAATGCTTCTTGAAGAATTGCATTTCTGAAGGAATATAACAATTAGTAGGTGGTGGTTTGAAAATGAAATGTAAATAAATTGCGAAATAATCCGTAAAAAGTGTCTTATTTTAATGCCTACTGTTCGCGTAAACCGAAGAAACAAATAGGTTTGAAACTAAATTACTCGTAAATATAGGAAAGTAAAATTTTACACAGACTATTTGTTTTGCTATGAAAAAGAAATGTAGTTAGTTACATTACAATTATATTTCTTCGCTTCATTCTTCAGATATAACATAACCAGGTAGTCCTTCTAACCTACAAGGTAGATATCGCACACATTTAGAGTCCAAATCGATATTCGATTTGTCATATTAAAATCGATTTCCCAACCTGGTAACCCCACTACTTATCTTGAGTCGCCATTCTTTTTTCGTGCGAGGTAGGAGACACACGTACCCAAATTATTAATACCTAAGTTTAGTAATTCTTTAAAGTAGTCACTATGCCGAAACGAAACGACGAGGAGCTCATAAAACGATATAGAAAGAAAATCAAGAAACTTGAAAGTAAAAAACACGAAGAACAACGTCGGCGTGTAATTATTTACACCGACTCGGACACAAACGAAGGTAAGCGGAATCTTTACTCCAATATGTTGTTGGTTAAGATTGTATTACGTTCGCGTAAAAAAAATGCCTAGCGGTTAACCGTGAGTTCACACGAAGGCAATATCTGTAAAACATATGTTTTTCACTAAGCAAGTCTACCATTAACAATCACATTACTTGCATGTTAAAATACCTGGCGGTTGACCGAGCGTCTTCACGAAGGTTATGCCCATACCTACATTTTTAAACAAAAATTATGTTTCGTTTTTATTGAACGATTTTACCATTTGAACGTATGTAATATCAGACGTATATTTACCCGGCGGTTAACCGAGAGTTAACACAAAGGTCAAATTATAAGACATCGTCTTGTGCATTCCAGACGATGCGTCGCCAACGGAGCCAATCCATACGGAGATACAACCTTCAACGGATGCCGGCCAAATACTCGGCGAGGCGGTCGACTCAAATATACCTGCGTCTGCGTCTAGTGAGGTGGCCGTTGAACCACCTGTAGAGGCTTCAACCTCCCTTTCACCCGTACCTGAGCTGGATCCCGAGCTTTTATTAGCACTTGGAGACGAAACGAGAAATACGCCTAGTTTTGGAGAAAAAATTCACCACAGCCTGGCTCAGCGCTGGGTC
Source organism: Pyrausta despicata (assembly GCA_963921415.1). Taxonomy (NCBI): domain Eukaryota; kingdom Metazoa; phylum Arthropoda; class Insecta; order Lepidoptera; family Crambidae; genus Pyrausta; species Pyrausta despicata. The sequence continues at coordinate 11,321,492 of OY992860.1, read as the reverse complement.
CCTATTTTGAAGAAGGGACTGACTAAGGAAACAAAGGACAAGCTACTTAAAGACTATTTAGTGCCTGAAAATTGTACCCTTTTACAAGCACCTAAGCTTAACAATGAAGTGGCGGCTGCCATTTCTGAAGCAGCGCGGCATCGCGACAAAAGGAAGGAGACCGAGCAGCAACAGCTGGGTATGGGCACGTCAGCCATCAACAAAGCATTGACCCTCATGCTTACTAGCGATGACAAGATTGAGGCCATTAGGATTTTGAGTGATGGATGCCGTATACTTACGGACCTCCATTATCAGCAGACGCAAGCGCGTATCAGCGTTATAAATTACTTACTAGCCAAGCCTTTCTTGAATGTGGTCCAGGACAGCGAAAGAGATGATACTTTATATGGAAATAAACTAGCTGAAAAAATAAAAGCATCCAAGGCCATAGAAAAACAAGGCCTTTCCATAAAGAAGTTTACGAGACCTTCAAGAAACTCTTCAACTCCGGAGCCATCAACTTCAAATGCGCGTGTACAATACACACATAATCAGCCCGCGCCGTTTCCGGGAAACTGGTCGGGGCCTCCACGCTTCCAACAAAACAGGGGGGGGGGGGGCGCAGGGGGTCCAGGAGGATGAATCCCCCTCTGAACCGACGGCTTCCACCTCCGGCTTCCAGCAGCGTAGGCCTGAACAAGCCTCGAACATCTGCGACGCGTCAGTAGATGAGGTAAATCACGCTGGCAGAATATCATATTTTTACGACTGTTGGCTTAAAATCACGTCAAACCCTGTTATTTTAGAGTGGATACTTTTAGGCTTCCCCATACCGTTTGAATCAGTTGTTTATCAAACGAATGTACCAAACTGTGCTATGTCACCATCCGAAAAAGTTGACATGGCATATGCCATTCAAAAGCTATTAAGTTTAGGTGCCATTAGACCTTGTACACCATCAGATGATCAATTCATTTCTAAGACTTTTTTAGGCTTGAAACCAAATGGGGAAAAACGCTTTATATTCAATTTAAAAAATCTTAATAAGTTTATTCCTAAATTACATTTTAAAATGGAGGACCACCGAACTGCAGCTAGACTAATACCGGCCAATGGTTTTAAGGCAACCATTGATTTGAAGGAGGCGTATTTTCTTATACCTGTTCGTAAATCCGACCGAAAATATCTAAGATTTCAATTCCAACACCCAAATCAGGATAATATTATCACCTATGAATTTAATGCTATACCCTATGGCCTGTCAGTAGCTCCAAGAGCATTTACAAAGATTATGAAAGAGGTGATTACCCACCTACGCTATCAAGGTTTTAAAAATGTATGCTACTTAGACGATATCCTCTGTATTGAAGACAGTTACTCTGCATGCCTTCAAAACGTTAAGGCTACATTACAATTATTAGAATGCCTTGGTTTTATTGTGAATTACGACAAAAGTTCCCTGGTACCAAAACAAGTCTGTAAATTTCTCGGCTTCATGTTTGATTCTGTAAATCAAACCATGTCATTACCCTCAGATAAATGTGATAAAATTGTAGACCTCGTTAATAAATTTTCGGACTTGCAGAGGTGTACTATTAGAGAATTTGCGAAACTTATTGGAGTTTTGGTGGCAGCATGCCCTGCAGTTAAATATGGTTGGCTGTACACAAAAATTCTTGAACGCCAAAAATTTTTGGCCTTACAAAAATGCCCAAACTTTCGATGCACAGTTTAGACCCCCTTTGATTATTTTAGACGACTTAAACTGGTGGAAAGTCAACTTATCAAAAAGTAATAACTCTATTAAAACACCTAATTACGACCACGTAATTTATACTGACGCTTCGAGAACCGGCTGGAGAGCAGTATGTAACAAGGAAAGAGCTCATGGTGCTTGGAAAAGCCACGAACTCAAAAATCACATAAATTTCCTGGAACTATTAGCAGTTTTCTTAGCCTTAAAATATTTTGCAAATAATTTATCTAACTGTTCTATTCTACTTCGAATTGATAATACAACGGCCATCAGTTATGTGAACCGCATGGGGGGTATTCAATATCCACATCTAAATGATCTGTCTAGACAAATATGGCAATGGTCTGAAAAACGAAATATTTGGCTATTCGCTAGTTATATAAACTCGAAAGAAAATTACGAGGCTGACGAAGAATCCCGAAGACTTAACCCAGATACCGAATGTGAACTTAGCGATTCAGCATTCAAACGGATAGCAAAAGCTTTGGGAGACCCCGAAATTGATCTCTTTGCTTCTAGGGCTAATGCCAAGTGCCAAAATTACATCTCTTGGAAAAGAGATCCTGATGCTCTTGCCGTTGATGCTTTTACTGTTAAGTGGGATGGAAAGTTATTTTATGCCTTTCCACCTTTTCCACTCATTCTTAAATGTCTACAGAAAATGATCAACGATAACGCCACGGGCATCTTAGTATTCCCTTTCTGGCCATCACAGCCTTGGTACCCGCAATTATTAAAAATGGTAGTTTCTGACATAATTTGGCTGTATCCTAATGAACATTGCGTTCAATCTTGTTACAGGAACCCTCTTACCCTGGGTGCCGCAGTACTCTCAGGCAAGCCTTCTTGTCCCGCGGTGTTCCTGAATCAGCCCTAGACCTGATGCTGGCCTCTCTATCCAGGAATACGATGCAACAATATAATGTCTCGTACAAGTTGTGGTGGGATTTTTGTCACAGTCATGGGTATATAATCTCTTTGATAGCTCTATCCCAACGGTTATGGACTTTTTGACTCAACAATACAACAGAGGCGCTGCATACGGATCTGTCAATAGTCACAGGTCCGCCTTATCTTTACTGCTAGGTAGCAATATTGGCTCAAATGATTGTGTTAAACGACTATTGCGTGGAGTTTTTAAATTAAAACCCAGCTTCTCCAAGTATAGTCACACTTGGGATCCACAAATTGCCCTGAATTATATATCAGGATGGTACCCTAATAGAGAGCTCGATAGGGACAAAATTACAAAAAAGTTAGTAATTTTACTAGCTTTATGTACCGCCCAACGGGTCCAAACCCTTTCCCTGATAAAATTGGAAAATATTTCAATAAACCCAGGCGGAGTGAATATAGCAATCAAAGATATTATAAAGACTTCGGCGATAGGTCGAGAACAACCATACCTGTTTCTGCCTTATTTTCGTGAAAATGAGCGTATATGCCCTGCGAAGACATTAGAGGATTATCTTCACGTTACTAGTGAAGACCGGCCTGCAAACTTATCCAACCTCTTAATAACTGTGAAGCGCCCCTATAGGAGCGCGACAGCACAGACTATAAGCAGGTGGATTAAGCAGACGTTGTCTGCGAGCGGGGTAGACGTGGCGACGTTCGGCGAGCACAGCACGCGCCACGCCGCCACGTCCGCCGCTGCCGCTGCAGGGGTATCTATAGACACGATAAGAAAGGCAGCAGGATGGACTAGTTCCTCCCAAGTATTCGCCAAGTTCTACCAACGTCATATTAGTGAGAACAATAATTTCGCTCAATCAGTGGTGCATATTAATAATGACACCCAATAAAATGCCACCAATTAATGTAAAGATACTTTGTTTAAATTGAATAAGATAAGTTATTTTTCGTTTGTTTAATGGTTTAAAATAAACACTGTTTTGTTATACGATTTCTTAAGAAATAAAATGTTATAAATATTTTCTAATTTTGTTTTAAACTAGCAAAACTTTGCTCTAAACATCTACCTGGTTATGTTATATCTGAAGAATGAAGCGAAGAAATATAATATATGATCAAACGAACTTCACAAGTGAAGTTCGATCAATATTATATGAGTCGCTTCATTCGAAGATATAACTACCCTCCCAACCCTTTCCCTGTAAGAAAGTTTTGCCTATTAATCTCTTAAAGAATGGCGACTCAAGATAAGTAGTGGGGTTACCAGGTTGGGAAATCGATTTTAATATGACAAATCGAATATCGATTTGGACTCTAAATGTGTGCGATATCTACCTTGTAGGTTAGAAGGACTACCTGGTTATGTTATATCTTCGAATGAAGCGACTCATATAATATTGATCGAACTTCACTTGTGAAGTTCGTTTGATCATATATTAATCAGTAAAAGCAACTAACAAAACTGTTAAAACTTGAATCGGCTCCAAGTCATGACTGCATACCTACCAAAGATCATATCACAACTGCAATAATGCTATCGAGTCATTGCACCGTATCATTCACACCACTAACTTCACACACGAACCATATTATTCAACGGCCCACCTATTCTAAAGTTTAGACCACCTCGTAACTCCGAAGGAGGCGCCAGCGCGCCCACTGCCATTCTTACGGCCGTTGTTTGTTAGTAAACTGTCTCTTTGAGACCGGCCCTACACAACAGAACTTTGGTATAAATGAAATGAATGTAGTGGGTTCAATATGCATTCATGGCCAGCCTCACACAGCAAAATCAGATCCTCAATAACTGTATAGGACACAGCAAACGCTATTCGTTCATTTTTGATCAAAAATTATGGCTTGCGATATGCAAGTTCAAAATATACATTTAAGGACTTAAATGTGGATAACTACCAGTCTTCAAGTTAGTTACAATGCGAACGAGTTGATATAAGAAACACTTTCTTTTAATGTAAGCGCTCGTGCAGAGGATGCCGCCACCACACCGGCCGCCGCGCCGCCACCGCGCTGTCCTAGCGTAATTTTACCGTTCAACGATACTGTGGCGAACGATACTGTGGTGTAACGAACATTACTGGTTAGTTTCGTGCTTAGAATTAATGCGATCTCCGTCATCAGCATTGTATAGGCAACAGTAAAATACGCTAAGCGCGGCGGCGGCGCCTTGGCGGGAGCTGTGAGACTAGTGTGAGCAGTGTAGAGCGGTGCGGCGGCGGAGCGGTAGCGGCATCGTGTGCACGAACACTAAGAAAAACAAAGTTCCAGAAGATAGTGTAATGAATTGTATTGAGGATGAAACTTTGTGTGTGAGCCCCAAATGTTGGCGGACTGAGTCGCGGGCGACCACTAGTGTTCAATATATTGGGAAATCGACTAATCGCTGTCAAAGTCAGATCAATGTTATGGTAACCCTTTTCACATGAGCCTTCTATCTGTACCGCACTATGGAGATTTTAATGTCCCTAGCCCAGTGCGGTGACCCGAGAAATTATCTTAGTGTTTACTCACCTGAGGCGAAGGGACTTCTTCTTTGTGAAAGTTTTTGGGTAGCCGCGAATGCAGGCAAATCTTTTGTGATATACCTGTCTAGGGGAAGATTTGTATTTAAATATGGAATTCGAAAATGTTGACGCTGGTCAGATGAAGCATAAAGTTTGGGATTTAAGGAACAGTTAATGTGAGGAATCCGTTCATAACATAATCCTCAAAAAATGAAAATCATAACAACAGCAAGATGAACTAGATTATTAATTTCAAAGAATTTATGAAAGAAAAAATAAACCGGTAGCAAAGGTAAACACTTCAAATAGAAAGACAAATTTGATTTATCAACTAAGTGTGATTGCTTTCTTCACCCATTCGGATCGCGTAGGCTTTGTACTTGACCGTCGGTTAGGTCAGGTCAGGACGATTTGTAAAGAAGGTCAGAAAAATACTCCGCAAAGTTTTAGTAGGCTCAGCAGTAGATACATTTTATTTATTTATTTGAATTTGAAACATGAATGTGCATATTTTGAAGCCGACAAAAAAGGAAAAAAAAACCCTTGATACGGTATCACATCCTTCTCTAGTAACCAAATATGTATGTAAATCGTACAAGTAAAAGTGACAATCGAGAATAGAAGATTTCTTAATAGAGTTGGAACCCGAGATTGCTGAATTACGTGGCAATTGTGACATCTGGGTCACATTTAGAAGAGAGTACCTACCTGTCTGCACAAATGTTAGGTGAAAAGGACGCAGACAGTTTAGCGGCACAATTTGTAAAACAAATTTAACTTTACCAAATCCCAGGAGGCAGCTTTGCTTGATTAATGCCTTTCTCGAACATTCAGATTAAGGGCTTAATGTGTTTTTTTTTTCTCATTTACACGCATCTTAGAAACTTAACAGACGACAGCAGACCTGCATTATGAACATTTTAGAGTGTTTACCATGATGTGCCGACCTGACTCAGCTTGCTGTTGTGTAAACATGACAGGAATCAAAATGAAATAGCTATCAATTTATTATGTTACTTTATTTTTTAGCATGAACAATGCAAATTTTTTCACAAGTAGAAATCAAAACACACTTAAAGGAAAATGGACTGTTACAGGCCGGACTGCATGCCGGACTGGATCCCGCACCTCTTGAAAACCGGGAGATTGCTCTCCCAATTGAGCTACCGTACCGACAAATCAATCAATTTGTAATTAGCCCTTCAAATCCGAATATCGCCGACACAATCAATGTTCTATGACGCGAGACATATTCGGCCAATCAATATGTAGTTAATACAAAAAGAGCAGACTTTCCCCGAAAAATAAAACTAGCTATTAAAGGCTTCACAAATAAGCTTGCTAGTAACTCCTGCCCTCGGTAAACAAGAACTTCACTTCTTAAGTCGAGATAGGACACCAGACTATTAACTTGGTATCGGGGCTTAAACTATCCCTGTGTAGCCCGGGTATTATAGTGTTCACTAGAAAATTGTGTTGAGCGGCGAACCACGTTCTAGGTAAAACGAAATAAAAGGAACATAAAATATATGGAGCCGGTCGCGCTGCGTGGGTGTCACATCACATCCGATGAAATAAAATGCTGTAGAAACGAACGGTTTCGACTAAACCTGTCTGTTTTGTTTTGTTTTTGCGAAATGAGGTTTCGTTTTAAAATCAAATAGCAAGATAAATGGAAATGGGCACAGCCGAACACACATCGGGTTATTTTTTCACATCATAATTCAGTCATCATCATAAAAGATAGGTGTTCTTATGCGGATAAAATTGAGGGGAAAAGTCCAGGTAATAGATGGCAGTACCTTCTACTGAAAGACGTATTTACATTAACTTTATTACGGACGAACTAATATTATTTAATGTTTTTGATTTTTATTAGTTTTAGGTATTGTTATGCGGATATAATTGAGGGGAAAAGTCCAGGTAATAGAAAGCAGTACCTACTACTAAAAGACGTATTTACATAAACTTTATTACGGACGAACTAATGTAATTTAATGGCTAAAATAACAAGCTTTTTTAGAAGAAACTTTCACTCACTTCACACATTAACGACTCCACAATGTAAACGTGGTGTGAAATAACTTAAATCAGGCCCACAATGGGATCATTGTATTAAAATGTAACAGCTTACCTTTTTGTAGTTGTTTACCGAAACAAGCTATAAAATATGTGGCCGTAAAACACCGTGAAGCCGATAAAGCTACGTTATTATAATGCGTAACGACGCCAGACAAATATATTATGTGTAACTTACACACTAGTCGCTTTGTAAACATAGTACAATCGTAAGCAACAAGAATAATGAAATGCACAAATAATCATTCATATTTTCACTTCTCGAAGCCACCTTAATTGTATTTTATATCACCAAATTTAGTAATGTATACTTAATACTTCGTCTGTATTTTTGACGACCACTTTGGTGTAATGGTCAAGAAGTTCGATCCCCGAAATGTACAAACATTTGTGAGCATGGACATGTCTGTTTGTACTGGTCTGGGTGTTATATGTATTTAATTAAGTTTATTTGTAATACCATTGTTGATTCTGATATTTGTAACACAAGTGCTTTAACTACTTACCACGGAGTCAGATACTCTCAGTACTCTCTAGTCAGTACTCTCTTACTTCTCGTCGTAAATCTTATGAACAGTTTCCAATATATCTACTGTACATTTGCGGATGATAAATCGCCTGAATCACAAAAGCATGCGATGCCGGAGCGATTGCTGCTTTGCCGCCATCCGAATATTTAGTTATCACAGCTGTTATCAACTCTCCCATGATTGTGGTATTATGTTGCAGATTTATGTCGGTATTGCCACTAATAAAACAATCGTCCAGTGTGTAAACACACCGAGAGCACAAAGCAAGGCGCGGTTCACACGGTGCGCTTACGCACTGTTGCTCGTCTCGGTCCCATAGTCCCTTGAGAACGTTGCTACCGCATCGCTTTCGATCGCTATTAGGGGTTATCAGGAGGGAAAACGCAATTACGAGTATGTACGAGAATGAAAACGATATCTTTATTGCCTAGTTGCATATCTGCGTCTTTCACATGTGTATTCAGTGGGTTAAATATGTTTTTGCCAGTTCTTTCCTATCTTCGCAGTGCCATTAGCACGCATCATTCGAAGATGCATAGAATATCGTGATTTGCAGACTGATTGATGGTGGTTCGTGCGGCAGGCAGTACGTGTCATGGCAAGTCGACCTATAACCTGACTCTATAATCATAGTCTAAAACAGTGTGGTGTTCGTTATGTCCTTTGTTAACGTTTTGTTGTTTGCGAACGACAAATAGTTTGTTGTTTCGTAACATTTCAAGCTTTCCTATTAATCCAGTTGTTCTAATTAGACATTGCAATCGATAGATAGTAAGTTAAAAACTTGAATTAATCGGCAATGTTGATATTTTAATTTTGTCGATTTTAGATTAAGACACCTTCGTGTATTTTATGGCTACTAAAATCGGTAACGCCGCTCTCGAGTTTTAGCGAGACCAACGACCAGTAATTTATTTATATATACGAGAATATAGATTACAGTTTTAAGTGTCAGTGTTATCCAGTCGTTAAAATGGTTCTTTATCGTGCCTGCCATTATGCTTAATACTGTTAAAAGATACATTACGCCTTGAAGATGACACAAAGATTTGGTATAACTAAAAATACACCTTGTATGTAGCATAAGCAGCATAATTTCATATCTTACGTACGTATTCAATTACCGACTATAGTACACATAGTGAGGTCATAGCAAACAACAGCGGTCGCTAGATAATGCAAGCCACACGCTATTGTGTTGAGTGTACCATCAAATAGCCATCATCTTGATATTTCATGATTTACATAACATCACAGTTGATGTGCGAGGCAACTTAGTAAGGGTAAAGGATCCCTTGCGTGGCAAGGCAATATTACTAAAGCTATACGAAATAAACTAGCTACATAAAACTTGGATGCTTCAGACAGAAGGTTCTTTCTTTTATTTGTGTTGTTTTATGAAGTCCTACACATGTGTCTAATTGAATGACACGGACACAATTGCAAGTTTGTTGCCCAAGAAAAGACACAGAGGAAAAGTGTCTGCGTCGACTATTTGGCACCCATTGACTTTGTAAGACTAGGGATAAAATAGTTACAGCAAGTGAACGTATAATTGAAATGAACATCATGTAATTTATTGCCACATCATTGATTCCAGTTACGATATATATTTTTAATAATAAAATACGTAGTGTGCAACACAAGTGGCTCTTCAGAATGCGGTATGCTGAAAGCGTGCGATCGCAAGATGAGGCGGCGAGGGCCCGAAAAAGTGCCACAGCATTCACAACATGACTAGTAGTAGGGCTACTACACTTCATTTTTAAATGATAATGGGCTTTCTTTATTTAAAAAAAACGGGCATACACAACAAAATCGTATCTCTTGTACTTGTACAGATATACACAAAGTGAGACTGCCTCGTTGGTGTAGTGGCAAAGTTTCTGCCTTACATCCTAGAGGTCCTGGGTTTGAATCCCAGGTCGACCCAGTATTGTTTATGAAATTTTATGTCAAAAATTTCTCAAAAAACAGCTGGAAGTCGGGAAGTTGGCGGTGTTACTACACCCCCGTGCCTCGGAAAGCACGTTGAGATTGGCTGACTGAATCTGTTGAGATTGGCCTCCGTGGTCGAAATCGGCCAGGAGGACTATTAATATTATTATACACAAAGTAAGGATGCAAAGAACAAATGCTTGATACACACGCATAGACGCACCACTTCTCAACAAGGCTCCTGTCTGATCGACAATACGCGGTCCTGCAACGGTAATATTATCTATACGGCATATCACGGTAATATATAGATAATACTAGCGGACCAGGCAGACGTTGTCCTTTTCCCCACGTTGTTTTTTTTTAATTTTCTGATCTCTTAAACCTTCCCTGGACTTCCACGAATATTTAGAGACTAAAATTATTCAAATCGGTTCAGCCATTCTCGAGTTTTAGCGAGACTAACGAACAGCAATTCATTTTTATATATAAGAAGATTACCGTGGTCCTGTCAGTCGCGCGTGCCGCGTTTGACACACTGACATGCACAACGGCCTTGCATAAGTGTTCATGTCAACAAAAGGCCTAAACTTGATAGTAGTAGTAAAAAACTTGATAGTAATAAATACATAAACTGTACCCTAGGCTAAACGAGGACCATCAATTCTTATAGAAAACATCACGAGCATCTCTGAACAAATAGGTACCGAAGATGGTTTTATTCTCGTTTCCCCGTCAGAGGGTCGTGAAAGTGATAGCGTAATTCGATCCTGAGCGGGTCAAGAATCGCCTATTGAGCTTGCTGAGCAACTCTTTTGAGAATTAAGAGAAGAAAATTTAGTAAAGCTACTGAAAAGAGCGAAAATGACTGGTGCAGACCACGTCGACGACCCCAGACTGAATTTGCGCGAGGATCGAGACAAATAACGTTTGTCTGGGAAAAGCTCCCTCCACCCATTTGTTTCAGATTCTATTACTAAGGTCGGCTGCGTATTGGAGGCCATTTGTTAGTCTTCGGCAATTGTTATTGATTTGATTTTTTATCGGCATTAGCTTGGGTGGCATTAAGATTAGTATCAGGTCATACCTACATCATTCAATCACGAACTTGCATTGCACACTTTCATCTATTAGCGTCAGCGATCTAAAGAAACCAATATAATCATCATCCTTCAACTAGAGTTCATCAAGTGGAAAATGATCCCGCGGTCACCGTACACACATTCTTTTATGAAACGGCCTACTAAACCTATTATCTGTCACCATTTTAGGTGCTTTAGGGCCAAAGGTGCCAACACTGCCAACCCTACCAGCTTATGAAAGAAAGAAAGCATTCCTCTTCCTAATGTGGAAGACAATGCAACCTCGAAAAGCATGTTAATGTAATCTGTGGAATGCGACCGGGACGCCCAAAGTTATATAAATTCCTTTGAAAAAATTCACTTTCGGCAGCCGGTATCAATTTCGGATAAATGGCCATTGAGTGGCACTGGTGGAGGGGCTTAGAAGACTAATCCGGATTTGTTTAATTGACATCGATAACATGAGTTATTTTATTTATACAGATGAGAGGGATTCTTTATCTAGGACTTAATTTTATCACAGCTATTATGACAAGAATGCCACATTGATAAATAAAAGAGGCAACTTTTAGATCTACTCTTAACAAGCACACTGGATTTTATAAATAGCGTCATAAAATTTATTGAGTACAGACATAGTGACTAAAATAATAAGCATAAATAATGTGGTGCGTGCGGTAAAGTCAAATAAATATACACTCAAATTTATCTTCATTCGTAGATATCCTCGTATAGGCAAAGCCAACGAAGTGTAGTTTTATTTCAGTCATTTACATTGGTGTTGTTTGACAGTGTGAATAATCAGGCGCGCTTTGAGAACTTACATAAACACACTGTTTTGTAACCCTTTCGTAGAGATTAGCTTTGTGAACGGGGATGACAGGTTTATTCTGGTCACATCACTATTGTAATTTTAATAAAATGGTTGCAACCACGACCGATTACCATAGTGAAACAATACTTGAAATAAAAAGGAACGTAAACATAAGACTCTCGCACTCTTTAAGAAATAACGATGCTTTTAAGCTTAAAATAAACTGAAGCAAACTGTGCATCAATCTAACAAGGTTTTATCTTGGAGATCGCCACGATACCTAAATCATCGGGGTCCGAATAATCTGTATCGGTAACACTTCATTATTCTATCGTTACTCGTAAACTGCTCGGGGATACCCTTTTACAGTGAAACGATCAAAGATTTCCTTAACTATGAAGTTGTTAAATAAGACGATTTCATTAATAATAATGTAGGCACATACATTTTTAATCAACACTGTTCTAACAGTCAAAAGTAATCATCATACTTTCTATTTAATTTGGATATCAAAACATAAATCGAATCGCTTATGTAAAACGCCAGTTAGAGCTTACAAGAGTGCTCAAGTTTGAGATCACAAGGAAGTTTCAAGTCTTTTACATATTAAAAGATCAAAGATGGTGGCTGAAAATAAATGGAATTTCATCTCGAAAAAAAGTTCTGTTCTGTTCAAAACGGGAAAACGTGTCTCGCAGCTTGTGTGTTTTGATTCTGACATAAATAACATTTCCTACTCTGGATTTTAGGGTGGTTTTAATAATGAATTTTATTGAATGACAGGAACGGTAATTCCATTTCTATTTGAAGAAAAATGAACAGACTAAGGATATCCTCATAATATTTTAATGAGAAACAAGTTGATCTGGCGTAACTAGTTGACTTCACGGCATAAATTAACAGGGTGGTGTTGAAAAGAGAATTAACGCGTCCATTTGGAAACTAGATCTACATGTTATAATATAGATAAGGCTTTTACTATTAATTTAAACTACATGATTATGGATTCAGATACGCATAACGACTTAATTAATTAATAATACAGTTTTTAGTAAACTTTTATTATTATGGACTCTATTTTGAGTTTGGTGATTTTTAGAGTAGTGAAGTGAAGTTTATTGGATATTTTAATAATCACTTTAAAGGCACGTATAATTTCACTCATAAGAAAAAAAAATCAAATTTCTCAAATTTATAGCATACACACAAGTGTATGCTATAAATTTGAGTCTAAGAACTGCCATAAGTTTCTGATAGAGACATGCCTCCATCGTTAGTGTAGTTAGTCATCTTGCCATGTCTTTCGGAACAAACGTCTAACGGTACCAAGTTGCACGTTTGCAATATTTGGCATAATATGATCAAAACTATATAAAAAACATACTGCATGTTCTTTTATACGAACCTTTATTACTTCCTGTGACTTCCGCAGGTGCGCAGGCGAAAAATGCTAAAGTTTTAAACTCCTAGTCCTGGATTAGTCCGAGTTTAGTTACGAGTATCAAGCCACGCTGTTTCACGTTATTTAAACTTTATTATATAACTATATTTATTAAGCATATAGTATGCTTTAAAATTTAAATCGTAACAAAAGCTGCAGTGACAGGAATGCGTGATGGACAAAGTCCCATAAGATTTCAAATCAACACAAACTAGGTCACAAAATAGGATGTTGCAGGTATCATAAAAGCAATAACGCGGACTTGTGCTTGACCCAGCTAGCTATGTGCAGCGCGATATGGTACGGTATCAAACGAGATTGCAGTTCGCAGGCCATCATCGGAAGTGGCGTCAAATGGGCATTACTTCCACATCGCACGCCCATCGTGCGAGGCGTTGGCCTGGATACAGCCGGACTAATTGACACTTGGATAATTGCGTGGATTTATATCGACCGCCTGCAAATGCAGTTATCGAACCATGCATAATAATTTTCACTGCACCGGAGAAATACATAATTATGTCCCACAGAGACTGGAAAAATCAATGGGAAATGGGATAATGTGGAAGGAGGAATGGACTAAAACGCGCTAACTTGGACTAAAATGCGCTTTTTAAATGGAATGTTTTGAAGTTTAATTCAGGGGTCAGGTCCCATTCGATATTTTTTTGATTTTTTTTGAATTGTTCAACTACGTAAAAAAAGGGCCCTGAGTATATTGGTATATTATACAAATATATTTATGGTTTCCAACAAAATATATAGATATGGCATTACTGGCAAGTAAGCGTGGATGATACATATCAAACAAAATTATTGCAAAAAAATTTAAAACACCTTCAACACCAAAACAAACGCTTTCGTAACATCACTTGAAGTTTCCTTGAATCAGTATAATTACAATTGATTAGACATGTACATCGTTTGTCATCGACACATGTGTTTAATATTCGCACTTTTTGCCAGGGCCGTTCAATTTCCCTCACAATGGCGTTTCATTTCCTCCTCTCATCGCTCGAGCTGATTGCGCTGAGGTTGGTACTCCTAGTTTCATATGGATTTCTGCCTCCTCCTCCTCCATATTTTTCCGTCTGGTTGGAAAAATTGGCGTGGTAATATCTATGCAACAAAGATAATAATAATAGTCCTCCAGGCCGATTTCGACCACGGCGGCCAATCTCAACAGAGATCAGCCAACTACGCAGGAGATATTATAGTGCACAAGTGTGAGCGCAATACACAGGTGCACTCACTGTTCCATCACTCTTAAAGTTCGGTGAGACGGCAATCCGACATGACCGGAGAGAGATCAGACGCAGGACCAACGGATTAACGTGCTTTCCGAAGCACGGGGGTGTAACACCGCCTACTTCCCGACTCCGAGCTGTTTTCAGAAATTCATGACAGAAAATCTCAGAAACAATTTTTGGCTCGACCTGGGATTCGAACCCGGGACCTCTCGGATGTAAGGCAGAAACTTTGCCACTACACCAACGAGGCAGTCAACAAGGAACGAGGCAACAAAGAAGTCAGATTGCTAGTTCTTGGGTTTCTTGACGCACTCTCAAATGCATAGATATTTTTACAATAGGCTTGTTTCCACTATGAAAGAAATATTCAAAAACTGATTTTCTCTAAAATAATTCATAATTTTAGATGCCTTTACACTAATATTTTTCTGCAGTTCGTATTATTTGATTTTTAATTGGAATTCAAATGATAATTAATTAGTCACTCAGTCGGCATTGCACGCGATGACGTCAAAGTGTGTTATTCCCATACAAGCTCTATGAAGAAAAGCGTTTTGACAGTTGATAAAAAGTACGTCAACGATTGGTGGTGTCAACTACCGTATTCGATGGTTTTGACTTCGTATTATCAGAATATTTTAGACTAGCGGCCGCCCGCGACTTCGTCCGCGTGGATGTTAGTTTTTTGCGACCGGGCTTCATACAAATTCGCAACCCCTATTTTATCCCTTTGGGGGCAGAATTTATCATATGTAATATTATTTCTATCCTTCTTTACCTTCCAAGTAATGTTGAGTCAAATAAAAAAAAGTCCCATTAAAATCGGTTTAGTAGATTCTGAGATTCAATTTCCTGCCTGCCCCCTAAGTTCATCGGCGTGATTATTTATATCCCAGTTTACTCTCCAGGTGATACTGAGTCAAATAAAAAAAGTCCCGTCAAAATCGGTCCAGTAGATTCTGAGATTAGCCCGGACAAACAGACAGACAGACAAAATTTTTAAAAATTGTTGTTTTGGCTTCTATTACGGTAATTAAGACCCCCTGTAACAATTTTTCATAAAAATCTTCAATGTACAGAAATCGATCTTTTACAGTCTTATTATATGTATAGATTTTCATGTTGCATTTTAACATTTAGGTATTTTAAAAGTTTCTAGTATCACATCAATGTGTTGAATAAATATTTTTTTTTGGTAGACCCTTGCCAAAAAATGGAGTTCTTTTCAACAGATCAAGCATACCTTGGAACAAGAATTACTATTCAGATAAACTTGTTGTAAATGGGAAATTCATTTCCCGCTTACTTAATCAATCTATCTATGCCTTCAGCAAAAACGGGACTGGTATTGAAAGTTAAAATACCGACTGCATAGTTCCATAATCACTATTAAACCAACCATTACTTACATCCTTCGATGAAAGTAAGCTTGAACTAACTGGAGCCGAACTACCATCATTATCTCCTTTAAACTTTTTATGGGCAGGATGCGTTTTTATCTCTACCTCTATAATTTCCAGAGTGCGCGTGCGCATTGGAGCTACCGTAAATCCCCTACTATCTAATTGCCGTAAAAAGCGACGCGTGCCGTGGTCGAAATAGATGCCATAGAAATAAGTTTTGTTGATTTTTATTGCTTTTGGACTTTGATGCGGTAACATTAAGGTTTAAACTTGGTTTAGGACATCAGTTTCAGCAATTGTAATAGGATCATCAATGCTGGTCGTTGTGGTTAAACAGCTCAACGGGATCCGATTGCGTTAATTGTTATTTAACGTTATTGTTATGGCTACCACCAAAGCTTTTAAGTGTTTTGCCCAATTTGCCGTATGTAAATTGTTTGTATGATCAAACACAATTTCATGGGCTGCTCTAGGAGTTTAAAATGTTTTTACGACTTTTTAGACTTATAATGACTTGATAAGCCTAATCTAGTCTAATTTAAGACATTGTCTAGTGACCTAAAAAATTGCACACATCAAATGAGCCTAATGTGGTCATAGAAAAAAGTAGATGTTCCCACATCCTCATGTACGTGCAAATTTTCTGAGTACAGATTGACTTTGTGACTCGGTGTTAAGGAATAAAATGCATCGGCAGGATTAAAGTTGAGGGTGGTAATAAGCGAGCAGAAACAATTGCGTTGGCGTCCGCAGATTGAAAAAACCATTTAACCCGTGACTTGCGACAAAATAAACGTGTGGAGTGGGCCTGCTACTAACTAACCACAAGCGAGCACGTTTTCTTCAGTCAGTCAGATAATTGTACGGGATCCTGCACTATATCACCATTCGCCGGAGTGACACCTTCTTTCTTTCTTACCGATTGTCCTATGTGAACGATGAGACGGGATTGTCATTGACTCAAGATGTTTGAAGTATTTATTGGTCGCGTCGCGTCACACTGGTCGCATTGCGTCGCTCACGTCATGTAGAACAACGCCTTATACTCGTAAATGATATCCGCTACGTATTTTTGAGTTTCCAACTCAGTTGAAGAAGCCAGCGGAGAAGAAGAGCACTAATAAAATGTCCCCATTTTATTTTATTCAGTGAATAAATCTCAACAGGCACTAAATTAAGAGGGAGTCGCAGTTAAGATCAACCTTCTCTCGAGTAGTCACATTGTGTCTTTCTTAAATATAAATATTCTGTTGTTAAACTGATAATCAAGAAACACACTGGATTGGGTTTTCTGTGCCTTAACACTTTGTGGTTCCGATGTATTAGCTTCGCTATGGGCAATTTAGAGAGCAAACGTTGTTTATTTGATGGGAATCGAATTGAGCTGGGATAAACAGCAACAAGGTTCACTCAACTGTAAGTTCATTAAAAATCCATTTTGCTGATTGAAATATCTATTGGCTTTTACGATTGACTGCTTGTTGTTGAGTTGAAATAATAAACAACCAATCGGAAATTATTGGAGCAGAGTCTAAACCGTTTAAAAGAAATAAATTGTGTGAAAAATATTTGGTGATAAATTTTGTTGCAATCAATAAATTATGATCGGTTTTTCGTACCTATCTTTCCTGAAATACCGCGTAGCTTAAGCCTTTGACTGCCGAGAGACTACGCAATAGAAATAATAGTTTAGTAATCTGTGATAATAGTTAAGGGATCACCATGGCGTACAATTGGGATGATGACACCTATCTTAAATATTGTCAAGAACATTGTGTTTAAAAAACATAGCCCCTATGAAGTTAATACAACCAATATATTTCAAAAAAGCTGTATAAACCAATTTTTAAACACACAAAACGCAATAAATATTCGGTCAATTGACTCCGATTCTGACACATGACCGTGACGTCACAATCATTTATTACCATACGAAATCTATGGAGGCAGACCGTTTTGACAGATAATAAAAAGTATGTCAACGATTGGTGGTGTCGTCTAGCCAATTTGTTAAACCGAGCCGAATCAAGTATATCTTATCTAACTCGAGTTCAACACATTCATCTATCTGGCTTGGCGCACAATTACTAAGGAATAATTAAATATATACGTAGATGCAAAACGCAGTAGCTGCGAGCGAACTGTCTGCACCGCCGTTGTAATGACAGACACAACCGAGGATAAAAGCCGGCTTGAATGGGCTCGCGATTGCGCCACAAAGCCCAGCGCTCGCGAAAACATTACTTACGGAGCTCACGGAATCATTAGACGAGCGACCAGAATATCGGCGAGTGCTTGCGACGATGGTCGGCAACAGTCCTCGAATCTTTTACGTGCTAGATGTTAGTACCGAGTACTGAGTTGATGCTAACGAGTAGCGAGCGACCGACATACTGGAGTTGCCGATAGCCGCCGACGATACATACCGACCGACAGCGACAGTGACAACGAGGTCTATATGGAGGTAATTTAACAGGTAACGAGCGACAGTCCGCAATAGCCTGCGACACAGGTAGGACGGTAGGACGTTTTTTGTCAGTCTCGCAAGTTCAATAAATAAATAAATTGATTCAACGAACACACCAATTACATTGCCCCAAACTTAGCGTTAGCTTGTTCTATGATGGCTAGAATAACGGAAACAAACGTTAGTATAAGGCGATCTGCGATTTTTGGCGACTATCGTCTACCTACCACAGTCGCAACGCAAGCAATCGCGACATACTGTCGCTCGTCTGTAAGCTCACTTAGCGAGAGAGAAGAAAAAGAAAAGGTAAGTCATGTGCAAAACCTTCATTCCAGCTATGAACGAGAATAACGGAACATTTCAAAGCTACAGATATGGAATATCATTGATGGGCTGATAAGTGTGCAGACCTTCTTAGGAAAATGGTTTCGAAAACTTTCTTCGTGAGTGTCGTGCTCTATAAATCTAATCAAACTTAACTTTTTAATTTTATTTAAGGTATACATACAGATTACAGTTAATTCTTGGTCAACATACAAGTCTTAATTAAATTTACGGAACTATAATCCACGAATTGTATACACAGCATGCTTTATAAAAAAAGAAAAACAATTTATTTTGAATGTAAGAACTTAACTAAACTAAAATAAAAATAAAACAATTTAGAAAATTTGAGTGAGCTTATTCTGATTCAACAGCGCATAGAGTGTCAGATATAGCTTTCTTGAACCAACGGAAATTGCCATTAAAAATATCTATATCCATGTCTTTGCTACTATTGGCCAATTCATTGTACGTGCGACACATTCTAACAAGAGGGTTATAAAAGGAAGTATTATTCTTATAGACCTGAATATCAAACGCATTCCGTTTACGCGACCTGTGCCAAGTACTAAAATTAAGATTAACATTCCGCTCTGAGATTCACTTGTTTCATAATGTAATAAGTATTTCGTGTTTATGTCATTAGTTGAGTATTCTACCTACACTAAATCCTATAATCCGGGCTGCCACACGTGATGATGACAAACTACCACTTGGGCCTGAAGATGTCGTACATAATCCTAGGCTCATAAACTATTCCTTAGCGGCAGTAGAAATTATTTTTCCATGGTCAATTCATGGGAAACCTCAGGCGGTATCTCAATTGTCTTCCAGAGAATAGCATAGGTATTTTAAACTGTTCCTGTCGGTAGATAAAGAGTCTGGTCTGAAGCTAGAGCCATTGTACACCGGGACATTGTGAGCGGGACTCCGCTGGAGAGACCAAGATTTGCCGTCTGATACTATTCAGAAAATGAAGGTCTTTATTTCAGTAGTTTTATCTGATTCCTCTCTTACTGGATTAATTAGTAGCTTGGATGTAACTTGTGTCTGGGGAATTTAGTGACAAGCCTCGTCGTGAACGTATCGAGTTTAAATGAAAAAATAATAGATGCATGGAAAAGCATTTAGCAGTCGTTAGCTACTGAAATATGTGATGTTGTTATGACTTGTCTTTTGAGGTTGTTGAGATTCATTTAGTTTGAAAAACTGATGTTGGAGTCTTTAAAAGCATTTTAGAAAAACCTTCGTCAGATTCTGCTAAGCTTTTTTGCGACAGGATTTCGGTGATTCACCAGTGAAAGTCACTTATTTCTTATTGGTAAGTTATTGTCAGTGGTTCTTGTTTTGTTATAGCTTGATTGTTGAGTTAATTAAGATAAGGCTACTACGATGGGACTGACATATTATTCTGTAAAATTCCCTAAATTAATAAAGTAAAAATAAATACAACTTTTACCTGCAAATTGCCGTTTGAATTACTTCAAAAGAGGATACCTACCCTTATGAAGCACCCACTTGAAATAAAATTAGACGCTATCGTTGGGACATAAGTAGGTAGTCTGTCATTTTGGAATAACCTTTAGTGTGTAGTGTGATAATAACTAATAACTTATGTATTTTTTTGTAATGAACATTGTTGAGAAGTACCTCATAATACGAATTACAAATACATTTATTTAATACGAAGGCGGATTAAAAGGTAGGTAATTGAAATTGGATGGACCTATTAAATTTTAATATCCACTTGAACGCAATAATTCTCATAAGTATGGTGTGAGATACAAATAAGTTGGGTAATAAGGATTTATACGTTTCTTGCTACATTCAGAAATAGTTTACGGCTTTAATAATACCTTCAAGTTTTTTATCTTTATAAAACAGGCAACTTCTACGAATAAAATGCGTGGTGATGCATTTTCGAACACATCACGTCAAACATAAAGTAACCTAATAGGTATGTTCGATTTCAAACACTACAACTTACAGAAATAAAACGTTCTAAAAACTTGTTACAATGTTACGAATCATATCTTCAAAGTAACTGTAAGCACTAGAGCCAAGTTTCAAGAGTTAACCAAACCAGTGACGTCTGAATGCAACAATTGGAAAAGACAAGAATAAACAGCTTCCATTCCCGGCCAGCCAAATTGGGTTAAAACGGATTCTGCAACGCCCTGGTGACCTCGTGACCTGACATTATTATGGCACATCTTACGAGTATACGAATATGTGTAAAAGCGGTAAATAATGATATTTGTGCAGACATTCAAAGACTTAGAGGTGACAATTTTCCCTATGAATATAAATAGCCGCCTACCTCTAATTATTTAAAAGCTCCTACCTTTAGCAATCAAGTATGGGCGGTACTTGATAACTAAAGATAGGAGCTACTAAATAGGTCACCTTCGTATTTTATTCAGCTTTGTTTACCAAGACTAAGGCTAGGCAGTAACTCGATCTCAAATAAAACCAAGCAAAGCATTTCATACGCTCATTAAGACATGTTGTACCCAAAAAAGCCATTGTAATTTCCATGACATTTAATTAATTACATGCCAAAATCGCGGAACCCGTTAATTAATTGCATATAAGAGCATAGCGGAATATCGTCGTTCCTGGTAAAAATAATTAGGTCACCAGACGTACGCATATTAGCAGAATTACCACCACACCTCCGGTTAACACGTAAACCTTCGCTTAATAATTTCATTACAGCATATAAGGCTATAGTTTGCTCAAATAATTAAAAATACGATGGAAATCGTTACAGGAGTAAAAAGTCACTCAGTTGAAGTTGAACATAAATGTTTGGTAAGACAGTTTTATCGAAAAGTGTTCAAAACAATCGTTTTTAAAGATTCTTTATCTGGAATAAAACTTCATCGCCCATTTACTTGATCGAAATCACAAAACGTTACCAAATTCAGAAAGCTCTCAATTTGAACAATATTTTAAGTACAATCTCGTGTTACCGAACAGGTTCACAATAAAGATAAGGATCACAAAAAACCGTGTTTAACTTTTTTTTTAAGTGTCTTACATAAATCTGTCGTTCGTTAGACGGTATTATATTCGTTTCGGTAAACAAACTTTCACTTGAAAAGCCCGTAGTGGCCGGAACCTCGGAGTTAACCCTTAACTTGCGTTGGAGGGCCGGGTAGACCGCCCACTTGAACATTCACGACCCAATTTCTTACATCGCTGACATGACACGAGCGTAGCGTCTCGTTGACAAGTTGGTTGATTAGTTGAGCAGTCCTTTCGGACCACTAAGATTTAAGTGGGGCAAACCGTATTAGATAACAATCAACATCAATAAGATCAAATTAATGAATTATTGAGAAGTTCGTACTACTCGTAGTTACAGCTGTAGAAACTAGGCAACGAGGTACGAGAAGTTTCACTGTGGTTTTATTTTATTAAAAATATACATGGTGTTTCTTATGTGACACACCCTGTATTATTCATCGTAATAGGACTGAGAAAAGGAAACCAATTTGCCAAGGAAGACAAAAGGAGGGTTATGACTTTTGACCGGTATGTATGTATGTTCATCTGCTCACTCGTAACTTCTAAACCCTTTATTTATCTAGTTTGACAAATGAGGTGCGCCTGAGCTGTTGGCCTAGCCTGTAGTTACAGCCTAGGTTATATTACAATTATTTGCATGTGCGGCGCCCTCTAGAACATATTAAGTCTTGAATGAAAAAAAATGTATCGTATAAGGTCGTGTTGGGTATCAAATGAAAGGGCTTAATTAGCACAATTCAAAAATATATACAATGTTTTAATAAACATGACCCCAAAATAATTAAAATAAAATAAAAAACTAAAACCGGACTAAACTCTAAAGTATGAAACGAGATTTATATTAATGTTTAGATGTTAGCTGTGGTCGCATGCCACTTTCCCTTTTACTTATATTATTAGTGCTAAAGTTTGTTTTGACAGACGTGGCATACGACCACGGCTATCATCTGAACATCTTGTTTTTATTCTTTTGAGTAGTCACGTTTTCGTTTTTTTAAGTTACGGATGCAAGAGGTTTTCTTTACAGGCTTCACGACAAATCGAGCGACAGATCCTGCAACGCAGCCTTAAAAACAGTGCATCGAACCGCCGCAGCTTCGAGTAAGAGTAAATAACCGCTGGAGGGATGTTCATGTTATTCATTTCTAAGCGCGACACTGGTGGATGATGCTTTTGACAGATTCTTGTGGCGTAAGTTTTGTGCCATTTGTAACTAACGGGGTGACGAGGTACGTCTTTGGTGGATTTACAATAAGCTCATGTGTGTTTAAGCATCTTTTACTAAACGATCTTTAATTTTTTACTTACATGACAAGGGAAGATTCTAGATTTACTGTATTTTAAACATTACTTTCATTATGACTGGAGAAGCAGCAAGCTCCTGCCTCAACGTTAACAAATCTGTTTGTCAACGCATCTTATTTCGTGCCAGAATATCAACATTTACGCCTTTCATTGCTTCAAATTATGAACAGTCACTCTTTCATTATGCGACAAGTCTACTTTCAACGCTGGAAAAGTCCTTACTGCAACCATTAGTTGGGCAACAAATCTGTCAACGCAGTCTGAAACGCGTTCATTGAACCAGCAGACTCACTCTGGGAGACGATGCCCGTATTTTCAACTGTAGCCGTCCTTATTCCTCCCTGTCTCGTTGGTGTAGTGGCAAAGTTTCTGCGTTACATCCGAGAGGTCCAGGGTTCGAATCCCAGATCGAGCAAAAATTGTTTCTGAGATTTTCTGTAATGAATTTCTCAAAAACAGCTCGGAGTCGGGAAGTTGGCGGTGTTACACCCCCGTGCCTTGGAAAGCACGTTAAGCCGTTGGTCCTGCGCCTGATCTCTCTCCGGTCATGTCGGATTGCCGTCACACCGAACTTTGAGAGTGATGGAACAGTGAATGCATCTGTGTATTGAGCTCTCACTTGTGCTCACATATCTCCTGCGTAGTTGGCTGATCTCTGTTGAGATTAGCCACCGTGGTCTAAATCGGCCAGGAGGACTAATATTATTATTTCTCCCGCTCTTATGCCAGTAGAATAAATAATAGTAGTATGAATGGAATGACTACAGTCAAAACACAAACCTAAAAAAACGGTACAAAGTAGGACCCTAGCTTTGGGTAACCGACTTGCGGGATGCAGCTCCTTTGATGCACACAGCTGAAACATGAATTCGTGTCTACGGTTAATGGGTTATGTTTGCGCTTCCCTGGAGCACTGAAGTTTGTTGATTAGTTTAGGTTCGTTAGATTTGTGGAACACTGAGTATCATTTGGAAAAGTATTTGGATGCTTGCCTTTGAAAACGCCACTAAAAATAGTACAAAAAGCCTGAAACCTTTTGGAACGATATGTATTAACAAATAAAGGACAGAACTGGTTCTGAACTTTACCTGAATAAATGTCGATAACAGTACAAGACCCGAAAATCTATCTTAAAAGTTATTCAACTTATGGACCTCATACAATATACATACATCACGAGCGTTGCTTAATGCTTACCCAATGGCAGACTTACTGGTTTGTGTATTTTGATGATATATATCAATGACGTTACGAGCAAGAAAAGACTTGTAAGAAAAAGGATACAACTCGAATTAATAAAAGACATTGAAGGAACAAAACATGCGAGCCAAGCGTTTCTCATTTCCTCCACGCTTCTACAAAACATACTCTTCCATTACTTATTGTTTGTTCCCTGTTAACAGTGGGACACGATTACGCCGTAAGGAAGTTCGCATTTCTATATATCCATTCCTATCGATGACGAATCGAACGGAAGTGGAAGTCAGGTAATGGGTTAATGAAACTGCCTCACACATGGGGTAACGCTGGCGTGGAATTGTACACGAAAATATTTTACTTGCATTTAATTCAAACAGATTATGATCAAAAACGCTGATTAAAAGTAAATAGAAACGGAACTAGTTCTTGAAATTGATGTACAGTGGCCAGCACGTTACGGTAAACACTGCGGTAGCTTATGTTACGGGCGATTTTGCGACAAAAATATATGTGGTAGCCTGATGTGCTGGCCACTGTACTTATACGCCAAAATAGGCATGATGACACCTATCTTAAATATTTTCAAGACCATGGCTAATAAAAAACGAGTATATTTCTAAAAAGCTGTAGAAACCAATTTATAAACACACAAAATTCAATAAATATTCGGTCAATTGACTCCGATTTCTGTCACGTTTTTGTATTCCCATACAAAATCTATGGAGGCAGACCGTTTTGACAGATAATAAACAGACTGTCACCGATTGGTGGTGTCATCCAGCCTATTATAGGAGCCTACAAAACATAGCCCACGAGCCCAATTCAAATCTAGCCGGTTTATAAACACCATGATAACATAGGTCTGTCATCTTTTGAAAGCAGTAAAACGCTGGTTAGGCCTCTAGAGTGAATGGAGGCAGATGTTCCCTCGCTAGTACAATAGACAATAGCTGATTGTCATGCACGCGGCTGCCCTCTACGGATGTGTAAGGTGTACCTTGCCCGACTACATCCCTTGGGTTCCTTTAAGTTTCATAACGTTTTGAGTTGTGCTTAAGATTTTGATGTACTTGTAAATAAATGTAGCTACGAACATGTTTCTTTGGGACCCCAAAATAAAATAAAAAGTGTGCCTGCCTTAAGTCATGGTTGACTTTTTTATCCATCTGACAGTTTGAATGGATATTCGATTGATTGGTCTTTTCGAAAGTGGGTATTTCATTTTCTTTTAATAATGACGGCTATTCCAAATCAGTGGCATCTTGAAGAATCTGTGGAAGCCGACCACATAATTTCCCAGCTATACCATTGGCCATAGCCTTCATATCGTCCTAGGATTGCGTTATCACTTATTCTCGGGAAGTATAATTAAAACTGACCCATTTCATAAATTCAGGTCATGGTTTCCATACCATGTGAGATAGTCGTCGGTCCAATTGTTGAATTATGATTGCGTAAAAAGTATTAACTATTTTAATGTAGTGTTAATAGTAATACTGTTCTGAACGCTATAGCCAACCGTGGGGACTGTCCACTAATTGGCAAACTAATTCCACGTGTAAGGTCTGTAGCGAAATACTGTATTTTGTAAATTACACTAACTATCATAGGAGATAAGATATTGTTACTAACACTCTGGATCTTGTTGTCTGAATTATAAATGTTTTATTTTTATTTTATTTAATATACCAGTAGGGTAGTGCTCAGTATCATTAATGAATGCTGTTTTTCCAATGGAGAAAATAATGAGGGACAGAGTAGGAGGCAGATGTTTAGTACTTACGCAAAACAATAGACAATGGATTTATTGTTATGGATGCGATTGCCGTGCACGATATGTAACCTTACTCGATATCAGTTTTTGAATCTAGACGCAATGACAAACAATTTTGTAATGCATTTGTTAACAGTGCACAACTTTGTGTCACAAACTATTTAAGTCAAAAGGTTCAAACATTTATGGCGGTATGTTTCAATAGTGCAGTAAAGTATTGAAAAGTTCTGGGACAAATTGGTATTCAATCTTTCAGACCAGCAAGGATTTGAGGGAGCCCTTGAATGCAGGCAGGCTAAAGCAGCACACACAATGGTCCATAGAATGAACAATGGATGATTGTCATGCGTATCGTCGCCTTACGTTGCCTTATGTTTGACGAGATGACGCGCGTCCGACCGAAGCTCGTTTCAAGTTGAGCGCCACCATAGAAATTAATCGTAGTATGTACTCTTTAACCGCTTTAAATCTTTATCATTCGTACAATCGACTAAACACTCAAAAATCTAAAATTCTTATCACTTAAAAATCTAATCAATCTATCGCTATATTTTACCAACCTAAAGTTGAAAGCGTAACAATTTTGACGGAAAGATACACACTTAAGTTAAATGCGATTGCAACGCTCGACGAATACGTGCCGAAAATAATGAAAAGGCTATTTTGGAGAGACAGGTGTCCGTGTACCCTTCTCAATGCATCGAATGGGACACCTGCGCTTCAAGATTACTGGGCAAATAGTACACCCGTAAAACTACCTATAACTATAGGGAGAAGGGAAACAGACATTCAGAAATTGACAGTAATGTTAGCAATGACACATAAATAAAATGTTCGCAAGGTTTCTTGTAGATATTATAGAGATATCGGAAATATTAAAAAAACTGCTTAAAGTCCAGCCCCAGAAAAAAATACTATAAGTGAACGCTATAATAAATAACAGTAAAAAATTTCGCCAACGGGCGTCAGACACAAGAACAGGTGTTTCTAAAAGTATCATATTATCCACAGACCCTTCCTTAAGTATGATGATAACGGTCTTACATCTGCACACTTAAGACATAAAATCGCGTAACAAAGCTTTAGAGCAAAACGTTTTTTAGGGTTCCGTACCTCAGAAGAAAAAAACGGAACCCTTATAATATCACTTTGTTGTCCGTCCGTCCGTCCGTTTGTCAAGACCGTTTTTCTCAGGAACGCGTGGAGGTATCAAACTGAAATTTCTATATGATACTTAGGTCTACTGTCCCTGGAAGCTGTAGAAAAATCTACCTTCTAAGCCAACGCAATCAAAATATACAGCCATTTAGGCCGCAAATTTTCAAAACTCGCACGGGAATCAAAACCTACAGGGTACTTCCCGTAAACTTTGAATCTTGAAATTTTGTACGAAGTCACGTCTTATAGTACAGATATAGGAAAAATTACGAAAACCGTAAATTTTTAGTTTCATCATATAAAAAAAATATATTTTAGACAATTTTGAAAATTTCAAAGTAACTACTCCTTATCTACAGGTTTGTACGGAATCATCGGTGCGCGAGTCCAACTCGCACTTGACCGGTTTTTTCCACATAAGTTCAAAATAAAAATATATAAGCATCAATACACACCTGCTATTTGTATCTCCCGTGCAGAAATTACGGCAGCGTCATCCTTTGCAAATCTGAAAAAATAACGTTAGTCTAACTGCATTAAGGTGGAATGCACGCTGTAATATTAGCTGCTTGGAAATTTCAGAATAGACCTGTGCGTGTGGTGAACGGAGCACCCAATAGAATTGATAGCTATGTCTAGTTCTGTTGATATTGGTCTTGTCCTCACGTTTCGCTAAAGGGCTGTCCATTTCAAGAGTCGCTTACTCGACAAACACTCGAAGCAAACATCAAATGGTCTCACAATTCAGAATTAGCTTGGGGACAATCAAGGAAATCTCTTGTCATGTTTTTCCGCGCCTTTCTCTCCGTAATTAATGTTTGCCGACAGGGGTTCGAGAGTTGCCCACGACCTTTTTTAGCGCGCAATGTACTCTGTACGCTCTACTGGAATGGTATGCTGTTTCATCAGTTAATATTACACTACACTATCTTTATCTGTCTATGATGATAATGGATGTCGTAAGTTTTATTCCGTTACTTATATGCTCGAATTAAACATCAATTTTAATCGATTAGAATTATTGAGTATTAGCAGCAACTACAAATAAATGAAATTTCTTAGAGACTGTAGCAACCTTAAGCTTTACTTATTGGTGTCAAGCTTGTCTTCCAATATGAATGTTATGATCCCAAGTTGCCTAGACTTACTAGCAAACAGTGACAATCTTTAGGTTGTCATTCAGTGTTTGTCAAGTGTAACCTCTCGATTACTCGCTCGCTCCACGCTAAAATAAATCAATTGCTTCAATTAATTACTAATCGATTCCTAAAGCAATCAGTTCAACAAATGATGCCAAGTACACAAACACCACCCAATAAGCTGTTTGCATTTCCTCGTAAATTCAAATATTGGTGATCTCCTCCGACGGAGGGAAACGAGGTTACAGCGAGAGGGCGCTTCCGACAGTCACCGGGTAATACGAGCCTAAATATTGGATTTTCTATACCGTTATACAGATCAACTTTGGTTTCCTAAACCTGTCGACACGGTGACATATTTAGAATTCCTGATTTTCTTCGCACGGGGAGCTTCTGGCACGGTTAGTAACTGAAGTAATGTTCATGAATTAACTTTGAAATGAGGTAGTGCCTACTGTTCATGTAGTAACGAATTGACGTGAACAGAATACCTACCTGACATACGCTACCAATGGTACTGGCAGCCATTTTTTTTTAATTTGTTGGAATTGATCTTGAGGAATGATATAGTGAGATAAATATTTTTTAAATCTTCTATAAAAATATTAAATGCAAACATGTCGTGTTTAATGCTTAGAACATGCATTGTTATGTCTTGACAATTCAAAAGCAATTGTTACTGTAAAGCTCTGGCGATTAATGAAATGGCAACCGGGCTAGAAATGCAAGTGGTGTCGTCGAATGACATAATTAGTTGAAGTGCACTATGCGAGGAGCATAACTATGCCAACTATTTCATACGTGAGTTCAATACCAACCGGAACGGCGACGATTAGATAAATCATGAACGTTTTGCTTTACACACAAGTGACTTGAGTTCGTAAAGAAGAAGAAATTACTCCATATCTTGCGAACTAAGGTTTTACAAGATTTTCGTATAAATGTCCAGAAAAGTGTCGAACCCATGTATTTAGATCAAGATTTAATGCCCTACGGCGTTAAGTCTACCTTTTGTACATAGTTTTCTGGTGCAATAAAGCTTAAATAAACTTTGTGGTGTCATTTAATGAGCACAAAGTTTGGTAGCCATGATAAAAAACACGGAGTGTGTCCGTGTGCTCACAATCTTTGTCACATCAGGCACGAACTCTTAACAGTACTTTGCGACAAGACCGGCGGAATTAGCATGCATGATGGCCTAAGTTCGTACGGAACTACTCCAAGTATGACATAATGAGTCACAAGTGCAGTGTGTACACCGAATAACTCGACCATTTGACTCTACCCTACTTTCTAGCCTGACGTGGATAGTTCCGAACTTAGCTAGCTCTATCACTCGTGCTAGCCTGGAAGTATGAGCGAACGATATGGCCAGAGTCGAAAATACGGATGACGTTTTAAGCAATAGATCCTCTGAATTGGATGTTAATTTGTCAATTAGCAACCCAACGGTGCGCAGTTCGCGATTTGTATGCACGCTAGTTCCCAAATTAAATATTCATTACACAGAAATTAAGCAAAATATCATTTTTGACGACAGTCTCCAAAAGGGAGCGGCTGATAGGGCTGCCGTTCTTAATTATTCGTCGTTAACTGCGCAAAGCCTAAGTAAATTAAGCGATATATTTTGGTAACATAAATTAAAAGAAACAAATTAACACGCTTTTGTTCTACGAATTGACATGGCAGGCAGTGTTATTTTACTGAATGAGAAACAAAATACCTACCTATATGATGATATATGCGGAAATTTAATTAATTACTTTACCTAGATCACAAAATACAACCCATCCGAGATTAGTATGTAATGATTATAAATTATAAGATGGAGGAACAGTAGCCTCATCGAATGGGTACCAACACTTTTTTTTAAATTCAATTTTTGCGGTTTGCAGCCCTCCTTGTACCGGAAGAGGCGGGGCCGACACTCGCGTCATATCTGCATAAATTCGTTATCAAACAAATTATTTTTGGCTACCGAATGTGGTGACTGTACCGAGGTTCCCGAACTTTTCGGTCGCGGTGCGTGACTAAAATTAACTTCGTCAAAGAACACGGAAGTTTTTAATATTTATTGCCACGATTCTTGCAATTTCACACATGGATGGGCATGTTCGGATCCGCTGTGAAGATTCAAATTAAGTATTAATTTGCTTGTTATACAAGATCTCGTGCAAAATGTAGTCTGCTGTACTCTATTAAGAATTACTATGATTTTTTGAATAGTCTGGAAATCTAGTTCAATTTAAATCCTTTACAATACCGTCAAGTGGTACTCACAACTCTTCGCCTTTTCTTACCGAAAGAAAAATAAATAGTACAAAAGCAAAGGAACGAGCGACTGAAGAAACCTACAGAATATTGAAAGCTTATAACGGCACAATAACAAGGTATCGATGGTTAATTTTCGATTTTATAGTTTCTCTCTTCGCTCTAAATCCAACTATAAGATAAGTTTCCGCTCCGATGGACCATTCGATTCGACAAATTGTGTAAAACAACTGGCCACAGGCTTGATAACAATACTGTACGATGTTGCGAAATTATCCAGCATCCGTTGTGATTCTATGGAATCAGAGTGTATTGAACATTTGCAATATAAATCAATCATAAGGAACTATCAATTTCATTGCATAAAATTATATAGATTTATGTCGTGAAACATCGGCGCATAGACCGACGAAATGCTGAATAACTAATATTATGCCTTTCACGCGTATGCTTTTGGTGTTATTCCTTTTGTAGTAGGTAAATAGGGTAGAACAAAGTCACTTCTAAAATAATCAGTTCTTCAACGGCCTTTTGCTGTGAGGATTTAAAGCAGCTAATGTTTGTTTAATGACACTAGAAATTGAACTGCAATTAACTCTACCGCTATTCCAGACTCAAGTGTTAGTAGAGCATAAAGCTCAAAGCTCAGGTGTTTAGGTAAAAAGTAAATACATGATTGTTTGTTGGATCAATTTCTTTATTCAAGTAATAGATTTAAATGGTCCAAATGGATGAATCCTCGACAGGAAATGAGGTATAAACATGGCACCGCCGCTTTACGTGCCACGAGTGGATTTCGATTTATGGTTGTCGGCGAGGGGCAAAGAATCCGCCATTACCCGCGTGCCGTACATTTTGATAACGAAATTAAGGATTCGAACACTGACGGAGACTGATAGGCGAATATGTCGGTGGTTGGAGAATCAAGGCACTACGCATATGCGTAGTAGTAGCCAAGAACTGTGAACTTCATTTATGTGTGTACCACAGTAAGTATCTATGCAATGCACGATAACCAGTTTGTTTACTTTTGTTCACTCATATTCTCATGTGAGTGATATTAATGTATGTCTTTATGAGAATAAATGTCTTTTACCTAACTAGTAAAGAAGAAGAAAAGTAATTTGCCGAATAAGGCAAGAAACATGAATGTATAGTATTTTCTCTTTTGTTATTCCTGTAAGAACATTTCAAGGCTTCATATAATTTCTGCAAAGCTTTAAGCTAAATTTCCTACGTTGTGACCAGCATAAATATCATTTTAGAAACAAGGGTGAGCCAAGTAAACCAAACTAATTAAATTACCACGGAACACTTGGCAAACGGTTTTTAATGGGAATGCACCAATACATTCCTAGAGTAGCACTTAAACTATTTTAACGGATCTATTGTAACAACCGATCGGGATACACGTATAGTTGTAAAATGGCACATATGCATCGAGTCATTAAGCTTTCATTAGGGAAGTATTCATTAAAAGTGTGGAGCAATGAGCAATTTCCGCTGAGTAGGCGAAAGCGCAGTGCACTCACTGCGCACTGTCCAGGATTTCGTTATAGCTCAGTTATCGGGATCGAGCGATAAATAGTGTGAGACAAGACAGGAAGGAGAAGCAGAAAAAGTTGATGGAATCACGCGTTACTTTGCCGAATTCTATGACTAAATGTTGGTCCTGCACCTGATCTCGCTCCGGTCATGTCGGATTGCCGTCTCACCGAACTTTGAGAGTGATGGAACAGTGAGTGCACCTGTGTATTGCGCTCACACTTGTGCACTATAATATCTCCTGCGTAGTTGGCTGATCTCTGTTGAGAATGGCCGACGTGGTCAGAATCAGCCAGGAGGACTATTATTGTTAGTCCTGAGGCTTCCAGCTCTAGTTTTTTCAAGTGTTTACAGTTGGATTATTTCGGTTCCTGCGCTGGCGTCGTGAAATTTAAAGCAAAATTATCTTTTTCAGCTTTTGAAGTTGAAAAAGTCATGAACCCACAATCCACAATTATGTCTTATACTTTGCTTTAGTCGCTACCATGCAAGCTGATCTCTCCTCTCTGGGAGTGCTTTGTTACTATACTTCTTTTAACTCACACTAAGCTTTGCTCACATGAACTCTTGCAATGAAGTTTTATTAAAATCACGTAAAATATAGAGCTCGAAATGCCTGGAAATATCACATGAATTCCCTAACCGATATTTCGGAGCTCACGTTACATGAGCAAGGCTTTCAGCTGATATTGGGTGGATTTTGCGAGGCGCTCTAGTGATATTACAAACTAAGATTATTTATATATGGCTAGGCGCCTTTAAAAGCAACGATAAAATCTTTAGTAAGAGCAGACATAAAATAATCTTTAGTAAAACGATTCAATGCCTTTTTCACAAGGCAAAGTAAAAACCGCCAACGACATACCGATGAAGACTGGTGAATTTATTATTATGAATCAATGAATAATTTCAATAATATTCATGTAGGTAATTGTTTACTCGTAAAGCTATTTGGAATTTTGGATATATTCCAACTCGGAACCGCCGATCGACATGGGTCATTGACCATTTGATTTACGATTTATTCTCCAGAACCAAGTTTATATGGACGAGAAAACATTGTAACGTTGAACAGAAGGCGTGCATTCCAACTTTTGTGAACCAAAGGCGCAGATGAGTGATTACAGAATAACATCAAAAGGTGTAAACTTGCTTGAACAGACTTGACAGAGCGATCTCATCAGACATTTATGATTAAAAAATATAGTGCCTTTGTCTTTCTTTATTTTGACAGTCAAATTGGCGCCGTCCATTTAGCACAAAAATTATCCGGGCTGTTTCAGGATATTTATGAAGTGCACGCACAAAAAAATGAGACAATTTACATTTGCATTCGCCGCCGCAGCTGTCGGGTTATTTCTTATACGAGTTTACACGGGTTGATTTTCTGACGTATAAGTTAACAGTACTGGTGGGTTATACGCTTTGTAAGTAAAACAAATACAAAGATCCAATGATTTACGTGTTTTCTTAACAATGAATGCAGTTAGATAATTTTAGCGATAAGTCAGTAATAAGGTGTCCTACACAAATTAGGAGCAGGTTTAATCTACTCGTGTAAACACCGCTTTTACAACGTCTGCATTTTGACGATGCAGCGATACGGCCCAAGGTGCGTTCTTTGAACTAACCTCAAGATAGTCATTTCTGTTTAAGTGGAAACTTGACACGAAGCTTCGTGTTACAAACAGTGTCAACTGCTGATGTTTAATGATTTAAGTGGTAAAATATGAATTAAAATAACCACTTCAGTAGCGGATAACAGAGGAAAACACCAAGTTTCGTGTTACGTGATTTTTATGAGCGTTTAAATTTGATAGATGTTGTAGCGATAGCGAATGTTGTATCTTACGTGCTTGTCAGCAGTATTTCAAGTATAGCGTAAATAATTGAGTTATAATTTCGGTCATTAAAATCGTGTAGCGTCAGAAGCAGTTTGCAAAAACTGCAACGTGAATTATTATTAGACAGGTATAACCATTACAGGAACGTTCAAAAAATTGTAAAGTCATCTTTAGGCGCAACAATGTAAAGTAGGCGATCCCAACGGTGTTGACGTACACAATGTGTTGTGAATTATTTGCATAGCGTGTCATCACGCGAAATTTCATTTTTCCTCGTAGCTCTTTCTATTTGCCACAGCAGACGTTCATGCGTGACATTGGTAATAAACAGGACAGTTTAATTACATGGAAATATAGTTATATTACGTACCTATATTATGGAGCCGAATTATCACTACATAGTAGAAAGCAGAGTCGCTTTCGACGTCTGTCCCTATGTCTGGAACATAAATTTGTATATAGTTATATCTTTCAAACTACACAAAGGATTTTGATGCAGTTTTTTTAAGTAAATAAATTCATTTGAGAGGAAGGTTTACATGTACAATTACATGCTTAATAATATAAGAGAACCGTATTCCAGTGCGTGCGAAGCCGCTGGCTAAGCTAGTGTTCGTAAAAAACAATTTCGTCTTGGACGCTAAAACCACACGCTTTATCAGAATTGCGAATGTCAAAAAAGGAAAAATCCACCGTGACAGACAACAAGTTTGTAAAAGAACAACTTCAAAATAAAAAGGGCAATTTTTTCAAAGTAGGATCTACGGAGTACCCAGTGTGCGAAAGAGAACTACCGACTGGGATTATTCATTTTTTTTTTAAATTAATGTCCAAAAAGCTTGCATCCAAATCAGGAGTTTTAAAGTGTCCGCCTTAAAAATTATGAGCTAGTGGTGAAAGAAAAACAAGAAGCAGAATCGTCGAACTTTTTTCGGCAATTGTCACTACTTGCCATGGGGAGAAATAATGACATAATTTATTGCAGCACATAATAAGGTAAGGTAAGCGCTGAGGGAGTTGGACACGCAATGCGGGAAATAAAACTAGAACTTTAAAATTTAATGAAATAAACGTAGCGTATTATAATAATTGTCAATACATATAATAATGCATTTGCGAACTTTAACACACACTCAACCATATTCAATTACGATTAACTAATTTAGTTGCGGTTTTATTCTAATGTTTGTTATTGTGTTGTGTTTGCTCTCATCAAGTTATTAAACAACACAATTGAAAACATACCAGTCCCAAATCGAACAGTACAATATTTGTGTACAGTACAGGTGAATACACGATTTCATCATGACAAATGCAACTGGTTTGACTCCCTACGATTATGAAACGAGAACAAATAAGTTTGAACTGCTTGACCCAATTACGGTGGAATAAGCAAACACAATCCCAAATGTGATCACAATATCGAGTACAAACATTGTAGCTAGACAAACTTAAGTGTCGGTGGGGGGTTAACTTTTAGGCCGTGCGGTCAACGACCTGACCACGTGTTACCCCATTTATTAGCCATATAATTCGACCATGATTGCTTTCAGCCTGTAACAGCCATCAGCGTCTTGTGTAGAGCTGTGTTGGTAATTAAAACGCATCGAGTGCTTGTTTGTTTGGAGGGTTTGTTTGGGGTCGGTTATCTCAAAGTCGTTCAAGCGATGACCAAATAGACATCCAGCAAGACTCACTTGAGTCTTGCTGGATGTCTATTTGGTCATCCTAAATAATGTTTACTGACTTGTCAAAATAATGAATACAGTTAGTTACATTCACGTTCGAAGTGTCAAGACTAGAG
Source organism: Pyrausta despicata (assembly GCA_963921415.1). Taxonomy (NCBI): domain Eukaryota; kingdom Metazoa; phylum Arthropoda; class Insecta; order Lepidoptera; family Crambidae; genus Pyrausta; species Pyrausta despicata. Next base: position 11,285,916 of record OY992860.1, on the reverse strand, counting down.
TGTAGTCAGAAAAATGTCGCCTGTGTGTGAAAAGAGAATGAATGACCACATATGTACATCTTTGAAATTGCAAAGTTTGTCAAACAAAACATGCATTATTTCAGCCAAGCAAAAGAAGTATATACAAGAAATACCAGGAATCAAAATAGACTTGTTTCTAAAATAATACCAAAGAGTGCTCGTTATAAAAAAAATTGCTACTGGATGTGCATGACCATTTTTAATAAACATCCCCAAAATTTGAAAGAGCTTATTTTAAATAGATTTAAAGGGGCCCTTTATAGATGGCTTAATGAAAAATGTTTCTACAGTATGAATGAATATATGTGTTAAAATTAGGACTGGAACATTCTTCATTTTTGTCAATAAATTTTATGGAAATCTTAATAATGCGGATAAATTTGTAATTTTATATAGCAATTTGATATAGTAATTTGACGTAATATTTGACATGTAGTAATTTAATTTTGTGATTCTGTGTTTATTGAATTGAATTTTGTGTTTATTGAACTTGAATACTGTATTTTAATTTGTAATTTGTATTTTAAAATTGATTTTATATAATTTGCATGCTGTAAAAATATGGCTGAAAAAGCTGAACCACAATGTCTAACCTACCACCTAAATGTACCCTTTTTCATACGCAAATAAATTTCATTTATTCATTCAATTATTCATAATTGTAATGTGGTGGTGGTGTGTCAGTTTTATGATTTTTGACACTTTCCTCTAAAGGGCTAAACATCTCATTCTTAAAACTTTTTTATGTATGTATCAGGTTGCGAATTAAATAAAGACAGTGAAATAGAAATGTTACTAGATAAATTGATTAAAAAAAAACTATTATGCCAAATAAACGTCATTACACGCGCTATTGATCGATTCCTATCAATTGTAAATACAAATAGGAATCGAGGATTTATAAAAACAAAGATTATTATTTATTTTGACAGCCGGAACACTTGGCTATTCTATCAGCAATTATTAACGGTTTGAAAAGTTAAACTCTTAATTACTGTCTAGCGATATTGCGTGTTGTTGTCATAAGAGACTGATACCTGAATTAAGTTTGCATCTATGTAATTAAAGAATAATGGACTAAAAACTAGCTCGATTCCATATACATAGAAGAGGCTTAGTTCCACCCGGAATGAACTCAGCGGGCCGCAACATTCGTACTGAAGAGCTTTTAAAGCAAAGACACATAAAAGTACCAACACGTGGATATTCTCATTTCATTGTGGAAGTTACATTTTAAAAACAAGATCAAAAAGTTTGTCCTTTGAGCCGGAATTCGACACAGAGAGAACGCAGTAAACTAGGGATTAGTCAAAAACATTGAAAAAAAAATCGAGAACCGGCCTCTGATTTACGTATATAAATGATTCACAAAGCTACAACATTATCTTTGTTCAAACCGAAGTCAGATAAGGGTGCGTTGTCACCCCGTTCGGATTCAGATAAACCTGGACATCCGGCGCGCTGCCACCACATTTAAATCCGCTATTGTGAACTCTCCTTATCAAACACCGCCTTTTTGGAACACTTCAATAAACATTCTATTGTGTGTACCTATCGATGCCGATGACTTCATTTGGTTATGCGTTTCAGTTTCTGCCATGTTTATTTCCTTTAAAACTAATAAGTACTCGTAATTAACTTGACAATCAAATTGCAATACAAGCTCAGCCAATTGATTCTGTTATTCTAACAGGGAAAATGGTGAACGATATACAAAATAGTACAGGTTTAGGCATATATATACGAGTATTCCTGAACGGACAGTTTTTATTCCCTAATTTATTCAGCAGTTTATTTATGCCTACTTCATTACAATCGGATCCACTGCACTGCAAATGCAATGTTCGCCTTGCGTAGTCACTCACTATTAGTGTTTTCCGCATATTTGCACTCGGTTAACGCTGATTAGGCTATTTATGGATACAATAATACTGTGCGGTTTATTTCTATTGTTATAATTAAAGGGGAGTTAGTAAGGTTAGGTACGGAAAATACAGCTATTTTCATTAAAAAGACCTTACCGTGTATGCTTATCCTTTATGCCATGTAAATTGGCATTTGAATGTGATTGAATGAAAAGTGAGTTACTTGAATTGTGGTTGCGCTTATTTTTTTATCCTTGTCATTTACTGTATGTGTTCATAATGTCCTTCATTTCGTTAAGGAATAAATGTATACACTAAAATGGGTATTCTATGCTCTAATAGTTCATTCGGACATGGTATTTGGGTTTTACGATTTGTGCTATTACCGGGTCCGCCATTTCGGCGTATTCATTCCTTTGATGTCCATACGGTGAAGGGTTTTCGGAATTTCCACTCACGGCAAAGCCCAGATGATAGTCATATGTTTTTATCTTTAACAACAACCATTAGTTAATAAAGTTTTGTAAACAAGATATATTAGCGGTTATAATTGATTTAAGGTACCTACTCGATGATGAATTTGAGATACCTAGTAATATTTTTACTACTACAACCGTAGGCGGGTAGTAGTTCTGCCATGTATGTCCGTCTGCGGTTTTACTCAGAGACTATTAGTGGTAGAAAGCTGTAATTTGTATATTAACATATAATTGTATTAAAAAAATATATATTAAAAAAAGTCTCCCATACAAGTAAAGTTGGATAGGTCATTTAAAATCATTATTATGAGGTTGAAAACTTCTCGATTATGGATCCGTTTCTGAAATATTTGGTTTTGAAGTTCATTTTAGTAAGGGGTTAGTGTGCCCCCTCTATCTGCTCAACGGCTATATGTAGATTCGTGAAAAATATGTGGATTCGTGAAAAAATTACAGAAGTAGTATATAAAACGAAGTTGAAAGGAAAACTGTCAGAGCTGAGTAGTAAATGAAATAAAAAAGTCAAAGGCAACAAACTTATGAAATGTACACGGATATTTATTGAGTTACCATAGTCCTGAGATTCTGAGAGTCCTGTGTTCTGAGATTTCTAAGTGTGGACTGAAAATTGGCCCTCGAAACTACGGAACCCAACAATGCGCGTGGCCCGACACGTACTTGACCAGTTTTATCTTATTAATGTATCGTTTAGAAAGTAGTCTACATAGTAAATAGTTATCGTATAAGTTAAAAGACCCAGTTTTTTTGTAGACTAAACTGTTTAGTCTGGCTAGGTACTTACATTATCTTGATTCTGAGAACAGATTTCGTCACAGTTCACAGTATAGCGTGTGGACAATGTGCAGGCATGCGCAGGTTTGAGTTATGACTAGGGAATGCAATACCGGGATACCGGGATCCCGAAATACCGGGATCCCGCATCATTTTTGCGGGACCAGTCCCGCGTCTAAATCGTGCGGGATCCCGCGGGATTTGCGGGACTGCGCAGCGACATACAGAACGTGTTGTTCGGCACGCGGAAGCGCGCGGACTGAGTAGGTAGGCTCGCGAAAGATAGAATAGAAAGAAAGAAGAAAGCACGGAGCCTGAAGCAATATCTCTTAGAGATGAACTGGAACAAACACTCTCGCGTTCTAAAACCGCTGGTCGATCTTTTTCGGGGCTTCATTCTCTTGAAGGTATAATCAGAAAAGAAATGAATTTGTTGCAATCTGGTGGGATCAAAGGTGAACATCTTCAATTCGTCTACAATGCGTTGTTAACAGTTGTGCCCACCAGCGTGGAAGCGGAAAGGGCATTTTCTGCTGCTGGATACCTAGCATGCAAAGTAAGAAGCCGTTTAGCTGACAAAACTATTGACACGCTATGTTTTATGCGCAGCTACTTTCAAAATAATGAATAATTGTTTTTTGTTTGATTGTAATAGTAATTTTATTTCTAATTAGTAATAGTTTCACAAAACTTGTTGTTTTCTGTTTGTTTGTAATAGTTTTTGATCTTTGTTTGTAATTGTTATTTCTGATTGATTAGTGATTTGATCTCTTAATAAATAGTTTCATTCAATAATATTTTTTAGTTTCATTTTAAGTTCTATAGACTCGTTTATGATACAGGATTCCTCTCTTTTCTCAATGACTTTCAAAAAACTTGCGGAATCCCGTAAATACCTGGATCCCGCGGGATTGAACCTCTCAATCCCGCGGGATCCAGCAATTGAAATTTTGGTGCGGGATTGCATTCCCTAGTTATGACGACACGTTCTGTCTACATGCCGTCAATTGATATTGAATGCTTGTTTTGTGCTCGTAAAAACGGCATTTTGAAGCAGGTAGTATCATTAACGGGTGGGCACAAGTGGCGAGCGGTCGAAAATTGCAAATGACAAAAAAAGCGAATTTTGCGCAGCTGCCTGTACGACGAAATGTGGACGCAGGCGCAGGTTGCAAGAATGTTGATTAACATTTGACTTCATCTTGCAGTGTGTGGCATACACGCACATGATTTTGCCAAGCGACAACGATAAGCGCCAGTTTGCCAATATTTGTAAGTAATACGCGGTATCTCTTTATATTGGTTTTGAAACGCACATTATAATAAGATCGGTCCAGACATCTGCAGCGAATAATGTAGACTTGATTTATTTTTATAGACTACTAGTTGTTACACGCAGATACGCTCGTGTACTTAATGTAAATTAACTGCGTATAGCCCTAAAAACTTAACCGAGCTTCGCCATCTATAGGTCCGCTATAAGATTTTTCAATTTTTACATGGGATTGAGATGTTTGGTCGCGGAAAAAAGGAGATTATGTCACTTTGCAGCCTCATACCTACCGCCACACAAAAAAACATATTATAACATTGCTCCCTTGGATCGTGAAAGAAGGACAAACAAACAAACAAACTGACTTTCCCATATAAGTAAATACTTAAAAAATATGAAAATACATTACAACTCGAAAACGACAAAAAAAAACGTAACATATGGGAATTAAAACGATAGGTATGGTACTCAGCTATCACCCCGCACCGGCTTGACACCCTAAAAGAAACACCTATATATACTCGTATATATCCTATATACATATAATATATAATAGTAGAGAAGTAGGGAACTACGATTGATTATAAGAAGTAATTTACATAGCAATACAAATCAGAACCTGTTATGTTATGTCTCTAGTGTTTAATTTTTGATAGCGTTATTATAACAGGTCAACGACCTAACCAGAAATTATGATTCTCGCATTTTGATGAATAGCTCTAAATTACCGTGGCATCACTAAACGCTGGAACAATCTTCTTTGAAAAAAAGTGTTAAAAGGTAAGATAGATAGCGACGAAGATATATCATAATGTAAAGAAGAAAAGAGACGGGGAATTGTAAAAAATGGTCTCTTCGTGGACACCTGTTTGGGTTAGATGGGGTCGAAACATCTGGCTCGTTGTTTAGATTCTGATATGAGACAGGCGTTTATGGATTTTAGGTTTTTTTTGCAATTTGCTGATTTTTTGGCTTGGCTTGGTATGGCAAATGCTCCATTCCCCATACAGGTACATGCAATTGTTATGCAAATTGACTGTAAACTGGTATTGAATCTAAAGAAAGCACACGGTATTCGCAATTCCTAAGCTGCATTATATCCTTGAACAATAATTTTCAAGCGTAAATATTAAAATTTCCTTATAACTCATTATCACACTACCAACAATACAACAGACACGAGATGCATCGAGACGCGATCTTTCCTCATCTTTCCGCAAATACGGTAATTAACGTAACCATTTACAACTAATATATGTGGTATAATGTATTACAAAACGCAATGCAGCACATATGATAACGGAGACGTATTGTGGCGTAATAAGTCATTATCATGATTGCAGTGGCGTGTAGATGCAGACGTACAATTAGTTTTCCGAAGAAGCCCAATTAACAGCAGTTACAGAGGCCTCTATCAATATGCCCGATTTTTTACGCTTCCACATATTCTGAAGTGGACTGATGGATGAATCAGTCAGTTCGTACAAATATTACATACTGGCATTTTTCAAGCAATCGGTAAACGGAAACAAAAAAAATTGTAGTTCAAAATCATAAATACATAGTTACGATAAAAGTCCCATGGAGTTAGTATAGGTGGAATCTATTTTATTGGACAGCCGACAAGATAGGGCTGGTTAGGACTTCCAAATGAAGACATTCGAGATAAAGTACTTGAATGTATCTTATTAACCTCCTCATGAGGCTCGTAAACAGTACAATGCAATGTGACGGGCGCTTCCACGTCGTGATAGCAAGGGCAAATGCCTCGGGAAGGGTCACAGTCGTGTCCACTATACGTCGCATGCCCATTACTGCACTCGCGATAAACAACGCCACTTTAAACTCTACCCCCAAGCCGTAAGATCAGCTGGTACAGCGATTTTATCTACACTGACATACCATTTTGTAGCCAATGCCTTAACATCGGGCCCTTACAAGCCATTATGAAAATGCGTAGACCCGCGAGCGACGGACAACGGTGTGGTCTTATTGTTATTCTGTAGTAGTTTTCACTGAGCTTTGAAAGTTGAGCTTTGGACGTTAACCTTTGCATTAAAGGGTTCATAAATGTCGCAAAATGTCTGGCTGGATGAAGGACCGACACAATCCTGCTGACAACTAATGTAGTCTTACGTACGTAACCTGCTGAATCTGACGTACGTGTACGTAACCTCTGACTGTATAGTGAAGTTGCTCAATGAAGCAAGGTAACGTAACACCAGTCACCTACTGCCGTTAGTCCTCTGACTAACAGCACACTCAGGATGTAAGTTACGAGAGTAGCTTCCGTGAAAGAGTTCGCGTCTCTACGTCTTGACACATTCACACATCAGTCATCCATCTTACACATGACATAATTTACATTCTTGATCCTACTTAAGAGCGATGACGTCACAACCGGATCGCACCACTTTTCTTTTTTATTGGGATTGCGTTACGCGTTTAGTGGAATTTCATTGTTTTCGTTTAGCTCGAGTTTCACTTCGCTTTAATTTGAAAAGCTCTCTTCGGTGGTCGGTACTTAGGAAGTACCTACCATTTTTCGATCCATTTATTTTTTGTTAGACAAAGGAATAGGTTCTTTGATAAATTATCTTTAGAAATTGTTATGAGTTGCCAAAGTCCTGGTAACGAGTTTGCTTTGGTCTTGTTAAAAACAAAGGATACAAATTCTTCGGGCGACTGAGTGATCATAATACAGATAATCTTAGCCACCGAGGGAGATAAGAGGGATTCCACCGAGGTCAAGTTTTTACGTCATGACTCACGGATACGACGATAATGACGAAGTTATCTTCAGCATACCTGCCTCCATTCACATTTTCACTTGTGACTCAAACGCGTTTTGAGTTGCTTCCTTTTTACCTACATTCCTGCTTTTGAATCTAATTAATTTAGGTAGGTGGTAACGATCGGTCGGAAGGGCGAATGTTTACTGCATGGGGGCTCGGGGTTTCGTGAATCATGTAAAAGGCATTTGCCGATCGTTACAGAAATCAGCTGACTGACTCTGTTATTGTTTTATCATCGATTGTATTCCGGGATGAAAATCAAATCTCGCGGTGTTGATAACCCAGGAACTTAATGTTGCCGGTGGTACTTAAGGTGAGATATTAGTTCGGTAAAAAAATAATATTACTGGATCGAGCTATTTCCGCGTTGCTAAGGGTAGGGCAATGGTTTACGATGCCTAGGAAAAAGTTTTTTTAAACAAATTGAAGTCCAATTAACAGCAGTTACAGAGGCCTTGATTTCGGGGAAAACACAATATACCTACCTACATTGCTCTAATGTTTAAGTAAGTAGCTATAACACTTGTGTTATAGGGATCAGAAACAACGAAATCCTCACCATTTAGGTCCAAAAACCTAGGCCATAATAGGTAGATAGGACCGAAAGGAAAATTCAGTCCAGTGCATCGATCTATACATTGACAATGTTGTAACGAAATTGATTACTTAACATGTATCTGAATACGAAGAATGTAGTTCGTAGCAGCCTCCGATTTTTAATTTAACCTATAAAAAGCAAGTAAGTATTCGGCTTGAAAAACTGCTTAACTGTCAAAAGTACGTGGTAGGCCTCATAAAATAACATTAAAGTGATAACTATTAAATAAAATACTACTACTAATACTTTGAAATAAATTTGATGTTTGCACATTGATCATTACTAGGCATCGACATTATTCAAATAGGATAAAAATATGCCACTGTATCAGCTCCGTACATTAAAAGTAAATGTCATTTAATTAATGTAGCTGCCAAAAGTATTTCCCCGTCGGTAATAAAATCGTGGTGATATTCGTCGTCTTGCGACCCTCGCAATATATTTCGCTGATGCGCCATGGGGCGGGCGTGCGCCGTCCTTACCCCGACCCGGGGAAAACAAGCCCCGTCCAAACGCAAAATAAACCTGACGGCACAAATGTACATGTAAAAAACACAAAAAAAACAATAATAGTTTCATTCATACATACCCTCAAAAACGAAGAAAATTGCTGATCCGTTGTATTGATCACATGTGTACACAAATCATCAGAAAATAAAATCTGATCCTCCAGCTATCAAACCACGCAGTCAAAGAAAATAAACGAGGATTATTTTTAAAAACACAACACAATTATAAGAAACACAGGTACACCGTAAAACAGCAGTTCTAAAAGTAAGAAACAAGTCAAGAAAATATTTTTTTCACAAAAATGACAGTCTCCCTGTTCTAAATCCAAATTGATACTGAATGAATGAGTAAGTGAATGTTCAAATCAACACGATAGACAAGGATGACCGAATGAACTAAGGCTGGAACATTGGACCGATTGAACGAGTTATTTTTATTCACTCTTTTGAATGAATAGTCTTCAGAGATGCAATGAGGGCCACGAGTGTTGTCGATTTGATTCCCAGTTCTTGATGTAGCTAGCGTCATCTAGTTAGTAGTATGAAACAGACTTACAACGCCATCTTTGAGTTTTTGTTGCCAACAAATTAAATAGTTCATAATATTTTCAACAGATGTCACTGCGTGAAATAATAACCATTTTCTGATTTTAGCAAGTAATCGTTCATTCAATCAAAATTTTCGTGGTAAGTTTACTTACTTGCGTATCCGAATTTAGGATAAGTTCATTGTACCTATTTGGTGTGAAGTAATGTTTTGTTGGTAGAGTGGCTAACTTCACATTCAACCATACGTCAAGTTGTCAATCTCGAATTTGTCATCAACAAATTGTCATTTTTGGTACGTCAAAAATGGAGGAGGACCGTCTTTTCGATGAGAGAGTTTCAATTCGGGAATCAGCTCGACCATTGAAAAAATACGGTAGCACATGCAACCATATGAAAAGGAACGAAGAATACATTAAGCATGTTATGTCTAAAGGTGATACTCTGCAAGGACTCGCTCTGAAATATGGTGTAACTGTAAGTGCATCCGTCTCCACACAAAAGTGTTATTATCTTATTTACGTGTTGAATTGAACGACAGGAAATTATTTGTGGACGTTCTATGTGTGTTTTAGATGGAGAAAATAAGGAGAGCAAATCGCTTATTTGCCACGGACAGTTTGTTTTTGAGGGAGTATCTTCTGATACCTGTGACAAAAGACTCCCCTTTTTATGAGAATGGGGAGCGAGTAACGGAGCCAGCTCCGCCTAGCCATAGGGCATCGATCGCTGGCATGCCTACCCGAGACTTCTCCCCAGGGAGTCCAGATGAGAAGAAGAGTTTTGATGACTTCTTGAGTAGGTTAGACTCATCACTAGCAGATATAAAGAAGCATGTTGAAAAGTCCAAGGAAAACAGTGAGTAAGTATCTTTAAGTATTTTTATAGATATCTCAACCTACAAAATATATTCAAACCAAACCTACATTTATTCTAAGAGGTATAAAGGTGATAACCATTTATAAGCAAACAGAAGATGGGACAGTAATTTACTGTTTTGATAATGATGTTTGCCAAGCCAATGATAACAGTTTGCCTTCTAGCTACACACTGCAGTGTAGTCAATGAACCATTGAGCTTAATTTATATCTTTTTATATGCATCAGTGTGTTTAGATTTAATAGATACATGACTCTCACATCTTTTTAAGATTCATGATAATAAAAGTTACACATAGCAACCTTGTTGTGTTGTATGTTATTTTATAAATACAAAAAAACATTTTAGCTGAAAACCATGTCCTTCATGATAAATTCTTTAATCAGTTGTAATCAGGGCATTAACTTTTGTTTCATTATTAGGTAATGCATTTATAGAGTGGAAATTGAATCCAATATATTTGATCATTTCTAACATTATGCTTTACAAAAATATTGCAATGTACATTTTTCAGGTTCATTAAGTTAGCATAATTTACTTTTAAATTAAAAATGTCTTATTTTTGCTCTTATTTTGCCTATAAATCAATATACACTAGAATATTATGAGTCTTATAAACTAAATTAAGCTTTGTTACCATATAAGTGAAAAGCATGATGACAACTTTTTTTAATGGCCGGTTTGTAGATTTTTGACAAAAATGGTATACATTTTTTTTTTAAATAGTACAAGATTTCCTCTCACATTTGTCATTTAATTCTTTGAGGTAATTAGTAATCAGAAATGCAATTATTACAGACATTTACTTCCTCATCATTTATAGAGTGTCAAGGATATTCCATCCAATAATACCAATAAAAAATATCTGTCTATGTCTCTGTTACCTTTACGTAAACCTTTGTTATGAGAAACTTATTGGAGATTTTGTCACAATAAAACTACTACTATATGAGACAAATGTGTGCAACATTTGTAGAGAACTGCTACTTAAAAATATATCTACTACCTAGCTACTATTGTATTCAGTGCATCTGTAATACATACATTATTTTTCTGTATACTTTTTGTCTAGTCTCAAAATAAGTCTATCTCATTCATGATAGTACAGTATGCAAAAAATTAAATACATTTCAAAGAGTTTTTGTGCGTTTAGTGAGTGGCCCGGTTCAAGGCCGCGCACTAACTCCTTTCAGCACTTTCTACCGTCACATGACTACAGCCGCCGCCAGTCTTATTTTTTTTAACGTTGCGTAATTGCGATGCATATCTTATGAATGGCTAAATTTATTTGTTACGAGGCATAGAAACCTTAGTTTGAAATTGCTACAAAACGATTTTTGCTATGAAAAGTCTGATGCGATTTTACAATTCCAACTCGGAAATTCGGAAACTTAACTTTAAGTTTTCAAATCATTCCAAACGCGGCAGTGGTGAAAGGCTAGTCTAAGGACTAGTGTATGGCTCACCATACTTACTAGGCTACCGGTATCTATGAAAAGGACATAAGGATAGTTTTTGCTCCGGAATTTACTTTTTTTACCGAATATGTACCATGTTGGCGAAGCGGCTGGCAGTAAAGCTATCCTACACCAAATTCACCAATATAAAAAAAGGAAAAGTAAAAAGGAAAAATTACATTGTTTGTTTGTTTGAATTGAATAAGCTCCTAATTACTGGATCGATTAAAAAATATTTTACCATTAGAATCCTACATTATCCTTGATGAACATATTAATACGAGAAAAAATAGGAATCCGCGTGTAAATTTTGTCCATCCGTGCAAATAAGCCGCGACGCTAGTCTTTCATAAAGTAACTCTATAAAGGTACTTATAAGGGGATCGTGATCAGTGTTGCATGAGATATAACGGCGTTATCGAATGATGCGCTGCACAAAGGATTGATTACAACTATATGACGTCAAATATTGACTTACGTAGATGACTGTATCCTGTACTAGATAAACATGTGTTTATCTCTCCTGTCATATTCCTAGATTTTCTTACTACAAATGTTTACAGCCAGCCAGGGATACCTTTTTTTTGGGTTTAATAGCTAACTTTTCCTTGACCTACCGTTATCTGTTTGCACGATGTCTGTCGATGTTTTGAACCTGAGAACGTACTCTAACGTTTCGTTCGTATTTTCGAGTGTAGCCAGCGCGTTCGCTCGCACGGTATAGCTTGTAAGAGTGACAGGGATGGCTACATTCGAAACTACGGACAATGGCTTAACGAGTAGGGAGGCTGAGACCGTATTTTAACCTTTCGTTCGTATATTTGTTTCTTCGGTTTACGCGAACAGTAGACATTGAAATGATACACTTTTTACGGATTATTTCGCGATTTATTTACATTTTGTTTTAACCTGACGTTTCGGACCCTTTTCAGCGTCCGTGGTCACAGGAAGACTAGGGTATTAGTTGTCATTACATGGTTTGAAAATTTTTTAAACTACCATCACTGAAAAATATTAAGTTACGTTCCTATCCACACAAAATAAATCGCAAAATAATCCGTAAAAAGTGTATATTTCATTCGTATTTTCGGGTCTAGCCAGCGCGGAAGTTTCGCTCGTATTTTCGAGTGTAATCAGCGCGTTCGCTTGCACGGTAAAGCTTGTCAGAGTGACAGGGTTCGGTACCTAAATCTGAAACTACGTACAACAGCTTATAGACCAGTTTTTACAATTCGGTTTTATCATCCACATGAATATTGAGGACAAACTAGGAGTTGCCCGCTACTCCGATCACGCAAATGTTATAAACTTTAAGGAGTATCACTCAACCAGGAATCCAGCGGGATTCGATATAATACCGTTTAGTACTACCAAATTTTGTCTAGACCGGTTGAGTAGTTTAGACGAGGAAACAAATTAGATAATTTCTCATTTAAATGAGAAAATTAAGGTTATGCTGGCTCCAAAATTAATTGTACCTAGTTGATTCTTAAAGCGCTTAATATTAAGCTACAGTGTAACTGCGGAATTTTAAAATTAAGGGCAACCTTCTGATGGGAATAATTATTTCGTGTTGTCGAGCTTTTAAAATATGATACTCTACTCTTGTGTAAAGTCAACATCGTGACTCTTAGTCTTGTCGTCCTAAGGGTTATATTAAAAGAATTTTGCTAGGTCGTTTACTGCAAAGTGTTCATGCGGTTGGAAGTATGACACACAGCATTTTGGATCAATTGGCTTAATGCGGTTGTATACCTAAAGTTTGTCGAAATGGTCCGCTATGTAGCATAGAAGTCGGCTTGGCAATTTACATCAAAAATACTGACATGATTTAAAAAAAACTAGCTTCTAGTAGTAAAACGTTTCACGTAGGACTGACCTGCCAATAGCTGATTCAGATGCAATGCCTGTTACTGTCATCTCGACGTATTCCTTCAAAAGAGTTATTATAGTAAAGGTGATTTCCTACAAAAAAGATCCCATCCACGAAGGGGTCAAAAAATCACAAAATATTGCACTGTAAGCCCCTTAACAATCAACAAATACAAATAAATACAAATACATAATATTTATTTTTCTTTTACAAAGATAAGCCTTACAAGATGTGGCCAGTATCTCCTTTTAAGCTTGATAAAGTTATTCAATCCAATTTAACAAGAAGTTTCACTCTTACAAATCAATTGCTTCTAACTCTTAGTCCATGGAACCTGTTTTCTTGCTGATTACCTCTTCTTTGTCTCTTTTTAAGGAAGACGTCGAGTCGAGTTAACAGTAACCCTGTATATAAAACACTGTTGATATTAAATGAGTCTCTTCCCGCCACATTATTAACTTTGGACTGATACGCAGTCCCTTTATTTAACAAGTTAAACTTACTCTACCAGTCTACATGAATCGATATTTTTTATTTGCTATTATGCTGTTATCACTCTTGTTAAGATACTGTAGTTTGCAGTTCAAGGGTAGACAAGGACGGTAACAATAACTCGAAGTTATTATGACGGCATGAAACAATTTTTAGTTACGTGTCGTAGTTACTTGACTTGTAATTTGATAGAAATCTGAGTAACGTCATCATAATCATACATTCTGCCCATGATTATGATGATGGTATCCAGATTTCCAATCCAATCCAAAGAATACAATGCTAAATCTCTTCAGCATGGAATTCCCGACACAGATTTTTAAAATAAAAAAATCAACTTGCACACTCTTTTTTATAATGTATGATATAAGGGATTTGAACTACATAAAAACCTAATCATAACTTATTCAAATGTTAGTGACAGTGTTAGTTTAAAACAATATATTGCAAACTCTTATAGTTTCTTTCAACCATTCGTCCCGTTCAGTGAATTACAAGGACATCTCTGTTTATGCAGAAAATTTGCGGAAAAGAAATAGCGATCTACTAGGTCATCAATAAAAATCTAAAAATAGATTCGTCGTCTACGAAATTCAAGTTACCACTGGTTGTATTACATAACTGGTAGTAGATACATATATGATCATGAACTTGACTGGTTTTGTAGGTCTAGCGAGAGCTGGGTTGGTTTTAATATAACACGGTAAGCTAATTCTTAAAGACGTTTATACCCAACTAGCTGTGCCCGCGACTTCGTCCGCGTGGAATAGTTATTTTGGGCATAGACATAGGTACTATACTGACGCAGACATTTTTAGGTCAGTTCAAGAGGAATAATTCTTTTATACATATATATTTTGGTATCTTGAACCGTTTTCGCAGCGCACGCAACGGAAGCCCTCAAGGATGAATAATTTTCCCCGTTTTTTTCACATTATCCATTATTTCTTTGCTCCTAATAGGTGCAATGTGATGCTATATAGCCTAAAGCCTTCCTAGATTGATGGTCTATTCAAAACAAAAATTATTTTTCAATTCCAACCAGTAGTTCCTGAGATTAGCGCGTTCAAACGAACAAACAACAAACTCTTCAGCTTTATCTCTATATATATAAAATTCTCGTGTCACAATGTTTGTTCCCTTACTCCTCCGAAACGGCTTGACCGATTCTCATGAAATTTTGTGAGCATATTGAGTAGGTCTGAGAATCGGCCAACATCTATTTTTCATACCCCCAGTGATAAGAAAAATAATTTATATAGCAATACAACGTTTGCCGGGTCAGCTAGTAATCTCTATATATATAAAATTCTCGTGTCACAATGTTTGTTCCCATACTCCTCCGAAACGGCTTGACCGATTTTAATGAAATTTTGTGAGCATATTCAGTAGGTCCGAGAATCGGCTAACATCTATTTTTCATACCTCTTAGTGATAAGGGTAGTCCACACTATAGATTTATATGGCAAAACAACGTTTGCCGGGTCAGCTAGTATTGTATAGATTAAACCCACTCGGTAGTCAGTGTTGATTTGACAAAGAGATATCGTAACATTTTTTATTTATAGCTCTTTAAAGGGCGAGAAAAAGGAATGCCTAACTATGAGGTTATATAAATAAATATGTAGTTTAAATAATCACGTCTTTGATTACAATTTTTTCCGTCGTTTGTTTAACGGTTAATTGCAGCTCACAGTCAGTCAATTTAACATGAATAATTTTGTGTAATAATATTTAACTTTATATTTATTATTTGTATGTATGTAAGTCTATAAGGTATTAATAATATGGGCCTGTATTTTTATAATCTGTTGCCTGAATTAAATGAATTATTATTATTATTATTTTTCATCGAAATGTAGATTTTGGCTACATGTCCCAGTATGTAAGTAGTTATACGGGATATTATAATACAGTAGGAGCACATTTCTGTTATATGGTCTAATATTTTTCTCATCAAGACCGATCACAGAGCCGAAACCGGTACCAACCAATATTTACCATTTTACTCTGCTGACAACAGAATAGACGGGTAAAAGGTTATTTAGTTAAAGTTATATACTGCGAACATAATTACTGGCCGGTTGATGAGTGGACTTGTGATAATGACGTACTTTAAATCAGGGTCGGTGACCTCTATACATTTTGTGTCGTTATATCACCCGTTATCAGTGTTCGGTGCCAACGGAAATGTTTGTTTGGGGTGCCAATTCTGATAGATAAGTAAATGTCTTAATTTGTCGGGTTTAAAATTGCTCTTCTTAAGGGGATTCGAGCAATCCAAATTTAACAGTATACTTATAGGCACGATTGGTATAAATCCGCAAAACACGTTTTTCTTTAAAAGTATAATGGTAATATCTACCATCTATCTACCAACCTATTACCTGACTAAATAGTACATCTTTCTATGTTAAACATGTCCGTAATTTTGTTTTTTATAGTGTGCAATAAAGAATTATCAACCTATCTATCTACCTAGATAGATGGTTGAAATCGCCTATATCATTAAACAGGATTTTTAATCAAATCACACTACCTACATTTTTCAACACCTACTTAAGACACAACGTAGAAGCACGTGGAAAAATTATCGCAATTTCCATTGCACTCACTCTAACTAACCTCTAATTTTATTATCATCCTATATAAGGATATATATTCTTGTTTACGAGTTATTTATGTGAATATAATTTACAAGTAGTCCCGCTTACATACTGGAGTAAACAAACTATCTTATCTTCCTGTTTACCTATTGGGTTGAATCCGGGAAGGTTGTTTTATTTTGATATCCAAAAATATGATCGCGTAGTTAGTTATTGTAAACATATTTATATTTTCACGAACGTTATTTTTTCCGTAAACTAAACTTATAGAGTACAAACGAGGTTAAAACATCTTTACTTTCTACTTTTATGTTTAAAATAGTAACTACGTTTTACTCGTATGTGCCTCTCCGTATCATTTTCTCCTGATAACTTCAGTAATTTTTGTGCGGTAATTGGCTAGACGACACCACCAATCGTTGACTTACTTTTTATTATCTGTCAAAACGGTCTGCCTCCATAGATTTTGTATGGGAATACATGAACGTGACGTCACGGTCATATATAAGATATCGGAGTCAATTGACTGAATATTTATTGAGTTTTGTGTGTTTAAAAATTGGTTTCGACAGCTTTTTGGAAATAAACTGTTTATATTAACTTCATAGGGGCTATGTTTTTTAAACGCCATGGTCTTGAAAATATTTAAGATAGCTGTCATCATGCCAATTATAATGTTTTTAACCATGATAAGAATTCGAATTTCTTTCCAAAACAAAAGATATATACGAGTAAATAAGTTCATCCTTAGCAAAAGTTCGTGTGATGTAAGTAGTCACAATAACGCAGTTAACGAAGTTTGCATTGATGTTAAGAGTAGACTTTATGTGGTTATAAGGAGTATCCTGTTATAAGGATCGGATTTGGGTCGTAAGTAGGTCACAGAGGCGGTCAGCTTTATTTATATATGTTTCGTAAGAAGACTAGGTGCAAACGGGTAATAATGCGCTATACCTAGGTCTTTAAGTTTTGTTGGGAAAAGTTCGGAATCCAGAACTGGAGAGATTTATTGAGTTAACCTCTCCAGGACCGACTTTCTAGGTGCTAAACAGAATGCCTGTCGGAACTGGAGGGGTCAACGTCAAAATCTTGAACAATATCGAACGGGCGTTTTAAGTGAAATGAAGTCATTCTTAAATTCTGTATCATTTTCTGTGAGTACGGCATAGCAGGGCAAAACTTGATATTAACCCGTCTGAGCAATGCAGCTAAAAATAATATCTCGTTGAGTGAAATCGGTTATTTAAATCTTATCGTCTGTTCCTTCCAGCTCTTAACCTGAATTAAATAAGTCGAACTCATTGCACAGTGCCCTAGATGGCTTACCGAGGAGAGCATTGTATGAATATTATTGAATAACCGTCCAGTTGTAATGAAAATAACAATAGATTACTCCCATCGGCACTCGACGACGACCTATTGTTTACGATAACAGAAATAATGAATTTTGTTTCATTTCATCCTACACGATGTTGATACGATAAATTACCTACTCACATATTAACGTATCTTCATAAGCAGGGATGATATTGTATTGTTAATAATTTCCCTGTCAAAAGTTCCGCCTAATTGTTAAGATGGCCAGAAAATCCTAGAATGGAACAGAACTGTATGCTGGTCACTTGTTGCAGGTCAATTAAGAAAAAAATCGGGAAGTTTGTGTTCAGCTTTCCACGTTCAGGACGCTCTGCTTTTAATTTGTTATAAAGATAATGCAAACGTTCATCATCATTTTAACAAGCCATTTAAAAATTTCCAGATTCGTCAAAGAAATCGACGAAGGCTTCGTCCGGCACCGTCCCACTGCCCGACTGAGGCAGTCCGCCTCTATGGGCGCGTCGACCTCTTACAACGAGGTGATACCGCCGCCGCTGCCGCCGCCGACCGCCACGCTGACGCAGGGCCGCCGCGTCGACTCCTCGCTCAAGCGCCTGGAGCGCGCGCACGACGACCTGTTCCAGTTGTAGCGGCCGAGGCAGCGCAGGTGCGTCACTAGCTAACCACATACTCACTCACTCGCACAACGAGGTGGAACCGCCGCCGCTGCTGCCGCCGACCGCCACGCTGACGCAGGGCCGCCGCGTCGACTCCTCGCTCAAGCGCCTGGAGCGCGCGCACGACGACCTGTTCCAGTTGTAGCGGCCGAGGCAGCGCAGGTCCGTCACTAGCTAACCACATACTCACTCACTCGCACAACGAGGTGGAACCGCCGCCGCTGCTGCCGCCGACCGCCACGCTGACGCAGGGCCGCCGCGTCGAACCCTCGCTCAAGCGCCTGGAGCGCGCGCACGACGACCTGATCCAGTTGTAGCGGCCGAGGCAGCGCAGGTGCGTCACTAGCTAACCACATACTCACTCACTCGCACAACGAGGTGGAACCGCCGCCGCTGCTGCCGCCGACCGCCACGCTGACGCAGGGCCGCCGCGTCGACTCCTCGCTCAAGCGCCTGGAGCGCGCGCACGACGACCTGTTCCAGTTGTAGCAGCCGAGGCAGCGCAGGTGCGTCACTAGCTAACCACATACGAACTCACTCGCACAACGAGGTGGTACCGCCGCCGCTGCTGCCGCTGACCGCCACGCTGACGCAGGGCCGCCGCGTCGACTCCTCTCTCAAGCGCCTGGAGCGCGCGCACGACGTCCTCTTCCAGTTGTAGCGGCCGAGGCAGCGCAGGTCCGTCACTAGCTATCCACATATTCGCTCACTCGCACAACGAGGTGGTACCGCTGCCGCCGCCGACCGCCACGCTAATACAGGGACGCCGCGTCGACTCCTCGCTCACGCGTCTGGAGCGCGCGCACGACGACCTGTTCCAGTTGTAGCGGCCGAGGCAGCGCAGGTCCGTCACTAGCTAACCACATACTCACTCACTCGCACAACGAGGTGGTACCGCCGCCGCTGCCGCCGACCGCAACGCTGACGCAGGGCCGCCACGTCGACTTCTCGCTCAAGCGCCTAAAGTGCACCAGGGACCCTATTACGATCTTGTGTAGGTTCAACTGCAGCTCTGTGTTAGCGCTGTAAATATACCAGCTAATACAGTTCTTTTTTAAATAATACCTATGCCAGTAAGTGGAAAGCAAAATCGTAATACGGCCCCTGTTCCGGTTGTAGCGGCCGAGGCAGTGCAGGTCCAGGCTACAGTTTCGATTCAGGCTACGATTTCGGCCGTCTTATCCATCTTCTGCTAGAATCAGATTGCCAGCTGGGGCGTGTGCGCCTTGGCTGGAGGAGGAGCTCATTCAAGGAGGTCGTCCTGCAGACAGTCAGTCAGTTTGAATCAGTACAGTGTACCTCTTGTGCTCAACCAGTAACCACTGTCTTCTTCTTCAGTAGCTGGGCGGTCGCTCAAGGTAATAAATACCCGTAACTAGAAGTTTTACCTTTAAAACAATATCCGGGTGCATTTTGAAGCCAACATATTGTTACGGAAGTGGGTACGGGATTGGATTCAAAAGCCTGTCTTTGAAAGACTGTCAATTTATTTCTGTTTTTATTATCCTCTTCAACGGACACACTTGACACTGAGAACATTCCTTAAAACGCCTAAAAAACATGCCGGGACCGGGTGTGACCCTTACCCACCCTTAGCCACTAGGCAAATCGCCGACGAAATTTCCAGCCAGTTGCTTCCTTGTCATCAATTGTACGATTAGCGCGACGTTGACGGCTCGTTCGTGACAATACCTCTATTTGACGCATGTATCGGTGATCCCTCGTCCGCTGCTGGTTAAAATCTAACATGTCACTATGTTACATGTTTAGTGTTCCTTGCATGGTACCCACAATATGCAATAAAATTGACAAAGTTCTATGAGAATCTCAATCTTCTCGAATTTAAGAGAGATGACAGACATGCTCGTTGAAAAATGTTATAATAGTATCGCAGAATTTATAACGGATAAGAAATTATAAAATGTATTTAATCTATTGTATTGCATATTGACAATAGTTTTAATTCTATTGTTTTAATTATATTTTTGTAGGTACGAATTGCAATAATTTGATTTAAAATGTTAAAAATTTCATGTGAATAACATTGGTATTGGTAGAATAAACCGGAATTTTATGATTGTATCACCTGTAGAAACTGTATTCTTGCAAATAAACTATTACTTACTAAAGTTAGTAGCCGCTATATTTCCAACTGTCCTTGACTGTATTGACTTTTTTTTGCAAGTGGTAATTTGATATAAAACAGTTAATCTCTCATCTTCCAGGTATGCGCGGTTCCAATGAACGTGCCGATCCTACGCCTGAAGCACCCGTATTACGTAAGGTGATCGCGAATTGAAACTATTTGCTGTCATGGTCTGATAGCATCGCACATAGATGTTAGTGGCTATCATGATAGCGATCAGTCGTCGGGCGTACGTAATAACCGCGTGCGGTGAGTGACGTCATCTTCTGTGGACACGATCTGTGAGTGATGACGTTTTAGTACTATGAACACAAGAACCGTTTTAGATGATACAACCAACGTCCTTACTAATGTAAGAGTAGATGCTCAGAATTAGACCTGTTAAACCTAATTTAGATGGATACTTATGTGAGTAATGGGCAGGAAAATATTAGTTATACTCCCACAGGAAAATATGATTTGTAATCCTACAGTGCCTTTTGAATTGATTATAAACTGGATTCGGTTTGGTAACGAATGTCGGAACGACCCTTCACTCGCTTTCTACTGTGTCAGTAGAAATGTAATTATGAAGTGTAAGGATACGCAAGTACCTTGTTTATTGATACTTTTCCTAGGATGACGAATAAAGAATAGGCATGATGACACCTATTATTTTTAAGACCACAAGTTGATACAACCAATATATTTCCAAAAAGCTCTTGAAACCTATTTTTATACATACAAAACTCAATAAATATTCGGTCAATTGACTCTGACTTCTGATACACGACCGTGACGTCACGTTCATGTATTCCCATACAAAATCTATGGAAGCAGACTGTTTTGACAGATAATAAAAAGTATGTCAACGATTGGTGGTGTCATCTTGCCTATTCGTATGATGAAGGAAAGTCGGATTCACATCAATATAGCGAACTGCAGCAATAATATTCATTATATTGATTCTGATATCTGTAACACAAGTGCTTTAGCTACTTATCACGGAATCAGATCATGTGATGTTGTTGTATATTTATTTATTTAATATTAAGTGTGAAATTATTAACCCAATTAGCTAAAAATCAAACCGGCTATCTATATTATTACATTAATCACCTCAGTAAATCCGTACTGGCTTATCAAAGACTGGATTAATTCCTTATTAGACCAGTCTGGCATGTATTTGTTTTGAAATTTAACATTAAAATTTAAAATAACGAGATAAATCAAATGTAGCCCAAATAACCATTCGCACATTATGTCACAGAAATGATAAAAAGTAAATTCGGTATTTGACCGTGTTTGACAAAACAGTCTGGTATCGGAGAGATTTCTGATTTGTTAAAGAATTTGTTTATTCAAAAACGCACACTATATCAGAGGATCCCTTATCTGCTCGCTGCTGCGCGCTTCAAGTTCAGTATTATCTCTATATATAAAATTCTCGTGTCACAATTTTCGTTCCCGTACTCCTCCGAAACGGCTTGACCGATTCTCATGAAATTTTGTGCGCATATTGAGTAGGTCTGAGAATCGGCCAACATCTATTTTTTATACCCCTTAGTGATAAGGGTAGTCCACCCTTAACATTTATATGGCAAAACAACGTTTGCGGGGTCAGCTAGTCTTAAATAAAAAAAAGCCGGTCAAGTGCGAGTTGGACTCGCGCACCGAGGGTTCCGTACAAACCTGTAGGTATATAACTCTTATATAGTAACTTTGAAATTTTCAAAATTGTCAAAAATATTTTTCAAAATTTTTTTTTTATATGATGAAACTGAAAATTTACGGTTTTCGTAATTTTTCCTATATCTGTACTATAAGACGTGACTTCGTACTAAATTTCAAGATTCTAAGTTTACGGGAAGTACCCTGTAGGTTTTGATTCCCGTGCGAGTTTCGAAAATTTGCGGAAATTTGCGGCCTAAATGGCTGTATCTTTTGATTGCGTTGGCTTAGAAAGTTTATTTTCTACAGCTTCCAGGGACAGTAGACCTAAGTATCATATGGAAATTTCAGTTTGATACCTCCACGCGTTCCTGAGAAAAACGGTCTTGACAGACAGACGGACGGACGGACAACAAAGTGATCTTATAAGGGTTCCGTTTTTTTCTTTTGAGGTACGGAACCCTAAAAACAGCGGGCAGGACAACGTCTGACACAAACTCAAACGTATCATCACTGAAAAAGTGATCTATCACCGCACAGACCAAACCCCTTGCCGGATCGGGCTGAAATTTTGCATGCAGGTAGATGTTATGACGTAGGCATCCGCTAAGGAAGGATTTTGATTTGTATTAAACTTTGTCCTTTTTAAAACAATTGGGCTGACACTTTGCATGCATATAGCTACTATGACGTAGACATTCCCAAAGAAAGGATTTTTTTAAAATTCCACCTGTAAGGGTTTTAAAATAGGGGTTGTGCAAGTTTGTATGAAACTCGGTGGCAAAAAACAAATTTCCACGCGGACGAAGTCGCGGGAGGCCGCTTGTTCATAATCAATATGCATTCAGATTTTAGATGATGCATATACTGATTGTGTATAAACGAAATTTTGTATCCTAGAAATATTTTATGGGAAGAATAAAACTTAAACCTAATGGTCCTCCTGCCCATAAATATATACTATATAGAACACCGAAACTGTTAGCTAAGAAACCCTAAGATTAATGGTACATACCTAACAAAACTACAGAAAAAAACAAAAGCTGTTGAAAGCTGGTTGTATCTACTCACAACCATGCTACCATGGTTACTACAAATTGTCTTGTTTTCAGAAGAGAAGACTTGACTATCTAGGTAGAGCATTGACAATACTATAGGTTGTTTAGTGCGACATCATATTTTATGAGATTTGTTATTATTACAAAAATTTAGCTTGAACTTTCGTTGCGTATAGTTTAATAATTTTATTGGTAATAAATATTCCATATTGCTGTGAGAAGAAATTCTATCTTATTAAGTTATGTAAAAATGTTTCATTAGTTATGCTTTGTTCGAGATATTAAAATGTTTGAAATATATAAACTGATGTGGAACTATTGAACACTTTATAACGTAAATGAAGAGTGAATTCGTCCATATATCTAAAATCTATATAAGGGGACTGTCCTACTATTCATCTTATCAGACTATTACGTCCCACACCTGGGCACAGGCCTCACCTCAAGTATGAGGTGAGGCTGGCTACTATTCATTTATTTATACATAAAATATTAATTTGAGATACATACTATACATCTTTATGATTAACCAAATAAAATGACTATAATCTTAGTTAGATAATAAACTCATTTGCAGATACACTAATAAGTAGGTAGATTACCTAAAAACATATATATCATATTTATAAGTTAAATTGATAAAAATACACCAGTAGTCGCATATGAGTCAAGACGTCATAACTTGTTCTTTCCATATAAAATGTAGGTGGAGTGACGATATAAAAATTTGTAAAATTACGTCAACAATAAGTGATGGATTTTGCGAAGACCCTATTATCTTTAATTTATTGTATTTCTTTCTGATATATTTTTTTTTCTAAGTTTACTTTTTTGTGTTTTCCTTTTTAAACACAGTCGTAATTTGATAAGTGGCCAGTCTTTATATTCTATCTATTGTTGACTGAAAATTAAATAAGTGTTAGCTTCATACTTGAAGCTATCCGAGGTTTCAGCCTTTTCTATGAAAGCGACAATAGGCATGATGACACCTATCCTAAATATTTTCAAGACCATGGCGTTTAAAAACCATAGCCACTTTGAAGTTAATACAACCAGTATATTTCCAAAAAGCTGTAGAAACCAATTTTTAAACACACAAAACTCAATAAATATTCGGTCAATTGAGTCCGATTTATGATACATGACCGTGACGTTCTTGTATTCCCATACAAAATCAATGGAGGCAGACCTTTTTGACAGATAATAAAAAGTATGTCAACGATTGGTGGTGTCATCTAGCCTATTGTATAACTTTCAGTCGACGAAAGATCGGATATTGAAACCGGCCATAAGACGGACTTTAATTTATTATTGCTTTACTTATACGACTGTGCTATGATAGTGTAGAATCGACTTAAAACGCAAAAGTAAAAAGAGGCACTAAATACATGTAAAAATATATGTATAATAATGTTTGTTGAGCTTAATAGCCTATCAATTAAAGTATATTCCACTCATGTGTAAATGTTCGATTCATATTAATACCTACTGTGTGTATTGTCGTTTAGATAAATCTTATATAAATATACAAACTATAGTTTTAGATATACCTCGTTTCGGTGTATGATCAGACTAAAAAAGTTAAAATTAAGTGTAAATTATTGATTCTACATCATAATTTTGAAAACCTTAAACTAACTAATAAAGTAAAGTACATACGAGTACTTTTGAGTTCTGAAGTAGCACTAGTGTGTGGTATTAAATAAGAAATTACAATTAATTGGGCCGAATCGGGGCCGTTACGTTGTATGTGTATGTATGTAAACACTGTACTGAAAGACAGTTTCTCACCTAACACGTTTTGTCGCAAATAATCATAAGTGTTTGTAGTTTTTTGTGTAATTTGTAATACATACTAACTTATAATTCGAACACATACACACTTGTCCATTTTTGATAAATGTGTGTGATAGTCAACCCATGCTGCGATATCTCAAACGTGTTTCTTATTTATATTATTTAACTATCTATCGCATAATAAAGAACTGAGTTTAATTTGACGTATGACTATCATCAGATAAATTGGATGCATATTTGGGTAGGTACCTAATTACTACTTTAGGACTCTGAGTGTCAAGCGAATCAAAACGAGCCATATGCTTTGAAAAAACGCATACTACCGCGCTTACGTGGGCACGCACATTTCCAATACAAATTCGATTAAGAAAGGAAAGGCAAATATGCACCCATTTCTTTGATAATATAATTTTTGAAACAGCTTAGCTGCTTTTTAGGCATTATTGCTTTTTGTCACATAAATGTGTTTGTCTGTGTATTATATCACATTTGTAAATGGTGTGTTTGTCGTGTGCGTTAAGTAATATTTCAGTGCCTTGTGATAAGCTCATGTTACTTCCAATGTATCTATCTAATTGTAAACTTTGTAGTCTGCTGCTGCTGTAACTAATGACTACTATTATTTAGCTGTATTTCAACGAAGCTTAACAAAGTAATAAGGACTATATAATACTACTCATATTTATTATTCTGGTGCTATAATTTTTATCAGAAAAGTTTCTTGCCCACCTAAGGCCTGGTTTCCACCAAAACAGAGAAGAGAGGAGACAAGAGCAGATGTGTTTTGAATAACCAATCGACCTTCGTTATTTCTCCTCTCCTCTCCGCTTGGTCCATTCCCAACGAAGCTAATCGGAGAGAAGATGTGGAATTAACGAAATCTGATTGGTTATTCAAAACATATTTCCTCTCTTCTATTCTTTGGTGTAAACCGGGCCTAATAATCGTTACGGTGTACATTAGTTTTCGTCTGTTTCGATAAAAAAAAAATCAATAAGACCGGTAAAGACAACGTGTATTGACAACCAGTGATGCCAGAAGGTCAAAGGCATTTTAAAACAATCGACAAAGTGTTTAAATTTGCATTCATTAGGTACAAACAAAAAGTATAACGGCTACATAGGAGACGCTACTTTTCCATGCGGTCTCAAATACTTCTTTTTCTCTTAAAATATCAAATGTCATTGTACCTAACTTAACGTGATGCATTGAAAACCCTTTTACTTTCTTACCTCAAATACCAGTACATTATACGAGTAGACACTCCACTTTGGTCTTCTGCTTAGTTACGTGATCAAAATAACATCCGATGAAGTGATCACCACTATTGCACCATTTGCAATTAAATTCACGAAGCACGCTCTCCGAACGTCCGAACCGAACGATCATATCACGCCAACTGAACATACTTTTTATTTGACTACCATTCGTAATATAATTTTACCCCATAAAATTAATTTCCTAAGAACATACCAATATGAATTAGATGGTGGGATTTCAGAATCGAATCGATTTCATTTTACTCAATTTCTCCTCGTTACTATCATAATAAAACAAACAAGCCTCAGTTGGGCAAAAAGCCATATAAAGACCTTACCGAAAAAATATAATATGCGAATTAAGGTTACTGAATCAGAACAAGTCAATCTAGCATATCTTTTCCAAATCATTGTTGTTGCTTAGTGTAAAAATATGTAATATACTGTATATAGTTTCATACTCGTATGTTTATTATGTATCCATTTTAGTGGCTCTATTGTAATGTCCGTTAAGGATAGGTCCAACGCAGTGTAATGTTTATTTGCAGATCTATGCATGCTTTTATTTTTATAAATTATTCCTTTTAATTTATGCTAGTTGAGCTTTAATAAATAATATTTTATTACATGTTATTTTGTTGTTTCATTTGTAACTATATTTAAAGCTGAAAACTTTCTGGGTATTTGAAATGAGGCAAAAATCAATAGTAAAAAATTTATTGTAAATAAAAATATATTGTACCCGATTTAACGTAAAATATAATTCGTTTAGAATCGTCTTAAACATATTTACAGGATCCGATATTTACAGTTAAGTTATAACGGCCGATACTACGACTTATATATCTCTAGTTATGTTATGTATGTAATGTTAGGTTCTCTTGCCGAGGTATTAACTAAAGTTTAGTTTCAAAAGAAAAAAACTGTTTCGATACACTTATAGCATCCATCGTGTTTTGAATGATTGATAATAAATAAGTATTGTTGTTTATGAACGATTTTATCAGAGACATTCCAACAGTTATTTTTTTAAATTTGTTACAAATAATTCATACCCTTTTAGGTATTTTGTAAAACATATGTTCCTTGCTTACATGAATAATACTGGTACCTGTTAGTTGTTATACTGTTAATTACAATAGTACTTGGACGTTGTGATCACTTCAAAATCTTAAAATATAATGAAAAAAAAACAATTATCGAAATGGCATAGCGTTAACGACAGGGACGTATGTTTTGAAAAGTTTTAATAAAAGTACAATATTTGCGTGCAATAGTTTTTTTGTCACCGTATTTCAATTGATTGACGTAGTTATGGGATATGTTCTTGAGTTATTATTATGTAGAAAAATTATTTGTCACTTGGTGAAGTCGCTATGCCATTAAGGGAAAAGACTTATATCACAATTCAATTTCGATAGATGTTCTTATTTTACAGTAAGTAGGTATCTAAATTAGTAGGTACATAAAAAATACATAATAGGAGATTATCACAATTTGGAGGATTGAAATATTGAATGGTTTTATAGAATTTGACTAGTTTTTGTAATCATGTGGTAATAATTGGTATCTTTGCGAAAAAAAGATTAAACATTTCAAAGAAAATAATACTAAGAAAATAGTTGAATATATATCTACTTAAGATTCTGTTGATTTCAAATGATAGCCATATTTTATTTGGATACAGTAAAGTAAGTACATTAAACTAAAGAATAATATACGAGTAATATCACATGGGTGAACAACATACCACATTTGCTTTTGAAATATGTACTAATGCCTAAAATAAAATGGAACAAATAAAAACATGCTACTCACTAAGAAATCACTTTTATAAGGTTTAGGTTTTACGTAAAGTAATAAAAACAAAAAAAATCTTTAATAAAAATATCTGCAAAATCAAATTTGGCATTGCGATGTTGTTTTTAATTTTAAAATTCCTATTTCAATGTCATATAAACAATCCAAAATTTCATCTCTTATGATAACAATCATCGTTCTACTCTCAACAATCGCATCAAATGTGAATAACTTACAATTCGCTATAAAATACCATAACTACTATTTACATTTATTTATCTAACGTTGGCATGTCGCACCCCTGTTTCCATGTTGTATAGCCTAATCTAGGCAGGACTAAGTGGGGGCCTCCTCTATTTCGTCGAGCACTTTGGGGCTCTCCTGAGTCCGGTTCAACAGAAAATCCAGGTCGTTGGATATTTTGTTGAGCATCCGATCCGTTTCGGGGGAATCGTACGCCTTATTCCACTCGCGGTTCACTTGTTCGATGTCGGACTTGGGTTTGGGGTCCTCAGGTATCTCGATCGAGGGGAGGGACGTGCTCGAGCTGAAGGTTTTTGTTTTTTTGAGACAGCTCTTTATGGGTGGGGAGGGGATTTTGGAGACGTCAGGGTTTGATTGGACGCAGATGGAGCAGTTCTCCTTCGGCGGGTCGTAGGGTTCGAAGTCGACCGAGCAGGTGAGGAGGGGGGTGGGTTCGCGCGGGGCGGGGAGGACTCCTAGTTCCAGACAGACGCGCGCCATGTACTCGGGCTGCGCGGGCGCGCGGGGGATGAGGTCGCACACCGCGTGCGTGGTGCGCCGGTGCTCGTAGCGCGGGCTCAGGACTGACTCCTTGTACTCCACGCAACGCACTATGTCCGCGCGGCTGTCCGGGCTCGACTGCCGCCTGGAATGAAATGTTAGATTTAATTCTTTTTAAAAGTATTATTGTGGTCATATGAATTTTGTGACTGTGTAAAAAAGTTTGATAGGCAGAACTATACAAAATCTGAAAAAAAAAATAATTAAATTGTGGTTGTAAAACATACTATATACTAAAGAGATAATTTATCTTCATAATATGTTTTAAACAACATTCGTCCGATCAAAAATAACACAACATATAGACCTTCAAAACATAAGGTGCGGTCCTCAATCGGGTGCATAAGTTGCGCCTATTTCCTTCGCAACAATAGGTAAAGCCTCGGCTGAACAGTCTCAACTTTTGGGTCTGTGTCTTTGTATGTGTGTGCTTACATTAAAAACAAATAAAAAAGGTGTACAGTATATAAATTACCTATTGATCTCGGTCGGACTCTCGAGGGGTGGGCACGCGCCAGTACGAAGGGCGGGGGACGCGGGCGACGAGGAACACTATAGCACGCCCCCGCGGCTTTCTGCCTCGCCGCCTAGTTTTGTACATACTAAAGAGATCTATAGAATCTGTCCATAGTAAGTATATGCCGACAAGTTTCCGACTCTTTTTGTGACGTACTAACAGTGCGAGAGGCGGGGTAGCACGAGCTTACTTCACATGTAAATCTACCTTGATTAATGTATGATATTGTCCAACAACTTACTTAGCGACATACCTCCCTTGATACAGACGTCCGGGGGCAAGATCGCGTGATATGCCTTCGTACGCTGATATGACTGTGCACCGTTAACTAACGTATGAAACCGCGCGAAGCAAAGTTACCCCTTCCCTGCTGCACCATCTGCCTCCTGTTATAAGTCGCGCCAACTAAAAAGATCACTAACGGTCACCTTCGCACTAGACTATATACGGGTCTTGTTGGTGGTACGAATTGGGAAGGGCATCTCACGCGCTGTACGTCCGCACCACCTCGAGCAAGCAGGATAGCGAATGCTTCCATGCGAGAACTCCTGTCATCCTGCGTCCTTTTTATTTGACACGACTTAAGTATGGCATCTTCGAAACTCTAACGGGTGACGGCGCGCAGGGATAACTCGCACGAATTAAGATAGTGTGTGTATACATTAAAAAACAGAAACAAAAAAGGTGTACAGTACATAAATTACCTATTAATCCCGGTCGGACTCTCGAGGGGGGGCGCGCGCCAGTACGACGCGGCGGGGGACGCGGGCGACGAGGAAGACTCTAGCACGCCCCCGCGGCTTTCTGCTTCGCCGCCTTGTTTTATGTATACTGAAATTAATTTAAATCGTTATCGTTTAAAACCGTTACAACGTAACTATACCTTTACGGTATAGTTACTTATTATTCACTTAACGGTCCAAAAGTAACACATTGGCAAAATTAATGTTAGAAAAAAAAAATTTAAGTTAGGGTGTAGGGTGTGGCGAAGCCCCGTTTAGAAGGGTCAATACTTTTCAAAGGCCTCGGAACCAAATATGAAATAGTATCTAATCGAGTCTCTCCAAAATGGTTTTCTGAGGGATTCGGGCCATACCCCTCGAAGTTGATGCCTACACATCGTCATTTGCAACAGTTTTATCAACGCTTTCAATTCTACAGGGTTAATTTATACTGAATCTCTTAGCGGTCTAGGCATAAAGATTCAGTATCATAGTTGTGGTGTTTATAATACCTTACCTACTAATAAATAAACTTACAACTAAGTGAAGTATCTCCGGCAGGCGATTCCTGCCAGTCTCTATGTGGAGTGAGAGAGAGCACGCGCCGCGCAGAACGCAGGCACTCCTCGTCTCGTATCACGTAGCACACCAGCATCGCTACTCCCTGAAAGACAAAGGAATTTAAAGTATTAATGCAAGTGGTCTAAATATAGTCCCCTGGGAAAGTCCTATTAAAGGAGCAAAGACACAACAGATAATGCAATACGAAAAAGACATGAATATTACACTTGGGAAAGTGTGCTTTTACTTTAAAGTCCAAGATTTAGAAAGGTCATACTTATTACCGAAACCATTCACTCTTGTTGGAGGAGAATTTGCAACGCGGATATTGTAGTCCGAAACGTGTAAACCCGTTCAATAAGACAGTCCTTATGTGATTATTAATTAATAATTTATCGCACTAAAACTAGTAAGGTTTATTTTAGGTTATCAGAAACGCGTTGTGTGATTTCACCATAAATCAGATCTAAAATACCAGTGGACTAACGAAACGTCCTTGCGAAAGACCACACCGTGACGTATTCAGAAGATTTTGCCGTAATTGATCAAAGTTGAAACAGTATTGAGTCTAATATATTTAATGTAGGTACAGATATATTTTTTACTATGTTTATCATCTTATCAGCCTAAATACGTTCCACTGCTGGACACAGGCCTTACCTCAACTAGGAGGTGGTAAGATACGAGCCATACTTCACCTCGCGGGTTCAGTGCGGTTTGTGGAGGGGTGTTTGTAAGGTAAGTGACCAACCATACTGTCAGATGTTAATAAGCCACCCGAGGGTTTACAGACTATCTATCTATATTAACCGGGACCAACAGCTTAATGTGCCTTCCGAAGCACGAAGATACTTATAATTAGACGTCACTTAAATGATCGGAATGGTCACCCATCCCAAACACGACCGCGCCTAAGGTTGCTTAACTTTTGACATCACTACCAAAGCGCTGAACCAACTGCGCCACAAGCACTTTGTTTATAGATTTAGTAGATAAATGATGCTTACATTAGCTAAAGCCGCAGCGGACAGCGCAGCGACGTGGGCGACCTTCCTCTCGCCCGGTTGAGCGTACACCACGCCCGCCGCTTGCGCAGCCGACGTCGTCACTAGTAGAACTAGGGTGTGTCGGATCACACGACTCCTGTAAGAGAGAACAGATAATTAGTTAAGATTTATTTGTAGCTAGTGAATAATATTTAGGCTAAGGCTTGTCAGCACTTATCTCACCGTAAATTGATTCATTGTTATTTACGATCTCGACGGTGTTATCGCGTGCATTTTACCAATTGGTATCGTTTCATGGGTATGTAGAGTATATGATAGGTTTTTTGTGTCTCCATTCTCCATTTAGACGGGTTTTCAATTTTGCGTTGCACTGTCTGTTAGTTATTCGTAGTGCGCAGCCGCAGGCACAGTTTACCTGTTTTATAAGATAGGACATGCGAGCTAATGTTCACCTGTCTCTCAAATATATTTTTTTATCAGCAGCCACCTTGTGCGTTATGGTTCTATGTACCGCTAGTAGCGCGCAAACGCACGCACATGCGGTCTGTTCAACCGCAAGCGTAGACGATCTGTTCTACTTACAAGTTACTACAGTGTTTAAGTGTACTGCTCACCTGTCCTTCAGATAGTTTCTCCTCTCAGCAGGCACCTTGTGCGTGATTGGTAGTCCATAGTCTATGCGCAGCCGTAGCAGCGAGCGCCACGCACAGTAGCGCTAGTAGCGCGCACCACAAGCGCAGACAACCTGTTCTACTTACTAGTTACTACAGTATCTAAGTGTACTGCTCACCTGTCCTTCAGATAGTTCCTTCTCTCAGCTGGCACCTTGTGCGTGATAGTCCGCAGTCTAGCCGCGGCCGTAGCAGCGAGCGCTGCGCACAGTAGCGCTAGTGGCGCGTAACTACACGCGCGGACAACCTGTTCTAATTACTAGTTACTACAGTCTAAGTGTTCTGTTCACCTGTCTTTAAGGTAGTTCCTCCTCTCAGCAGGCACCTTGTGCGTGATAGTCCGCAGTCTAGCCGCGGCCGTAGCAGCGAGCGCTGCGCACAGTAGCGCTAGTGGCGCGTAACCACACGCGCGGACAACCTGTTCTAATTACTAGTTACTACAGTCTAAGTGTTCTGTTCACCTGTCTTTAAGGTAGTTCCTTCTCTCAGCTGGCACCTTGTGCGTGATAGTCCGCAGTCTAGCCGCGGCCGTAGCAGCGAGCGCTGCGCACAGTAGCGCTAGTGGCGCGTAACCACACGCGCGGACAACCTGTTCTAATTACTAGTTACTACAGTCTAAGTGTTCTGTTCACCTGTCTTTAAGGTAGTTCCTCCTCTCAGCAGGCACCTTGTGCGTGATAGTCCGCAGTCTAGCCGCGGCCGTAGCAGCGAGCGCTGCGCACAGTAGCGCTAGTGGCGCGTAACCACACGCGCGGACAACCTGTTCTAATTACTAGTTACTACAGTCTAAGTGTTCTGTTCACCTGTCTTTAAGGTAGTTCCTTCTCTCAGCAGGCACCTTGTGCGTGATAGTCCGCAGTCTAGCCGCGGCCGTAGCAGCGAGCGCTGCGCACAGTAGCGCTAGTGGCGCGTAACCACACGCGCGGACAACCTGTTCTAATTACTAGTTACTACAGTGTCTAAGTGTACTGTTCACCTGTCTTTAAGGTAGTTCCTCCTCTCAGCAGGCACCTTGTGCGTGATAGTCCGCAGTCTAGCCGCGGCCGTAGCAGCGAGCGCTACGCACAGTAACGCTAGTAGCGCGCAACCACACGCGCAGACCGCTTGTGCTGCCGATCCAAGTTGTAGCGGCGCTCCGCCCCATAGACGCGCCGTTAGCCATGACAGTGTGCACACACCTGAAATCATTTAAAGCTAAGTAGCCATCCTGGCCATCGACCAGCAGATTAAGGCTTTAGATCGTCTATAGATTAATAGGGAGTACCTGAGTATTGGATCACATAATCTCCTTGAAACCAGTTGCTACTCGTACCATGAATTTATTTAGACTATTGCTTCCATAGAGCAGAGCAACCAAATTGCCACACCATTATACAAAGAAACCAGGGAATTGCTAGCACTAAGAAAGACTTAAAAAAACTGTTAACTTAAATAATTGGTTGAATGCAGCCAGTATGAAAGCTATTTACTGATTACTGCGGCTGTGCTAGTATTGTGTCCTATAGTGAAAATGATAAATCTCACCTGCCAGCAGCCCAACTGACGGTGCCCTTTGCTGTCGGCCAGCCAGCTCCGCTTGCAACAATAAAGGCTGTGCACACAGCGCCGCACAGCCGGCGCACCAACACGCTGCACACACCCAGCCCAGCGCGCCGGGACACGCTTCCTCCTGATTATAAAGTTAATAAATATGTTAAGTTTGCACTTCAACATTCCACTCCTGTCCACAAGCCTCAACTCAACTTTAAGGTGTACAGGATTAAATTTTTTGGGCAAGCTAATTAGGAATGGGAGTGGAGATTAACTAAGGTAATGGGCTGTTCAGGTGAAAAATTATAAATTGGAGGTGCTTCAACAAAAACCCACGAAGAGCGAACGGGAATGACCAGCGGGAATCGAATGATCATGAAAACGCACCGAATCACCAAATCTATACTACACCAAAAGTGTATCATTAGCGGACTTAATGCCTTATGGCATTCTCTACCAGTCAACCGAGTGGTCATGTGCTGTTAATTCATCTATCATTTGCAAGCTACCAAGCCAGCCTATGGAGCATAACAACACATTTTGGATGCGTGGCTGAACCTTTTTTATGACACCTACCTGTCTCGTATCACATTCTAAAAGCGCCAACATGGCCGCGGAATGAGTTCCAGCTGTGGCCGCCTTCAGCAATATTGGCAGCCTCGCCTTCCTTCCAGGCACTAAGCTCAAGAGTTGAAGAGCCGCAGCTGCCAAGCACATCGCGCCGCTGAGGCTCACCGTGATCCTGACCACGCCCCGAAGGTCTTTTTCTACGTCTGTCTGCAATACGACAATACTTACGTGAGAAAACGTTAAAAGTTTAAAAACGAAGATATCCTAGAGACATGAATAGGAGATAAAGAGATATGAGACGATAATGATGATGATGAATGAAACAAGAAATCCGAGAAATTATGACGTAGGTACGTCTTTTTATTTGCGTATGTTTAGCCCATGAGTGCTTTTCTAAAATGCCAACTGGATTGTATCGTACAACTCCACGTATACCTCTAATATTTGTCTGATAAGAACTTTTGTTGATGTGAAATTTAAAAAATAATGAAGAAATTTAAAAAGCGTTGAGTTGTGAACCTCGCCACAAACGTGCTCCATGCACGAGGTTCGGCCGTGGTACGTAGACCACAAGCTAGTTTTAGTGTTGTGAAAACGTCTTACATTTATTAAGACCATACTTACCAGCGTGGAGCTAGCGATAGTGAACAGCGCGTAGGTGCCAAGCTCACGACACCGGCACGACACGTGCGTCGGCTCGGGCACGTGCACCTCGCACGCGAAAGTGCTCTACGCACGAGGTTCATAGACATCAAGCTAGTTTTGATGCTGCGGAAACGTCTAACATTTACAAAGACCACACTTACCAGCGTCGAGCTCGCGATCGTGAACAGCGCGTAGGTGCCGAGCCCGCGACACCGGCACGCCACGTGCGTCGGCTCGGGCACGCGCACCTCGCACGCGAACGTGCTCCATGCACGAGGTTCGGCCGGGGTACGTAGACCGCAGGCTAGTTTGGATGCTGTGCAAAATAGAAAGGAGATATAATTTTATCAACTACTTGCGAAGATTACAAGAAACTGACACCAATTACAGTTTTTTACACCAATTCGCTCCACAAATTACACAAGCAATAGTTTTATTACAAGTACTTGTAGAAAATATAACACTGCGTATAATCACATTGATATATTTCATGAGAAATTGAACCACTTTCGTTACTTGCTAAAAAAAGGCCACCTAATGTAGGTGTGCCCTAGTCCATTATTGTAGACATTTTATTTTGTCGAGATCAAAAATTCTTACTTTCTTTTTATGTGAGTTAGTTTGTATGTGAGTTACCGCGCTTATGATCTACGTCTCGTCAACATTGTAATTTTATAACTACTTGTAAAAACTGTTTGGCTAAAACGCCTTGTTTTAAAAGCTTTATGTACTACTCGTATAACACAGCTGTTTGTTTTCCTGAATAAAAAAAATATAAAAAACAGACAGCGTGCGTTGCAGCGCAAGCGCGGTACGTGCGATCTATCGTTCACATGATACGTATTGCGCTAACGATTTGACATCACCTCAAGAACACACGTTACCGCGCGCTCACGACTGTGCCCTTACTGTTCGTTCTTTTGCGATAAAATCATTGGAAACACTTGGACAAAGGTTTAATCATTCTTTGATAAAAGTCATGCAAGTAATAAAAGTACTTTAATAACACCTTTACTATTTAGTAATCTGTGCCTTTACACTTTAATCGGACGCACCATATAATACCTGCTGTTGAAGGAGCCACTGCACAAACATGTGTACAATGGTTGGACTCAATGCCGAAGGCATTCTCTACCAGTCAACCATAGGGCCAAGCAGAGAAAATTTAGGCGGTGCACATAAAGTAAAAGGGAAGAACAAACAATGTAACTGAAGTTATTTACGGACAATTTAATATTATTGCAGTACACTCACCCACAGCGCTATAGTTCTTGACGTGCGTGAACAGCAGCGTGAGGGTATGCTGCAGCGCCCTGTCCACCCCCGCGCCGCTTGCCGTCAGCTGCACCTGCTGTGACGCGAGCGCGTACTCCATAGCTCGTCCGTTCCTGGAAACCGACTGGCTACAACATCCGTTGTAGGTGCCGGGAGGAAACAAAATAAAGGGAAAAATTAACGAACGAAAAGTATAAAAAGGAGGTTGATAGAAAATGTTGGAAATAAGGAGGAAAATGTTTAACACATATTATGAAAATATATAAAAAAATAATTGGAAAAGGCACCTGATTAATTCGACAACACATTTTCAATTTAGGTACGTAGAGATATATTCTTTCGTAGTCTGACTAAAGTTTAAATACATCGTGCGCTTCGGGTCTCCATCATATCACCTGTTACAGTCCACTGCTGGACATAGGCCTCCCCCAAGGAGCGCTACAGCGCACCGGGTCTTACAGCTCCATTAATTTTAAGTGATGGTAGAAGATGAAGTAAGATCAAATTCTTTGAGAAACATAAGATCTTCAAAGATATATTTTTTTTGTGAAAATCATTAACCTGGCTAACATAGTTTCGCTTGGAAATGCTAACCAGTAGTTGCAAGAATTAAATCCTAAACTCACTTGAACTCTATAGATCTTCTTAACGAAGGCAGCCTAGCAGCCAAGTTGTGGTACTGCACAGCCACCACAGTGGCGTTGCCAGTTCTACCCACTAACTCTACGCCCACTGACTGTATCTGCCACTCCTCAGTCCCAGCAGTAGGAAGCAGGTCGAAGTGGGCGGCGTGGTCATCAAGGACTGGTTTGGTCTTCACTGTGAACTCTTGGAGACGAAGGTCCAGGTTAGTCCGCATGCCGGCTGTGTCGACGACCGCGTTTTGAAGGTCGTATACTTTCTGCGGATGTGAGTGAAGTTTTGAAATGGTTGGTGTTTGGCCTAGTCAGATTTTGTAATCACTACATCGTATAAAGCAAAGTAGCTTTCCGCGTCTGTCCCTAAGTCTGTATGTACCTATGTAAATATGCTTAGATCTTTAAAACTACGCAACGGATTTCGCTGCAGTTTTTTTTTCAATAGATAAAGTGCTTCAAGAGCAAAGTTGGCATCTTCTAGGCGAGCTCTCTCCATCGTAGACTCAGTATTAGCCTCGTTAGGCTTAGTCTTGGTCAAGAGCAAACATATCCCAAATGAAAAAAAGTCTATGTGTATAACTGGTTGACCCGGCCGGCGCTGTCCTGTTCGTTGTTTGCGGAATTTGTCCATATTTTATTATCTTTTAAATTTTTCGTGGACTTCCACAAATATTTCAAGACTAAAACTATTCAAATCGGTTCAGCCGTTCTCAAGTTTTAACGAAACTAACGAACCGCAATTCATTTTTAGTATATATAAGGGAAAAATAAGAAGATAAGACAAGAAGGAGATAACATATTTAAGAGAACCGAATACCACGCGGGCGAAACTGCTGGCGGGAAGCTAGTACTAAGCTACTGTATCTGTGTGTGGGGGGGAGCGGCACAGGTGCACTATATGCAAGTGGAGAGAGCTCAAAGAGCAGTGCTAAAAATTCTTCTATCTTTGCCCATTCGTCACCCCACCACTTTGGTATATGAGGAAACTATGCTACTGAGTGTTCGAAAATTATATGTATTCCAAATCGTACGAAGGTTTCATGAGAAGTCAGTCCCACAACACGGAGACCCCGAAAAGAGAACTACTAGATACCATATTCCATTAAAGACTCGGTTTGCACAAAAATCATTTAACTTCCTAGCACCTAGAATATACAGCATATTACAAAATAAACTAAATCTAAAACAATTCACTAAACTAAAACTAAAAAAGATTCTATATAATTATCTTCTGGAACTCAATGAATTAACCATCCCTGATTTACTTAAACCAGTATCTTAAATAGGCTTACTATTTCAAATTCAAATATTGATTAAACAACTGGGCCTATTTTGTTAGTTACAACATTATTAAAATCTACGTAAGTACTTAATTTCGCTTAGTCCTTTTTTATTAATGTCGTAGTGGTAGCACTGATTGAGATGCACTTGTGGCGTGCTCCCACCCACCCGCTTACAATGGCCGCTAGGTGCGTGTGTGCGCCGGCTGCCGGCTGATCGAGCAGGTTTCGCGTCCTGATGCGTTGATTGACACACGCATAACTTAACAATCATCTAGCTATCTATTTCTTACTAGGTTTGACGCATGATACATACTTTTTCCCTACAGAAATATCTCTGAGTTTGCGCGGTACGAAAATGTAATGTTTAATTTGAATTTTTCTTAACAACACAAAATGTGGTATGATTAATATCAAATTGAATAGCAACTTAATTCATCTGGCCAATGTTAGACTAGTTATATTACATTACGTACTGATTACGGCATTTAGTTTCACATGTAATTATCAGTCCCTTTTATTGCATAAATACCTACTTCCTTCTCATAATATGTGATTTTCTTCTTATATTTCATAATATTTGTTGTTATGTATTCGCTAAACAGGTACTAGTAGTAGTGTAAAAGATCTTGAGTTTAAATTTTTCTACAAGTTTTGCTTAGCTTGCTTGCTTTGTACTTAAGCTAGTAAAACTACACAAAGTGCCTAAATCAAAATTAATTAAACAGTGTTAATCTATATAGTCCAGGAGGTGGAGACCTGGTGTCTTGTACTACAGATTGTGTCACAATCCATCACAAGCACCAGTCTTCACAATAGTTTAACAATTACACAATGTTTTGAAACAAAATTTGTATTATCTCCTGTTGTGAAGAAAATAAATTATTTTATTATTATTATTAAAACATATTTAAGAGAACCGAATACCACGCGGGCGAAACTGCTGGCGGGAAGCTAGTGTCAAATATTTTAAGAATGGAATAGTCATGTTAGCCAGAGTAGCAGGTATAGTTCTTTCAAATCACGAAGTCGAGCAGAATTTACTTGTGGTAAATATGTGTCCGTATATGTGTCGATGTGTGCGTGAAAACGAAAGCGGGTATGGTTAGCATAAAAATAATACCAATATTTTTGTATGTTCAATTGATAATAAAATAAAACAACAAAACTTTTAAACTAAAATGTTTATTATTTAAAATAAATAATAAATAAGGGAATGTATTAAAATAAAATTATGTTCTTCTACATTTGGGTTTAAGTTTTAATTTAAGCGAAACATAAGACTTAAATAAGGATATACAATTGAACTCAAGATATGGCAAAATTATGAAAATAAGGCTAGGCTGGAACTATTTAATAACAAATTTCTATCTATTTAAAAAATATTTACCTCGCTATGGATAACTTTGCGCTTTGACATGCTGACAGTACTTCACGGCAATTAGCGTCCGGAAACAATAAACACAACTAACCTGAGCGACAGCGCGCTCGCGACTGACCGCGTCGTCATACACGCACACTATTGCATTATGCATGTACACGTTTAAAAACAAATAAAGACTACTCGCCTTCGTGAAATGCAAGAACTGTACGCTATTTCTGTCTTCTGTTCACTAAAGCATGACCTTCTTATAATTACAAATTTCTTGAGAGAATTGCATTCTAAACTATAACATTTATGAATATCATACTGCCCTTTATAAAGCAGAATCGATAAAAAATCTTACCTCCTCATCTAAAAAAGCGTCCGGATGCTTCAACAACGTATCGTAAATCTTCAGCAAGTGCTCAGCGCTCTCCAACCTATCCTTTTGCCGACCAGCCCCCGATAGAAGGTAGTGCAGCATGTTCCTCGCGTGTTGGAGAGGGATGGTACCCTCGCCTGGATGGACAGGCAGGGACCGGAGCACGGCGCCGTACTGCCGGGCCACAAGGGACACGTTGCCCCAAGAGTAGCCGTACGATATGCGGCTGAACTGGAATTGATGAAGTCATTAAATCATAGCTATAGGAATATGTCAAGCATGTACTTTTCCATAAGACGACAACTTTGGTGTTATGATTAAAAAGTTGACTAAATAGGCCATGAGTTAGACACCTAGTAGACCAAGAGGTCATGAGTTCAATCCCGCACTGTAAAAACATTTGTGTTCATGAATATGTCTGTTTGTACTGGTCTGGTTGTTATATGTATGTATTTATTTGTAATACCACTGTTTATTCTGATTTCTGTAACTCAAGTGCTTAAGCTACTTCGGAGTCTGATGTACGTGATGTTGTTATATGTAAAATTAATAAAAAACTATATAAAAATAGTTTTGCTCGTCCAGACACGGTGTTCAGTCAGAACTTATGTTAAAATATTAAAATATTGGCGTTTATGAAGTAGGCCAAAGAGCCGGTTCTCTTTGGTCATCGACGTCTTTACGGCCCTCAACAGTGATCGGTAAATAGAAAAGTAGTTAAGTTACCTGTTCGTAAATATCTTTCAGTGAGTCGGCAATACAGCCCGAGAAGTCTGGCAGTTTCCATTTCACACCATGTTGACCAGTCTTTGGTTCACAAAATCTGTAATCAATATCAATTAAGAAATTCAGAAGCTGAAATAAATTGTAGGTAAGTCGATTCTAAATATCTCAGACGTAAAACGAGACAAGAAAGATAGAGTCGAAAAGGTTGGCAATTCAAAAGAGGCAGTTCTCTTTTGAATTGAGGCAGTTCTCTTTTGAATTGCCAACCTTTTCGACTGTTGAGGGAACAACATCTGTTGAGGGAGTAAGGTTTAAGTTGGATGCATATTTAGAAGAAGAATAAAGGTAAAAGTACCTGTTAGTTTCTCCCGTATGCCCAGGCGGGCACGAGGCAGACGCATGAGCTCCTGGTGCTGTCTTGGGCCACCTAAGGCCGTGGGAGGCGCTGGTTTCGCACGCCTCGTCGTTAGGGCCCAATGCCCACATGGTGACTCCTTTGGCGTTAGTCCCCGCAACCGAAGACACTTGACATCGAAATTTTCCTGATTTCTGTTTGAAAAAAAAAAACATAAAAATCTTTTTGTAATATTTTTTAACACAGACGACGAGTAGATTTTTTCACAACTACCGACTAAAGGAAAGGAAACTGTAGTTTACTTGTTGGTATGATGAATATAAAATGCTGTTCTATGAGGGTACCTATAGACTTAGCCCCTTTAATATAATATTAGATGCTAGTGGTCAAAAGTTCCAATATGAAAAATTCAAATTCGTTTATTTGTGATTTACAGGTAAGTGTACAGAATTACTGATGTTAAAAAATTCAAATACATACATACATTCAAATAATCAAGACAATGCATTAACTACTTATAAATCTTCTAAAGTAGTCTTTTGTATGAGTATGTTTAAAAAAATGTATAGCGTTCATTGCTACTAACGTAGATCAAGGACTACTACTACTTATACTTATGTAGATCGACAGGCTATATGTAGATAAATTTGAAATTTGAACAGTCTTCATATTTTACAATGAGTGTCACAAAACTAGAATGTGACACAAAAACTATAAGCATACCTGGACATTATAGAGCTTGAGCACGCTGCCCGCAGGGTACAAGTCTTCCCACACTTCTCTTCCCGGTGCCAGCGGCAGCAGGGTCCTCTCACGGGCCCAGCTGAACCCCAAAGCACCGTGTACTCTGCCTGCGCCAGCGAGACACGTTATGCTAACGTTGTCACCCTGGTCAAAACATTATTTTTTAATTTACTAAACTAACTTTTAACCCTTAATACCTACTGGCTGGTTAGAAGAAAATGTTGGGTGCATAATAAAGCACACTAGCTGATCAGACGACCGCCTATTGCATTAATTGAAGCACAACGAACAAGGAATATACTACTCTCTACCGGGACACATCGAACTTCATAGGAAATTTTTAAATTCCGCAAAAGGCAAAGTGAATGTGTTTAACTTGATTTTGGAGAGTAAAAATGAAGATTAGCGATCGCTATCAGTGTAATGATCAATTGAATGAACCTTCGACCGCAAATCTTTTACTCGAAGATTTTAGTCTCCAAGCGACTACCGCCATACAAATCCCAAATGTCGGCGCGCGACGCAAATAGTGTACGAGCCTCAATGAATTTGTATGGCGGTAGTCATTTGGAAACTAAAATCGTCGTGTATTGAAGATTTGCGTAGCTTTTTGTACGAAGTAGCTTATGTCCACTTATGTCACTACTGACAATTATATAACAAAAACACACCTTATTAACAGTTAGTGTAGACGGCACCAGTCTAATATCGGGTGGCCTCAACACAGCTAGTCTCAAGGCTCTACACCTTCTTCTTCCTGCATCGTCAGCTGAACAGGACCACTTCCCGCTGTCGGGACGCTGGGCTTCTGACACTCCTAGCACGGACATCCGTCTGCCGAGAGCATCTTCCGCTACAGTTCGGGTCCAAATGTCCCTGTGGAATGAAATTATTCATTAAGGTTTTTTGTTTATCAGTGAGGGTTATCTCCCGAGCTAAAGTCTTGTCATGGGTTAACGTTGGAAATTTGGGATGTGACTGCAAATAATTATTACAGTAACTCGGAAGAATGAGCAGTACAATAAGTAGCAGACTATAGAAAAAAAAACATCTTTAGAAAAGCTTGTAGGTACGAGTAGGTACATACTTTAATCCTTTTTTTATTAGGGTTCCGTACCTCAAAAGGAAAAAACGGAACCCTTATAAGATCACTTTGTTATCCGTCCGTCCGTCCGTCTGTCAAGACCGATTTTCTCAGGAACACGTGGAGGTATCAAACTGAAATTTTTATATGATACTTAGGTCTACTGTCCCTGGAAGTTGTAGAAAAATCAACCTTCTAAGCCAACGCAATCAAAAGATA
Source organism: Pyrausta despicata (assembly GCA_963921415.1). NCBI lineage: Eukaryota > Metazoa > Arthropoda > Insecta > Lepidoptera > Crambidae > Pyrausta > Pyrausta despicata. The sequence goes on along the minus strand of OY992860.1, from coordinate 11,242,934 downwards.
CAGCCATTTAGGCCGCAAATTTCCGCAAATATTCGAAACTCGCACGGGAATCAAAACCTACAGGGTACTTCCCGTAAACTTAGAATCTTGAAATTTAGTACGAAGTCACGTCTTAAAGTACAGATATAGGAAAAAATACGAAAACCGTAAATTTTCAGTTTCATCATATAAAAAAAATATTATATTATAATATCAAAGTTACTACTCCTTATCTACAGGTTTGTACGGAACCCTCGGTGCGCGAGTCCAACTCGCACTTGACTGGTTTTTACAAAAATAAAGAAAAGAGTGTATTGGAATCATGACATTACATTCAGGAACAAATGATTTATAATCGTAAATCCCCCTCGTGACTTGACTTAGATTTGTAAGACTACCCTCAATTTGTGTGTTATAATGTGTCACCTATGTCAACAGCACATTAGCGACGTTTTTGTCGTTTAAGAAAGAACCTGACCTGCTGGTCCCATCGAAGTTGACTTTAACTCCGTCCTTATACCAGGAGAAGGCGATGTCCGGCGAACCGTACGCCATGCAGCTCAGGATGAATTCCGATCCTTCCCACACGTCAGGCCTCTGGTTCACTACTAACGCCTGGAAATTCAAATGAAATTAATTAACTCAAAGATTTAAAAACGAAACATGAGTTTTGATACTCCTGCCTGCTTAGAGGTTGAGCTTTTCACCAAAACTTAAGAGGCTGCGCAATTAACCGCCACCACAATTATACTTATATTGTGCGTCTTTTCGCCCCACGACTAGAGACTGACAGTGACATAAAAATAAAGTTTAAAAACTAACACCCGACTACTTAAAAACACGCTCTAAAAAGTACGAAACAAGAAAACACTCTCCAATGAAATTACTTAGTATGTACAAACTATTAAATATTTACCGTTATTAAATAAACTAACTTAACATATTATTATATTTTAATATAATTTCAATTTATAATATTGATAGAGAAATGTTTTAAGGATAAAGCCGTGGTCGTATACCACTTTTTTTAATTTATTATTCTTATGGCATACGACCACGGCTTTATCCTTAAAACATTTCTCTATCAATATTATAAATTGAAAATATATTAAAATATAATAATATGTGTAAGTTAGTTTATTTAATAACGGTAAATATTTAATAGTTTGTACATACTAAGTAATTTCATTGGAGAGTGTTTTCTTGTTTCGTACTTTTTAGAGCGTGTTTTTAAGTAGTCGGGTGTTAGTTTTTAAACTTTATTTTTATTTAACATATTTTGGAGTTCTAAATAGGTTAATCTTGGGTTCATTGATTTCTCAATCTTTCCAACTCCTCGAACGATCTTTGGTCATGTGGATTCTTTAGTAATTTGCTAGATTCCAGTGAACTAATCCATAATCCATCTATGGATCTTACTCTGCTAAGAGCCACATATATAGTCGGGTAAAAAAGATGTGAATTATATACAATCAGCCCATGAATACAGGTAAAGTCACAAGCAAATGCTAGTAATATATATATATTCAAAATGTACAAGTAAAGCGCTTTCAAATGATACCAAACACGGCATATTTATCTTAACTTTATTTTTTTACTTCGTATGTTTTGTCCGCCAGAGGGCGCCACATTAGATTTTGTGAAATCCCATATAGCCTATAACCAGCGGACAATTAAGACGCTTCTAATGATATGTCATTTGTCGAATTCTGATAAGTAGTTTAGAAGTTACGAGGGAACAGATGAACATCCATACCCACATACATACATACATACATACAGGTCAAAATCATAACCCTCCTTTTGCTTCGCCGTAGTCGGGTAAAAATAGTCCACATCCCTATTAAAGTTTCTTAAGAGTGTGTTAAACAGTTGGATGGGTGTTTTAACTTAGCAAGACGAAAGATGTTGCGAAATTAAGACAAATTTTCTAGAAAGCCCTTTTCTTAAAAAATACTAAGCTTAACATCTGCAATTACAAACACCCAATTAGATGGGTTACCTATAATACTTATAATGATGCCAAGGAAGTGATCGGGTGTGAGTTTTAAGCGCAAAAACTAGGCTGAAAAAATGATAATAAAGAAAATGCTTGTTTCTAAGAAGGGTTTCTGATCCAAAGGAAAATTTCCATTTATGGAGTTAGAATTAACAATTAAAAATGTTTTAAGGATAAAGCCGTGGTCGTATACCACTTTTTTTAATTTATTATTCTTATGGCATACGACCACGGCTTTATCCTTAAAACATTTCTCTATCAATATTATAAATTGAAAATATATTAAAATATAATAATCCTCCTTTTGCTTCGCCGTAGTCGGGTAAAAATGCCGCGCGACTAAATTGCTAATAGTAGCGGAAACGCGGCCACAGTATGCCACAAGTGTGGCCTGAGCCGCAAGTTCTTTCTGGTGACATATGACAACTTGCATTTCTTTGTTGGTTTTCTTAATTAACAACTTTTCTATCCAACAATAAAAGCCTTCATTTTTTATATAGGGTCGGTATCTCACTTTAAATTAGGCAGCTACATTTAACCACCGCCATATCTCGAAGCTGCGACGTTGCCAAACCATGATTATACAGGGTGTAAAAACCTTACCGAAGCCGAATTATATATTCAATTTCTTAAATATATTCTACCAATTGTTACGATCACTTTTTTTCCTTTACACCATACCTGGGAAGTTTACGGTTACTGAGGTATTGATGGATAAAGTTTGAAAAAAAAATGATGATTTTTACAGAAATGTCTTCTGTCCGTTATAACCTAACTTTTTTCGAAAGAAACATGACACAAATTTTCACTAGTTCTTTCATAAAAAGCCTCTAAATGGCACACTCCGCAATGAACAACGCACCACGTCGCGGCGGCGTATAGCAACACGCCCCGCGGTCACTTCCCCGCGTGCGCGATGTACATCGCGGGTTAAAATTAAATTGTGTTTTTTTATGTCAAAAAAAAGTTGTTTCACAGACAATTTTTTTTTTATCAATATGGGTTCGCTCTTGACATCATTCTCCCTCTAGGAGGTAAAGAAGATGTCGACGATGTAGCGAGCTTACCCAGAAGGTGCCTATATCTTTTTTATACGATTTGGTTTGATGTACTGAACGCGTGGTTGACGGGTTCGGTAAGGTTTTTTTACACCTTGTATGATTGAAAGAGAGGCATTAGTGCATCTGTCTTACCCACCAGGTTGCATGGCGATCTCGTGTGGATTGTCTGAGCAAGAAGAGTTTTAATAAAAACATACTTAAAATGTAAGTATTTTTTGCAAATTTCATTGAATTTTTTGTTTTTTTTTTCTGAAAAATACTGTATTTTATTGTTTACATTGTGATTTACAGTCATAGAATAAGTAAGAGCACAATTATTCGTGACTTTACGATATTGAATAGTCGGTAAAAATTTGAGTTAAGTTATCTTATCATGTTTTTTTAACCATTTTACTTTTAACCATGGTCTTTCTAAAACGTCCTGGGTAAAGTAAGAAAGAAAAAGAAATGAAGAGTAAAGATGTAGGAGCCAAATTAATTATTTATCAATTGATAAACAATTATAAGCATTCATTAAAACAACCAGTAAACTGAGAGCCTCTGAAATTTTTCTGGTTCTATTTGGACAATCAATTACAATCATCAGAGTCGGAGATTGAAAACATTATTCCAAAAAACCATTGAGATATTATGACTACGTAAGTACATTATACTTCAATGCAAGAAACAAAGTTATTTTGACTATATAGCTTTCTAGGTGCATGAAACCTTCAACATTGCTTTTTAATCAACGCCTAACAAACAAATTCAATAGAGCAATTTCGCTCCCCCAGCATATCATTACAGGGTACTATAAGAATGTAGCATTGTTGCTCTTACCTAAGAATTCCACAATAACAACAAAGCCCCAGTTATCTTCCCCCATAAAAATTAACACCAAAGGAAAAAGCATCACAACGCTAATTCCAAACGGTCTTGGTACAGCTCCTTCGTAGCTATTAGTATAATAAAGAACACTGCGTCTGCTTAACGAGAGAATCTGGAGGCTGGCCAAAAGCGAACATGCACATCTCAAATAATTAAAGTTTCCACGAAATGGCTGCCTTGCATTTTGGCGCGAAACGCAAGAAACCACTGAGCACAGAGTAGGTATGCCTGTGCCTTGCTCACGCATTATATTTTTATAGCTTAACATAAAACCCTTTTGACAACCTTTTTAAAATGACGACGCATAATCTTTTATTGTTATTTTTTTTTATGAAGTAGGAGAGGCGATAAAAGGTTAATAAAAAGAGGTTGGGTTATTTTAGAAGGTTCATCATTAACATGATATTTCTTTATTTCTCTCTTATTGTTTTATGATGTTTCCTTGGAAGCCAGACTAATTAAACAGAATACGGTAAAAGAATTACATTTTATGGACGTGAGAAGCAAACTACAACAATTTAACATGTAAGTAGTCAATATTTTAACCTCTTAAGGTTACACTTTGAATGAACGTAAAAGATAATTAGGCACTGAATTTGAGTATAATTTAGATCTTCAATGTCCCCTAACAAAGAAGAATTTCAATTAATCTAACTTTATTAAATTAGTAGAGCCGGCTCGAGTCAGACTAAGTCCTCGCCATGCAAAGTGTTTGGTAGATGGATGCAAAGTTTTTTTCAGACAATTATACAGCACTAATCTTTAACTTTTAATTTTTAACAATATGTATTTATGCAAATGAATGACTAAACGATACAGAATTCAATGTTGTTTCAGTTTGCGCATTAATTAAGTAAAGTGCGTCTGCGTTTAATTTACGAACGAAATCGTTGTATCACTTCTTCTTAAGGGGAAACGAGAAATATGTCGGCACCTATATTGTTATTCGCTTTCCGACTTTCGAAATGACAAACGCACATAAAGGAAATTTAAATCAAGCTCTTACGTAATGTCCTTAAAATAAAAAAGGTGAGACCCTTTCGAATTTATTCGATTTTTAAGTGTAAGTACCAACCTTACCACCACAATATATTTCGTACGTGTCTCCTTACGGCATTCGACACATCTTACCTATCTCCGATCTCCGTCATTCACGGAGTCCCATTACGGGCCCCAAACGGGTCCGTCCCGGGTTAGCTCAACATAATTACCGACCTCATAACGGGTCGTTACTCAAGATTAGACTTGTCTCTTTTAAGGATTGCACAGACCTAGCGCAGCGTGGTGTTTCCTTGGACATAAGTTAAATACGAGTATATAAAAATCAAAAGTGACTGACTGATTGTCATAGTAAACTATCAACGCACAGCCCAAACTACTGGAGGGATCGGGCTGAGACTTTGCATGCTTATGCAAAGCTACTGTGACGCAGGCATCCCCTAAGAAAGGATTTTGATAAATTCGACTCCTTAATAAAAGTTTATCTTTATGATATAGACAAGTTAAAGTATGCGCTAGATGATAACGCAAAATATGTATATGAGTTTGAAATTAGACCATATTTTGTCTTTAACAGTTAAAGTATTACCAAAAACATTTTTTAAAATAAAACTCCTAAAGTTTGTATGAAACTTGGTGGCAAAAAACTAAAGAACACGCGTACGAAGTCGTGGGCGGCCGCTAGTTAGATCGAAGAACAGGTAAAGGTAAAGTTAAAGGTAAGGTCTTCTTCCAAGACCTGTTTCCATTTACTTGGGATCGGCCTTCCTTGTCTCTTTTACCATTTGGAACGGATCAGGGCGTCGTCTTGGTCGAGCTGCGTTTTTTTTAGATCTTTTTTGATCTTCGTCAGGGGCGATGGGGTTATTAAAAAAAGTTTCTTTAGCTTTTTGGAAACTTATTGGTTTTATTAACTTCATAGTGGTTATCTTTTTAAACGCCATTGTCTTGAAAATATTTTGCATATTGTTTACCACGAGTATTAACCATGTTATGAATTAAAACCTTAAGTACATGTTGATAATGGCAAAGCAAATTCAATAGAAAATATTAAGATGCTATAAATAATTTGACTTTTTTCGTTTGTGTTGATATGCTATCAAACCGAGAACGTTCTCACACTGGCCTTCAAATATCTCGGTCTGCGCTACCTACGCGTTTGGTGTGACCATGCCTTTATTCTAGAAGGGTTGTTTATGGCTGTGGAAACGACCGTGGTTTTGTGAAAGGTGGTCAATGTTGTTATACCACACACGAAGGCTTTACCGAATCGTAATTTAATAGAGGTTTGTAAAGTAATTGGCAATTTTCATTAAAGGAAGGTGCTGCTTACATCTTAAGACAAAGACACGGTACAAAGGATTTAAAAATATATTACATAGTAGAATAGTAGGAAGAAGCTTAAAGAAAAATAAATCAAATTGTAACCAAAAGAGCTGACATTTAAGCTTTGTGTCTGGAACTCTGGCGTAGCTTAAATGAATTAAAAGAAGTTTGTCTAATAACCAAATACCAATTAATCCTAGATAATAAAAAATATAATGTGTGCCAGCACTAAACACTGATACGGGCAATTTTGCAACAAAAATGAAAAGCTTGGCCACTGTATTAGCAATAAAATTCAGATACTTTTTTCATTTATGCAACAAACTTGGTGCTACCTAACCATTAACACATTTACGGACACTGCACTCCAACAGAGTAAAACAGGGATAGCTGACCCACTTTTCGAAATCGATCTATAACTTCAATTATAAAAATCAAATCAATTTATTTATGAAGCAAATTTCTTCTTGGGAGTTTTGTCTACATATTTATGAAAAGTAAAAAACGTAGTCTTCGATATATTCAAAGTATTAGGGACTTTTGCGGACTTCTAAATTTTGTGTCTTGCGACCGACCCATATACTCGTAAATTGCGTTTAGGATAGATGACTTAGGTACCGGTAAAATGGGCATCTATCCTACAAAATCTTTAGATTCATTTTGGCATTGCATGCTGTACAACTAAGTCAATTAAACAACTGAGTCTTATTTTGATAGTTAAGAAAAAAGTAATCGAATTTATCACTATATCGGGCATCTATCTTGGTTTTTACCCTAGACGTTTGGTCTCGCCCGCCACTCGCATCGGCTCCCCGCGTGGGGGGGGGGGGGCTCCCCGTAGGAGCCATATATAAACGCGTGCGCGCCTCGCAAGCTCTCTTCCTTGCGAATCATACCATATTGTCGCGGTGTCATATTCCACTGCTTTGTAATTACAGTAAACGTTATACTCTTCAAATTTTGCATATTATTTATCTACCTGGAGTTACACGCATACGCTGAGCTTCATCAACGTTATAACAAAAAATACTTCTATTGTGTCTTGCAGACTGTCCGTGGATGTGTTGATAATCGCTTCTCTGTTTCATTATCTAGTCAGGTAAGCGCAATGAGTAAAATGATACGTCCTGTTTATCTTCTGCGGGATAAACCTTCTTTCTATTCCCAGCCGCTCATTTAGAGTTAATTCAACTTCGCAATGCTGACCCAGATAATAGGCGCATAAAGACTCCTAAAAAACGCAACCCTACGTTTTTTGCTCTGTGAAATATCGGGGCGTCCATTACAGGGGTTACGGAGATCACATTTCAAACAATTAAAGCGGCGAGGCGGGAGAGTCGGGAAAAATGAGGCAATTCCTTAGAACTTGGCGAATTTATTGAACGCCTGTGTTCCGATCGGTGTTAGGTTTCCTATGGTTGGTTTAATTTTTGTGGAAATGTGAAACAAAAAAAGAAGATTAAAGACTCGTAACATTAATATGATGTCACTGGTATAGTTTAATTCTAAAATGTTTCTTTATACCCAGGGCACATAAATCTATGCAAATTTCTGTCACCCCGCCTCGCGATTGTCAGCGATTTAGCTGCGGTCATTTGACGACACGCTGCAGTGTCAGTCACGAGTCGCATATCGTCAGTGGTAAGGGAAAACGGCTAAAGTTTTTCCACGAGTACCGTTTTGGCGCTTTAGCATTTTTCTCTTTCCACTGAAAAAATGTACTCTGGTTGCCGGTTGTGGTTTTGGTTGCAGAATGACGATTGGATGTCAACTACTTGACCTTATAAAGTAAAAGTGTAGGTCTGATTATAGATTTCAGCAAAATATAATCACATTTGAGGTAAAAGTATCCTTATTAAAATCATACTGCCAATCTTTTTACACAAGTGGCCTGTAAGTAAGCTATACGCAAAAAAGTACAATGCTCTGCGCGTCCTTTACAATAATATGTTCCGGGTTCTGGTGGGACTGCCGAGGTTTTGCAGCGCGTCTGGCATGTTTGCCGACGCTCACGTAAACTGCTTTCATGCTATAATACGTAAAACATTATCCCTCTACAATAAAGAATACTCGGCAGTCCCAAAAGTTTTTTAAAGGTATTGGCCGTGAGATGGGATAGTGCCTTAGTTATGTACTGGATCACTGCCCTAACTAATTCCAGGTCGAAGCAAATTTATTATGTTAATTAATAAATTTTGGATTGAATTTATTTATTATTATTTCTTAATTATGTCTACTAATATAAGACGTAAGAACAATTGTTACTTACAATATTGGATCTAAAGTTATCTGAAAATAAATAATTTGAATTTGAATATTCCAGTAATGAGCTTCTGAAGCTAAGATTGAAATTAGTTTCGCACTATTGTCTGACTAATCCCGTTTAAATGCAAAATAAGCAACTTTATCTTAAGAACGCGGAGACAAGAAAATGAAAACCCATTTAAATAGCGGCGCAGGGACATAAATCAACTGAGAAAACTAAAAACGAGAATTTCTAGAGGCGATAAAAGTTTTTAAACGTTTTAAGGAGAAACGTAATATTTCATCTAGTGATGAAAATATATTACAATTTTCATTCTGAGTGGTCGGTGATACTTGTAAAACAAGAATGGATGTAGTTTACATTCGGTTACACATTTTGTTTTATTTACATAGGTAGTTACACATTTATATTTCACACCAATTTTCTTGATACAGCTAAAACTAAACTACCACTATAGAGAAGTTTCTGGTCTCAGCCCTGATTAAGAGAGTGCTAGTATAAATCATATTAGTGGCAATATCAAAGCGCTGGCTCGGAAACTAATTAAGATGAATTTGAGATTTTGTTTTGGACTGAAGTTACTCGTTGCTGCGTTAGACTCTTGTCTTAGTAGCAGTATTTATTTGGTGTTTTATAGTTGATAAGAAAAAATTACACCTAATTAACAGTTTTAATTTAAAATTTGAATATTAATGCGCTATCGGGAACTCTGTATATTTGTTGACCAAAAAACAGCCAATACAATCTTCCATAGCAATTACTGTATATGAGTACTTGCTACGATGCTACGACGCCTACGATTCCGTAGCAGTCGTAGATGGTGTCCGCACTCAGTCTCGTAGCAAAACACTTTTTTCGTAGCAGTAAGTGTAGCTTTTGCTCGGGTCCTCGTAGCAGCCAGGCGAGCTAGCACACTAAGGCGCAGTCTTGCTACAAAATTACCTGTAAACTTAGTGCGGGCTGCATATCAAAGTGCAGCGTGGCAGGCAGCAGCCGTAGCTTGTCTGCTCTTGTCCTCGTAGCAGCGAGCCGGGCTAGCGCGGCCCGTAACACGCCCGCCTCGCGCCGCGCGCCCCACACGCGGAGCCAAACAGTTCGCGCGCCGTTCATATCGGCTGAACTAGAAAATAGATTGGAGTTTCAAATAGTTTTTAATTAGTACATACTATTCTGTTTTCATAACTTAAAGCCAGGCACACTTGTGGCATGCAGGCGCTGCGACCCGCGACTGTCAGCAATAGGCATGATGACACATATCTTAAATATTTTCAAGACCATGGGCATTTAAAAAACACAGCCCCTATGAAGTTGATACAACTAGTATATTTCCAAATAGCTGTAGGAACCAATTTTTAAACACACAAAACTTAACGATTGTTAGTGTTAGTGTCTAGTCACAGTGTTAAGTCGGTGATTGGTTGACATGCGTCACGCTGTCAGTCACGAGTCGTGGCGACAGTATGCCACATTTTCCGCTGGCGGTGACTTCTAAAAGTACTGTATATTTCATGATAAAACAAATTGCACTTGAATATCCGGATAGAGTTTTCATGTTAGATATTTTCCCAACGAATAACTTTGTTTGATAAATAATTTTTCCCTTGAGTATTAAAGGCTTTCTGAGACCCTTTGAATAACGTCGCCCTTGCCCCAGCTAGACAAACAAGAATTTTGAATAACAAAGTGTCGACTAAAATGACATTGGGTCCGATAAGGCTGTACCTTTATCCAAAAGTAAATCCTCGTTTTGGCTTTTGTGGTGAAAGTATTTCATAAAGGAAATAGTATTTTCAAGAAGATAACCTTCTGGAAAAATTATGGAAAAACAAATCAGAAATTTAGTTGTAAAATAAGTACAGGGCTAAAATAGAATAAGATGCCACTTGTAAGATCTTTTTCTATTTGAGCTCTGGGTCACTATTAACAAAATAAAGAATTTGAGCATATAAAAAGGAACATACTTTTGCACTTAAGATTGTTTCCTGCGAAATTATTTATTCATGTGTCATCTTAACCATTTAACTACTTACTAGTTTTTTTTTAACCATTATCTCAGGTTTTCACTTGTAAGTATTCCTGCTTTATTTAAAAATAACATTGATTATGTAAATCCTTGAACGCTCACCTTATATTTAGTACTTCAATTTCATCTTCTAAAGTAATATTGGATGCTCTTAAATAGCTGGTTATCTGGAAGCAATAGTAATAAAGTTTTAGTGCTAAGGTCTACTATTAAGATAACTTACAGGAGATATTTCGGGATAGGTCACGTTTATTGGAATATTAGAATAATATGATGAGCAATTCATTAATTTTACGAGGCATTAGTGATACATTTAGAAGATAAATGGGAATATTTAGAGTGTGCTGTTGTCACCCGTTGTCAACTGTTCTGATTATAGTAATCTAAGAAAATATTTTTGCACTGGAGAAAGATGGATCAATGTTTCTGTAAATTCAAACTTTGATGAAGCGATCGCGGCATTATGCGTTACTAATGAAGTTTCCAAAAGGTCAAATGCCAATGTCTGAGTAACAGAGAGGCATTGCTGCGATACTCGACGAACGCAGGATCGATTCATGGCCGAGACAGTTGATTTTATCCACTGTAAAAATATGTTCTTAAGTTTACATCGTCGAAACCAAAACATATAAAGTTATTTCCTTTAGTGTGTAGGCTAACACATTATCTAATGAAAATTCCGAATTATTTAGGATGGATAACTATTATACAGTAATTAAGCAAGGTAAACCTGAAAACTTTATGTATCAAATTAGAACTTGGGAAAATTCGCGTTAATCAAGGAAAAATTAGCCTTCTAACACCTTGTAAGTACTTTTATGTAATTTACAACGAAAAATAAAGAGACACGACACTACGTAATCCAGGAGCTCATAAAACGAGAAAAACAATGATGCGACTTACATGTTTGACGATTTCTTGCGATATGTTGGCGTTTGCTTGGTCCACTATCTGCAGTCTTGTTTCGAAACGGGCGGTAGCTGTTAAATCATTTTTATGATTAATTTTATTTCTTTAAAACTTTTTTGCACAAGAAATGTACTACTTGGGTGGACTTAATGCTAAAAGCATTTTCTGCCAGTCAACCTCAGAATCATGCAGAAAGAAGGCAATGGGTGCAGTAAAAATTAAACGAGAAAGATAAATTGTGGTTTATAACGCAAAAATATAAATAAAAATTATATATAGAAAAAATATCATGATATCAATAAATAAAAGTAAATATAAAATATACAAAAAACAATCAATTAAATCGTATGGATTATAAAAATATATAAATATAATATACATGCAATTTATTCATTTACAAATTTTCGAACTTTATTCTCGAACTACAGCTTATGGTCTGATCTTTTGAGATCCAAGGTAGTGAGTGAGTTCCACAGTCGCGTTGCCGTTGCGTTATGAAAGTTTTTGATAAAAAAATAGCTTGGCAAGAGTTGGCAAGCCGAAATATAAAACAAATAATTTACAATTCAACCTGGGTGTTTTAAGGTCGCAAAGTCGTATACCTTGGGTCAAAAGATAACTCAAGTAGTTAGGTACCATATTGTAAGTGTTACGTACCGAAATCAGTGTCTCTTGGGTTGCAGTCACATGCAGTTCCTTCTTTGCAGCCTTCTGAACATTCTTCTATCCCACACTCTGAAAGCAATATCAATGAATGTAATTGGTAATTTTCAACTATAAAAATGTTGGAATGTAGAGTCTATCTATCTATTCCGAGTTTACAAAAGTAATGTATTAAGATATAAATAAAGAAAGAATGTGCTTTTTTATTTCGTTAAAAATTGCCAATACTCTCTTGTAATCTGATTCCTTGAGATAACAGAAGTAAGCAATGAAAATCTACGCCTTAGCATCACTATTTTTCATCTCAAGTCTGATTTGGTAAAAGACCAGTAGAAAGCGGTATTTGAATACAAAGACACAAACGACACCATCCGCGACAAGACGCCCAGTAAATTGCCATCGTTTGCCAACACCTACACATCCAATCATAGCCGCCATTAATTTTGTGTTCTCATCAGAGGTCGTACTCCTTACGTTTTGTTAGTATTTTCGGATCTAGCCAGTGCGTTCGCTCGCACGTACAAATTTGTAAGAGTGACAGCAGGGATGGCTACATTTGCAACTAAAGGCATCGACTTTAAGAGTAGGGGGCTGACCACTTTACATTCAAAATCCTTATAATACCGAGAAAATGCCGTCCCAGGCGCCTCGTTGAGAAAGTCGGGGTAATGGTGAAGTATGATGGTGTCTGTTTATTAAGAGCTTTCATTTTGTTTGCTTTAGTTGCCGCACCAGCTCTTTCCCATCAATTTCAATAAAATAAGATTCATTATGATTTTTAACCTGCGACGAAAAAGAGGGGTAAGTTTGTTTTGTATGTGTTTGTGTTACTGTGTGTGTCTGTCTGAGGAATCGTAGCTCCCGTACGAATGGACCGATTTTAAAGCGGTTTTTTTTATTCGAAATATAATTTAATCACTATGGCTGGTCAAAATCCTTCCTGCCTTTGAAGCTCTCCAGCTGTTTCCTTGGTCATGTCGGGGGTTTTTAAATTTTAAGTTTTGTGCTATTCATTTCAATTAATTAATACTTTTTAGTGCTAGGTAAGAGCCTTGATGTTTTACAGTACTCAGTACGGCATGTGATAAACGTTGCATTTAATTTAATTACTTGACACCAGGTAGCAGGTAGGAGGTAGGAGATAGCAGCCTAACTGGCTGTTTGTGTAGGTATTACCAAAAAGCGCATCTCTGAAGATAGAGCCGTTGGATTGGATTCGTAAATCCATTTCAAGTTTGAGAGCAACTTTATCGAGCCAAATTAATTGGCATAGATCCCGATCGCGAGCCTGGCAAAGAGCAGTGCTAGGGCAACTTTGGTTAACATGAATGATGCCTCTTTTGATGTAAGGAATTCATTTAATCTAAAAGTAGGTACTTGTAATCGAACATCGAATGGCAGGGCGTCACTTGTACTATTTATTACTTTGTAACACCATACCTAACTTGTGACTTGCAATAAATAAATCTGAAATCTGAAATCAAATATTGAAAATCGTAAAACGGTCTTGATTTGTAGATATTCTTAAATACATTTAATGGCAATTGCCTTAGTTAGGTCAAAGCAAAAAACCAAAAAGAGGCAGATACGGTATGAGCTAGTCATGTGTGGTCCTACTAAAACGAGTCATCCGCTCTTGGTCGTGGTTAATACTGCATTTATACGTGCGTGTGTGTGCGTGTGCGGCCCATTTTGAAGTTGACGATTGTAAGATGTTGACTTATCGTATCTTTCTCTTTTTGGTACGGTCTAAGCACTTCTAGCCTACGTTTCTTCACAATAAAAAAAATACAGGAAAATACTCGTATTGGACTCCAACCACAATTCAATAATAATGATTTTGCCTACATTAAAACGTCCGAGTGAACATTACGTACATGCACTTCGTTAATTAAAATTGGTTAAGCTAGTTTCACTATGGGAAGTCGGTTATTTAAGGGGATTTATAAACCGAGCGACATAAAAAGTACTTGGCGACTGAAAATGACAAACTGTATTAATGATTTGAGCGGCATGATTTTAAGTCAGCGACAAAATAACTAAACTTACGACGATTATTGACTTATATTAAAATCAAAAATGAGCTTACAAAAAGCGGGTAATGCTAAATTATTTGAGAAACTAAAGTACTAACTGAGCGATTGAAATACTAAGTAAGCGACTCGAAATACAGAAAGGGCAACTTTAATACTAAATTACACTATGAGCTACTTTTCGAAATGACTGTAATACTGATTAATGGTTACTGTTTTTTTGTTTGAGGTAATTATAAATATTTTATGAACATGCGTCCGTACTTTTCATTAAAAAAATGAAAAGTACGGACTTCTTTGTATGCCTTTTGGGTCTAGCTATTAGACTAAAATTAACAATACCGCCCTTAGAAGCCAAAATGATACCCATTGGGCTAAAAGAAAAACGAGGTCGTCCCGCCAAGTGTAAACCAGCACTTATTTATCAAGAGACATGATAACTTTGGATCTGATTTTTGTATCAATGTTAATTAATATTTTTAAATATTCAGAATTTTATTTCTCTTGACTGAAGTGTGTTTTTTTGTTGATTTTTGTCTGATAGTATGTGTTCATATAGTTATTTCGTATGATTTTTCCATTTAAAATGTAAGCTCATAATATACTGTGCAATATAGTATTTTTCAAAGTACCTTTTGTATTAAAAATACTCCACTTAATATAAAATGCCGCTCAGTATAAATAAAACATTTGTCAAATATTTAAAAAATGCAGGACGCAATGCCATCTCTCAAACTAATATTAGGTCGCTCAAATATTATGTAGCTGCTCATTTTGTATTTACGCTCACACTCAGTACGCTAAATTCATTATTTCTGTCACTTAAAATCTTCACTTACAGTAGCTCGTTTAAATACTACCCGTTATTTAAATGCGTATTAAATTATTGATCACATGATGTTTTTTATAACGGTTCAACGACGTTTGGCATAGTTCGACGTATAGGCATTCTATGGGGAGGGACGAGGGCCACGTAATGCAGAGATTGATGAGTGTGCAAGTTGAGGGCTCGAGAGGAAGAGGCCGACCACGGAAGGTATGGTTAGATTGTGTAAAAAAAAAGATAGTGAAAAAGGAGTAGATGATTCAGTGACAAAAGATAGGATGGTATGGAAGAGAAAAAATACTGTGCCGACCACAGAAAACCTGGGAAAATAGCAAGCGAATGATGATGATGTGACCGCATGCTAAGTGTAGTCCACTTGGACTACCTCTACTCATTTCCAGCGGTTGCAAAAAGCATTTTTTTGCAATAAGCATATGGATGGCACGGAAAAAGGTAGGTAATTTTATAACTTACGGACGTTTTATTAACTTAGCTTTCGGACAATTTTGGGTTATTATATTATATTATTCTTATTTATTTATTATGAAAATAACATGTACATTTTATAAACAAAGACCTACAAAACTATTTTCACAGTTTGTCTGTAGGATCAAGTTATTCCCTGGGTACCCCGATCTTCGAAGACCCTTGTCCCGGACGACCTCGATTTCTTTTGAACTTGATGAACTCAATTAAAAGTCATCTTCAGGGTTCTCCAAGACGTGTGCCTTGGGGATATCGCGGTAATCAGGGAACAGCCTACAATTTCAACTCTGCAATATTTCTGGGTGCATCTTAAGCAATGTCAAGTTCAGTTAGAGCTCTGGCTTAAACTACCAGACCAGAGTTTCAGCAGTTACAAGTAACAGCCAAGAACACACTATGATGGCATCACACAAGATGGCAAGTTGAATAAACAACATGTATTTACATTGCAAAGCTTCCACGAATCTTATTCTCAAAGCGCGTTGTTAAGTGCGATGCATTTGCCACACACCTGTTGTTACGTATGGAACATTCCGGACTAGGGATGTGGGGATGTCGATAGTTTGACAATCGATAGTTGAAGTATACGACTTCCGAGGTTGAATCGAAAAATACGAATGAGAAATTTGTAAAAAAGTTCGATAGATCACTACTCGAACGCTATGTGTGGTTCTGAACAGTCGAAGTTTGAAATTCATATGCGAGTTATCTCGTAGCTGTCATGAAATGCACCTGTTAACAGTAATTTAAAGTTATTATTATACTCAGTAGGCTTAGCTGGTTTCATACGAATCACTGTGCGGAAAAAGCACGAATGCATGAGATCATACCCCTGGATTATCGTCAGTTTGCAGGGCGCCCAGACAATAACATTGCATTGTCTCGTTTGAGAAATGTATGGAGACTGACATTCGCAATGGATTAAACAATAACATACATTTAAAAATTATAACAACAGTGTCGTTCGTAAATTACATTGCAAGTATCTAGAGACACAGAAGACTTACTATATTAAAGTGTAGATGAACCAATTTACCCCTCTTTTGGTTCTGTTTGTTGGTGAGGTAGATTCTATGTTAGTCCGGACTTGTATTGTCTTAAAGGCAGTTTTTGTTTTCTCATCTAAAAAGACAGGCTTAAAATAACTGACATAGTCGTGCTAACGTGTTCTAGTGCATCTACCAGAAGATAAGGTCCACATTATTCATTTATCGACAACTTGTGCGCACAACACTATTCCCAAAGTAGTTTCCCAAGTTTCGCGTTACACTAGCGGGTAGATTTAACAGAAATATATTGTGCAATATTACTTAGCGGTATTTCCAGTGGATTATGAGAAAGATAATAAACTGGGACGGTTTGCATAAATGTAGCTTAAATTATCGTTTTTATAAAGTACCTTTATAAGGATTTTTCTTGTGAGAAAATGCTTAGGTGAAATAAACTAAAGAGCATTATTTACATGTTAGCAAGCATTACCAAAATCTAATCTTGTTACTTCCTTTAGTAGTAAGCTCGAGTAAAACAGAATGCCAAAGTGAAATAAAATATAACAATTGGGATGATGACACATATCTTAAATATTGTCAAGAACATGGTGTTTAAAAAACATAGCCCCTATGAAGTTAATACAACCAATAAATTTAAAAAAAACTGTAGAAACCAATTTTTAAACACACAAAACGCAATAAATATTTGGTCAATTGACTCAGATTTCTGACACATGACCGTGACGTCACAGTCATTTATTACCATACGAAATCTATGGAGCCAGACCGTTTTGACAGATAATAAAAAGTATGTCAACGATTGGTGGTGTCGTCTAGGCAATTTAACATTTTTAAAATATTCAAGCCACAAGTTCAATATGGTTAGGCAATATGGAAACGTATAAAATGCTAATTTGCGGTTTACCTACTCGTTGTACAGTTTTAGAATTCAAGGATGACAGCAAAAATAAAACTCAGGTGAAAGAAGGCATTTAATACCATCGGAAAGCATAATTACCAGATATTTTTACTAAAATAGAAATCTTTCATTAAAAGTACAACTAAAATTTGATCTTCTACTAATTAAAATAAAGACGATTTTGCCTAGAAAAGGTTCCACATATCCAGAAAGTTCCAAACATTAGGGTATATGACACCATCAGTGGTGACATCTAGTAGGAAGTAGTGATATATTTGGTTTAGAATCAGAATCAGAATCATTTTATTTCGCTTGAAAGTGGTGGTAAAGATGTTATAAAAGTACAAAAATCGCACATTTCACCAGAGTTTGGCATGACAATTAAAAATAACATGTAATTAATTAATTAAAATGTCAATTCTCTCATAATATTGCATAAATCAGTGGAATGCAAAATAAGTGGGTTACAACATCCGGGATTTAAATGATTTAAATGATAGAATTATAAGGAGCACGTAATAAGGTTAAGTTTAAATAAATAGGTTTGTGTTATAAGCTTTTTTGTAACCCCTACGATTGACCAATCAAAACTAGTTTTGTCTTAGCGTTACTTAATGTAAACGAGTGAGTTTGGTTACACTGGTTCCCGTACAAGTCAGCGATCATGCTTAAACTAGGTTATTAGTTTAATCTGTGGTTGTGCCTATACCATGGCAGGGAACTTCATGGAATAATGTCCCTTTAATTTAGAAAATGCTAGGTACACAAGAAATATTTCAAATCCCAGATTTCTCACCCTTGTTGTTAGCGAAGCTCTCAACATTTATCAATATATTCACAATTATCCCAATTTGTATTTTCTAGTTTTACTTTTTATTAATATTTGGAGCTATTCCGATATGTACCTTTTTGTGTCCATCAAGTCCTGACAACTGTGTGTCTAGTAATATCGAACATGTCACCTAATTAGTCCATTGTTTAGTTCAAAGCGATCCACGAATGATGGTGTAAGCTAATGTCTATCTATCGGAATAAACCGTGTTATTCAGTAGTTACTCCGTTTGCACCTCCGGGTGGCTCACACTTATATTCCTAGATTCACTACTCTGTTTCACGTGTTGGTCGTTGCATGGAAATTGCACTTGTAGCCAACATTTACTTGACGTTGCATGTAAATCTACCGTCGGGCATTTCAAGCTGAACAATCTGGTGTCTTACACAGTTGCGTTAAGAATGATTTTGCGAAAGAAATGTATTGGCTGATGTGCTTTACCTACCTGGTCCGGCGTGACAATCTCGCATTTTATGCCTTTGTGTTGTGATTTGCAACGAAAATGGTCTATCTGTGTGTTTGCATGTATTTGCTTTTCCTAAATGTGTAGTCCGTTTCTTGGTAGTCCAGCGTAATAATCTTGTTGAAAATTAAGATGTTTTATTTTTTAGCATTGACAACAAAAATTTCTTTACAAAACAGACTTAAAAAAATGGACTGCCAGGCAGGACTCGAACCCACACCTCTCGCAAACCAAGCGATTGCTTTCCCAACTGAAATAATTAATTAATCTTAATTTTGAGAGCAATCGCCCGATTGTTGTAACTACCGCTAATACGAGGTGAAATTTTAGTGGTTGTTTTCCCGCAGCGAAATAATTCTATATCAGTAACAACAGATTCATAAAGTTTAAAAAAAATAATTAAACAAAAATCTACTTTCAGCAAATAAGCAAATAATAAGACTATTGTTTGACATCAGAGCCCGACCGACAGCGTGTCGCGTGTCGACAGTCGGTATGCGGTTGTTATTAAGTACTTTAATTTGGGAACACATGTAACATACTTATTTACCTACTATTTGATGATCAGTACGTACCTGGTTCTGCGATCTGCGACTCGCAGAGGTCGCCGGTGTACCCCGGGGCGCAGATGCAGCTGACGGCGGCGGGGCCCATCTGCCTGAAGGATAGGCACATTATTATTATTTATTGCATTATTATTATATATATTAGTAAATCTTAAAATAAAATGCGGGTATCAGTACATGTTACTTAACATATCCGTCTCCCTCTCATCAGCATTTATAAGTCTTATATAATTTTATGTGGAACATTAATTTGTAACGTACCAACGTTGTTGTTAAATTGTTTTGTTTAATCATACTAAATCTAGGAACAATTAATTGCCGGTGGACAAAATTAAGCTTTGATGGCGTGATTTAAGATCAGCTGGCTCTTTTTCAGATTGGGTGGCGGCCCAAAACTTTGAGATTAAATATTTTAGGAACTATTCATGTATTTATTTTCCAAATATAAAGATATTTTTTGTTACCCTAAATATTGATATTTGATAAAATTTTTACAAAAATTAAAAAATAAATATGCCACCCATTCTTGGAAAAATTTAAAAGGTGATAATGAATGACCCTTATTACTCTTGAGTATAATTTTTACACAATTACATGGACAGTCTAACTAAAATAGGATCGTGTTGAATGCAAGTCGTAACAATGAAAATCAATTTTAAAGTTATCGTATAACTACTACTCGTATGTAGTTTCCCGCCACAGCGACTTCGCCCACATGGATTAGAAATCTTAAAATTGTCAGTGGTTCTCTAATATATTAAGCACGTTATTATGCATATAAACCTTTCTCTTGAATCACCTTATCTATTAAAAAAACTGTATCAAAACCCGTTGAGTAGTTTTTAAGATCTAAGCATACATATATACAGACATAGGGACGCGGGAAGCGACTTTGCTTTGTACTATGTAGTGATGAGCATGTTAAGTAGCATTATATCCTAATGAAGACATTTCAAATTACTAGAATATGCAATGTTAATTAAGCAATGTTTTTCTTTATTTGTGTTAAGCTGGTGTTTTTTAACTTGAAGTTTTTCAGACCTAGCTGGTCACGAAAAAGTGTACTCCCATTCGGTACATAGTGTTTCATGTCCCAAATACCAGCTAGCTTTGTATTCCGTTCGCGTGTCCCGAGAAGCCCGCGCTGTCGGCTTAGTTTATTAAAAAACGTTGTCCCAATATCAGCCCAGGACGATTTATCACGCCTCCTCTGGATCAATATGCGTGTGGACCACGACCACGCTTTATGCGGGGGCCACACTGGCGGGAAATGCTGATGATTTAATAGATAAAGGCTTGTGCTCACTTGCAGATAACAGGTTTATCTTGATTCTTGATTTAAGACGCGTTCTCTCTCTCGGGCTCTTTGCAGCATTTTTCTATTAAATGAAGGCTTAATAAAGACGACGCCGGAACCGCAACGGCGTTGAACCGAAACCGCATATTTACAAAGGCGGCCCGATGAGCATGCGGTGTCAGTCCGGCTCTTCAGCGCGATATTTATTTTATTTATGGATGGTATATATAAAAAAAAATATGTATTAAGCACGGTTTTGATCCACCGCTGCGGTTCTGGGCGTCGTCTACATGAAGCCTAATGTTATGTCAGGTGTTCCAACCCTGGATAGGTAATGGCGCCGCAATGTAAATGTATCTCAACTGAACAGCAATCGCTAAAAGATCGTATGAATAGTGATGTCACGGTAATATTATCCTATTACCGTGGTGATGTTTAGTTTATTTAGGTATGACTATGCATAACGCAACTGAACCTAAGATTTGTCGATAATATTTTTGAATTGATTTTAAAATCAAACGTAACTGCAATTTCAAAGGAAAACCAAAACGAGTGACCTTTTTCTTAAAGTTTTCACACATGCCTGAACCGAACTTTGGAATTTCAGTCACCTAAGTGTCTTTCCAATACTTTATTGCTCTTAACTCGATGTTATTAAATTTGATCTCATACAATAGTTTCCAACAAATACTCGGACTACGACAGCTAACTTTACAACTTGGCTTACTTGCAGCTTCAATAAAACTCAGCTTTGCTTGTAAATCTAACCTTCAGCTTTCTTAAGGATCAAAATATTTGTTACTAAAGAATTTTTAAATTCATTTTGTGATGCGTTTTCGCATTTAACTTACATTATGTGTATCTGTTTCATTCATTTAATCAAATCTACCTCGAATAGAAAATAATTAATATTTTGATAAATAATTTCTACTTTCTTAAGAGCCATATCACAAGACTACGCAGTTTCATCAGCAACAGAAGTCACAGCAGTTTCGTCAGTCAGTCGTCATCGTCAGCAACACTAAGCAGTTATTGGGCGAAAACTTGGTTTTCGAAAGATTAATCGAAAGGCGCAGGCTGCTAACGATGGGCCAAACGGTAATTCAGTTTAGTGCATCGATCTGTAAATTAACTATGTTTTGACGCAATATATTACTTAATATGACACACTCTTTTGCACTGTACAAATATTTGTGTGCATGAACAATATGTCTGTTTGTACTGGGCTGGGTGTTATATGTATTTATTTAAGTTTATTGGTAATACCACTGTTGATTCTGATATCTGTAACCCAAGTGCTTGGGCTTCTTACTACAGAGTCAGATCAAAGTGTGTGATGTTGTTGTATATTATATAAAAACGGCCTCCGATTATCGATTTAAGCCTTTGAAATCCAAGTTTTCGGCAAAAACTGCTTAGCTGCCAAAGTTTTATAATACGGTTCTTAATTCGGTTGATGTTCTGAAAACAAACGAAAAGAATGAAACTTTTGCACATGTAAAACGATATTCAGACTACAATCAATTTGTGTGAGTGAAATACAAACACATATTGTCGACCTGTGGTTTCAAAAATTGAAAGAGCGCAGTCAGTTCAAACGTATAACATGCCAAAAGTGCCAGTATTAGTTTTTTACGAGCCGTTTCAACTACATGCCAACGTTAAAAATTATTGAGGTTTAAAATAAATCCTCTTTTGCAGGCATCGGCTTTCGTTTTGTGTGCTATTGTTAATTAAAAGCTGAAAATTTCATTAAGCTACCTAACCCTAGATTTCAACAATGAAAACTAATATAATTTACTTTCGAATTCTTTTCCTATATTTCAGCAATATTTCATGTCATACAACACAAATTTCCAAAAGCCATAACTTCAATTTCTAATAATACTTAACTACACTGAATATTTCATTCATTGCTTTTCAGTTTCAAATCTTAGCTAAAATCTCATGTTACTGAACCTGTAATGTTTGGAAAGGGTGAAAAGGTAAGGATTAATAATGTCTAATGGTCTATGTGGTGTGGCAAGTATTAACCAGCGTTTTGTATGTTGTTTTGTTAATCACTGCGGTATCTTATTCATAAGGGTGATTTTGTAACAATAAGGAGCAGCTTCATGTGGTGCCGTGTGAACAATGCTTAAGTACCCTAGGGTTTGAGCATTTGAATACTACAATGCTTGAGAGCTTGTTTAATGAATATGTGACGAGTATGACGTGTACGAGTAACATACAGCGCAAATTTTCTACCCCAACTCTAAAGTACGCAACTTAAATACACCTGTTACAGTTCTTTACACTTACGAGTGTGTGCAAGACAGATAGTCTGTTAGTCTTACTTACCCGAATACAGTTCGGAGCGGCAGTAAAGTGTACCAAAGTTACACAAAATGCAGGGAGATCCGCGCGAACGAAAACGCAAAGACAGCGCGTCTCAGCCTTTACACTAAAAAGTTAAATAGAACGGAACCGCTCCGAGTAATGTGCATTTAACTTGTAACGAGCGAAAGTTTTCCCAACAAATATCGAGAGGAATTCCGCTGTGGACCGGCAAAATTCGTTATGCCAAGGAAATTGCAGGGCATTAAAGGAAACCGCGTGGCGCAGCGGAATGAAACGCAAACGCGCGCGTTTCGAAGGGTTCAGGTTTGACCGACTTACCTGCAGGTCCCGCCGTTTTTGCACATGTTGGAGGTTCTCGGGCAGAGTGGGCCCACTCCACAGTCCGCCCCGGAGTAGCCCTCGAAACACGAGCAGTAAAACTCCCTGCGAAGCGGAAAATATTGCGGGTTGAACAATAAATTTCTCAAAATACCCACGCGGATATATCCGCGACAGCGTATGAAGCGCGGCAAGTTTTTCCCGTGGACACTGTAAACGGTGAATGATGGTACTATATTTCGCACTGGATCGCGGAACGTGTCATCGACTCTATCGGGCCCACTTTATTCTGCTTTGCACTAAATTTTCACGCTCTATTGACCGCGTTAATGGGTTTCCAAGAGAGATTTTTCGTTGATAAATCCTTCCATTAAATACAAAATTTTCGACGGCGAAATATTTCAGCGGGAAAATTCGCGGCGGATTTGCCGATTATGTGTATTATCTACAATTTGCACCGGAATCGCCTACAAATTGAAATTTTATTTCTCTCGGGCGAAATGACAATCTGTAGCACTTCATCGTTAATTAACGCAATTTAAGCTCGGATCAAAGGTGATTTAAAAAATGGCTTTCTTTAATCTTCATTTCAGATACTCGTGTGGGAGAAATTAAAGGAAGTATTTTTTATTTATTTAACTGATTTTAATTATTATTTTACTTTCTTAAAGTTGCATTAATGTTTCATTTAATTATTCAGAAACATTAACATATTGCTAACGTCAATAAGGTTAGCGAATCGATTTGTCCTGATTTCAGAAATTAACCGTGTTCCTACACCAACAATAAAAGTTGATTAGAGACAGCATTACTGGAAACATTTAAAGTTTCTTAGAATAGCAATTTACGGTTATTAATGGATATTGCGTCACTACACCCTACGCAGCTGTAGCGATGCACAGCTTACCGTACCGCTGCATTCAATCTTAAACTGACATTTGATTTGACAGCAGCACATTGTTAAAGGGCTCCTGTACAGTACTTCCTGACCGATTTCGAACACGGCGGCCAATCTCAATAGAGATGCAACTACACAGGGGACAAGTGTGAGAGCAATACACAGGTGCACTCACTGTTCCAACACTCTCAAAGTTCGGTGAGACGGCAATCCGACTTGACCGGAGAGAGATCAGGCGCAGGACCAACTTGCTTAACGTGCTTTCGGAGGCACGGGGGCGTAACACCGCCAACTTCCCGACTCCGAGCTGTTTTCGAGAAATTCATGACAGAAAATCTCAGAAACAATTTTGGCTCGACCTGGGATTTGAACCCGGGACCTCTCGGATGTAACGCAGAAACTTTGCCACTACACAAACGAGGCATTCATTAACTAATATAAAGTCTGTTCCAACATACTTATAGTCCTGCCTCGCGTAGCAGTGTCCCAGCAGCCTGCACTCGATGGCGCTGCACGAAGGGGGCCCGGGGTCGTTAGAAGGGGCTCTGACGGCGTACGTCACGTTGAACCCGAAGACCGACAGGAGCCCCAGGGCCCGCAGCTGCGTGCCTTCGAGTCTGTTCAGGTTCAGCTCAACCACTAGGACGGGGCTTTGGACCTGTGAACAAGACCAATAAATCAAAACATAAGGAAGGATACTATCAGTATAAGTAAAATTACGTAGCAGTTAGAGTACACAGTCTAAGCACGGATGGGATCCAGCAGTCCAGCTGTATCCAACACATTTTTCTACAAGCTGGATTCAAGATGTTGATGTTTGACGACCACTTTGGTGTAATAGTCAAGAAGTTGACTCTTAACCAAGAGGTCGCGGGTTCGATCCCAGCGCTGTACAAACATTTGTGTGCATGAACATGTCTATTTGTACTGGTCTGGGTGTTATATGTTTTTATTTAAGTTTATTTGTAATACCACTGTTGATTCTGATATCTGTAACACAAGTGCTTAAGCTACTTTCCACGAAGTCAGATCAATGTAAGTACATTGATGATGATGATGATGATGATGTGATGTTTTTATTTAAAAAAAAAAGATGTTTTGCTGGATAGGCGCTGGATCACACATACACAGCCCAAAACCATTCCCAGCAACAATAACCGAATGTTTTGGAAATAGCTAACAGCATTACGAGTATCATTTCTCTTGTTCAGCTTTTTATAGTAAACGGAGTTTGAAACGGGACACCTACGTCGTTCACCTCACATTTTTATAACATAACAATTTACCGTTACCACAGCGAGCTAGCTAAAAGCCAGCAGCCTTCCACGGTATCCACGAGAGGGAGTTATTGTGCTATGTTAATTAAATCATTCCCTCGTGAGCATTTGAAATTCACAGAGACCCAAATTTGCATGGCCCGGGCCTGGGGTCGTACTCTGTAACATTACGTTAAGTAACGCTTCGTCCGAATTTTCATGTCAAACCAGTCCGTTTGGTCCCGCAGTTAAGCTAGTAAGAGCGCAGTGATGGCTTCATTCGAAACTACGGACAACGGCTTACAGAGTAAGAGAGTTGGCAAACTAGGGAATACGCCGGTCAACAAGAATAAGGCAAATACTAACATTAATATTTTATTTAGGAACCTTTGTGATTTTTTCGACTGTCGCAATTGGAACCTATGTCAATATTGTCTTTGAATTTGCATTAAAAACATTTTACTTGGTTCCCAGCTCTGAGTTGTAAGTAGCCACCAAAATACAAAACCATTTTCGGAACCACAGAGCAGAGGAATGTTTTTGGAATTCCGTATGTGCGGACAAGAACCCTAAGCAGGGTTCTAACTAATAAACTTAAATTTACAAACTCTTGAATTTGATGACATTTTGAACGATTTCAATTTTAATAAGTAACACATCCCGAACACAGGACCAAGACCTAAATACTTTAAACTTATATCAAACTCTTATGCGTATGATTTAGTTTGTACGCTCGACTATAATTTGGTATGAACTGCGTTGTGGAGTATGGCAAAAATTGGGTCACAGGCAGAACTAGTAGCTTCACAATACAATGGCACAGCGCCGTATACTCATATTGTATTGTAAAATATACTCGTATACACGAAACATTGGTCTATAAGGGTGAATTGCGCAAACAGAAAAAACACACGGCAAACGTGAGAACGGGTGTACAAGATGCTGATATAGGATTATGTATATTTATTCTTAGTAGAATAAGACCTCCTCTACCTTGGCAAAAAAAATTGTTGAGTTACAATATCGGATAACATGCGAAAAAAAATTAGAAAGTGTCATTTTATCATAACAGTGACCTGTCCTAAACTCTATTCGACTCACAAAATAAGTTTTCCTGCAAATACGAATAATTAATTGAATGTAAGTATAGTTTAATTTCATTGAAGTTTATATTATCTATCTACAAAAACTATTTTTGTTTATTTAACTACGTTGTTATAGATTTGACAACCAGTCAACTTTTGTCCGGCGAAAAGTTATCATTTTAGAGGACAGTATTTTTCGTAGAGATATTCCGTCAACATGGCGCCTGTTGTGCTCCCCTTTCCTCTCCCCACCTCGGATCAGTGCGGCTTAAGCCCGCGGCGCGAACGCACCGGTCGTGACGTGTTGTGGTTTCCCGCCAAAAACGTAAGTTTATCATTTCAGTGATGTGGGGACAAAAAAAAATTCATTTCGGTAGCCGTTATAACTCGTGTTAGATTTATTTAATTTATTTCAAAGTTGTGCATTAAACTCGCCGTAAGGACTGCTAGTTTGAGAAGTGTTGATATTTTGATACTGATTTTGGTTCTAGAGATAATGTAAATTTAAGGTACATTATATCATTTCAGTTTTATCATTTCAGAGGATTCGGTGGACTGTAATACTGATAACAGTCCACGGAAATGAAATGCACCTCTGAAATGATAAATCAGGGATCCCGGTCTCAAATATTTATTCATAGTTCCGAAATGTATTTTAACCTAGAAGAAGTCAGAATTATTGTTTATTTGGTATTTTGTTCGTGACGTGCGTGTTTGGTGGTTTGATATCTTACTAATAATGAAAATGTAAATATGTTTGTTGGTCTGATAGTCTTTCTCTATCTTTGTTCATCTTTGCGCTGTTTTGTATGTGAGTGAAGGTAGGTAGGCAGGTATAGTATAGGAGTAGTAAGGTAATGTGGTAGTAAATATGTATGTGTGTATATTATTATCTTACTGTAAATGTGATTATTGTCGATGTTTGTTTGTCAGTGAGTCTATTTCTATCACTGTTTATCAATGCAGTGTTTCATGTTATTAATAGTAATAAAATTAATATAGGATCTTTGATGGTCTGCTTACCCCTTGCGGGATATAAGCCACGTGCCTGCTTTAATAACATATTATTAAAGCATTATAATACTTGCGACTTAAATATCTATAAGCTAACGAGTAAATAATAATACATACGAGTACATACCTATATATAGTAAAAAAAGGCTGATTAGTGAAATAAAGAGATAATTGCTGTGATCACAAATAAAAAAGTTGATTTGATTATTTTAGAAGTTTTATTTATATCACCTACCTATAAGAATAGTTTACAGTACATACCTGTAAAATCGTACTTTTAATCAGAGCGTTTTAGTATAAACTGAATAAATAACAATGTAAGAAACCCCAACTTGCATTTCGGTTTGCTCTTAGCTATAACATTCCAGTGGTCATTAATAATATCGGTGTAGAGTTATATCATTTCAGTGGACAAATTTTCATTTCGGTGGACATTTTTATCATTTCGGAGGATACTTTTAATTTCGGTGGACCTATAAAAATTCAATCTTGAATATTTCTCTGAATTTTAATGATATTTGTTGCCCGCTCTCACACATGTTATATAATGGGTTAAACTTTTATTTGTCATCAAAAATCTGTAGAATAGCATTGAAATAAAAAATCTCACCGAAGTGATAAAAAAAATCTACTTGTTGAAATTTACCCATAAGTTAATTGTATAGCGGGTATTACAAAAATGACTAAACTTCCATATTAACTTTTATACAAGGTTAGAACGACGCATTACAAAACCGCGACCTTAGATCAAACCAAAAAGAGGTAGATACGGTATGAGCTAGTCGCGCGTGGTCCTTCATAACCGAGTCTAATGGACCTGCTCGCTCCTAGTCGTCTTCAGTGCTGCGAGTTCTGTATACATGCGTGATTGTGCGTGAGCGACCCATTTTTAAGTTGACGATTGTCAGGACGTACCGAATTTTCTTCTGTCTGGTATGATCTAAGACCGCAACGTTTTTCAAACAGACGCGCTGGTGTGTAAAATAACGGATTCTATTATTCGAAGCTGAACCAAAAAAGTACACACTCCTTGCTTTATTTATCAAGCTCAAGTTTAGTTAATTGCTTCCGAAACAGGTTTGACGGTCACCCTCGTTAAAACATAAAACTTTCCTACTCTTATTCAGGAGGAAATTGCATTATCGCTCATAAAAGCGATACGAAGTTTTAATTGATTGACATCAAATTATAGGATTTTTTTAAATACTAACTTATAAATTGATGGCTTGATTGGATTAGATATTTTTTTGAGAGTAAATTAATGATTTGTGGAAAATAACAGAAAGCTCGATGGCATTAAAAACACTGTTTAATTATAAGGGTTCATGAAATACAGCCTGATGGATAACAGGCGATCAGTTAAGTCTCATGGTGTCTCATTACCTTTGATTTCTTCGACTCAAATGTTCTAGCAACTTACCAGCAGATTTAGCGGTTATCAGCATACACTTCAAATGAACACACTCTGTTCAAGGCAGATTATCACATTCGCATCGTTACAAAAATTGGGTCGGCGGCGACCGGCGACCGAATGTCCCGCGTTCACATATGAC
The DNA here is from genome assembly GCA_963921415.1 of Pyrausta despicata. NCBI lineage: Eukaryota > Metazoa > Arthropoda > Insecta > Lepidoptera > Crambidae > Pyrausta > Pyrausta despicata. The sequence goes on along the minus strand of OY992860.1, from coordinate 11,213,967 downwards.
GTCCGACTTCGTCGCTACTTCAAATAGTATTCATACATCATTCACAGGGTTTTACGGGTCCGTCGCTCATATTGCACAGTACAGTACTGATCCGACAAACAGATCCAACATACTGGATCCGAAATACTGTATTATGTGTGAACTGGCTCATACTACTACATACGCTTATAACACATACGTTTTATTGGATCTGTAAAACGGATTGCTGCTTATTTTGTCGGGTCAGTATTTTCTAACAGACCGAGTGCTGTATTAAGTGTGAACTCGCTCCTACAACTACATACGCAAATAACATAACGGCATTCAACAACAATACGTATCAAAATACTTAAGTATGGATAAAAAATTGACAATATCCTCTTTTGTGATTTTGACAGATCGTACTGATTCTCTTGAATGCTGTATAAATTAATGTTCTCAACAATACTTTGTAGCAAATCATTGGGAAAAAAACGATAAAAGTAACCACGGCACGCTTTAACGGACCTGTAAAAAGGAGGTTATATGTTTTTCATGGTCTATTATAATATTATTATTTATATTCACAAATATAATATTATTCATTATGTTGTACATATATGTATGTAACAGTGTAACATACACACCACTCACACACACACACACACACACACACACACACACACACACACACACACACACACAATAAAATTAGCGGAATCCTTGCTCAATTGTTACCCCTACAGTCAAATCATTTTTTTCTTTTCTAAAGGTATGTTATTATTGGGACCCATATAATTATTATTGAGAGCGAGGATCGTCAACCTAAACTGTAACCCTTTGTCTATGAATCAAGAATTTGTATTCGTATTTGTATATGTGAACGCGACCTAATTCTCTCCACTGCCTATGGGCGGTGGCAGTATCGTTCGTTTCGGACATTCGTAGTTCGGATTATACTGGATTATTGCATGTTGTAGTCGCAAAGCACTAATTTCTAGTGCGACTAATCCCACCATGTTGAACATGTGATCATAATATGGTTGGTATTCTGATTACAATTCGAAATTGGGTAACAAAGAGTGCCTAGTTGGTTATGCAGATTTGTATAGTTATTTATTTTTAAAAGAACGTAGCAGAATCTGAAGTAAAGCTGTAAAGGAGAATGATTTTGCTTTAAATTTCTACTAAACGACGCCAGCGCAGGAACCCATACACATCCAACCAATAATTCTCTTTTTCAGCTTTAGTCAGGGATTTCTGCAAAGTAACGCCTGATTTCATCATCTAGAATCAGAAATGTCTAATGTGAAGTGCACTGAGGCTAGCATTTTTAAATATGCAATACGTTGTTAATATGTAATAATGTGCAAAGTGTTACTTTTCACTGCTGGATTAACACCCAATATTAACTAAAACTGTATAAATAATCAACTATCTCCAAAATGTGTTTGAAGGACTAAAGAAGCCAATACAAGGCATATCATGCCAATCCTATGAGGTTCTTTCGTGATATTTTTCACTAAGAAACCAATATCAGTTTAATTTGGTGGTATCATCCTCCTAAAAACAAAATTAATGCGTATTTACCATATCCGTTACTCCAGATTGATGTCATAACAAGCGTAACTACAAAACCTACTTCATCAACAACCATCTACCTCAAAGACAAGTAGCCCGAAATATTTATACTTATCATCGTGGCTCCGTTCCCTCAACGAAGGTATTACGTCCGGGCAAATAGGACTTGGCGTATCTCCAGTCAGATAAATTATATTTTTTTCCCTTTCCGCGAGTAGGACGGCCACAATGTAGCTTCGTGGTTGTTGGAAATTATGCGGCTAGAAAAAACTTTCGTTGTTTTTTAGCTTGGTAGGCATAAAGGGTGCAGTTTTTCGAGGTTAGGAATATTCATCTAGGACTTTGATGATTGCCTAGATTCTTGGTAAAGATGCTACTTTGACTATGTAAAAAGAAATTAACATTAAACATTTTATCAGAATTTAACAAAAAACTTTTCCACTTTATTAAAAATTAATCAAAAAGTACTCAAGAAAATGAATCAACAATGTTTTATAATCAAATTGTGCCTTGCCATCGAAACTTAACGTGTAAACCAAATTTTGAGCCCAATCTGACACCGTGAAGTGGGTAAAATGTAGCTAGCAAGATTTGATTACAGACAGACACGGCACAAGCAAAGCATAATTACACTTAAAAATTAAAATAAATATACAATAACTAGCAACAACATCACATACATTGATCTGAGCCCGTGGTAAGTAGCTTAAGCACTTGTGTTACAGATATCAGTATCAACAGTGATATTACAAATAAACTTAAATAAATACATATAACACCCAGACCAGTACAAACAGACATGTCATGCACATAAATATTTGTACAGTGCAGGGATCGAACCCACGACCTCTTGGTTAATAGTCAACTTCTTGACCATCACACCAAAGTGGTCGTTAAATAAATAAAAAAGGAGGAAGGTCCCGTCTTTTCACATACTCTTGGTGCCCATACAACATTCCGTCTTGGGAAGATTCATCTGAAAAAATTATGCGTACAACTACGTTATGTAACGGAAAAATTATTATTTCAGCAATTTGTTCGGAAATGTAAGCTTTGAGTTTCTTAAGCTTGTGTAAATATAAAAATTTGGCTACATCATCAGTTACATTTGGTATTATTTTCGATGAAATATCTCGATATGTTTTTGGGGCTTGCGAGCATTTTGATAGGGTTAATCGTAGCCCTAAGCCCCCTTAAGTATGTTTCTCTACATGAAACCTTATTAACCCATTAGTTACTATTTAAGATGAAGTACAGTTCAGCATTATGGGTGACACCTTGCGGGGTGAGATAAGGGTGCGCGCTGTGAGATACACACGTTACTCGTTAATATCTGTGGCGCTATTGTTAAATCGCTCGATAAGTTTGAAAAATTATAATGTAATAAATAAAGAATTTGCAGCGCCCCTGTTGAGCCGTCAGCACGATCGCAGTAGGGCTTCTGGAAGTCGCTGGCTTGTAAGGAATAGGCCGATTGTAACTGGTCACGACGTTTAGTAATAAAGACACGACTAATAAAAAGAAGATAATTTTATTTATTGACATCATTTAAATAATGTACGATGATGACTGATCAAACATCAATATGTTCATCCATATATTTTTGTTTTGCAAATGGCATTACTTTATTTACTACTGAAAGTAACAGCAAGAAGCGTATTACCATTGACATTTTCATGAAAAATATTTGGCGCAACAGATTTAGAGTTAGGAAGCTAAAGGGAAGCGCTTCCTACCGACCGCGTGTTATGGTCGGGGATCGAGGTGCGATAGACATCATCTTGATTTGCCTATCTATATTATTCTGGATCTAAATATTATATACCGCATGTGCGGTACTATGCTAACAGCGCCATCTAGTGTATGGAGCCGTATCAGCGCACGCTGTCGTGCTTGCCACTGTTAGGCATGCGCTTGTGATGGCGAACGGTAATGGTCGCCATAAATACGCCACAAATGACGAAATGCATGTCGTGCATTGGCAGTGCGGCAAAGTTTTTACCGTTCTCAAAAAGATAACTTATTTTTTTGATATTCAACGCTAGGAATGTCTTAATTGCCATATGGTAAAGTGGTTCTATGTGCCGAATCACTCGATAAAACGTATTCCATAGCGATCAATAGGCTTACATTATTCTCAAAGTCGAGCGATTTAAGGATCAGCACAAGATTTAGACGGGTTTGGCAAGTCTGCCGTGTTTGTGTGGTGATAATCCCCTCGCAGATATCGTCATTTGCAGACTACGGCCGCCATCATGCCGGCCTGTCATAATTGCTTGCTGGGACTTGAGAGCGGGGGCGTTACCCTGAAAATGTGTCCGAAATACCGACCGCAGCTATCCCGTTCGCTCACACTTTCATATTTAATTGATTGACAAGAATGGCTACACCAAGATCAAGCGCAAGACCCACAGAGTTCACCATGGCTAAAAGGCCCCAAAGTTTTCCAGGCAGCCTGAACCCATTCGGTCCTGTAACCTTTATAATAAGGTCAGCCGTCAGAGTAGAGTCGTAGCCGTAGAGTCAGTGCCTGCAGACGTCTCAAGGAAAGTGTACTCTGTCCCGCGTCGCACGCATCGGACGCATTTGCGAATCAGTGTTTGCTGTTGTATGAGTTTTTATACAAGGCAATTTTTTTATACAAGACAAACGTGCGGCGCCTCCGATGCGGGTCTGTGGACGCTTACTTTTATGCTGCGGTTTTTCGAAAATGGTCTCTAAACTTTTCTGTTCTAAACAAGGCCGTGGCCATGAGTTATAACCATAGATAAAGTGACTGTCAGAATAGGACCTCAGGTTAGTAGTCATTTTGTTTATGGAGCCGACAGCGGAGAGTAGTTTCCCTGTAACTGCGGACACAAGACGTAATTTTGTCTGTATAATTGTAAACGTAAGCTTGTGAAGGGTTTCGTTCAGGGCTTCATGTCTTGTACAGTGGCCAGCACATCAAGCTACCCATTTTTGTTGCAAAACCGCCCGTATCACTAGCCCATAAGATACAGCAGTGTTCACCGTTATGTGCTGGCCGCCGTTACACTAACCCTTTAATATAGAGTAGGTCCTTCAACTTTGATTAATATCCAAGAGAACGTTATTTGCTATTTTCAGTGAGATTAATTTGCGAGTTTATTAAAATTCTGGACAGGTATTTTGTCTTTGGTTCTAAATATTAAATAGAACAAATTTTTCAAATGTACTTTGTGCCATCCCAGCTTAGGTTTATACATAAAGGGTATGTTTGTTGCATTTTTTCTTCTATAATCTTTCTTTTCCTTTCACAGAGGGGCCCAAGCTCAACAAAAGAACGGTTAAGGCATTTATTTGTTAACAACTACCACTAGATGGCGGTATTCCATATTATATCGCGCAAGGAGTACTTTTTAAGCCTCTTGAAATACACGTTGAATCACTCTGGTTTCTTTTCGAAAAAATTAAATCTTTTGCCTTACACTCTAGATTTTCGCGGAGCAAAAACATTCTATCGTTGTTTGCATACTAGAATATTTATAGGTCACATTAGTTACTTCCTAGCCTTGTAGATTACCCAGATTCTCAAACTATTAAGTAATTTAGATAATATTGTTGTTTATTAAGTTACTTTATTTTTTAGCATTAACAATGCAAATTTCTTTACAATGTGTCACGGTAGCTCAATTGGGAGAGCAATCGCCAGGGTTGTGCGTGGTGTGGGTTCGAGTCCCGCCTGTGGCAGTCCATTTTGTTTAAGTATGTTTTAATTTCACATTGTAAAGAAATTAACTTTGTTTATGCTTAAAAAAATAAAGTAACTTAATAAATAAGCAGATTAATCTTAACACATTGTTAAACAGCTGTAAAGGTGTTTTATTCGGATTTTGAAGGTATCTAACCGTAACAGTGATGAATCATGGCTGGCTGCAGCCTAAGGAGTACTTATAGAAGTTCGGACCAATGTATAAGTGTCACGGTGGCTCAATTGGGATAGCAATTGCCCGGCTTGCGAAGGGTGCAGGTTCGAGTGTTTATATAAGTGTTTTATTTTTCAAAATATTGTAGCCTTAAAAAAGTCCACTCAAAAATCTTCGTCGAGTATAATAGTGGAGCAGTGAAACCGTTAAAACCACTTTCGACCATCGGCACTTGAACAGCAATCTTCTTAACAATTCTGTAGTTCGCGTCGGAACCCAATAAGGGCGAGTTCACACCGTAGAGTAGGTAGATCTTGACGAACACCATTAGATTTTTCAGTGTTATTTAGTGGTCAGTTGAATTCCGATATGTTTTTAACAGGTGGAAGCGCTCCCTCTATTTTCAGAAAATGCCTCTTTATTTTATTATTCGAGAAAGTACCTAATTAATTAATAGTTACATCAAAACTTTACCTTTTGACGTGCCAACGTCTTATAATTCGATGGAGCCGGCTGCACGCACCAAAAAACATGACGCATGCGGCGTTACCTCGCTCTGAGGCGTTCCATTCAAGGCTTGAAGTGCAAGTGAGAGCGCGGAACGAGCGACAAAGAGGCAACGTGACAAAGACGTGACAAAGACGTGACAACACGTTCAACTATCATCAGTAAACCGACTTTATAGACAACCGATTTTTTATTATTAATTTTACTCATATTAAAACATAATTCGTATCAGTGCGGCAAAATCACTATCGTGTACACCTAGCCGAACGAGTGTGATTTCAACCAAAGTATTAAAATTTTTCAGAACCGCGTCTTAAAAACTAACGGTTAGGGCGGACACAAACGACGACCCTTAGCATACGTATTAAAACTTTTTCGCCTTCTCAAACAATGGAAAAAAAGACGTTAAAGTTAAGGAAAAAGTATTAAAATAAACGACAGTTTTGATGGATTTTCGTGGTGCTAGTCCATTTAGGGCGGTCATAATGTCAACGCTTTAAAAAGTTAAATTGAGGGTTGATTATTTGTCCCTCTAAAAGTAAAATGGAATTTATTTTACTGGTTCCTGCTGAAAAAAAGTCCTACTATTTAAGCAAAATAATCATTAATTATGGCAGGAACGAAATCCGCAGAAAACAGGTTAAGGCCAATTATAAGGAGTTTGAAAGATACCGTCATTTTCCAGTGTTGAACTAGGGCCTTCTATTGATTCCATTTCCACACTTTTTGCGAACGAAGATGGAGAAAACCAAACCTTAACCAAATTAACTATACTGTCAAACCTTTTGCGTAAAGTGATATAGATCAGTATTAATATTTTACGGTTATTCGACCCTTTTCAATTCCCGTGAAGCGCCAACACTTCAATTATGCAAGTATAATCCGCCACCGGTGGTTTCGTTGCAAATTAAGTTTGACTGTACCTTTCTGTCATTCAACTTGGTCGGTGTTGGTAAAGTCTTGGTTTGTAAACACTGAATTATTTACGAACAGTTTCTTAATTAACAGCCGGCTTTCCTGTGACACATAGTGGCCAAGTAGTTTAGGTTCAGTTCTTGAAGTAAAATAAAATGAGGTAAATGCAGGTCAACTAAGCAAATTAAAAAAAAAACTAACATTGAAAAATGCCCCGACATGGGCCAGGAACACGGCTGGTGAGCTTCAACGGCAGGACATAATTTGATCAGCCATAGCTAAAAACTACCGTCATTTAAATTATCTTCTGACTGACATCAGATTCATGTTCAGCTTTATTTGCTTATCCCTATGTACGAGTATATAAAGTTCTCATGTCACAATGTTCGTTCCACTACCTACTCCTCCGAAATGGCTTGACCGATCATGAAATTTTGTGAGCATATTGAGTAGGTCTAAGAATCGGCTAACATCTATTTTTCATACCCCTTATTAATGAGGGTTGCCGACTGTCAGCAGGACAACGTCTGTGGGGTCCGCTAGTAGAATTATTATAAAACAGCAAACGCCGACGCGTCACGTCATGAGCGTTGCGAGCTGAGCGAGCGGTGACCGGTGAGCGCTGATTGTATAAAACTGCCGTTTGGCAGCCCGCCAGCACCACTAATCCTCGGTCTGTCTGCGGATATGACTGGACCGCGTTGCTGCATCCAAAAATCCAATGAACTTCTAATGGAATATGTCATGACCATTTGGAGGTAAGCTAAGAAGTTCTTCTTAAGATTCGTATAAGCAGTTTATAGTCGTATTAGGATTTTTCTGAAATAACGGTGATGTACAGATGACAGCACGTTAAAGTAAACACTGTGGAAACTTTAACGTTTGTATTAAGGCCGATTTACAACATATATGGGCATAGCTTGATGTGCTATCGACTGTACTACATAATTTTTTTGACGATATCATTTCATATAACATTTCACAGCAACTAAAAAAATGCATTTCAATTCGACTATTGCTCAGGATACTTGTCATTGTAGAATTATTCTCTTTCAACTCTGTCACCGATGGCCTAAATTCCCCGCATATTCAGTGTGAATAACTCCCACCTAAAGTCCAGTTAAATAGGCAGCGGGCTTGAAAATAAAAATGCGTCCCAGTATTGTTCCAAACCACGCGACGCGACCGGTGACCTATTCTAAAAGCTTTATTATTATTTTCAACTATAACTATTGCCTTTTTTTTCACACGGTACAGGTGCAACACGCCTGCATTCGGAACATATACAAGGTGTTTTAAAAAACCCGTAATAACTGAAGGGTGTTGTTTTGCCCGGAAAACGGCACAACATTCCCAAAGATACCTAGGTCAAAATCTCAAACAATAAAACGGACCTCCCATACAAAATTGCCAATCTGCTGATCGATTTACTATAGGAGAGCCTTTTTGAGATTTCGACATAGGTTTCTTTGCGAAAGTTGTTCAGTTTTACGGGCACAACAACACCCTTCAGTTGTTACAATTTTTTTTGTTACACCTTGTATAAACATCGGCTTGCAGCGTCATCATCATCGTCGTATCGGCCGCAAGACGTCCACAAGACGTCCTAAAAAATTCAAGATCAAGCGGTTAAAGTAGCCAGTTTGTTTTATTAATTTAAGCTTTATTGCACAAAAAACTTTGTATAAAAGGTGGACTTAAACCATAGGCCATTCTCTACATTTGGGCAAGCAAAAATGATCAGATATAATAGGTCATTTACTAGATCGTCCCATCAGTTCTTCGCGTTCTTTGCCCTGCCCACTTCCACTTGAGCTTACCGATGCTTTTGCGACACAGAGTAGGACGTCGTAAATGTGGGGACTCGGGAAAAATGCCAACTGCAAACACTGGCCAGGACAAAGCCACTTTTTTAGTTTCGCTTTTTGGTAATTTAGAGTAAGAGCCGTGAAACTTACGAAACGATCATTCACATATAGCACGAATAAAAAATCCAGTATCGAACTATTTGAGATCTTGTTGGTCCATATTTTACTACGTAAATTATCTGGGGACACGACCTTTTTGACCCTCCTATAACTTCGTTGTGGATAAAAGAACAAGTCTGAATTTTCAGTCATTAAAAATCTTTTGCGTTTTAAATATAAATGGTTTTGTTATTAGAGTTTCAAAAGATTTCAGCAAACCTCGTAGTCTGCTCTGTCTGTATAACAGCCTTGTGCGAAGGATTCTGAAATATGCCTGCCAGATTTGGTCTCCATACTATGCCGTTCACCAGAATGCAATCGAAAATATTCAAAAAAAAGCTCTGAATATCGTAGCTCGAAGACACCTTAATCGTCATCTACCTAGATCTAGATCGTTGGTCAACCGTCGCAATCAATTTGATCTGATAAGTCTTTATAAAATTTTGCACGGTGTAATCGATTGTTCGGATCTATTGTCGCTGGTTTCTATAAGTACACAGTGTCGCACCCGCTCGTACAAGCCTTTTGCAACAGATTTTTACACAATGAACACTCGGCTTATAACCCTATAGTCAGAATGTGTCGTCTGTACAACAGCTTGGCCGATAATCCGCAGTTTGACATCATTGACTCAAATTTCAAAATTTAAGAGATCATTAATTCAGAATTGCTCGATCTATTAAGTTAGCCAATTTTAATTAATTAATTTATTTCATAATTTACGTATTAATTCATTATTATTATTCATTAATCTAAATTTATTAATTTAAATTTTCAATATTTATTATTCTCGATTGACTTAAATTAAATTTTATATATTGTATGAAAAAAATATTTGACCGCTACTTTGTATGCTAATGTTTCTGTGCATGCATGATTAGGAATGTAATTTAGTTTTTATATATTATTGTATGTAAGCAAATTATTTATTAATTATATTCTGTTTTGTGTGCCTTATAAATAAAATAAAAATAAAATAAATATATTAACTTGGCCATTTTGTATGTATTGTAAGATAAATTGTGTTTTATGCGAAGGCCAAGTCAATCTATTTATTTAAAACGTACAAGAATTTTAATATTTATATGATAACTTAAGACACAATGTCTCAGGACAATAAGTAGGGTTTGAATAAATTAACCATCTTGGTATTCTCACATCTTTTTACTATAGAAGAACTGAGCTGCAAGACTTGGTTTTTTTACAGGATGTTTTTGATAGTGTAGTATTTACGTTTAATATAAAACATGCTATGAAATTTCATAGGAGGCAAACTATTGCCCTAAGGCCCTCCAGCACGAAGCATTTCTGTCTCTATCGTTAGTAAAGCAAATGACAGGGACAGAACGCGTTATAAATTTACCTTAATCTGCTTCGTGCGAGAGCTATTAGCAAAGGATTCAAAATCAGTTTTTCTCAAATCTGGCGGATTTATACTGTGACTAGCTTCCTGCTAGCGGCTTTGCCTGCATTATGTTATCTAATATATAAAGCACGTCATTATGACACTTTAATGATCACTTTGGTATAATGGTCCAGACGTTGACTATTAACCAAGAGGTCGCGGGTTCGATCCCCGCACTGTACAAACATTTGTGTTCATGAACATCTGTTTGTGCTGGTCTGGGTGTTATATCTATTTATTTAAGTTTATTTGTAATACCACTGTTGATTCTGATAACTGCAACACAAGTGCTTTAGCTACTTACCACGGAGTCAGATCAATGTATGTGATGTTGTTGTATATTTATTTATTATACATATATATACTATCTCTTGAATCACTCTATCCACTTAAAAAAAAAATGGTTGCCTGTAAAGTCGGTATACGGGCGAAAGTTTTACGTGACAACGACTTTGAGTGGTAAAATAATTTTAATGTGAATATTCATTCATATAACATGAACCGGTGTGTATGCCTATCTCTCTCACTCTCTCTCTCTCGCTCTGTCTCTCTCGCTCTTAGGCGGGCTAACTGTGCTCGAGTGGAAGGGACGCGTGCCTTTCACTTTTTATGTCTGTCTCACTCGCTCTTAGGCGGGCTAACCATGCCCGAGTCGAAGGCATGCACGCGTGCCTTTCACTCGCTCTCATTGTGAGCGCATAACGTGAGCGGAGCGTAACGCAGTTTCTTGAAGTGTTACCCGGCAAACCAATTTATAAGACGTTGTCACGTCATACTGCACCAAAATCCTTTGAATATTTTTTAAGATCTAAGCATACATACTCGTACATATACCAGAAAAAGGGACAGACACGGAAAATTACTTTACTTTATACTATGCAGTGATTAAACGGAGGAAACCCTGTAGGGCTGGACTTTATTAATTCTACGCAGTTTTACGTTGCTATAAAAATTTGCTGAATGGCATTGTGTTCTTATAAGCCTATTCTTTCCTAGCCTATTAAACAATTAAATCCCTTTTACAAAAAAAAAACTGTTCTTAACCAATTTGCTAATTATTTGTTGCCTTTATTGGTATGTTGAAAACAAACGATAAGACTGCCAATTTTGCAGGCAATACTCTCAACTGCGGAGACTGTACTCGTAGGTGGATTTTTTTTCTTTCTTCGGTTAAAAGACGGTTCAACCAGGTTTTACAAACCTTTTACGTACATGAGCATTTTATTTAAGAACAGGATTTAAGTACTCTCACGTCCCAAGAAAAACATTTTTCGTATACAGAGTGGCGACCACAATACGCCAATGGAATTTCTGCCTGTCGTTGATGGAATCAGGCGTTACTTTGCGGAAATCCATGACTAAAGCTGAAAAAGATGATTATTTTGCTTTAAATTTCCACGAAACGGCGCCAGCGCAGGAACTAAAATACATCCAACTGTAATCACCTGAAAATGTAGAAAGGGAAGTCACAGGACTTACAATATCTACAACTCACAACGTGACACAGAAGATGCACTGGAATCACAACACTGACACCAACAAACACTCGACGCGTTTCGCCACTACACGTGGCATCCTCAGGAGATGTTTTCGCTTCGACAGACTACGAGCGACTGAATTTTCAGCTTCTGCCTGTCGCCCTCTCACGCCTAAAACCCTGAACAGATTTCGATGAAATTTTATACACAAACGAAATGTTCACGACCATGTATGTATACCAAATTTCAACCAAATCTGTTCAGTAGTTAAGACGTCAAAGCGTAACAGACAGAAAGTCAATTGGCTAGACGACACCACCAATCGTTGACATACTTTTTATTATCTGTCAAAACGGTCTACCTCCATAGATTTCGTATGGGAATAAATGATTGTGACGTCACGGTCATGTGTCAGAAATCGGAGTCAATTGACCGAATATTTATTGCGTTTTGTGTGTTTAAAAATTGGTTTCTACAGCTTTTTTTTAAATATATAATGGTTGTATTAACTTCATAAGGGCTATGTTTTTTATACACCATGTTCTTGACAATATTTAAGATAGGTGTCATCAATTCATCATCCCAATTGTCGTATTGTCGTCGTCACCCTGTATTCATATTCTTTACTACGCCTTTCGCAAATAATATCTTCACCGAAGCGAAAAACACCTCGAAATCGGTATTCCATAAATCTGCCATTATTCTTATGCGTACTTACGTATTGAGAACTCTAGCATTTATCCGTGAGAATTCTACGAGTATTTTCGCTTTCCGTGGTATATTTTTCGTGTGATCTTTCAGTTTAGGGGATAGGTACTTAAGCTAGAAGCAAAACTCTATTGAGAATCTACGTTTCACCTGTCTGTCAAAAAGTTGTATGAAGTTACTTTATTATTTTTAGCATTAACAATGCTAATTTCTATACAATGTTAAATTTAAACACAAAATGGACTGCCAAAGTCCGTTGCATTCCATTTTTCTTAAAATCATTATCTCATGAAGTGCAAGGCAAAGGCACACAGGCAAAGTAGATAGGTGAATTTTTCACTAATGAATGATAAATTTATGTTGCCCGCTTCATTGACAAAAATACTAAACATAGTATATAATAATAATTTTACGCTCCCATAGAACAAACGATATTTATTTGGTAGTTTTTATGATTTTACGGAACCCTTCACGAGCTAGACCAACTCGCACTCGAATGAAATTTAAAACGAAAAATGTTTTTTTGATGGTTTGACTATTGTGGTCTAATATTATTTTCTTTTCTGTAGGTATAAGGTACGTTTTGCTTGTACCAAGGAGCCATTTCTGCTAATTAATGTACCTATGTATAATTTATCAGCAACAGTAATACTCTCTAACAATTTGACTAAAAAAGCAAAGACTCCGCCAACAATTCATTATTTCCGTGACATTTTCCGAAGCTCCGTTATCTTCAATCGACCTTTTTAACAACGGAGAAGGGGAAGTGAAAAAACAATAATCAAATGGACGAATGAAATCATTCCGAAAGACTGATTCGCGTGGATAAAAAAAAAACGGAGACAGATTTCATTACCGCCGATCGCCGATAGAATTCACAAAGATTTTATTGTTTTTCATCTCGCAACAGAGGCCGGTCGATTGACTTAAAATTGTTTAAACGAATCCCGTGAGATCTGAGAACGGAAGCAAATCAGATTGATTAAAGTGAACGCAATGGTAAAAATGAAAAACAGATTATTTCGCAAATTATTTACATTACATAGATAGGAACGTAACCTATATTTTAAGTGATATAAGTTTACAATTGTTTTTAAACTATGTATTGACAACTAAAACCTTAGTCCACCTGTGCCCACGGACGCTGAAAAGGGTCAGAAACGTCAGTTTAAAATAAAATGTAAATACATCGCGAAATAATCCGCAAAATAATGTATCATTTCACATTAAAAGTACTTTCAGCGTCTTAATACTAACTAATTTACTACTTTAGATGCTAATAAGTAATATTTTATTTTTATTACTATGTGCTATTATGAAGAAGCTGTATGTTTCCGTCAGACAAATAAATGAAATAAAATACATAATCATTTTTGATAGTTCTATGCTAGTAGAATACCTACTCGTATTACCTTTTAAATAATAGACTCAATCATACCTAGGTAGGTATGATTGAGTCTATTATTTAAAAGGTGCCATTATGTGCTATTATGAAGAAGCTGTATGTTTCCGTCAGATAAATAAATGAAATAAAATACATAATCATTTTTGATAGTTCTATGCTAGTAGAATACCTACTCGTATTACCTTTTAAATAATAGACTCAATCATACCTAGGTTTGATTGAGTTTATTATTTAAAAGGTTCTAAAGTTTTTGTCATGTGTTTTAGATGCTGACCGTCCTAGTTTATAGTTGCAAATGTATTATTTCCACTCAAGTACATTTGACGATGATTGTACTTGTCTCAATCCATACCCTTCCCGGTTCCCTCCTGAGTACACAAGACGACACATTAAGTTAAGCACTGCGCAATCTTCTTCACTTGTAACAAGGAAGATTTTTTCATAAGAATGTGTAACCTGATGTGCTACCGTCGGTACATGCGAGCACAAATGTACTCGTAGATTCCCCGAAGCACCCCCTATCGATAACGACTTATATACTGGGGCGGAAAAGAGATACAAATGCAACGGAAATAGGAAGAGTAGGTGCAGTCATTATAAGGATATTAATTAGAGATAGCATGGTTTTAGGCTGCGTTTAAAGCAGTTAAACCTACCTAAATTCTTAAGTACCCAAAGACTGGTAAAAAGAATATCAATAATGTATTTTTTAAGTTTCATAGAATACCTATCCTTTGTAAAAGTGACGATACGATCATTGCAAAGGAGCGACAGGGATTGCTGGCCCTTAAAAGATAACTAGAGAACATATTGGTCAAGATTCATTTTTGCAAACAAATAAATATGTGCAGTTACTTATGTGAATTCCCTACTAGTATTTCCCAGCTAAAAGAGCTACGAGTACGATAGAATCCCTTTTTCTTTGTTGATTAAAAGTATGTCTGGAAGTTTAATAAATTATGCTTGTTAATTTTTCAAAAAAATGAAATAAATTTACAAAGATCGGTTTCAATGAGAGAAATTTACTTTTTAAGCGATAATGCATTATGAACTTACTGCACCTTCCCTCGTTATAGCACAGAACATCTTCGTATCTCGGAAAAAAACACTTCCCCGGGACAAATAATCTCTATTCGGCTTTCTGTAGGCACTGAGTGAATGAGATCGGAATAACGAAGTCCGCTAAAGCGCCAAAGAATGGGATTAAGTCATCAATTCGTTCATTCCACACGAATAACAACGCAAGGAAAAGAAACAAATTCCGAAAGTAGTCATGTTAATTGGAAAGATGTGGTTTACTTAGCGTCATTTGTTTTGGCTACGTTTATTTTATGACTGTTCACACACATCAGCTTATATAGGAGGCCTTACCTCAACCATGAGGTTGTCCGAGCCATACTCCACCACGCGGGCACAGTGCGGATTGGTGAAGTAGTGATTGTAAGGTAAGTGACTAACCTTACTGTTAGACGTTATTAAGCCGCACGAGGGCCCCTGACTAGGCTTAACGACTGAAATCTATAAATATTAATCGGGACCAACAGCTTGACGTACCTTCCGAAGCATGTAGATGCTTGTAAATAGACGTCACTTAAATGGTCAGAATGATCACCCATCCCAAACATGACCGCGCCATAGGTTGCTTAACTTTTGGTATCATTACCAAAGCGCTGCAACTACTGCGCCACAAGCACATCGCTCGCCTCCTACTCGTCGTTAGGTAATGACTTGAACACACGGGACGAGTGGATGGCCGAGACAGTGCACTCGGCCGAGTACTCGCTCTGTGTGAACAGATTGGCGAGTGCTGTCTAAATAAATAATACTGTCTCGGCTGAGAATCATTTTACTGTCTCGTAAGTACTGTGAGTTGTTTACACGTGCGTGGGTATGCGTCTGCGGCCCATTAACGCTTGTCAGGGCGTACTGTATCTTCCTCAGTTTGGTTCGATCTAAGGTTAAGACATGATTAATTTTTTAGATAAAAATACTAAGCATGTATGTATGATTATTGAATAAACTATAACGCTGCATCATAGTCGTTTTCTTTTTAAAGTAACTAAGAGGTATTTTGTTATACTACTGAGAGCGTGATTCAGTGAACAGTAAATAAGTTTTACTGATTTTATTATCACATGTCAAACGACGATACCACAGAGCTCATAAGCTATATTCAACGAACACCACAGTCTTCGCCTTGCAAGAAAATCATTTCAAACAATAGCAAAACGTAAATAAAGTGTTTACGTTCTGTTTTTATGTAATACTAGTATCATTATCCTGTGTTTGACTTACCCAAAATCGTGGCCATTCAAATGTTGACTCGCCATATAAATACAATACAAATGTGGAAAGCAATAACGGTTGAATGCGAATAATTAGAATGCACAGAGGGCCGAAATTAAAACGGTGGCCGAATTAAAAAGCCGAGTTATGAATTCTCCGAGCACGCATCGTGATTTCAGCAATGAATTTAATGTATGAGTAATTCTAGATCTGTCTGCTAACTCTGTTTAAGTTTATGAATAAATAAAGCTCACCACAACGTTTTAAAACGTTTTACCTAAAAAAAAGATATAAGAAATTTGAGCTCGTGACGTTTCAATTGAACCCTGTATTTCAAATACGTGATATGATGACCTCTCGGAAAGAAAGTTATAATTTCACATTTGAAATTCTCTTGAAAAGGATTTTTAAATATATTATAGTACTCAATGTTAATAAAACGTATAAAGATATCAGTCGGACTCGGAATGAGTGAGCAAGTTCATCTTAAAACTGTGTACTTACATACGTTAAGTGCAACCAGAATGATTCGAGTAATTAAGTTTTATCATTAAAAACAAAGAAGTTCTTAAGTATTACTGCTGTGATAATTGAATATTATAACGTCCACTATTAAAACATTAAAATACATATTAATTATGTTACAAAACATGTCTCCATATCTTTTAGGCCCTCTACCAACATGCTTCGAGCGAGATTCTGTCTCGCACAACCAAACTCAGTCAAAACTAAAAAAGATTAAAAAAAAGTCTAAATTCTGATTATATTAGACCAATAGTAGCTTGAAAGAAAGATGAAATACAAAATATTTAAAAATTTAAAAAAACCGACAGCTGGTGAGCTTTAATCGCTGATCGCATTTTTACCAGACATAGCTAAGAACCAACGTGACTTAATTATCTTTCGAATAAAAACAACCGCTTTGAAATCGGTCCATCCACTCGGAAGCTACGATGCAATAGACAGACACAACAATCCAACATATACACACACACACACACACAGACAGAGGACTAACACCCCTTTTTTGTCGGTTAAAAAGAACTGCGCGTCATTTTAGCTCTATAAATATAATCTATAACTGAGGACTTTTCGTCCTCTGCAGATAATGCCCTAGGGCGTAAGTGGCAAAGGTGGGCCCAATATTTGCCGTACAAGTGTTTGCTTAGGTCGACGAGCGATGACCGCACCTTAAAAGCCTACATTATTGACATTCAGATTATAATAATAGCCTAATTCTCGTGTTAATTCTAATATTATTTCATACATTTTCCATTCGTTAAAGTACAGCAGTTATTGAATTTATATGTCCGTCAAATTAACTTGAAGAGAAAACTATAGAGGAAAGTCGTTTGGGAAATTGAAACGACGGCCTAAAAGTTATTTAGTTTAGTAAGAAATAATTTGCTCCTTAGCAGTAACGAAAAATGATACATCGTTTTAACAAAGTTAGTCAAAGACTAAGAAGACAAAACTTTGATAGATATGCGTTGATTGGTTGATATTCTGTCAGTCACGTCCCGATTCGTGGCGACAGTATTCCGCACGTGTGCGCTGGCAGTTATTAAAAGAACCAAAAAATAAGGAGCACCGAAGTAAAAACTGCTCATATAAAATCACTTACTACATACTTAAAAATTCCGGTCGCACACAATAATTGCGAATAATTAAAGTAATTTAAATACAAAAAGGATGTAGCAGGGTCTGCAAAAAGCAATGATCAAGAATTAATATGGCGAAATTCGGCTTTTAAAATTTAAATTCGATGTAAGATAATTGCTTTACTGCTATAGTAATTGTCATTTAAATGTTATAAGCTAACAGACACACAATATAACCAGATTGAATTAGGTATGCGATTTTGCCAAAAAGTGCTTCTGTCTGAATCTACCTAATTATTTAGTAAGAATGTACAGGTAAAATTGTAAAAGTGAAATTGTATAATTGAAAAATGATATCACGGTGTATAAAATCGAAATATAATGTTATCGACCTGGGGAAAGAGCGAGTCTTTGACAACTTGCTGGGAAAGCTCAGCACAATAATGTAATAGTAGATTGTTATACAAGGGTGGAAAGAAATCAATTCCCATACGAGGTATTTAGACGCACGAGCGAAGCGAGGGCGGATATAGTCCGAGTGGGAATTGATGACTTTCACCCGTGTTAAACTCTACTTTTCATTTCAAATATAAGGAAAGTAAAAAATAGTCTTTTTTAATTTAAATTTCAAATATGGAACACACCGCCCGCGTCACCGCCGCGGGCCATCCCACTTTAATAGGTATTTTTTTTTAATTCACATTGGCCGTATACACTCACAAGACCGCAGCATTTTTTTTTAATCGATATTTTTCTTAATTATGTAAAAAAAATTATAGCCGACTAAATAACCAATTTTAGTTCTATTTTAAAAATTCATTCCCGCCCTAGGGAGGGAAGCAATTACTATGAGTCTTTCCCGCCTAAGGGAGGGAAGCATCGTTTTCGACCCGCTGCTCTGATCAAACAAATACTACTTTCCGAGTATGAGAAATGAAAAAATACTTTTGGAAATTATTTATTTATTATTATTATTTTGTGACTTATTTTAACTGTTTTAGCAAATTTAAAGTTTGTTTGAACTTGAATATAGACAATGTTACATTGCATTGCCGATGACGAAAATAGCAATCGTCATCGTTTGCGAAATGTATGGAAATGACAGTCACCTTCGACAAGTCATGATGAATGAGTATCATTCACATACATTTAACAAACGAAATCGATTGTGATTTTCGACATCGACTATGCAATGTTAGTTTGTCTAGCAGTTGTGCAGTATCATACTCCACTCAATCTTTAGGACCTCATGGATGATAAATAATTAGATTCATAGATTAAACTAAAGCTTCATAGATAATTAAGACTAATTCATAGATAAGACTAAAGCGTTATCCTACTTGAGCAAAATAATGCGACAAGTGTGACGCGACGCGATGCGAGTGACCAATACAATCAATCAACCAATCACAATCAATCCATCACAAGAGTGTGATCATCAATGACAATCACGCTTTGTCACATATGACACTATCATAAACGTATATATGTAAATAATAATATAATATACAACAACATCACATACATTGATCTGACTCCTTGGTAAGTAGCTAAAGCACTTGTGTTACAGATATCAGAATCAACAGTGGTATTACAAATAAACATAAATAAATACATAATGACACCAATATCAGTACAAACGGACAAGTGCATGCACACAAATGTTTGTGCACAGCGGGGATCGAACCCGCGACCTCTTAATAGTCAACTTCATAACCATTACACCAAAGTGGTCGTCTTCGTTCGTACATACATATGATATTGTCGTTCACGCAGGGACACGGGTCAGTAGTTAGGTTTAATCAATAGAATGGTTTTTTTGCTTGGGTCAATTTCCACATCAAAATCGCCAAGAAATCATCGTTCAGTTTCCTAATAAATAAATAAATATTTCAAGTTCAAAACTGCACCCACTATTTTCTTTACAATTTATGTTCGAGCGTCAATTTAGGGGGCAAAGTGGATTTAAGTGGGGAATCCAAGGGGCGGCCGCTAAGCCGGGCCTTACAGCGCGCTATATTGGCGTGCCCGAGGCCCGCAACAAGTATTTGAGGCCAGCTCTAACCTGGGGGTTGGAATGTGGTTCTCTAACTTTTTGTAGCAAGTCCTCAGGAAATTATGTTTAAATTTTTTCGTTATTTATAAGTGCGCAATAAGTATTCCAGGCAAGTTTGAACCTGAGGCTTTTCATACGGTGCTCAAACTTTGGGAAGCAATGTCCCAGGCAATTTTATTTTCTAGTTTTTTCCTAAGCTGGGCCGTATTGCACTATATATCATATCATCACTTGAGGCAACTCAAGTCTCGCAACAAGGTCAGCTCTATCCGGGAGCTTAGCTTAGATGATATTTTAGACCATCAAAAACTTTCTTTATAACATTTAAAAAAAAATACAGTAGAGTCCGTTTATTATGACTCCGCTTACATTGACAACCGCCTATTATGACGTAATTACACTACGAAGTTTTGTTTTTATATCAAATTATTTACAAAAAAGTCGGATATAATGACTTCTCTTATGATATGTCGCTTATTTTGACCCATTTTTAATAAATTATGTCCGGTTATAATGACCGATA
This sequence comes from Pyrausta despicata, assembly GCA_963921415.1. Classification (NCBI taxonomy): domain Eukaryota; kingdom Metazoa; phylum Arthropoda; class Insecta; order Lepidoptera; family Crambidae; genus Pyrausta; species Pyrausta despicata. Next base: position 11,193,690 of record OY992860.1, on the reverse strand, counting down.
GATACTTTACGTACACCTTCGGTAATGTTCGTTGATTCCCGACGACGTTTGTCACATGGCTCGTTTTTGTTTTGAATCTCAGTGAGTAATTGACGCTTGAAGGTCACGCATTATTTTTCATAAATGTCATACAGGTTCGATATGAACCCACAACCTCTCGCAAGCCGGGCAATTGCTCTTACTATTCAGTAATTATGACACTACGTTATCGTCTTCAAATGTTCTTCAGGCTGCAAGCCGGCAAAATAATTAAAAAATTGCTTGATTGCATTCTAAAGTTATTTAGGGTTTGCCAAATGTTGGGAACCACACGCAGCTTTAGATCTTAGGTCTTTACGGCCCAGTATTGCTGTCCTCCACGTACGGAACACTGATTGGGTTTTAGGTGCACAGGCACATTCTTTGACATAGATGGGCGTTCGACATTTATCTCCGGCTGCTAGTGGAAATTGGAAGTTCCACTTTACAAAGTAATGTTTGGAGTAATGTTTGCAGGTACGTTTTCATTCGCGCTGTTCGTGCGAACAGCTTTTTACGCGTAAGGACTTCGTCCTCAATAAGAAGAAAGAGGAACCCTTAGAGGATTACAAGTGTGGCTGTCCGTTCTTAATTTGTTCGAAAACGACTAATCCTATTGATGTTTTTGTAGGTACACACTATATTTTGCTGGTGCGTGTGACGAAAGAGTAGAAACATAGAAATAAGTCTAAATAAAACTCAGTTTTCTCGAAGCAATGATAAAAAAGGGCAAAAAGCGGGACTTTAAAACAATTTAAAGCTCAGGCAACACCTGCGGCATCGATCGAAGCGTTTTGTGATTTTCAGCGATTTGAACGTGCTCGCTGCGATTGGTTGATATGTCAGTCGCGAGTTGCGGCCAAAGTATCTTCAAAGATATGTAGCTTGTGTGCGCTGGCGGTAATAGAGTAGGAATCCTCAACCACTCATTAAAGAAAATTACCAGATCCTCTTACCGGCGGTGAAAATTGACGAACCGTTTTCTAAGTCGAATGTACACTCAGTCTTATAAAAAGCGAGCAAGTTCAATTACATGAGGTCTTAGGGGAAATCGCGCCCCGCCAGCGGGGTGTTAACAATTCAGATTGGGAGGTGAGGAACGAGGGGACTCGCTAGATTTACAGCGAGCACTTAAGTTACACACCTTGGGCAAACATCGTTTGATTTGGATCGGTTAAGGATATAAAAGAAATATATTGTTCGTATAGGGCCCTAACAAGCCAGATAAGTAACATTGAACATGTTAAAGATTTACTTTACTGGTTCCAGTACAATTTGCTAACAATCAACGTCTCTAAAACTAGCTATGTAATTTTCAAGGGCAAAAACAAACCAATACCCACCTATTTACCACACATAATTAATAATATACCATTAAAAGAAAAAACACAAGAAAAATATCTTGGACTTTACATGGATACACACTTAACATGGAATGCACACATTAAACAGTTGACAACCAGGCTAATATCACTCCGAGCTTCCCTCCGGTTTAATATAAGATGCATACCACGTAAACTACTTTATGCAATTTACAATAGTTTAGTTAAATCTCATTTCTTATTTCTCATTGAAATCTGGGGAAGCGCTGCCAAAACGAGCATAAATCGATTGCAAGTCCTACAAAATAAAATCATTAAAACAATTTTTAACTATAATTTTCGAACATCAACTGCAAAAGTATATAGCGAAACTAATCTAATGAACATAAGGCAATTATATAGATACAATACATGCATATTCATATATAAAACTATTAACAAAAAAATTCACACAGAACTACAATTTAATAGACGTCCAAAGGTTGGACGCCCCTGCACCCGACGCGCGAGCTTCATTGTTTTGCCCAAAACCCGAACAAGATATGGCCAAACCACAGTTACATACGAAGGTGCGCGACTATTTAACCAGCTACCCTCTAGTATTAAACATATTGAGTCGTTCAATTTGTTCAAAAAGCGGCTTACAAATTACATTTTGAATAATAACTAATTCATACCTGCTCATATGAAATTGAAATGCATTTTTGGATCTGTATCCACTATAGGTTTGTTTTGTTCGTGATGATGTTATGTCGTGTGTACCACAATTAGTATAAATGCAATGTACGACAACCACTTTGTCTACTTCTGTTCACTCATATTCTCATGTAAGTGATAATAATGTATGTCTTTATGAGAATACATGTCTTTAAACCTTAAACCTTTATGATTCCAAGGGTGCTAAATATTTTGCATGGCTTCGATGCCAAAAAAAATACTATTTTTTTTTCAAACAAGGGAAAAGCACATGACGGCTATTTATCATATAAAACTTGAAACGATGACAAGGAACAAAGTTATTAAGTTGCTCATCAGCTTCAAAAAGCTTACCAGAAAATCTCAGTAGACTGGGTCCAGCACACGACGGCTACTTATCATGTAAGACTTGAAACGATGACAAGAACCAAAGTTATTTAGTTGCTCATCAGCTTCTAAAAGCTTATCAGAAAATCTCAGTAGACTGGGTCGTAACGTAAATCTCTTTTTAGGGATGAAAATGAAAAAAAAAGTGTATTTCAATACATTTAAAAAATATACATTGCATCCCGTCCCGCTCTCTCTTAGTGGTATAAGTTTTTAGTTGCTATTTTTAAGGATAACTTGTATGACAAGTAGAAAAATAATTGAAACAGATACAGCAGATGATCGTCAAAATATTATAGGAACGAATCGAAGGCCAACTTACTCAAAGAGTTACACTAAGCATTGAATTAAACACTTGGATCCTTTTCAGCGTACGTGGTTACAGGTCTCAGAAGAGACCATGGAGTTGTCGAATTGGTTATATCAAATGTAACCACATTTGATATAACCAATTCGACAACTCCATGGTGTGAGTAACGGTTTCAAGGTGCCGTCATCTATAAGGTCCCGGGTTCGATCCCCGGACAGAGACAATGTTGGAAACCTATTTTCAATGTTGTCACAGGTCTGGGTGTTTGTGGTACCTTCATTGTTTCCGACACTCATAATACGTAAATAATAAATTACATATACACATTTTTTTCATGGGTTCGATCCCCGCACTGTACAAACAGTTGTGTGCATGAACATGTCTGTTTGTACTGGTCTGGGTGTTATATGTATTTATTTAAGTTTATTTGTAATACCACTGTTAATTCTGATATCTGTAACACAAGTGCTTAAGCTTCTTACCACGGAGTCAGATCAATGTATGTGACGTTGTTGTATGTTTATTTATTTATTATTTAAAAAAAATACATATTAACAATAAATTAGTGCTTAAGCTACTGACTTTGGGTCCCCAATTTATAAAAAACAATGTGAACCTGAACAATGCCGCTGGTCAATTAGCTCCAAGTTTTGCATCGATGGAAAGAGCCTACTGTCTCTCGTTATATTTTCGTGAATGATCGTCGTGGGAAACACGGCTTGATTGCTTAATTGAAACAGATGTCTCTAGTTCATTTAATTTCACGCCAACTTGTGATCAAAACTTGTTATTATTTGTTTATTTCGTCGCACAATTTTCATTAATGTATACGTATTATTCAAAACTACATAGATAAATTCTTTTTTCTCAAAAGTTTTGTTCTCGTCAAAAATCAGGGTAAATAATAAAAAAGTGCGAAATAGCACTTTTTAATCACTCAGCTGTTTGACTGAGCTGACTGTAAATAGTTTTTAACAGCTAAGTATGCGGAATTATCGTAAAAAGTTATTTTTTATAGTGAGATTTGACTGCCTCGTTGGTGTAGTGGCAAAGTTTCTGCCTTACATCCGAGAGGTCCCGGGTTCGAATCCCAGGTCGAGCCAAAATTGTTTCTGAGATTTTCTGTTATGAATATCTCAAAAACAGCTCGGAGTCGGGAAGTTGGCGGTGTTACACCCCCGTGCCTCGGAAAGCACGTTAAGCCGTTGGTCCTGCGCCTGATCTCTCCCCGGTCATGTCGGATTGCCGTCTCACCGAACTTTGAGAGTAATGGAACAGTGAGTGCACCTGTGTATTGCGCTCACACTTGTGCACTATAATATCTCCTGCGCAGTTGGCCGATCTCTGTTGAGATTGGCCGCCGTGGTCGAAATCGGCCAGGAGGACTATTATAGTGAGATTTAGAGATCGTTTTGTGATAAGTACACATTGCTCCACATCAAGCTACTAATTTTCGTTGCATAATCACTCTTATTACGTAAGCATAAGAAACAGAAGTTAATACTTGAAGTGTGGCCGTGCGTACAAACTTTCCCTCTTAAGGCCCTGTTTTATTTAATTTGTCAAAGTAGCAGATTTTCAATTCTTATTATAATACGATATAATATTACTATTTTGCCATAACAATGAACAGTTTACTGTTCTCTGGGTAAAACATTGTGAATGACAATTTTTACGAAAGGCTAAATTCTCTGTGCAAATAAGTGGATTCTAGTAAATTCCATAAAATTTACTCAGTGTAGTAAACAGAGTCGAATTGTAAGTACGAAATAATTGAATAAAAGATAACCGTATCGCTACAAACAGTATCGAAAACGAGAACAAAGACCCTTTCCTGGAACATAATCGTACTGTGACCCGTCCTTTCGGATAATTTCAATTGGCTACGATTTCAATTCATTTCGGACCGTTGGAGATATAATTACAAACGCGACTTTGAGTAAAACAATGCGAATCTAGACTTAATCTCTTATTTCGTACAGGTAGCATGCGCGCGCCTGTATAAATTTAATAGATTAAAAAGAAATATTAACTGTTATCTATTGAACACGCGCATATGAAGCTAGCGATGCCCGACCAGTTAAATGTTAAGAAGAAGAAATTTCCAATTTGAAGACCTAAACTATTTTGATACTATAAATACTTTAATGTTTAGGTAGATAGTCGCCGTCGCCGCCGATAGTCTCGCCGATACGAAATCATTATTAACCACTCTATGAAGAAACATTTCTGTCCCTCTGAGCGTAAATGCGAAAAAGTCATCAAAAAGTATCCAGCAAATTAGACGCAAAATGGCTACCAAGTCAAGTGATGCGGTTGTAGACTTAATACGGCAGGGAATGGAATATTACATTCCATTCTCCGACTTGTCGCTCGTATCTAAATCCAGGCCTTGGTATAATGCTGACTGTGCCCGCGCTGAGTCGTGTAAGGAGTTAGCATATCAAGCTTGGGTTCAAACCCGCGATCGCAAAGCTACTGCTAGGAGAATACGGTCTATGAAGAAAGCATTTAACGCTGCCACTAGATCCTGCAAGCGCACGCTACAAAAGGCACGATTTGACCACGTTCGATATATCGGGACCAAATTGGCGTCTTACCCTCCCGGTAGTAAGCAGTTTTGGTCCCTGTCTAAATCCGTCGAGTCAAATTTCTGCCGTCCTAGTTTGCCTCCAATGCAGAAACCTGACGGAACATTAGCCCACACCGCAACTGAGAAAGCAAATTTATTTGCCTCTCTTTTCGCGAGTAATTCGCGTTTGGATGCAGGACCCAAAACACCACCTACCTTACCTCGTTGTGACTCATCTATGTCGGAGGTCACAATACACCAGAAAGAGGTACGTCGGGAACTTTGCAAACTAGACGTGAATAAGGCAAGTGGACCTGATGGTATTCCTGCAAGGGTGCTTAGGCAATGTGCGCCTGAGTTGTCTCCGGTACTGACACGCCTTTACCGCCTCTCCCTCGAGCAGGGAACTGTGCCGAAGTCATGGAAGCTCGCCAACGTACAACCCGTACCAAAGAAGGGCAGCCGTGCCGACCCGGCCAACTACAGACCGATCGCCATTACTTCCATCATTTGTAAAGTGATGGAACGAGAGCTAAACAGTAAGCTGCTGGGGTACCTAGAATCCAGTGACCTACTGAGCGACCGCCAGTACGGTTTTCGCCGTGGTCGTTCAACTGGTGATCTTCTAGTCTACCTCACGCACTACTGGGGCGAAGCTATTGAGAAACACGGCGAAGCCTTGGCTGTGTCATTAGACATCTCAAAAGCTTTTGATCGAGTCTGGCACGGTAGCCTTTTCAGCAAGCTTCCTGTGTACGGTATCCCTGATGGTTTCAGCACTTGGATCTCCGACTTCCTGAGCGAGAGGTCAATTAGAGTAGTCATTGATGGCTGCTCTTCAGACCCAATGGCTATCAATGCCGGTGTTCCTCAGGGGTCTGTCCTCTCCGCGACTCTTTTCCTGCTGCACATCAATGACCTGCTCTGTCCTGGCATTGTTGGGTACGCAGATGACAGTACTGTCATGGAGAGGTACGTGTCCAGTGCTGGAGCTAAACAAGAGGAAACCCAGTCTCTACGGGAGAATTTGGTGAAACGAACGGATGAGATTCTACGACGTGTCTCCCAATGGGGAGACAACAATCTGGTAACGTTCAATGCTGCCAAAACCCAGGCATGTCTTTTCACCGCAAAAAAGAGTCCGTTCAACTGGACTCCTACTTTCAGAAGTGTGTCTGTACCCATAACCGACCATCTCGAGCTTCTTGGTATGGAGTTGTCAGCCAATCTGAACTTCGGCGGTGCCATTGAGTCCAAAGCTCAGACTGCGGCAAAGAAGCTGGGCATCCTCAACAAGGTGAAGCGGTACTTCTCCCCTGAACAGCTTTTAACCTTGTACAAAGCACAAGTTCGCTCCTGCATGGAGTACTGCTCTCACCTGTGGGATGGCTCAGCTAAATACCAACTAGCCGCTCTGGACTCCGTGGAGCGTCGAGCCAGGAGGCTGATTGGTGACAGGAAGCTGGTGGAGACTAAGCTTGATAGTCTAGACCACCGCCGTAAAGTTGCCTGCTTGTCGGTTTTCTACGGACTCTACTTCGGGGAGTGTGCTCATGAGCTCCATATGCTCATTCCACCAAGTCCATTTTACCAGAGGACCACCAGACGTACGGCGGGTTACCATCCATACTTGGTTGATATACCAACTATACGCACTAAGCGCTTCGCTTCTTCCTTCATAATGCGCACAGCCAAGGAATGGAATGCACTTCCGCCGACGGTGTTCCCTCTTTCCTATAACTTGAGTTCATTCAAAGCGAAAGTCAATAGGCACCTTCTGGGTAAGCTCGCTACATCGTCGACATCTTCTTCACCTCTTAGAGGGAGAATGAAGTCAAGAGCGAACCCATATTAATAAAAAAAAAAAAAAAAAAAAAAAAAAAGTTTTCCCGAAACTTCTTTTTTCTCCGATTTCTATATGATCTCATGAAAATAGATACACTTGCAACTACTAGACTTTAGTCAAGGGTGGATTTGTTGTGCTTCTGAGCGAAAGTCCTTTAATATTTCACTACCATCAGATTTTAATTCAATACCTTTACCTCAGTGAATTTACTTATAAATTTGGTATTTCACAAAGTAAAGGCTTATTAATAGGTGTGCTTATGAATTTTTGCGTTTGAGAAAAAACACTCTCATTTTGTTGGAATACGCACCAAATCAGAAAATAAGCCATTACCAAAAAATTTGGTATTTTGCAAATTAAAGGCTTATTAATAATTGTGCTTATGAATTCTTACGTTTGAAAATTTCTCTCGTTTTGCCCGAATATGCACCAAATCAGAGAATCGGGCATTAAACCTGATTAAAAGTGGTCAAGTGACTTGAAATAAATTTTAGTGAATAATGTATGCTTTAGGACTTTATCAGAAGTAAGATTCTCTCTAAAATATGGATGATAAGCGAAACAGTGAGAAATCGATTAGATCTCATTATGTGCTTAACACGTTCATACCCATGTCAAGATTTAACTGTGAAGTGGGTCTTTACCTGAGTTTCTGGCACTTATTAAACTGGGGCTCTGAAATAGACGGATCATTGTTTAGACAGCCTTTAGGTTGAAGTATGGAAATCTGTTAGGTATAGGTTCATGTTGTGCTTTAGTTGCGTAAATGGTACGGCCCACATTAAATTACAGTTTTTGATCAGAAGAAGGGAGATTCTTTTTTGCAATTAACCAAAGTAACAACAGAGAATAATTTTTGAGAGCAGAAAAAAAATCCAAGCTTTTACGAGTGTGGTGACGTTACATCTGTATATCTTTGTTGTTTTCTGTATATTCTGAGAACGTCTTACTACTACTACTGACCAACTATTATTATTGTCACCGGGCCTTTATATTGCCAACTCGACCATCGTTGAGCTTTTGTGCCAGCCTTTTGTTTAAAGTTTATTGCTTAGCCCCTTTGAATCTGGAAATTTCCAGATTATTTGGAGTTTAAAAATTATCTCATTTAAGTCTATGATAGGGCAGCAGCCCTAGGAGGCTACTTGATTGCTCTTAAGTGGAGCAAAGTGTGTTTTATGAGTTCATGACCAACTAGATAGGAAAATACCTATTTATCTTCCAAAACTAAGAGTGTGTAACGTCTTCACAGAGGTCACGAGCGGCCATAACAAGTCGTTTGGGCTCAATGCGAGTTAATATCACGCCCCTGAATAAATTTCAAGAGAGCTTTACGAATATCTTCTTGCGGAAGTTAGATTAGCATACAATGTTTCTTAGAGTGGTTTTTTACCTTTGCATTTTGGGCTGATCAATAATACATTTTGGCTTTTGAATACCTACTGCAAAAGGTACTAAGCAATTTTTTTTTATGAAAGAAAGTTTAAGAAATACTGCCAGTAAAAATTTATATAGCTTATAGAACTCACGAATAACGACTCCCTAAATTGGTGAAGAAAATATCAAAATTGATTATGTTACTTTATTTTTAGCTACCGCCCGGCTTGCGAGAGATGTGGGTTCGAGTCCCGCCTGTGGCAGTCCATTTTTTTTAAGTGTGTTTAAACTTCACATCAAAACTGATTCCGACTGTAATACATAAATTTTAATGTAACAACATTTGGCAAACGCTGCCTATATCTTAAAAATGTGTAAAGCTGTTTGGTGCAAGGTAATTGAAATGATCGGAAATTGTGCCCTGGAATTAGACGATAAGAACAGAGGAGCGATTCTGAGGGTCCAGGGTAAATGCATCGGTGATAGAGTGTTTACATTCATAAGTTAAGCGGGACTTAACATTTTTTTTCCGTAGGGCCTTAAATAGATATATGGTCCTCTTTTTTACATAATTATTTTCATATCTGATCTTATCTGATTCCTATGAATAAGAAAATATTGTCTGCTCAATTCGATTACTGTATCTCCATTTAGTAGTTTACTAGGTACTCTCATGTTCTTACTAAAAATATATTGTCCGATTGTCTACATAAAGCTTTAGGGTTACCTCATTATTACCATTACATTAAATAAGATCGAGATGGTTTTTTTAAAATAAAATAACTCATAGAGATTTTGTTTGGACCCCGCTTCACGGAGCGCTAGTCGTATGGACAACTAAAAAAATAACTTAAAAAAAGAGTTACCTCCTTAATTCGAAAGTGCTAATTAATAATCGTACTGCTGCGGAAACAACTACTAAAATTTCACCTTGAAGTATATTGATACAACATTAAGTTTTCTTTGTCTTCCTAGAAATTTGTTTAGAGGCGAAGCTAATTTGAGTTGACCACATAAATGTAAATTAAAGTATAAAAGGAACCGGCCTGAAGTATGTTTGTAAACCAGTCGTACCTAGGCCAGTTACAAAAAGGGAACAGTTCAGAAGGCTAATGATCACATGATTAACGTAGGATTTATTATGATAGTATTTTTCACGATAAGTACCTTGCGCTGTATAACCGATGTAGTGTACTGACTCGTCGGTGTAGTGGCAAAGTTTCTGCCTTACATCAGAGAGGTCCTGGGTTCGAATCCCAGGTCGAGCCAACATTGTTTCTGAGATTTTCTGTCACGAATTTCTCAAAACCGGAGTCGGGAGGTTGGCGGTGTTACACCCCCGTGCCTCGGAAAGCACGTTAAGCCGTTGGTCCTGCGCCTGATCTCTCTCCGGTCATGTCGGATTGCCGTCTCACCGTACTTTGAGAGTGATGGAAAAGTGAGTGCACCTGTGTATTGCGCTAACACTTGTACACTATAATATCTCCTGCGTAGTTGGCTGATCTCTGTTGAGATTGGCCGCCGTGGTCGAAGTCGGTCAGGAGGACTACTATTATTTTTCACGATGTATATGAATAATATGTCTGAATAAATTTGTTTTCAGCTTCACCCGCTTCAGTCTATGACCATGTGCACCTCAACTTAGGTGTACTCGGTGCGGGTAGCCCTTAATCCTAGTGGATGCCGTCTCAGGTCATTAGGACGGCTGTCTCTATCTTATCCATTATGCAACACCGCTGTACTAAGGGAATATTATTTGAGAGCAAACATCGAACACACCCGTGGTTAAGGAATTTGGGTACGAACTTGGGAGATATTGTGGTCTATGTGATATATATTCTATACGTGTATATAGAACAGGTTGTGAGAGGGATTGTTAGGTAAGCGATTATATTCTGGACTAGCGGACCCGGCAGACGTTGTTCTTTAAGTTGCTTTTTTTGAGTTACTGATCTTTTAAACCTTATTTGGACTTCCACGAATATTTCGAGACTAAAATTAGTCTAATCGGTTCAGCCGTTCTCGAGTTTTAGCGAGTCTAATGAACAGTATCTCTTAGATACTACTATCTCTTAGATATAAAAATTAATTAATTTTTATATCTAAGAGATAGTAGAATCGGAGTGTGCAGGTTTGAAATTTGTTAGGGAGATTCGGGCAAGGAGTGTTTAGTTATGTACGAGTAAAATGGATACTTACTCGTTCATAACAAATACACATTTCACAAATTAAGATGCCATTAACCTAAAAAATGTAATTTTTGAAATAACTCAATATAAGTAGGCACTCCCCTGACTTTGTATCCATTGATAGGGCCTAAAGTAGGTCATCACATGTATAATTGAATTTAAACATTAAATATTGAAACAAATACTATTTACTTTGTCTTTAAACTCCTGAGGTGGTATTTGCGGAATGGTTTGCTGACGAAGGTAGTCTCCAAAAGTTTTTTAATGTTACACCTACCTATTATGACGATAGTATTTCAAGAAGAATTAGGTGCCATACTAAGAAAGCGTATTGGCGTCAATGAATTTTAACACTACCGGCGTCGAAATCGCAAAATCTATGAAAAAGGTTATCAAATGACATAGTGATTTTGCAATCAAATCTTAGCCGAAATAAAGCTGTGCCTCGAATTGAGTTGTAGAATGAGAACAGCCAAGCCTCCTCGGTGTAAGAATTCCGAGGTATTTTAATTGTGAGGCGCCCGACCTTATTTGTAATGAATTCGAGAGGAAGCCAAGGAATTTCCATTTGAGCGGTATCTGCCTAGGACACGAATCAGAGCTAACGGCGCGAAGCGGAGCGCATTTTAAAAAGCCGCAGAGGAAATTGACAGAAAAGTCAAGAAGTAAACATCATAACCTTAATGGTTAACGCAAATATGGCGTTTGTGAACGTCAAAAAATTATCGTGCCTTTTACAGACGTTCCTTGCCCTGGTAAGCAACGCTTCGAGACAGAATACAGACAACTAGGCAAGTCCTGAGGCAAAGGATTTTTTTTTTAATATCAGATCTTTTGGTTGCATTTACACCCAACTTGTACAATATGTCCCGACACCAATCGTGGAGACTTTAATAGTATAAAATATGGCATTTTTTTGATAAATTGCTGGTTGATATTCGTATAAGCTTGCTCGCAGATATAATGTTGAATACGAATACAACCTTAAGAACTAATTATATTATACAATTTTGCCCTCGAAAATGCGCTCTGCGCCAATGCGCGCAGTTCAATGTGAATTCTACACAAGCGTGCGTTCACATTGGCCCACCGTGTCTTGAATGCACCGCATGAATATTTACGTCTTCAAATCTAGATGAATTATATTTCACACGGTGGCGTGGACATTTTTAATGGAGCGAACGAAGTCGCAGTATACCGCTAGTACTAATGAATGCGCTCCTTGGGCAGGCCCTCTACAAGGTGGATCGAAGATCTGGTGAAGGTCGCGGGAAGCGTAGGACCGATCGTGGTCTAGATCCGTGGAGACCTACTCTCAGCTGTGAGCGTCGAATGGCTGATGATGATGATGACTAATGAACGTAGAAAACCATGCTGATCATATGCTGCTGAGTCTAGATAGTTGTGTGTAAATTCATAAAAAAGTGTTTATTTCGGAAAATAAAAATCATTGGTTTTCTAACAGCAGAAAGTATTTATAATCAGAAAAATACATAAATAAACTAACTAGGTACCTATTTGTAAGTCCGTGACCAAATCAATTATCGTTTCATTTGTCATGTCATTATATGGTATTAATAATGTACCGATAAATGCACAATTTAAATGTAAGTATCGTTTAAAATTATTATTTCAGTATTGCTATCGAATTGGAAATTGGATATTGAAATAATACAATTGTTTATTGCGCTAGTGTGCTAGCATAGGAAAACGGCTGGTAAAATAAAATGAAAATAATCATTTACAATCAGCCAGGTCCACTTTGTTTTATTTTTCAATAATAATAATGGTCCTCCTGGCCGATTTCGACCACGGCGGCCAATCTCAACAGAGATCAGTAAACTACGCAGGAGATATTAGGACCTGGGATTTGAACCCAGGACCTCTCGGATGTAAGGCAGAAACATTGCCACTACACCAACAAGGCAGTCAATAGACAGACAGTCGTTTTTCAATAGACAGTTAGCGGTTCCAGGCTTGACGGCTAATATCTATCGATATTATATCCGACGACCACTTTGGTGCAATGGTCAAAAAGTTGACTATTAAGATGATTACAAGGTTGATTGATTTGATCTCCGCACTGTACAAACATTTCTGTACTTGAACATGTCTGTTTGTTCTGGAATGGGTGTTATATGTTTTTATTAAGATTACTTAAAAACCACTACCGCTACTTATCACGGAGTGGTATCAGTACTAAAGCGCTGCAACCACTGCGCCACAAACACCTTGACGTCAAGAGTTTACAAGGTTTAAACTCTTGACGTCAAGGTCTTCACGTCACGTCACTTCAGGTCATCACCTCTTACTTACGTCAAGAGTCATTAAATTTGGAACTTTGCTTTCGCGATGACATATCTCCAAGTACAAAAATTGCGCTCAAGCATGGCGCATATTTTCCGTGTCAACATACCTTCGCTACTATCACTATATTTGCAAAATAATAACAATAAAATTGTGCAAAGTTAACACTAAAATAAACACAATTGCAGCGTAAATGGAATACTGCAATATTAAATTGTTTACGGCGGCGTTTCTGGAAAATGGTGCGGAAATGGAAAACCGTTGTTTACTCGAATCGGTTTTCAGTAAAAGTTCGCGGCGCTGAGGCCGTACTTTCTAAAGTTTTCTTCATATTTTCGGATCTAGCCAGTGCGTTCGCTCGCACGGTCAAGCGTGTGAGAGTGACAGAGATAGTCACATCTAAAATTGCGGACAACGGCTTAGAGAGTAGGCCCGCTGCAAACTCGATCATTCGATTGTAAGAAACATCGGTTAGTCGGGCCGAAGAAATACTCGTATAATATTTTTGATTGAATAATATTGCGGACAATTCATTTCCTCATGTCAGGGGTTGTAATAACCTATTTCAAAGTAGAACAGTTAAATTAACGTTCCATTCCCTTTTTATTATTTATTTACCCAAGTCATGGTTGTTTATAAAAAATATGTATGTATAAGTATGACTATACTTTGTCCAAGTAAATATCTAAAACTCAAGTTAGGGACGAGAAACTTGGTCATTGGCGATAACAAAATAATAATGATTTTTTATTGCACCTTGAGGACTGTGAATGTATTATCATCAAACAATCTTTAAAGATGTGTGTTCACAGGCGCGTATCGGATGCATCGCCCGTAACGGATATCAGCTTGCATTGTATAAAAACTCATATATAGTTGATGGAATCAGGCGTTACTTTGCGGAATTACAATACAACTCACAATGTAACACAGAAGATGCACCTGAAAACACAACACTTGACACCAACAAGAAAGGAGTGTATCCTCAGGAGATGTTATCTTCTGGAGTATCCTCAGGAGATGTAGCTGAAGCGAAAACATCTATTGTCTCTAGTTTTTTCAAGTTGTTACAGTTGGATGTATTTGGGTTCCTGCGCTGGCGTCGTTTAGTGGAAATTAAAAGCAAAATAAATTCTCTTTTCAGCTTTAAAATTTTAATTAAATTGCATTAAACTAACCATATACTATATGAGATAGCATGTGGTTAGTGTTATGCTTGAAGTCTCGGCGTCCAAAAACCCGCTAATGGGGCCTGTAACCCTAGAAAGTATATTGTGTATGTTGAAGTAGCTAGCTCAATGCAGGCTTAATCTTAGCCCTTGTTCCAGGATCAACATTTTTACGAAGCGCACGAGGCGTACCTATTCCCCAACGTTTTGTTTGATTTTCGGGTCTAGCCGGTGCGTTCGCGCTCACGGGCAAACTTGTAAGAGTGACAGAGATAGCAATAACCGAAATAATCGACATCGGCTTGGAGAGCAGGGGGTCAGGTTCAACGTTTTTACGGAGCCAGTTTAAAACAACGTTTTGCTAACATCCGAAGCTCCTTACGTCGAGAGCTTTCGTCTCGTCACAGCTTTTATCCGTGGATAGGACTCTGATCTTTAAGCTCATGCTAAGACTTTAAACAATGGCTTTACTGCGGAAATTCAATTTGCGAGTAAAATAAAGCGGTCAAGCTGTTTAATGGCAAGTGCTTGCGAGGTTAAGAATAGGCTCACACACACAGATTTTAGTTTGTCTCGTATTAAAAACTCCTACAGCAGCGTCCACAGATCCTTAGTTTTTATGTGACGCGGACATGTGGACGGTTACCTTAAGTCATATCCACACTGTATAAGAACAAAAATATTTTTAGATAATCAAATATAATAAGGTTTTTTTGTCATTGAGCTTGATTTTTTAATGGATAATAATAATAATAATAATAATAAATCATTTATTCCTCCCCATTTCATTACAAAACTATTTCTCTAAATAGTATTGTACATTGCAATAAAATATTATTTCTCTAAATAGTATTGTAAATAAATGGCTCGTGAAACGTCTCTACGTTGAGAATAAAAATTAAGAATACATGCAATAAAAATTAAAATTATACTATACAACAGGTAAGCCCACTTAATCTCGTCTGAGCGCGTGAATAATGAGTTTTTAATTAATGGAGATGTTAATAGGATTCAGAACCAATTAGGGAGAAACGGACAAAGAAAAATAATGGATATTGCATAACATTTTGTACATAGTTTTGTTATGCAATAAGGCTTAAATAAAAAAAAAGTATTGATTAGTCATATCTGTGAATTTTTTTTCCGTTCGCTATTTGTGATCTTACATAAAAGGCTACCTTACTGCGATAGCTTTTTGAGACAATTTCATTTCTAACCTCTTGGTGTAAGT
Source organism: Pyrausta despicata (assembly GCA_963921415.1). Lineage (NCBI taxonomy): Eukaryota > Metazoa > Arthropoda > Insecta > Lepidoptera > Crambidae > Pyrausta > Pyrausta despicata. The sequence goes on along the minus strand of OY992860.1, from coordinate 11,178,266 downwards.
AGCACCAAGAGGACGAATCGGCCCCGTAACATAAAAATACTAGGTATATAACATAATCGTACGCACGGCTACATTTCAAGTTAATCACTGCGGTATCTTTTGCCTACGTAATATGGGTGATTTGGCAACGATAATGAGTAGCTTGATGTGGAGCAGTGTGTACACTGTACATTTGATAGTGTCGCGTCGCGTCGCACATATCGCGTTTGGCGCTCAAGTAAGACAACGGGTGAGCTACGCTTGACAAAGCTACATTTATACATCACGCGATGTTTAAATTTCGATCACAATTACTTTGCTTTTGGTTACTCTCCCAAGCGTTGCAAACTTTGTATATATTGATAAACAAATCTAAATATATAAATCTCATAGGCAACTGATTGACTGACTGACATAATATTAGTCCTCCTGGCCGATTACGACCACGGCGGCCAATCTCAACAGTGATCAGCCGACTACGCAGGAGATATTATAGTGCACAAGTGTGAGCACAATACACAGGTGCACTCACTGTTCTATCACTCACAAAGTTCGGTGAGACGGCAATCCGACATGACCGGAGAAAGATCAGGCGCAAGACCAACGGCTTAACGTGCTTTGCGAGGCACGGGAGTGTAATACCGCCAACTTCCTGACTCCGAGGTTGTTGAGAAATTCATGACAGAAAATCAACGACTGACATAGTGATCTATCAACGTACAGCCCAAGCCAATGGTCGGATATGGCTGGACTTTGTAATATGATATATAATAGGATTTGTAATTTGAATAGAGCCCCTATTTTATCTTAATCAAATCTAAATATTTAAAACTCAAAGGCGACTGATTGACTGACAAAGTGATCTATCAACATACAGCCCAAGCTACTGGGTGGATATGGCTGGAATTTGGCATGCAGGCAGATGTTATGACATAGGCATCCGCTAATAAAGGATTATTATAAATTCTACCTCCAAGAAGATGAAATAGGGGTTGCAAGTTTGTATAAAACTCGGTAAATTTCTAAAGTTCACGCAGACGAAGTCGCGGGCAGCCAGTAGTCTATCTATCACTAGACCCGTCCCTGTATAATGTTGTACTCGTAGTTGATATCCAAACTAGTGATGTGTCTTAGAGCTGTGACGTAAGTTCTTTCCTGGCTAATACAAGTTGGTATACCATTTCGCATTCCGACTGCATCAAGGAGAATCGTCGTATTATCCTGCTCGCAGTCAACCCTCAACTTTGATGTTCAGCTCTCGCCCGGGGCGTCGCGCAAATAGTAACCCGACTCGCGGTTTTAGGGTTCCTTAGGACCAGGGAGAAGTTTTAGTACCATTTTTCCTTTAAAAAAAATAAGCTAAAGCACGCTTTACAAAAGCCAAACTATAACAGTTTACCTACTGAAGTTATCGTTTAATCAACGATGAATCGATGTGAATTCTTGTTATATGAACTCTAATTGCTTTGTGAATACAGACTACATAAATTTGTTATTTTTGTAGTAATACTGAGTTGTTTCGGTAACCAACAACGATAGCTTTTGAGACCCACTAGCGAGAACCAATGTCAGCAAGTTAAAAACAGGCATGAAAACTCTTAAAGACCAAAATAACGATAACGGCGACGACAATAAAATATCTATAATGTTAGCCAGTTACAGTTCCTCATGTAATTAATCCCTTTGAAATGTTTTTGTAAGGCTTACTCTAAGCCATAAAAAACATCTGAATATCTATAACAAATCACGGAAGGAACAATAAAATAAAATAAATTCTGTAAGTAGGCTAACAACTAGCACTTTTACACGTCCCAACATATAAATTAACCATACCACCGCTTTGGGACAATTTGGGCCAGTGCTGAGAAGAACCATACCACTTCGGATGCTCCTAAACTTGTCAGCATAAAGGCAAGTGCAGACTAAGGCAGCCGTTATGAAGCCATTACGGTGGCCTTTGACGCGCCCGCGGCCACGCGGCTGCGTCCGGAAAATTGGCGATGTCACGAAATTGGACATTACATAAATCGGATAGTAAGATACAAGTGGATATATATATTATATTTTTTTCAATAGACAATGTAAATATCCAGATGAAAATTTAATTTAACTTGACTGCGACGAAGCAATGCCATGCGATGCAATTATTTAATTGACTTCTGCAAGAAAGTAAAAGCTTGGTCTTTCAGACAGGGCTACGCGTTTTGACATCGACTTTCAAGAACTCGTCACGCCGCATGTGTATCAAGCGTTTAAGTTAAATTTATTAAGAAGCATGGCTGCATTGCATCAAGTTCATTCAACCGTCAACTTTACTCAAACACTTTGGGCAGGTTTATCAACATAGGTTATTTTATTTGATAACGGTTTTATTTAGCTTGCCCCGTATGTTTGTGAATTGTTTGTTTGGGTCAAATCTGGTAATTGAAATGTGAGACCCTTCCTGCTGTCAGATTGACCTGAGATTTGGTACACGTCTTTAGTTTTGGTGACAATACGAGTACTAACATATAAACTATTTTTAGTGTAAAATTTAGTGATAATATAATAGTTAATAATGTAGGTAAATATTCCGAATGTATTAAACTAAAAACTTAAAAATAAAAATGCGTACTTTTAATATAAACAATTTTATTGACAGTAATGTACTAAAAGCTAAAAAATATTTCGGTAGGTGCCATAAAATAAAATCGTTGGGCACGTGGCGTAAACTAACTGGATGGAAATGCAGGTTAGGCCTGCACCTGCACTGATTGGGACCTACCGAATTAAATTTTAGCTTATAGTACATTATATTTAATAAAACCGTTTAAATTAAAAGGTTATTTTCGTATTTTTTTATATTATTTATGTAAATCACCAACAAGATTACATCATGACATACAAGGTTTACAAAAAATCCACACGCAGTAACATGGTAAATGCAAACTTACATGCAATTATGTTACTAGCTTCCTATAATGTTTTTTTTTCAATATAAGTTTTTTTGTAAAGAGGTTTATTCGACTTTAAGACGGAGCAATAGTGCCTGAACTTTTTCTAAGCTGCTGTGATCTTCGCCACCTCACTACTCACACTCAATCGCACTCGTCTACTCCCGTCAAAGTGGAACGAGCGTAATCGATTGATTATGGACTCGAATCGATGTTGAATCGAGTAGCGATCGCCTCAAGTGCAATCCGAGTGGAGTGCAGCCCGCATAATGCTGGCGGCTCGTTATTTCACAAAAGAAAGGAAATAAGACGTTTATTTTGAGTTGTAGTAGGATTTTGCTGATAAAAAGACGTTCTTTGGAAGACTTTGTAGTCTAATTGCTGCTACGTTAATATTTTTGTTTAATAATGTGATCTAAAGAGAAAATTTCCCTTGATACTAAGATGCTTAGATCCAAAATTTTAAGATATAAATAATGGGAAAAATGCATATAATATGATATTTACTATGTTCAATGTAAAAGAGTGATAACAGATATTGATATTTTTTGAAAATGAGACTTTTTTGGATCAAGCAGTATTTCAAACACATGTACCTTTTTGATCAAAATACACGGAACATGTACCTTAAGTGTGCGACCAAATCCTTTTCAATCTGAACTCGACAAGATTCGGCACTAGTCAAAGTGCCAGGCCGAATTTTCTAGAGCTCTCGCCGAAAATTCACAAGTAATAGAAATGGAGATTTCCAGTTTTTCTAACGCTCTCCGACTAAATCTCTCGTAGAGACGTTCCGCCTCAAGATACAGTTGCGGACAAGAAAAATGGATCTGGCAGTCTTTATCACAATTCAATTCCTTTTTTCTGTAGTTGATAATAAATCATTCGAATGTGTGTGCAGATTCTATCAAACCACGGAGGCCACAGCCACGCACATACTTTGCATCATGAGCAAAAGAAGTACCTTTCTAGGGCAACATATCGTGCACCCAGATGAGATCACTAACGTCAATTTCTAAAGAATCTTTCAGATTCTTCCTGTATTCAACAGGGCTAAGTAGTTAACACAGAGGACTGCCACAATAGATCAACCCTGGTCGCGTAGAAATATTAATGGCTGCTGCCTTGTATGGAACAATAAAATCAAATAGCTATTATAGTTGAATGAAAATAGTAGCATTCAGCAGCAAAACACTCTCCCATCAGCCATTATACGTCCTACTGCACAGGCACAGGCCTCACCTCAACTATGAGGTGGTACGAGTCATACTCCACCAGCGGGCTCAGTGCGGATTGGTGGAGGTGTGTGTATAAGGTAAGCGACCAACCTTACTGTTAGATTACACCCTTAGTGTCAGCAAAATGAAATTGTACGAAAAAATATTTATGTAAAGAGAAAAAAATAGGATTGATCTAGCCCAGGGTGGAATACTCAGTTAAGTTAGTAAAAAAACTGCTTAGTATTACGTTTTTTCAAGTGTACACTAAATAAATCTGAACTGTTAAGCGAAGTCAGAAGTTTTTAAAAGTTTTTTGGGACAGGGAAGAACAAATTACTCTCAGAAAAGTTTATCTGATTTGTGAATACTTAATAATTGGGCTCAACTTCAAAGTTTTTTTTCAGATTCTTGTATTTTTTACGATCACAAAAAGTTCTAACCGACATTAAGCAAAAATATATTAATGATTGAAAATGTGATAAGCATCACAATTGCTCTACTCTCAATAAAAAATGAAACAGTTGCACTCTTAAAATTCTTGACGACCAAGGACCCCTAAACGGGACACATGACTATATAGTATATCGACTGTGCCTGTGATGACGGGCTTGACGGGTTAAATAAATTAACATACAAAAAGGCAATAGGCATAACATACATGTACGCTGAACGGCAAGACAAGTTAGGACTACAATTTTTTTAAACACCTCAGTATCATTTACTCATGTGTTACTTTTTTTTAACTTAATCCTTATCTCAGTCAGAATTCATCGCAGAAAGTCGTACAAAATTTAAAACTACATTGTCCAGTTTCCTCGGCCCGCAGTGTACAACGAGTTTATCCCTGTCCGAGTGCAAGCTGAATTGAGATGCAGCATGCATTATTCACCTGGTCGCCCCCATCTGTACCTTCTTAAGCCAGTTTACAAAGCATCCATCTCATCTTATATCCTGGCGTCAAATTCTATTTTCAGTTGGTTGCAGATTGGTTTAAAACGTGATGTGTTTTTTATGTGATTAGATGAAACGTACGTATTTGATCATTTTTACATGTTCTAAGCTTATAATACTTTTAGATTGCATTGATGAAATATCGTGAACGGCCAGTAGAGTCGTTTTAAGTAATTACAAGCAGAATAACTTTATTTTTGGAAATGACCCTTTCAGCATAGATATGCTAAACCTTTTCAATGTCCACATATTTGATACTACTCAAGTAAAGCAATTTTAAAAAGGTTAGGTACCTCTTTTTGTATCATACAATATCTGTAATAGCTTGATTTACGTAAAAAAATAAGATACGTTTGTTAAGAGTAGGTCTTGGGTAGTTTTGTCTCTAAAACTTAATTTAAAAGAGTTAATTTCGAGTTCATAATGTCACGCCTCTCGTGCCTGTGCGAGTGCAAGCTGAATTAAGATGCAGCATGCATTATTCACCTGGTCGCTCCATCTGTACCTTCTTAAGACAGTTTACAAAGTTTCCATCTTTTCTTGTATCCAGGCGTCAAATTCGCTGGTCTGTCTTCGGTTGATTGCAGATTGTTTTAACACGTGTCTTGTTTTTTTTTTTAATGTGATTTACGTGTTTTAGATGCAACAGCATTACCGAAGATGCTTTTTGTATGCTTTTATTTATTTCAGTTAAGAAGTTTGTTTATGTGTTTTTTTTATGAGCAACAACCAAAATGTGTTTTTTAAGTACGTACTTAAAGGAAAAGTAGAAAAATAGAAATCATAGTTGAGGCAAACTATTTTATTAAGTTTTGTGCTTTCAATAAGTGGCATTTGACTGAATATTTTAGGTAGTTTTTGACTTTGAGTCTAGGGTATTTCTCCAGTATTTCTTCAGTTTTATAAAACTAGGGACCCTAGTCGAGGACAAAATATTTTCATTTTAAACCATCTCCTGGTTTAAAATCGTGTAGTAAGGCATTATGCAATCACATTCCACATACATGTAAAAAGTCTTAGCAAGTCTGTGCTAAGACTTCAGAGTTTGCTCAGAGAGAAAGTCTGAAATATAAACGAGAATGACTTGAAACCATCTAAAAGTCACGAAGCCCAGTAAAAATGGAAAAATACACCGCAAGGCGACACAAAGAGAATGGCCGGAGCCACGGGGCGTTTGTGGTCCTGGAAATTCCAGACCAAAAGTTTAACAATAAGATGCGGTTTTTGGTGGCACGGTGTCTTAAAATAATTATGGTAGTGCGTTCGCGAGGTTTATTTTAAAAGGCAGACCGTACGTCTGATCAAGCAAATGTAAATATTTATTTGATTAAGAGCGCTGCGCATCGGCTGTTGGTATATTTTGTCAACTTCTAATGTTCTAAGTGTAAGAAAATTAAGTATGTGGGTTTAACTAACGGATTGAGTGTGTTGAAAGCTCAAGCTGCTAGTTAAGGTAAAAAATGGGTTGACAAAATCATTTCGAAATTCGTTTCGACGAATTTCGTCGAATGTCTTTTAGCATTCGATGAAATGAACCATCGATGTAACGGCTTTCGGGTATATAACGAATCGTTCAAACAAATAATCGATTTGTTGTCATCGATGAATTGTAATTTGACGAAACGTATTTCGAAATGGAGTAGTAAACCCAAAAAAATGTGTTGATGACCGCTCGACCGTTACGCCGCGATAAGACTAACGATCTTGAAAAGGTCGCAGAATTGAACTGGATGATGCTGATAAAAATAAACCATTTAAACAAAATTGGTAATGAGAAACAAGTTAGGTCAGTAGTTCATACTTACACAATGAGCTTAATGCGATGAAATACATAGCTTATTTATTCTATAAATTACTATGAAATATAAATTGGTTATAACACCAAATTAATGGTACTAAAATAGCGATTGGTTGATTTTAACATTACAAGATATCTATCGTTTCACGCGATAAATTGGACCCAATGGATACATCGATGACGATGTATAAAGAGTAATAGGCTACATAACGGTTCCATAGCGAAACTCTTTCAATAAATGCGAGGACACAATTCGCCAATTGGAATTTTTCAGCGAAACGCGACGTCGTCAGTTGGCCAGTGGCCAGCAAGGACGCTATGAAGCCAGGGTTTTCAGATAAGTATTCATTAAGTTGACAGCATGTTGACAGTAACTAATTATTTACAAAGAAAACTCTATACCTGGGGCCCTAAACAACGTACCATTGCGTAGTCGAAGATGAAAGTCGCTATTGTCTGTAGTAAATCTTTTAAAATGACATTCCTCTTCGGTAGGTTGCGTTCACGTGTAGCGTTGAAAATTCCGAAAGAAACAAATTGTTTTTTTCGGTGAAAGAAACGTTTTTCGTTTTTTACCGTTTTATTGGTTTGTTACATTGAAATATATCAGAATAAAACCTTGGGAAAAAAACAGTTTTATTGTCGTTTTTTTCGAAAAAAAATGGAAAAAAACAGTGTCGTTTGTGTCGAAAAATATTGGAAAAAAACAGTTTAATTACCAATTTTTAAAACAATGATGCATATTGTAAGGTAATTCGATCTTGCTCAATAATCAGTTACTTACAAACTCATTGTCGTTTTCTCAAGAATCAGAAATGTAATGTAGATTTCATTAAATGTAAATTTGATCGAACGTATACAAGTTTATCAACTCTTTCTGGGAGAAGTCGATTCCTGTCTCTTGTATGCGTCGGTCTTGTATGCGGTCGGACGGACCGATAGAACAGTAGCTCATTTGGAAGAGCATTTGGCCCGGTTAGCCAGAAAAATGCCGGTTCGAGTCCCGCCCGTGCGCAACGTTTTGTTTTTTATTTCATCCTTGAAAAATAAGAAAATGATGCTGTGAGTGTTAAAAACATTCTAAATAATGAAAATATTCCACAAAAAAACATCAATACTTTTCCTATCGTTGTTTCCCGTTTTTTTCCGTTTTATTAATAAAAAACATGAAATATTTCATTCTTATTTTTCTTGAAACTTTCGAAAAAAACTTGTATAAAAACGAGGGAATCGGAAAAAAACGGGAAAATTTCCCGCTTTTTTCAACGCTAGTCACGTCACTAAGCTAATTTGTAAAAGACATCTTGAAATCTCCCAAAATGCAGATGAAAAAAAGGAACAACAAATAAAGCCTGGTGACATATTCGGTTTCTTTTTTTTTCATTTGACAACCCTGCTGCAGGCTTATAAAGCTACAAAGATACTGCTTTACAAGCAGACACGCCCTCAGATTTTTGGCAGAACGAAACGTTAGGTCAAAGGGAAAATAAATTGTTGTTAGTGATTCAGTCTACTTCAGCCCACGTGACAAGAAGTCATCGTGACGTCAGTAGCGGGGTGGTGGCGATCCGTGGCGAGTGGCGAGAAGTGGGTCTGAAATAGAACTTCGCTCCCTTGTTGCCCGAGCGCTCGGACGTGACGGATGTGTACACGACACGAAAACTCCTATTTACGTATTAGTTCTTAGTTAAGGTTCAGGCTAAGACTAATAATGTGTTCACTAATTAATAATTCCAAGTGTGTTCTGGTAGTTGTTTTAATTTAAAACTCAACCTCACCGGTTTCTAAGATTCGGTTATCATCGTAAGGTACGGTTTGGGACTGACGACAAATCTCTAGGGAGAGTGTGAACATCTCTCTAAATGTGAACAATTTTTAAATTAATAAAAATATTTACCGAGTGCATCGATGAATTAATTGTAATTCGACGAAGCGTTTTTCGAAATGGAGTAGTGAGCCCATCATAAACATACATACATTTTATATTGTCCGTTGTGTCGCTTGTCGCGTTTGTCGCTAGAGCAGTACCACTGGTAATACTATACGCATAACATGGCCACTGTAAATACTTCGAACGCTAAGCGTATCTGCATCGCAAATCTTCTCCCTGGAACTTTCAATCTTAACTTAGTCCATAACACTTCTGCATACGACCGCCGACAAATTACCATGATACTTGTTAAGTACACAGGACGTGCAATGAACAGCACGGGAAGTCCTGGCTAATTGCCAACAAGCCATTTGTTTCGGATGACCATCTAAGTAACGAGGCGACCTCCAAGCCAGATTGGAAAACCACAGTTTACCCCTGCTAGCATCCACCTCCGTATTTCAAAGATGTAAGGCCTAATTTCCGATTCCTCGTTTTTGTCAAGCCCCAGCCTAATTAGTGTGCCTTGGAATTATTTCAATTGAGATGTTTAAGTAACAACTCTTTTGATTTGGGGTTTCGGTGTGGTCCCATTTCAATGGCATGTTTGGTTGGAGATTGAACTTGGATGTCTTAGAATTCGCTTTAGAAATTGTTTCTACAGTTCTAGTTTCGTCTCTGTTAGTACAGATTCTTGGAAAGTTATTAGTGTGGAATAGTAGTGCGTAATGTGTAGTCAGGCAATGGCTATTTTCTGTTTTTCTTGATAACTTATAAAGGTCCCTGATTCAAACTAGAGGCAGTACAGTCGTAACTTTTTATCAGCAGTAAGCATTCCTTACTGCAGCAAATTTTATCTCGCTATATACGAGCTTATTAACCCTCGACCAAAATAGGGGTGTTAAAAGTTTGAATCCTGTGTCTGTTAGTGTGTGTGCGTGTCTACCTGTGGCATCATAGCTCCCGAACGAATAAACCGATTTCAAAGCGTATTTTTTAAAGATATTTAATTACGGTAGTTAGTCACAGTTAAGGGATATTGACAAAATCCATTCAGCCGTCGAAGCTGCTGTTTTTCTGGCTCATCCAGGGGTTTTATATCCTACTACTATTATAAAGGCGAAAGTTTGTAAGTATGGATGTATGGATGTATGGATGTTTGTTACTCTTTCACGTAAAAACTACTGAATGGATTTGAATGAAACTTTACCACAATATAGCTTATACATCAGAATAACATATAGGCTACAATTCATAAAGAATTTTTAAGATAAAGGCTTTCCACGCGGACGAAGTCGCGGGCGGCCACTAGTTTATGATATATATAAATAAATTGCTGTGCGTTAGTCTCGATTAAACTCGAGAACGGCTTGACCGGTTTTGCTAATTTTGGTTTTGAATTATAAGTGGAAGTTCCGCGAAGGTTTAAACGATGAGAAAATAAATAAAAAAGCAAAAAGTCTGCCGGATCCGCTAGTATTTAATAAATTAAGGCTCAAGGTCACTATGGTTGTTTGGAAAAACAGCACTTTGATAACTTAACGAATAGTTTTATTTAACAATCTAGACAAATAATTCAACTTTTCTTGTTACATAAATAGGCACCCAAAGACCGCTTAAGCTCGAAGCCAGTGTTACGAGCTCATAAACCTCGGTGTATAGGACAGATAACACCGATGCGGATCTCCCGTGCCAATATAAACATCCTTGTGTTAACAACATGGACATTAGCTTATACTGTGCCAATGCGCATACAGAACCGATAATCCAGCGCAAATGTTGAAGAGACTATGAAGTTCCCACGCTGTACGGTGAACATGTTTGGAGATGTCAAATTCAATCATTTCGCAACCCCTTTGCCTTTTGTTTTCTGCCTCAAGAAATCGCCTATGACCTTGTTATTTTGTTACACATATATCTGATAGTAGGTATAAGCATGGAAAGGCTATTTATTTCTTTAGTTAAAACTTTATTGCACAAGAAATGTACATACATTGATCCATACATAAATAAACTTAATGCTAAAAGCATTTTCTGCCAGTCAACCTACTTCTAAAAGGCTACGTACTTATACCTTAAAATTTTGACTTTACGAGCTATTTTGTGGTGTAGAGTGTAGGGTATAAAGTGCAGTCGCTTTGAGTCGAAATTTCACGACATAAAGACAAAGTCATCTAAATACAATAAATTTTTTAAAAAGCAGCTATTTCGACCGCATGAGTTGCTTGTTTTATTTCGAAATCCAAACCCAAAATTTACATAACCCACCTCTAATGTCCCGGATAAGGACTTACACGCTCCACTCGGAAACAAAGAATCCACCGCTTCAGTCCATAATGTGTTTTGGATACCTTTTCCAATATCCATTACAAGAGGTAATAGGGAACCGTTATGGAGGTATCCACAGTATCAGTAGCAGTTTAAAATCATGATCATCTTTGGTTTTTTATTACATTTTTAGCACAAAAGTGCGGTACAACAAATAACAAATGGGGATACTATAAAGGCGCATACATAAAGAATATACTTGTAACAACAGCACTATTAGCAGCGCGGCTATACCAAAGAAATTACTAGTTTTTTTTAGTTGGAAGAAGTGGTAACAAATTGAATCGAATGAAATTTTGGAGAAGCATAATTACTTTCAGAACTTGTAATAGTCTCACAAAATATTGATTGATAATCTTGTTTTTCTTGAGTCTTATACATATTTAATTTTGGATAAGTATAGTAGTTTAAAAAAATTTCGAAGAAAAAGACGCAATCACGACGACGACTCACGACCGTCTCATTGCAAGACCCAAATTTTGTGACTTTTCGATTTGTGCTTGTTTGTTCACTAGTTTGTTCCAAAATCTAACCCTTCGAATACCTACGTGGTAAATGCAAATTCGCGGTTGCCAAGATTGACGTTGGCGGGTTGATTATGCGCATGTTCCCTGGATAAATAGGTGGCTGCGGCTCGGTCAGCGTGCCAAGGAACACTGTACCACTTCCAAGTTTCGAGGGTAATTTATTGCACTTCTTCCCTCGCGGATCGATTCACGGGTTAACCCTTGAATGGCGGGAAATAAAGGAGTATATCAATAAAAATAAAGTCAGTCGCTTTCTGGAAAGTTATTGGCATTTGGAAATTAGGAAAGCAATTTCATATTCATAACTTAGCGTAGTGTAGGTATAAAATTAAAAATACCATATTAAATAATCGCCCAAACTATACTGTATATCATGTTTTTTTTAAATACGTTTATGGGGTAATTCTTTCACTCAGTGATTTGGATATCACTGGTAACTTAGTTGCCTGCTTGTTGGCAACTTGTATTATTTTATTAACGGGTTGAACCGACTCATAATCCAATAGTTTTGTTCCAAGGACCTTCAGTCCCCCATCATACCAATTACATTCAAAGCATTAAGTGAGCAGCGAAGGGTTAAAATAATAGTTCCTCCATTTCTCGCTCGCAATTAAATGACTGTTTTGTTGAGAAACTTTGCAATTGAAGGAGTTCAAGATAGTATAATAAAGTTATTTGAACAAAATAAGTGCAACTAAGAAACGGCGTTTGTTCAGAGAGGTAAAGTTAGCAGTGGTAAGTTTAAAAAAAAGTGAGCAAACTACTCAATTAAACAAGTTCGTCAGATTTCTGGCATGAAATTACTAACTCGATTAATATCATAATCAGCTTATTACCAGCTGTAGTCTGTATCCAGCGCCCCATGGTTTTAAAAAAAATACAACAACATCACATACATTGATCTGACTCCGTGATACGTAGCTAAAGCACTTGTGTTACAAATATCAGAATCAACAGTAGTATTACCAAATATACTTAAACAAATACATATAACATCCAGACCAGTACAAACAGACATGTTCATGCACACAATGAACCCGCGACCTCTTGGTTAATAGTAAACTTCTTAACCATTACACCCAAGTGGTCGTCGGTTGGAAGCCCTGCGCTGCGATGGTCAAATGGTATTATAAACAATAAACAAGGTGTTACATAAAACCCCGTAATAACTGAAGGGTGTTGTTGTGCCCGAAAAACTGCACAACATTCCCAAAGATACCTAGGTCCTAGGACCTAGGTCAAAATCTCAAAAAAAAAACGAACCTCCTATACAGCGAGACTGGACGCGGACAGTGCTATTATGCAGCACTGGACACGCGTCCATCTCGTCAAAGACACTAAGATTACTTACAATAATTTTAATATTCATTAGTTTTAATTGATTTGTACTAACATAGTTTTAAGCTTATGTAACGCCAAGCCTCAGCCACCATAGCCAATCATAGCCAATCCTAGCCAAGCCAAGCCAAGCCAGCCAATCCGAGCCAAGCCAAGCCAAGCCAGCCAATAGGAAGCCACCGCCATGCCAGTTGACGCTCCCCACTACAACTTCCGCTAGCCGTGCGCCTTGGGTGGGAGCAAGCCCTTATAACGGCCAGACAGCTCAGTCTAGCCACTTTTGCCCTCTTAGCCACTGAATAGGCCGAAACTCTGCCAATTTGTATTTTGATAGTTGATTATAGCCTAATTTAAATAAAATCTGTGTGCTTATCGTTTCGCCTGGTTTTTTATTTATGCCACTCATTACACTTCAGAAGTGGGATAAATAAAAAGATTCGGCCATGAAGCGCAATCACACCGATAGACGTGAAAACGGAAGGCCTGTTCGCCCTTCTGGATGGATTGAATCTTCACCGACTCGCAGCGAAAACGTAGAAGAGGATGGCGAAAAAGTTACACCACCAGCCAGGAAGATTCTGAGAAGGCTTTTGGAGGACGAGGTGCAGAAGGCCATGCGTGAGCTGAACGAAGAAGTACCCGCAGCCAACAAAACAAAGGTGCACCGCGCAGCATCCCTCATACCTGAATTTGACTCGGATAGCGACGATTGTACAGCAGTAACTGCGTGACTCATAAAGATCGACCAACTGGGTGAGATACACGGATGGAACGACGCTACCAAGGCATTTTACCTGCAAGACACAGATTTTCTGAAACGTATGAACGTAACGGAAATACGCGAAAGATTTAAGGTTGTCACTACATGCAAAGAATGCCTTCTTCCTGGGACATCAATCATTAAGGTTTACATAGAAGACAACGACGAGGATAACGATGTGGTCACCCGGCCGCAACACTGCGAGCTATCAAGCGTATCCTACTCCATCCCTGCTACGCTGTTGCGTGGCTCAACGGGCTACATCAAGATCGTCAACACTGGCACCAGGAAGATCGTCTGGCAGCGCGGCGAGGTGCTGACCAGAGCAGACAGCTGCGACGCCACGTCTCTTGCTGATACACAGGTCAGTAAAAAAGCCAATAGTATTTTGCCATTGCCACACAAGCCATCAGCCATAACTAGCTCGCCATATTATTACTTTGCATCAGCCATAATATTGTTTCAACGGTCTTACATACGAGCTTAGCCTATATTAGTACCATAGGAGGGGTTTATAAATAAAATTAGGACAGGACCAGTAAATAAAAACGATTATGATCATTTAATTAATTTAATAACCGATTACAATGATTGTTTGGCAAGTAATACAAACGAACTAGGGTGCACTGATTACACATGAAAATAAATTTAACAAATTCACAGCCGATATATAGACAACCTTATCATATGTCGCACAGGGAGCAGGAGAAAGTTAAAACGAAAGTATCCTAACTATTAGATGCGGGTATTGTCAAAGAATCAGAGTCCAGTTTCGCTTCTCCAGTAATTTCGGTAAAGAAAAAGAACGGCGATTATAGGCTTTGCGTAGATTACCGGGCGCTTAATTCCATCACAGTCAAAGACAGATTTCCGTTGCCACAAATGATGGTCAGGTCTCAAAATTAGCAGGCTTTTATTACCACCAACTTAAAATAAGCCCTGAAGACACACATAAGACTGCTTTTGTTACACCTCAAGGCCACTTCAAGTATACACGCGTTCCGTTTGGTCTCGCAAATGCATCGTCTGTCTTCATGCGGTTGATGAATAAAATATTTGATTCCATAAAAAAAGAATACTGCGGGGGTAGTTCAAAAACTTTATCACACACCGGTCATATCGATGACCCGAATAGATTTTCGCACGAATTTAATGTCTTAGCATTTCTTGATGACATTTTACTACCTTCTTGTGACGTTGCATCGGGGTTCACTGTATTAGAAAAAGTTCGTCGTAAACTCAGATCTGAAAATCTTAAACTTAATGAGTAAATGCGAGTTTTTGCAAAAAAAATATGTTACCTACTTGGGGCACGAAATATCATCGGATGGTATTCAACCGGGTCAAGCTAAATTGACAGTTGTGTCACAGTTTCCTACTCCTACCAACGTTCATGAAATAAGACAGTTCTTGGGATTGCGTAGCTATTTTCGCAAATTTATAAAGAATTTTGCAGTTATTACGCGTCCTTTGTCCGATTTTACAAAGAAAAAGAGTGTTTGGGTTTAGGGTTGTGATCAGTGTCAAAGTTTTAAGGAGTTAAAACGTTGTTTATGTACATAACCTTTACTTGCGTTGTTTGATCCTACTTTGCCTACGGAGATACATACGGATGCATGTAAGTTAGGTATTGCAGGCATATTATTACAACGACAAGCCGATGAGACATTACGCCCCGTTATGCACTTTAGTAGGGTTACAAGTAAAGAGGAAAGTATGTACCTTAGCTATGAACTGTAAACTCTTGCCGTTGTTGAGTCATTGCGTAGGTTCAGAGTGTATACTCGTATTGTAGGTAAACAAGTAAAAGTATTCACCGATTGTACAGCGGTTCGAGCAACTTTAACTAAGCGCGAGCTTATGCTTCGTATAGCTAGGTGGTGGTTATCAATACAAGACTACGACATTAGCATTGATTACCGGCCGGGGGATCGCATGAAACACGTAGACGCGCTGAGTAGGGACCCTGTTATATATACTATGAACATTAGACGGTTGGCATTGGATTTGATGATTGAAATAACAGACTGGTTTTATACTGTGCAATGTCTAGATGAGAAACTTAAATGTATCATTCACTAACTCAAGGGTGGTAGTGCTTCTACAGATATTACTAATAACTATGAACTAATAAATGACAGATTATATCGCAAAACATTACTCGGAAATCGCCTAGTAGTCCCTTTTTCGGCTCGATGGAAGATAACACAGATGCACCACGGTAATATCGGACATGTAGGCTTTCAAAAATGTTTAGAATTAATAAAACAAGAGTATTCGTTTCCTTAAATGACCTGCTTTATTCGCAAATATGTAGATGCTTGTTTACACCGTGCTTATGGCAAAGAAAATCAAGGTAAAAGGGAAGGGAGACTTTTCCCAATACCTAAACTTTCTGAGCCAATGCGTATGGTGCACATTGATCACTTAGGGCCTTTTTGCAAGACCATAAAGGGTTATCGGTACATGTTGGTCCTGACAGATGCTTTCTCTAAATTTGTCATAGCAGAGCCCACTCTGACAGTAAATGCAGTAGAAACAATTCGAATTATAAAAGAAGACGTTTAGCTTACTCTGGTATCTAGACAAAGTAGTAAGCGACCATGGAAAAGCCTTAAGAGTAGAAATTTTAGGCAGTTTTCGAATGATAACAGTTGAAGCACATATTAACTTCTATTGCTTGTCCAAGGGCTAACGGGCAAGTTGAACGTACTAATCGAACCATACTTAACGCGTTGCGAGCCACTGATCCTAGTGAGGCTGCAAATTATTGGGCTAACTGCTGCCCGATGTCTTGTGTAGAATAAATAACACACTTAACGTTAGTACTACTTACAGGCCATAGGATTTAATGTTTGCTAGCAGCTCTGATGAGCAATTGGAAACCGAAGACCTCATTGTTTTACTTAAGAACTAATACTACCCTTCCCCATTGCGGGAGCAATCATTGTTTCAGGACGGCCGAATGTAACGCCAAGCCTCAGCCACCATAGCCAATCATAGCCAATCCTAGCCAAGCCAAGCCAAGCCAGCCAATCCGAGCCAAGCCAAGCCAAGCCAGCCAATAGGAAGCCACCGCCATGCCAGTTGACGCTCCCCACTACAACTTCCGCTAGCCGTGCGCCTTGGGTGGGAGCAAGCCCTTATAACGGCCAGACAGCTCAGTCTAGCCACTTTTGCCCTCTTAGCCACTGAATAGGCCGAAACTCTGCCAATTTGTATTTTGATAGTTGATTATAGCCTAATTTAAATAAAATCTGTGTGCTTATCGTTTCGCCTGGTTTTTTATTTATGCCACTCATTACACTTACATTGTTACTAACACAATATGGACTCGGGTTCGAAATAAACATATTTTATTTTATTTTTATTTTTTATACTATATTGCGAATCAGTTGATCGATTTACTATGGGAGAGCCAAATTTGTTTTTAGATTTCGACCTAGGTTTCTTTGTGAAAGATGTTCAGTTTCACGGGCACAACAACACCCATCAGCTATTACAGTAGTTTTTGTAACACCATGTAGATCTTTTAAACTACTATCGGCCATCAGTTCGTCGTGTTACCCACTGCCACTTGAGCTGACTGAGTAGCTAACCTACATCTAATGAAGTTAACCTAGCTAAATACCTCACTTCACGTTATAGTTTGGGTTCAGAGATCCAGTTTGCATTTTCTGTTTTTTTAAAGGTTTTTTACAGACTAATTTAGCTTCATCTGTCTCGGCGTGTGGTTGGAATCAAATCTGGTAAGCTGTATTCCATCCACATCCCAGTGTCCGTGTCATTGAGCTAAAATTTTGTACAGCTTTTGGAATCAGGTGTAACTTTGCGGAAATCCATAACTAAAGCTGAAAAAGAGAAATACTTTGCTTTGAATTTCCATTAAATGACGCCAGCGCAGGAACCCAAGCACATCAAACTGTAACCACTTGAAAAAACTAGAGCTGGAAGTCGCAGGACTTACAGTACAACTGAGTGTTTTGTTGGTGGCAGTGTTGTGTTTCCAGCTGCATCTTCTGTGTCACATTGTGAGTTGTATTGTTACTTTATTTTCGATAACAATACACAATTTGATTTAAAAAATGTTGTTGGAGAAAAAAGTCTGTCTATCTACTTAACCCTTTCACTTGTGATTACGCCAAAACGTTGATTATGTCAGAGCGTTTTGACTCCAGCTTCTAAAGTGGATCACTTAATTAGAGTCAAACTCGTGCAATCCCTTCATTTAATTTAGTTAATGCGACGATAAAATGAATTTCCGAGTAAGGCGAGGAATAAATAAATCAACGGAATTATTTGTACCCTTACTTGATGCCATGGGTGCTTCATAGAGTAACTATATAATACTACCTAACTGTTTAGAAGGTATTATGTTAGTAGAAGAATTCTAGAGCAAGGCTATACTTATGTTTTCAGATGATAAAAGGTTGTCAGTTCTGTTGCCAGAAAATACTTTTTTACTTAATACCCTGTCTACATATATCACAAAAAGGCTTTATGTACTTTTTTTCATAGGCCTTACTCCGAAATGCTTCGGTCTCATTTAAGACTTTATTTATTGCACATTCAAGCTAGTATAAAAAACAGGGATAGTATATTCAAAATAACGTACGTTAAGGCTTACAGAGTAGGGCTTTTGTATATTAAGTTACAAATAGACAACCTAAGAAAATCTGACAAGATGTGTTTGAGGTGCGCAAAGATCATATTAAATAAATGTCTCTCTCACGCACGTTACCGACTCAATCTGTGAACGAAACTGTTCAACGTAAGAAGTATATATTATATTTACAGAGATAGATTTAGATCTCCAGTGAATAATAATTTTTAGGGTAGAATTTACAAACTAAAATATAAGATTTTTGTTGTTTGATGGGAGTATTTTTCCACTTTCGGTCGATACATAAGGTCGATACAAATAATTTGAATATTCCTAAACCATCACATTTTCGATTTCATTAGGTCGAAGTTTTATATTAAAATATAACGGTGCATTTTAGAGTAAATACAAACTGTCTCGTCTCATGTTTTGTGCAACACATGTTTTAAGCCACAAAAGTAAGTTCGAAATAAACCTCAATTTTCTTTATAAAATATGAAAATTGAAATCTTCTCTATTTCATCCCGACTGATCTCCTATTTGCATAAGTATGACAAGGAAAAACACATATTGTATATTTTGTCCCTCGCGGTCACAGAATCCAATGCTTGTCCTCTTTTTACGTCCATAAATTAGGTAGATTAGAGGAGGACAGAGCACTGTGTCACTGGGTAAGCCGTTTAAGGTTCAAGAACAGCCTTTGGCATGGGAAAATTATATCCGTCGATATTTTCGGGTTAAGAAATAAGATGAGTTGGGGCGTTTGACTTGAGTTGGGGAGCAAATTCTTTATTATTTCTCCGATGAATAAGTGTTTTGATTTTTGCTTGCTTAAAAAAATCTAAGAGTGCTACACGCACGTGTTGGAAAGTTTTTTTTTTGTTTTTTTTTTTTGACTACAGATAATATTTTTGCACTAGAAGAAAAACAACTCACTGAGGCAGAGATTTAACCCGCGTCCATATGGGAATCCGGCCCGTGTGCCAGTTGTGCAAAAATATTATTATCTCTATTTAGCCACTTGCTTATCACGATAGATCATAAACCTATATTTCCTACTAAAAACAAATCTTAAAAGTAAAGAAAGAAAATGAATATTACATTCTTTAAAACAGCGTATAATATTTTTCTGTACCGGACTTTGCTATAAGCACAATAAGTGTAAAGACATAAATTGTAGAAAATATGAAACTATTATTCATTTATCCGGACTGTAGTTGGATCGACTAATCCATAATTCTTTACGTCAGGTTTTGTTTTCAGTAAGGCGACGCGCGACTGTGAAATTAAAAATAATTTTATTATTTTCTCCGTTCTTATGTTTCGGTTTGTGCACACAAATCATGATTTTGTAGCTAGTTAATCGGAATCACATATATTACAAAGTCAGTCAATTGTTATGATTGACAGGGAATTGAGCTTTTAATTAACACAGGATTAAAAGCACGTGAAAAACAATTTTCATTTCAACGGAAACAACGCAACGCAAATAATAATAAAATTTGTGTTGAAATATTAAAGCTATGTAATCAAAATGTTAATAGCTTAATGGTGACGCTAATGATTGACGAAATCATCAAAACAGCAATTTGTAACTGAATATATTTGCGATTGATATTAATTTAAAAAATCCCATGAAATGTTATAAAAAATATTTTTCTAAATTTCTGGGAAACTTGTAAGAGTTTTCTGTAGGTAATTACAAAAAGGAATCGAAAAAGAGCGGATTTTTTTATTTTATTTTACTAAAAGTAAACGTTAACACACACTCGCTTGCGTATATAGACATTACTGTGGTAGGGTTGGCTAAAATTGAAAAAAAAAAATTTCGTCTACTAAACCATTACTTTTAAAAAGTCTTGTTTAAAATTAACAAGATTTGAAGACAGTTTAATCTTGTTAATCTTATTATCTTAACACTGGTTATTTAGCCGCAGCAGTCAATATAAAGTATGTTGTTATAGTAACAAATTTTCTCACTGCCAAAGATGAAATAGACAGAGAATCATGAAATTAACAGTGGCGAATAGTATCTTCTTACTTTGAAACATTTAAAGTTTTTTGATTTGGACTATCAGTATAATCTTAATAACAATTGACGTAAGTTTTTTCAGTGCTTGTCTTTCCTTTTAATTTCCTCAAAAACACTAAATTTGCATGGCATTAATAAAAACATATGACATGACAATTTATGATAATTCGCACGCAAAGTAACAACGTCTAAAATAGGTCACATCAAATTAAAAAAATCGAAAGAACCATGTCCTGGATACGACAGGAAACAAAATTGCGCATTCAGCCCCACATAACTTCAAGCTGAATCTAGTTTTGAGCGGCGAGAACCGGCCAAAACTAGACATTACTGGATGTAACCGGATTTGCTGGCAGCCCTGAGCGGGCGTTAATAAAAACAAATGGCGCGCGAACGCTACGGCGATTTACCCGCGCTGCGCAAGAGGCCTTGTTACTTATATGGTAACAGTTTCAAGTGCCTAAATCGTGCTATGAAATCCTTTAAGATTCGTGAATTTATTTCAAGATGAAGGGAAGGAAAGGCATATTAACCAGATAGGTTTTACAAAATATTAAAGCTGGCAATTTTATAAAAGCAGTTTGTGTAGCTGTTAAATAAAAAATGTTGCAATCTGTTACCACAACTCGCGACTGACAGTGTGTCACAGCTAATTCAATTTAACGACGCGAGATGCGACAGAAGTATTAACAATAGTTCTCCTGGCCGATTTCGACCACGGCGGTTAATCTCAACAGAGATCAGCCAACTACGCAGGAGATATTATAGTGCACAAGTGTGAGCGCAATACACAGGTGCACTCACTGTTCCATCGCTCTCAAAGTTCGGTGAGTCGGCAATCCGACATGACCGGAGAGAGATCAGATGCGACAGTAGGTACGCTGTAAATTTAAGCTCTACCTTGTCTACAATAAACATGTCCATAGAAATAAATACCCAGGTTATGCCCTGGCTCTTCTACACTAATATGATAAAGAGGAAAGATCTGATTCGTTTGTTTGAATTGTTTAGGTTCTAAAATTACTGGACTGATTTACCAAAAAAATTTACCATTATAACCCTACATTATCCCTGATGAACATAGGCTATATTTCATATATGATAACATGCTCGATATATAAGAGAACCTAATTTTACGAAACATTATCACAATTGTTCATTATGTGTGAAACTACTGGTGACTTACAGACAAAACAAAGGCTGAAAGACAGAACGGATTATAAATCAGTTGTTGTTCCTTTTCAAAGGATTCCAAAGTCAAGTCGCCCGACTACAAATGGGAACTACAAACTTAGTTGAATTGCAAAAACAAAGTTTATCCCGCTATAACCTAGGGATTAAACGTTGAGAACTGAATATTTTCAACCCGATGTAATAAAAAGTAACAAGTTGCATTCGTTCTCCCTGCAGTCAACAGACGTGATTTTAATGTTAATATCAGCACTATCTAAGAGTAACTTTTTCATATCACCCTCTCTTTAGTTCCAGGAGTTTAGTGTTGTGAATATGTCGATATTAATAGCATCGATCGATAGAATGAATCGAGAATTATTCAAACTCGAATGTATTGAGCTTCTTAGAACTTTTACGTACTGCAACTTTTAGCAACGATGAAGCCTCGATGCCGTCACGATGAAGTATCGATTCGATCGAGCAGTCGCAAAGTCTCCCTTTTGTTTTACGTGGGCGGCAAATGCGACAAGTGCGACGTGACCCGACCATACCAAATGTATGTACAGTTACGTATAAAAATATATATACGTTCACAGAATTTCAAATATATGTGTGCATACAAACCATTTCAAAATTGTTAAGTTGCTAAACTCTTTAAAAAATTATTAACATTGCTGAACGTCATAATTAAAAAAAAAACGATTTATACACACAGTTTTCAGATACTTGCATACACTTTCATTTGCAAAATGATGTAGTCAGTATGATGAAGGGCAAAATAAGTTAACTATGTAGTTTTCGGTAAATTATAAACAGTACTGTGCCATATTAATGTAAACAACGATTTTAATTAATATACAATTATAAAACTGCAATATTTTTAACTTTTCTGATATATGACGTGACAACAAGTTTACGATAAAATAGAAGCAGCGATACTATTGTGTTTTATAATGCTATGACGGCAGCCGCGCTGCAACTGAATCTTTTTAACCGACTTCAGAAAAATAGGTCTGGTAAGAATCAAATACTATATTTTTGTCTTCTGTTACCATGAAATAATCTCATAACAACTACTGGGTTATGGTTATTTTTAACGTATGTTTGTCTTTACACAAATGATTTTGAAAAAAATAGACACCTCATTATGACGTTCTGCAATGTTTAGACATTTTTGAAGACTTTAGCAACAATATGATTTTGAAATGATATGTATACACATATATTTGAAATTCTGTGAACTTATATATATTGTTACACGTGACTGTACCCCTACTCTCTAAGCCATAGTAGATTTGATAGAGCCATGTCATTCTCACAAGCTTGACCGTGCAAGCGAACACGCTAGCTAGACCCAAAAACACGAACGAAACTTTAAGGGATACAGCCTCAGGCACTGTCATACACGTTCATGCACTACACACTTGCGCGTTCTTTTGCATCGATGGCAGCCACGCGACTGCATCGTTTATTAAATTATGTATGTATTTTCATTATCGTTAAATTATAAAATGAAGATACTATCGTTTTGCTTCACTGTTTCCATAATCGATAAAGTATGCATATTCATGTTATCACAACCCTATTTTGTTCACAGCCGTTGAATTTTAAAAGGAAAACTTAAATACAGTACGGAACTTCTTGAACAATAAGTAATGGATACTATTTCAGTTTTGGTGCAGTTTTTATTTGTCTACAATTGTTGTTTGTTTCTAAGTAATTCCCAGCTGGCATAAGCTAGCTTAAGCGGCCGTGTGTTTTGACCTGGTTTTTGGACTGTTTTCGTGGAAATCTTTCGTATTTCAGAAGGTGAAAACCCGGGAAGTGACGTTGAGAGGAATTACTCTTAAGCTGGTATGAACAAAAAGTTTTGAAGATATTGTTTTACTATATAGGTTAGTAATTCCTCTCTCAATTTCAATTTTCGAGTTTTCACCTTCTGAAATACAAAAGATTTCCACGAAAACATTTTGATAAAAAATATGAGATTTTGTATAAAAAATATGAGTTAGCTCTTTTCACGTTTGTATAACGATTTTTCTTGTAAGAAGGAAATGTGTTTTTTAAATAACTAAGATGTTATCCTATATGCGTGACACAACGCGACAAGTGTGACGCGACGCGACAAACTTGTGTCAATGTCAATCGCGCTTCATCACATCATACACGTAGGGTAAAACCGGGATAGATTTCCCACTTTTAGAAATAGCTCTATAACGTCAATAATAAAAATCAAAAGAATTTATTTATGAAACTAATTTATTCTCGGGAATTTGGTATACAATTTATGAAAAGTAAAAAAGTTGTCTTCGATATATTCTAAGTATTAAGAACTTTTTCATCCCATCTATTCGAAAAAGACGATTTTGGTCGCCTTTAAGTGCGCCCAAAGGTGATGCTTCTAAGCGACATAGGTACTATTACTCTACTCTTTGCCACAGACTGTCCAGCGGGCAGAAATGAGATTTTGGTCCTCTTTATTGAAATACTTGCGACCAAAAATTCTTTTGCTCGCACTTATTGAATTTGGAACATCTTAGAGTTTCCCGCCGAACGCAAGAGACTGGCTGGTTAGTCGGTACGTCGACCATCGCCCCGCCGCCGCCGCTGGCAACTGCACGGAGAGAAATTATTTTAACAATATTACCAGAACGTATGGTAAATATTATTCTAGTAAAGAAAAACAGAATTAAGTTGAATTAACGAGATTGACTTTTAACAACAAACAATCGTATTTTAATAAAAGCCAGAATGTTCTAGTAAACACATTTTAGTTAACAATACTCAAAGCTTTTTACAAGTACAATTTATTATTGTAAATAGAAAATTTCAATAATTGTATAGTTTACCTTCAAAATTCGTTTTTTATTACTAGCTGTCAATTCAACAGTACAATATTTAAGTAATCTCCAAAAGACTGCAAGTAACAATAAATTGATTTATTTGTTTATGTAAGCTAGATTCATATAGTACTGTATAACCATATTATTGTTAAGGTAACAAAACATAAAGTTTTGTGCAACATGAGTATCGTATAACAAACGAAACGTTTGTTACGATTACCAAATTTATTGTATGGTTAGCTTGAACTTAAAGGTTGGCAGAACTGACTGACCGCCGCCACCCGCGCATGCGCAATTGCGCATTATTTACTAGTCCCGCGCGCCGCTCGCGCCATTCGGCATTTTGTTGTTCACTTCCCTCTCCCATTTCTTCTTCAGATTTCTACACCTTGCGTGCGCGCGTGTGCTTTAAAAATATTAAAATAGAGTGTGGTTTATTACTGAATTACAACATTAATAGAACAATGGACACAAATATAGTTGAAATATTGAAATCCTGGCAGTTACAAGAATACATTCCAGTTTTTGCCGGTAAGTAAGTTTTACAAAATGTATTCTGCTGGTAGGTTCCTGGAAGTAAAGTTATGTACTGAGTTTTTGATATGACTAGGCAATTATGCATATACCTTAATTACGTCCAGTGAAGACACTGACCGACTTTTAAGATGTATTTATCTTTAATTTGGATGAGTTGAAAGAGATTTTTATGCAGGCCGTACGCTTTAAGCATTTACACACAGTCGCACGTCTGACTACCCCACTTTGACCTTGAGACCGCCTCTATTTCCTACGCAGTAAAAGCTGTTTTTGTAATTCACATGGGTAACCTGACGTGCTGTCGACTGTACATAAAAAGGTAGGTTCATAGGTGGGGTCACTTCTAATTCTGTGTGCAGGCACTCGAGTACCTACACTTTATTGAAACTATCGGCTCCAATGAATTATAATGTGCGTACATGTGCCTATATAAAATGTGCTATAAGAAATGTTTTATTTTTCAGAACACAAAATCACCATAGACACTCTAGGTCTCCTGGATGCGACCGTCATAAGGGAGCTGATTGGACCTATTGGGGACCGCGTAAGGTTCCAGAAAAACCTCAACGAATGGAACGAATTGACTAACTCGCTAGAAGTAAATGATAACCCCATTTTGACCTTGAGACCGCCTCTGTTCCCTACGCAATAAAAGCTGTTTTCGTATTTCACATGGGTAACGTTGAGTCACAGCGGAACGTTGTGAGACGGGTCGACTATCAGCACTGTATTACCTTTTCCGTCGCCATAAAAATAAAAACTTGCAAACGTTTTATGTTTTGTTTTATTTAAATCTGTTGTTGACCATCCCTATGTTCTTTCATGATTTCAGTAGGTGGCAGGTAGGGTACTCGAAGAGTAAAGTACCTTCTACGTCGTGCTATAGATTTGTTTACTGTTTCATAATTGATTAATAAAACAAAGCTTGGTGCAGAAGGTATTTTATTTTTAGTACAGCTTGTCAAGCATTAAAATCTTGTTGCAATCATCACATGAAATGATTGAGTTTACTAAAATAAGAATTGAATTTTGTTCATTTTACTCTTTTGTTAAGTGATGTCACTAATGTTTTATTCTTTGCTTCATATTGTTTAGTAGGCGATTGGATCTTTTTAAGAAATATGTACGTCATAGTTACAGTGTTGCTAAGAAAGTTAAAATCTGTCTGTTTCGTCACCAAATTTACATGTAAACTGACAGATTTTTGACTTTTCCTAACAACATGGTAAAGTAACTATCTACATATTTATTTAAAAGAACCAATCGCCTACTAAGTAAGCAATGTAAAGCAAAAAATAAAACATTGCTATACTTACCATAAAAAATGGTAAACTCAACAATATTAAGGTAATGTAATAATTGCTACCCATACATGCTGGTAATAAACACCAAATAGGTAGTAATGTATACAAAATATCTAGTTTGATAAAAACTCAATTTGGTAATATTTGCATTCAATATGATAATAGTTACTATAATATTCTATAGACGCTACTGAAAACCTGGTTATCTCCAAATAAACAATGCAGCAATAACTAAAAAATATAGTAAACTGAACAATTTTAAATTATCTATATAGTAAACTCAACAATTTGATGTGGTAATGGCAAAACCACATGCTAGTAATAAACACAAAATAGGCAGTAAAGTATACAAAACACATAGTTTGATAAACACTCAATTTGGTAATGTTTGCATTCAATATGTTAATAGTAACTATAATAATCTGTAGACGCTGCTGAAAATATGGTTATATCAAAAATACAGACTGGTGTTGCAAACGATACCAATTCCGTTAAATTTAAAATAAAAAGTATGTAATGAATACAAATTGGTTTTTGTGCACTTTACATAAATTTTTGTTATGTGTACCAGCATTATGTTTATCTGTGCTAGATATGCTTGGTAGCTATAACCAGATTATTCTTGTAAACTCTACAAAAGAGTTAGCTGTCGTATATATTACATGACAATCTAGTAAATTTTACTATATTCTGGTTACCTAAACCAGAATTTTCTCTCCGTGTGAGTAAATAAAAAAAACTCGCGAACTACGGCCCGCGTTTTCATAAATTTTCACATTCAAGTTCATGGTTTTGATAAATTATTTCAATAATTAAATTTTATTAAAACTGAGCCGCTTTTTATTTTCTCATAGAGGGTGATGAAAAGTAGAGTGTATCATTTGGACGCAAATATATTTTTGGCTCGGGCGACGTACTTTGAATCTCTCGCTTCGTTCAGGATTCTACTTTAGAATCCCTCGCTACGCTCGGGATTCTACTCAAGAATCCCTCACTTCGCTCTGGATTCAAAAAAGCGCCCTCGCCGTAAAAATATTATTTTGCTTCCTCATGATACAATCTACTATTGCGGACCTCTTAATTTTGAGACATGTATCCCATACAGGACAAGATGCCCGAACCATATAATTGCGTTTGAGATAGATGACTCACCGGAAAAATTGGCATCTATCCTCCTAAATCTTTGAATTCATATTGGCATTGCATGCTGTCGCTACAAGACATACAACTGAGTCCATTAAGATTGAGTTAGAAATCCTTTTGATAGATATGAAAAAAATAATCGAATTTATCTGCGAAAGTAATGTAATTAAAATCAGGTCATCTATATCACTGGGTCATCTATTTTGGCTTTACCCTACACATATTTGATATTGTCAAGTCACATCGCGTGGCACTTGTCGCGTTTTTGGCTCACATACAATAACAGATTTATAGTACATAGATTGTATCATGAGGAAGCAAAATAATATTTTTACGGCGAGGGCGCTTTTTTGAATCCAGAGCGAAGTGAGGGATTCTAGAGTAGAATCCCGAGCGTAGCGAGGGATTCTAAAGTAGAATCCTGAACGAAGCGAGGGATTCAAAGTACGTCGCCCGAGCCAAAAATATATTTGCGTCCAAATGATACACTCTACTTTTCACCACCCTCTATGAGAAAATAAAAAGCGGCTCAGTTTTAATAAAATTTATTATTGAATAATAATATTTATATAATTTATCAAAACCAAGAACTTGAATGTGAAAATTTATGAAAACGCGGGCCGTAGTTCGCGCGTTTTTTTTTTTTACTCAGTTGCCAGCGGCGGCGGCGGGGCGATGGTCGACGGACGTGCCGTCTAACCAGCCTGTCTCTTGCGTTCGGCGGGAAACTCTAAGATGTTCCAAATTCAATAAGTGCGAGCAAAAGAATTTTTGGTCGCACTTATTTCAATAAAGAGGACCAAAATCTCATTTCTGCCCGCTGGACAGTCTGTGGCAAAGAGTAGAGTAATAGTACCTATGTCGCTTAGAAGCATCACCTTTGGGCGCACTTAAAGGCGACCAAAATCGTCTTTTTCGAATAGATGAGATGAAAACGTACTATGCTTAACTGAAATTAAAAAATCGTAATTTTTAAATTCATAACTCCACGAATGTGTTGTGTTGCGTAACATAGATAACATTTAGTTTAACCGCGTGCCAACCTGTGTTTATGATTAATTTGTGTGCAAAAAATCCGACCATGAAGCGCCGTAAAAAATATGGCGTGCTGTATCTTTGACGACGTATAAATAAAACTGTCACAAAATACTTTTATGATGCTTTGCGTAATGGACGCCGGCTATCACCAGCCTCGTTTGGTGACAAACAAACAGACAAAGCTTCACTGTGGCGGTTTTTTTTATACATGTATGATTGATATGCAAATGAGGATATAATTTTGAGTCAAAAACCAGCTGGCGGATTTTCAACCGTTGGACGGATTTTGACTAGCTTCGGCTAAAAACTTCTTGTTATAACATTACCTTTCAAATAAAAATACCATCCGTTCGGGAGCTATGATGCCATAGACAGACACAAACAAAAACACAATCACATACACACGCACAGACCAGAGGTCAAACTATAACACCCTTCTTTTTCGTAGAGAATACGTGCTTTTTTGTTGTATTTAAATGTAAAAGAGAAAAGAGGAAAAAAGAAGAAGAGGAGAAGAAGAAGAGAAAACGAATATAAGAAGAAAAGAAGAAGAGAAGCAGAAGAGAAGTAGAAAAGAAGAAGAAGACAATAAGAAGAGCAGAATAAGAAGAAAAGGAGGAGAAGAAAAGAAGAAGAGAAGAAGAAGCGAAGAAGAAGAGAAGAAGAAGAGAAGAAGAAGAGAAGAAGAAGAGGAGAAGAAGAGAAGTAGAAGAGAAGAAGAAGAGAAGAAGAAGAGAAAACGAATATAAGAAGAAAAGAAGAAGAGAAGCATAAGAGAAGTAGAAAAGAAGAAGAAGAGAATAAGAAGAGCAGAATAAGAAGAAAAGAAGGAGTAGAAAAGAAGAAGAGAAGAAGAAGAGAAGAAGAAGAGAAGAGGAAGAGAAGAGGAAGAGAAGAAGAAGAGAAGAAGAAGAGAAGAAGAAGAGCAGAATAAGAGCAGAATAAGAAGAAAAGAAGGAGAAAAAAGAAGAAGAGAAGAAGAAGAGCAGAATAAGAAGAAAAGAAGGAGAATAAAAGAAGAAGAGAATAAGAAGAGAAGAAGGAAAGAAGAAGAAGAGAAGAAGAAGAGAATAAGAAGAGCAGAATAAGAAGAAAAGAAGGAGAAGAAAAGAAGAAGAGAAGAAGAAGATAAGAAGAAGAGAAGAAGAAGAGAAGAAGAATAGAAGGAGAGAAGAAGAAGAGAAGAAGGACAGCAGAAGAAGAAGAAAAATAGAAGAGAAGAAGGAGAAGAATAAAACAGGAAGAAGAGACGAAGAGAAGAAGAAGAAGAAAAATAGAAGAAAAGAAGGAGAAGAAGAGGAAAATAAGAAGAGAAGAAAGCAGAAGAGAAGCAGAAAAGAAAAGAAGAAGAGACGAAGAAGAGAAGAAGAAGAGAAGAAGAAGAGAAGTAGAAAAGAAGAGTAGAAGGAGCGGAAGAAGAGAAGAAGATGAGAAGAAAGCAGAAGAGAAGCAGAAAAGAAGAGAAGAAGAGACGAAGAAGAGAAGAAGAGACGAAGAAGAGAAGAAGATGAGAAGAAGAAGAAGAGAAGAAGAAGAGAAGAAGAAGAGAAGAAGAAGAAGAGACGAAGAAGAGAAGAAAGCAGAAGAGAAGCAGAAAAGAAAAGAAGAGAAGAAGAGACGAAGAAGAGAAGAATTTTTAATGGCATCTCTTCTGACCGGAAACATGATTCACATAATCCGATAAATATGAAATAACAGTACCAGTAGCCGATGTCACTTAAGATTACTGTGCTTTCAATCTAAATTATTTAAAAGGCTCGTTATGACAGCTGTAGACTAAATTTACTAATTTTATCGGTACGAAGTTTAAACGTTTTAAAACTAAATTAAATTAGATACTCGATTTACAATTAAAGCAGTTTTAGGCAGAGATATCTTGTCAATTAAATTTATTTTTCGTCCAACTCCAGAAGGATAAAAGGAACAGAGTTACCACAACAAAATATGCCTATATATGACCAAAAGTTGACATAATTATTAGAGATGGGCCGAGTAGTGATTTTACCGCGTACCGAGTATTACCACAGATTACTAAATAGTTACTACGTAACAGATAAATCACTCCATAGAAAAATTTCGATACCTACAGCGTTAATTCTGTGTGCGTGTGTGTGTGTGTGTGCGCTCGCACACACACACACACACACATACACACACACGCGCGCGCGCGCACACACACTAACACATACACACATACGCAAACGCACACACATCAACATCATTTGTTACTGGTATTACCATCGCATAATATTGTAAGCACACTATACTTTTATTAAAAGGGAAGTCTGGTCTTCACGACACAGGGTATCCTAGTGTGGAGACCAGCGACATTGTTTAGTTCATGTGCTTATTTTAAGTTTGAATAAGTTATTTATAACAGTGTATCAATATGTGTATTTAATAAGTTTTTTGAACTGAAATAAAATTCTTTATTCTTTATTCTTTAAATAGACTACTTTTTCTGCCGCGTACAAAAATGTACCTGCAGCTCTGAGTATAAAGTCACTATTGCTTTGCAGCTGCGCGAGACCACGTGACGTGAGACCGAGTGACAATCGAACTAGGGTTGACACTTTCGGTAAAAATATTTCAACCACATTTTACTATAATGGTATTTGATTGACTGTTGTTGAAATAATATAACATTATTAATTGACAAATGTGAAATAAGAAATTCAGCCCGTATAAGGTATAACAAGCGAATTATGAGCTACTTAATTGTGATTCTTGCTTATCTCTTCCTAAAACGAATCTGTCATTTGTGGAATCTGTCGTTTGTAGATTATTAGTAGGTAGGTACACTTCGAGAATCGGTCAATTTTATTGTCAACTACGTAGGTACCTACCTACCTACCTAGTCATTTCGCTAATTAATTAGTCATTAGTCGACTAAACCACCACGTCGAGTAGGTAGGTAGGTACACAAAGTTCGTAGGTGGTGCGCAGCCCATAAAAAGTAGACTAATAGGTATAATAGGTACTTAGGTATTATTTCGATAAAGTAACTGACCTATGTTTCACTGTATGTATTACATTTTAATTCAATAAAGCCGAACCCCAATTAACCTGAATTTATCCAATTTACCTAACTACGTAGCTACCACCTACTAATTTGTTTGTTTTTATACTTTGTAAATAAATTACTAAATTACCGAGCAATAAGTACATTATTGTAACAAAAATTAATACTTAGATAAATAATAATAGATTAATATAGATACCTTTCTTCATTAGCTGGTAGACTAAAAAAGAAAGCGTTTTATTCCTCTTAGTATTCGACCTACACCCATCAACAGCCCATAAATTTCCACCACCAGAAGTCATTTTTCTTAAATAAAGCTAACGTTTAACAAGCACAGATTACTTATTTGGTTCGTATGAAAACTAAATTGATCGTAAGCGTAACACGAATAATTATAGTGCGTCGTGAGCGCGTCCGACGGTTGTTGGCAGCCCACTGAATTCGCACCGACGTCGGTGCGGGCGAGAGTAGGCTATTACCGCGCGCAAGTACATCGAGTGAGAGAGGCCTGGTATTACTCGGTTTAAAGCTTGCCGATTACCGAGTACTTGGTCGAGTTGCTGGGTTTAATTTGAGGTCCTAAAACAACATCAAACATGACCGCAACGTGCTGCCAAGAATACCTACTCAACTCACTGTAATTTTGATTTAATAAATAATGACTTTACTAATCAACATATTTGATTTATGATATATCCCTTGAACTACACACAGTTTGTCGATCCGGTATTACCGGATTAGGTACATACTTTGATTCCTCCAGTTGGCCACAAGCAAACTTATTCCATACATACTGTTTATTAAATTTTCATAACTGTGTACTCGTCACTTGAACCGAGTTATTCGGCTGAGTACGAGTATTAAAAAAACCACCGAGTACGCCGAGTACTCGGCCCATCTCTAAAAAAATTGTGTCGTGAATCTATTAGATTGGCAGCTTGCTTTGAAAAGATTGAGACTCTTTTGTCTTTGCCAAAGAGTTTTGGAATAATTAACACTTAAAAAAATTTTCAAATACAAACACAAACCAAATGTGAATTTAAACACACTTATAGAAAAATGGACTGCTACCGGCGGGACTCGAACCAGTTATTTAATCAGCTTATTTATTTCATAACTTAATTTTTAGCATTAACAATGCAAATTAATCTTAACCGATCGTTTGCTGTTTGACAGCCGAAAAGATGTTTCATTCGGATGTTGTAGGTATCTTACCACAACAGTGATGAATCATGGCTGGCTGCAGCCTAAGGAGCACTGAAAGAAATTCGGACCGATGAGTAAGTGTTACGGTAGCTTAATTGGGAGAGCAAGCGCCCGGCTTTAAAGAGGTGCGGGGCGGGTTAGAGCGCCGCGTGTGGCAGTCCATTCTGAGTGTGTTTAAATTTCACATTGTAAAGAAATTTGCATGGTTAATACTGAAAAATAAAGTAACTTAAGAAAACAATTGTTCAACATAATAATCATCATTCACTTAACCAACTTTTCCACAATTTTCCCCATTATAATTTCATTGATGTAATTTTGGTGCGCAAATACTTTGTGCCGACACACATAATTTCAGTTAATCATGTAGTGTTGTATCATTATTTATCTTGAGTTTACTTGATTCTAGAAACATTATGATAATCTTTGTTAGACGTATACTGTTCTCAACGTTTAAACATACTCTTGCACTCAACCCAAATTTCTTGAGTTATCTTACTAAACGCCTAGCCTAGTCCTCTGTCAAGAGCTCTACAATCAAACAGAATGGGGCTCGATATAGACACACTCGTTGCTCTCCATATAACATAGAGACGTTCTCTGCAAAGGCTGAGCTACGAGTCCGTAGTATTTCGTAGTACAGGCATAGCCGTAGCAAGTTTTCGTAGTTTTCGTAGCAGCATCTCGTAGTGTTTAGTGTAGCTGTTGTGTTGCTTTATTTATTATGAACATCACCGAAATTTACAATAAATTAAATAGAAAACTTACACGTAAAAATATTGCAATATCAATTACATGTGTACACAACATGCTAAATTAGATAGTCGTTACCAAGTATGTAAATATTATTATGAAAAGGAGATAAAAATTAAATGTTCATTAATGTATCAAAAATATAAAATACAGGAATACTTTTAAAAAATAATCTGAAACATCAAAAGAAAAACACAACATAATTTTTAAATATTGGCTATAGCCATAGAAACCAAGTTTCATCGAAATCAGCCCACAAGCAAAAAGTTGGCTGCCATCTTGGATTTTGTTTACATTCAACATTGCATAAATGTTTACTTGTCAAAAAAGTCCCAGAAACCAAGTCTTATCGAAATCGGCTCACAAACATAAAAGTTGGCCGCCATCTCGGATATTTTTTAGACTTTAAACATTGCATAGTTGTTTTTTGTCAAAAAAGTTCTAGAAACCAAATTTCATTAAAATCTGCCCACTAACAAAAAAGTTTTTTTTTTAAATAGATTCATGAAGCATGGATCCTTTTGACGGCATTGTACCTGCTGTACTTAACTCAATTTTTCGAATATTGTGGACTGGATCTTTTCTGCAAAACACTAGTCAATATTACTTAAGTACTAGTTAAAAATGTGCCCTAAATATCAGTGCTGCTACGCCTAGAAAGTAAAATTATGGTTGGTAACGGTTCCTCTGTTGTTACGATCCGAGGCATCTCTCTCTCTTTTTCTTATCCAGCCTATATACGCCCCACAGCTGGGCACTGGCCTCACCTTAACTATTAGGTGGTGATTCCAACAAAGGTAAAATTTTCTGAGCAGTTTGCCTGAAAAATTTACTGTTGGAGCTACATTAGTTTAAAAAAATGTTTTATGCTTTTCTATCACCGCTGTTAGATAAGAGACTATTTAGTAGGGATGAAATATTTCGTGCCACGGAATCAATCTTTTCGGGAACGAAACCAAAACCAATTCCAGGCACACAACACAAAAAAGTTGTTATATGTATTTCAGTTGTCACTTCCAATTTGTGCCTTCATGATGTATTCACGAGCCATTCTGTACCCTATCTCGTGGTGATAAATAAGCTGAAGTGAGGTGCTTTGTTGGTGATAAGCGATTTGTATGTATGAGGTGCAGGTATGATTGATTGCTTATCTGCGATTCCCTTAAGAACGGTTGATGTGGAAAAGGGTTTCTTTGAAGGAGGTTAAGTTAATATAAAAGGTCGTAGGGAAAAAGGATATATTCCGTTTGTACAGTGATTTTCAATTTTACGTTTGTTTGGTTTCCATACAAAAATAAATAAAATGCTTTCAACGAACACACCAATTACCTAACCCCAAACAAAGCGTCAGCTTGTACTTTAGTAAATAGAATAAAGGATAGTAATTAGGTCTACATACAGGTATGTGTGTAAGGAACTACTCGTGTTAACTGTTAGTTTTCCAAGACTTCCTCTTGCAATTCCTATTAATCTGTTTTACCTGTGATCTACCGTCGTCGCCACTCGCTGTTATGGCTGAAACACCGCATTGCGGCGCGTGTTTTAGCCCTTAGCGATTTGGCCACGGTCATTGGTTGACAAGCCGTCTCTCGCGAGTCGCTGCGACAATATGCCACAGGTGTGCGCTGGCGGTGAAATTTCGAAGTACGAGAACCCTGTTTATCTATTTATAACTTTTAAGGTAAGCTTGTTATTTCTGAATATAGACTTGATCTGCAGAAAAGCCATTTACATTTTTTTACGACATAATGAGTTTTATTAGTGTTAATTTTTTCCACTCATTTACCTACCTTACCTTGCAACCACGTAGTTGCAAAGATGCAAATTTCAGCTAAATTATAATAGAAATGTTAATACGTAGGTATATGAAGATAAATGGCTCGGAAGACGAACCACCTACGAGTATAGCCGTTTTTCTCACGCCTTAACAAAGTTTGTTTGAGGGAAGCACTCTCACCTCACATAAGAGGCTGCTACCTTTATCAAGACCGCCAACTTTCACCACTTAACCGCTCGTCGGAACACGATAGCCACCCCTTTTGTTAGCCATAAATTGTTTTTAGGAAAGCATAAATTAGCCAGGAGTTCACGGGATTCTCCTTTGCAAAATTCACTTCCGTCCCAAGTAACTTTGTTCTGGGTATATTTCTTTTCGTGGTACGTTCGTAAGACCGTTCCAAAGACGGAGTGCTTACTGAGAAATAAGTAGGGATGCCTTAAGAAAAATCAATGCGCGTCGAACGCGAGAAGGTTTGAAGACGTAGATTGAATAGAACTAAAACTTAAGATCGGCGCTTTTTGTATGATCTCCGAACTTTAGGTAAAACTCTTCGCTCTTAGTTTTCCCTTAACTACAGATTGAAGTAATTCAAGTCTTTTTTTACTTCTTAAAGAACAAAATGTTTTTTGCGAAAAAATTGAACGCAAGTTTAATGGCATTTAATGCCAGCCTATGATCGTCACAATATGATATTTAGATGCGCGTGGATGAACTGCGATTACGTAGATTAGTTAATTTCTTTTGTAGATATCGAATTGATAATTAAACCTGAAGAAACCTTAAATATGCTGAAGGGTGGGTGGTGGTGGTGCAATGGGGGCCACAAGTCGAAATTTGCGTTTTTACAGGAGAACGAAGAAAGGTATTATTTTATTATTTCTATTTTTGTAAATTAATCTGGCTTTTAAAGCAAAAACACTACAATTTTTTAACCAAATCAAATATACAAAAAAAGAAAAAACTTAAACAAAACCCGTCTGAATGTTACATTGTCTTTTGATATAAAAATACTTTAAACAGAATTTCATGTCCATGTTTGTGTTTTCGTTCGATCTACTTTGTCACAACATCCCTTATGACTTACGTGGGTACAAAGTCACTGTTTGCAGTTATTGGCAAACTTTATTTTTCCGACAAGAAAACTCATTCCGAGCTAAAAGGTACTTTTCATTACTGCTTGTGGGACTTGAGGATTCCAGACTGTTTCCCTGCTTAAGCCGTGCCAGTGGATTTTTTGAATGAAAAGTTTTCTACCCGCAATGGTTTTCTAGAGACGGCTGTGTGCGCGTAAGGGGACCAATAATGGTGGTGGTGGTGAATGCTTTTTTATGAAAGGTTTTTGTGCGATGGACTGCAAATTTTGGATTTTATTGGGTTACGAAACAAATACACATTGATATTAGACTCGAGAAGTTTCTTTAATTAAATGTGACATCAACCACGGCAACCTACTAACTATTTGCGTTTTTATCCATCTTTAAAACATTTCATCTATACAAAATGTTTCCCAGCTCCTCTAATGATACTCCATGTTTGTGCACTCAAAAAGTTCAATTTGTAATCCCTTCCTGTGTTTGAATTTATAATTAATGCACAAAATCGTTTATAACCATTACAATACAATCAGTTCCATTAAATTTACACTATCTACTTTTCCCATCGAGCCTCCTCCTGACGGCACGAAATGTATTCTAATTCGATTAGTGATACGAATACTAGTTCAAAGGGGTGATTTACATGAAACAAATGTATAAATGTAAACAAATATATATTGTTACATTCTAGTGGTAAGCCAAGAGTTAAACAGCACTATATCTTAAACGCTATACAAAATTTACGCAACGTTTAAAAAAACGTAGTATTTTAATACTAACTGAATGTGCTAGTACACTCATTTTACACACTAGTGCACTTATTTTGCTGTACCAAAAATATCTGTAGGGAAGACAAATATATCTGTATTATATAATATTATTATATAATAATTTTGCTGTAACTCATAACAGATCAACTCATCAAAATCTTTCTTTATTTGCTAATGCCAATAAAATATTATTATAGGCACTACATAGGTATTATTACGCAATATGTGTTCTGTTAGTTCAATAAAAGATAAGTCATTAGTGCTTGAGGAGTGTTGAGCTTTCTCACTCCTTAAAACTCCTGACAGCAGGTGTGCATAGCGTGGTATTATGGTTATTGAAGTGATGTCCAGTTTTGAGTATGTACAAAAAACCCTATACACTCGCATACTAATAATCAGTAACGTAGTTGTTACATAAGGCCAAACTCAGTCTTACACAAGTTAGTAGGTAATCAATAAATCTAATACGGCTTGATTGAAGGGAGACAGTTGAATAGCTAAGTCACAATAGCATTGTTTAGTAATTGAGCTACGCTGAACTAATGTACCATGACACACTAACAATAATTGTTCAGAAATAACAATATTATAATATAATGACATAGTAATTAATTGATATAAGTAATTTATTGAACCCAATGTTCAGGGTGAAGAGACCTGGTCACATCGCATCACTGTAGATGGTGAGCTCATGATACGAAGAGCCGTCATTAAAAACACCTGTCCACAGTAATCAAAAGATATTTTCATGCCACGAGGTTTAGTTGACTATAAACGACTTACCGTGCGGAAATAGTATGAATACATGAGAATATTGAAATCGGACTCCAGGCTATTTATTAAAAAATAAATCTTTAATTTCACCAGCGACAATAAGCAGGGTACGTTTGACTCCAACAAACAAAAACACATTTCAAAAGCAACCAAGAATAGAAGTGAGGAATCCTTTGAACGATAAACTTAACAAATTAGTTTTGAGCCCCGAGCGAGTTTGCAAAGGATCGAATGTAAAGCGATCGAGGTATTCTTAACGGTCTGAGATCAATCCAAACAGAGAAAGATCCGGTACCTCCCTTCAAACTTATAAAAAAAAATAGTTAAAAAAAACTAAAATACACGCTTTTATTGCTAACTTAAAAAGAGAAAATAATTTCTGAGTACACGAAATTTATATTACAGTAGAGTAAAAAGCGTGGGGTGCACTTTATGACGTTTTCATACTTCTCTTTTTATAGTTGCCAATAATAGGATGATTTTCACATACCATATCAAGCGTGTTCTCAGAAATTATTTTCTCTTTTTTTAGTTAGCAATAATAACGTGTTTTTTTAAGTTTTTTAAACTATTATTTATTTTAAGTTTTTTAGTTAATAAGGATAATGGAAAACTCTTATCAAATTATTGCATTGTCATCGGTACTTAGTACGTGTGCAAAGTTTCAAATTCATCCGATTTCTAGAAGTTGGTGAAATTTGAGCTCAAAAATTCCGTTACACATTAATACATACATGCACCCCGATTAATAAAAGCGTGGTAAAAAAGGACGCTCACGCACACGCACGCACGTGTAAACCATTCGCAGTGCTGACGACGACTATGAGTGGAGCAGGTCCATTTGACTCGGTTTAGTAGGACCACGCGCGACTAGTACATAGCGTACCTGCCTGTTTTTGGTTTGATCTAAGTTATCTGACGACGACTAAAAGCGGAGCAGGTCCATTGGACTTGGTTTAGTAGGACCACGCGCGCCTAGCTCATATCGTATCTGCCTGTTTTTGGTTTGATCTAAGTTAACGGCACGAGTTTTAAAATATTGTAAAGACAGCGCGTCATACTGCCCATTTCTGTTGCAAAACGTTCTTATTGCAAGTGCATAAGGTTTTTATAGTGTGTCCTTTGATATGCTCGATGAACTTGTAGAATGCGAATAAATTGTTCGATTGAAAGTCAAAGCTTTGAATACTAGAACAATACAGTATGTCCGGACATGACATACCGATATTTGAAGGGGCTGTTCTCCAGGTATTTTTATCGACAATTCAACCCCTCTACAGTCCCCTACCTCACTTCCCTCAAAATGGCCGCCATTTTAATCTTTACTTAACAATTCTGATAGTGAATTTATGAAAATTGCAATAACTTCGAAAGTGAGTGTCATAAAATACTAAATTTGGTTTTATTTGAACAATAACAAGTTGTTCTAGGGACCACTAAACAAATTTAATTGATAAGAGTGATGAAACATACTTTAAAAAATTCGAAAACCGCAAAAAAACATAAAAAATTCCGAAAAAAAATTACATTTCTGCACATAATTAAAAAACTAGCCCCTTATGATGGTATTTTTTTATTTTATTTCAACGGTTAGTTATGTTAGCTACAAAATAACATGTTTAACTCGCAGTAAACATGCTTCGCTTACAGATAGTCAGGACCGGATCCTATTGAAACAGCCGTAGAAATGTTAAAAAATACCATAGACATGAGCCAAAAAAACAGCTGGTATGCTTCAACGGCTGGATTTTGACAAACCATAGCAAAGAACCACCGTGACTAAATCGACACCTGCAAGGAAAATCATTGTAACTCAGTTTGAAGTCGTATTGAGTTGAGATGATGTTCTTACTTTTAAAAAAATATGTTTTTTTTGACGTGACAACGTCTTATAAATTGGTTTGCCGGGTGACACTTCAAGAAACTGCGTTACGCTCCGCTCACGTTCCGCGCTCACAATGAGAGCGAGTGAGAGGCACGCGTCCCTTCGACTCGAGCACAGTTAACCCGCCTAAGAGCGAGAGAGACAGAACGAGAGAGACAGAGCGAGAGAGAGAGAGTGAGAGAGATAGGCATACACACCGGTTCATGTTATACGAATGAATATTCACATTAAAATTATTTTACCACTCAAAGTCGTTGTCACGTAAAACTTTCGCCCGTATACCGACTTTACAGGCAACCAATTTTTTCACTTATCTTTGTATCTGAATTCCTTATAGTTCAAAATGTACACAGTGTAAAAAACATTGTAAGAAAAATTGGCAATATTGTGATTTAACTTAAATTAGTAAATTTTATTTTTCAAATATTTATCACGCTCTCCTGTAAAACTTCTCTCTTTTAATTACGATGTTTTTCCTTGCAAGTGTCGAAATTATCTTTCGAATAAAACAAAACAATGCTTTGAAATTGGTCGATCCGTTCCGGAGCTACGATGCCATAGAAAGATATACACAAAATCACAAACACGTACCTATACATGTGTATAATACACACACTCAAAACAGACATAGCGATCAAACTTATACCACCTCTTTTTTCGTTGGGGGTAAAAAATTTAGGTACCGAAAGTAACTGCATAAAAAAATTGTGCTGTTCGTTTTTAAATTTATTTACAGTAACTTTTTGACGTGATAACGTCTTATAATTCGATGGAGCCGGCTGTACGCATCAAAAAACATGACGCATGCGGCGTTACCTCGCTCTGAGGTGTTCCATTCAATGCGCAAGCAAGAGCGCGGAACGAGCGACAAAGAGGCAACGTGACAAAGACGTTGTCACGTTCAACTATCGTCAGTAAACCGACTTTACAGACAGCCGATTTTTAGCTCTTCACAGCAGCAGCATTACCGCCAGAGCACACGTGTGGCATGCTGTAACCGCCATTTTCGACTGAGAGAGTGTCAAGTTATCACTAGGCCCAGGTGTGGCCAACTGCATTTTATTATGTTATTTGTAAAAAAAACTACCTTCACGAGTGTCATGAACAACCTTCAATATCTTTAGAAAGAAGAAGAAGCAACTTATCAAAGCAATCACATCATACTTTTCCTCGGGCAAGCCATCAACCAGGGCAAACAAATCCGATTGAAAGGTCAAAGGTCATAAAAGCCGAGTCCCAATCGTCCCAAAACGGCGTTAGTTATGGCGTCCGGTGACTGCGGCACAGTATAGTATACGCTTCAACAGCATAGAAACTAAGGATAAATGATTGACATGACACACACGCACTCAAACGAACGCCTCAACAGTGCCCGAAGTAAGTCTCGCTGTACCTATACTACCAATACCTGCTTAGGTGTTTAAATGTCGATGATAAAAATCGTTATCATGTTGCCATGAAAATGACGTAATTGTCATAGCAACTTAGCGTAGGTTAACATCATTTCCTTACATTTATCTAACAACAGCGACGTCCTTGTTATAGCAACACGATTAATTTTTTCTTCATCGACATGATAATGTAACTTTATTTTACTTTCTAATCACCAGCAGGGTTCTTATTAAAAAAAAGAGCAATTAATGATTAGCAGTGTTTCTGCTGAGCGAAAGGCAAGATCGTGATAGGGACCTGGTGAGACGTGCGTCTGTATGCGTATGACTTTTCACTTTTTTTTTATTTTGGTTTCCGTTCTGCTTTTATCAATTGTGCTTGGCGTCCGGGGACTCCGATGTTCCCGCTCAGTGCGTCACTTCTGACGGTCCTGATGGAGTTTCCGCGTCAGCGGGCAAAAGACACCTCTTTGCGAATGCTGAGAGTCTGGTACAGTAGCCAGCACATCAGGCTATCCATTTTTGTTGCAATATCGCCCGTATCACAAGCGATAAGATACCGCAGTGATTACCGTAACGTGCTGGCCACCGAACCTATTAATAGGGAAATTGTTCGAACTAGTTAAAATTTAGATGGACTGGTTAACTAACCAGTTTGGTAGGTACTTGTTTTAATATTAGTTGTTATACTAATCTTGAGTAAGACGTTTTTGTTATGAAGATCAAAATAACTGGATTTTTAAAGGTACTGTAAATTTTAAAACAAAGGTCGTTGCCCCACCCCTTTTAACCTGTTTAATAATAAACCACAACAGCAAAAGCAACGTTTTATAACATACAATGTATGCATAGGATTTAAAACAACATCTGTAGTAAGTATAGACTTTATAACTAAAAAGAATATGAAGTTATTCACTCTGGCTAACTAGAACACAGCTAATATAAAAATAGATGACGTGGTACTCCCATTTTAGGTCCTATTGCCCAAGGCAGATTTTTCTTAACACTAGATTTAAAACACGTTCTATCACTGTCAATTGCTTTATTTACGATAGGGACAGAACATGTTTTGTCAGTATTAAGATAATTCTACTTCGTGCAAGAGGGCATAGATCGAAGTGAATTATTCAAATCACTGAAAAACTTGTGTCAATAGAGGGCTCTTTTGAGTAGTCTTATCAATGCAGTAGTGAGGTGAGCACGATCAACTATCGTAACGTATTCGTAGCGTTGACCTATCGTTAACTTGTCAATTTGTATGGAGAAACTGTCAGTTTCTGACGTTTGGATGACACGAACACGTTACGATAATGTTCGTGCTCACCCCACAGGAGTCGAAAGGAATGTGACAAGTCTGTCGTTAATGAGGAAGCTGAATATCAAAGTAAAAAATCTGTATTTTTTCCCACGGCTTCCTCATCGTGCAAAGTCGAGGGAATATTAAAAATATTTTTTGCACGAAAATATTCAAATGAAAACATTACGAAGCTTCCGATAAGCTTATATACCGAAACGCAATGTCACGCCACGTTTGTAAACACAATTTCACTTGTCAATTTACCACAAAGAAATGCTACTTTTTTTTTTTCAACAAACAATAATGAAAAAGAATGTCAGTATGAACCGAAATTATTTCATGTCTAGTTTTGGAAAATGACATGACGAGGAAAATTTCGTAATTTGAAAAATAAGAACACGGAAATGAGTAAAGAAAAGTTTCGCAGAACTTAACTTGAAAAAGGCTTAAACACAACCTCTTGTGATAAAAAAAGTAAAAATATCCTCAAAAGAGCCTTGAAAACTGCAGTTCTATGGTTTCGTAAGCACGTCAGAAGGACGTTCATTTTGTGGACTTCGCTTTTCATTATTTGAATTGATACTGAAATAATAATAAAAACCCATAATCCGATCATCATCATGTGGAGATGGCTTTTGTAACAACAGGGGGCCAATCAACTGTGCTATTCAATCGTAATTAAATCACCGGAATTAGGCCCGAGAGCAAAAGAACAGAGCCGGATATTAGGCATGATGACACCACCAATCGTTGACATACTCTTTATTATCTGTCAAAATGATTTACCTCCATGGATTTTGTATGGAAATACTCTGACGTAACGTCATGCTACAGTATCCGAAATCAGGGTCAAGTGACTGAATATACTCAGAGTTTTGTGTAATAAAAAATTGGTTTCTACAGCTTTTTGGGAAAAAATGGTTTTAAATAGAGGTTATGTTTTTAATACACCACGGTCTTGGAAATATTTACGAAAGGTGTAAACATGGCTATTTTGAATGTTGCTTTCCCCTTATTAACAAGGCTAATCATTTGAATTTATCT
The DNA here is from genome assembly GCA_963921415.1 of Pyrausta despicata. NCBI lineage: Eukaryota > Metazoa > Arthropoda > Insecta > Lepidoptera > Crambidae > Pyrausta > Pyrausta despicata. Next base: position 11,134,873 of record OY992860.1, on the reverse strand, counting down.
TTTTTTTCGAGTTATTATTATTATTATATTTTTTTCAAATCTCTAAGAACGAGCAGAAACCGGAGCAGAGCATATATTAAACTGTTATAGGGTCTTATGTTGACTCTATCTGTGGGACAACTATGTTTCTCGGGTCAAACTCTACAAAGTCTTCAATAAAGGGAACGAGGTCGCAAAGGCCCCATTGCATATGAAACCCAAGGACTGCAACTCGGTCCAAAGTCCCACATTTAAATGAGAGTGAACTTGTACGAACATGGGACGTAATTTATGTTAACTGGATCAGCCGTTGTATGCACACTTAATGTCTGTATTGGATCCCAGCCAAGGATGGAATCATACTGAAAATTTTAAGAAAAATTGCTAACAAAGCTTTGTGCTATGCGATTCGATATCTGGCAACCATCTTTTGGAAACTTCGCTCGTGTGCATCTCAAACAAGTATAATTTACGTAATATTAAGTGTCATTGTTTTCATTACATACTTAACCTTTATTACAAAAACATATGTATATGCACACTCATACATAGGGGTCAAACCTATAGCACCCCTCTTTTCGTCGGTGATTAAAAAAGGAAGGTGTCGCATAGTTGTGTGTTTGAAAAAAAAATCTTTATCACAGCAGCTCCCCTACTGTCTAAGCCGTAGTCCATAGATTCGGATGTAGCCGTCCCTGTCACTCTTACAAGGTCGACCGTGCGAGCGAACGCGCTGGCTAGATCCGAAAACACGCATAAAACGCTAGGGAGTACGGCCTCTGAACCGATATATAAATATTTCACCATCAGAAAACTAAGTTACCATCCCTGATGGCTATCGACAAGATTGTATTTTTGTAATTGAAAGAATGTAACAAAAGTAAAACTTCTATTGTTATATTTGATAAAGTCACGAAGGAGAGCTAGTTTTTAATAAAATAATATATAATATATATAATAGCTCTTCTTTTCTGACCGTTAGAGTCAAACAAGAGAACAGTAAACGTCCCAATACAATTAGTACCTTGATGACATTAATAGTCCTCCTGGCCGATTTCGACCACGGCGGCCAATCTCAACAGAGATCAGTCAACTGCGCAGGAGATATTATAGTGCACGAGTGTGAGCGCAATACACAGGTGCACTCACTGTTCCTTCACTCTCAAAGTTCGGTGAGACGGCAATCAAAACGGAGAGAGATCAGGCGCAGGACCAACGGCTTAACGTGCTTTCCGAGGCACGGGGGTGTAACACCGCCAACTTCCCGACTCCGAGCTGTTCAAAAAACTTTGCCACTACACCAACGAGGCAGTTTGATGACATTACACTAAATTTACCTAGCCTATAGAATAAATTATTTATCTATTTAAACTTCCATCACGTCATAGTCAAATCTATAAATCTGTTTACGCGAACCGAGTCACGTATGTTCTAAAGCAAACACGTGTAGACACTTTGAGCAGAGTAAACATATTCATAGCTCCTTGAATGAAGCCTCCGGCAGATGTAAGATTAGATAGCTCGGATAAGCCAATGCGAGACGAGGCTTAGATCTGACTAGAGACGCATGTAATTGTGCGTAACACATTCAATATTAACATATAATATGGAAAACAATTAATTTTGGAAAGATCATATTTTTTTTAGTAATTCCTTTTACCTCTTTTCTCTTTTAACATATAATATGGAAAACAATTATTTTCGGAGACATTATAATTTTTTTTAGTAATTCCTTTTTTCTTTTTTCCTGCTACCTAAGGTTGACTAGTAGGGAAAGGGATCGGCATTAAGTCCACCATTGTACACAAGTTCCAAAATAAATTAATAAATTGAATTCAAATTACTATTTTGAGAAGCCCATAAACAGCTCATAGATAGTCTGTAGACTCATTAAAAATACGTCACAGAAATCATCACCTTAATACTCAATGCATTAATTATGAATTTCAGGCGTATCATAATACACGAGAGCAGGGCGTCACAGTACTTGTATACAGTTACACGTATTCGCCGTCGCAACATTTATGTACGACAAAGAAGTGGTAACAGTCACGTAATTAGCGCTGAGAGGTAATTACCGAGTTCTAACGAACGCATGTGAACTTTACCTAGCCTGGGGATCTACTCTGAAACACGCCTAGTTTCTACTATACTTGTAAACATGGACAGCCCGACAGCTCAAACGGTATGACCGACGCTCTGAAGGCGAAGCACATTCACAAAATACGAAGCAGCTTTTACAGCTCTACCAAGCCCGGGTCCGATCCTGTATTGAGTACTGCTGCTACCTTTAGGATGGATCCCCCAATTGGCTGCCTTGGATTCGATCGAACAGCGCGTTAAAAGGATCATCGGGGACGACGAACTTTTCGAACAAAAGCTACTAAGCCTCGAATATAGACGAAAAGTAGCATTCCTCACGATGTTTTCAGGCTATATTTTGGTGAGTGTGTAAAGGAATTGCATGACTTTATTCGCCCCTTTTCACAATCGGGACACAAAACGAAGGCGTGGTTTCAACTCTTATGTCGTAGATATATACTTCTACGCACCAAACGATTCCAATCAACATTCTAAGGAGTGGAATTCGCTGCAGGCTGCTTAGAATATAACTTGAATTTTCAAGAAAAGAGTGCAGGATGTTACTAGACATACATGATCCATTCTCGGCCACATCGACACTTACTATCAGGTGTGTCAGTAAAGTCGGCTGACTGACGATAGTTGAACGTGACAACGTCATAAGATTGTGCCTCTTTGTCGCTCATTTCGCGCTCTCGCTTGCACTTCAAGCCTTAAATGAAACGCTACAGAGCAAGGTAGCGCCGCACGAGTCATGTTTTTTGGTGCGTGCAGCCGGCTCCATCGAAATATAAGACGTTGTCACGTCAAAAACAATAGATAAGCAGATGAATGTAATCACAAATTGGCGAAATGTCACACACACGCCTTACCCACCCGGTTACTGGTGCTGGTGCGAATACCGCGAGACGTGCGTCAGGCCTTATTTAGCTTATATACATACATTGTGGTCCGCATGTCGGACTTCTAAACCAAGGGTCGCGAGTTCGATTCCCGCACAGTACAAGCATAAGTGTGCATGAACATGTGTGTTTGTACTGGTCTGGGTGTTTTCTATGTATAATATGTATTTATTTACAAAAAAAAAAGTATATAAGTATGTTTATCCGTTGTCTAGTACCCATAACACAAGCCTCGTAGCTTACTTTGGGACTAGAGAATTGGTGTGATTGTTGAGAAATATTTATTTATTTTTATTATTTATACTGTGGAACAGTGCAAAACAACACAACATAATATACAGCGCGTCGAAAGTCATTGTTCGCGCAGACAAGTCCAACAATAAACGAAAGGTTGTTTATTGTTTGGTTAGTGTAGGTAGGCACCTACCCGAAGACATGACTATATGACAAAATAAAGTGACTGGCCGTAAACAACTAGATAAGCTTGTCCCTGTCAACACCTGTCACCCCATATAGGACAGACGGATGCGCACAATCTTATCGGTATGTCTTAAAAGTCATCGAATTCAATTATTTCTGCTAGTTGGTCTACAGGGGCACTTTTACACGTTCCATAAAATACTTCGAGACACATAGCTTCGAGATATTTGTAGACTAGTGCCAAGAAGATATTGCCTCTTTTTAAATGAATGCTTATAGGATAAAGTACATGAATCGTGCTGATGTGAGCTCATACATATTTATCATTCAAATAATCATTTTCATTTATATTAACCTTAAGTCATTAAGGTGTTTTTTATAGCATTAAATTTATGAATAGGTAAGTCTATAATACTTTGCGGTAATTTATTAAAATAATGGACACAGTTCCCCATACAACTTTGAAGACTGATTTTTGGAATAGCCACCTTGTTTTTATTTCTAGTTATCAAATTTACGCATATCGCTATTTTTTGCAAACGATTTCAAATTGTTCCGAATATACTTCCGAATATTATTTTCATAAGTATATTAAGAAGAAGAAGTTAATATCCCCACTTCTTTTAATAATTCTTTTAATGAATTTTGAGATTTAAGATTTATAGATCGAATAGCCATTTTATGCAGAGCAAAAACTGATTTGATATCGGCAGCTGATATCCATCAGCTATCTATCTAGATAGATATATAGATAGATTTACACAGTATGTTGTATGCAGTATGGTTATCTCTTCCAGACAACCTTCGTTCTCCATAGTAAAATGCCATGAGACATCAAACTGTGAAAATAAAAACACCCATAGTAAGTGGCAACCCATAATTACATCAAGATTCATTTTCATTAATGTTTACTTTTTGTGTTCTTTATTTTTAGTTAGTGTTTTTTTTTTATTTTTACTTAAAATTATCGCGTTTATAGAGACTCCCTAACACATTATTAATTATTAAGTGCTTTAGCTACTTATCACGGAGACAGATCAATGTATGTGATGTTGTTGTATTTATATTATATTTATATTTATTTATTATTATTATCAATAATGTTTCGTGATCTACGCAATAAAAAGCCTAAGACAGATCATAGAATATACCTATATTCCGGGAGTAGCTCGGTCATTTCATTAAACTTACTCTTAATTCGATTTGATTTGATTTTTTAGAGGACTTTTTATCGAATTCATCTTCATATATTGAGGTATTTGATATAAATTATCAACGCCTTTATTACTATGATGGTTAATGCTATATATTCCGTCGGAAATCCTATAGTCTATAGTCCTATATCCTGTAAGTCAGAGTCAACGTCAAAAATATATTGTCAGTTATGTAGGTACCCCTAATCGGCCTTTATACGTCCCACTGTCGGGCACAGGGCTCACCTCAACCATTAGGTGTTACGAGACATATTCGTCATAATAAAAACAATGACAAACAACAGATTGACAAGGAGAATACTCGAAATATTATTTTTACATGGTAGACACGATGCCATACTACTCATTTTCGTTGCAAAATCACCCTTTTTTATACATCATAAGAAACCAAAATTATTAACTTGACGTGTGGCCGTGCGTACTATTTTTGAAGTTAACTGCACCTACTCGTAGTAGCGTGAGCGTATGCGAAAGCAAATTACAGGGTAGGGCTTCTTCTAAGTTAGGGGTTTAGTTCTAAGCTAGTTAGACGGCTGATTAGCTCTTGATTAAGTGTTGTTTTAGTGCTACTAAACGGCTATGCTCGCTAAAAGCAGTACTTAAGTAATAAACTCAACAATGTTGGCTATGATGTGTTTAAGATGTTTCGCTGCATTAATACTATACTAATAAATTTGATATGTAAGATGTGTAACTTAACAGCATTCAATAATTGTTATTTCAATAATAAGTTTTATTGAAAAGTTACTTATGTCAAAAATTTGAATACAAATTAACAAATAAGGATGCTTGATCGGCAGTTATTAAGAAGAGGTTCTCGTTTGGAGTTTGCATGCGGGCTGATTTCTTATTTTTTACTTATATTCATCGCCATGTTAGTTTCACTATTTTTCCGTGCTAGAACAATATACTTTGCATATAGTGTTCTCCAAAATAAAAATACCTAAAATAAATTAGTTCGAATTCGTAAGAAAAGAGGAATTAAATTCCTTGCCTTAATATTGGGTCGTTCTTCATTTGCAATGTAAAACCAAATATTTTTTCCCATAAAGTTAAAGTGAATTAGTTGTGAATATTGTTAAACCATCAATTTATTTATATACAATTTATATTTAGAAAATAAATTACAGAATAAATCTTGAAAAGCAAAAACTTGATTCCTCTGGTGTGTCCAAGCTCCCGAATTCAAGGTGTTATCCTCAAAAACTTTATCTTAAACGCAATACTTATGGTTCATATTTTTTATTAAAAATAATAGTCAATCTGTTAAACAAAGAAATTGAATATTTACAATTTCAAGTTTCCTTTAAATAAATTTGTGACTTTTGTCCCGGGTTACGAGGTGGCACCTTTGTTGTGGCATACAAATGTCCACACGTCCTAACCATTTGCGTATGAGACGGGTTCTTGTCCTACATGCCAACAATTAGTGGTCTTTTAAGTACCCATAGGATAAGCTACCAGCAGTAGAGCTAGAGACAGAGCTATAATCGATGTATTCACTTACGTTTTTTGACTTCTCTGGGGAAATTTTGACCAGGGAAATCAATATTTTGTATGAAAATCAACATTCAAATCCGTTTTTGTTTGTTAAAATTGTTAGTTTCCTAGCATATTTCAATTACAATTTCAATGAAAAAAATTAGAAAAAAATTTTTTTTGACGAAGGTGGAATATGGTAATTTTTCTACCACTTAAGACCAGGCCAGATGTTTTCGCGCAATATGATATTGGAGTGTAAATTACTTATACAGTTAATTTGTAATAATTAGGTTTTCGTGGTAATTTATCCACTTAAAATGGTTTTTAGTGATATATCTGTTGCTTTTTGATTCCTCTGTGGAAAGAAATTTCATCAGCCGTTTAATAGAACATCTTCCGTTCTATTGGTCAGAAATGAGCGCCTATTTGAAGTTTCAATTTCAAATAGAGAGTATTTTTTCATGATTCTGAAATATTATCAATAGTTTTCGTTTGAAAATTCACCAGAGGAATCAATCGAAGAAGCCAAATCTCAAGAAATACCCTATTGTTTCCAATCCTCGGAAGTGCCACATCGAGCCTCGTTGTAACGGCACCAGATATTGGTTGACCCATTCTATCCCTATACGAGACACTATACGGATTTCGTCGTTTATTCTTATTGCAAATTATTGTTGATTATTTATTTTGTAAACATGTAAAAAGGTGTCGTTGTTGGGTGAAAATAAAAAAGAATGGAACAAAACAAAATGCTATAAAGACAACGAGTCCCGAGTTCCACTTTCACGGGTAAACATTAAAATGGGGCTTTCACTTTTCACTACATACTATAGCACGTTAAGCAGTTGGTCCTGCGCCTGATCTCTCTCCAGTCATGTCGGATTGCCGTCTCACCGAACTTTGAGAGTGATGGAACAGTGAGTGCACCTATGTATTGCGCTCACATATGTGCACTATAATATCTCCTGCATAGTTTGCTGATCTCCTGAAATCGGCCAGGTGGACTACTACTACATAGTACAAAGCAAAGTCGCTTCCCGCGTTTGTCTCTACGTCTGTATGTATGTATGCTTAAATCTTTAAAACTACACAACGGATTTTGATGCAGTTTTTTTTTAATATGAATAAAATTCGAAAACAACGGACAGGATAGCGTCTGGTCTAGGTCAACTATCATTATTAATCATAATAATCACTTTCACAATCATATTATGTCATATTTTTTGCGATTAACAACTAAAAATTAAAGTTTCCAGTTTCAAAGATTGATCTCAAACTTACGCAATTTATTCTGTAGCTTTAGTTCTTCACATGTAAATGTAAGAGTTAAGATAAAGGTTTGAACAAACTTGTAAGTAAGGTTTTCTCGTAAATAATATACCGCTCATACGCTAAGCAATAAAATGACGTCAGTACTTCGATTACTTACCATTCTATAATAAATGGTCATAAATTATGAGTTACAGTATTCAAACCTTATAGCAATATAAATAATGGTACCCAATCACACAAATGTTTCACAAACAGAAATCGTAAAAGTCCCGCTAGATTTGCTCTCGGAGAGCATCTAACAGAACCAGACGTCAGGCGTAACAAATGAAATGAAACACATAAAAGCTTCTTTGAAAGATGAACACGGCTTTTGATATGTTAATATTAAAGTCATATTTGGTTTATATTTTTATAGCAGCTCGGTTGGCATTGTCTCTGCGTGTGATATTCATGTCAAGACAGTTTACATGAAATGGAAGGTTACACAGCTTATTTTTTAATACAAACGGTCGAAATAATATTCATTATGAGTTATAATATGTTTGATATTTAGAGCATATACGAGAAATAAATTGACGACTATGTTTTTTAAGCTACAAGATGTACTATCATCCTCTAAAAGGCATTGCAACCTGCTATAGTACCTATAGTTTAAATGCTTTCGTTACCGTTTGAAGGTAAATATTACATAAAAAAGAATCAAACAAAAATAACTATTAGTTTGTTACCAGCAAATTGAATTTAGAAAATCCAGCAGAGTTATGCATTCCAAAATCAATTTGAACCGACAAATGCGCGACGGATTTTCACATAATAGGTTTTCAATTCATGACTATGCATGAAAAATTCGAGGTAGTGATTGCCAAACTTCCCTGGCCACTAAAATATTCATGGGAGGAGAGGAGCCCTGTGGAATAGAGCCTTGAACTATACCTGTGTACTGATTTCCATTTGTTTTAGAGACGGCGAAAAGTGGATCGTAGTTTCAAGAAAAATGTGGTAGAAAACAGAACGTACTTTTGGGGTGACGATCGTTACTTAGTGATGCCAACATTACAACTACATTCGTCGAAATTTCTTTTCTAAAAATGTTTTTTTTTTCTAAAGCAAATATCTGTCTTAATTGAATAAGGGAGAATAAATAAAAGCAAAGCTAATGAGCTTTGCTTTTTAAGTACACAAGTCCACCGTTACTAGACAGTTGATTATGATCCATTGTCTGTATCCATTTTCTGTTTTCTGTATCGTCAGTTAACATCATGGTGAGATTTCAACCAAATGCCAGACATTTAGCTCAAATCAGCTCATGTAAAATGAGCTGGTTTATTTGAATACTGCCTACAAAGCTTCCTCTTAGTGTAAATCAAGTTGATAAAACTTATTAGTGAGTTTAATTCAACGTTGTAATATAATTCTGACATTGTTAAACTGACCGTTGATTGTTCAAGTGAACCTAACCGGTTTTGCATTTTCAATCACAATTTGCACACTGTTGTAAGATAATACCCTATCACAACTTCGCCAGGCGTCTAATTCAAGTTTCCCTGTTTGACAAGGAAGGTAATCAGAGACTGGTAATACTGTTGAAATCTGATATAAAACGGCCATCTTAATTTGCCATTAAGGGCTGTTGGGCGGTTTGATTGGTTTCGTTTAGCTTGCGTGGGCTTAACGAGTTGAATTAACAATAATTACTACCAATTACAAAGATCAAGAAATGTGGGATACAATACAAGGTAAGTTTGGCGCAACAGATTTAGAGTACATATCTAGTAAATTTGTCGGGTGTAAGTCCAACAAATTAAATGCTTTAAATGGTAAAACACGATTTGGGTGAACAATGGTAATATTAAACTAGTTATATGTTAAGAATGGTTAATGGTATGAGCACACGCGAATTGGTTTGGTGTCTTGTCGTGAACTGTCTTATAATTATTTTATACAAGAAAACGTAATATTTGGGTCAACACGTCAATTGCTGACCGCACGCGCACTGAAATTTTGTTCTTGTGTTCATGGAATACCAATTTTATTTTAAATGTCCTTTAAATAACACTTAATTGGATATAACATTGTCAATATAATATAGTATAATTTATAGAAAAGGCGAAAAAAATATAAGAGAGTCTTAAACTTTGTTGATGTGTGTACATGGTGAAGATTATACACTCATTACAACCTCTAGCTTTGAATTTAAGAGAGTGGCATACGAGTTCTTAAAATTTCATATAGTTTTCTAATAAATTGCTGCTTACCTGGCTCTTTATAACACTATCTTAACAAAGTGTAAACTTACAACTAGGACGAGATAAAGTTGTCCAGATTGTGTATTTCCGAAACTGCCGAATACTACCTATGTGACAACACCACGAAACTCGATTCGAATGCGATGTATGCTCACAACTGCAACTTGGTGCAATCTAACTTTAGTCACCGTTGCCAACGTTGATTAATACCATTTTAAGCACATATTATGCAATGGATTCCAGTCTGCAAAGACTGATGTTGACATTAAGTACATGATAAATGAGAAAACTTAATAATACAAATGTATTAACATACACACTTACGTCAAAGACAAAATATAAGCTAAAGATTTTCCTTTGGCTAATGTAACTCTTGTGAATTGCGTTAAGGACCATAACTAAAATCCAACTTTGTTACTTTACTATTAAGTAATTTTAATTCATAGTTCAAACGAGATGCCACTCAGTATATGCATTTAAGGGTTTTAAGGTTTTGCAAAAAGATACCGTATAAAATTGTGAATCTTTGAATCGGTTGGAAGCTCTGATGAAAAGGTATGTAACCCGAAATTGGAAGCAATCAAGTCAAGTACGGTGGCCAGGACATCAAGCTATCCATTTTTGTTGCAAAATCGCTCGTATCACAAGCGCATAAGATGCTGTAATGTGTACTTGGACGTGCTGTCGTATGTACAAGATTTGATCTCAAACAGGAGGGTAGACTCGCATTCGCAGACAAGGTTCTATTTTTGTACATCATTCAAACTTTTCCCACAGGGAAATAAGAGTTGTTTGATGTACGATTCTTGAGTACACATCTTATGAGATGTGATTACACCGACGTGTTATAAAGCAAAAGTGCTAAGTGTAAATAGGTCCTAAAACGCCTAAAGTTATAAACTTAAATTAAAAAAAAAACACGGGTTGCACTCCGGGAGTGCCGGCAGAAGTGAAAACTTGATTATTAACGTTGTGCATTTTTGATTTATTTGAACCGTCTTACGGTTTTTCGATCAGCATCACGTGACCTGACGCGAGTTTCACAGTTTCTACCCATGCCACAAAAGTGCTCAACGCCGCTAAAGAAGTTTTCACTTCAAAAAACACAATTGCGTTTGACATTTACAAACAAAGCTATCATTGGAACCCTGATTGAATTGAAAATAAATGTTGAAATATTAACTGTGTTTACACGTTCTAAGTAATGAAAATATTTGAATCAAATCATTTTTTTGTGAATGAGAATATTCTGTACGTAAAGGTTGTCTGGTAGACAAAGCTTTTAAAAGCAGACAGCCATGATTGTAGAGACATCTTCATAACGAACGCATAAGAAGCCTTTGCCTTGATATGCCGTCGTCCTACTGACTGTTCTATCTTTCTGAAAAAGTCGAGTTAGTTATTTCAATTTAATCATAATCATAATCATTTATTCCTTCATAAACACAGGTACATACAGAGGTTGTGGGTTGTTTAGATGCAAACTCTATGTTTCAACTTTTCAGGTATATGAAGTATCAACATTTTAACAATAGTGTTTTAGAAATTTAATGATATTAGAACAATACTTTACAATTGAAATTATATCTAGGTATACATATACCTTAGGTAGGTATACTTACTTCATACGTTCAAAGTACTTTAATCTACATGACAACCTCTGAATCGAGCACCGAGCTTTAACCTCTCCGTGTATAAACGTACCAGATATCTTTTAACCAATCACCCGCAAAGATCGCCTCTGTAAACTGTTTGTGAGATCGCAAACGGAACCGCGTCGGGATGAATAAAACCGAATCAAAGATACCTTTTGGTAGTGCAGGTGAAATTGAGAGTAAGCCAGCTTTACCGAATGTGGCCTTTATGCCCGCCGGTGGAAAAGGACTTTGGCGTTTTCAATTCTGGTGGAAAATAGAAAGAGACGTGAAGCAACAATTGTACGGAACGTTTGTGTTTTTGCTTTGTTTATGATGAACACATTTTTGATTCTCTGCAGCCAAAATCGGGACTTAAAATACTATCGCTTCCGAACGAACTTGTCTATTAAGGGCAGTAAGTATAGAAGCCAAGCAAATTATTATTATTATTAGTTAAAGTAATTGAATAAGGTGGTAAGTGAACATTACGGATACTGTTGTTTGAAAATATCGCAGGATACTAATAGGTATAAGCAGCTAGATATTTTACTTGCATCATATCCGAAATTCCTCTTTTTGACTGTATATATGGAGAACTAACATTTTAAGAAAAACATCAAATTGTTTATCTTTTCCCTACAAAAACGGGTCACTAGTTTATGTGAGTGGCGGTAAAACTAGGCGAGTATATTTATGTGAACATGTGCCTAGGTTCCGACTGGGTCTACCAACGAGCCCGTCACGTGGTTCGCAATAAATCAAACGTGAATCAACGGGCCTAGGGTTGTCAAACACCGAGGCAAAAAGTAAAAAAAAAAAACAAACATTTATAAGCCCCACTTGGACTAAGCCGTTTAATGTTGAGCCCAGAGGATAGTTGCGATATACTGTCAATCTTGCGGCTGTCCGTGATTGAACCATGATTGAACCTGCTTATCTGTGAATCACGGCGACAAAACGTCGCATATGAGCGCTGACGGTAAATTACATGAGGTAATAATTAATATGTCGAGTGAATAAAAAAACACGGTTCTAAGTATGTAGAAACCGATTAACATTTGAACTAAGTAGAGTATTAACCTACTCTTGTGAAATAGTAATGCTATCAATATGGAGATCTTAATCAATGAAACGAGGTTTCGTTACGTGAGTATTTAACGTAAGTTTTTTTTACAAATGAAGGTGCCAACCCTAGCGTACCTGCAGCGCAGCGATATGTACAAAGCCTTATTTATTTTCCTCCGTATTTGAAAGTTGAGTGCAATTTTCTCCAGGGCTTGTTTTGATTTATTGTTTCATTAAAATCGCCGCGGAAAAGCTAAGATAGATATTTGTATTAAATAACAATTTAGCGGGAAATTGATGATATTTGCATAATGCTGTTAAGATTTTCTTTAGGGGTGTAATGGATCTTTCTAGATAATTTTGGTAAAATTTCCATTAGTTGAGAAGTTGTAGACCTTGTTTAAAGTTTCTTTACTGAAAAGCAATCACGATGAAGTATTGTGTAAGGTATGACAGATTATTGACGCTAGACCCGAAGTCTTCTAGGTACAGGAACTTGGTGAATGTATTTTGGATCCATTCGCAATATCGCAGCGATCGCGGTGGAGATCACTCAGCAGTGGTCGTTGAACGGCTTATATAGGACTAGCTGACCCGGCAAACGTTGTTATGCCATATAAATTATTATCACTAAGGTGTATGAAAAATAGATGTTGGCCGATTCTCAGACCTACTCAATATGCTCACAAAATTTCATGAGAATCGGTCAAGCCGTTTCGGAGGAGTATGGCAACGAAAACTGTGACAGAGAATTTTATATATTAGATAGTGATGAATCAGTGCCCATTGAACTTGGAAATATAAATTTTTGGCTCAAGACTTAATTGCCCACACTCTTTTTTATAATGTTCAAAGATCACTATTTAACTACATAAAATACTTTATCAACTTTCAGTTCTGGTTTTAAACCAGGGGCGTGCAACTGAGCCTTTTAAGTTAATTTTACCTCAATATAAAATAAAATGTAAATTAACCGTGGAAAAGGTTTTATTCTATAGTTTTACCTATTCAATGATGTCACACGGAATTTCACTTTACCTGAAAAAAAGAAAATAAATTGTTATAAAACTTACAATCATTCATTAACACAATTTTTCTGTTCATAATTATATTTTGCATATCACGATTATTCTCGAATAATCTCATAAAAGGCCAAACTAAATAATGTATGATTTAATTCAGATTCGGAGAGTATTAATATGCTCAGTAAGGCTACAGAAATTAATTACAGTTTAATTAAGATAACTTACGGTTCTCACATCTAAAATGTAAGAGAATATGAAAATAAGCTCGTAATTTATTTTTGGGGTTTACCAAAACCGCTGTTTCTCAACATACGAAATAACTTACCGCAGCAATGGCTATTTCGTAAGTCGCAAATTCTAGTGTCAAGCCTTTTTCTATAATTATAATTGTTATTGTTTTTAGAAAATTGAAATGCGTATAAATAGATAATAAGTTACTCCTCTTTGCTCTTTTATACCTGGCTAACACTATTCTGCTAAAGTTATCAATTGTAAATAAAAATATGTGTCTGCTTTATTTTGTACAAGCTTTTCACTCAACCTTTTTAAATGACCCCTTAATCTTGCGTTAACTTAGCGTACGAGTACAGTCAAAAGTAGGTGGGCTACACAATTACTATTACATCAAAACGGGCCAAGAACGACAGTTTGAGAACCAATGGCCTAGTTAAACGGTGGAGCATTTACCGGCGCATACCGGTGTATGCGGTGATTAGCCGGTAATTATGCAAAACGGCCGGCCCCGCGGGATTAACATAAGCGTATAACACGTACTTCGACAGGACGTGGTTGGTGTGTACATAGATGACCGCATTATGTGCTCCGATACGATTTAAACACACAAATACCAACTACCCGCCCCGTTGAGTGGAATTACAATGTTGATAATAAATAAGTTACTACTGTAATTTATTACAGAAATAATAATAACACGGTTTTAAGCTTCATAATGATTCATAATGAATTAACCTTTTAATTATGGACATGGTCTGAAATAAAATGATAATTATTATTATTATAATGATAATTTCATAAGCCGTTGGCCCCGCGTCTTTTTCTTATTTTTTATTATTTGATATAGGTTTGCTCTTGACCCAAGACTAAGCCCAACGAGGCAAAGACTGAGTCTACTATGGAGTGACCTCACCTAGAAGATGTCCGTTCACTCTAGCTTTGAAAATTCCTAGGTTGTAATAGCAGGGAAACACTGACGCAGGTAGGGCGTTCCACTCTTTTGCACTCTCACTCACTCACTCTCTTTCCGGTCATGTCGGATTGTCATCTCACCGAACTTTGAGAGTGAAGGAACAGTGAGTGCGCCTTTTAATGCGCTCACACTTGTGCATTATAATATTTTCTGCGCAGTTGGTTGATCTTGTGACGTAGGTAGCTACTCACACATTAATATTAATTATGTTGTAAGGTAGTTTAAGATGTACGTAGGCTCCTCAGTCGGGAATAAATCATTACCCCAACTACTCGCGTCTCATTTTGGTTAACCCGGTACCTACCCGTTCTTCCCTCGTGCTCAGATATTACAGTGGCGACGAATAAGGTTGATTTCGAACCCTAACGTTAGAAAAGTGTAAATAAAAGTGCAATAAAAATAATGTCGATAGGGAAGTTAAACGAATTTAACGTGGCCGGCGGGTCGTGGTCGTCGTACATGGACCGGTTAGAAATGTATTTCAAGGTTAACAAAACGGAACAAGAAATGAAGCTCCCAATTTTGATCGCAAGCATCGGTGATGAGGCATATGAATTACTGGAAAATTTAGCCAGCCCAAGTAAGCCTTCGGAGTTGGATATGAAGAAGGTAGACGAACTAATGAAGCAGCACTTACAACCGACTCCATCAGTTTTGGCGGTAAGATACAGATTTAGACAACGACGCCAAAACCCCAACGAAAGTATGTCGGTATATGTTGCGGAGTTAAGAATGTTATCGAAGCATTGCAAGTTCGGCGAAACATTGAACGATAACCTACGCGATCAATTCATTTGTGGACTACACAGCGACATCATACGTCAGCGACTTTTTGCGGAAAACGACTCGATTACATTTGCTGAGGCAGTCAAACTCGCAACGTCATTGGAAGCGGCAGAACGAGACGCGGCTATAGTTGAGGTGGCCGGATCATCGAAGGCAGTGCATGCGATTACGTCATCACATACGCGACGGCAGCCGAGTGGCTACGACGATGGCGCACGCGCAAAATATCGCTATAGGGAACAAAAACATACGCAAAAACAGTTTAACTGTGGAGCTTGCGGAGCGCGCAATCATAACTTTGCGAACTGTCGGTTCCGGGAATATGTGTGCAGTAGGTGTCAACGTCAAGGTCATCTGCGACGGGTGTGCCCGGGGTGGGACGCACCGGAGACGTCGCTGGACGCAGGTCAGCGCAGGGGCCCGGCGCCGGCGAGAGGCGCGCCGCGGCCGGCTCGGGGCGGCCTGCATTTTGGTGAGGCTGATCGCGAACCACGCGAGGAGCTCGGCGGAGACATCGAGGAAGAATTGCACCATTTGTGTCTGAACGATTACAAATCTGTGAGTTTACCTATTCAAATAGACAATTTTGTTTTAGAAATGGAAATCGATACGGGAACTGCCATTTCTTGCATTAGTAAAATGACTTATGATAAATATTTTACCCACCTAAACATCGAATGTGATAACACTGTTTTAAATTTCTATGACGGATCTAAAATTAAACCTTTAGGCATAATAAGACCGTTCGTAGGTTATAATGGATATCGTAAGCAATTAGAGTTGTTTGTAATAAAAGGGGGGACAACATCCTTACTAGGAAGGCAATGGTTAGCCGAATTAAAAATAAAAATACCGCTGTTCAATTGCAATCTTTTAAATAACACAAGTGAACCATTATGTGATGAAGTTATGGATTTGATCAACAGATATAAGGAGCTGTTTGACGGCGGGCTGGGGCGGTATACGGGCGGTAAGGCGACGCTGCGGGTGCGCGAGGGCGCGGCGCCGGTGTTCCACCGCGCGCGACCGCTGCCGTACGCGCTGCGCGACCGCGTCGACGCTGAGCTGGACGCCATGCTGCGCGCCGGCGTCATCGAACCCGTTGACTGCTCCGACTGGGCCTCGCCGCTGGTACCAATTAACAAGTCTGACGGTACGCTTAGGATATGTGCCGACTATAAAGCAACCTTGAACCCGTCCTTATTGGTCGACCGTTACCCGCTCCCTAAGATAGAGGAGGTTTTAGTTAATCTTAACGGCAATAGTTACTTTAGCAAGATTGATCTTTCACAGGCATATAACCAGATTGAGTTAGATGAATCTAAACAATATACAGTTATTAACACGCACCGGGGCTTATTTCGATATAATAGGTTGGTGTACGGCTTATCTTCAAGTGTAGGCATATTCCAGCGGATTATGACTAATTTATTGAGTGACATTCCTAACGTACAGGTATTCTTAGACGATGTTATAATTGGGGGTAAATCCAGAGCTGATCATTTGAGAGCCTTAGAAACAGTTTTTCAGCGATTAAATTCAAAGGGATTGAAACTAAAGAAAAATAAATGTGTTTTCTTTGCTAATGAAGTCAAATATCTCGGTTATGTAGTATCGAAAGAAGGAATTCGCCCAGATCTATCTAAAATAGAAGCTATTGTCAAAATGGAACAACCCCAGAGTGTTTCAGATCTAAGATCCTTTTTGGGTACAATAAACTTCTTTGGAAAATTTGTCAAAAACTTAAGTATGATACTATCCCCGCTATATAATTTATTGCGTAAAGGTGTAGATTGGAATTGGGACCTAGAATGCGAACAAGCGTTTAAGGGCGTGAAAGAGGCCCTTTTAGGTGCTAATGTGTTGGCCCACTACGACCCTAGCAGGCCGCTGATCGCGACCTGCGACGCGAGCGCGCGCGGGCTGGGCGCCGTGCTGACGCAGCCGGGGCCGCGCGGAGAGCGGCCAGTCGCCTTCGCCTCCCGCTCACTCAATAGTGCGGAGAGGAATTATTCGCAAATACACAGGGAGGCACTCGCTATAATTTTTTGCATAAAGAAATTCCATCAGTATTTATATGGCCGAAGATTTACGTTGCGCACTGATCACAAGCCCCTCGTATCTATTTTTGGCTCTAATACGGGAATACCTACCATGACAGCTAGTCGTATGCAACGCTGGGCAATTATATTGTCAGCGTATGATTACGAAATTCAGTATGTAACGAGTAGTAACAATTGTGCTGACAGCCTATCTAGATTGCCCCCGAAAAATACAATATTAGGGAAAAGTTTAAATACTGAACAATTACCCGAACAGACGTTTTTACATTTTGCTAAAGATGCTTTACTTTTAGATTACTTTCAAATTAAGAAAGAAACACTCAAAGATCCGATATTGTGTCGCGTGCTTTCTTTTGTTAGGAATGGTTGGCCGGAACAATGCGAAATTGAGGGTCTTAAACCTTATTTTAATAGGAAATCCGAGCTGTATGAGGAGCTAGGCTGTTTAATGTGGGGTTATCGGGTGGTCATACCTGAAGCGTGTCGAGGAAAAGTTTTAGATATTATACACGAACCCCACATGGGTATAGTGAAGTCCAAGGCTATGGCCCGTTCGTACGTATGGTGGGCCGGCATAGACGAGGCAGTGGAGGCGCGTTGCCGCGCTTGTGCCACCTGCGCCGCCACGGCCGCCGCGCCGCCGCAGCACGCACCACGTCCCTGGCCTTGGCCGGCACGCCCCTGGTCACGCATACATGTGGACTTCATGGGGCCCATAATGGGTAAAACGTATTTAGTTGTCATTGATGCTATGTCGAAATGGATAGAAATATTTCAAGTTCCCAGTACATCAGCTAGTTACACTATTGATAAGCTAGGGGAGCTATGGGCTAGGTGGGGCATTCCAAAACAGGTTGTTAGTGACAACGGGCCACCATTCACAAGCCGCGAGTTTGAAAGTTTCCTTAGTAACGATAGGATCGAACACCTATTTTCGGCTCCGTATCACCCAGCGTCTAATGGTGCCGCAGAGAATGCAGTAAAAACATTAAAAAGCGTAATAAAGAAATCTATTATTGAGAAAACGGACATCATGAAATCATTAAATATTTTTTTACTGTACTACAGAAACACGGAACATTGTTCAACTGGAGAAAGCCCAGCAATGTTACTAATGGGTAGGAGACTACGAACACACCTAGATTTATTGAGGCCAGATGTAGGGCGTAAAGTCACCGAGACCCAAAAACGTCAGGTCGAAACGTCGGGGGGGTCCAATAGGAAGCTGGCAGTTGAGGACGAAGTCTGGTATCGTCAATATTTAAAAGGCGGAAAATGGCAGCCAGCAAAAATTTGTAAGGCTTTAGGTAGCACAGACTATTCTCTTATAGATAACAATGGCAACGCCATTCATCGCCACATTGACCAATTAAGGCGTAGGTCTAGGAATTCTTTAGTATACCCGATCGATAACAAACCAGTTAATACCGAGGGGGTAACATCGGTTGCTGAGTTCGGTTCACCAATAAAGTCGGACACTCAGTCGAAGCAGTCAATGGAATCAAAACTATCGGCATCTCAAGCGCAATCGCCTGCGCGGGCGCGCAGTTCGGCCGAAGGGGAGACGCAGACAAGGTCAGGCGATAACGATTGTTTTGAAACTCCCAGAAAAGAGTTAATTTCACCCACCAACAAACATTCTCCCGGAGCTACCCCCGTGCCGCCTCAGTCTCGCCCAATTAGGAAATGTAGGCTAGATAAGGTTCCTAATTATAAGTATTAGTTATAGTATTAGTTATAGCTTAGATAACATTTTAGTGTGGAGGAATGTGACGTAGGTAGCTACTCACACATTAATATTAATTATGTTGTAAGGTAGTTTAAGATGTACGTAGGCTCCTCAGTCGGGAATAAATCATTACCCCAACTACTCGCGTCTCATTTTGGTTAACCCGGTACCTACCCGTTCTTCCCTCGTGCTCAGATATTACAGATCTCTGGTGAGATTTGCCGCGCCGTGATCGAAATCGGCCAGGACACTAACATATTTAATATTACCAGTTATGAATTGACGGATTGGTGAGTTCTCGTTAACATTTCAGTTATTTTACACCCTTTACGGAATTTAAGTCTAACCGGCATAAGTATAGCCGTAGTTAGTCCCGTACATGTATTTTGTGATAATTCTTAATAATATCAAGAAGTAATCCAAAATGCAATGTTTATAAACAACCCTTTCAAAACGGATACAAGAGTGACAAGTGATGAAATAAATCTGAATAGTTCGTCTCTCCCAAAAAACTCCCGAAACAAAATAAATCCTTCATACAGCGATGGACGCGCGTCGAATAAATAAATGCTAGATTTATTCAAGGGAAAGTTGGAACAAACTTGTCTTGAGCGATTCGTCCCTCCGTGCGACCGTGAGCTAAGGCCGACTACGAACTACGAAAACCGTTCTAAATATTGTATTTCTTTCGTACCTACACAAGACAGCTGGTCAAGGTGAAAACTGAAAGTACGACTAACATGTGGTAACAGGAATGCATAACACGTTCGCAAATAAACCAATAATCGCCCACACAACCGTGTGGGCAGATGTGTGTTGACAGATACAGTTTTTCGTAGTAGCCGATCTGAGGCCGTACTTTCGGGTCATCCTCATATAGATAGGTAGAGAGTAGGGACTCTAAAGCCGTTGGCCGTAGTTTCGGATACCATCCCTGTTACTCTTATGAGATTACCCGTGCGAGCAAACGCACTGGCTAGACCCGAAAATACGAAATAGCACTGTACGAGAGTGGGGCCTTTGGGTCGTTTGTGTTATGCGGTCCGATTTGCTTGCTTTGTTTGCATATGAAACCGTGTGGGGCGATTCTTGGTATATTTGCGAACGTGTTACGTATTCCTTTATATGTTTTAACGGATCATTTGAAAGTGTTATTTAAGCAAAAGGATGATTAACCTCGTTATTAGTTATTGGTCACTCAGATCAACGTCTGAAAAAACTTTTACAACGAGGTAATCGTTTCAACTAATGTAATTTCGAATACGAGTACGTACTAGTTTAAAAAATCTGACATTTTGGTAAGTAAAATCTTCCCATTTTAAATGCTTATGGTGGGATGTATAACAATTATTCGACTATACTTACAATAAATAATAATAATAAATATGTAATTTATTTTAAGAATTCACTCATAGAAACATACACAAATACAAAGAGATACACAGATACAAAAACGCAAAAATACAAAAAAAAAAAAAAAAAAACACCGTCAAACTTTATAAATTCATAAGAATTCATTTAATAAATACTGCTTCACCTTACCAAAGCTGGTCTACAAAGTTACATAGAATAAGTACCTACTTATAACCGGAAGTCATCGAATAAAAGTGCTATCAAACTTATGTAATCTATTTCCCAGCGGAGTAGCAGTTAGTGCCTCAACGAAAGTTGGATTAGTAACCGCAGGGAGTTCGGTTCGGTTCCCAGCGGACACAAATGCCTGAAACTACTAATGAGAATGCTTTTTAGATTTGTACCTTCAAAGAAAACCGCGGGATTAATTAGTTCTCTTGTTCTAAACTAGAAATCTAGTTCAATAGATTCAGATTGGCACGGTTCGGTAAATTATCTAGTTCTGGTAAAGCCGGCTCCATACGATGGGCGAACATTTGGCCTGAAAATTAACGCTATTGGTTATTAGAATAAAACACCAACAAGCAACCAATCAACGTTGAGCCAATGTTTTTTTTAGAACACTCATTGGTTTATAGATTTTTCGATTAACTTTTCGCCCAACGTCTGGATCGGGGATAAAACTTGAATTTGAACCCCCGACGAAGAAGGTTAGATGTTAGATCCTTTTCTGTTTGTGTGTATGTTTGTGTCTGCCTGGCATCGTAGCTACCGAACAGATGGGCACGTTTGTTGTACACACAGGGTTTTTTTTATTCGAAATAGCTACGGTTGGTTTTCCTGGCTCATCTGAAATCGTATTTCAAACAAGTCTAAACATTTATGAGATATCAACATGACGCCACCTCATGTTGATATCTCAGCAAAAAAAACGCTATGCCTAGTAACGATTGAAATAACAGGGAATCCAGACATTTTGTTTTATTTGATAAAATGGAAACCTTACTATAACTTAATCACGTTACGCATAATAATTTCTATCCCCATTTTTTTTATAGTCCTAGGAAAAAATTTAAAGGTTTAAACTTTCGAAAAATACGAGGTTCTTTTTTAATAATACATAAACAACTAAGCGTCTAGTGAGGGTATGACTGACCAAGCATTCCATATCCTAAAAATAATAATTCCTATTGGTATTAAAATATTAATTAAATCGGTTCAGTACTACAAGTACAATACTACGATTAATTTGGTGACAGCTGCGGCTCAAAATTCAGGAAATTTCATTACGATTCCCGGATTTTAGATGGTCTATTCTAAAAACCGATGGTTAGAAGTTGATAATATTTTCGTCTCCATTGCTCATGCTTTCTTCAACTTGCAAGAGAATTATAGTTCTTACTATGTATTTATGAAAATAAAATTAATAAGTTTCTCATTTTTTATGATCTACAAACCGTACTCTAAAAAAAGATGTCATCATGCTTATTGTCGGTATTAGAAAACTACTTGCCAAGGAAATTGTTCAAAATGCTTATAATTTAAGGTGTTCAAATACTTTCGATGCTGACTGTACCAACTTGTAGAATAGACAATCAGCGCTTGTAACAATTATGCACTATTAAGTTCGCAAAGTAATTTACCCGATTGGTTCAGATTGGATTGAAGAAGGGGTCATCACATCATCTCATCAGCCTATATACGTCCCTCTGCTGGCTACAGTCCTCAACTCAACCAGGTGGTGGTGTTATTAAGCCGCCTAATGGCATTTGATCAGGCTTAACACTTAATATCTTTCGATACTAACCGGGACCAACAGCCCAACGTACCTTCCGTAGCACGAAGATGATTGTAAATTGCAAATATGGTCGAAATGGTCACCCATCCCAAACACGACTGCGCCTAAGGTGGCTTAACTTTAGTAGTCATCATGCGCCATAAGAAAGGGGTACCGTCAAATTTGTAGTTTACTACGCCCCATTGATCGCTTTTTATGTAATGAACCCGAATAATTTTATAGCAGTTTGTAGTTGCAGCAATTTTTTAGCACCGTGGTAGTGGTAAAACAACAACCAAAGGCTTAAAGAGAATTTGGTTTCTTTTATTGAATGACTAAGTTCGCCATCGCTTAGGCATCAGATGGCAGATTGTCATGTTCAACTCGAAAGTACAGGAAGTATGACGTCAGATGCTATACGAAATTAAGCTTTGATTGCATTTCCCTGCGCTACTATCAGGCGAAGAGACAATTACTGCACCTAACAATTATGCCCGATAACGACACCGCAGGGCAATTTATATCAACGATCGATTCAGATTAGAACCCGTATATCGATATATTATGCCCGAATTGGTGCTGTAGATGTAATGGCGCCGATATCATTCTTCGACTTACGTAAAATACTGTCGTAGTATGGCACTCACTCATGCGTTACGGCTTCGACTACGGCGTAGCACGGAATTAATTTTCGTAGCATTTCATAGCAGATACTGTAGCTAAGAAGCATAGTTGGCAGTTATTTTGTATTCGTAGCAGAAATTGCATCCATTATGAGTTATGATTGACTCAAATTCTTTTTATACGAGTCCTTTCACCTCGATTGTCTTCTTTTTGGTCGAGTTTTTGACGGCTGGGCTGCGTTTCATGGCTAGTTTATCTTGTAAAGAAATGATTATACATAAACCGTAAGTTAAATATTCACATCTATTCCAAAAGAGAAATACTGTAACGTTTGTTTCCAGTTCACACATCACGTCTAACGTTTGATGGGAAATCGGTCTTATAACGTAATAATAACTTAATACATAGTATATTTCTTCAGCCCCCAAACTTCAGTCTATTGGGAATGTTCCGTTAGCGGTTAAAAGCGGTGGATCGTTAATTTGCATGGCATTGATTAATGCGTGATTAGAACAAAGAGATTACAAGGATTATGTTGTGCTACAATTTGC
The DNA here is from genome assembly GCA_963921415.1 of Pyrausta despicata. Classification (NCBI taxonomy): domain Eukaryota; kingdom Metazoa; phylum Arthropoda; class Insecta; order Lepidoptera; family Crambidae; genus Pyrausta; species Pyrausta despicata. The sequence goes on along the minus strand of OY992860.1, from coordinate 11,111,459 downwards.
AGTTAGGCTGCGGACATTTGATTTTGTAGCTGTTGTTTTATTTTTTAATTTCTTGCCTGTATATTGGTAGTTATACTCATTGGTAAGCCACAGATGTGGTTTTATTAAAATTAAACTAACCTTATACAAGTTACTGCATTACTAATGTCATAATATTATTTATTTACCTATAATATTGTTTTATGTCGACCGTTTGGTGCAGTGGTCTACATGTCGGACTTCTAAAACAAAGGGTCGCGGGTTCGATCCCCGCATAGTACAAGCATATGTGTGCATGAATATGTGTGTTCGTACTGGTCTGGGTGTGATTGTTGTGAAATATTTATTTATTTATTTATAATATGATGTGAAGAAAATATGCTCTGATTTCAATTGTTTGTATTTTATGAAAGTGTTTAATTTTAATACCGTTATAAAGTTCAAGATAAAAATTTGTCTTAAGTTTATAGATATCTGTAAGGAGACCTTCCGATCTCATTAAAACGTAAAACGTAAACACATGTATCTTAGCCGTCCTCACCGTCCGCCGTCCTCCATGTAATTAGGAATAAGTTATAAACAAAAGAAATTATTTTAATTTTAAATAATTTAATTATAATTTATTTATTTAAAACTTTAATGCACAAGAAATGTACAAAGGTTGGACTTAACGCTAAAAGCATTTTCTGCCAGTCAACCTTAATTTTTAGTACTTTTCTGAACAGGCGTGTCTGATGTCGGCGAAAAGACCGCAAAACTGAAGTGGGAGTGGGCGGGCCACATGTGCAGGATGCACCCCGACAGATGGGCTCAAGTTACCACACAATGGGTACCAGCTGACGACCGCTTTCGTACAGGTAGACCCAAAAAGCTATGGTGTGACGATTTGGTTACCTTCGCAGGGAACTGATTCTGGCGAAAGACAGACATCGATGGAAACGTTTCGGGGAGACTTTTGCTTAGCAATGAAGTAATATTGGTTAAAAAAAGCTTATTAATTTTAGTTGTTTATTTATTTTCGAACCGTACTGTATTTATAATACGAGTAAATACAATCTTACCACGTAAGATCTTACAAGAATCTGTACAATCTTACAAAAAAAATAAGTTGAACAATTTCATACTTTTATCTGTCATACAAGTTTTTCGAACATTTTAAACGTTTCCTTGATTTTCTGAACAATGTATTTTCTTACCTACACATCACATTGCTTGTTCAACTAATATGTACACCTGAATACACATCAAAGCAAACACAGCGGCAAGTTCATCATACATCATCTTGTAACTACAATTTCAAGCAACAGGAACATCTAACTACCGTATTCCAACAGCCATGAGCGTAGCGTAGCGTCAAGATACGTCAAGGGAAGGCAGTCTCAAATAATATGAACTAGCAAACTACACCCACGACATTAGCGGGGTTAATTTTTCATACTCTAATGACAGGTTTTTAATATTATAATTGGGATGATGACACCTATCTTAAATATTGTCAAGAACATGGTGTTTAAAAAACATAGCCCCTATGAATTTAATACAACCAATATATTTCAAAAAAGCTGTAGAAAGAAATTTTTAAACACACAATACGCAATAAATATTCGGTCAATTGACTCAGATTTCTGACACATGACCGTGACGTCACAATCATTTATTACCATACGAAATCTATGGAGACAGACCGTTTTGACAGATAATAAAAAGTATTTCAACGATTGGTGGTGTCGTCTAGCCAATTACCTTTGACTGAATGTTAGATAGTTGTCATTTTCATAGAAACGGCTGTCACCTCAGATAACATATACTATGATGAAACTGGCAGTTATCATTCTTTCAGTCAAAGATAGATATAATATTGAAATCGGCCGTAAGGTTACACCCTAAAGCATCTTGCAAATACACGGAATAAAATAATAAAAAAAACTTTATTTACCAGTCAAATAACTGGGATCTATGAAAGTTAGTAGCTCAAAAAGACTTATACCTATGTTAGTATTTAATACCTAATTTAGTGCGAGTTAATTGACACAAGTGCTCGACAAGCGAACAGTCCCCGCTGTCGGCGATGGCTTGCAGAACTTTGTTGCGGCTGCCATGAATTCGCTGTAAAAGTGAGCCTGCTTTTTTACTTAGTATGGTTGGGAAACTGTCAATGAATGTCTGTAACTGTCATGGAATAAAGTAATCTGCTGGGACAACCAAGCGATATGGTTGGTACTACACAAGTCAGAGCCACGATAGGGCAAGCGTCCAACTTCGCCCCACCGTAGCTACACCCATGCAACGGCTAGGAAGCTAGTTCGCCAACTCGGCCAATGTATTAAATACCTTCACTGTTCAGTGAGCCGAAACAATTCCTTACAATTTGCATCCGTCAGATACGTCGCTTCTTAGAGTAGGGATATATTCTGACTGGATAGGACATTAATGGTAAATATTTGGTTATATTAAAATGTTTTCAAGTGGAAAAAAATAACTATCTGATCATGAAATGAAATTTTTTTTTTTTCAGTTTATTATCAACTACCGTAACACAATTTTAGCAAAATTTGAAAGCAGAGAAGCCTGAAGATCAGGAATAGAACCGGGATGTAAACACTGAATATATAAAGAAAAATCGAGAACTGAAATCTAGGATGGATTGTTATTGTGGGGAACTTAGAAATTAACCAAAGGATGTGTTCAAGTCTTGTTTATATTTATCACGCTCTGTATTATTTGTCACGCCTATACTCGTACGTGGACTATGTACGAGTAGTAGGATGTGTTACTATTTATATTTAAGTAACATAAGTTTGTATTTAAGCCATCTCATGTAACATGTTTGTTTGTTATCCCTAAAATAAAATAAAATATATAATTGTCTTTATTTTTTTTGTGAGGTCGCGCGAAGTTGAAAATCTTTTTCGGACACTCGCACATCTTTTATAATTTTTTTATGTAAGTTCATCGAACTCTTGGCCAAAATCAGTCATGTCGCATTACATTGCGCATCCAGCATTAACTGAATCGAACTCATGTTTCATTCCACTGTGATTGCGAGTTGCAACAATGACGTCTGATGGACGTCGGTACAGCCCTTGTCGAAGCCAGGATTCCTAGAACGGCATCCCAGGTTCTTCGGAAAGTATCCAGGTGAGTTCCTTCACGTGGAATTGATGGAATTTCCGTCAAGCGATCTATGTTGTATTGACAACCAACCACTCGGGGGAAGTTTTTTTAAAATTGTTATATCGATCAGTAATCTATGTTATACATTTGTGCACTAAAGGCCCAGAGGGACAGGGGGATCGGCACACATGCAGGATACTCTAGCCGCGACTCTTGACTCCCGACTAGAAGCGATTTGGCCGCAGGGTTACTTGATGTAATGTGTGTGACATGCAATAAATAGTTTGAGTTTGACACGTTGTCATATCAGATATAATATGGAAATGTTTGTATGTAAACATTAATTGTCAGTCGCGAGTCGTGGCGGCAGTATGCCAGTGCGTTGGCGATTATATCACCTGCGTAGTTGACTAATCTCTATTGATATTGATCGCAAGTCAAAATTCGTCTAGAAGACCATTAATAATACAATGCTAATTCTAAATGCTATCAGACAGTGTTAGATTCTAAAATTAACTACTGAGAACGAGCCCGCCAGGTACCAGGTACTTCTGTTAGCTTCGTATTTATTCGCATCTCATCAGCCTATATACGTCCCACTGCTGGCAATGGCCTCACCTCAAATATGAGGTGGTACGAGCCATATTTCACCACGCGGGCTCAGTGCGGATTGGTGGAGGGATGTGTGCAAGGTAAGTGACTAACTCTACTGTTAGATGTTATTGAGCCCTCCGAGGGCATCTGACCAGGCTAAACTAATAATATCTATCGATGTTAACCGGAACTGCATTATTAATTATTAAGATGTTAAAAATCAACGGTAAGGAAACATCCTCTTTTGCTACCTATTCGGTTGTAGTAAAATGTGTAGAATTTTTTCCCGTAAAAGGATTTAGAATTCTAATTTTAACGCCATAGTAAGAGGAAAAATACAATTATGCTTTAATATTAGGTCCTTACCTATGAAATTGGCGTTTTGTATAGGAGGAACAAAAAGTCGAAATTTTTTTATATAGCATATTTATTTAATCAAAGTATGAGCCATTGTAATCTATGCACTTTTGCCATCTCATAGGTAGTTCATTGATCCCTTTACTAAAAAAACCATTCGAACGGGAATCAATAAAATCTTTGAAGGCGACTTGGACTGCCCCATCTGAGTTGAACTTTTTCCCTTGCAGGAAGTTATCCAAATTTCGAAAAAAATGGTAATCTGTTGGAGCAAGGTCCGGGGAGTACGGTGGATGCCTTAGAGATTCCAATTGAAGTTCTTCTAATTTGCTAGCCGTCTGTTGTGCAGTGTGTGGTCTAGCGTTGTCGTGAAGCAGCAGTGGCGTAGAGCGATTGACCAGCCTTGGTTGTTTAGCAACTAGCTTTTCCATCATGGTTTGCAATTGCTGACAATAGATATCTGCCGTAATCGTCTGGCCAGATTTGAGAAAACTGTAATGAACGACACCGGCGCTAGTCCACCAAACGCTTACAAGTAACTTTTTATTGGTCAATTTTCGCTTGGAGCAGGCTTTGGCTGGCTTGCCAGGGTCCAGCCATTGCGATGAGCGCTTCCGATTATCGTAGAGAATCCACTTTTCATCACAGGTAATGATTCGATTTAAAATCCCTTCGTTATTGTGCCGGTCAAGTAATGTAACGCAGCAGTTGACGCGCGTTTGCCGGTTTGCTTCACTCAATTCGTGAGGAACCCACCTTTCAAGTTTTTTAATCTTCCCAATTTGCTTCAAGTGGATTAAAACAGTTTTATCACTAACGCCAAAGCCTGCAGCTAACTCGGACGTGGTTTGCGATGGATCCGCTTCCACAATAGTCGTCAATTCTTCATTATCAATTTGGGTCTCCGGCCGTCCACGGGGCTTGTTTTGCAGGTCGAAATTTCCAGAACGAAAACTTTGGAACCAAAAACGCACTGTGTTTTCTTTTGCGACACAACCGCCATACACATAATTAACCCTTCGAGCCGTTTCCGCAGCACTGGTGCCACGGTGGAACTCGTACTCGTAAATAACGCGATATTTCAAATTTTCCATTTTGTAAATTGAGCGATGCAAACAGAAAAAAGATAAGTAAAAAACAAATGAATGACGGTTTACGAAACACAACTACATGTGGAAATAGCTGTATAAATTTGAATTTCGAATTCCTAACCAAATAGGAAAAATTTGTGATCAAAGTGGCCAGTACGACAAAACGCCAATTTCATATGTAAGGACCTAATATTATAAAATAAGTACAAAATTCCCCTACGGGTCTTAGGAATTTAATTTGGCTCAACTTGAAAATATTGCTTAGTACAACTTTCAGAACTTCAACAATTTACCAGTTTTAATTACTTGGCCAGTTAGTTTTTGACAACAAATATACTTAATTAATAATTTGATGAATGAATGAAGTTGCGACGCGGTTTTGATGGTAATTAATACAGAGGACTGAAATTCAAAGTTTATTAATCACGGAATTTTCTACTACTCATAAAGTTAAGGATTAATGTATTTTTAATAGGTTTTTACTTTGCCCGTCTATGTTATACAAATTTTTATCATTGCACTTTACATAGAAATTACGCCAAAAGGCTATTTGAGTTGCAAAGCCTAAAAAGCCTATGCATGTTTTCGCATTGAAATTCTTGCTACGAATGTATTTTCAATGCGGGTGCTAGAATCATTTTCTGCTAGTCTACTATCAGCTAAGGGAGGAAGACAACGATGGATGCAGTAAGAATGTAACGAAATAAAACATTCAAAGGAAATCATATGTATAGTTTCCATGGTGCCAAGCTATCATTTTCTTCTTCGTCGTGTCCTCAATGCTGAGGATCCCGACCACAAAGTTCCTACATACATTCCGGTCGTATGAGGCAGGGACTGCTCGATACAAATTGCCATCCACTGCTGATCTCATAGCATCAGACCATCTTGATGTATACCTAGCTATAGTATAACTTAAACAGTTTTCCTCTCCCATACGCCCAGACGCCAGCGCATCAAAAACTAAAACAGAAGACGCAACTAATACGTTTTGCAATTAAAAACCTCCGATATAAATCAACCACGATGGAAAATTCCATTCTACCCTCGTTCTTGTAATATTTTACTCACAATAAACTTGTATCGCGGCTAGTTTCCCGCCAAACGCAACAAAATGGCGGGTGGCTGTCAGGCGGTAAGTTATGACGTCGTAAATTTGTCCGGTGCCCGCGTCAGTGGGTATGTCAGCGTAATCCGCAGGACGACCAAGTATGCCGGTGGTATTAAAAAAAAACAAAAGAAATTCGTTTGCCAAGAATAAGTTAAAAAAAATGCGTTTGGAAATTATATGATTTTCATTAACAAATTTTTGTTTTACCTATGAGGTTTCCTGATTGTATATAATTAAATTTAAAATAATTGTGAAATATATTTTAATGTCCAAAGAACACTATAAAATTTATGATTATACATTATATATGTAGGTATATTATATAATCATAAATTTTATAGTATTTGTCATTTGTCAAAGATTTGTATGTAAACAATTATTATAAAGCTAATTTGAAAAGAGGCAATGACAAAAGTGACGGAGTTTCTTGAGCCGATTCTTCTCAGCACTAGCCCAAATTCCCCGAAGCGGTGGTAGGATTATAATATATGTTGAGACGTGTAAAAGTGCTCCTTGTGGGCCTACTTTTAAAAATAAATTGGTTTTATTTGTTTATACTTACTTTAATATTATCATATTTTCTCCAAATTAACTATATAGGGTGTTTTTTTTATATCGTGCGTGGATTTCATCACGTACACGGGATTGGCCCGCATGCGGAAAATTTTAACGCGCGTGCACCCTGCATGACAGTAAAACACTCAATGATTTTTGTAAAGTATAGTCCCGCGTGCGTATTCCATGAGCTCATTAATTTTAAATTTATGGTGTTTTTTGCCTTGAAATTGATTTTTGACCATCCGAGTTGATTTGAAAACAAAGTTAACGTCTATCCTTGTTCAGTGATTTTTGTGGAGCTCCAGATTCTCCTATTATACAAGTAGAAAAATACGTTGAACAAAATAATCGACAAACGCTAAATATTAATTCAAACAGACTATTTAAAAATCTTTGGACTGTGTTATTAAGAAAAATGATTAAAAGAAACCTTTTAGTGCGCACTGCGCAACTGCGCCACTAAAGGTTGTCGAATTTTGTGTACTATGTATGATTGTATAATGTCGGTAGAATTAATTTACCAATGATTGCAAGAAATCAGCTCAAGGGTCTAAATAAAGGAAAGGCTTTTGTGTTGGTACATGAATCAGGTTAGCAAAACTAAGGGCTGATCGCTTTCTAATAGCATTGTGGAACAATCCCGCGTGCGTGATAAAACGCCCTTAGTCAAACTTTTTCAAATGCAGTATTTGCAAGAATCATCACATTGCAGAACTATCACGCCTAATAAAATGGTTACGGGTTTACTTTTGCAGGGCGTTCTAACTTAAAATCTATTCTAAAACCCGTTCCACACACGAGCGAATTAACGACGAAAATTAAGCCCCACTGCACCTGGGCCATAATCGCGAACGCAACTGCAATATATTAGTGTAATACCGCCTTTAATTGAATCTCTTAGGAACAAACGCTCGTGCGCTGACGTGACTGATTGTAAATTGGAATTCCACAATGAAACTTTGATGAAAATAACATACGGAAGACGTGCCTCTCTAAGCGAACCGTCAGGCGACAAAAGTACCTATGCCGAGGGTGTGCGCTTATGGTAACATGTCAGAGAAAAACTATTTTATATGCTGATTATATATCATCTTCTGATTCTTTATTAAATCAAAGTAGTGAAACGGTACTATTGATTTTTCTAATAGTTTTTGAGTTGGATTAAAAACGATTGGTTGGAGCTTATGCTGCAACCGTATTTTGCGATTCCCATTCGCAGCGGTAAAATTGAGCGCTCTTCAATTATGAAATAAAAGTGACAATGCCTAGAATATTTCAGTGAATGCAGTCGGTTCGCGATTGGAAAGCGAAAAGCCCTTAATTTTGCTACCCAGAGTATTATACAAGTACAATAGCTTATATTTAAACAGATTACCCTTGAACAGATTTGTTGCAATCATTAATTACTTGTAAGGTAGTCTAAACACGTTATATTTTTATTTCATTATTTATTGTTTAATTAATATTACAATGCAACGCGAAAGTTTGAAATCATATTCTTGCAATCATTATTAAGTAATTCTACCGACTTTTAATACCTATAAATTTAGGTACATCAAATTTTCCATCTTTCAGTGACGTGGTTGCTTACTGAAAGGTGTTACGTTCACATCCAACTCTATATTGTCAATCGCACAGGCTAATGTAATGGTTTGTAACAAGCCTGTTTAATAATAATAATAAATAAATAAAAATAAATATGCAACAACATCACATACATTGATCTGACTCCGTGGTAAGTAGCTAAAGCACTTGTGTAACAGATAACAGAATCAACAGTGGTATTACAAATAAACTGCAATAAATACATATAACACCCAGACCAGTATAAACAGACATGTTTATGCACACAAATGTTTGTACAGTGCGGGGATCAAACTCGCGACCTCTTGGTTAATAGTCTTCTTAACCATTACACCAAAGTGGTCGTCAAATCGCCTATTTGAATTAATATTAAGCGTTTGTCTAACATTTATTTAATGTATTTTTACACTTGTATAGTCCAAGGGGAATCTGGAGCTCCACAAAAATCACTGAACAAGGATCGACGTTAACTTTGCTTTCAAATCAATTCGGACGGTTAAAGATCAAATTAAAGGTAACAAACACCATAAATCCAAAGATAATCTCACGTAATTGCCACACTTTTACACATCTACATTGGCTGATAGATCTTAAAACCTGACGATTGGTGTTCCCTTCCGACTGGCGACCAGCTCTTGTGTCCAATCAATCAGGTTCAAATTCACATGGCAATCTGACAAAGTTTGTAAATATAAATTTGTTGGTTTATCACTTTCGTGAGACGTAAACCAGTTTACTGCCTTGGACCAGACCCTTCCCACTAAATGGCTGTCAAACGCCAATAAACAGAATGGCGAATAAATAAATAGATATAGAGACAAAACTACCGCGAGGAAGATTTCTCGTGGCGAAATATTTCCGTATTTTGCAGGCAGTGGGTAATCGCGATAGGTAGTGGTTATTATGTAATAATGATACAGCCTGAATTGTAAGAAAAATGTAACCTTTTTGAGGGTATTCTATACGAAGTGTGGAATATGACTATATAGATACTCTTCTTTGAAGGATTTCTGACACTTCTTTCTATTTGTTAAGTATTTTTTGTGTTCACAAGGCTATTTTTTTTAATTTCGAAAAGACAACACTTAAAAATTCTTTTCGGCTCCGGTTATCGGGAAGGATTTGAACCCCCGACCTTTGGAAGTCCGGTCCTTCTTTTTATGTAAAACCTGTTTTTGATCAGAAAATGCGGTATTGAAGTGACATATTATTTGAAATAGGTATCTTATTTTATACGGCTGTATTTAATTATTCATTTTATATAAATTTGGCATATCATAACAGTCGATAAGCATACTTTATGGATTAGTGATGGGTTTGTAAGCGAGGAGCTACCTATAAATAGATCACAGCACTTGATCTTTCTAAATTTAAAGAAAGAAGAAAACCTTTCGACATTAGTTAGGAAAATAGCTGGTGAGATTTTTAACTAGCTAAAAACCAGTGTGATTAAATATCTTTTGAATAAAAAAATTGGTTGCCTGTAAAGTCGGTATACGCGCGAAAGTTTTACGTGACAACGACTCTGAGTGGTAAAATAATTTTAATGTGAATATTCATTCGTATTACATGAACCGGTGTGTATGCCTATCTCTCTCTCTCTCTCTCTCTCGCTCTGTCTCTCTCGCGCGAAACGTGAGCGGAGCAGCGTAACGCAGTTTATTGAGGTGTCACCCGGCAAACCAATTTATAAGACGTTGTCACGTCAAAAAAAAACACACTGAAATCGGACCAACCGTACGGGAGCTACGATACCACAGACACACACACACACACAAACAGAATAGATCAAACTTATGGCACCCCTCTTTTTTGTCGGCATTAAAGACTTTTTATTTACGAAACGATAAACAAATGAACGGAGTACAGTCTAGTGTGTATATAAGAAGTTATCCAAAGCGCAAAAAAGGCATCCTAAACTTATTTATCGATGGCTAACGGTACGTAGCTCCGCACGATATCTCAAAGTTGTTTCAAAGACTGAGCAAAGTATAAACTGAAAGTTCTAGACTGGAACTCCTGAATCTGAGCCTAAGTTAAACGCTGAAGTTTGTTTTGACAGCCGCATCGCTGTGACCGGATGATAAGGCAAAGTCACAATATTGAAGCTGATTAGAAGCAGTTAAAATGTTAATTGCCACAGTGAAGACTTAAATTAACATGCCTACTCAAGATTTAACGTTTGAATTTGTCTTTGAGTAAGTAGTTAAGGCGAGCAAGCTTTTTAAGGTCGTGAAAATAAGCATTTGAGTTCCGTCGTACACGAAAGCTTATAGGTACACACGGATCCACAACAAGCATCTTATTTTCGCTGCAAAATCATCATCGCAATCATTACCGCAAGATAGGCGTAGTGATTAATTTGACGTGTGGGCGTGCGTACATTGTTTAAGAGAATATGAATCTATAGATAAAAGCAGATGTACAAATTTTGTGGTTAACAAAACGATCAGATGTCCACATGTTAGACAGTAGGAAAAGGGTCCAAAATAAATTTAACACACCAAAAATATCGGTATATTCTTAAAACTCCCAACTCCGCAAATGTGGGTCGAAATAATCGGCTCAAAGTTCAAGTTTCACTTTCATAACACCGAAGTGGGGGACATGAGCTGAATAAACGACCAATTTATTCAAGAGAGAACACTTTAACAAGTAACTTGAGCAATTTATAGGAGTACGTGAGCCGCTAGTTCATGCGGAGGATATATTTGTGACGGGCCAATTGTGTTTATACAATGGCAGAATTGTGATTTAGAGTGTGGACACACTAGTGGTTTCAAGTAGCGATATGGCTGCAAATATACATCGGTAGTGCAAGTTATGTTTTCTTACAGGTTTTTGCAGCTTCCGATTCTATGTTAACAGTCAAAGTCACGCGTTTAATGCATTGAATTTTCTAGATTTATGAAAAGTAATTATGTAGAGGTTTGATCAAAATGAAATTAACCTATACTTTTACTAGTACGTGTAGTTATAAACTATCAATAGGTATTTATCAACATCGCTATAACAGGTAAACTTATGGTAACGCTATTACAGGCTGTGTCTCAATCCGCGGGCAGACATATATATTTTTATTTCAAAATGTGACGCGCTTCCATCACATAAGCGTAAAGTTTTGGGGCCTAGGATAGCGGTGCCGTCATTTAACGGCGGTGAATGACGTCACTAGAACGTTGTCTATGTAAACAAAATGGCGTGCTTTCCTAGAGAGCGGTATCTGACACCGTTATTAATGTAGACGTCATTTACCGCTGTTTTACGGCCGTTACACGACGGCATCGTTATCCTAGGAAACCATAGCTTTAGCGACACCGTTTTTCAATATTGTTGTTTTTTCGAATGTGTCGTGCTACCAAAGCCTTAACGTGTCCAGTTGCGTTAGGTTTCGTGCGATTGCGTCTATTTTTAATTTATTTTATTTTTTTATTTTACTACTTTATTGGTATATACAACAGGGAACAATCAATAGTATATAAAGCATAACTAACTACAGTAGCGAACTAGATTGCCGACTGCCGTTACGTCTGCCGAAAACCGCCCGTGTGTCATCGCTTTATTTCTTGCAGAATACGGGAAACGGCGGCTATGATTTATGTTGAATACTGCGATGCAACCGCTCTACAGGTCTTCTGTCCTACGGCTAGGGTGTGTGCTGGTGGGACTAAGTAGTTTGGAATATGCAACAACTGTATTTCGCTTATAAGTTGTTTAGGGTAACTAAATTAACAAATTTTGACAACGCTAGCTAACTTTTTGACTCTCCGACTAAAAAGAGGGGTGCTATAAGTTTTGACTCCTGTGTCTGTTTGTGTGTGTTTGTCTGTAGCATCGTAGCTCCGAAACGGATGGACAGATTTCGAAGCTGTTTTTTTTATTCGAAAGGTGATTTTTAACTTTACACGGCCACGGTGGTTTTTAACTTCAGCTAGTCAAAATTCGTCCAGGTGTTGAAACTCACTCGCTGTTTTCATGGCTCATTCGGAGGATTCTTGGCAGTCTTCACCTGTGTATCACAAATAAATAATTCGAATTTGAATTCGTCCTTAGCAGTTTACCTGCGTTGGTATAGGTATGTTGACTTATAGGTACATGCATTTTGATGAAGACGATACGCATAAAAATGTGGCTTTCACTTGCTCGCCGACATTTTCGTTCAGTTCAACTTTTTCTGATATTTTAACGACTTTTAAGGGCTGAACTAAGTTGTTTTTTTTTTAAACTTGTAAGTTTTACAATAGGATTTGCTCTACTTACTTGTATAGTTAAACAAACCTCCTAGACTTTATGCGTTTCTTTAGTTTAAGTTTGACCCTCTTACAGCCACGCCTTGACGCTTAGATAACGCGGGATTTGATAGATTACCTGTATCTTGTGTACTCAGTGTTCAGTTTGAACTTTAAGGACACTGTTTGAGTTCCAATCGTCAATATTCTTGCGGTCCTGAAGGGCTGTCATCAGGTCCACGGCAAAGGTAAGAAGTTTTAAGTATTAACACTTAAAACGTCAAGAGAGCGAGATTCATCGTCACCGTCAAGAAGAGCAATTGTGTCTCGTTACGCGTGGCTTAGAACAAGTAAGAAACTGCAAAACCAGCAAGCAGCTTATTAAACTATTTTATGTTCACTAAGGCTTCATTTAAGATTTTACTGTGCAGTGCGGATTTTCTTATGAGAATTTTCAAATTTGTTAAAAGTAGTTTCTCCTGGGCTGTGGTCGTCAGTCAATTAGTTTTTATTTGGTATGGTTAGTGAGTACATAAGCTGGACGTTACATTCCTTGTACTGTAAAAACCGTCTCAGGATCCTGATTGATTTAATCAGAAACTTAATGTATAGCTTGAAAATGATATACGTGCATTCATTTACTAATTAAAGTCATAACATTACATTCTGAGGTAAATTGAAATTTCAGATGACCCAAAAGAATTAATAAAAAATCGTGAAACTATGAGCAGATTACTTGTATTTTAACCCGACTTCCAAAAAAGAGGAGGTTCTCAATTCAATCGTATTTTATTCTAACATCTTCTTACAGTGCAACGTACGATATGCCACTACTATGTACATTATGAACTCTGTGCTAGTGGTCAAACTTCGGGAGTGATGATTGAATACGTCCCAAGCAAACATCTTGCGGACGGCTCTATCCCATAATCCGGTACAAATTGATTTATTATTACAATGATTATAACAGGACCGCCCAGTTTGCATTGCAAATACCTATGTAGACAGATGTAGATGTCGGCTAGTGTGTTAGCTGTATAAGTATTAAGAGTTTTTTGTGAGTTGTATTAGTAAAAGTTCGTCCGATTTTGACATTTCGAGAACCTATTACAGGCGTACACAGCATTGGTATGAAAACAAACAACAATACAATAACACTTATTACGTTTTTACAGATTCTAAACTAGGAATTTAGACAAATTTAATCATAACTTATGCGTTACAACTTTTTAAATTTGTACAAGTAATCGTGAAATATGTCTATTTCCTTATTAGGTAAGTCATTGTATTGAGAGCAACATCGTATAAAGGGAGAGTGACGTCCAAGGTTGGTTTTTGTGGTAGGCAATGCGAAAGTTTTCTTGATGGGATATCGGGGATAACGATACGCACTGAAAGTTTGATACTCTCAATAAGGTTTTGGCATCTTATTTGTCCCGTTAAAATTTCCGCCCGTGTTCGACGAGTGCGCAAGATATATTAAAGAATTTTGGTCTATCGTCGTGGGGTCCCTTTGAACAACAGGTGATTTAATTACAATTTTGTAATGATTATATTTCTTCGCTTCATTCTTCAGATATAACATAACCAGGTAGTCCTTCTAACCTACAAGGTAGATATCGCACACATTTAGAGTCCAAATCGATATTCGATTTGTCATATTAAAATCGATTTCCCGACCTGGTAACCCCACTACTTATCTTGAGTCGCCATTCTTTTTTCGTGCGAGGTAGGAGACACACGTACCCAAATTATTAATACCTAAGTTTAGTAATTCTTTAAAGTAGTCACTATGCCGAAACGAAAGAGTGACGAGGAGCTCATAAAACGATATAGAAAGAAAATCAAGAAACTTGAAAGTAAAAAACACGAAGAACAACGTCGGCGTGTAATTATTTACACCGACTCGGACACAAACGAAGGTAAGCGGAATCTTTACTCCAATATGTTGTTGGTTAAGATTGTATTACGTTCGCGTAAAATAAATAAATGCCTAGCGGTTAACCGTGAGTTCACACGAAGGCAATATCTGTAAAACATATGTTTTTCACTAAGCAAGTCTACCATTAACAATTACATTACTTGCATGTTAAAATACCTGGCGGTTGACCGAGCGTCTTCACGAAGGTTATGCCCATACCTACATTTTTTAACAAAATTTTATGTTTCGTTTTTATTGAACGATTTTACCATTTGAACGTATGTAATATCAGACGTATATTTACCCGGCGGTTAACCGAGAGTTAACACGAAGGTCAAATTATAAGACATCGTCTTGTGCATTCCAGACGATGCGTCGCCAACGGAGCCAATCCATACGGAGATACAACCTTCAACGGATGCCGGCCAAATACTCGGCGAGGCGGTCGACTCAAATATACCTGCGTCTGCGTCTAGTGAGGTGACCGTTGAACCACCTGTAGAGGCTTCAACCTCCCTTTCACCCGTACCTGAGCTGGATCCCGAGCTTTTATTAGCACTTGGAGACGAAACGAGAAATACGCCTAGTTTTGGAGAAAAAATTCACCACAGCCTGGCTCAGCGCTGGGTCCCTATTTTGAAGAAGGGACTGACTAAGGAAACAAAGGACAAGCTACTTAAAGACTATTTAGTGCCTGAAAATTGTACCCTTTTACAAGCACCTAAGCTTAACAATGAAGTGGCGGCTGCCATTTCTGAAGCAGCGCGGCATCGCGACAAAAGGAAGGAGACCGAGCAGCAACAGCTGGGTATGGGCACGTCAGCCATCAACAAAGCATTGACCCTCATGCTTACTAGCGATGACAAGATTGAGGCCATTAGGATTTTGAGTGATGGATGCCGTATACTTACGGACCTCCATTATCAGCAGACGCAAGCGCGTATCAGCGTTATAAATTACTCACTAGCCAAGCCTTTCTTGAATGTGGTCCAGGACAGCGAAAGAGATGATACTTTATATGGAAATAAACTAGCTGAAAAAATAAAAGCATCCAAGGCCATAGAAAAACAAGGCCTTTCTATAAAGAAGTTTACGAGACCTTCAAGAAACTCTTCAACTCCGGAGCCATCAACTTCAAATGCGCGTGTACAATACACACATAATCAGCCCGCGCCGTTTCCGGGAAACTGGTCGGGGCCTCCACGCTTCCAACAAAACAGGGGGGGGCGCAGGGGGTCCAGGAGGATGAATCCCCCTCTGAACCGACGGCTTCCACCTCCGGCTTCCAGCAGCGTAGGCCTGAACAAGCCTCGAACATCTGCGACGCGTCAGTAGATGAGGTAAATCACGCTGGCAGAATATCATATTTTTACGACTGTTGGCTTAAAATCACATCAAACCCTGTTATTTTAGAGTGGATACTTTTAGGCTTCCCCATACCGTTTGAATCAGTTGTTTATCAAACGAATGTACCAAACTGTGCTATGTCACCATCCGAAAAAGTTGACATGGCATATGCCATTCAAAAGCTATTAAGTTTAGGTGCCATTAGACCTTGTACACCATCAGATGATCAATTCATTTCTAAGACTTTTTTAGGCTTGAAACCTAATGGGGATAAACGCTTTATATTAAATTTAAAAAATCTTAATAAGTTTATTCCTAAAATACATTTTAAAATGGAGGACCACCGAACTGCAGCTAGACTAATACCGGCCAATGGTTTTATGGCAACCATTGATTTGAAGGAGGCGTATTTTCTTATACCTGTTCGTAAATCCGACCGAAAATATCTAAGATTTCAATTCCAACACCCAAATCAGGATAATATTATCACCTATGAATTTAATGCTATACCCTATGGCCTGTCAGTAGCTCCAAGAGCATTTACAAAGATAATGAAAGAGGTGATTACCCACCTACGCTATCAAGGTTTTAAAAATGTATGCTACTTAGACGATATCCTCTGTATTGAAGACAGTTACTCTGCATGCCTTCAAAACGTTAAGGCTACATTACAATTATTAGAATGCCTTGGTTTTATTGTGAATTACGACAAAAGTTCCCTGGTACCAAAACAAGTCTGCAAATTTCTCGGCTTCATGTTTGATTCTGTAAATCAAACCATGTCATTACCCTCAGATAAATGTGATAAAATTGTAGACCTCGTTAATAAATTTTCGGACTTGCAGAGGTGTACTATTAGAGAATTTGCGAAACTTATTGGAGTTTTGGTGGCAGCATGCCCTGCAGTTAAATATGGTTGGCTGTACACAAAAATTCTTGAACGCCAAAAATTTTTGGCCTTACAAAAATGCCCAAACTTTGATGCACAGTTTAGACCCCCTTTGATTATTTTAGACGACTTAAACTGGTGGAAAGTCAACTTATCAAAAAGTAATAACTCTATTAAAACACCTAATTACGACCACGTAATTCATACTGACGCTTCGAGAACCGGCTGGGGAGCAGTATGTAACAAGGAAAGAGCTCATGGTGCTTGGAAAAGCCACGAACTCAAAAATCACATAAATTTCCTGGAGCTATTAGCAGTTTTCTTAGCCTTAAAATATTTTGCAAATAATTTATCTAACTGTTCTATTCTACTTCGAATTGATAATACAACAGCCATCAGTTATGTGAACCGCATGGGGGGTATT
Source organism: Pyrausta despicata (assembly GCA_963921415.1). Classification (NCBI taxonomy): domain Eukaryota; kingdom Metazoa; phylum Arthropoda; class Insecta; order Lepidoptera; family Crambidae; genus Pyrausta; species Pyrausta despicata. The sequence goes on along the minus strand of OY992860.1, from coordinate 11,094,261 downwards.
CAATATCCACATCTAAATGATCTGTCTAGACAAATATGGCAATGGTCTGAAAAACGAAATATTTGGCTATTCGCTAGTTATATAAACTCGAAAGAAAATTACGAGGCTGACGAAGAATCCCGAAGACTTAACCCAGATACCGAATGTGAACTTAGCGATTCAGCATTCAAACGGATAGCAAAAGCTTTGGGAGACCCCGAAATTGATCTCTTTGCTTCTAGGGCTAATGCCAAGTGCCAAAATTACATCTCTTGGAAAAGAGATCCTGATGCTCTTGCCGTTGATGCTTTTACTGTCAAGTGGGATGGAAAGTTATTTTATGCCTTTCCACCTTTTCCACTCATTCTTAAATGTCTACAGAAAATGATCAACGATAACGCCACGGGCATCTTAGTATTCCCTTTCTGGCCATCACAGCCTTGGTACCCGCAATTATTAAAAATGGTAGTTTCTGACATAATTTGGCTGTATCCTAATGAACATTGCGTTCAATCTTGTTACAGGAACCCTCTTACCCTGGGTGCCGCAGTACTCTCAGGCAAGCCTTCTTGTCCCGCGGTGTTCCTGAATCAGCCCTAGACCTGATGCTGGCCTCTCTATCCAGGAATACGATGCAACAATATAATGCCTCGTACAAGTTGTGGTGGGATTTTTGTCACAGTCATGGGTATAATCTCTTTGATTGCTCTATCCCAACGGTTATGGACTTTTTGACTCAACAATACAACAGAGGCGCTGCATACGGATCTGTCAATAGTCACAGGTCCGCCTTATCTTTACTGCTAGGTAGCAATATTGGCTCAAATGATTGTGTTAAACGACTATTGCGTGGAGTTTTTAAATTAAAACCCAGCTTCCCCAAGTATAGTCACACTTGGGATCCACAAATTGCCCTGAATTATATATCAGGATGGTACCCTAATAGAGAGCTCGATAGGGACAAAATTACAAAAAAGTTAGTAATTTTACTAGCTTTATGTACCGCCCAACGGGTCCAAACCCTTTCCCTGATAAAATTGGAAAATATTTCAATAAACCCAGGCGGAGTGAATATAGCAATCAAAGATATTATAAAGACTTCGGCGATAGGTCGAGAACAACCATACCTGTTTCTGCCTTATTTTCGTGAAAATGAGCGTATATGCCCTGCGAAGACATTAGAGGATTATCTTCACGTTACTAGTGAAGACCGGCCTGCAAACTTATCCAACCTCTTAATAACTGTGAAGCGCCCCTATAGGAGCGCGACAGCACAGACTATAAGCAGGTGGATTAAGCAGACGTTGTCTGCGAGCGGGGTAGACGTGGCGACGTTCGGCGCGCACAGCACGCGCCACGCCGCCACGTCCGCCGCTGCCGCTGCAGGGGTATCTATAGACACAATAAGAAAGGCAGCAGGATGGACTAGTTCCTCCCAAGTATTCGCCAAGTTCTACCAACGTCATATTAGTGAGAACAATAATTTCGCTCAATCAGTGGTGCATATTAATAATGACACCCAATAAAATGCCACCAATTAATGTAAAGATACTTTATTTAAATTGAATAAGATAAGTTATTTTTTGTTTGTTTAATGGTATAAAATAAACACTGTTTTGTTATACGATTTCTTAAGAAATAAAATGTTATAAATATTTTCTAATTTTGTTTTAAACTAGCAAAACTTTGCTCTAAACATCTACCTGGTTATGTTATATCTGAAGAATGAAGCGAAGAAATATAATATATGATCAAACGAACTTCACAAGTGAAGTTCGATCAATATTATATGAGTCGCTTCATTCGAAGATATAACTACCCTCCCAACCCTTTCCCTGTAAGAAAGTTTTGCCTATTAATCTCTTAAAGAATGGCGACTCAAGATAAGTAGTGGGGTTACCAGGTCGGGAAATCGATTTTAATATGACAAATCGAATATCGATTTGGACTCTAAATGTGTGCGATATCTACCTTGTAGGTTAGAAGGACTACCTGGTTATGTTATATCTTCGAATGAAGCGACTCATATAATATTGATCGAACTTCACTTGTGAAGTTCGTTTGATCATATATTGATTAGTGGAATCGGACCCTCAGTTTGATATAATCACCAGATAACACTCATTTTAATAAATAAAAAAAACGTTATATCGGGTTTAAGTGCACTAGTTTTATATTATTCAAAAAAACTTATGATGAACTCGTACAGTATCAAAAAAGTACAAAGTAATCAATTTCAAAGAAAAATTTTTATATCGTAAAAACGAGCGAATCTAGTGCTTTTGAAAAGTGCCTGAATATTCTGTATCAATTTTCGAAACCTATGAATTAATTTTTTAAATATGAAAATATATTATTACCTGTGCCGAGCTGCAAAGAATAGAAGTTTAATACCCATACCTGAAACAAAGAAATGTTTATTAAGTATATTTTCCAGGCAACGTAAATTCAACTACAAAAAGTATGTTACGTAACAACTGTTATTAAGATATTCTTATAAAAATAATGTTGTGTTGTGTTCGGCTAGTATTTATTTATTTATTATATAGACACAAGACAGGTAACAATTAGGTAATTGAATATGATGAGACAAGTAAACGTTTGCGCTAGATTACAACCCAAAATATGTATCTGAGTTCGAAGTTAGATTATATTTGTCATAATAATAATGCAGTAGGTAGATTTTACAACAATTCCGATGACAAGATATTACTTCAAAATCATAAATAAATAATGTTTCGATTCAAATTTTTATTCATTAATATTATAAAATCAAATTGTGCATTTTCATGTATACAAAACTAGACGACCCCTCAGACACCGTCGGCTCGTTGTTTTAAGAACGAAAAAAATTAGAGAATTACTTGCCAAGATTACTGTTTTATCCCAAGGTAGCATTTAATCGAGGTAAAAGGGTATCACCCAAGTCAGCTCATACCTTGTCTGCATACTACATTTTATAAATATCCGTTTGTTCAGTAGTTTCACCGTGATTGACGGACAAACAAATAAACTTTCACAATTATAATATTAAGTGTGATTTCAGTTCAATCGCTCACTGGTAATTGGGTGATAGCTAAGGTCAGCTTTCCGCCTGCTTCTGCGTCCTCGGAACTGTGTGCGGGACTAAGCTAGACTGGCTACTTTTGCGTCTATGTTATAAGTACGCCTCCATCCATACCACCTTTACACTGGCGCCCAATGTGGGGCCTGATCACCGGCAACCTCGCTACATCACCAAGTTCGGCCGTGACACCACAACGTGTTCATCGAAGAAAACCCCGAAAAAGGACTAAAGAACATTTCGTGAATTCACCTCGAAGTGTGAGCAGCGTCTTGGGTGAGCTATTTCCACCAGGGAACACTCTAACTTCGTTGTGAAGCCAAGCCAAATTGTGCATTTTCATGTATACAAAACTAGACGACCCCTCAGACACCGTCGGCTCGCTGTTTTAAGAACGAAAAAAATTTGAGAATTACTTGCCAAGATTACTGTTTTATCCCAAGGTAGCATTTAATCGCGGTAAAAGGGTATCACCCAAGTCAGCTCATACCTTGTCTGCATACTACATTTCATAAACATCCGTTCAGTAGTTTCACCGTGATTGACGGACAAACAAATAAACTTTCACATTTATAATATTAAGTGTGATTTCAGTTCAATCGCTCACTGGTAATTGGGTGATAGCTTGCAAGATTTGATAAGGTACAGATAGACACGGTACAGGTAAATATAAATACAAGCTTTTTTGTAACTACATAAGGGTCAGTTCAGCATAAAAACCAACCACAGTTTAAAAAAAATATGGAAGTTCCTAACAGTAATTCCCTGCAGCTGACCACAAATTGCCTGACAATCAGTTGCAGCCAGCCGTAAAAAGTCAAAGCAACAGTGGAACTAAGCTTTTATAAACTACATGTAGTTTCAACTCCAGCTTCATGTTGAGAACGTTCTCAACTTCTGTATTCCCAGCACTATAAATCTTCATAGCACATAAAAATTCTGCTATGATACAAAATGAGGAGCGAATTTCTACAGCTCGTATTTCTTTTCACTCCGACGAAAATTGAGTGCGATGGACTGGCAAATATATAGAGACAGAATTCAGTTTTTGAAATTAATTTTGGGTTGTAAAGTTTGCATTCATTTAAGCTTGTTAGAGTAGGTATGCGGTGATGATGAGGTTTAGGGTAGTGCAATCGTACAGTTAAGAAAGTAGAATTTCATTTATGTGACTGTCCTTGATAGTTTCACTATATGGTATAAAGCATAGTTGCTTCCTGCGTCTGTCCCTATGCCTGCTCTGTGGTTTCACCACTCCATTTCGAATGCGTTCAATGCATAGATGATAACAAGTCGATTATTTATTTGAACGATGCGTTATATACCCGAAATATGTTACATCGATGGTTCATTTCATCGCATTTCTTTGAGCCGAATGCTCAAATGAATGAATTATAATTTGACGAAACGTATTTCGAAATGGAGTAGTGAGCCCTTGCTCTGTAAGTGTGTATGCTTAGATCTTTAAAACTACTCAACATTTTGTTTGATGCAGGTTTATTTATGAGGTGCTTGTGGCGCAGTGGTTGCAGCGCTTTGGTAGTGATACCTAGAGTTAAGCAACCTACGGCGCAGTCATGTTTGGGATGGGTGACCATTCTGACCATTTAAGTGACGTCTATTTTACAAGCATCTCCGTGCTTCGGAAGGCACGTTAAGCTGTTGGTCCCGGTTAATATCGATTGATATTAGTCGTTAAGCCTGGTCAGAGGCCCTCGGGCGGCTTAATAACATCTGACAGTAAGGTTGGTATACTTACCTTACAAACACCCCTCCACCAATCCGCACTGAGCCCGCGTGGTGGAGTATGACTCGGACCACCTCATAGTTGAGGTGAGGCCTGTGCCCAGCAGTGGGACGTATATAGGCTGATGAAAAGGTTTATTTATGGATATTGTGATTTAAGACGAAAGTTTGTTTGTATAATAAACCTTTTCAATGTTTTACATAACCTTTTTTATATAATAAAAATAACTGGCAGGACAACATCTGCGGGGTATTTTTAGTTTTAGTACAAAACAAAGCAATGTTGTTTAAAATGTCGAGAGTGGAAAGTTTGTTGCCGTAATTTCGTAAAGACTAGTAAGCTGAAAAACATAACATCCCCATTTTTTTAAATTTATCTTAAAAAAACATGAGTAACCAAACTAAACTAAACCAAACTTTGTAGTAGTACTCCATAAATAAAACTGTTAAATTGGGCTGATGACACCTATCATAAATATTTTGAAGATCTTGGCGTATAAAAAACATAGCCCCTATGAAGTCAATACAACCAATTTATTTCCAAAAAGATGTAGAAACCAATTTTTAAACACACAAAACGCAATAAATATTCGGTCAATTGACTCCGATATCTGATACATGACCGTGACGTCACAATCATGTATTCCTATACAAAGTCTATGGAGGCAGACCGTTTTGACAGATAATAAAAAGTATGTCAACGATTGGTGGTGTCATCTAGCCAATTCTAGACAATTTCTATCTTTTTTTTATACTGTCAATTCTCCGGGTACTAGCTCCATAACTTGTTGTCTTTTATTTACGCGAACACAAGACATTGAAATGATACACTTTTTATGCATTATTTCGCGATTTATATACATTTCATTTTAACCTGACGTTTCAGATCCTTTTCAGGTTTGTGATTGTGTGAGGTAGACAGGATGCTGAAAACGATCCGTGAAAATGTATCATTTCAGGGTCTTTCAGGCACATTCTCACGCTGTCCAAAATATAAGGTTTAAAAATTTGAAATTTTGCACCAAGCTCCCTTTTGCAGTGTAAGTAAGTAGGTACAGATTTAATATTGAGGAGAATAGTTTGAACACATCCCACCATAGATACACTTATACAAACCATTCCCTATATACAACAAGAACAATGCAACTTGCATTTAAATTATACTCAGTATCCCATAATAACTGGACAAGTGTCTGCTATGATATTTGTGAGCTGCAGTCGCTCCTTAGCAAATTATTAGGCAAATGTATGGTGGTCAGACAATCACGGTAAACACTGCGGTATCGCACTTGTGATACGGGCGATTTTACAAGAAAAATGGGTAGCCTGTGCTGGCCACTGTACTAAACTAATATTGGTAATTGTATTACTTCTGTCCACCTGTCCACTGGCGCGTAATAACCTACTAGCCATTTGTAAGTTCACTGAACTGGAGAGTGTTGTCGATATAACTGATTATTGTATACAATAATGAGCAGAATTCAATTTCAACCTTCCAATGTGTGACCTCTCATCAGCCTTTTTAGTTCTCACTGCGGGGCACAGCACAGGCCTCACCTCAAGTACGAGTTTTCACCATGCGGGCTCGGAGCGGATTGGTGGAGGGGTTTATAAGGTAAGTGGCCAACCTTACTGTTAGATGTCATTGCCTTAGTAACTAATATCTATTGATATAAACCGGGACTAACACCTTAACGTGCCTTTCGAAGCGTAAAAGTAGTAAGTTAACGTGTGTGGAAAAAGTTAAAACATGTGTTGGATTTCTTTTCGGCTAATTTGAAAATAAGGAGTATTTAACGAACGTCAACGCCGAAGCTCAATTTTCTTTACTCGGTTTTAAGAACCTACTGACAATCTACATGCCTATACTCGTAATCAATTGGAAACGTAAAGACTTTTTACTTATCAATAGCTCAAATGTATAATTTTTTACTTTACTAATACTTGTGATTAAATTTAGTTCATAAAAGATCATGACCAAAAATATATGAGTACCGTCCCCAGCCACCAACAGATATCAAATTGATATCGATATAACCGTTTATGTACCATTACTTATATATAATATTTTTTTAAATACCAATCAGAAAAACCGACATGTTTTTTTTTATTACTTCCATACAAAATTAATTTCAGTACAGACAATTAAAATATTTATCACAAGGAATAATATTTTTTACCCAGTAAATAAATACACGAAATTTAGTCTTACAACGTTATCACAATAGAAGATTATTCATCAAAAAGGTTTAAATGCAGATTTCGCATGAGGGCCGCACAGTCGCAGCGCGATCCCAAGCCCAAGCGTAGTGAGTCAGTTCATTTAATAGGCATAATGTCTGCACAAAGTATTGAATATCATGGAACTTCTCGATGTCGACATACTGAAAAAAATATTTTCTTGCTGAGATCTACAATTTAAATACTATTTCATTTCTGTTGGTAGGTGGGGATGAAAACGGTCATGGACCTTTTAAATCAAATTTACACTTTAGGCTCCTTTTTTTATTTTATTTTTGCCCAAGACTAAGCCCAACGAAGGAAAGACTGAGTCTACGTTGGAGCTCGTTCGCTTAGAAGATGCCTGTTCACTCTAGCTTTAAAAATTCCTAGGTTGTTTGTAACTGCAAGGAAACACAGACACAAGTAGTAGGCTGCGAAAATAGTCTACGCCATAATATAAGTGCAACAACCACTTACCTCTTTGGTCTAATGAAGTGTAAAATAACTTAGTGTTGGAAAACCGAGTACGACCATGTAAAAACTTAGGCCTTAAAAATTTGACAGCCTACTAAACGTTGAAACTTATACGTGGCGTATGTTTATGTAACAGTTACCAGTTTCATGAACAAGTAGCGAAGAATAAACTTTGGAACTTTCTAGTGGTGAGTATATGTCATACGGAGTGCAGGTGCATCTATGAATCATGGCCTGTCTAAGGTAATGCACTATTCTAAGTCAAACTCAACGGTATATATCTTTCTTTCATCTGGGAAATATTATTTATATTTAGAACTAGTAAATCTGAAGATTTACCAGTTAAAGCTGCGTGGGGCTTAGTTTCAGTAATGCAATCATATTGAAATCCCGATTTTGACATTTCGTCCGTTCTACGCTCAGCTTTTGGTTATATTTTGGCTAATTTCGAACTTCCTACACCAATACAATTAGTTTTTACTGTCCTGTTCACATAGTTGATGGAATCAGGCGTTACTTTGCGGAAATCCATGACTAAAGTTGAAAACGACAATTATTTTGCTTTAATTTTCACTAAACGACGCCAGCGCTGGAACCCAAATACATCACTGTATATATATACATAACTGTAACCACTTGAAAAAACTAGAGCTGAAAGTCGCAGGACTTACAATAGAACTCGCAACGTGACATTTTCTGTGTCTCCTTTCCGCTTTTACCCTGGTCACAACCACTAGGGCTTACTGATCTGCTGAGCCATGTCAGACAGAATATTTCTTTTACTTTTTACCATGAGCTTACATGAGCCAAGTAAACAGTTGGTGAGTTTCAACAGCTGGATTTGGACCAGCCATAGGTAAGAACGACCGTGATTAAATGATTATCTTTCGAATAAACATAAGAATAGAATAGAATAGAATCATTTATTTGCTCTTGAATATGGTACATGTCAGATCTTTAAAATAACGCATATAAGTCTCACATATTCAGCTTATATAAAAAAGCATGCAAATATAAACATAAAATTGGAAATATATTGTACTCACATTACATATACAAAACATTAAATAGGTACTATTAAATTAAAATGTCAATATCATTATTATGTCAGTATACAAAATCAATATCATTAAAATAAAATGTCAATATTAATCAAAATAACCGTACTGAAAGCGGTCCATCCGTTCAGGAGCTACAATGCCACAGACAGACACACATAAATACAATCCCAGAAGCAGAATAGGGGTCACACTTATAAACTCCTTCTTTTTCGTAAAGAGATTGAAAAATGAAAACTTTAACTTCACCTTTCAATGTAGTCACAGCTTTATTTCAAGCAACAGATGCGCCCGTTTGTTAGGGCTAGTTGGACCTTTTGATGTTACTCGAAGTTTCTTTTTACTTTAAACTTTAAATGCCAGTACTTCTTTGTGAAAGTTTGGCTGCACACGGCAGGGAATGAAACTTTCTTCCATTTAAAACATGACAAACTTAGTGGCTTAAGGTAGGTTGGTCGAAGTGTTCAAATGTTCCAAGTGGTCAAAAAATATATGTAGGATTTTGCTATAGCTATCTAGATGTACGTTGCACTTTTCTGTTATGTTCATGACAGACGCTTGGGGATTTGGTAAGATCGCCTAATACATCACGGTCACAGATGAAATAATACCCGGCTGCATTTACTTACTTGTTTGGCGCAACAGATTTAGAGTTAGGAAGCTAAAGGGAAGCGCTTCCTACCGACCGGTTGTTATAGTCGAGGTCCGTGATCCGTTGACATCATCTTGACTTGTCCATCTTTATTATTCAGAATCTAAATCTTATATGCCGTGGTTCATGTGCGGTACTAGGCTAACAGCGCCATCTAGCCTATGGAGCCGTATCAGCCGTATCAGCGCTCGCTGTCTTGCTTGTCACCGTTAGGAATGCGCTTGTGATTGCGAACGGTAGAGGTCGCCACACTTGAATGTATAATCATATAATTAAGGCTCATGTCACACCTTGACTTTGTGTCGCCGCGCCTCGCTTCTGACAACGAGTCAACCAATCGCCGCAGCCCAATCGCTGACAGTAATGAGTGAGCGTCACTCATTACTTTTAGCCCATAACTGGGACGTACTGTCCCTAGTTGCATGTTAAAAGTAAGCGTCTACATTTCATGCACCTACCGGATTTAACGGACGGACGCTGTAGTATTTTTATAAAAGGTTAACTAAAATTTGTTACGTGCGATGGATCCTTACTTTTAATGTGATTGAATGAATGGTTCAATGTAAGTAACAGACTAAAATAACAATTTAATTAATGTTCGTCATCATAGGACCACGTACAATATGATTTTACTGGACCGCGATATCCGCAACGCGAACGCGTGCGTGCACCATACCAACGCAGTTACTAAAGAGCAATTTTCAGATATTATACAGCGGTCAGAGGCGCGAATAATTTGCTAACAGCTACTAGCAGTATTTCCACAGTCCAGTGACTACCAACTCCATTCTATAGTCTGCGGATACTTGTTAAAGCTAAAATAGATCAGACATTACTTTTCGACACATCATACAAAAAGATGTTCGTGCAGACATCTAAGACTACTCCCACTTTACTGTATTATAACCATTTTTCGACAATTCCCTATTTCAATGACACAAAGACACAAAGATCAACGTTGCGTAACTCAAGCCAAGCCCTATGTGAGTGAATGATGCAAGGCGACCAATACTTGAGTCAATGTCCAATGGCGTCACGCATGTAGGACACTATCATAAATAAATATACACACATTTGATATTGTAGCATCGCGTCGAACTTATCGCGCTTGTCACTCACTTAAGACAACGGGTCACGTACGACAACGCCTAACGCGCCCGTCGTCAGCATCCAAATCTGTCTCGCAAACAAACTTACTGCAAATATGAATAAAACCGTCCAATATCTGTATCGCTATTTTGAATGAGGAGGCTGATTCGTTTGTACCTTGTATGCGTAAAGCGATGCATTTTACAGTACAGTGGCCATATAATTTGCAGCCGCGACCGCGGCGATTACCCAGATAATGTAACGTATTTCAAATACTAAATTAAACTTCGACAATAGCTGGAACGTATTTATAAAGGGGTGGATAGAAATTATTTGTAAACTTTCTACATACACATTGTATAGTTACTCGTACATGATTTTTATAACGTAGCTGGTAATATAGGTCCGAGTCGTGCTAGGAACCGACTGTCACCTTTAGTTGTATTGTTTTTTTATTTTTATAAAATCAAAATATCTGTTTCGTGTCTACTTGCGTTTCTTTACATACTGTAGGTACGTACAAGTATCCTTTTCGGTCTGTGGTTGCTAATGATTTTCCGGTGGATTACCATTAAATCTATACAATAAATGAAAACAAGATTAATGATGACATTGAAACCGCAATGAATCGATTAATGGATGGTGGTTTTTATGTCTGCAACAATGAGAAATCAATTGTCCCTTTCATGGACACTATGTCTGCTGCATCAACAAATATATTTGACATTAAATTTTCTAAAAAATCCTTTACATCAATTTCAGATACATCATTTCAGTTTAAAGTATGTAGGCATATTCTAAATGCTTTGGTATCTATGGCTTTCAAATGTTGTTTCGATAAACCTCTGTGCATTGTTAATTTCGTTCACATTCTGTTATTTGGCATTATGTGTCTAACCTCATTTTAGTTGCGTGGATGGCTAAATCGATTTAGATTTAATGTAAATGTATGTGCTGCGAATGCTTAAACATGAATTAGGTATAGAATCACCGGAATCTCATGAATATAAGTATATAGATTTTTTGTATGGTAGCACTGGGAAATCGGAATAGATGACTTTGACACATTGAATTATTGACAGTGAAAGAAGACTGGTAGAATACTTTAGGTAAAGAAGTTTTCTGATTGCCTAGGCTTATATGACTCTTGTCTTTATAAGGTTTTAGGCGATAACATATGCGTTTTAATCAATATTTGCAAAAAATGTTAACCATAAGTTACATTTGCAAAAATAAAAGTACTTCAATAGGAGAAAAACAAATTTCATCCATTCATCATGCATGAGATAAGTTTTCTCACTTTAATCGAAATGTTTCTTGTAGGCTATCCTGTCTGTTCATTAAAGTCTTACAATTAAGGAGTAACAAAAACACTATTTCATTTATAATATAAACTTTAGTGAATCTAATAAAACATTAGCTTTTTATGAAATAAAAATTACCAAAATCTCATGCACCACTTTTCTTTGTGAAGTATTAAAATTGTTTGGTACCACTTAATGGGGAGAATGTAATCAAGCACTATCCAGCTAGTCGAGACACAATTTGGATTTTTTAGTTTACAATTTATGAAACACCGTTCATCATGACAAAAATATTTAGTAAAATAAATCAATGACTTTTCATGTCATCAACTGATATCGATAATGACAGTGGTAAATCATTATTGCCATATGAAAATCTTATTTACCTGACATTTCAAATTTTCGCCAGATTCCGGTGCCCTATATGAATAAGTATTCGCTACTGATTTGAAATAGCATGTACTCTTTTTTTGAAAATAATACATAGGTCTTTACCAATGGAATTGCCCTTTTGTACTCTATTGTAAGTTTGCACTTGAATATCTTCAGATTTGGACTAGATGGTAATTGAACATTCAAATTAATAACAAATTGAAGCTAGAAGTTTACGGTTTATGTTTAAGATTTATATTAAATATCTAATAATTTGGTTTAGCCACGATTGGTTCAAGATGATTTTTTTTTTCGAATATTTGTTCCTCTGAGTCGGTAGTGCTGTAGTAACGGTTCGTTATCAGTTGCATGGTTTTACCTAAACTTTATATAAAAAATATATATGTCAAAATATAACTTAAGTACTTCTGAGTAAAAATTAATCTCATTCATGAACTTAATATTTTTTTTATTTCATCTCCAAGATAATTTAATCGTCTCATGCCATACAATGTTACCGTCAAGCATTAAGCAAGATTAAAACTTATTTCGTTCTTATTCTTTGGCAAGAAACATCGTCTGCGAGTCTCGACGAAATAAGATGATAGATAGCGCTGTCTACAAATTTTTGGTACCACAGCTGTATCCGGTAGTCTGAGTATTTTTGCAGGTTTTTCAGAGGTGTTTTTTTATTTTTAATAAATCCACTATAATAGAAAACAGTGATTTAAATGTGGGCAGATCATATTTTGGCAGTGGGAAGGCACATCGCGTGAAGAACTAGTAGCGTGAGAGTTCTTTCTGTATAGAAAAATGGTTTCCAACTTGACCATAAACAAGAAACGACACGGATATTATAGTGGGGTGAGCACGAACAACTATCGTAACGTATTCGTAGCGTTTACCTATCGTTAACTTGTCAATTTGTATGGGGGAACTGTCAGTTTCTGACGTTTGGACGCCACGAAAACGTGACGATAATGTTTGTGCTCACCCCACTGGTCGCGTCAAGTAAAAAGCAGCCTCGAAGGCAGTTAAAGATGTGTTACGGCGTGAGTACAGTTGCTCGCTCGCTACACGCACATGCACAAGCGTGCGGCTGATACCTTCTTATCTATTAGATTTTTTTGCATTCGAAAAAACTGCCCGAGGCAGGGATAGGGAAACCATACAGCCTTAGGCTTATGCGCAGGTTAAATTCTAGATTGTTTTCAACGTTACGGGCCGTGTAAATTTCGCTACTGATGTTTTCCCCTATTGTGTCGAGTCGTCCTTGCAAACTGGATAGATAAGAATTGAAATATGTCTTCGAGATTATTCGCTTGCCGAAAGAGTTGTTCTGCGTAGCTAAGTTTATCTTGTTGAGGTTTCTGGGGATCAAATGTTTTAGTTCTTGTGAAACTTTATATGCTAATAATACTCAAATGTTCTATTGTTTTGTACAAGATAGAAGTTTTGTATGGGTTTCGTTTCAGAAAAGAAGTGGCAAGAAGTGCTTAAGGTGTAATTTTTTAAAATGTTAATATCTATCTTATTTATGGAATCAAATTTTAAATATGGAAATCGGAAAATTTTCAAAGTTTATGCGCACACTGCATAACAAATACAATATTTTGATATAGAAGTATACCTAAATATCCTTTGTGTTGGTGCTTAAGGTATGAGACAAAATAAATTGCCCTACAATTCTTAACATGTTTTCCAGTTTTGTTCTCAAATTGAACCAATCTTACACAATCTTACATACCCTCAATAATTGGCAGTATCAGAAACACATCACATGTCTTCCAAGATCAAACACGTGGAGATTTATTACGTAACCGTGATTCACGTCTGTTGCTATGAAATTATTAAGCTGTAGGTACAAAGAAAATTATTCATTGATATTTAGTTTTACTACTTACTTTAACGTTGCTTTCTTTTTTATAGTTTCGGAGGGCACCATTATCATAATAATCTTTCGTTCGCCCATTTTCTCGTTTAATTGGCGGACAGCGCAGTACGATTTTCTCTTTTATACTGTTCTCGCATTCGTCATGAAAACTGAATCGTCTACTCTTCACTTCTATGCACTTCTAATACTTCTCTTCTCGTGTTACAATCATCTTTTAAGGCCGGAATTTTTCACTTCAAAGCTGGTGAAACATTATAAAAAAGCGAGCGGAATTTTCGATTAAGTTTTTTATTGTAGGTTATTTCACGTTGACATGTTGGTCAGAAAAATCGAAGCTGATTATTTTCGTCATATACTACTTATGCTATGTAAGTTTGCCTCCAGACCCAGTTGCTATCACCATTCGACACTACCCCACACCCGGAGGATCATCATATTTCACTCGCACGCACGATATTTTCTCTTTTTCAATTAGCGCACTCCTGAGTTATGGAGTTTGAAGCAATTATTTGTTTCCAGCAGAGTTTTTGCTTTTTTGTGTTTCTGTTTAATTTCCTAAGCGGTATCGGATCTTAGTGTTTGTTAACCCTTTTTATATTAAAAGATATTGCCTGAGCACCAATAACACCATAAAATTGTTTATGAGTTTTTTTTAGTAATCGCAGGATTATATTAAAACATAAGACATCTGATCTTTGATGTTGAACTAAAACTTACAATTTTTTTATATGTTTTCTCAGGGTTTTTTTAACGAAAATAGAGCGAGCTGTTAAGATTAAGGATAGGCAACTTGGTATTTTTTAAATAGTTGTATTAAAAGTTATAGTTTAATGTAACCGGCTGTTGATTCATTTTTAATAAAACAAATGAAACCTAATCAGCTAGCGAATGTCGCGCTTATTCGACCGTAACATCTCTACTTCACGGCTCTTCCGTCAAGTTCCACAGCCGTCGGAGTGAAAAATCACTTTAATAAAACGCACGCCGCCGCCCGCACTCACCACCATCTAAATTCGTGGCTCGGCCGGACAATTTTCCGCAACACGTCACAGCATGTGCAAATAAGCCACATCAAAATAAACAAAAAAAAAAATGTTTGAAATTGGAGAAAAAAAAATCTGATGTTTTATGAAATTATAAATCCCGGATACCGGATTCCGGATCCCAGATCATTTAACCGGGATTGTTAGAAATTTCACACTCGAAACTCTTTCATGATGCAGCTATAAAAAAAGCTCAGCTATCTAAATAAAATTTTAAATAATATATAAATAAAATAATAATAAATAATAAAATAAATAAAATTTTAAACATCTACTCGAATAACGTATATACATGTAAAAAATCGATCACCTTATTTATCAAATCAAATAACTATGTGGAAACTGAGGCATTCCTAGAAGAATAAAATTAACACACACACACACACACACACACACACACACACACACACACACGCACGCACGCACGCACGCACGCACGCACGCACGCACGCACTCACATGCATGACCAAAATATGTTAATGCTATTTAAATAGGATTATTATCATTATTTTTTGAAACAAATTATTTTAAATTATCAAATCAATAGGAAATCATTATCTAATTTTGCAACTACTTAATTAACTAATTATTCATATTAAAAATATCAATACTTAATTATTATTATGAAGCTGTTAATAATATGGCATAATTTATAACTGTATTTTTTAATTTATTCTATATTGTCAATTATTGTTAATTTAATATGGAGAGCGGGGATATTCTACCACAAGTATTTATTTACTTAAAAGAAATCCTCGATTGCAATGTTGAAATGTAATGCTTTAATAAACAAAGATATTTGTATTTGTATCTACGAGTAGCTTAGTAAGTTCTGCATCTGCGAAGCACTTAAGCTTAATTAGAACTGATGTTGAGTTATGCTAAGGCTACACTGGATACTGGTTTACTTTTCCAGAAGTAACGTACAACGGCAAACTTCTTTGTTAGTGTCAGATTTCCAATACCAAACTATAGCTTGATAGGCGGACTCAGAATAATAAAACTACTAACCAAACAAAACGGAATATACAAGTAAAATGTCCCCTACTTGAAATCGAATCGATTATAAGAAAAAAAATATCCACTTTGGAAACATTGTTTTAAAGGCGTCAAAAAATTGTCATGCCAAAGTTGTTTCCGCAATTATTTCGGTTATACAACAATCGTTTTGGTCAACCTTACAAAGCTATAGACGTCGAGTGTATAACATCTTTCTTGAACTTTTTGAGTCTTTTTTTAACTCTTTGTAAGGGCGGTTCTGTTTGAGCTTTGTTTTCAGCTAAACTGATGATGCGTGGCGACCCCTGCCTATTTGTCGGAGAAACGAAATATCTTGTTGCTTGCTGGCTCTTCCTGTTTCATTGATAAATTGATACTATTTCCTTTTGCAATTACCGAAACCTATTTTCACTGTTTCTCAAATTGGAATGCATAGAAAATCCGTGAACTGTGAGCTTTCTAAGGTCAGCGAAATTATTTGAAGAAAGTCGATTATTACGCGTGTTTCGAAAATGTTTAGTTTCAAATATTATTGACATTTTTTATGTAAAATTTTCGAACGACCGCTGTTAATGCCATACTTTCGCTGCCACTTTCAGCGATTAAGTCGCGGTTATTGGTTGACAAGCTGTCAATCGCGAGTCACAGAGCCAACGTACCGCAGGTGTGCGTTTATTTTGTTATGCCGACGTACAGAAAACAGTACGTCAAGGTAATTTAGTGCGATTTAATGCCCATATTATTAGTGATTAAGATCCCGATGTGTTTAACCTGAAGTAATGTCGACTGTAACATAAATATGAATATATTTATTGGCTAAAATCTCATGTAGTTCCACATCAAATATTCAGATTCTAATATGAAAGCATATTACGCACTGTAACAGGAAGATAATGCACAGTTGTATTTCTTAGATCTGTAGAACTAACGCCGCAAAATCAACAAGGATGTGTGTTCTCTAAACAAAACAATTAACAGAGAGTTTGCATAGAGGATAGAGAAACATAACAATCCTTGTTACGGATCGTCGAGTATTATGATTTTTTGAAGTCAAAATCGATAGTCATTTGTCTTTGCCCTTTGTCATAAGGTCATCTGGAAGCACTGGCTTATTTGTACAAACACCTTTGAAAACTTTTCCTTGTATTGTTACCGTGTGAAATGTACAATTCTGCCTATCCATCTAAATAAGGCGTCATTTGTTCAAAATGTCTGAATCAAGATAACACCCTAAAAAGACCGAAGCGAAAGACACAATCATATTGTTGAACCAAATTGTAACTACCGAAAAAATTAACTTTATTATTACAGGTCCTGAATAGAGAACTTCATATAAATTATTAGACTGTTCTTAAGTTATCTTACCTTATCTGACCACAGAGGCCGTACAAACGGCCACGATTATGACTCCATCCAACGATTCTGACTTTGATTTCATTTTACATAACATAGGATGGGAAAATTTCTAATATGTATATCTCTAATTTATGAATTATCAATCATATTGAGTAAAAGTTCTAATAAGAGCAAAACCACTTGAAACGCTACTGGAATATTACTATATCTCTAGTCGTCAATTTTCGTTTCAATATAAAAATAGACAGAGACTTCCTGCGTGTGAATTTACAAAGGCTCATCTTTCAAAACAAATAGAGGACGCCTCCCTACTAAGCTTAGCAGTATGCACGAGTTTACATCTCATATTTTGTAATACCGTTTTCTACTACTCTATTGCTAGTTGATGTCAACGTGAGCACTAATCAGTTAGGGCTAGAAGTCCCAGGAGAAAGCTAATCAGTCTTAGCACTCGTAAGGACGTTGATCGAAAAGCAAGTGGTTGATTATCAACAGCTTTGTCAACTTCAGCTTTAGTTGAGTGCACATAATTTTAAATTATGTTTGTTTAGACGAATGAAGACGCCACGAAAAGGAAATATTACTCTTATTCCTTAATTTTTCAGACCACCACCTCATAGTTGAGTTGAGGTTTGTGCCCCGCAGCAGTGGCACGTATATAGGCTAAAACAACAAATGTTCAAGACACCGAAGTTCAAAAGTACCTATGCCTACCATGTCACTACGAGTATACTCGTAGTTGTCGTAGCGTAATACCCGTAATTTAAAAGTGCAGTCCATTCGTAGCTAGTATACCGATGGTACTAAGCATTCGATTCATTCAGCGACAAATGTCAAACAAAATATGTTGCCAGTGTCGTTGATTGAAGTTCTCCAATTTTGTCGCCTTCACTAACATAATTTGTACACTATGTCATGTTATTATGAGATAGCTTTTTAATTTTATACAGCAACATCAAATACATTGATCTGACTCCGTGGTAAGTAGCTAAAGCACTTGTGTTACAGATATCGGTATCAACAGTGATATTTAAAATTATTTATTTATTTATACTTTAAACTTTATTGCACAAGAAATGTACAAAGGGTGGACTTAATGCTAAAAGCATTTTCTGCTAGTCAACCTCAAGGTCATGCAGAAAGAATAGATATAATATCAAATGTTTGTACAATGTTTGTAAAGTGGTCGTCACATCAAAGTCGTCGTTTTTATTAGTTTGGCAGATTCATGAACGAATTCCCTCTGCGTGTAAAGTGCATTTAAGAATGTTATATCGAGGAGTGTTCTAGTTACGATTCAACGTAGATGACAAGCAATGCCAGTGTAACTTTTCCCATCATACCGTGAATGTTGTAAGTTTTGGAATCTACCCTTAGTAGGGCTCGGAAGGGGCTCGTTGGGAATAAGAATGGCCGATTTCCACCGCGCTGGTAGAATGGATACAAATGGTGTTCGCTTCTGCCCCCCTACTCTCTAAGCCGCGCTGGCTAGACCCGGAAATTCGAACGAAACGTTAGTGAAACGATTACTGCTGCGCTGATACATACGCTTTCTATTTTGTGTTTTATTAAGCTTAGTCGTGCGAGCAAACGGGCTGACTAGATCCGAAAACGTTACTGAGTGGTGTGTCGCCTCTGAGGGTTTGTTCCCATCGGCTGATGGACGCTGCCATTCTACGTTGTATAAGTTGTAAGTTTATTAGATGCGTTTGTTTTAGGAACGATTTTCTGGTTTACAATAGTTTCAACTTTCGTTAACGAAACTAAAAATACCTACCACTTACTAACTTACTTTACATTCATTGGTCACAGTTTACATTTCAGTCAACCTGTAAATGACAGCGGAAATCGTTTATGACCTTTTAGAACACTGAAAAGTACATAATTACGAAATTATTCAAACAACATCGCCATCAACCCCCGCGCGGCAGGGGGAGGGGAGCGCAGGCAGCCGGCCGAGCAATACGTCATCTCGCGACGTCATCACGACCCCAGCACGAGCGCCCGAGCCGAACGTTCGCCACTTGCCCATACGCACTCATCGCCGTCGCCGGTCGCTTGCTATTGTCGCGCGATTCAGAAATTTGTTATGATAGGGCGAGAATATAGCACCTAAATTTACAGTCCGCTTTTTATTTATATAATTTACTGAAGGTACTAATAGAAATAAATGTTTTATTTGTAGTCCCTGGGGATAACCAAAGGGAATATTCTTATTAACTGCCCAAATGTACCACACAAAATCTAATATCTGCCAATTACAGGACACTTTAGTTTCAGATGTCAACCTGCATATTGATCTACCTACAAAATAACAAACATCGACAAAAGCAAACTTCGCTCGCTTTTCCACACTTGTTGTAAAATACAAACACAAACTCTTAATCACATCAGAACGAAACTCGAAATCAAATGCACAAGACTTAAAGCAACGAAGAGCATTAATTGTTTTCAAATATCCCTTTCGCCAGATGCAGTATAAAAATAAAATCGAGGCGAACATAATCCATTTTGCTACAGCAGGCACTCCGCGGAGATTCTGCCGGATTATCCAAATGTGGTCCTACTTGAGAAGACGGTGTTGTATTTGCAAAGTTATCTGTCTCATTCACTTAAGCAAGATAATAATGTAGTAAAAGTTTGTGGAAAGAGTGATGCTATTGGAATTTACGTAATGAAGCCAAGACCATACATTAGTTTGTGCCTAAATACGAACTTAGTTTCACATGAATAAGAAAAACATGAGACAGATGGCAAGCAAAGGTTTTATTTCAATATTGAAATGTAATGTTACACGTAAGTTTGACTTGCAAAGTTAGAGATCGCACAACCAAACTGGATGTAGACCGCTGCCTAGCCATCGACTTGAAAATGTTTGGGGAAGGCCTATCATTTGCTCAAACGTGGAAGTCCTGCGGCTGATTAAGATAATGCTATTGTGAGCTGCTACTTGATTCAATAAATCATTGTGGCAAGAACCTCAATCATTATAATTTATACATGTTGGTGACGACAATAGGACAATTGACTTTTTTCTGTCTGTTGTTATGCTTTCACATCTTAACCACTGAACAGATTTGGATGAAGTTTGGTACACATACATGGTCGTCAACATTCTGTGTGTATATTAAATATCATCCAAATCAGTTCAGTAGTGTAGGCGTGAGAGTGTAACAGACAGAAATTCAATTGTCGTGTTGTCACCATCCTGTATTTGCTGCTCAACAGCATTTTCAGTAAGTGTAAAGATAAGATAAAGATAAATATTTTTTTTGTATAAAAATTAGCCTAATTACATTAAAGAATCTACTGAACCAGATGTAAAAAATAAATAAATGCTTACTACTATGTTAGTGATTGTACCTAAATTAAGCAAATAATTTGCTTGTTAGGTATCTATTCTTATTATGTAGGTTAGTGCTTATATGACAATGTAGGTTAGCTTTTGTAGCTGTACCCTTAGTAAAGTCTGAGTAGTACTTTTGCTTAGTATATTTTGGTATCCGCTTAACGGTCGCGCTGAGCTGTACGCAACATTAGATAATCCGATTAAAATTCGATAACAGCTCCATTTCCATAACTGTTTCAAATGGCGACCACAAAGTTTCGAGAAATTCTCACGCATTATACGTAAACAGGTCGGATTTGTTATGAATATGAATGACTTTGACTTTCTGGTATAATAATACATTATTTAAAAAAAACAGCTTAAAGTTTTTTTTTTTGTTTATGTTCGGTTGAATAATGTTTTGTTAGTTGAATAACACTCCTGGACTATACTAGATCCAATATTCTGGAGCTCTGTACAAGTCCAGTGTCTAAACTTAATCCTACCAGAATTGTCTGAGCGTCTACCCGACGTTGCCATTAATCAAACATTCTCAATTTGATTAATTTCACAAGTACGGTGACCAGCATGTCAGGGTTAAACTCTGCGGTATCTTATGCACTGGTGATTCGGGCGATTTTGCAACAATAATGAGTAGCCTGATATGCTGGCTACTGTACCCAGACCCGCACATGGCAACACCAATTAAGTTAAACATGCCATTAGGGTGCCGATACACTTGAGCGTTCTTTTGTAACGTATAGCAAGTCTCATTTTACTTGGGTTCGAATTTGGGTGGCGGCTTTGTTACACGCTTAGCGAGAGGGCCAATGTGACGAGTTTGGACATTCCAATTTATATAACTAAAAATAAATCGCCGTGCATAACTTCAGATCGACTGCAGCAAATTGGATTGTTCTATTTTTATGTGTTCCTTATTATCAGGACAAGATTGTCATATCAAAAAAAAAAAACTATTTTTTTTTCTTAAAGCAACGGGTGGGACAACGTCAGCAGGGTCCTCTAGTTAAACAAACATATACATCACGTTAAAAACGTAGGCAATGCATTGCCTAATCGTTAACATTCTGTCAATAAATTCCTATCAGATGTATCGGCACCTTAAAACCTTACTGAAGCTCACAGAAAAGAAGCAAAATGTACCTGAATATTAAGAATAAGAAAACCCAGACGTCGTTTCTTTGAAGGCGAAAATTTGTAGTACATATTGTTTAAATTAAAAGAATTAATTTGTTGTGTAGAATTTCGGATCAAAATATGTCTTATGTTTGTCCCAGGACAAAAAATTATAAAAACCTTTGGTGTTCTTAATAAGCATTTATTAAAGATTTATTTGAACTTATGAAAATGGTATAAGATTGATGATACCTCAAAGTCTCTTTCTATGGCCAGAAAATGTCTTCTTTTGCAGAAATTTGACCTCATTTGTTTACTATGCCGAAATAATTCAAGGCTAGACACATCTTCCATGCAATACTTTGCTCCCAAACACACCAGGTTTTATTTCCTAAGGGTAAATGCTCGCATCTACACTGACTTATGACACGTCGTTCTCCTTGAAACTATGTGCTGAAATATCTAGACATTCGGACCACGAGAAATCGACCTGTATTCCAAATCAGGTCTGTGTTTCGATTTAGGACTTTTATTGAGCTACAAGATGAGCAAACAAGTATCTGCTAGGTTAGAATAGTGCTTACCTGGTTATTTTATTATGATATCGACTTTCACAAAACTACAGATTTTTGGACACCTGCAACTCACAGCATTGTTGACTTGACTTCTCTTGACAAAATGTAAATTTCAAACGTATCGACAAATCTTTATTGCCTTGATCACACGCACCGAGTGAATGCAAGAGACAGTGCACTCGGTCGAGTGTTTTATCTACTAGGCCAATTGCCTACCCCCGCCCTTCCTCGCGCTGTCTCGCCGCTCCACTCGGCAGGTATGAACATGCAGTGGCTGGCGCACTCGCCACTCAACGGTTTTATGCAATTACACTCGCTGAAATAATCGAAATCCGTGTGAGCACCTACTCGCCGATCCCACTGTCTCGGCCATTCATACGGCGCGTGTAATCAAGACTTTAGATTGCGTGAATCATATACTGTGAAGCACCTTATACAAAATTTAAATCTTAAAACTAAAATTTCTTTCTTCAATCTAAAATTTAAATTTAAATCTCTGAAATCATTATTCTCATCTAAAGAGTATAAGATATAGAGAGAGTATAAGATAAGTGAGGCTAATTAATTATTACAAAAGGAAGACTCTTCATAAAAAAAGGTTATTCCTTTTACCTACAAATCCAAATATAATTCAGTAGCAAAAATAGCTATCGAAATAAACCTCGGATTACACACTTTCATCAGTCTTTTAAACGAGGTATTTCAGCTGTAAAATTGTATGCTAATTAAACACTTGTTTCTGTACAAAAGCGTTGAAGTGCGTTAGAGAGTTTTTTGTTACAAAAATCCTCTTTTTCGACTTTGACTGGTGTGAAGTCCACCAGTAATCGAGGTGCCTTTTACAAATTTGCAATTCATACCAAAACATAAATATTCATAGCTTGAAATTCGTCAGTCAATATTTGGTTAAATAATTAAGATTGCTTTTTGTGGCGACCTGTGCCGGCCGATACGTCACTATTTTGGTGAGCCGTAAACAAATATACTGATTCAGATTTCAAATTGCTGACTATGCAAATGCTTGTTTATTAAAACCGACTTTATTTTTTATAGAGGTAAAAAAAATGGTTGCCTGTAAAGTCGGTTTTACGGGCGAAGATCTTACGTGACATCGATCATGTTTGAGTGGGAGAGAGACGCAAGGAATTCGCCGGTCCGGCGGGCCTCTCTCGTTCGGTGACTCATCGCAACAGACGTGAGTGGGCGTTACACTTTTTCATGAGTGACTCCGAGCCACAACCTAATTTAAGACGTTGTCACGTCAAAAATGAATGGCTTTCATTTCACCAATCTCGGCTCTTCATTCGGTTTTATGTCTTTCACACGTGACTTTTATATTAAAAACTGGACATTAGAAAATACCTAAAAATACTGTACATAAGTAAAAATGATTTAATTCAATGCAAAAGTTGTAAGCCTGTTACTGAATTTCCTCATAAGTTGCAAAGCTTGACGTCAAAACAAGTCGACTCTGTGATATCCACGAAACATTGAATGCTTCATAAAAGGCTTCCAGGGGCTTTTAGTATGCAAACATTGACGTTAATTCCACCTTGCAATGTGCAGGTGTCAAGCCAAGCTGTACCTAACAACTATAATTTGAGCTCCGACTTCAGTCATTGTCAACGTAATCGAAGTTCTAGTTGCGATGGGAATGTATTTCTTGATGTAAGGCTGTCGACATACTGGGGTCCATTAACTATCCGAGCAACTACCGAAGTTTTGCACATCCCACTGCCGAAAGTTCGGGTTTTATCTAACCGTTAGAGGATTGAAATAGTGATGCGTGAATATCGTCATTTTTGTATCGGTCTTTGACGGTTGATAAATAGGACGTAGATAGATAGATATAGATTAACACTTTATGGTACAACACAAAACAAAAATAACAAGGAAATTAAATGTTTGCCAAGAATGCTATGAACAATCATTTATACCAACTGAAGGTATCGTCATGCTGATTTCTGATACATCTTCTGATTTATAGTCTATATCCTTGACTAACGGTTTTATAATCTAATCATTATCGCAGCTTAGCTATTACAGCTGTGTCGGTACTAAAATCATCCTGTAAGTCCTCAAGTAGATAGATATATAGATGCCAGATAACTCTTTATACACATACTGCGCACCAGAGATAAAAAAATACAGACAGGTTTTACCAAGAATAGAAGATATAAGAGAAAGCTGTACAATTTACCGCTGAGATCGCTCTCTTTCGTGTAACTTTTATTTTTTTTTTAATTAGTAAGGATGTATTGAACGATAAGAATTTTGAGTCGCTGGTTTATCGATTTCACGTACTTTTCTAATCCCTAAACATACCGTTATTCGAATAATACAGAGCAAGGGCTTACTCGGCAATTATTTTCTGGCGAGTTCTCCGCTTTAATATAATTAAAATGGCGCACTTTACCTAATGTGTTCGAACTTTATTGTGCAGACGAAACGTTTAATTATTTTGTGTGTAATCAAATACGAGTATTAAGTAACTTTAGTTTTTAGCCTTTACAATGCATATTTCTTTACAATGCGAAATTAAAGCACACTTAAAGAAAAATTGACTGCCACAGACGGGACTCGAACGCGCACCCCTCGCAAGCCGGGCGGTTGCTCTCCTAATTGATTTCACATTTAATATATTATTTCTCATTATAAATACGCGTTAAACATTCTTTGTTTGTTGTATTTGTAGGTAATTAGAAATATTTGGTATCTATACAGGTGCTTACCGGCATCTCATTACATCAGCCTATAAACTTCCCACTGCAAGGCACAAGCCTGAAGTTGTACTAACGAGTCAACTCCTTCACGTAGGCTCAGTGCAGATGGGAGGAGGGGTATTTATAAGGTAAGTGACCTACCTTACTGTCAGATGTTATTAAGCCGCCCAAGGGCCTTTGACCAGGCTTAACGACTCATTTCTTTTAATATAAGCCGAGACTAACAGCTTAACGTGTGAGATGATCGTACACATACGTTACTTAAATTGTCAGAATGGTCACCCATCCCAAACATGACCACGCCTTTGGTTGCTTAACTTTTGGCATCACTACTAAAGCACTACCACCACTGCGCCACAAGTACGTCACCACCACAAGCTTACCAGCATAAAACGTAGAAATTATAAAGCACGACACAGACGTTATTGTGCTACTTTTCTAAGGTATAAAAAGCTTAGAAAAGTTTACATTCAATCTGATATGATCTGTTTGCATACTTTTAATTTTTTTTAATAACTATTACCACATTTAATAATTAAATGTGGACAACATACCATACATTGCTATAATCCTAATGTAGCTTTATCACTTTTGTTATGGAAATCAGAAACAAGGTCTGTACCATAAACTCCCAGTTCCAGGACCACATAGAACGTTGGTTTTTTCTTCAGATCCACCTAAGAGACCGGTGTGGACGCCACATCAACACAACGACGGTCGTCAAACATTGACTTACTTATCTGAATAAACGTTATGTAAAACCAGTTAAAGTTTACAAAGACTACTGTTGACAGTCGACAACTATGCATAGCAATAGTTGTAGTGCTCAAACACACGGGTTCGAAGCCCGGGCCTAGTATCACGTACAGTTTATAAACAAAACGCCGACCAGCGCTGATACTGAAAGGTGGAGCTATAAGCTAAAGCGATTACAGTCAAATCATTAAAAGGAGCGAAAGTTTAAAACTCTTTCACTGCACAAACATAAACTTTCAGTGTTGATCGTGAACTTTTTGGTACAGCACAAACTAAATGCAAATCGGGCTGAACACTAGTCTTGATACGCCAATGATCGAGTGTTCTCGCGATTTTTTGCGCTCGGTAGGTTCATGCTTGACTCGTCTAGCTTAGAACTACATAATTACATTTGCACTCCATTAGATACATCATCATCATCATCTCATCAGCCTATATACGGCCCACAGTTGGGCACAGGCCTCACCTTAACTATGAGGTGGTACGAGCTATACTCCACAACGCAGACTCAGTGGAGATTGGTGGAGTGTTTGTTTGTACGAGTAAGGTAAGCGACCAATAAGTCAGATGTTATTAAACCGCCCAAGGGCTTCTGACCAGGCTTAACGATTAATATATCGATATTAATAGCTTTCGAAGCACGGAGATGCTTGTAAATAGACGTCACTTAAATGGTCGGAATGGTCACCCATCCCAAACACGACCACGCCTAAGGTTGCCTAACTTTACTAGGGCGGTTTGATAAGTCCATGACTTTCAGGCTGAATAGAAACTTTTTATTTTTAATGATATTTTCTTAAAAGTATTAACTTAAATATTTTTGCGAACCTAAAATAATTCTATTTTCAAATATGGCGCGAAAACAATATTTAATAACAAAAGAAGTTTGGCGGCTGTGAAGGTGTTCTTCGAAAATGGAGAAATCCGAGTTTCGAGTCTTGATTAAACACTATTTTTTACGCGGGAAAACCATTAAGCAGACCGAAGACAAGTTGAAAAAATATTACGGGGATTCAGCGCCGTCTCATGGAATGGTACATAAATGGTTTACTGAGTTTCGTTGTGGACGTATTACAACCAATGGTGCCGAGCGCCCAGGAAGGCCGATTGAGGTAACCACTGAGGACATTGTTAACAAAATCCACGATATTGTTTTGGCTGACCGTCGAGTAAAGATACGCGAGTTAGCTGAGGCTGTGCACATCTCAACTGAACGAGTTTTTCATATTTTGCACGATATTTTGGGAATGAAAAAACTTTCTGCAAGATGGGTGCCGCGCTTACTGACAGTCGACCAAAAGCGAAAACGCGTGACTACTTCTGAGGCATGTCTGGCTATGTATAATCGCAATCCAAGTGAATGTTTGCGTCGGTACGTAACCGTGGATGAAACGTGGGTCCACCATTATACGCCAGAGACTAAACAACAGTCAAAGCAGTGGACTTCTACCGGCGAACGTGCACCAAAGAAGGCAAAAACGGTATGTTCGGCTGGCAAAGTGATGGCAACAGTATTTTGGGACAGTCAAGGGGTTATTTTCATCGATTTCTTGGAGAAAGGCAAGACAATAATCGGTGCTTACTATGCTGCATTGCTGGAAAGATTTAATGAAGAGTTGATGAAGAAACGACCGCATCTAGCAAAGAAAAAAGTTCTATTTCATCAGGATAATGCTCCGGCCCATTCGTCTGCAGTCGCGACTTCAAAACTTGTCGAATTAGGATACGAATTATTGCCGCACCCTCCATATTCACCAGATTTAGCCCCCTGTGACTTCTTTCTCTTCCCAAACATGAAGAAATGGCTTGCTGGGCAAAGATTTTCATCCAATGAAGAGGTGATAGCTGCAGCCGAGGCCCATTTTGCAGGCTTTGACAAAAAGTATTTTTTGGATGGGTTGAAGAGATTGGAGCATCGCTGGAAAAAGAGTGTAGAGTTGAAAGGAGAGTATGTAGAAAAATAAAATGTTTTTGTACACAAAATATATGTTTTTCTTTTCAAAGTCATGAACTTATCAAACCGCCCTCGTACACTTACCAATAGGTACAGCCTGAAACATATAAGAAATATCGAATAAACATACAGATAGCAGAATCACAGCCTAATTTTTCGGGCACGGAACCCAAAAAAACGTCTGCCTAACATGTTTACGCAACGCTAATCAATCTATCGATTGATCGTGATTTCTTCTGAGGCAATCATGTGAGATTCGTTAGCGGAACGGTCGGAAAGGAGCGAATTAACACAATTACCGAAAATAACGAAGATAAGTTTTGCTGAGCATGTGATGTTGTATATTTGTATTATTGTTGCCGCTGATATTTTGGGGCTTATTGCTTATTTGTTTCAGTTATATAATAGTATTTAATATATGTTTAACAAGGTATCTTTAATAAGTATAATTAGAGACAACCAATCCGTTTCATTGCTGAGGCATACCTATTCACAAATATAGATATCGTGTGATAAATAACGATATCACTCGCAAATGTTTGTTTCCAAAAACGCTAACGCTTATGTTCCGTCGTTAATTCAATGCACAATATGCGATTTCGGTTTGATGTATGGCGCATTTTGGAATTCAGATTCTGAATTGACGTTACATTATTATTGGCACATATTAGATTGAGCTAACAAGGTGGTTTGAACATCGGCGTACCGTTATGTCGTATCTACTAATGTTAAATTTTTGGTGCCGTAACTGAATTTCCAACGACAACAAAACAAATGTTAACAAACACATAGGTAAATTGCTCTATTTTTAAAGTACCTAAGTAAACCACTTATTGGAAATCAGAAACAACGGTAACACACGAGGCACTAGAAAGACTAGAATCGGAAATAGTAAAATATAAACAATGCGGAGGTTTTAGGTTGATATAATCTGTTACTCTGCAAAACTGACGTTGTCGGTGACGGGTTACCTATTATCTAATAGGTGTGTAGGAAAGCACATTAAGCCGTTGGTCCTGCGCCTGATCTCTCTCCGGTCATGTCGGATTGCCGTCTCACCGAACTTTGTGAGTGATGGAACAGTGAGTGCACCTGTGTATTGCGCTCGCACTTGTGCACTATAATATCTCCTGCGTAGTTGGCTGATCTCTGTTGAGATTGGCCGCCGTGGTCGAAATCGGCCAGGAGGACTATTATTATTATAGGTGTGCCAAAAGAAGTCATCCAACGTTGTTTGGGTTGTTATTAAAAAAAAAAGAATAATTTAGATTTTGTTTCATAACGTTTAATTGAACCTTAAAATTATATTGGTCAAGTCCAGAAGATGACAACAATTAATCGCCTTTAGCTCGTTTTATGGAATTTTTCATCACGTCGGCGAGAATTTAGGGCGACAGATTTTCGCACTCTTTTCGAACGTTGTCCTTGAAGGCTTCGTACTTATTCACATAAACACGGGACTTCAAAAAACTCTCAAAAAAAGTCTGGAAAGGTTCAGGTGATCACGCGGCGCGAACTGTACGAATCGTCAAAACGAACGAAGAGGCGAGGCGACTCGGGAACGTCGCATTCGGAATATCGACACTAATATCCGCGTTCTTTGGGAGTATATCGCTCCAAGTGTGGTGCATTGTATTCCTACATCTGTCTAGTCAACGAGACAAAAAAGATTTGATTTTGGTCGCCATTTGCCAAAAAAAAGCATCTTTAATTTCTTTCTAATCCCTTTGTAAAGTTGTGCGGGGAATGTGGCACCTTGCATCGAAAGTGGAAAGCAATCATACCTCATTTTCTTATCTAAATCGTATTTAGGCTATGAAATGATCTTGTGCTATCTCGCTTCCACATGACTTTTCCCTTGCTAAAAGACTTGACCAAGTATAGTTTCCGTTACACCCACTTGACCAAAACACAAATTGTCATGCAACTAGTGCACAGACTTCAGAAATTCGCTTCAAACATTCGTAGCTTATAAAGTGACATTTGTATCTCGCACGGGCATATTAGCCGCGCACTCGACAGTCAGACAGACGGGCGATTAATTTGAACGTCACTGTATCGTTGAGCGCTACACCAAGGATGACATGTTTCTGTAGTAGAAGAACGGAGAGTAAGCTCACTTGTTAGAACGTAAATAAATAAATGGAAACAACATCACATACCTTGCTCTAATTGCGAAATAAGTAGCTAAAGCATTTGTGTTATGGGAATCAGAAACAACGAAAGGACCACAAACACACAGACTCGTGATTACGTTGGAAATTGGTTTTCAACATTGTCTCCAAGAATACTTATTAGAGATACTTTTCTCAAGTTGGAAGAATCAAGAAAGACCCTACCGGTCAACAAACTTAGTATACGTACTAAGTGTATATTAGTACATTGATTGTAACTTGAAAACATGCTTAAAAATAATGTACATACACTACACTACGGGTGTATCACAAAATTTTTAAAAAACCTTACT
Organism: Pyrausta despicata; assembly: GCA_963921415.1. Lineage (NCBI taxonomy): Eukaryota > Metazoa > Arthropoda > Insecta > Lepidoptera > Crambidae > Pyrausta > Pyrausta despicata. The sequence continues at coordinate 11,064,068 of OY992860.1, read as the reverse complement.
CACCTTACCTACCTGAAGCGAAGTGAGTGTATTATAAACCCAAAACAAAACTCACATATCTAGTTCTGAAAAAGCTTAAGAGAGCTTACATTAACAAGTCCAAAATGAAAGAACGTACATGCGTATTTAGAAAAAAAAAAACTTTTAATTTTTTTATAAATCTTTAAAATTAACAAAAGCCCGGTTCTACATAATTTGGTTCAAAGCAAACCTACTGCCTATCTCTGTAAGCAGAGCGATGTGTTTCTCCGTAGTTTTGATAGTGAAATGACATATTTCGTTTGCGGAGACCAATTAGTTCGGGTACCGTGTCTGTCATTTTCGATTATTACGGTTACAGAGGTAGAAAAAAAAATGTACCTACACATTTTTGATGTTAAAATGGGTAGTTAATATACCTTATATTAATGTCAGTTTTGGCAGAGGTTTCCTGTACTGATCACAATTTTTATTTCATGGAACTTTAAAATTTATTAAAATATACTATATACCTATATACAAGGTGTTACAAAAACCCCGTAATAACTGAAGGGTGCTGTTGTGCCCGGAAAACTGCACAACGTTCCAAAAGATACCTAGGGCAGTTGATGTTCCATATCGAAAATAAATTATTGCTTCGTACACATCGAGGAAAAACAAGCAAACAAACTGGAAAATTGAGAAAATTTACAACTTCGTTTTACCTACGTACATCGAAGTCTTAATTCTGTAATTTCCCGTCCAAACCCCAGGACGCAGGCTCAGAACGTAATAATGATTCAATTTGATAACACTGTACCAACATGCTTTGATTAAAATAAAATATCGGAAGATATATTAATTACATAAGACTTCAATAAGAATAACCAAGACATACAATGACGAATCATTACTGCTCGCACTCAGGCCCAAATTCTTCCGTATTTTATTGTGATCAAAGCTAACCCGTCAAAAGTATACACGCAAGTTGTGTGTCAAATCTTTGAAATACTGACTCCAATTTCAGGATCATTTAAGAAGTAGGATGAACTTGGCGAAAGAAACGCAAAATGTTCTAGAATTAGCCTACTGGTAAACATTGTTGGAACAGATTATATTCGACAGCAAAATTGAATGGGCCCCAGTTCGCTTGATGGGATTAATCGAAATTGACAAATCCTTGGTCGTCATCTATTTAATTGAAATTCTATATGAAAAGTACTTGTTGGTGCGATGAGGTCCTTCCATTCGATGAAGTAATGCGACCAATATTTGTGTCAATGTCAGTCGCTTTTCGTCACGTAGAACACTATCATAAACATACATATAATTGTTATTTTCGACGACCACTTCGGTGTAATGGTCAAGAAGTTTACTATGAACCAAGAGGTCGCGGGTACGATCCTTACACTGTTCAAACATTTGTGTGCTTAAACATGTCTGTTTGTATTGGCCTGGGTGTTATATGTATTTGTTGACTGCCTCGATGGTGTACTTAATGGTAAAGTTTCTGCCTTACATCCGAGAGGTCCTGGGTTCGAGTCTCGGGTCGAGACAAAATTATTTCTGAGATATTCTGTCATGAATTTCTCAAAAACAGCTCGGAGTCGGGAAGTTGGCGGTGTTATACCCCTGCCTCGGAAAGCACGTTAAGCCGTTGGTCCTGCGCCTGATCTCCGTCCGGTTATGTCGGATGGCTGTCTCACCGAACTTTGAGAGTGATGGAACAGTGAGCGCACTTGTGTATTGCGCTCACACTTGTGCACTATAATATTTCCTGCGTAGTTGGCTGATCTCTGAGATTGGCCGCCGTGGTCCAATTCGGCCAGAAGGACAATATGTAGTTATTCAAGTTTATTTGTTTTTTTTATTCTCAAAAAAAAAATTGGGACTTTTACCATTGGTAATGCCAGTCCCATCGTACCCTAATACATATGTACATACACAAATGGAATTATATAATACAAAAAAAACGGATTCAAAGATGACTGGACACCATTTTACACACTAGTTTTGCTGCTACCTACGTGGGTTCAGCCAATAAAGACTGAAAGGCACCGACGTCTGTAGTTTTAATATTTAAAAATCTTATTAAGAATTCTTCGCACATTCCACCAACAAGTGCTGCACATCTTCTACTGTTACACACACACGTCACAATTTGGGGAGTCAGATTTCTTCATGAGGTGTGCAAACTTGTTACATGGAAAGTGGCCAGAACGTAACCTATGAAGCACCACAATGTACTCTCTACTAAGGTCTACATTTGCGAACCAAGGTACACGAGGAGGCTCTTCTTGCATGGTTTTATACCAAACACCCTTTAACATACAAATTTCGTCAAAGTATTTTTTCCATATGTCAAAACATTCCTTTTTATACTGAATTAAAATTTCCGAATAATAGAGTTTTAAATAACAACTCGAGCCATCTACTATTGCAAGCTTAGCCAGTCTATCAGCCTCCTCGTTACCTTTGATACCCACATGTGATGTAATACCACTGATGATTCTGATATCTGTAACACAAGTGTTTTAGCTACTTTCCACGTAATCAGATCAATGTATGTGATGTTGTTGTATATTTATTTATTTATTTTAATTCAGTTTATATATATATTACCTATTTTATATTTTTGTAACTCACGTAGGACAACGGCTTTACCAACCTTTTTTGTTTTAACCTTTTTACCAACTTTTTTCAACCAGCGCCGTTTAAAGGCCTTTAGGCCTAGTAAGAACAAGCATCGTATCGTTTTACTAATTTGCTTTCGCTTGTTAATTTGTATGATTTGTTTTGATGATATAAATACTTTACGATATTGTTCGTGCTAGGCCTACTGAATCCATGGTGGCCAAAACGTTTGTCACAGCATTAAATTTTGAAAATGCTGACCTAGCATGCCTTGTTTTGCCTTAACCAAATCGTTAGCAAATTTGTGGGATGCCAGCATACGCGGCATTTTCGGACTCAATTGACTTAATAAATAAATAATCGTAGGACACTATCATAAACGTATGTTGGCGGCCAGCGCCGCGTAACACTTTTAAACGAAAATGTTTAAATCCACTCTACAAACGCGGAGCAAATGATTTTCTCCTTAAAGGCGTTCATGCGTGGTTGACCGCGTTAGTACATACATTTGATATTTCCGCGTAATGTTAAGTCGCGTCACGCCGCTTTTTTGCGTTTGTCGCTAACGTAGGACAACAGGATAACTTCTTTCTAAAACAGCGCCGTTTCACTAAAGGCCTGTTGGCCTAGCAAGAACAACTATCGTAACGTAATCGTATGGATTACTTTTCTTCGTTTACTAACTTGTCAATTTGTGTGGTTTGTTTTGACGATACAAATACGTTACAATATTGTTCGTGCTAGGCCTACTGAATCCGTGGCGGCCAAAGCGTTTGACACAGCATAAAATTTTGAAAATGCTGACCTAGCATGCCTTGTTTTGCCTTAACCAAATCGTTAGCAAATTTGTGGGATGCCAGCCTCCGCGGCATTTTCAGACTCAATTGACTTAATAAATAAATAATTCTGCCCTTTACGAATAATTAAAAAGGGACCTCATTAATTGTAACAACATTTGATTTTCTATTTCAATTATCTTCTTAGTCTGTTTGAAGACAGTCTTATAACTGTGTATTTAAGACTGAACTTTGGCATCATTCTGGATTGAATATGTAATGAGTGGAAATTTCCATTTAGGTCTTACAAAGTTTAGAGGTTATCTTTGATTTTTATTGCTTCAAGAAGTTTTAGTACGTACTGTATGTTGATGTAACTTTTGGAAGGGAGTTTAAGACCGATGTGAGTGAAACGATTAGATATAGACCTAAGTTGAGCCTAATTTTGGCAGAATGGAAATTGCAATAGAAAGATAGGAATTTAAAGAAATAAGCTTAATGAAGACTTTGCTTTTTCTACCCAGGAAAAATTCAATATGAAAGTTGCCGAACACACTAGTGGCATACTGTCGCCGAGACTTAAGAGTGTCAGCGATTTAGCCGCGGCATTTGGTTGACACGCCGTCGCGTCGCGAGTTCCGGCGGCAGTAAAGGTGGATTTATATTTGTCTGACGTATCGTGCAGTGATGCATCAGAACGCAATCGGTTTCATACATTTAGCAGATCGCATCACGACACGTCACATTACACTAGTATAAACGTTACTACGAGTATACCAAATGTATGAAACCCTTTGCGTTCTGATGCGTCACGGCACGACACGTCAGACAAATATAAATCCACCTTTAGCCACATATGGACACTGGCGATAAATATTATCAAATTTACGGTATTAATAGCAATAGTCCTCCTGGCCGATTTCGACCCCGGCTGCCAAACTCAAAATAGATCAGCCAACTACGCAGTAAATATTATAGTGAACAAGTGCGAGCGCAAAACACAGGTGCACTCACTGTTTCATCTCTCTTAAAGTTCGGTGAGACGGCAACCCGACATGACCGGAGAGAGATCAGGCACCGAGGCACGGGGGTGTAATAACAACTTTCCGACTTCGAGCTGTTTTTGAGAAATTCATGACAGAAGATCTCAGAAACAATTTTTGGCTCGACCTGGGATTCGAACCCAGGACATCTCGGTTGTAAGGCAGAAACTTTGCCAATACACCAACGAGGCAGTCATTATGAGCCATACGGTATTAATTATTATACGGTGGACTTACGAATGATATTTAAACAATATAGTGGTATTTTAAAATTAAAAGAACCATAATTTGATTGATTGGCTAGCAGCCTAAATAGTTCTTAAAGAAATTCAGATGGATAGGTAAGTGTCACGGTAGCTCACTTGTTAGAGCAATCGCCTGACTTGCGAGAGTTGTGGGTTCGAGTCCCATTTGTGGCAGTTTGATTTTTCTTTAATTGTTTTTGTTTTCAAAATTGTTTGAATCAGCTTTAATAAACACAACAATAACAAAAAAAAACAAATAAGAAAACAATTCAAATGCTAAAGCAAAGGAACAGGAAAGAATTAAACATTCGAATGCTGTATTTACACTGTGAGACTTTTTCGAAATTTTCTAACATTTACGTTTAATTAAATGCTTATTCAAGCCCCACGGCCTGACGGCCCATGTGATTAGAATGTAAACGAGGGTAGGTTTATATTTTTTTCCCAATAGGCCAGGCGGCGGGTGAAAAAGCGCTTCAAAAGGTTTTCTTAAAAAACTCTTAAAGTTATTCACGAGTCAAGTCAAATAGGTATTTAACTTTGAATCATACGAGGCCCAAATTAATTAACAGCTATAGAAATTCAGATTTAAATATTTGAGTCCATTAGAGATATCTAATATATAAAATTCTCGTGTCACAGTTTTCGTTGCCATACTCCTCCGAAACGGCTTGACCGATTCTCATGAAATTTTGTGAGCATATTGAGTAGGTCTGAGAATAGGCCAACATCTATTTTTCATACCTCTAAGTGATAAAAAAAATTAAATGGCAAAACAACGGTTGCCGGGTCAGCTAGTATATTATATATTTAATTATTTAACAGTAGAGGACGCCTGCGACTTTCGTTCGCCTTAGTTTCGGATATCCCAAGGGAGCATCAAAATAGGATAAAAAGTATCATATCGCCCAAGTCAGCTCATACCCAGATTCATTAAAATCCGTTCAGTAGTTTCAGCGTGATAGATGGACAAACATACAACAAAGAAACTTTCACATTTATAATATTAGTGTGATCTGATTATTAAAAGCAAGTAAGTATTCATTACAAATATTTTTTTCTTATTACTATTGCTTGTGATCTGATTATTAAAAGCAAGTAAGTATTCATAACAAATATTTTTTTCTTATTACTATTGCTAACATAACAGTTAATATTATATTTTTTTAATTTCAGTTACCCATCTTTATAAAAAAAAAACTATAAAAATAGGACAACGATTACGCTTATCCGCCGCCCAAAATTCATAAATTCGCTTTTCGGTCATATCCTTAGGGAAATGTGTTAACCGCATATTACCTCCCTCCTAAAGAAATGGACTCGCGAAAAAAAGCTTTGTGGACGTAGAAATGGCTCAGTCGTAGTCCGTTGGCCGTACTTTCGGATGTAGCCCTTCCTTTCGTTTATACTAGCTTGACTGTGCGTGCAAGCGAGCACGCTGGCAAGATACGAAAATACTAACGAAACTTTAGGGAGTATGGCCTTAGTCTGGGAATGAATAAAATGCTTTAATGGTGCGGTGCTAGCAGGAGCGGATACCTTTTTTTTTAACTGTAAACGAGGATTTAACGATGTCAAATAACAATATTTAGTAACGCGAATGCGTTGAATGAGTGAGTTGCGAATGAGAACACTTATGAGTTTTTTTGCTTATCAAAAAGTGACATTAGGTATTTAGTTTTAATAGCACATATTATAAGGATTCATTTAGTACGAGTAAAGTAGTCCAGATATTCTTTATAACCGGATAAGACAATATTTTTTGTGCCAAATGGTAAATGAAGAGTACCGTTATGTTTAATTCAGTACTGTATGTGGTTGAGATTCATTTTACAAGGTAAAGTATTTTTAGTAATACCAATAAGATGTGCTTTCAATAAATTCCTACACGAACCAGCAAAATTAAAAACAAATTACTTTGATGATGGTATACCAAAAAAAGGGGTGGTGACGCCAATTAACTACCACGGTAGCGAGAAGAACCGGTTCAAGAGTTGAGGGGTAGAATAATAATAATAATAATTTTATTATTATGCCTTCTTTATCAAGTATTTTTCCTAAACTAAATAGCAACATTAAAAACAAATTACTTTTGATGGTATCCGTACCATCGCTGACAGTGAGTCGGCGATTTTAGGGATATTACTACATGTTCCTTTCAAGGGACAGCGTAGATTGTAGCTATGTCTCTTTTGGGACAAAGTTTGTAAGAATACGTATCATTACCACGATAGTGGCGGTCCGTTTAGGTCCCTCAAAATTCACAATGGTTATCCTGAGGCCGAGCCATAACGGATTCAAATGGGGTAAGGTTTCAATAAGTTCTAATGTTTGGTATGTTTTGTATGTAATAGCAGCTAAGGACTGTCCGACGGTAATATTTTGTATTATTATAAATTGATACTAACTTCTTCTTATTGGTAGTCTTCAATCTACTGGTAAATCCATTTGTTTTTTTTACCCGTGGTTCTATCAATAAGACTAGGATCAAATCAGATTACCCGTAATCCTATTGGCAGTACTAAGGGTGACGTAGTTTACCCGTTGCTAGGTATATTATAACTAAAATGCATAAAACAAATGACGATCTTTTATTATATTAGATTTTTTTGAATGATATTATTTGTTTTTTCAATATTCATTTGTTTTTGTTAAATCATTTTTTTATCGTTATTGTTTTTGTTCTTTATTTTTCATGTGTTTTCCCGACAGTATTTTTTTATTGATATTAATTTGTTTTATAGCAGAAACTGTCAATTGTTATTTAATTCAATCGTTATTATGAACAATTTAAAGTTTTTTGCTAAAAGAAAATGAATATAAATAGAAAAAATTGACTATCAGGGAACAGATAAACATTAGACACAAATAATTGCGATCAAAAAAACTAATAACCATGGACAAGTCCCAAAAGCCCACAGGAGGGAACCCCAAATGAAACTAAGGTTCCGGTAGCAAGACAAAATTTATTCGTTCGCAGGAATATATAAGAAGGCAGGTAAACAAAACGTCACCGCGAGTAAACTAAGTACAGCGCCATCTAGCGACTTTTTACGGAACTTAACTCCTAAGCTTAAACATTGAACATTCCGCCCGCCATGGACGGAGTACTTAAAAATAACACCATAAAACATTAGAACAATAATGACAGAAACTAAAGGTACAATTCAATATTTAACAGTAAACTAACAGAATAAAAATAGTTGTAAAATTGGGTTGGTTACATTAGTAGTACACTAAAAATATCTTACCGACAAAATAAAACATTGTACATATTTAATAATAGGTACATATTTTTGCTACAATGAGAAAACTTTAGTACACAAATAACTTACACTAATCATTATCTTTGACAGGTAAAATAATTAATTTTGAGACAGGCCTTTTAATAAAATTATCTTTGTATTTTAAACTAACAACTCGAGTAACATTATCCGAGCCAGTATGTTTATCAGTGATACGTCCAAAGAGCCATCTCGCAGGAGGGAGGTCATCTTCTTTGACCAAAGCAACATCACCAATTTCAGGCTCCTTAGTTGCGTTATTCCACTTGTATCGGTGCTGTAGTTGCGTCAAGTATTCTTTTGACCATCTGCGCCAAAAGTCTTGGACCATTCTTTGCGTTAGATGCCATCGTTTTAGAGTACAAATATTTGAACTTTCATAATTGACCTCAGGAACAAGTACTAATGGCTCACCTACTAAGAAATGACCTGGTGTCAATGGGCAGGGGTCCTCGGGGCTACACGATATTTGTGAAATAGGACGAGAGTTGAGACATGCCTCTATTTGTGACAATATTGTTGTCATCTCTTCAAATGTAAGCGTGCTATTTCCGATCACTCTCTTCAAATGATGTTTGGTTGACTTTATTCCACTTTCCCAGAGCCCTCCAAAATTTGGAGAGCGGGGAGGGATAAAGTGCCAGTTAGTGTGATTCGACGCCAACCAACTAGCGATCTCTACTGCGACATTCGACCTTTCCTCATCAAACAACTCCTTTAGTTCACGGGCACTACCAACAAAGTTGGTACCGTTATCGCTCCACAGGTCTGCTACATGACCTCGTCTAGCGACAAACCTTTTAAAGGCTGCCAGAAACCCTTGCGAAGTCATGTCGCTGACTACTTCAAGGTGTATGGCTTTTGTCGACATACAAATAAACAGGCAGATATAGCCTTTCATGGAGCGATGACCACGACCCTTTGAAACCCTGATGTTGATTGGACCTGCGTAATCTACACCGCTTTTGAGAAAAGGTCGATGTGCAGTGACTCTAGATACGGGCAATTGACCCATATAAGGTTGAGTAGGTTGAGCAGAGTATCGGAGGCAAGTGACACATTTTCTTACGAACTGTCTCACGAGACTCTTCGCACCAACGATCCAATATTTGCTCCTTATATAGTTTAACATGAGCCGGGGACCACCGTGTAACGTCATTTCGTGAGCCTGGCTTATCAAGAGATAAGTAAAATGTGACTTGTGGGGTATGATTATAGAATGATTCATATCCTCTTTGATGTGAGCATGATGCAGTCTTCCACCTACTCTCAAAACTCCATCAGAATCCAAAAATGGACTCAGTGAGGTAAGTTTACTCTTTTTATTTATTTTTCCATTCATCTTTAAACTATTTATCTCTTCACTGAAATGATGCCCTTGACATATTTTTATACAGGTGAGTAAAGCTTCATTCAATTCTTTTACTGTTAGGACTCTACCTTTATTTTCAGATTTGTTCCAGCGTAAGACTCGACGACAGTACGACAGCACTCTGGTAAGTTTAGATAGAGATGAAAATTTAGAAATCAAGTTATAACCATCAGTAGTTTCACAAGTAGCATGCCATTTGATTTTTTGCTTTTTCTCTTCCAAGTTTGTATCTGTCACTACATTCGAATCGTAAATTAACTTGCTTTCATACAGCCATTTAGGTCCCTCTTTCCAGAGTTGATGCTGCGCACATTCCGAGGGCAGTAATCCTCGTGAGGCGCTATCTGCGGGATTATCTTGTGAACTTACGTGTGACCACTGATTTGCATCTGTGATGGTAAGTATCTCCGACACTCTATTTGCGATAAAGGTCTTCCATCTACTTGGGTGGCTTCTTAACCAGGCTAAAACTATTGTAGAGTCAGTCCAGGCATGTAACTGGGGCTTGGGTACGCCTAGTATTTCTGCGACCTCATTCAATAGTTTTGCCAGAAGCACTGCGCCACACAACTCTAAACGTGGGATGGATACCTGTTTTATCGGTGCCACTCTGGTTTTAGAGGTAATCAAGTGCACGTGTATATTCTCGTCCTGATTAACAATCCGTATGTACACAACCGCTGCGTATGCGACATTCGAGGCGTCGGAAAAGCCGTGAAGTTCGACAGATAGATTATCTTTATTCGTGTTAATCCATCTCGGTATTCGAACGGCTTTAAGACTACTTAAGTCGTCTCTGAAAGTAATCCAGTCACTAAGAAGTGATGATGGTAGAGCGGCATCCCATTCGATACCAGACAGCCATAGTTTTTGGATAAATACCTTGGCTGTTGTGATAGCTGGAGCTTTCCACCCTAAAGGGTCATACAAGCGAGCGATGTCTGAGATAACCTTGCGCTTTGTAACTGGGTGCTCTATAGGGGGAAGCGTAACGATACACCGAAACTCATCACTATCCCTATCCCATGCTAATCCCAGTATCTTTAGCATATCATCTGTTTTCAGCTCTAGATCAGGTCTTTCATCATCATTTGTTTGTTTTATCAAGTCTGCCAGTTGCTTGCTATTCGTAGACCATTTTTGAAGGGGAAATCCGCCACGATTCAGCATTTTAGTCATCTGTTCATAGATTTCTACTCCTTCAGAAACGGACTGGCAGCCTGTTAACAGATCGTCCATATAAAAATCATTTAGGACTCTAGGACAGGCCAAAGGAAAATCTAGACCTTCGTCATAGGCTAATTGCTGCAAGGTTCTAACAGCTAAGAAGGGTGCGCATGACAGACCGAAGGTAACTCTCAGGAGTCGGAAATGATGCAGTTCTGAATGTGGTTTGTCGCGCCACAGTATGCGCTGGAAATCTGTATCCTCCTCCGCCACCTTCACTTGTCTGTACATTTTTACAATGTCAGCAACAAGTGAAATGGGATAGCCTCGCCACCGCATGATCAAATGTCTAAGCTCTGGTTGCAGTGCTGGGCCTACCATCAGTTCACTGTTTAGTGAAACTCCGTTTGAGTCAGTGCAAGAAGCATCAAATACTACTCGATTTTTTGTGGTAGTCTTATCTTTTCGTATGACCACATGATGAGGAATGTAGACGCCGGGTGATTTTGGATCATCAACTACAGCCATGTGGTGCATGTCGAGATATTCACGTATAACCTTTGAATAATCAATCTTTAAGTCAGGATTTCTCATCAATCGCTTTTCTAACGTAAGAAATCTCCTGTAGGCTATACGCTCTGAATCACCTTGGGTACATAATGGATCAACAGATTTAAACGGCAATTTCACTATGTAGCGACCTTCTGTATCTCTTTTTGTGGTTTCAGAAAAGAAATCTTCGCAGAGTTTCTCTTCTTCGCTTAATATTTTGCCTTTGATCGAAGAAGGCTCTGCTTCTAACTCCCAAAATTTCTTAAGCAGGTTGTTATCGCTGTCGTTTAACTGTGTATGCATGGTAAGAATAACATTGTGACATTTTTCGTTTTGGCTGACTTGACCAAGTGTTCTGCCAGAGAGAATCCAACCGAGTTTGGTGATCTGCGCTATAACGGAACCCGGTGAACCCCTGAATAACCCATCTAATAAAATTTGGCTATACACTTCGGCACCTAAAAGCAGATCTATTTTATTTGGAGTATCAAACGACGGATCTGCTAGGGCCATGGACGAAAATGCTGTAGTTATCTCTACAGAAACCTTTCGAGTTGGTAACAATGTCGTTACTTTGTTTAGAACATGAGCCTTAACGGTAATAACAAATGTGGGATCTAAGCGGGATTGAATTTTAATAAGCACCGTGGATTTTGATGCCACAGTCGTGCCTTGATCGCCGCCTAAACCTGATACTAAGTTTGTTCCAGGCATCTTTTTAAGACCTAACAATTGCACAGCCGATTCTGTGATGAAAGATGCCTGCGAACCCTGATCTAGTAATGATCTCAGCATTACAGGAGTTCTGAATTTATTGGACTGCACGTTTACTAAAGCCGTGGCCAATAGAACTTGACTGTGTGCGTAGGGAAAACAGGTGGTAAAAACCTTGTAATCGCTGGTCTCGCTTGAAGTTGGAGTCTGTGATTTTAAGACCCTTTCGGTAACAGTAGCGACAACAGCCTTATCAGCAGACTGATCGGCTTTATCATTGGCCGATTTGGGGCTTTTAGGATGGAGAAGAGTGTGATGTTTTTTCTTACAGAGACGACACCTAGTAGACATCGTACACTGATAAACAGAATGGCCGGAGTTTAAACAATTAAAGCACAAGTGTTGAGTTTGAACAAATTCTCGCCTAGAATCTATTTGTTCTTTCGCAAACTTCTTACAATTACATAGTTTATGATTGTCCGAGCAAAAGGCACAGGATAAAACGCTTGTGGCAATATGAGTACAACCTGATTTCTGAACCTTTGTATCTAAAAACTCTAATGATCTAAACCTATTTTCTAAAAACTCTTCAAATTCCTGAAATGTAGGAAGCTCCTGAATTGAATTGGCCATATCTCGTTCCCATAATTTTCGAGATTCTGAATCAAGTTTCTGGCTAACCAAAAATATAATAAGAACATCCCATGAACTTGTTTGTATACCTATATTTTTTAATGAATGTAAACATTCTTTGGTCGTGTCTAATAATTGCTTTAAGCCACTACAAGACTCAGTAGTCAACACCTTCTGGCCAGTTAAACGTTTTAAAATACAATTGGACAAATATTTCTTATTATTATAACGACTTTCTAGCTGAGACCAACATATTTGATAATTACTTGCCGTCAAAGGAATATGCCTTAACAATTGCTCTGCCTCACCTGTCAAACAACCGCGGAGATAATGAAGCTTTTGTACATCATCAATACTTGAATTACTGTCAATAACAGAGATAAACATGTCACGAAAGCTGACCCATTCGGAATAGTTTCCTGAAAACTTAGGAATAGATATCTCGGGTAAACGTACACTTGATCGGTGCTCATTTCCCTTGCTGACACTAGGAGAAGTCATAACGGGTACACTTGGTTTAGGTTTTAATAACAATAAATGTTCTTTCAACAATGACTTATAATCTATGTATTCTTCCTCCGTTTTATCATAATTATAATCGTTGTCAGGATCGTGACCATCTCCAATAGCTTTAAGATGATGCTCCAAAAATAAACTCCATTGCTTTTCCAAGTTTTCTAATCGTACTTCCACATAAGACAAAGTTATGCGGTCTTTAGGTGATTTTTTAAAGTTAGATTTTGCTTTAATTATTTCTTTAGACATATTTCCTACAAGTAACAGACTATCAGCCATGATGATAAACTTAAAATTTTACAAGTCCTTAATCCAATTATTGGTAAATTTTCTATGTCCTTAGAATATTTGTCGTAAATTTTCTAAGTGTTTGACACTTAAGTCCGAAAACCGGCGTGGATTCCCCGTCGGTTCACAATTCTTAAAATTATTCTAAGTCCCGGACACTTGTAAATTTTTTCACTCTTAACATGCACTAATAATCACGAATTTTCAAAGTTAAAATCTTCTTGTAAATAAGGTTCAAACTGTACTCACAGTATTTCTTCTGCAACTCACTCACACTTGTACACGGATGATGTCACTCCAGTTGATGGTTGGATGTCCTCGGGGGTGCTCCCCCGCGCCGCGCCGATGACGAGGTCCGATGTGATGTCAGAGGGCCTCCCCTCTGCGCCGCACTGACGTAGGTTGACAGCTCTGCTCGCCGCCACCCGTTGCCGGCCTAGCACCATAGGCCGCAATCCGCAACCTCGTCGGCGCCGAACGGACAGTGCACTAGGTCTACTTTCGTATCGCCTCTTTCCGGCAATAACGAAGGACCATGGACAAGTCTCAAAAGCCCACAGGAGGGAACCCCAAATGAAACTAAGGTTCCGGTAGCAAGACAAAATTTATTCGTTCGCAGGAATATATAAGAAGGCAGGTAAACAAAACGTCACCGCGAGTAAACTAAGTACAGCGCCATCTAGCGACTTTTTACGGAACTTAACTCCTAAGCTTAAACATTGAACAACCAACAAAAAATAAAATGAGAATTAAAAAAAAAACAATTCCCATCAAAAAAATTTTTTTTCTTATTCATCTGTTTTTTGATGTATTTTTTCATATTCATTTGTTTTTCGTAGTCCTACTCGTCCAATAGATCCTTTACCAATACCTACAATTTATGAAATATATGACGGTAGACCTATTGATTAGATTACGGGCAAAAAAATGGCAACTTATCTAGAGGTAGGTACTGGTAGAACATAGCGGTAGGACCATGGGCAACAAAGGGAAGTTTGAAACCTTTTTTTATGGTTAGTGAAAGTTGAAAATGTTAAGCCATACAATCATAATACAGAGGACCCTATTCCGAAAAACGAATTTCGTCAAAACGATAATCGTTTTATAGTTAATTTGACACACGTACACATGACAACACGTCAAGGTACAAATGTGGCTTCTAATAAGGGCAATATTGCAATTGAAAAAATCGCTGTAGCCTGTACACGCTTTGACGGATTTTGTTTTTCAGAATAGCCCTCCAGGGCAGGGCATAGACCTCTACTCACGCCTTTATAAATGTCAATACATGTTATACAATAATTGAAAAGTATTTTCCAACAGCAAAATAATAATAAAAAATTATAGGGAAACTTGAAAAGTCCATAAGTCATTTATAAGGTTGTCCCTCAAGGTTCTATATTGACAGTTGCGTCCCGTGACGTCATCTTCGAAATCCGCACATTTGTCAGTGAGCTGTCCGGTTGACGAGGGTGCAAATATGATCCCGCGTCTGTCTAAGAGTTTTTCGTTTGTTTTTTTTTTTGTCGGTGAAAACGCTTTTTATGCCACATCTAAGTACTTTGTTTATGAACTGTAAATAATTATTACTTTGCTAAAGTTAGCACGCGATGATGCTAGCTGTATATACTACTAATGTTTAAGTATATCTAAAAATTTAAATGATACACTTTTTTACGGATTATTTCGCAATATTTTTACACTTTATTTTAGCCTGGCGTTTCGAACCCTTTTCAGCGTCCGTGGTCACAGGTAGACTGAGGCGTTAGTAAGGTATCATTTCAATGTCTACTGTTCGCGTGAACCGAAGAAACAAATATGTTTCTTAAAATCAAATGGAGATATCCGTACATGTTATTGAACATATATATGTGTGCAGTCAAAAGTTTGTATATGTCGAAGGTAGTCGAAAAACTAAGGTTTGTTTGTATCTTAAGATTTTACCTAAATAATGGATCTAGAGCAAATAGTTCTTTCATGTATAATCGCGTTCGGAGGGCCTTCTCTGTATAAGTATTTTCAAATCTAGTTTTCCCTGTCACTTATGCTAGCAAAACCGTAGCCATTACTGGGTAAAGCGTTAGAGAGTAGGACTCTATTTAGAAATTAAACATCCAACATATATGGGTTTTATCGGGAAATTTCGTGGTATTTTTTCATAACTTTTGACTGCACACATATGTTCAGTAACATGTACTGCTACCCCCCATTTTATTTTTTGATATACTTAAAAAGTAGTGGTGTAGAAAGTCGGGATTCGTTTTGGTGCAAAATGAGATAAGCATCACAGATTGCTCTAAAACCACAGAAAGAAGTTTACGCTAAATATGTTTTGGACATCACAAACAACGAAGGTATCAGAAACTAGCCCCTTAAAACAAATATATATTAAACACTCAGACCGTTGTTGTGATTAGTTTTAAATGTGAAGCTTAAAAAAATTCAGTACTAAACCTTCAGCCAAAATTCCTTATAAAACCGATTGACGCATTTCTTAAACTGACCGATCGACCTCAAAACTCTTAAGCCTAAAATGGGCCAAGAAATATAACGGTCATTCTTCGTAGGCGAGTGTTTTGTTCCGTACAAATCTGAGTGGTTTTTAATATTTTGAATTGAATTTCTTTTTTGGGAATAGGTCCAGTAATTGTCTTTTATGAGTAGTCAATAAAATACTTGTTATTTGCTCAGTAGTGCCGAGTTTCACAACCGAAGCTGACTTGTGACACTTGTTCAGTTACCAAAAAAGGACCATAAGTACCACGTTCACTTCTAATTTCCGTTCGCTCTTTTAGTTCGTCGTTTAAAATGTCTAAACATTGACTAGTTAGATTATTTTATACAGAAATTCGTTGTTAAACAAATGTTTGAAGCAATTTATTCCTTGTAATTTAATTTATATCAAATAAATACAGTCGTGTCCCTAATTTCCATCCCGCTAAGCGTTAGAAAGTATGTAACTAAAATCATTTATTTTATGTTTTAACCTAATGATAGGTGCCTACTAAAGGTTATTCGGTATTTATGTCGCCATATAATTATATGGCGACATAAATATCCGCATAAATAACCGTATTACATTACGTTTACAAAGCAGGGTCAACGATTCAATGTCAGCCAGAATGTGTCGTTATTCAATATAGCTTGCCGTAATGTAATTGAAAGGGTTTTTAACCGGCCCTTTGATAGTCTCATGACAGCAAAATATTAATCTTAAAAGCAATTATTTAATTTTCATCACGGCGAATCTAATTTCCGTCACGCTCAATTTTTTTATTTTAGTAATTTATTAAAAAACTAAAAACGTGACGGAAACTAGTCGAAAAACATCTCAACTAAGAATAACCGACAAGTTTATGCTCAAAGACCCTCGTCATTCGTCCCAAGATAGTAAGAAGTCGACAAATATCCCATCGAGGATCAATAACTAATGCTTTGCGTCTGTTTTGGCGTAAAAAATGCGTATTTTTCACGGGACGAAGTCGGAAACAATATTTCTATCTGGCACAGGAATTAGGCGTTTTTCAATGTCAGTGAAGGCTAGTAAAACAAACTGTATCGTTTGTTTGTTTGATGAAGCCCGTTGGTAAGGGTTGAAGTCCTTAAAAGTATGAAAATCTAATATTTACATGAGATAACTATTGTTTTCTAAGGCAATTTACAAAACGATGGGCTAAGGATAATTCAGGTTAGTACATCGATCTGTACATTGATAATGTTTTTTGCGCAAAAGAATACCTAATGTGTATGTAATTTCAACCTTCCAACTTCTGAGTGGTCTCCGAATCCTTTGAAATCCAAGTTTTTGGAAAAAAACTGCTTAGCTTAGTCAGTTTAATTTTTAACAAATGATAAGACGATAATAACATTAATAACAAATCACTACACACCAAAAATAGTAATAATACTACTAAACTTTGATCTTAGCCAAAAGGCCGTGAAGCTACTCTATACTACTCGAGTACTCAGTAAAGAGAGTACCTTATGTCAAGTGCAAAAGTTTCTTATCGTTTTTGCTTATCTAAATTATGTCTTGTAAAAAGCAATGTCTCAAGTCTAGATCCGAGACGCCCAAAAATGTAGTATCAATTTCCAATAAAGGCATCCCACGGAAAAATTATAATATTCCTAATCAATCCCGAGGCTGTGGCATCTGTTCCGGAATTTAATTTTAAAGTAATTTTGGGTCTAAATTAAAATAAGTTCCTTGTTCGCCGTTTACTTAGTAAAGTTAGGTTATTGGAATACAGAGTTTGGAACCGGGGCGTGTATAGCTGAAACAATTTTTGCAGTCCGAGAAAAAAGTTACACATAGCCAAATTATTGTCGGGATAACATACATTACTAAAAACATAGTAAGCTAACGGTCTCCCTTTGTTTAGCGAGCTACTCACAAAAATGGCATATTGACAAAAGATTTTCAATGTTGAGTGAAAAGGAATATTCAATAATTTGTATACCAGCAAAAAAATCGTTCAGTGAGTTCATAATGTGTATATAAACCCTTTTTTTTACTATTTCTGCGTTTATTCTTAAACATTTCAGCAGTCGCAATTTAATTTAAAATTGGTAATCATCAGAACGTTTATAATGTAAGAGTACTTAATCTCGATTTATTTACACAACAAAGGGTAAGCGTACATAGCAAGTTATGCTATACTCAGAACATTTTCTAGAACCCCAGTTATTGAAGGTCTGTACAATGATAACTGATCCTCTAAAGCCACTGACGGTTTTGTCATTATGTCATAAGCTGAATCAGCCCGCTGAGCGCTGAAGTAAGCTAATTCACTTTACGGCCATATTTTATTTGTGTTGCCTGATTTTGTTTTATTGCCTGTCATAATCATAAAGTTGGAGCGAATTAGGCCAAATGAACAAAACAAGCCACGGTTTTAGCTGAAAATGTCATCGAATGACAGAATTCTATTGTCTTGAGATTTTTACGGATGAGAATAATATGTTGTACTAGCGGACCCGGCAGACGTTGTCCAGCCCGTTGCTTTTATTTAAATTTCTGATCTTTTAAACCTTCCCTGGACTTCCACGAATATCTCAAGACCAAACTTATTGAAATCGGTTCAGCCGTTGTCGAGTTTAAGCGAGACTAACGAACAGCATTTCATTTTTATATATAAGAAGAAATGATACAGAATTCAAATCTAAAACAGTTGATGGAATCAGGCGTTAATTTGCGGAAATCCATGACTAAAGCTGAAAAAGAGAATTATTTTGCTTTAAATTTCCACTAAATGTATTGTAAATCTTGCGATTTCCAGCTCTAGTTTTTCAAGTGGCAAGACTTACAATACATTAAGTGGAAATTTAAAACAAAACAATTCGCTATTTCAGCTTGTAATGATTTTGATGCAGTTTATTTAAATAGATGGAGAGATTCAAGAGGAAGGTTAGTAGGGTATAAGGTGTAAAAATTGCGAAAACCGCGGCAGGGCAGCTTCTGTTTCCCACTAGTAAATAATAAGTTCGCTGGAATAGTACATTCAGATTAATTATCTCTATTCATAAGAATATACATTAATGAAATACACTACTCATTAACGAGCTCTCGACGCCCACAAGCGCATTACTTCAGAAATATTTTCCATTTTAAACGGAGTTTAAAGGGGTTAATCTTGTGTAAAAAGTGAATAATAAATCCCACATGAGCAAGGTTATTTGCACCGTCCGGTATGGTATGAAATATAATAAAAGGGTTATGGAGCAATGGATTTAACCCGGTTTAGTTTCGTACGGTTATTTCAACCTTTAGGGCCCTAGCACACCGACGCATTCGCGTGCCAATCCGAAACAACGGAAAAACTGTCATATGTATGGCAGCGTTTCGCATAATGTTCGCATATGAGATGAAATGGTTGCATCCTTGTCGGTACGGTTGTACGAAATGGCCGCTACACAGACGCGTACGTTTCGTACCGGACCGACAAGGATGCAACCATTTCATCTCGCTAATATTAGAGTGGGACATAAAATATGCAATACAACTGACAGTTTTTTTGTTGTTTCGGATTCGCATGCGAATGCGTCGGTGTGCGAGAGGCTTAAAAATATTTAAAAAATGCGATCGAATTGATAACTTCCTCCTTTTTCTTTAAATCGTTTAAAATGCCTTTATGCGTTGCATTTTTGCGTAGAACAAACTTACACTTTAGCCATAGCCAAAATTCAATACAAGTATTTATATATCGCAGCCAACTAGTTTAGCCGTTTTATAAATAGCCTTGCCATTTCATTAAACAGCGCCCTTTAACTAGTGGCCTTTCTGTTAAACTGTGTCGGTATATTGTATTTTAAAAAATCGTATCGGGTAAACAAATACTGAGGCAGTCAAAGCAAAAGCCTATTCGTATCTATTGCCTCATTTTCAAAGGCCTATCGTTGTTCTAAACAAAAAACAAAACGGCAATATATTACCGAAACGAAACAGAGTTTCGCTTAGTTTCTGTATGTTGTTTATCAAACGACAAAAGCGTGCACCATAAATTACTCAGCTAATCCTGGCCGCGGCCGGTTTAATATCGGGCATTGTGTGGGCCGCGGTTTCCGGTGACGGTCCAGCCTTGTTATAGAGAAGACAGAAGGGTTAGGTAAGCTTTGAATAGTTTACGTGATAGGCAAGAGAT
The DNA here is from genome assembly GCA_963921415.1 of Pyrausta despicata. Classification (NCBI taxonomy): domain Eukaryota; kingdom Metazoa; phylum Arthropoda; class Insecta; order Lepidoptera; family Crambidae; genus Pyrausta; species Pyrausta despicata. The sequence continues at coordinate 11,044,245 of OY992860.1, read as the reverse complement.
GGCGCTGACTGTGTTTTAAGCTGCACTGGTGGGATTTGTCGATGATGGCGATCGTGCGAAAATGCGATTTTGTTGCTGTCATGATATGATATTTATACGTAGTAACTACATATTACATCATGTAAGTCAGCTTCAGTTTTTTTAAGCGTTTGATTATCTTAAATATTTAACCTTTTTTATTTATTTAGTTTAAAACGTTATATATAAGCCTGGTCATCCATGTGGAAGATATTGCAGGAAACTCTTCAGAAATCACCAGAAAAAGGTCTGCGGTTAAGTTTTTGCTTAATAATCTTGAGGTTATCAATTATTGTCATTCGAAAGTCATAACATAACTTCTAAGCGGTCATAACTTCAAACTAATGATGGAGAACTTTTCAATTCTTAGGAGTTCAGGTAATCTTTTACCATAGTTCATGCTAATTCTACTGGGTTACGATGATACTAATAAATGATTAATGTGTGGCCACTAAAAAGTTTAAAAAATATTAAAAAAATAAACCTCCTTCAGAAAGTCAAGAACGTCAAGGTAAAACTGTGGCATCTTAAGAGCAATGTAATAAGAGCGATGAAATTCATATCGTGATGCGTCTAAAGTGGGGTCCGCACGAACTACTATCGTCGTATACGTAGCGCTTACTATTCGTTGCCTTGTCAATTTGTACGGGAAACTGTCAGTTTCTGACGTTTTGAAGATCTGAATACGTTACGATAATGTTCGTGCTCACCCCACTGACCTACTGATTGTGACGCAACGTGTGACGTGGCATCCGTTACGTGCTTACTTTATATTGCGTCCGACCCGCGATGCCAGCGTCGTCTGATGTTCCCTGACGTCTGTATGTGCGAAAATATACAACAACATCACGTACATTGATCCGACTCCGTGGTGTTACAAATAAACTTAATTAAATACATAGAACACCCAGACCAGTACAAACAGACATGTTCTTGCACACAAATGTTTGTACAGTGTGGGGGTTCGAACCCGCGTCCTCTTGGTTAATAGTCAACGTGTTGACCATTACACCAAAGTTGTCGTCAAAATTACGGGGTATAGCGTGTACAGTCGGGGTTCACATCACGGCTCATTGTTGGAGCTGCTATGAAAAAAATTGACAAACAAGCTTTTTTTAGTTTTAGTTGATGACTTGAGTTAGTGACGAAAATGATTTACCCAACCCAATAAACTAAACAAAAAAAATACTACAAGTATTAGGCTACAATTGTATAAATAAAATCCAAATAACTTAGAACATGATGCGTCTGCTTTCATTCAATTCGAATTAGCCGTCTCATTTAAACAAGATTAGACGTTTATGGGTTCGTTTCATCTTTTGTACGTGTAGTTTGGTGTAATGGTCAAGAAGTTGACTATTAACCAAGAGGTCGCGGGTTCGATCCCCGCACTGTACAAACATTTGTGTGCATGAACATGTCTGTTTGTACTGGTCTGGGTGCTAAATGTATTTGTTTATGTTTATTTGTAATACCACTGTTAATTCTGATTTCTGTAACACAAGTGCTTAAGCTACTTATCTCAGAGTCAGATAAATGTATGTGATGTTGCTGTATATATATTTATTTAAAAAATATATCCACGAGATACTTAAGAGATACGTAAATGTGTTGTAGTAGGCATAAAAGTAGTCTTTTTGCCTAGTTTTGTTCTAAGAACTAGAGGGACAGTGCCGATTTACAGAGATGCCTTTTCCCCCTTTGATTTCGAATTCAGCGTGGCTGTAACCAACAAATTTTATACCCAATTCTGTTCGTGACGCGTGCAAAAAAGCGGTGGTCATTCGACGAAATCTTTTTTCGTAATCACAATAAAATCCTCTATTCCGATCGCCATAGAATATTCTAGTGAAAGTGTCGACGGAGGGGCGGTAAAATTTTATACCGGCACAAATTGTCCATTTTGGTCTCTAACGCCCGCCGGCTAAATGGTCCGATTGAATAAAACCCCCACTTGATTTATATTTGGCACGTTTCTTGTGTAGCTACAGCATTTAACGCGTTGGTCCACTCTGTTTTGTAAATAATAGGTCTAATACCTATGAAGTTTCTGTTTTTACGTTGCACTTTAACTTTATCTTTGGTTCAAAATTCAAATAAGTCAAATTAAAGCTAGTAATTAAGTGTTTAAAAATATGCATTTCATTTGGGCTAAAACCACAAGCAGCGACAACTAAAAAAAAATGTTCAACTGTGTCAGTATTGCTACAGAAACGATTGGAAGTGTTTTGAACCTGTATTGGATACAGCTACACATTGCATGGTTTGTTGTTAAATTTTTCTAAGTTTTTAATTTCGGATTTCTCTATGGAGTTTTCTTTTTGTATTTAGAAGTTCTTAACTTTGAAGTTGAATTCATAGTGTCTTAAATTACCTTTTTTTGATATACTAGACACCCCAAATACAGTGTGTGCGAAATTTCTGTTTTTTTACTACCCAATATTTTTGAAATAAAACAAAAAAAAATAATCAAAAAATCATGCAAGGCAAGCGTTTGCATTGGCCAAAATAGGTTTCAATTGGTATTAGTATTCGGAATTCACTGCTATGTGCCGTTTGAATAAGATTAAACGCTGTATTTTCAGTCCATTGTGTGGAGAATGAACGAATGAGAGTATTTGATGGACAGTTGTTTGTTTAAGCTGAATGCAGACCGGATCAGAGGCTGTACTCCGTAAAATTTCGTCCGTATTTTTGGGTAAATCTAGCGCGATCGCTCGCTCGGTCAATCTAGTAAGAGCGACAGGGATGGCTACATTCGAAAGTACGGACGACGACTTAAAGAGTCAGGGGCTGTGTGAAATGTGCCCCGCTGAAAATCAGGTCATGTAAGTTTTACGAATATGAAATTAATTATTGCAGCAAAAAAACTGGGAATCCTGAACAGAGTCAAGCGATACTTCACAGCTGATCAGCTTTTAACTCTTTACAAAGCGCAAGTCCGATCCTGCATGAAGTATTGCAGCCATCTCTGGGATGGTTCCGCCAAATACCAACTTGTTACTCTTGACTCGGTTGAACGCAGAGCCAAGAGGCTCATAGGTGACGAGAGGCTTGTAAGCACGCAGCTCCAGAGCTTGGCTCATCGCCGCAGAGTCGCCTGCTTGTCAATCTTTTACAGGCTTTACTTCGGCGAGTGTAGTCATGATCTACATCAGCTTATTCCGCCGTCCCCCTTTTACCATCGGACCACCAGACGTACCGCGGGATACCATCCGTACCGTGTCGATGTTCCACTGTCACGAACCAAGCGCTTCTCATCTACATTCCTGATGCGCACTGCAAAAGAGTGGAACTCACTACCTGCGTCAGTGTTTCCCTGCAATTACAACCTAGGAATCTTCAAAGCTAGAGTGAACAGGCATCTTCTAGGTGAGCTTGCTCCATCGTAGACTCAGTCTTTGCCTCGTTGGGCTTAGTCTTGGGTCAAGAGCAAACCTATCCCAAATAAAAAAAAGAATATTATGTATGATTGGAAAATATGTTATACTAGTGGCCCCCGGCGACTTCGTCGTTCGTGGAATACCTTTGTTTTCACAATCGCGGTCGAACGGGATAAAAAGTAAGTACGGGGCAAGAACCAGTAACAGGGCATGCGAAAATAATTATAATACCTTACCTTGAAAAATATCGTCGAGCATAATCATAGAGAAAATAAAATATTTTTCACACATATGCTTGTGCACACATGTGTCACACACATACTTAGATAAAAGAACAGTAAAATATTGATTTTTTATTTATTACTAATAGAAAACATGGAAATGACATGTAAAAGCGCAGATGAACAAAATACACTTGTGTATTTGGGGACAAGTTATATTTGTAATGATATTTTCCGCATTAACAATGCTAATGTCTTTACAATGTGAAATTACAACACCTGAAACAAAAATTTGGCCCCCTACGGGAGGAAAGTAATATTTATACGACTTAAACAAAAGTAATTATAACGTTTTGGCAGCACACCTCCGTCCACTTTGACTTCAAAATATACACTGAATTGCGTCTTCACGGAATATCTACAAATATTTTCCTACATACCCTACCGAACCAACTATTAGAGGCAAAGGTAAGAAATTCGATATCCGTGAATACAAAAGGGAGATCCTTGAGAAAGGGAACAATTAAAATACCTTCCGTTGGGCTCGCGATCCGAAAACGGTTACTTTTCTATTAAACGAAGCGATCTTTAGTCCGAAACTTTAATTGAAAACCGCCGTCTGTTCCATGATGAAAAAATTCACATATTAGTATGTGATTTTTTTCGGGATCTGGTCTAAGATAAATAACAATATTGTTGTAAAACGTTGCAAAAATAACCTTATCATTGCTCTAAAGTCTGTGGAGTGTACTAGACCATTCCAAAGGAAGAAACCTTCTATTGATGGTTACTTTTTATTTGTCTAGCTAGCGTGAAAAATACATTCCTAGTTCACAGAACAGATCATTGCACATACTCTGATAATCGTTCTAAGCTGTAGATTTTGTTAAATGGAAAAAATATAAAATATAAGCTTATTAACTAACAAATTAAAGTAAACAAACAAACATAAAATTAAAAAAAAATCTACATAATTTAGGACCACGTCTAAAAGTACCCAGCACACTTGATGCGTTGCCTCTTTGAATGGCTAAAGCCAACTTTTGAATTAAATATGATCCCGAACGGGGTCGTTGGTCCTCACTTTCAAACGTCGGCCTACATCTGCAATCATCTGTTTGCCTCAAATCACTTCCAACCCGAAGTTTTCTGTGGCGACTTCGGGTTGTTTAAAAAAATGTATAAATATGTTCAAAGGGAAAAAAATGTATTTCTTTTTCATTTTTGTATTTCGACCTCGCCTCTTGGTAAGCATAACCAACCGTATAATTTTTTTTTGTACTGTACAATACTGACTAATGGTTAACGGACTTTTAATAAAGGTACAAGTTTGAAGCCCACTGCATGAAGCAGCAGCAGACGCTAAGTCGTCACTACACTTATGGTTTTACTAATGTGTTTGAATAAATCAAGTCACTAACTTCGAGTGTGAATTATAAAGGCAAACGACAAGCGCGACAAAGCAACGAAACGGGACTGATAATGATACAAGTTTTGGTCGCATCGCGTTGCGTCGCACTTTTCGCGTTGCGTCGTTCACCTAGCTAGGACTACGTTATAGAAACCAGAAGTGCCGCGACGATAATGTCATCTGTTGGTGTTTCAAGTAATGCGCATCCAACTTGTATCTTAATCATAGTTCGCTTTTATTTCTTGCAATGTACTTTCTACAAAATCAAACAAAAAGCCTTTTCTATTTCCTAGACCTTTCTCTAAAACTCGCGACTTTTTATGCCTCAAACCACTATCCACGCTACGCACTGACGAAGGTCGAGGCTGACCCCTGTCACCGACACACCAGACCAGAAAAATGTTACGGCGAACTAATTGAAATCATTTCTGATATTCGAGATATCCTTGTTTACTTCAAGAATTTAGACGCATTGTTGACTATCCTGCTTGTTCAGTGCGTAGGCTTATAAACATGATTCTATGCTGTACTGATTTTTGCGACTACGTGCAAATATGGGATTTTCAGCCTCTTTTTCTAAATAGATAAAAAATATATACTCTAATTTACTAGACAGGCAGACTAAGATATTGAAAAGTCATCACATCACCATCATCACTAATTTGACTTCTTATCTTCTGCGAAGACCACTCGAAGTAAGTGTTGTTAGTTAATACGACGATAGCTGACCCGGCGAACTTCGTACCGCCTTAGCGTTGCAATGATTGAACAATGTCATCGAATGACATTGACATTAGTTACGCACGTTTTTTTAAATATGCAAAATTAAATGTATACGAGTATTTTTCAATATTTCTGAGAGATTTTCTTAGTATTTTTTTCCGTAAGAACCTTCTCCTAATAATAACAAATACAACAAAAAAAGAATTAGTGAAATCGGTCCAGCCATTCACGCGTGATGCCGTGACCAAGGAAAACGGGTTTCATTTTTATATATATATATAGAGGAATATATAATATGGAAATTTGCTTTTTGTTTGAAAAATCTCTGATGAAGTCGTACCCATTCACATTGTTTATGTAATGCAATTAGTTATACTGTTAAGTTTCATCATTTCTTTTTTGGCATTAACAATAAAAAATATTTACAATGTGAAATTAAAACGCCTGTGGTAGTCCAGTTTTCTTTAAGAGTGTTTTAATTTCACATAGTTATACTGTTCTGAAACTATGACCTTTTGAATAACATCAAATAAACAAAATCATTTAATATTTAGTGTTCGCGTGGGCCCTGAAAGCCTAACAACATCAATTGTAACTTTTCTTGTTTTGTGCAGTTTTCCAACCTCTGAAAGTTTCGCCTTTCTGAAAGCCAAATGCATTTTCATCGTTTTGAATACCGACATAATGACATGTTTGTTGCAAACGGACGGATTAGCGAAAGTTTAAAACCCATTAAAAGTTTTTTACACATGCTTTGCATTTATATAAAACATTAGTTTTTTTCATTGTTTAACTGACGAAGTATGTGACAATTGATGTTGTTTGCGAAATAAAATGTAAATAAAATGTAATAATTAATATTAATGGTCGCAACAAATTCTTTATTAAATTTACACTGTTACAGAGAGCAACTCAAACTCAAGTTAGATTAAACACACAAAAAGAAAAAAGGCAAAGAAACCAACTTTGACAAATGTAACACATTCATTCATTCAGTGCCAACCTTAAGTAATTATTAAACATTGCCATATCAAATAACAGCATTCAATCGTAAAATTCGTCCCATGAAATAAATACATGAAAATGTTGTCAATGTCATCTATACTAATATTATAAAGAGGAAAGGTTTGATTTTTTGTTTGTTTGTTTGTTTGTATGAATTGAATAGGCTCCGAAACTACTTGGCAGATTTGAAAAATTCTTTCACTGTTGGAAAGCTACATCATTCCTGAGTGACATAGGCTATATTTCATTTTCAAAAAAAATAGGCATCCTTACTAAAATTACGATAACGTAATCCAAGGTGTGAAAAAAATATCAAAAAACTACCTTACATCGCGTGCGCTGCGAAAACTATTGATGATAGAACAAAATGATATACTACATTTTTTTAGAACACACCATTATCTACAAAAAATCAGCGGCAGCATATCTCTAACTATTACAGTCATGTCACAATAAGCGTTTTTTTATTGAAAAAAAAGAAATTAAAATACCACCGCTACAAAAAGCTCTTTATAAAGAGGAAAGGAAAACAAATCTAAATGTAATGTTTAATGCCCGTGCGAAGCCGGGACGGGCCGCTAGTATTAGATAAATGGAGTTGAATTGAAAATATATTCACAAAGTAATATCGTCAGACTAAATTTCGTAAAAGGGGTTCAAAAAACACAGTTGACGACGAATTTCAGTGAAATCAAAATTGATACATAAAGGTATGGTTAAAAATTAAAAAATTGAGTGATAACAATTAGTTAGTACATAATTAACACACGCACACATACACATTGCTAATTCAATTGTGAAAACATGTCCCGACATAAGCACGTCGCAGCGCGTGTTTCTTTTTTTAAGAAAATGGCCAAACATAACGTCATGCATAGAAATGTTCATGCTAACTACTTGTACATGACAATATTTGAGCACCAGATATAGGTACATTTTTTGAGTGAAGTATAAATGAAATTCCAAGCATTAAAACCTTTTCAATTGACCGAACAATTAAGTGTGAGGTTGAAGCGTGTCTCGAAGCTGTCAACTTTAAACCATTACACGACTGTGTTTTCAAGCTCATAAAATGAATTTATTGCTCAACGTGCAATAAACTGCAATATCCCATCCGTGCCGTTGTAAAAATGCACTAAACTTTCAAGTGTTTGGGTTCTAAATCGGGTGATGAAACTGCTGCAAACTTCAAGTTAAGCAATTAGGTAGCTTTAGACCGCTAATTTGTACACATAAAGCCTGGACAAATTGTGTTGACATTTCTTTGGAATGCTCTCGCAAACATGGATGTTATTTGCTCGGGAACAAAGCGGGGTTTCATCGGTAGTATTAGCGAAGGTGTAAAAGCACATATGTATATACGAAATACATGCAGAATGCATCTAGGGTTGTTGTCAAATACTTTTACTGAATTTAATGAAATAAAAGTTGATAATTCACGTGTTGTATGAAAAAAAATCTCCCATTGCAACATTTTTGAGTTCTGTTTTTTTTAAATACATCTAAATAGCTGGCGCATAAAATGAGTACATTATTTCAGTGCCTGTGAATAAGAAAAAAAAATACAAAAAAAAGATAGTGAAAAATTTTCTCACTTTCATACAATTGTCTCTGGGCGATATTTTGAAAACCGTGACACTTTTACTAAGGTCATAATTTTTTTACCAGTAGGGCATCGGTCAAGCTACCCGCAGTTAAAGGGTTATCCATTAATTCCTGGACACCCTGTATATACCATATAGTAAATTGTATTTTCAGAAAGCTGAATACCGTTTTTATGCTAACGTATAGCGATTAGCGTATCATCTGCTTATCATTAATTATCATAAATGTTTCTTTTTTCCATTCAATGGTCTTTGTTTGTAGAATAGCATTTGCTACAAATGCAGATCATATGAACCGCGCCAATACAAATCACTGAAAAAAATTAGGCAGGACCTCTGTATGTTCAGTCTGTAAGCAGTAGCACAGCAGTTACAAGTATAAACTTGTAGTATATCATATCAAACTTTCCACGTCTACTGCTAAGCATGGACCTCCCCAAGGATCTCCACCGGGGTCCTGCACTTCCCGCATCCAATGGCTTCCCCCATCCAGCGCCTTCCCGCGACCATCACCAGATCGTCGCGTTGTCTAAATCATTTTTATTATGGGCGTTTGCTGATGATTGGATGTGCTGTTGTCTTTAGTACACACAACAGTATACAATCATAACAACTTCGCCTTGTACTAACAAGCCCGAGTATGCATAGACCCTAACTTCTGAATTTGCATTCTGTTTTCGGCCGAATGTGGACTCCGGAGTTTATATCTTGTTATAAACAAATTAGGACCGAATAATATTCTAATTGTGCTCTGAGTACAGGAGAACGCACATTGAATACCAACGTTTAGGGACTTTAATTGAATTGTTTTAATTAAAATATTTACGATGGAAATAGTATACGTAGAATGTTATATGGTTTTGATTTATCACGTGATTTCTTCACGTTTGATTAAAAGCATGATTTGTAATTGGATTCTAAAATGTGCGTAGGCGATTAATTGTAAATTACTAGTAAACAATGATTTCATCAGCTTGGCACTTAGGTACCTAGCTGAAACTGTGTACGATATTCGTAGGTCTTCCTTCCAATGTAATATATTGCTGCAAAAATAAAAAGTTTATTTGTTAATGATTAAATGAATGTAAGGTAGGTTAACTAAAAATAGTAATAATATAATTATGCAAAGCATAACCTTAAACATAAATCTTTTACATTTAACAAATCAGAATAAAGGTTGGTTTTTTCTTTCAATAGGTACTTATTGTAAGTATCTATATAATCCGTTTACGATTTGTATCCGTTTAAGAAGTTTAAATAAAATCGCCTTAGATTCCTTCTTACTTTAATTCATACCCGGTCAGTTGAGCATTAACAAATATGGTAACGTATTCGTAGCGTTTACCTATCGTTGACTTGTCAAATTTTTGTATGAAGAAACTGTCAGTATCTGATGCTTGGACGATGCGAATACGTTACGAAAATGTTTGTGCTCGCCCCACTGTACTGTGAGGAATGACGGAAGCACCTCAGGCTACCCATTTTCGTTGCAAAATCGCCCTTTTTAGTGCGTGTTTACCTTGATAAGCTTTTATGTGTGTACAAGGTATACCTGCCGTTTTAAGTAGTCAATAAGTGCACCAAATCGTGATCGTGCTAAAACAACATATTTTTTTCTACGTATTACAATTTCAGAGTTGGTTACATGGTCCACTAGAATGTTTGAGATGATTGGTCCGGCGCGTAGATTGTGTACCTACTTATATTTTAGTGTTACTCGCGCTCTTAGCAAAACCATGGCGATATGATCTCGTAACGGGATGTATACGAGCCCCTACTGCAACATTATCACCAGAACACATATCCGATTTCATATGGCCGTGACCTGACTGACTGACAGCGTGTCAACCAATTGGCTGCAGCTAAATCATAGACAGTCGCGTGTCGCGGCAGCAGTATACCGCAAGTGTGTTCTGGGCCTTAGTATCTGCTTAATGACAGCGTTCTTATTTCAAAAATTGCAAAAACATCACAATCTAGGGCCGATATGGAGCTCGAAGCAGTTTTAACACAAGAATTGTATGTCATTGTGTAGTGAGTATCCACCTTTATTGTTAACCAACGGAAGTTATTTATTTATACCTCCGTTACAGGAAAAATATCGATGAATTACAGCCACAAGTTTGTGTATTGCGAGTCACGTCACGCGCTGTGCTGCTAACGGAATGCATAATTCTGTATCGGGGGACTTTCTTACAATGGTTCCGTAGTCAGATCATAGAATAACTAACTACTCAGAATGTCTCATGGCCGGATTAAATAACCTATCTACCGTTGAATGAAAGATAACTGACACTTGCATAGAAATTTCGGAAACCTCAGATAACTTTTAGTATGAAATTGACATATTTAAATTTCAGTCAAAGGTAGATAGGATATTGAAAATGACCATTAGTTGAATCATGCAAGATTATACCTACTACACAAGCGTTCGTATTTGTTCCTGGATTTTAATGCTACACGTTAGGCGAATAGTTGGCTCGAAAACTAACCTTATTGGTCATTGGAACTAATCAACGTTGAAGACAAAGATTTTTATAAGGTCTCAGATGATAGATTTTTCGGCCAACTGTTCGCCCAACGTCCAAGACGGTATACGTCTGGGGTAATGATAACTGAACTCGCAAAGGAAATCAGCGACCATAATGAAATGTCGTAAGAAGTTATTTCATAATTATCGAAAACATAACATGCTTTAAGATACCTATAGAAGTGCAAAGACTGTAATATTAACCAACTGATTACCTTCTGTGTGTTTCTACTTGTGTTTCTACATGTTTCTACTTCATGAAGTACAAAAATGCGAGGAGAAGGTATTTGCTTTTGTAAGACTGTATTATTTGAGTTGCCATGTATGAATCTTTTTCATTTTGCGCGCGGTGCAATAGGTACATGTTTTCATAACCGCATTATTGACACCTACTGCCTAAGTACATTTTAAGACACAATGTATTCTTATAAGGCTTCTGTGCACTCTGTAGTCTCTGCCCGTAGTTTCAGTATGCGGTTATCGTTACGCTTTTACCGGATGGAATTTGTGATTTTAGAAACTTTTTACGTGGAAATAGAGAATTTTACGAGATATCGTGTAAAAGGATGGGACCGTGATCAAATAATAGACGTGTTATTTCAGTTATAGGTTCCAATATAATGCGTCAAATAACGCTTACAACTAACTTATATATAGATACAATAAGGGTGAAGTGAGCTTCACACTACACCTCCCCTGTTTTTTTTTTTTGAAAAAAATACTTTTTTTTTCTTACATTGATGCTGAATAAGTAACATTGTTAAAGGTGATTTTAGTTACAAATGTTAAATGGAAAAAAAGTAACAAATTTGGAAAACACTACACAATCTTTTAGAAGGTAATTAAATAACACGATTTGCAGATTAGTAAATGCCAATACTTCAAGTATCTTATTACTTCAATCATAACATATCATCTTACATGGATTCCGATAAGCAAAGATAACAAATACTTTCGTTACAATTGCAAAACAATACTTTATATTAGAAATCTTCTTAATTTTCCTTTTAGCACTTAAAAGTATTTTCATACACTTAAAACTAAGTAATAAATTTTTCATAAACAGAAGAAGCAACAAGTCAAATCACATACTAACAGTAATGCCAATAACGAATAAAATACATTGTATTTAATTATTAATAATAATTAAGTATAAGTGTACAGGTACCCAACAGCCATAAAAAGTACAAAGCGAAACTTTGATATAATAAACATTTCTTTATCTATGTTCGATACATAATAAAAAAAAATGTCAATAACATAATATCATTACTTATTACATCACATTATTCATAAAATACAATTTGTAGTTCTTTGACTCTACTAATAAAACACATTTCTTTTAATTGTATACTCTTCTTGACATAACATATAGGTAGGCATCTTTTTCACAACTCTACATAACAGCTTTACATTGGTACAAATTTACCTTATTTGGTAATAAACACACAATCATTGGGTACTTATAATATCGTGGGCCGGCCCCATTTTTATTATAACAGTTATTTATTTTATAAAGGTACAGTTATTTATTATTTTTATAGTCGACTTTTAATTATGTTATTTATATAGAGACACGATTTAAGGCCTTTTGACCTCCAACTATTTTCACGGAGTGAAGCTCGTCTACACCATGATCAAATGAAGGATACATGCCCTATTCTGTACCTAGTACCATTTTTGTACCATTGAACGGGTCCTCTCTTAAGATCACACGAATCTCCAGCGGTTTACACAGAGAAATCTCGTTTACACCATGTTCCAACAGAAGGATTCGACACCGTTACTTAATTACCTTATATGCCATACCTTTACCATTTACATAACTATAAACTTTCTTTCCTAACTCATCTATGACAACAATCAAAATGATTTCGCTTGCTTTTGGGTGATCAGTCCAATCGCTTGACGAAACATCTCTACTAACGTATTCCATGCTTCTAAAAATATTTTCCTAAAAACAATTTTCCTAATAACTTATTAATAAGAACATATCATTGCCTTCTTACAAATTATTCAAAGAAACTTTTGTAAAGTTACTATTGCAATCTATGGTACAAAAGATAGGCAAATACAATTAAATACATTTCCTAGTTTAACAACACTTTATAGCCAATCGATTACATATTTAATTTAAATAACTTTGTGCAATGGCTTGTTAGATACCCGTGTAACCCAAATATAGAAAATGGAATTTCAATACCTATCATCAAAGTTCTGTTTAAAAGTGTCTTATGTTCAAATGCAAAACAAATATTATATTGCAAAAGCGATCGGTTGTAGTGCGGCACCATAATAAGATTCGCCTCATATTTCTTTCCTAGACATTACTCGACGGATCATCGGTAACCAAATAAGCTGATGCAATAATTACACGTGTGGACAGAAAATTACGTGCAAATTTTGGACAACGTTTTTTACAAATCTATTTCGTTATCAAGAAACTTATTTCTGAAAATGATAAAATAAACTTTCTCTAATGTTATCGGATTAGAGTCTTGATCCTTTACATTTGAAAAAAATAATACTTATATTTGTATTCTAATCGTTATATGCGCAAATAAATTATTCGTTAAAATCAATATTTAAAAAAAAAGTCATGAATTAACTGAACTGACCAAAAAAAAAGGATCTGACCAAAACCTGAAGATCAATAAGTCTATAAATTTCGAATAATATCAAGTAATGACTAATAGCGTAACTAAGTTCAACTACGACTGCATGTCCAAAACTTATCTTTAAGCAATAATTGACATTAGTACAATACATGATGAACACGGTTCCAACTTTACAAATAGGTTGTAGACAATTAACAACCAGTAGTGTCATCTTTCCTATTATACTATTATAAACTGTTTTAAATCACTTTCGCTGCGTGTTTACAAACTAAATATTTTCGAAAGAATTAAACAAATTAAATGAACTGTAAATAGAAGGTTTAAAATTGCTGATGTAAAGTTAACAAGTACTAGTAATTATTACGTAGTAGACCCTTGATATGTAAGTAGGTATTTATTTGTAAGCTAATTTAAGAAAATCGTTTGCAAATTTATTTTTGTTTAAGTTATAAATAATACTACACGAACTAATTACTCGCATGAAACTTCTGCTTTTGTTTTTCAATAAAAACATGATTTGACTTGTCTTCGTTCTTACCTAAATTATAGAATAATATAGTGCAATACAAAGCGATACAGTACAATACAATGGGATACAGTGGACACATGTATCTTAATAAAATTAATATTTACTGTCATACATGAAATTACATTTTAATTAATATATGATTACATTACGTAATGATTAATAGGGAATAATAGAAATTAAAAAAAAAACGTATGGTTGTCGCGTAGCCCGTTGCTCTCAGATGGAAACTAACTTCTCCCGGCGCCTCACAATCCGGCTAAACCATCGCGACACCAACTACTCCCGGCGCCCAGCATCACAAACCTCAATCATCGGACGCCAACATCTCCCAGCGCCCTGCTATAGCCACCTCCATCGGGTACCATCAACGCCCGGCAGCCAGCATTTTCTCCAAATTACACACTTTTCTCGAAGATTTTTAATGCACTCATTGTCCAATATTAAAAGTTTATACGTTTTCAATATCACTTTGTTTAACCAAACAAAATAACTACACCTTCATTTTATTAACTGTGCGCAGCGCTGCCCAGAGGCAGCACTGGCAGGGTCGCCATGTAAAAGGATGGGACCGTGATCAAATAATAGACGTGTTATTTCAGTTATAGGTTCCAATATAATGCGTCAAATAACGCTTACAACTAACTTATATATAGATACAATAAGGGTGAAGTGAGCTTCACACTACAATCGTTTAACATTTTTGATCAAGTTTTAGAGCTAGCTATTGTATTAATATTATGTGTCTGAGGACCACCTGAGACCACTGCATGTTATGCACGCATGATTCATATTAAGGAGCACTCTTCATATTTAATTGAAGAAAAATGAGCAAGAACAAAACTAACTTGTATAAGTTATAATGTTTAATTACACTACTAACATTAGTTTTTAAGATACTTTGTAATACTAACAATTTATGGACATAGTCTGAAATAAAATGATTATTATTATTATTATTATTATAATTAACACCCCGAAACATATTTACCGATTGAATTCATAAACGTCTTTTTTATTTAGAAAACCAACGGTGTTACAGTTTTATTTGTTAGTTAAGAACTTCTGCTAATTAAGGCTAATTATAGGTTTTCATTAAGATGACCACAGATGCTGAGGATTAAAAGTAATTCAAACATTATAGGTACACTATTTCTATCTCCAATTATATTCTCCAATTATATTATACGTTTTTCAGTATACACCGTGCTTTTTTAACCATCTTAAAGCCGAAGGCTACTTAAAGTATCCAATAACTATTGCTATTCGTAAAATAAAACTTGGTTATTATTAAGATTTCTAAGCTTAAGAAATTAAAAAAAAAATTAGTACGAAGCACAATTTAGTACGAAACATCCTGTGACGAGCACGCCGCGCGGGTCATTGACACGGCTGTCTGACACTACTGACCTAGTTGTACGCACGGATATGTAATTATAATTCTTTAGAGAAAAGGGTGGGCGTCACAAAGGATTTGCGCTAGCGCATGATTGGGTAGCGGTCCACATGGACTATTTTAGATTGGCTAATGATGCGGCACGCGTAGAGGTGGCAAGGTCAGGGAATGCATTGTTGAAAACGTAAACATTATGCACAGGATGATACATTACGTAACATTAATATTTAGAATTTTTACACAAAAATTATATGGAGTGAAAAAAATATAATAGCATGTCCTAGAGGTTTATTAAGATGGTTACATAACGTGGGTTTCGGCTTTAAGACGGTTAAAAAACATGGTGTATAATAGTTAGCAGCTAGGTACCA
Source organism: Pyrausta despicata (assembly GCA_963921415.1). Classification (NCBI taxonomy): domain Eukaryota; kingdom Metazoa; phylum Arthropoda; class Insecta; order Lepidoptera; family Crambidae; genus Pyrausta; species Pyrausta despicata. The sequence goes on along the minus strand of OY992860.1, from coordinate 11,028,439 downwards.
AAGCGAGAGGTAATCAATTAGATAACTTACATGATACCAAAACTTTTTAGGTACATAAACCATCCCTGTGAAACACTCCACCCAATAGCGAAAACCTTGATGGTTTTCGCTATTGGGTGGAGTGAATCCGTTGCGTTGTTTAAAAGTAGCAAGCAGCCACAGACTGAGCGTAGCTCGACTTTGTTTTTATACTATGTAGTGATAACAGCACTACAGGTATACAGGTCTTTAACAATGATACCTCATATTTCTTTTGAAAAAAAAAATTGTAAAAAAAATAGTAAAGTTCGGCGCCCTATATTTTTCAGTGCACTAATTAATTTAGTATTGTTCAGTAGTGTTGCTCTGCAAATTTTTTCATAAGTCCAGTTTACACCGGCTGGCGATTTCAATTGCGACAGCATCCCATGACGACCGTTTGGTGCAGTGGTCTACATGTCGGACTTTAAAACCAAGGGTCGCGGGTTCGATCCCCGCACAGTACAAGCATATGTGTGCACGAACATGTGTGTTTGTACTGGTCTGTGTGTTTTCTATGTATAATATGTATTTATTTACAAAAAAAAGTATTTAAGTATGTTTATCCGTTGTCTAGTACCCATAACACAAGCCTCGTAGCTTAGTTTGGGACTAGAGAATTGGTGTGATTGTTGTGAAATATTTATTTAAAAAAAAAAAATTAAAAATGTTTAACTTGCATGTTTGGGTCTTGTTATTTGTTGAAGAGAATAGGCGTTGTACATACTCGTAGATCTTAGTCAGAAACGCCTCTCTGCAACGATTTGTGAATTATGACCAACCCAACTTTTTTCTTTTCAAACTAGGTATAAATAAGGACAGTTTTTCTAGATCTTCTTTCACAACATCCGACTGCGGCTGAAAATCTTATAATAATAATCATAATCACTTATTCCTTCATAAACATAGGTACATACAGAGGTTGTGGGTTGTTTAAATGCGAACTCTATGTTTCACCTTTTCAGGTATATGAAGTATTCACATTTTTACCCGACTACGGCGAAGCAAAAGGAGGGTTATGATTTTGACCTGTATGTATGTATGTATGTATGTGGGTATGGATGTTCATCTGTTCCCTCGTAACTTCTAAACTAAATATCAGAATTCGACAAATGACATATCATTAGAAGCGTCTTAATTGTCCGCTGGTTATAGGCTATATGGGATTTCACAAAATCTAATGTGGCGCCCTCTGGCGGACAAAACATACGAAGTAAAAAAATAAAGTTAAGATAAATATGCCGTGTTTGGTATCATTTGAAAGCGCTTTACTTGCACATTTTGAATATATATATATTACTAGCATTTGCTTGTGACTTTACCTGTATTCATGGGCTGATTTTATATAATTCACATCTTTTTTACCCGACTATATATGTGGCTCTTAGCAGAGTAAGATCCATAGATGGATTATGGATTAGTTCACTGGAATCTAGCAAATTACTAAAGAATCCACATGACCAAAGATCGTTCGAGGAGTTGGAAAGATTGAGAAATCAATGAACCCAAGATTAACCTATTTAGAACTCCAAAATATGTTAAATAAAAATAAAGTTTAAAAACTAACACCCGACTACTTAAAAACACGCTCTAAAAAGTACGAAACAAGAAAACACTCTCCAATGAAATTACTTAGTATGTACAAACTATTAAATATTTACCGTTATTAAATAAACTAACTTACACATATTATTATATTTTCAATTTATAATATTGATAGAGAAATGTTTTAAGGATAAAGCCGTGGTCGTATACCACTTTTTTTAATTTATTATTCTTATACCTTTCATAAGATCAGATTCCTTGGAATCAAGAAATCCAGTCGTTCATAATCACTTTTTTATTACTCAACAAACATGGAAGTTCAAAGTGAAACGAGTTCCACAAAGTATTTGTGTTGAAACTTTGGACGCACAATAAAAATATCGTAAAGAAAAATTTGACAATAACTTCTAAGTTGTAGATGAGTCTGTAAAATGGAAAATTTTACAAGTGCTTGTTTTTAATTTTTTAGGTTTACTCGTATCAAACATATAGAGACACTGAAGCGGTACGTAGTTTTATTTGACTTTTACATGGAGTAAATACATCGCGCTACTTAAAATAGCCCGCCTGGGCTTTTTGACAATTGCTATTTGACAATTCCTTTAAATATTGACGATAGCTTTGCTCTAGTGGTCTGAGGTCCAGACTACAAAACCGGCTGTAGCGGGTTCGAATCCTGCTAGGGGCAAATGTCTGTGTGATGAGCACTAGCATTTTTCCTGATTCATGGGTGGTCATGGGTACATGTATTTTTTTAAGTATTTCTATCCGTTATCCTAGCCACCATAGCACAAGCTAACGCTTAGTTTGGGGCCAGGTAATTGGTGTGTTTGTTGAAACAATTTATTTATTATTTATTTATATATTGGTAAATTTAAGGAGCTCGATTTCGCTACTCACAAAGACAGTAAAAAAACAGACAAGTTTTATGTGATGAGACTAAAAACTTTAATTTAATAGCAATGCTCAATTTAAGCTTAATCGTAATTTAATGACAAAACCTATTGAATTTTTTAACCCAATAGGTCCCAATAGGTAGACATCTTTAAGACAAGGTTTAAACACTGTCTCCTTACTTGTGGTGATAAGACTGCTTATAAAAGGCTGTTATCTTCTAGCTTTATTCACTTAATTCCACAAAGCTTACATTTTTCTTGGATTATTTATAAATAGGAATATATGTAGGTGGGAAATTATCGGCGAAGGAGGAAACATTATTCGTGAATTATGGCAAGATCTTGTCAAACTTAATATAAGTAGATGTATTTGTACACACATGAAGGTGTCAGAAATGTCCCAATCCGATTCCGTCCATCACTTAGATACCGATTCCTATCGTCTTTTCTACGAATTGCTCAATTATGAGTATTTGTCGGGTTATTTTCGTTATAGGAAAACTTATGATATCGAACATTCCGTAATAATGAAACCCAATTAACTCCATCTTCCGCAGTTTCTGTGTAGGTAGATAGAGCTTTTGGCTGTAATTTTCTTTCGTCGAACCATTAACGTAACGAAAACTATAAACTATGCCAAAGTGAATTTATTTTTATAAAACTTAAGCTAGATAATATTTCAAATATTTTATGTATACTAACTATTTGAATTCCTATCTGTACCCAGCTAGGGTATTAAACAAGTAAAATATTTCCCTCATAGCATAGGTTTTCATATCACAAAAGTATTGTTAGAAGTAATATTATGTAGCGGTGTTGTTGACAAAGAACAAAATATGCGACGGAAATTGTATTCCTTGGTCCATTTCGTATTACGAGTAGAATAATATGAGCACAGTGCGCAGACTGTAGAATATAACATTATGTGGAAATAGTACATTTTCATAATGTACACACGACAACACTTAAATACTAAAGTATCTTAATCATTTGTAATGAGGGCGCTCCTGCAACAAATATGGGTAATTTGATGTGCTCATCACAAAAAATATAGTGTCAATTAACAAATAATTCATTAAAAGTCAAACCAATATAATGGAATGAAAAGTGTTCAATGAATAAAGAACAAAACATTTTACGAACCGTTTGAGGAAAAAAAGCAAATAAAAAAATTGATGCTCTGTGTAAAAAACGGAGTTCCAAGCATCGCTTTTCCTTCAACAGCAAAAAAGTCAACTTATTTTTTTTATCATTTTGCTTACAGTCACCGACAGGCGTTTTCAGTGTAAAATAAAAAATAAAAATATCAAATGAGACAGCGCAATAACTTGTTATTTACTTCCGAAAGTGATAAGTTGTAAATAGGGTTAAAAGATGATGCTTTTCAAATCATTTGCTTATTAAACTTTATCCGCATAACACTTTTTTTTATTAACACCACACAATGTAAAAGATCGATCATTATCGCGTATGTTAATTATTCAAAAGAATTTGAACAGTGTTTTACATGCTTGTCTCACGTATAAAGAATTCTCGACAGCTTTTAAAAAGTTTTTTTTTTCAACACATTGGCGCTGCCGTTATGCAGAAAAGTTGGAGCGAACCTGAGCGGGCACCTCATTTTTACGCGTCATAATAAAGATCTATCTTAGCTCATCGTGTCAGTGTGTACAGTGCAGATACCTACAGAAGGTTCTTCAGAAGCACTTAAGTCTTGATAACAAAATAAGAGCTCAATTAAGGGCTTAGCTAGATAAAGGCTAGTCAACTTATCTTAAGCTTTTCGTTATATTTCAGATAATTCCAATTCAGGGGGAAGGTACTATCCGAATATTAACTACCTATGCCCAAGAAAAGTAGCTCACAGATACTAATTTCATTTTTATCAGCTTACATAGGTAGTAATTGAAAAGATTGCTTTAAAAAGGTGCGATATCGATTTAAAAAAATATGAATTAAGTTTTAAGTTCAAGTTTTTAAAGCTGAAAAAGAGAATTACATATTTTGCTTTAAATTCCCACCAAACGACGCCAGCGCAGGAACTCAAATACATCCACCTGTAATTCCTGCGCTGGCGTCGTTTAGTGGAAATTTAAAGCAAAATAATTCTCTTCTTTAGCTTGAATCATGGATTTCTGCAAAGTAACGCCTGATTTCATCAACTATTTCAAGTTTTTCTTTTTTTTTCTTTATGAATATAATACAAGCAATATAAAAAAGTAAGTAAATTATACTAAGACAAGCATCCCGCCAGCGGATTCGCACGTGCGAAATTTGATTTTCTAATATTATTAAGCATATTATACATATAAGCCTTCCTCTTGAATCTATTTAAAAAAAAACTGCATCAAAATCCGTTGAGTTGTTTAAAAGATCTAAGCATACATATTACAGTCACAGAAACAGATGCGGGAAGCGACTTTGTTTTATACTATGTGGTGATATGAAAAAAATGTTTTCAGATGAAAGCGTAAACAAACTTACTGGCTATTTGCCCACTGTGGTATATGTGAAGCAACCTGCCAGTAATTGCGTGTTGGATATATTTTCCTGTAAAACATTTATGAGGTACGTTCCCGAGCATGGATCCTTATTAAGGCTAACTCACATTAACATAATGCGATCATGTTGGAAATGTATCGGCATTAACACGGTTTACAGTTTATTGACTGAAACTTTAACACGACGACATGTTTGCGTCCTATTTATTTATTAACGCATCGTTTCGGTTGATTGGTCACAACAATGAAATTATTGTACGTTTTGTGAGTTAGGTTACATCATTATTTTGTAAAATTATTCTTAATATTTCATTATGATGAAGTATGTGAAATAATTAGCTTTTTAAGTTGTGTGTCTTAAGGTCTAATAACTTTATCCAATAAATTTGGTTTAAAAAACTAAAAAAAAACATGCGTTTATTGTTAACCAAAAAAAGATAAAATAAATTAGAAGTACAAAGAATTTATATTACAGTAGAGTAAAAAGCGTGGGGTGCTTGGATATGAAAACCATTCTATTATCGGCAACTATAAAAAGAGAACTATGAATACGACAAAAAGTGCACCCCACGTACTGTACTTAGAAATTATTTTCTCTTTTTTTAGTTAGGAATAAAAGCGTCTTTGTTTTAGTTTTTTACACTGCTATTTGTTTGAATTTTTTTGTTATCATTTTGTTATCGGTACTTGATACGTGTGCAAAGTGTCAAATTAATCCGTTTTCTGGAAAGTTGAAGAGTAGAGTTGTTGGAAAGTTGAACTCAAAGATTTCGTTACATACATACAGCCCGAGCTAATTAAACCGTGTTAAAAAGGTTATTTATGGTCTAATTCAACACAACGTTTTTGATTATACAGCAAACATACTAGTTACTAGTATTGTGTTATAGGAAACTAAATTATGAGGTGGCTTCACCTAACAACGTTTAACTACCGGCATGATACCTTACTTCACTATACGGTGGTTTTAACTAACACTAGTTGGAAATTAAGCGGCGGTTGTCTGCGAGAAAACCTTAAATTATAACAAACGCACTCACCTGAAGCCATTTAATCCTCGTTATATTCTCCTCGGTAACGGTCAGCGCCCTCCTCTCGCCCAACTTGTACGATTTATCATAGTACATATACTCGGTGAACGTCAGCCCGCTGGTCGTGTATTGTTGCGTAAAATACACAGATATAGTCCCGTTCAATATATCATGCTCGATAACCCATCGACACTTTATGGGCACGGGAAACGCGTTCGGGAAGTTCGGGGTCTGGATGACCCCGACGGGGCCCCTGAGGTGGCCCCCGCACGGCTGGGGACCCTGGTGCTCCTTGTCCCCCTCCTGGGAGAAGACGTGCTCGATCACGATGGTGAATAGTGTGATGCTGAGCAGCCGGTGCATGGTTAGCCTGGAAAGATGAAAAAATTGGTTACTTTGAGTTCAATATTGGTATAGGCCGAAATAAAGGGAACTCACAAACAAAAAAAAACATAGAAGATAAAACACGTGAATAATAACTATTCAAATCAATATTTCATAGTCCAAGAGAAGAAAAAAAACCCGTATTCTTCAATCAATTTGGATGGGTTAACTCTTAACGCAGGACGACGAGGAAACTAAGTCGACGACAGACCAAGCTCTTGTAATAATAAATATACGCGCATAAATTATTAAATTTTATAAACGTTTCATTCCCCAAAAATAAAAATAAAACCACAATTTAGCTCTGCACATAACCGTACGGCGAGGGCTTAAAGTCGCGTTTAGTAATTCCACTGTAAAATTTATAACCAAAGAGCTTTCGTAGGAGCTCATATGCCAAATGGGTAACTTTTTTGCGTTTAGTTTCCAAACCCAGCGGCGAGTGGCTGGAACGAAACGTTGTTTGCATACGAATGCTTGTTTTATAAATGTTTCTTTATTCAATGTCTATTTTGCATTTGGGATAGAATAAAAAAACACAGTTCGATGACAGTTTAGGGGTGGCTTTTTGTCGCCGTTGGGAAATGTGTGAAAACTCATTTTTTAGAATGAAACAGAATAATTTATTGTGTTACTAACTAAAGAGTGCTACTTAATGCTTTTAGCAAATGTACTCAACAACTGTATTGCACTGTTATTTGTCTAACATGTCTGAAATGTTTTACCGCAATTCTAACATTTAGTTACAAAGCCAACCCTCTGCCAGTAAACGTTGATTTGAGATACAGAAATGTCCATTGATATTTGCCATTCTACTTCCCACTGAATTTCGGTTTCATATGAAGCAGGTTTTAAATCAGGTACCATTATAAAACCTAAATCCAGGAATACCGGGGCCAGCAGAGAATACAATAGGATTCCTGTCTGCCTGATGTCCTGTACGTCGCAAAGGACGTCGGAATATATTTGCGGGAATCGCATCAGGAATTTGGTTATATAATAAAAAAAATGCGAAGTAATAAAATTTATTTCCAAACAATATTTGCTGGGAAAATTTTGAAAGAAAACTGCTTATCTAAGTGATGTGAAGGAAGCTTAAGATAAATGTCTGCATTGGAATTTAAATTACCTACGCATGTTTTGTGCTAATGCTACCTACAAAGTGCAAAAATAAAGATTTTCATGTGAACTTGTTGTGATGTTATTAGCATAACTCTTTTAAATTAAATCCTACTGCAAAATATTAATATTTACTTACTTCTAACTTTACTAATTAATCACACAGTAATTTATAACAGTATTTTTTTATTTTCTTCTAACCTTGTACATATATAAATTGAAAACTCTGTGATTGTGTGATATTAAGATCTTGTTTAGACTCAAAAGAAGTTCTGCGATAGCGCTGTTAGTCGTAATTTTGTTCTACGAGTAAATACTCGTATTTGAAATTAGAACGCTGCTGACTGTAAGCGAAAAGTAAAATTGTTATACAGCCTCACGTAACATTAAATTTCATGTTATCACTTAGCTCACGTTTCCTAGTGTGAAATAAATAAGCAAAATACATAAGAAGTGCTTGCTCTGTTTTCCTTCAAAGAAAATAAACGCTCGAGCAAAGATTAAGCTTACTGTAGGAACTCGTAATGAATAAATGGTAGCTAAGGGAAACCTATTTAAAGCACTGACTGATAAATGAGAACAAGCGGAAAACGAAAGTACTTACGCTCGTGTAATCGTTAGGCTAGAGAAATTATTTCTCTCTCTAGAAAAAAAAAACTGTTAAAAAGTAAGAACTTAAATTTCTGACGAACGAGCATTAACTTAGTTTCGAAAATCTCATTATCATCACTATTATCAAAGGCCGCAGGATGTCCACTTCTAAAAAGATGGTCAGGCAGAAGCGGATAAAAAGCTTCTAAAAAGATAGCGGTTGCTAAAGGCCTGCATCTAGTTTGGTTCTACAATCTTTATGGGCGAACATGACAATAGGCGAAACTCACTGGTTTCACAGTTCCGATCCACAAAGGACATAATACTGTAACATTTATTTCATTATGCCCAATATGGAGTCCAATAGAATCAGTCGACTAGCACCATTTTGCGGACATAAAAGATGAAATATTACCAGCACTCAATTCGGCGAGGCCGGTGAAAATAATGTTAGGAAATCAAATAAATTACTTCATTTTGTTTTCAGAATTCGTTTCAATAAGCCCCCGAACGAATCGTAACGTTTTTATAGAGCGATAGGGCTTATTTGTAGGGTGACCGTAAAGTTATACCGAAAAAGAACATATAAGCAAATAATACACATTATCAGAAACTGAAATATTATGAAATAGTTTATGGTGGAACAATTTTTTTAATTCTTTGCTATTGTTAAATAGCTATGGAATAAGATTTATTCTGGGATCGATTAAAAGAAAAATGGGTGGTTTAAACAAAGGTCTCACCATTGGGTAGGTATTGAACATAATAAAATTATTATGTTCTATCATCATCATCATTATATTAGCCGTTCGACGCCCACTGCTGAGCATAGGCCTCCCCCAAGGATCTCCACCGCGCTTGGTCCTGCGCTTTCCGCAACCAGCGGCTTATCGGCTTCTCGCGACTTTCACCAGATCATCGGTCCACCTTGTTTTCTCTATATATATTCTCGTGTCACAATGTTCATTCCTGTACTACTCCGAAACGACTTGACCGATTCTCATGAAATTTTGTGAGTATGTTGAGTAGGTCTGACAATCGGCCAACATCCATTTTTCATACCCCTTATTAATAAGAGTTGTCCACCGTCAGCATTACAACGTCTGCGGGGCCCGCTAGTATTCTAGCATTACATTCTCATAATTCCCAGGAATCCCATGGGTAGATTTGGTAACCCTACCCTGGCTACAGTGATTATATGCCTCCAATTTGTATAATCAACAACAACAGCTTTTTGTATTTTTTGGGGAACCGAACAAGTAACGTCAAGTGTATTTTTTGTAATGAAATTAGTACTCGCGCTTTCCAACGAAAAAGCTGTTTTAATAAACAGGAATAATGATGCTGTCTGCTGGAAAAATATTTTTAAAAGTGTTTAGAGAATACAAAAATAGTACTATTTCGTCTCTCTTTTTTATGTGTTTGCGAAGGAAATACTAGCAGTCTGACACTAAAATTGTAACATAGTTCTTAGTATATTTTAATATGGAACTCATGAGAAAGTCACAGTGTGATACTATAAATAATACATCAAAACCGCTTATATAACGAAATACGAAACTGATTACAGACCGGATGCGGTTTGTGTAACAAACGACACATTTCGATATGGCTTCCATGTTGTGATTAATTAATTTATGGCGCTATAGTTTCCTAACATCATTATTATGACTTCATAAATGTATTTATTACATGTATTGTCAGCAACGTTAACATATTTCGATAACACAAATGCGTGTCTAATTTATTTTCTAGTTGCTGAATTTGATATAAGCATTGGGACATTGGAGCATAAGAGTTCTTTATTTTATGAAGGCAGCGTAGTGCGAAAAATAGACTGACGGTTTAATAAAGATCGCAGGAACAAACTGGATACAGGCCCTTTACAAGCGGTAGCGGTGAATACAAAAATTTATTTTAACTTTTTTTTTTCAATTTTGTTGCTCCCTGTATTTTTACTTAGTGACCGGTTTTTTTATTATCATAGCCCTGTCAAGTGACCACTCGAAACTTTATCACTTAAGGCTTTTCCCGCCGAGTTAATAGTAAAAGTTGTGCGATGCCCAAAACCATTAGTTATATAGACTGCGTTCTTGGATAAAGCTTGGCCATTCCAATCATTTTCAACATAACATTTCGAGCAGTCCAGAGCTGTATTGTGAATCTTTGCACTTTTTTTTCAAAATTACCTTGTTCATAAAAGTATTATTATCTTGACCGGCTGTCTTATTTGCTTTGCAAAATTCATTGGAATAAAAAGATGTTAAGTTGGAAAACATAAGTTTTATTCCAGAGACAGGTTGACACATCACGACGGGTGGGTAAATAAACGAGCGTATTTACTTAGACGAAATAAACTTCTATAAAAAAATAAAAGGCTATACACAGATATTAATATATAAGGTCGAACCCCAGCAGCCTAGCTTAACTGTAAGAATGATGAATATGGCGTCATAGGAAAAAAACTTCAACATGACAAGCCCTTTTCGTCCCCATTATAAAAATTAAGATTTAAAATACCTGATGTGACACACAGGAGGACATTAGAAGTGTGAATATAGTGCCTAAGGAAAACTTGTTCAACGTCACGAACAATTTATGTTCATGTGTAACAAAAATGAAGAATATCTATGAATATCTGTGATAGATGTTGAACCCCAGCAGCCCAGCTTAATAATAAAAGGTATAATAAATATGACGCCTTAAGAAAAGAAGTTCAAAGTGAAGAGCACTTTCTGTCTCTAAAAATTAAAATCTGATCTGATACGTCGGGAGCCCAGCTATCTATACTGTAAGGAGGATGAATGTAGAACCTCGGTAAAAGTTGTTCAACATAACGTGAAAGTTCTCTTCATACACAAAAAAAAACTTAAGATCTGTAATACTGAATGTGGAGCACTAGCAGTTCAGCTTAACAGTATGAGGTACGAACATAACACCTTAAGCACTTTTTTGTTGGTATAAGAAAGACAAAGTTCCAGAAGATATTGTAATGAAGTTGTATTGAGGATGAAACTTTATACGAGTATGTAAGCCCCAAATGTAGGCGAACGAGGTTTGCTATCGTTATCGTTTGGTTTATCGTCCACTAGTTAAAAATATACTTAAATGAATACCTTCGTTTAACACCCAGACTAGTACAACATGTGCACACAGATGTTTCTACACTTTATCGAATCGAATCCGATCGAACCCGCGACCTCTTGGTCTAGAGATAACAGTCAACTTCCTTACCAATACGCCAAAGCCGTCGTCGAATAATGCATTTAATTACTTATTTATGCCACGTTTTGTTGTGATTGACAAATATTTAAAAGGCAAGCAACCAACACTTTCAAAAGCGGTTGGATCTTACGAAAAACTTGACTTTGACAACATGAGGGCAATAAAGAAGCCTACTAAGTGCGCGTCCACATATAACGTCCGTTTATACTTATATGTTATTAGCGTATATAGTTATGTGAGGAAGTTCACACATAAAATAGCATTTCGCATCGAGTAGAAAATCGATCCGACCAAATCAACAGCGATCCGTTTTGTACGTATGTGTTAATAGCGTATGTAGTTGTATGAGCCAGTTTACATAAAATACAGTTTTTAGGATTCAGTATAGTGATCCGTTTGTCGAATAGGTACTGTGATGTGCTGTGTGAATGCTACTAGTATCTCCATTAGCGACCTATCCGTTAAAACAGTTCCTGTAAAACGGACGTTATATCTAAGTGTATCGTTATATGAAAGTTCTAAAGCTACTTACCACGGAGTCATATCAATGTGTATGATGTTGTTGTATATTTATTATTTATATTTATCTATGTAAAAGGATGTAATATGTGAACGCGCCCTAACATAATACATCTAGCTTCACCATGTCGCATCTGCGCTCGCATCTTTATCGTTAAAGGGTGAATATGTAAATGTCAAGTTACACGTTCCCGAATGCCACGAAAGACGCGCACCCATTACGTCGTGACGCCGTGTCACTGGAGCGACACCCCAGCCATAGTAAAAATAAGTCAGAGTAACTACATGTTTTAATAATAAGGCCCAGTTTCCACCAAAGCGGAGATGAGAGGAGATGAGTTTTGAAAAACCAATCAGATTTCGTTATTTCTCCTCACCTCTCCGCTTGATCCATTTCCACCGAAGCTAAGCAGTGAGAGAAACTGGGCTTAAAACTACTTATATATAAGAATTTAACAGGTTTAAAGAGCTTTAACGTTTGAGAGATTGTGAGTTAATACTTAAATGTTTGTGGGAAGTAATCATTGGAATTTCTTAACCGATTTTGAAAATTATTTGACCAATAGAATGCTTCGTTGTCCATGATCTCTTTAATCTTTATTTTGTTTTTATGATATACCACTCTGTACGGGTGGTATAAAATATTAAAATGCATAGTCCCAAGTCGTATTGAATGTGTAGTTTGTAGGTGTCATCTCCCGGTCACACTGCCAAAATTAATTGATGTATCAATTGAAATTCTGTAATGTAGCCTTCTGGGTAACAAGCTTTTAAGTTATTTGTAATTGATGTACTTAAATACATACAATGCATATAATATACCTAGTATGCAAATCGTACTATGTATGTATGGATAATATTTAAATAAATAAATCTATCAAGATCATCTTAGTCGGTGCGTGCGTTGAAAGACTAACTCGTAGTTTTCTTATTACGTAGATACGTCCTAGTTACAAGTCGTGCACGGTGCGTATGTACGAAGATGAATTACTTTCGTGGTTTTTACTATGGCCCAGCCAGGAGGCTGTCATTTGTTTTTATTTTCACTTAAAAAAATGGAACATCACCTTCAGGAAAACAGTCACATTTGGGTGTAAGATAAGTGAATAGGTATGTTTATTTTTACTGAGATAAGTGCATACAACGAAAAGTATCATTACTCATTTAAAGTAGCAATGCTTAATGAATTGCAGCAGATATAATTAATCTACTCAAAAAGATCTCTGTAGTCAACTGTACTTTACATCCAGAGCAAACGTGCGACTTTTTGTTTCCGCAACTCGCTACTTTCACGAGTTGGGGCGACAGTACGGCGCAGCCCTAGGCCACAAAGTTTTAAATTATTAAAACAGTAACATTATTAAAACAATTAATAACCACAACGGTAAACCAAGCAATCTAATTTCTCGATTCCTTTAAATGCGGTAACTTTATTGTCGGTTCAGCTGAAATGAAGGATGTCTTATAAAACTTTGTCCGTGTTTGAGTTGGACTGTTGGCCCTACCACAGTATAGATAAAAGTTAAATCAGTACGTATGGAAGCAAAGAACGAATGAAAACAGACGGATGTCTCAAAAGGTTTATAAGCAGCTATCAGATAGAAATTCCCCCTGAGCCCCTGGACAAAGTTACATTGAATAGTCGATGACAAAATTAGCTACCCACTTCTTTTAATAAATAAATGACATAATAATAATATTTGTCTATTTTCCTCAGCACTATGGTACAAAGTATTGAAGAGGGACAGTGATAAAAAATAAAAAGAGGTATTGTACCAAAGGTGCGTGAGGTTGTTGACAGAAATAGGTTAAAATAACCTTTGCTTAAGGTCACCAGGCTCCCGTCCCCTGATGTTTTAAATAGGTTAGATAACACCACTTTCTCTTTATAATCGTTCTCTTTATTATCTGTCAAAATGATCTTCCTCCTTAGACATTAATACATACCTTTATATTAAAACATTCATCAAACAAAGTCAGTAGCTGACGAAACGGCTATTTTGATTTGTTCCTTGCTTCCGTACTGCTTACATTTATTCTGTGCCCTACACCGCGAAAGTTGGACAGGATTCGTCGAGCAAATGCACTCGATTTGCAGAGGATGTATAATTAGAAACCGGTTTGCTTTGCAACGGAAAAAGGGCAATTTTAAATCCGTTCAAGAAGTTGATTCCATGTCACTTAAGTGGTTCAAAACATTTATTGATAATAAAGCTAATAAACATGTAAATTAAGTACATACTATTACTTTTAAGCATCACGTATGATCTGCTAACACAACTTTACAGCTGCTTTTTAATAATAATAAATTGAGTTTATTACTTCCAACAACAGAATATTATATTACTATTTATATTTTTCCTATGTATAGACTTTGTGTTGCCATTTTCCCTGTTACAAATCAAAGTTTTATTAAACCATGCTTCAAAATGCGTATATTTTTCTGAAGTAAAAAACTTAACCTATTTTACCAACCAGCTAAGCAAATCCCTAACTCAGTTAGTTCAACTATTTCACCGCGGATAGAGAGCTCTAAACCTCTACCACTAAGTTCAGCTGTAGTACAACAAAACAAAACACGCTCAACCTCGTGTTAGGAGTTCAACACTGAGGTTTGTTTGCACTTCTCGTAAGGATAACGTGATCACCCCGTGCCGCCACGGACTCGTCTCATGGGAGGGACGGATCCATCCGCTTACGTTGCACTGTGTGGTGACCATAAAGTTTGAACTTTCATAGCTTACATACTAACAAGCAAGCAAGCAGTGTAATGAATTTGGATGCTTTTGTTTCAACTATGAGGTTGTGTTAAAGACAGCGCCATCTATCCAACCTTCAGTGCATTAAGATGGCTTGTTCATTAACCAAGAATAGCATCACTACACTTGAAAGGATAATAAGTTCAAACCAATTTAAATAGATGGCGCTGGGCTCGCTGATTCTATATATATTATTTCATCGATGTAATGTAGCTCTTTTTTCGCGACCAGCGCACAGTAAACACCTCAAAGCAACACCAACGTCTTTCCTTCAACTGGGCACCTACTTTTACAGGTTGGTTGCACTCCTCGTAAAAATAACGTGATCACCCCGTGCCGTCACGGACTTGTCTCATGGGAGCGACGGATCCATCCGCTCTTACGTTGCACTGTGTGGTGACCATAGAGTCTGAACTTACATATTTTTCATACTAACAAGCAAGTAAGCAGTGTAAGTAAACAATGAATTTGGATACTTTTGTTTCAACTATGAGGTTGATTTGCACTTCTCGTAAGGATAACGTGATCACCACGTGCCGTCATGGGCTCGTCTCATGGGAGGGACAGACCCATCCGCTCTTACGTTGCACTGTGTGGTGACCATAGAGTCTTAACTTTCATACTAACAAGCAAGCAAGCAGTGTAAGTAAACAATGAATTTGGATGCTTTTGTTTGAACTATGAGGTTGGTTTGCACTTCTCGTAAGGATAACGTGATCACCAAGTGCCGTCACGGGCTCGTCTCATAGGAGGGACAGATCCATTCGCTCTGACGTTGCACCACGTAAATGGTCACCACACAGGTGACCATAAAGTCTGAACTTTCATAATTTACATACTAACAAGCAAGCAAGCAGCGTAAGTAAACAATGAATGTGGATGCTTTTGTTTGACCTTCTCGTAAGAATAATGTGATCACCACGTGCCGTCACGGGCTCGTCTCGTGGGAGGATCCATCCGCTCTTACGTTGCGCTGTGTGGTGACCATAAAGTTTTAATGTAAGTACCTAGTTATTATCTACGGGATTTATTTATTTTTTATTTTATCTTGCCCGCAAGATCTTCAGTTACCCTGTGATCATCGCACTTGTAACAGTGTTAAACGTATGTATAAATATATAGGGAATAAATAAGTACAACTTAATACACTCGTTTTTTGCAGTAATACTTAAATATTGGAACATGGAATAAACTCAATACAAGCTTGAAATTTTTTATTAACATGGATATATCCAAAATTATCTCAAAACGATGGCTCACCTAATAGATAGGGTTGTCTCGCGAGAACGCATAATTCCGGATCAAATTTTCACTACAGCATCCGGTTTCATCATACCTTTACGTGGAGCTTAGTTTTAATCCTACATTGCTGTATTACTAAACAATGCTATATAGATAGTGGCTAAACTTAACATAAAATACTAACTCACTTGTATGTATATTTATCGAAGACTCATAATTGATAACAAAAAAGAATAACCACAAAGAAACGGGAAAGAATCCCCCAACTCCTATGCCGTAAGAAGTGCTGCTTCTTAAATAATTATATCTCCTAAACTAAGCAAAATCATAGAATATTCATGGGGGTGATTTGGATACGCATTAATATAAGGCAACCAAATTTTGGCTTTGAACTTCAACTCCCCGGAATCCCTGTATATCGAAATTTCAAGGAAAACTATCCGAGGTGAGTAGGTAGTATATAGAAACTAATAGGTTAAAGGCGACCAATTTATAAAATGTACACGGAAAATTTCTTAAGTTACCATCGTCCTATGTAGGATTTTTAGATACGAGTATTTGTGTGTATGAACCGAAAGTTGGCACTCGTAAATACGGAACCCTACAATGCGCGTGGCCTGACAAGTACTTGACCGTTTTTATAAAGTTAAATGTTGTCATATTCAACGATCGCATTCAAATATTTGATGCGAGCAGTTGAGCTACACGCAATAACCGTTTCCAAAAAGATCTCCTCTACCACTTGATAAGTAAATCTAGGTAAGTTTGGAAGCGTCCCAAGACAAATGAACGCGAAAAAGTTTGCGCACGGAACCGGTAGAAATGCTACCATCTATCTTGAATCCCTAAATATGGGGCATGAGGTTTCGACGGGATTTTCACAGGATTTTGCCAGTAGGCGACATACTGTCGCTGTGATTCGCATTATGAGCAATTTGTTTGACGACCACTTTGGTGTAATGGTCAAGAAGTTGACTATTAACCAAGAGGTCGCGGGTTCGATCCCCGCACTGTACAAACATTTGTGTGCATGAACATGTCGGATTGTACTGGTCTGGGTGTTATATGTTTTTACTTACTTACTTACTTCGCTGGCTCAGCGACTCGAAGTGGATCTTGGCCTCCGACATTAAAGTGCGCCATTCTTCCCTATTCTGTGCCAAATCTGACCAGTCGGACACTTTTAGCTCTTTCAGGTCTTTGGCGATCTCGTCCAACCAGCGATATCTTATATGTTTTGATTTAAGTTTATTTGTAATACCACTGTTGATTCTGATATCTGTAACACAAGTGCTTAAGCTTCTTACCACGGAGTCAGATCAATGTATGTGATGTTGTTGTATATTTATTTATTTGTTAACAATATGTCAGACACGAGTCGTGGCGACAGAAAGTCGCATAAGTGCCCTGGCGGTAATAAGCTTTGCTACAAATTAACGTGACGACCACGGTACGTGTTCTTGGCGTAAGTTTTAAAAAAAAATATAATTTAAATTTCTATAAACGTTGCACTTAGGTTGCAATACCTGTGCGACTAAATAGTTACTTTACCTACCGTGAAAGTTGACTGGTATTTGTAAGGCACTATCATTAACTCACATAATTTTAAAATCAATACACAAAAGGAAACTAAGCTCGATCTCATATAAAATTTTCTCGTTAAAATTTTTGCCTGACGTTTACTCGTAGATCGGATTGCGTCCGTGGCCGCAGGCGGACGTTTTGCGTTTAATTCGCGTTTTTTGATAGTGTAAATATGCAACGTTTAAAAGTGATAAACCCACATAAGGACCGTACACTCGACCTAACGTTACTTCCACCTTACGTCCAATACGCCGACCTTCCTACACGCCCTGCTATTTTCAGTATACCTACCAGCATAGTACCCATTGTACTGACAAAAAAATCATCGACATACCCTCCGCGGCAATACCGTTTTAAAAATTGCGTTCGAATTGGCATAGATTGATGAATTTCCTCTTCCATTCGTATGAACAAGCGTTCAGCGTTGGATTTGAATTTTAGAATTTTCAACAGGATTTCACATTATTTATTATTATTAAAGTGACACAGCTTGCGCGTAGCCCAACCACTGGTTCGCTAAATATTCCGTCCGTTGTTTTGTCCGCTGCATCAAATATTATCTATGTAAAAAATTATGACCAATGCATGGCTTAATTAAATTTATGTAGTAGTATAACATACTACCATTCATGTAAGTTCATGAAAACGACTTGCCGAGTAAGGTCGTTGTGAAGACAAAATGTAAAAATCTAATCAAAAATTTTTTGACTGAAAAAAACATGTTTTGTCTACACCAGGAAAAAGGACCGCTTGGTGCAGTGGTCTATTTGCCGGATTTCTAAAACCGGGTTCGATTCCCGCACAGTACAAGCATATATTGTGCGCATGAACATTTAAGTTTGTATTTGTCTGGTCTGGGTCGTGTATTTAGTTGTTTTGTATTTAAGTATGTTTATCCGTTCTCTATTACCCATACCACAAGCTTCATAGCTTAATTTGGGACTATTTTATTATAATCGGGATTTGATTAAGAAAATAAATAAGAATAATAAACCAGTATCGCTCACTAGCTGATCAAATCACTCCATTGCATTGTGTTAGCAATCTCAAATCCCAAAACTCGAAGCTTCGTGGAATATATTTCATATGAAGTCCGCGGTACGGCGCGCAATATACAAAAGACGTGATTTTGCAGGAAATATGTATGCATTTTTGCACTTCCTCCGCATATGCTAGACTGTTTAAATTATCCGTATTGTTCTAAAAAGAGATATAGGCCACGTTTCCAACGTAAAGTATCATTATATCCAGATATATAGTCTGGGGCTGCGATTTAAAGTAGGATAAGTGGTCGGTTTTATATCACGGGCTTCGCTAGATATGATGCGAATGTTGGAATAACGAAATGCTTAAGCGAAATTCCACAAATATTAGACATTTTGTGTTTTCAAGTCACGCAAAGGTATAAAATGAAAAATACATCATAAATATTAACAAAATTGTATAAATACCTAGGTCAAATGTTTTAATGTCAATAAAAACAAAGACGATGAATTTTGGAATTCGTACATAGGCGAAATATTTGCCTAAATAAATGAATGCTATAAGTAGGTACTTCATTGGCTCACCATACTAAAAAAGAACTTGCCGAGAAGTACCATTTAAATACCATTTTTTTCTGTCGTGGGAATTAAACTTTCAGAAACTCATTTGGTTTCAAAGATCAAAAATACAAAGTACAGAGCATCTCTTCTTTAAGACTTATAGACTTAAGTATCATTTACATAACTTCACCATTACATACACTCCAATATCACAACGCTTATATTCGAACGGGCCAATACTCGAAACGCACACCAAGCAATATCACAGGAAAGCAAACAGGACTCAGTACATTAACCGTTCCGGGAATACATGAATATAACCAACCGGAATATTAAAAGTTATCGGGGCATCAACTTTGTGCTTCTTTTAGTTTTTATTTTTATCCGGCAAGCTTGTTACGGCAAGATTGAGTAGACTCGTCTGTAAAGTTTTGACCGCGTCCGTAGTCTTACGTAACCGATTTTAAGCCCAGGTGTCCGAGTTTCAAGCCCCAGTTTAGTAGCAGGGTCTGGCTAGCTACCACCAGCTATCTGTATAATAGTCCTCCTAGTTGATTTCGACCACGGCGGCAAATCTCAACAGTGATCACTGATCAGCCAACTGCGGAGGAGATATTATAGTGCACAAGTAACAGCGCAATACACAGGTGCACTCACTGTTCCATCATTCTCATAGTTCGGTGTAACGGCAATCCGACATGACCGGAGAGAGATCAGGCGCAGGACCAAGGACTTAACGTGCTTTCCGTGGCGTGGGGTGTAATACCGCCAACTTCCCGACTCCGAGCTGTTTTTGAGATATTCATAACAGAAAATCTCAGAAGCAATTTTGGCTCGACCTAGGATTCGAACCCGGGACCTCTCGGATTTAAGGCAGAAACTTTGCCACCACACCAACGAGGCAGTCAGTATCTTTATAAGGGTTAGGCTACGCCTGCGAAAGTCTATCGCCGCGACTCGCTCGCTTCTGACAACGTGTAAAGCAATCACCGCGTCTTAAACGCTGACAGTGGCGAGTCCCGGCTCAGGTGTGGTCTGAGCTTTATTTTTTTCACCACTCACCATAGCAATGAACATTTATACGCTTTTGTGTTCCCATAAATAAGAGGTAATACGAGTGTATCCAGTGCTTCATTACCTACTTAAGATTTATTTTTATTTTATTTTTATTTATTTAGGACAATAAACAATTGTACAATTCAGGTTACAAACTGTTTTACATTAATATTACTTATTGTACAACCAGCACCATTATCCCCTTCTTACATGTAAAGATTTTAGCCTCTATTTTTATACCAACCTTATAAGTTAAATAAACGAAAAATTATGTGTAGGTTTCAATGAGATCACTCCGAAAAAACAAGTTACGTTAGTTGTAATTAATTAATCTAAGTATATATATATATAATATAGGTAGATAATAATCTAGCCAGTTTTGGAACTGCAAAACAGATTTTGATGGAAGTATATTATGAAACTATGTTAGACACTTGGGTATTAATATTATTCATTTCATGTAGTTTGAGTTTTACTTGTTTTTTAAATGCCGTGCGTGTAAGCTTAAACAAATCGACATCTGAGAAATACATATCATAGGACTTCATTAAACGGTGAAGTGGTGCACGTTTTCCAGCATTGGTTCTGCAAAGATTAGGCTTAAATAGACAATGGGCGTGGGTGTCACGTATACGTTGAGACCGGCTAGGGACTCTGTAATGCATTTGATTTGTGAGGTCATTACAGTCAAGTTTGCTATTGCAGATATTAAACAACACTCCTTGGTCCAATAGAAGTCTCCTAGCTTCGAGCGACATGAGTGAAAACTTCCGCAGTAATACGTCGTATGAGGACTTCGCATGAAAACATTTATAATTAGTAGATTTAAGAAATTTGCGTTGTACACGTTCTAGCTGATCAACGTACTTGGCATAAAAAGGATTCCAGATACAACTTGCATATTCCAGCTGAGACCTGACCAGTGACTTGTATAGAAGTAGGTAAGTGGATGCATTCTTAAAGTCGTTGCTGGCTCGGATAACAAAACCAAACATCTGAAATGCTTTACTTATAACGTTAGCTATATGAATATCAAAATGTAGCTTAGAGTCAATAAGCAGGCCAAGATCTTTAATTATAGAAACTTTTTCTAGAGCAGTTTGACACAGATGGTAATCAAAGTTGATGACTGAGATCTTCTTAGTAAAAGTTATCGATTTACATTTAGCAAGACTCAAGTGCAGCTTATTATTATGACAGTAGACTGATAGACGATCCAAGTCTTCTTGAAGCCTTTCGCAGTCACTCTTATCTGTAATTTTCCGAAAGACCTTAAGGTCGTCTGCATAGAGTATAAACTGAGAATTTTGAAAACATTCATTTATATCATTTACAAATAAAACGAAGAGAAATGGCCCTAAAATCGACCCCTGTGCCACACCAGACGTGACATTCAGCTGATTAGAGGAATAACCATTTATTACTACCTTTTGAGTTCTGTTCTTAATATATGACAGGAACCAGCGAAGGAGATTTCCGCGTATACCATTGTAAGCAATCTTTTGAATTAAGATGCAGTGGTCCACCTTGTCGAATGCTTTACAAAAATCTGTATATACTGCATCTACTTGTATTCGATTATCCATACTTTCAAACAAGAAATTTGTATAAATCAAAAGATTGCTTACAGTGGACCGACCGGTCACAAAACCATGCTGCTGAGGAATAATGATACTATGCAATTGTGAGTAGACAAGGCTATGAACTAACTTTTCAAGTACTTTTGCTAGTGTTGATAAAAGAGATATAGGGCGATAATTCGCGACGTCACACTTGTTACCACTTTTATAGATAGGTGTTATGTTTGCTGTTTTCCACATTTGAGGTACAACTCCTTCAGTCAGACTTTTATTATAAAGTATAAAGAGGGGTTCGCTAATAGACTCAGCTGTGTGTTTTACGAAGAGCGGTGGAATGTTATCTGGGCCCGTACTCTTTGTGATGTCTAAGGACTTAAGGGCACTTATTATGTCACACTTTGGTATTTGAATGTCGGCTAAATTTATATTATTAATTGACGATGACTGTAAATTATTTAAGTCAATAGTATCAACAATACTTGCCTCATACACGGATCCAAAAAATTGAGAGAAATATTCACAAATAACTTCTGGGTTATCAGATTCGTTTTCATTAAATTTAATTAAGTAAGGAATACCAGATTTTTGCTTTCGATTATTTATGTATCTCCAGAATGTTTTTAGGTCTTTTTGAATATGATGTTCTACATTTTCTATATATTTATCGAAGCATTTTTTGCTTAACTTCTTAAATCTCCGTCTTAGTATCGAGAATTCATTATAATCAGCTAAGTTGCCGTACTTTTTCCAGCGTGTCCAAGCCTTATCTTTGTTTCTAAAAATATGTTTCAGAGGATTGGAAAACCATACAGGAAAATCGTTACTCTTTACGGGCCTTAGAGGTATGTGTATTTTTAAAATTTCATACAACTTTTCGTAAAAAGCATTGACGGCTAAATCAGTAGGCAGGTCCCGTAACAAAAGGGCCCAGTCTATGCTGTTAATATCTTCATTGATATCGGTATAATTTCCTTCCGCAAAACGATATTTCGGTGCCGAACACCTAGACAATGGTTTAAGCACCTGATTAACACTCGTTAGTATTAAAAGAGGTGGATGTAAGCAGTCGACAGGAACCAAAGCTGTAGGAGGGTGTTCACAGGTGCACACCTCAGCGTTCGAGATGCACAGATCCAAAATACGCCCCATGCTATTAACTAAACCATTATGCTGCTTACCATTAATAGTTGATAAAAAATTACTGAAGTTTTTGTATAGGGTGGTGTTGCAGCTCTCCGGACATATAGTATAAACAAAAGGGCCCATTTCTTGCCATTCTAGCTTAGATAAATTAAAATCCCCAAGTATGTAGAATTGATCTATTTTACTTTTAGTGACTTTACTTTGTAGGACATTAATAAACGATGTGTAGGTAATGTAATTTAGATTAGGAGGTAGATACGTACCACATATGACGTGTTCTTTGTTATGACGATTACTTGATAAACTTAAACAGACGTATTCTATGTTTTTAGGTAGTAATACACTATCACAGGAGGCATCATTCAACCAACATCTAGTTACATGTATACCATGACGCACGGCCACTAAAACACCACCACCGTCTTCCTTATCACAAGACTCCCTGTCCCTGTCACATCTGTACACTGAATAGCGACTATCGATGAACTCATTATCCGCGATATTAGGCACTAACCAGGTCTCAGCGAGAACAATTACGTCATAACATTCCGTTAAAATATTTGTATACAATGTATTGAGCTTGGTCCTCAGACCTCTACAATTTTGATAGTAAATACTTAATTTAATGCCATTACTACGCAGCTCTGTAACTAAAAATCAGGTAATTACGTGTTACATATAAAAAAAAATGCAAAAAGAAAACACTCAAGTCGCTTGCATGGTACTGCCCAGTGTTCAACCATTCGAACATTAAAGTGTCGATATGTGTATATACTGCAAAGTTTACCCTTAAATATGTTACATAATTCACCATTAAAAGTAGGAAAATACTACATTTTGCACAAAATAATTGATAACTTGCACTAATGACGGTGCTCGTATATTTCGACCCGGGAGTCGTCAACGGCAAATACACAGAGCAATGCACACAACAGAGACCCACGTCGTCCCGATCGATCGCCACTAAAGAGGCACCAAGATATTTCGAAAATAAGTTCTCTGTTAAGACCGTATTAATTAAATTTAGATAAATCTTCCTTTGTGCGAATCGCGAAGACCGGAGAAGTGTCATTTTTCCTAGCAAGAATAGTCCCGTGCTTAATCCACACATATGCAAATTGATACTTCTTTGCCGCGTCTCGGGCTTCTCGAAATAAAATTTTGTTTCTCAGTGTAAGATGTTCGTTGATATAGACCTTTTGGGGTCTACCCGACACATTCAAATCAGCAGTAGTAAGTCCCTTTGTCCGACGTGCAGCTGTTATGAAATTGTCCCGTGTAAGTCTGTTACAGAATTTCACGATAACGTTTTTAGGACGTGCACTGTTAGGAGTGGCTTGAGGAACACGGTGAACAGATACCACATCGTGCTGAGCTATCGGCTGCTTAATTGATGACGCAATGTCTTCTAGTATAGTATTCAAATTTTCGCCTTTTTTTTCGGGTATGTTACATATTTCTAGATTGCAGCAGCGCGCTTGTTGCTCTAAAGTGTCTATTTTAGCTTCAAGAGAGCACAGTTGACGCAGACTGTTCTGTGATTCGTCCAGCCTTTGTTCCAGGGAAACCACTCGGTGGTCTATTTCTTGAGTCTTCTTATTAAGGTCTTCGTAATTTTTGCTGATGAACTCAATTGAATACTTAATATCTTCAAAATCCTGTAGAAACTTTGAAAATTTTTCATCTTGTTTGGTGAACCAAGTTTCCAGCATGTTTATAAGACTGTTTTGAAAGGACTGCATCTCCTTCTGCATGCTTATCTCCCCTTCTTGGTTTGGCTTTGATATACCCTTGCGATGAGTTACAAAGGGCGGAGGTGATTCCTTATCGAGCAATGATCCATCAATACTCATTTCACCAGACAGCTCCTCCTGAACAGTATCATCGAATGTAGTGTTCATTTTTTACGCTCGCTGTATCTATCTGGTGAATTAGTCTGTGTGTCCGGAGTTTTGTTATTCAAACGCAGGCAACTATGACTCACGCGCACTAGTGCGAGCACACGAAGATAAGCTTCTATTGAACGGTGCGTAGTATAAAAACGAGGCAACCGGTTCGGACCGATGCACGCGACGGACTGAAGATTCCGGGAGTAGTGAGTGTGCTTCCAACTTACATAGACATTTAGCTTACACAGACGTGTCCTTATTTCTCAAATATCTAAACTAAAAAGTATCAAATTACAAGAGCACCCCTTCTGTAGTCATTTCTACGATCTTTCTAGAGCTTCGGCCAGATAGCTAGCCATAACCGTTGTTTGCAAATTGCAAAATACACTCGTGGTGTAAGTTTGAAGCCGAAGTCTCAAGACTGAGATCTAATAAAGCTATTGATGATACTGGTACTTATTATTTTATGCTGTTGAAAATGCATATTTAAAGAAAAATAAAATGAGAAAGATTTTGGTTTTATCACATTGTTGACGTGACGGTAGCGCGACCCGTTCTTGCTATGTTTTCGCTGGGAAGAATTACGATGTAAAAACAAATCCTACCTGCAAATAGGTTTTAAACCGGGATAGATGCCCCACTTTTCGAAATCGCTCTATTACTTCAATAATAAAAATCAAAAGATCATCTATATATGAAACAAATTAATTCTTGAGAATTTTGTTTACAAATTTATGAACAGTAAACAACGTTGTCTTCGATATATTCCAAAGTATTAGGGACTTTAGCGGACCTCTAAATTTTTTGACATCTACATCTACAGGGGATATCTATCCCCTGTAGATGTAGATGTAAAAATTTAGAGGTCGCAATTATATGGGTAGGGCATCTGCCCTACCCATATAATTGCGTTTGGGATAGATGACTCGATAGAAAAATGGGCATCTATGCTACAAAATCTTTAAATTCATTTTAGCATTGCGTGCTGTCGCAACGAGACATACAACTGAGTCAGTAAAGATAGAGTTAGATAGAGTTAAAAAGTAATCGAATTTCTCTGTGAAACTAATGTAAACATCTAAACCACTGGGGCAATCTATCTCGGCTATATCTATCCTATTGCTAATTGCGCTTACCGTCACAAAGAGTTAGAACCGTTTTTGTCGTTTGTTCTAGCAAAACTTTAATTGGGTGTAACTGAAATATAATGGTTAGAATGTACATTATTGAAATCCCACATAACATTGCGTAATTATTCAAGTGAGTAAAGCATTAATTTGCGTATGATCTTGAGTGGAGTTCTGTGTTTAAAGCGGATGCGATTACATTGCGTGAATACCGAATCCGTGCGAACTGAAGCGAAAACTTTAACAATCGTATTATGTCAATATATCTAACATTTGCATTAGTTTCCTTATTATAGAAAGACGCTGAATTACTTATTAAATTACTATGGCGTTGTCATACGTGAGCGACGATATGCGACCAATATTTGTGTCAATGTCAATTGCGCTTCGTCACGTCAGACACTATAACTATACGTTTATGTGGTTTTATGCCTACATTTAATATTTTCGCGTCGCGTTTGTTGCTTACTTAGGACAAGGGGTATCTAAAGGTCCGGGTGTTTACTCCCGAATACTTTCTTCTCGGCAATGCGTTAAGGATTTATAGATTAACACTTTTTGTATACAACACAAAACCAAAGTACAGACAATTTTAACAAAGAAAGATGTACAATTCAGACGGTCTTATCGCTTCCAGACAACCTTCAGTCAACGGAACATATAATTAACGGGAATTTGAGCGAAAAATATAGGGCTAATACAAAACAAAAATTTTACGAAACAACTAAGATGTATAGATAGGACCAAACTTTAATACATCTACTTAATCTCATATTGACAGTCTTGACGCAAAAGCTTACAATAATGAAAATGAATGACAGATTTTGCGTTAGAAACTATTCTATCCCGCTCTTTTTCTTACTACATAGCATACTTGTAGTAACAAATAAAATGATAAACTCGATTCAATCCCGATATACGTGACATGTATAATTGGCCTGTCATATCCACGACCAACATATTCATTTAGTAAAAATAGAAACAACGTCCTTTAAAAGGACTCTACATAGAATATGTCTGAGCGAAACGCCGCGTTTCAAATGTGGATGGAAATTATATCGATTTTCGATTTTTCGATATGCAAATCGTTGCGATCGGTATAATCGGTATAATCTTATAGATATTTGATGTTTATATGAACATTATGATGACTTAGGTTAATGTTTAATTTGAAATATAATTAGAAGTATACAGATAATATGTCAAAATATGTTTTATCTTTGTATTTTATATTAGTACGATACATAATGATAATATAATAATGACGCGATAGTTAGTTAGCCCTCAAAATGTTGCTATGCCCTGTGCAGGGCGTCACATGTACCAATATCATTAAAACTTTTCTACCAACTTGATGTAATGTGACATGCAATAAATGATTTGAATTTGAATTTAATCAATAAATTACATGTCCACCCTTAAGTAAAAAAATGTCATAGAGTACATAATATTATGTCATTTATAATTAAATAATG
This sequence comes from Pyrausta despicata, assembly GCA_963921415.1. Taxonomy (NCBI): domain Eukaryota; kingdom Metazoa; phylum Arthropoda; class Insecta; order Lepidoptera; family Crambidae; genus Pyrausta; species Pyrausta despicata. Next base: position 11,001,211 of record OY992860.1, on the reverse strand, counting down.
TCAAATCATATCAAAACTGTAATTAAAAACCAAGTCAAGTGCGTGTTGGACTCGCGCACCGAGGGTTCCGTACAAACCTGTAGATAAAGGAGTAGTAACTTTGAAATTTTCAAAATTGTCAAAAATATTTATTTTTCTTTATATGATGAAACTGAAAATTTACGGTTTTCGTACTAAATTTCAAGATTCTTACTTTACGGGAAGTAAGTACCCTGTAGGTTTTGATTCCAGTGCGAGTTTCGAAAATTTGCGGAAATTTGCGGCCTAAATGGCTGTATCTTTTGATTGCGTTGCCTTAGAAGGTTGATTTTTCTACAGCTTCTAGGGACAGTAGACCTAAGTATTATATAGAAATTTCCACGCGTTCCTGAGAAAAACGGTCTTGACAGACGGACGGACGGCAACAACACGGTTCCGTTTTTTTCTTTTGAGGTACGGAACCCTAAAAATTTTTAAAATATTTAAAATGATAGAATTTTACCCATAATTTCCAATTCCAATTCGCTTGAGATGATCGTCACACAAACAGTGTTCAATCAATACCCTAAAAATAATTATCTTAAAACATTAAATTGCAATGTTTTAATATGATTCGGGAGTAAATTAAATAAGCGGACACACATGACATGACTGTTTCTGGCCAGACCTGTCGTGGCTGGTACGGGCACAGCTAGCTTCCACGGGTACCTCCTTGAACGTTTGTGACCATCTTCTTTTGTAAACAGACTAGGATTTTTCTTTGAAAACAATAAGCTTTCGAAAATATATAAGGATGGCAATGGGATGATATGCGTATGAAATTAAATCATTTTAATAAGTAAAAGATACATGTATCATAAGATTTGCAATTATAAAGATCGCAGAATCGAACTCGATGCAGGCCGCACCTAATTACCGTCGTCTGCAAAAAAGGGTACTCGACCAATACATTATATGAGAGCGCCATGTCTATATGAGAGCTCCATGTTCATGTGGAGGCTGAGCGGCTCATTGTGATGATGATGATAGAAGTGAGTAAGTAAGTTATTTATTGTGTATGGATAATGGTTACAAAAGCTCTTAAATTTAAAAACGACAGTTTGTCTTGAAGTCATATTCGTATTACAATATCAATAAATACAAAGACAGTAAATTAAAATGTCAATAAATTATTATAATAATAACAATAATATCTCATTCAATGAGAATCTAAATAATCTTCATGCTATAAAAAAAAAACATTTTTTGGCTAGTTCTTAAAATTTAATTCTTTGAAATGAACCGGAAATTTACTATACATGTCAATGCACATAACTATTTCTGACACAAGTGATAATTTTACAATTGGTTTGATATGTTTGTTTTTATACATAGAGCGTAAGTTTCTTTTTGACGTATCATCGTAACAAAATAATGCAAAAAAAACAAACGGACGCTATTCTTAAAAAAAAAAATTCATAATTGTAAAACCTCACACGACCATTTTGCGAAGTCGCCGCAGTTAAACTAAAAAGAAGCAATTAAATAAAACCGTCACGCGTTCGCGGTAAGCGCGCCGAATCGGATTTACGAGTACACAGTGCTTAGCGAGAATGGGCCCAGTAAAAATATATGAAAGTCAGAAGTCGGTAATAAGGCAGTGCCAGGCTCACTGTGCGCATACAAATACCGAAATAGGGTTGCTCCTCGTTATATAATATTTATTAACATGAGTTTATATGGTCAGTAATGTTTAGTAGCTTCTGATATCAAAACGTTTATAATTATATTTACCGTTGGTGTTCGATTTTTTCCGTCTCATTTTGTCTTCTGTTTTTTGTTCTGATGCTTTCAATCGTCTAGGCTGTTCCATTCTTTATTTTGTAAGATCTTAAAATTTCGAACAAGTGATAACCCTGCGTAGAACGGACTTGCGAGCTGCTACGTCATCCGACCTCTACATTTTAACGGACAGACGAACAGACAGTGCGTATACCTTGCGGTTTTAGCTTTTAGTGAATTACATTTCCAATTTCGTGAAATCCAGAATCAAACATCGGTATAAGTTAGCAGACGTTCGGAATAAGCTTACTGAGGCTCGGACTCTACAAAAGCAGAGACAAGACAAGACAAGAGGAGATGTTTCTTAGATATCTGACTTTAAAACCATTAACAGTTGTTCAGAAACTGAGTAAGCCGATGGCCGAGAACACGGCACAGAAGAACTGATGGCCGCTTAGAGACATTTTAAAAATATCATAGCATTTAGTGTCTGTAGGCGAGATGGACCAAAGATCGTACTAAGTTTTAAATAAATCTGGGTGCAAGCAATTTGAAAATCTATGTGGAGACCTTTGATCTTGCGCCAAAACAGACCGTAAAGAATAAAAGTATGGTAGGTGCCTAGAATATATAATATCTACCCGTTAAGTTACGTCATAAATGTAGTATGTCATTAATATTGTGCCGTAGAATAATATCATTTTGAGCATTCTGCTTGTCAATCTGTTGAAATCAGTCAAATTTGTTGTTTTGACATGGGAATAAAGTGGAACTATATTTTAAAATCTCTATTATATGTGTATAATTCTCGTGTCACAATGTTCGTTCCCGTACTCTTCCGAAATGGCTTGACTGATTCTTATGAAATTCTGTGAGCATATTGAGTAGGTCTGAGAATCAGCCAACATGTTAGTGCTAAGGGTCCACAATAATTTATATGGAAAAATAACGTTTGCCGGGTCAGCTAGAAGTACTGTAAAATGACATTCCAAAATCCACTATCATATTTCTTCACGACATTCCTGCCAGTATTGTTAAACATTTTTCATGCTCCACTGAAACTGTCAAGAGGATCCAGTATCCAGATAAAGTATGTTTAACGCAAACTTTTTTGGCACGATCCCGTAAGAGCCGTTTACTTTAACAGTTACGAGTAGTTCGCGTCTGGTTCGAATATTAAATTGTTATATTCCATTGAGAAAGCTCTCCACCGAGAAACAGCATAATCATGTTACTGTTTTGTTTGTCATATAAGAGCTGGTGTTGGTTTATAAAGTTTTTGTGTTCTATAAAGTGGACGAAGCATACTCGTATAAGGGACAAGAAATAAGCAAATTTGTTAAAAGAACAAACATCAAAACACCTTTTTGAAAAAAGTTTGGCAGGTCGACTTTTGCTAGAGTCTTTTCTATAAGATAAATAAGAATCATAATAAATAAATAAATACATTGTTTCAACGAACACACCAATTACTTAGCCCCAAACTAAGCGTAAGCTTGTGCCATAGTGGATAGAATAACGGATAGAAATACTTAAATACATTTATAAACACCCGTGACTCAGGTACAAATGCACGTGCTCAACACACATTTGTCCCTAGCAGGATTCGAACCCGCGACAGCCAGTTTTATAGTCTGGACCGAACTGTCGTTAAACGCATCTATGCCAAGACGGATCATGATAACTTTGTGTTATTCTTTAGGAGCATTTATTATCATTTTATTAATCCTGTGCCTTCAAGATAAATCCAAAAAAAGGTGCGATAGAGGCTTTTGTTACTGGTCATTCTTTTTTTAAAACACATTTTGTACGCTAAGTGACTCAACTCCGCTTCACGTCGATTGAGCATTGTAACAAAGCTGAGAGACACGTCTGAAAAAACACACTTTACACACAGACTTAGATCAAATCAAACAGAGAAAGATACAGTACGTCCTTACAATCGTCAACTTAAATGGACCAGCATCCACATCTACATGTGGAATTAGTTTCAGAACGGGTGATGACGTAGTGAAAGAATGTGAGCGAGCGAGAGAGATGATTTAAATTTGTTTGGAATGTTTGATGATTGCGATAGATTTGTTTCTGACAATACGAGTAGATGTCAAGGCGGAAAAACGTGACGAAGTATTTATTTTAAGAGTGTATATTAAATAATAGGTTTTGCAATCCTGTGTTTCTTTCCAAGCCAAAATGAAAAAATCCACATATCCACACGCACGATCGCACGTGCAAAGAACTCGCAGTACTGATGACGACTAGGAGCGGAGCAAGACCATTGGACTTGGTGTAGGATGACTACGCGCGACAAGCTCGTACCGTATTTACCACTTTTTGGTTTAATCTAAGCTTACAGACAACTATGTTACAGTGACAGTAGGTACTTATGTTGTTGCTTTTCCACAGACTCTGGTCAACTAAGTTACTAAACCTGACTGGACAAAGTACTGGAGTAACGTGGACATCCTTTTTAGGCTATGCTTGTATTACTTTAGTATGGCGTCGCAAAAGCACTTGCTCTTTAACTTTGTTGTAGTGTGTTACAATGGCCGCAAAGCAAAAGCAAAGTTATGGACAAACTACCGTAACAGGCAAGTAATAGCTATAAATTATCGTAAACTAGGGTCCTATTGAGATATTGCTTACCCTTAATGTTGTTTTTTTTTTTTAAAAAAACCTGAAAATAATCTACGGTAAGCAGCTCTGCTGTTGCACGGAATGTAGTTGCAACAAAAAACTTACACAAAGAGTGAAAGACTAAACCCTATTCTGTCCATCTCTCTGCCACTAGGCTGTATAAAATGAACCATTATAATGTGAAATAAATAATAGTTTCAAAAACTAAATTAACACGCTTTATTGATGGTTAGCAATAAAAGCGTGTTAATTTCGTTTATTAGCCTATTACTTAATATTATTCTTTTTAGTTATTAAGGATGATGGAAAACTCTTATCAAATTATTGCATTGTCATCGGTACTTGATACGTGAGCAAAATTTCAAATTAACCCTATTTCTAGAAGTTGGTGAAAAATGAGCTCATAGATTCCCTTACATATATACATACAAACATTTATACAAGCTAGATTTATAAGAGCTAATAAAAGCGTGTGAATTAAAAAAAATAGACTGCTACAGGCGCCTGCCTGTGTGTGTGTGCCGACATTGAAAATAAATTTGCATTATAAATGCTTAAAAATAAAGTAACTTAATGCACCATTACCATTATACATAGATATTGTTTTTTTTTCTGATACATTTGCTCGGTTATTTTATTTACTTCGAGTCTGCCTCGTACTTCGCCGGATTTTTACACTTACCAAGCCTCTTGATAAGTTGTTAAAGTAGGTCAAAGCATATAGTCTGACGTCTGAATTGGAATTGTTCGTAAAAAATGTCGAAACAAAAAAGGGCAAAATAGCATATTTTCAAAGGAAAAATACTGTATCTGGAGGATACAGTATTTTTCCTTTAAAAAACGTAAAAACGTCTAGCGCTTTTTATGAGATATGATTTATTGACACGGCTCAGTCTATCTCCTTGGTGTCTGCGGTTAAATATAACCTATCTAAATATAAAATACATACTTGTTTATTACGTTTCTAGAGGCTCAGAGAATGTGAAACCATTTTTTAACAAAAAATATTAATCCTATCTGACATTAGGAACACTTTTAACCATAAGCATAAGTTTTTGATTAATTTCGTTCTGATTATTTAAGTGTATTTTGATGTTGTTATTTTGCTAAGCAGTTAGTCATTACAGGGAAAAAACCTTAAACTACCTGATTGAAGAATATCCATAGAGACTAAGTCTGGGACTCAACGAGTAATAATAATCGCTGATAGTGGTCAGGTGTTATGGTAAAGAAGTTGACTATTAACCAAGAGGTCGCGGGTTTGATCCCCGCTATGAACAAACATTTGTGTGCATGAACATGTCTGTTTGTACTCGTCTGGTTGTTATATTTATTTATTTGTAATACCACTGTTGATTCTGATATCTGTAACACAAGTGCTTTAGCTATTTACCACGCAGTCAGATCAATGTATGTGATGTTGTTGGGTATTTATTTATTAAAAAAAAAACAAATGAGGAAGCTACTAGCCTGCGGACTGCATGACACCGCATGATAAAGAAAACCGACCCCATGTAACGGGAAACAGTCAAAACCCACGCAATAATTAGATTGATAAAATTCTTATTTGGCCTGACTTGGGCACACTAAATTGAGAGCAATCAAGATGTACTATGGTTTTATTTATCTGTAATTTCTTACACTAAGTACACTCGGCCATATTGATAATCCGAGCACGCTTTCTTAACTATATAAAATCATAAAAAATAAAGATGCACCTTATCAATAAACAGGTAGAAAATATACGAGGTGGTACCTACATTTTTCTGTTCCTACATTATTCAGCACTTGAATAAAAGAAGAAAATTAAATAACAAAAGAACCACAAAAACCCACAGAACCAACGATAAGAAAAAAAAAACAAACGAGTTTTCTAAATTTGAAATAAAATTGCTAGGTACTCATTTTCACAGGCCTCCTTCGGCTAGTTAAAAAATAAAAAGGAAATATCAACTTTCCGGCACATAAAAATGCGAGCGGCATCTACAAAATGTAAGTAGACTCCATAGCAACATCACTCATGTTATTAAATTTTGAGTAGGTCGACACACGGACGTCGCTGTTTGCCCCTCGAAAATATGCGCTCGCGGTTGAAAAAGCGGTGCTTATTTCTGAATCGATAGAGATTTTTTTTTAAAGATTTAAAAACCAAACGCTGCAATTGTATCGTAGAACTTTGCTAAATACTTTCTTTAATTACCACAGGAATTATCTTAAATAACTTCTCATCACAGGATTTGAGGAAAATGTCTTGTACTTCTGTGGCTGAAATTGGCCTGGTAGTAGACATTTGCTATTTTCGCTATGAAATACAATGGTTTTAATTTCGCAACTTCATCGCCTAAACGGATTTTAACCAGCCGTAGCTAAAAATCACTGTGTTCAAATTATCTTCCGAATGAAAAAATTGCACTGCAATCAGTCAATCCGTTCGGGTGCTACGTTGCCACAGACAAACAGATATTCAAACTTATAACACGACTCTTATTCTTTTTTTTTTGGGGTTCAAAACATCCAAGCTGGAATCGATCGATTCAATGATAACGTACCGTAGAATTCAGACTCGCTTTGTGAATAGTGAAATAGTGGGAGATGGACGTTGATTGATGTGATTGATTGCTTGCATTTACACGAAAGTTTTCATTTCGGAATACGTTTACGTAAATGTAAATAAGGAAATAAAGGCAGAGGCGGAAATAAACCTCTTTTTTATTTGTTTCTTTAAACTATATTGCGCGACGAAACTTTGTACAAAACGTGGACACCATAGGGCATCATCTACAAGTCATACCTATGGCTTAAGTTGAAATGATAAGAGGGCGGTGTGAAAAAGCTCTGCGTTAAAAAAGCACATTATAGAGTAGTGAAATATTTAAAGATACCTACTTTTTAGGGTTCGGAACCCTTCGTGGGCGAGTCCGACTCGTACTTGGCCGTTTTCATTTCTTAAATAATTTCTTACATTTTGATTTTATACTTAACTGAAATGTCATAAACAGTGGATTCCATTTTTTATAACTTGTACGCGCGGCCACACGTCAAGCTAATCGCTGCGTATCTTAAAGTTTCCCAATACCTAAGGGTGATTTTGTAACGAAAATGAGTAGCTTGATGTGGAGCCGTGTGTACCAACATTGCAACTTCTGACAAAAGGAACCGTATTTTGGGGCGACCGCTAAGAATTTAATCTCTATACATATAAAAAATTCTAGTGTCACAATGTTAGAAACGGCTTGATCGATTCTCATGAAGTTTTGTGAGCATATTGAGTAGGTCCGGCCAACATCTACTTTTCATACCCCTTAGTGATAAGGGTAGTCCACCCTTTACATTTATATGGCAAAACAATGTTTGCCGGGTCAGCAAGTATTTTATAAGATTTCACACAAGTATCATATGACTGCTCGCAAAGATTGTTTAAGTTATAAATATGAATCTGAGAAGACGCGTAATTTGAAAAAAATTTGACGTTTTCTGCAAGAACAGAGTTAAAATATTTCATTTGTACCAATGTAAAATGAAAAATACACCGAGGGTGTCTTTGAAAGTTGAATGTTTTCCTTAATTGCTTCTTCTTCGCTCTTTCAGATTTCACAAGACATTTTCTGCAAGATTTTGGCGTCTTTGAGACATCTTTAGTTGCATATTACTTTAATATCATATGCTAGGAATATAATGGTGCTATTTTAAACTTTACTACTCGAAAGGTAGACGTTGTTGAAAGCGTTTTATATTTTAAATGCTTTCCGATAAAGATGCAATAAGTACCTACTATTTTACCCCGACGAAAAAGACAGGAGTTATAAGTTGGACTACTTTTCTGTATGTGTGTGTCTGTCTTTAGCGTCTCGGTTGGACCGATTTCAATGCGGCCATTTTATTCTAAAGACAATTTAATCACACTGGTTCTTAGCTATGACTTGTTAAAATTCGTTCAGCCGTTGGATCTCACCAGCTGTTTTCTTAAGTGTACTTTAGTATTTTATTTTCAGGTTGTCTTCTTAAGCAACATAAATAAGTAGAGGAAACGTGTTTAAGGTTGAAAAACCTGTGCTTTGAATCTTGATAACTTGTCACAATAGAACATGCGAGTTTCTCTTATTATATATATAGTATTACTCATATCTATACCTAATGTAAACAAGGCTTAAAGATCTTACATATTTTGCTATGACACACGAATTATATTAATACGTCGCTCATTTCTGTACCTATATACATAAGCCTTCTTCGTTGGTTTTCAGATAACGATTTCAGATTAAGATTAACTAGCTGTAGTGATTTGTTAGGCCAATTTTGTAATCTATTATATAAAAATGAATCCCAAAATGATTTGGTAAGCGCATAACTCAAGAACGACTGGACCGATTTGGCCAGTTCTTTTTTAATGATATTCCTTATAGAACGGGGATGGTTCTTACTAAGAAAATTAAAAAAAAAGCAACAGGCAGGACCACTGGCAGGACAACGTCTGAGGGGTCTGCTAGTAGAAAAAAAAACAATATTAGTATTGCATCCAGTTCCATCGTCTTTATGAGCTCGTTGCCTACCTATAGTGCCTATTAGTGTACCATTTCGGTCTTCATTAATAACTAATCAGCATCCATTGACTTTTCTGTAGGAGCGTTAGAAGCCTAGCACTACGGAACATTTTCCCCACTCCACGAGTTATCTTTATAGCTGGGCTGATTACGCGCGCACCGCCGACAATTTGATTAGCCCAGCGCTTACGGTGAATACGACCCGGGAACTTGGCGAACTTTTGCCAACAATTAATAATAATTATAGTCCTCCTGGCCGATTTCGACTACGGCGGCCAATCTCAACAGAGATCAGCCAAATACGCAGGAGATATTACAGTGCTCAAGTGTGAGCGCAATACACAGGTGCACTCACTGTTCCATAACTCTCAAAGTTCGGTGAGACGGCAATCCGACATGTCCGGAGAGAGATCAGGCGCAGGACGAACGGCTTAACGTGCTTTCTGAGGCACAGACAGGGGTGTAACAACGCCAACTTCCCGACTCCGAGATGTTTTTTTTTAGAAATTCATGACAGAAAATCTCAGAAACAAGTTTGGTTCGACCTGGGATTCGAACCCAGGACTTCTCGGATGTAAGGCAGAAACTTTGTCACTTCAACAACGAGGCAGTCAACAATTAGGCAGATATTAATTAAACACATGTGCAATTAGTTTTGCCAAGCAACACGCGTGTGTAGGGCCGGCCAGATGGTCCGACGACAACGTAAAGGTGGGTCGGGGCTGAATGCGGAAGACTGAGAGACGAACGGTATAGCGCACCCTGGGAAAGGCCTACGTCCAGCAGTGGACGGATATTGGTTGATTTGATGATGATAAAACAACACGTGCTATTGGCCAAACACAGATAATTAATTCAGTTATGCGGTAGGTTAGATAAGGTAAGATTCAAAGAAAGGCATTTTTCGGCTAGCATGAAGCGTTTTCTCTACGAAACTGACAATGTTTCAACACCTTCCGCTAGACCTAGTTCTAGTCTAAGTTCTATGGAGATACTTAAACTATGGAGGTTGTTAAAAGTTGTTCGTCTGTCTATGGGTTACGGTCTAAAAATTTATTGATTGAATATAAAAAGAGATGAGTATCTAACGACGTTTCATTTGTTATAATTTTTCTTCATACAAAAAAAAAATACATCCAACTGTAATCATCTGAAATAGGTAGAGCTGGAAGTCGCAGGACTTATAATACCTACAACTCACAACGTGACACACTGAACTTCGACAGACTGTCGTGAAGCGACAATTTTAAAAAAAAAATGACTTAGCTTGTCGTGGAGCGACAAGGAAGGGAAAAGGAAAACGAAAAGAATTGAGAAATAACAAACAAATTATATTTAAAAGAAAACAGGGAAAATAAAAAAAAATAAACCTAGACGAGTGAGAAGAATGTATGTGTGAAATTGAGCGAGTGTAGTGAGTGGAGTGGGCGTGGGTAGGTGTCCTCACAAGATTAGGCGGGTCCGGAAGCGCCGAAGTGAAGTGAAGCGTTCTCGGAGTCAGGTCCTCGCAGTCCCTCGGGCTTAGGAGAGGATAGTCCCTCTCAGTCCCTCCTCGGGCTAGGAGGGGTCAGTACCTCGCAGGCCCTCCTCAGGTTAAGAGGGTTCAGTCCCTCGCAGTCCCTCCTCAGGTTAAGAGGGTTCAGTTCCTTGCAGTCCCTCCTCAGGCTAGGAGGGTTCAGTCCCTCGCAGTCCCTCCTCAGGTTAAGAGGGTTCAGTTACTTGCAGTCCCTCCTCAGGCTAGGAGGGTTCAGTCCCTTGCAGTCCCTCCTCTGGCAAGGAGGGGTCAGTCCTCAGAAATGTAGAGGGTGAGGGCCTTCCGGAGGTAGAGAAGTCCTGATCTTCCTGTAGTACTTCTTGAAGTGTCGTATAGTAAAGAGTTTACTGTTGTAGAATCGAAGCCAGGAATAGAATGAATCAGATATGGATGGTCTGGGCTTATATAAGGGCCGGGCCGTTCAAATTTAGAGCGTGGATAGAACGCGAAAAACTCGTGCTTTGCAGAATTTGAAATGGAAATTGTATTGAAACTTTGCTAAAAGTTGTCAATTTTCAGAAAAAAATAATAAGACTCCCGTCACTCAAAATGTCAATTACAGTGTCAAAAAGTACAAAATTCGGAAAAATTCTAATAAATCGTGTTCACAATAAGAAATAATTATGCTGAGAAGGAGAGGAAAACCATTTAAAAGTTAGTTATAACCCTTTTTCCCTATTTTACAACGAAATATCACATTTATAGGTGATACAAACTTTGACGTTTATGAACACGTAATTAGAAATTCCTTATTTTTCAGTAAAAAGCGAACGAAAACAGATTCCACGGAAAAGAATAATAATACACGCAAAATGCATATATTGTGAGAATGAAAATGACTGGATACCCAAACCGGAACAAATTATTAACCGTATACCAAGTGAGTATGTACGTCGGTACAAGACTACGAGGTGTTTACAGTTGGATGTATTCCTTCCGTGTTGGTTCCTGCGATGGCGTCGTTTAGTGTAAATTTAAAGCAAAATAATCCTCTATTTCAGCTTTAGTAATGGATTTTCGCAAAGTAACGCCTGATTCCATCAACTATATAAAATCCGTTCGTTATGCCTGTGTGTCACGGGTAAGAAATATACTCGGCAGCCTCAGCAACGTTCGCAAAGCAACCTGAATAATTAAGGCTGCCATTTAGATCATGGACGTGGCCTTGTGGTCGGTAGGTAGATAGCACAGCAAATCAGGCTATCCAAAATTCCAATGCAAAATCGCCCTTGTGACACACAACTGTATAAGGTTCCGCAGTCTTTGCTTTGCTGTGTTACCATGCGATGCGTAGACAGCACATCAAGCTGTGTGGTGTCATATTGTATGATTGTAGTTATTTCATACAGCATTCTGAAACGAACAGATGCAATGGAAATAAGGTTATTCTACTTATCATTTAGGTCACACTAATATCGCTTCAAGACAACGTTTTATTCAGAGTATCATTGATTTATCATATGCGTGGATAGGAACGTAACTTAATATTTTTGAGTGTTGGTAGTTTACGATTTTTTCAACCTACCTACCTGTGACCTACCAGTTACCACGGAAGTTGAAAAGGGTCCGAAACGTCAGGTTAAAATAAAATGTAGGTATATCGCGAAATAGTCCGTAAAAAGTGTCTCATTTCAACGTCTACTCTTCGCGTAAACCGAAGAAACAAATATATCATTGCTTAGGTTATGCCATCGTTGTGTTTGAAAACTACGTACCTACCTTTTAATATCAAGCCCATCCAATTAGCGATAACCCACACTCATCCTTAGGCAAAATTATATCCAAAGATATCCTCGACAGCTTCTGCAGCGTGAAAAGGCCTTTAATGCGCTGTCAATACGGCTTAGGGTTTGGCGAATTAATTTATAAATAATTATCCCATAAATCACGGGAAGATTAAATAAGTGTCTGCCGTCGGCAGATGTGTCGTATTGCGCGCCGTGACTTGCCTCGCGTATTAGGGTAAGTGCACATAGGACACTTTAAAAATGAATAACTACTCAGGATACTTTTAATAGAGAACCTAAAAGCCAAGTAGTTATTTTGCATACACGCACACGCACGAACACACACACACATACATACGCACATACACACAAACACTCATACGCAAACACTATTAAGTATCACTGTTTTGAATTATTTTGATAAATATTATATGTATACAAACTGTAAATATTATAATTATGTAAATGTTTGCTCGGTTTGATGGTGACATCTACAGCCTCAGTGGTTCCCACAGATAACCAGCGCCATGGCTTGCAGTCCGACCAATTTGGTCATATTATTACATTTATTACATTTTTTTCATCGTTTTTGCTAAGTTTTAGTTTTATGTTTTAATTTATTGTATTAGTATGCCAAGTATTTTTCAAAAAAGCCTAGGGGACAAAGTATATAGAAAAGTAAGACTGTTTTATCCTAAACTTATAAGTCCCTCCGCTATTGTTCCATGATCATACATATTCCAGCGCTCAGGTTCGTATTTGCTACTTAAATTCAGCTTGGTATCTGAAAACGCCGTGAACCTTCTTTATAAACGACAGCGACGCCATATGCCTTCGGAAATAGTCACCACCTATTTCAGAAATATTTCCTGCTCGCTAAATCTGCTTGATCGTGTGCACTGACCCTAATACTAATAAATGTATCCTTACCGTAATATTTTACGAGTAGGTAATTTGTTGGATAGCATGGGATCGTTAAACGGGGAATGAGTATGTGTCAAAGTTTCTGACGAAAAATAAAAATATTTATTTAAATCATCGTCTTAACTATCAATTTCACATTTTCCTATTTATGAATTGAAACCGATTCATTGCGATGTCTGTTTTTGCAAACCTCTTATTTGTGACGCTGAATAAAAATGGCGCAGCGCACCAAAGCACGCGTGTCAAACGCTATACAATTAGACGACACGTCTCTTGTGTTTCAGCCATGCAGAAAAAAAACAGGATTTACTATTTTCACGTGTTCTTAGCTTGCAAACCTTTATTTTGCATTTTAAAAACTAACGTGACCGGCCAGAAGGGTCGTTTTAAGCGATACGAAGTGGTAATACTCGTATAAGCGTATTTTTGGAAATGACTTTTTTTAGCACACACGTGCTAAACCTTTTCATCTTACACATATAACATACAACAGAAGTAACGAAACTTTCAACCCCTTTTTCTAAATCATACAATATCCAGAAACGAAAGCTTGCCCTACGTGAAAAATTAAGTCTAATTTTGGGCAGGTTTCTCTTATACTAAATGTAAAGAATTCCAAAATGAAACGTTCCACTAGGAACCTGAACAATTTTTTTTAAATATTTTAACGAAATATAGCCGCTCCTTCAGAATAGAAATGTATTTTACTGTGCATGCGCTTAACTGATCTAGGTATGCCAAGAGTAACACATGGATCGTCTTTCCAGACTTGTGTTACAAGGCTAACAAGCCTCGGATTGGTCTAACAAAGGTATTCAGTAATTAATCCCCGGACAGAATAATACAGGACCAATCGAACAATCAAACAACATTCTATACGATCACATGATTGGTTGTGAATGTTAGATCAATCAATTGTCCTTACAGTCACCAGCATAATTAACTTTAAATAATATTTTTTCTCATTGTAAAGTGTACGGTACGTAAAATACCTAAGCTCTCACTGTATAAAAGAGAGAGAAAAAAATAAGAAAGAAAATAGATGTACAAAAGCTTTACCAATTTCTTTTTTTTTTCGAACCAAAAATTTGTTGATGGTGCCCGGAACGTGCAACGCCAATATTTTTACCAGATTCTATTATACCTAGAACGGAGCAATGGTTATGTGAATTTCTAATCGAATTAGATACCATTTAGTCGATAAGCTAGCGTTGTTACATAAGCGCGGCATAACATACATATTTGTTTCTTCGGTTAAAGCGAACAGTAGACATTGAAATGATACACTTTTTAAGGGATAATTTCAACCTATGACCACGGAAACGTCAGGTTAAAATAAAGTGTAAATAAATCGCGAAATATTCCGTAAAAATATCATTTTAATAACGTTTTACGTTAGTTACACCAAGATAATGTAACCGCAATTTTTTAAAGTTTTTACAGGACATTTAACATTAATTAAAATCGGTGAGTTTAACTAATTGGCATCTATGTGAAAAAGTACTGAATGCAATCATTAAATGAATAAATAAATAAATTCTATAAATATACAACAAAATCACAAACATTGATCTGACTCCGTGGTAAGTAGCTTAAGCACTTGTGTTACAGATATCAGAATCAACATTGGTATTACAAATAAACTTAAATAAATACATATAACAAAACAGTGGTATAACAATCAACTCAAATTATAACAATTTAATTCATTACATTGGAAACACATAATTCAATCGTCAATACCTATAATCCTAATACCCTATAACTATTCCAATAATTGATGAATTTAAACGATTGTGAACAACAATCAAATCATTTAAATCCCATACCATATAATTAACATAACATTATGCTAATTCTCCGGTCAATGTTGCGAATCGCATTGCATTTGCCTAAACATATCAATCACTATAGTATTTGTGTAATTCGACGCTCTTCACATGTTGGTGTTGTTTGATAAAATACTCACGAATAAATTACAATTATCTACTTTGAAATCATTTACCACAACTTGCCCGAAGATGAGCAATTTACGTCATGGAAATACATAATAGTGGTTTGAAGCATTCTAAGTGTTATACTAATAATAATAATAATCATTTATTCATAAATAAAGGAAATAAAATTAGATACAAAAGGGGAAAAAATAAATAATCTTAGGCTAAAAAGTTTTATCTCTGTCTGAACTAGGATTAACCTGTGTTTTAGACTATCACGCTAGCTAGATTTTCTGAAGTAATGCTAATTATACAATATAATTTACAATGCTAATACCCAAGGCCCACTGTCGCCACGACTGACCACTGTTAGCGAATGATTGGCTGCGTAGATTGGCTGACTCGCTTTAAGTCAAAGTATCAATTTCTATTTTTAATCCCTGACGAAAAAGAGGAGTGTTATAAGTTTGACCCTTTTGTCTGTTTATATTTGTATATGTGTTTGTGTTTTTGAGTGTCTGTGGCTTCGTAGCTCCCGAACGGATGGGCCGATTTCAGTGCGCTTTTTCTTTCGTAAGAATTTAATCACGGTGGCTCTTAGCTATTGGTTGGTTGGTCATAACCCGTCTAGTCGTTGAGGTTTATCAACTGTTTTCCTGGCTCATGGTTTTTATTAATTTTTTTTTTATTATTTTTGGTAATTTGATTATTATAGAGTAAATATTATTTTTTTATTTTAATTTAGCCTATATCATCCCACTGCTGGGCAAAGGCCTCCCCCAAATCTCTCCACCTGTCCCTGTCCATTGCCAACGTTTCCCAGTCCCGTGTAGTATTGACCAAGTCGTCATACCATCGTTTCTTCGTTTAATATTATTAATTTTTAATTTTTCCTTGATCTAATTTGATATTACTTTGGGATTGGTATTCGTACATATGAGCGAGACTGATGATGGTGCTTTTGCGGCCTCGCCGCCCCAGCACCTTTTAAGTTTTTATTTTTTTAATATTTTTGCATTCCAGTCCTACTCTTATGGAAGCTTATATTATTAAAACGGAACCTATTTCAATTTTCCGCAATAAAAAATCGAGAAAGTCCGTTGAAAGAGTCGTTAACATTCAAATGCAAAATTTTAATCAATTCCTATCACAACAGAAATTGTCTCCGTCGAGCGAATTATTTATACTGTCGACTATAAAAATACAGTGTCTGGGGACTGACGGCGATTCGCAGAATATTTTCGGCATCAGAACCAAAGTAATTCATTCCTTATTCATTGCCTGTTCCGGTTTTACAAGCACCCGGTTGTAGGCTGTAAACTGAGCCCGGGCTGATTTTTTTTGGCGCGAGCTTGGCGTTACATCATTCGAAGCGTTTTTTAAATCTTTAGCATAGCTTTTATCGCGGAATCAAGATATTCCGTATCGAAAAAATCTAACACATTGACTAACATTGCTTCAGTTTGGCAGACTTCGGCACTGTGTTTGTGTGTGTGAGATTAGACGTATGCGTGTAGACTTGCAATAGCTTTATCGCGGCTGTCCCCGAGTGCCACACGTCTTTTTTTTCTAGGAAACGAGATCCTTGTACGCCGAGGCTGTACCATGCGAACGTCTATGGCCTAAAACATATCTAAATATGTATATCATTAAAGAAGAAAAAGACTCCAGAAAAAAAAGCGTCTTACGGCTTGTCTGGCGAGACACAATGGTGCTACAATAACCATATAATAAACCTGACTCTTGGTTGAAGTTGATTTGGGCCCTCTATGTTTAAACTCATAAGGAGTTTCCTTGACCCGAAAGTTGTCTGGAAAGATCGCTCCAAGCGATAAGACCGCCTGAATGGTACATCTTCATTTGTTAAACTGGTCTGTTATTCTGTTTTGGGTTGTACATTTAAGTGTTACATCTATCAATCTATCCTAAAAAATATATATGACCTTCACAGATCGTTAAACTATAAGTTAGTTTTGCGTTAGTTAAGATTTAATCAAGTTCCCTACTTAGAACGCTAACTTGTGTAAACTTAAGTCTTTTTTATTATCACACACATTAATCTGCCTCCGTGGTAAGTAGCTAAAGAACTTGTGTTACAGATATCAGAATCAACAGTGGTATTACAAATAAACTTAAATAAATACATATAACACCCAGACCACTACAACAAACAGACATGTTCATGCACACAAATGTTATTACAGTGCGGGGATCGAATCCGCGACCTCTTGGTTAATAGTCAATTTCTTGACCATCTCACTCTGACGATTACATAATTATTATTTAATTCCCTTCTTCCTTTCATGAATGTTCAGCTTTACATTCAATTCGCTAAAGAGTATCAGCTTGTCATGTCTCTAAACACAAAGCATGAATTAAAACACTCGTCTTAGTTCTTTAACGGTCACAAACAACGCGATAATTTTCACAAACGGTGATAACTCTCGCGTCCAATGTGTTTTATGTTTCCCCTGTCTCTGTGTAAAGACCGCAATGTATCGCGGGCACAGCGATGCGTCAGCGCTGGACCGATGCAAGATGAATCGTTTGTCGTTGCGAGTTGTAAACGGTGGTGAATTCGTGTCGTTATAATGAGTTGATGACTAAGATTTAGGCTATTACCTTTCTTAATTCCCACACGGTTGACTGGTAGAGAAATTTTTTTGACACCAGTCCAACAATTTTACCACTAACGGTGCAGTGAAGTTAAAAAAATAAAAATAAAGCCTGATGTCCAAGTAAGGCCTTTATCATATGCAGTTGTTTTGACACGTCTTGTTGATGGCAAGACGAATGCATGCGTAGAAACATAAACGACATACAAAACGACAACAGACAATGCATGCCTCGCCGGGGGCACAGTTTGAATGTTTGTAAGATTCAAGCTTATTTCATTGATAAGAAGCAAGCATTGAAACGGTAACACTAACAGCATAACCAGGATGTTAGAATTTCAAAAAGACATAACTCTTAAAAAAATCTTCTCGGCTCCGGTTCAAATTGAATGAGCATTTCATCAAAGAGCATTGGACCGGACTTCCAAAGGTCGGGGGGTCGATTCCCCCCCGATGACCGGAGCCGAAAAGAATTTTTAAGTGTTATGTCTTTTCGGTATTAAAAAAAGCGTTGTGAAGGCAAAAAATACTCAACAAATAAAATAGAGGTTAATTGTTATAGACGAACACATCGGCCCTTTTTTTTTAAATAATAAGTAAAACAGTTCGGAACCCTGTGTGCGTTAAGCTTAATTCATAAACTTGCCATGGATTTTTTCAAATATTGGTACTAAGTACGCATCTAACTTTCATTTGGCCGGTCTTTCATTCATCATCATCAGGATATCAGTCATCGGCCACTTCACAGCATAGGCCTCCCCTTATCACAACTACGATCGGTCTTGCGCTTCCCGCATCCAGCGGGTTTTCACGACCTTCAACCGGAACGCTAGTGTTTTTTTTTTTTAATTTTATAAAATCTGTTTGATTTTATTTATTCTCACATCATTGGTGTATGCAAATGGGAGTCCAGGCGCAGCTGATAGCGCCAATAAAGCCTCGTTTGTAAATCACGGCGCGGCAACGGCGCTCGCTCGCCACGCGCCCGCATGCATCACGGCGACGTGATAACGACGAGAGAGCCTGTTCGTTTACGCCTAAAGCCTAGAAAAATACCACGCAGATTTACTAATATCAAAAACATGTGCCGTTAGAAATTAGTAACCGAGGTAGTGGTAAGTTTGCTTTAGAGAGATGTACCGTTACACGTTTTCCCAATTTTGACTTTAGCAATTCGTACGTATCTAGCATAAGAGACCACAATAAATTCGTTCGAAACTGCGAATATTGCACGTAGATGTCCAGAAATACGTCTCTTGTTATATTCTAACAGCAAACTACCGCTGCTGCTACGAAAAACTTCGTAGCGTCGTAGCTTTGTGTGCTACTAGGTAAACGGCACCACGCATTTTTCGTAGTAATACTACGAAAATCGTAGCAGCCTATACTCGCGCACGAACACGGCGGCATATCAAAGCAGACACTGCGGCAGTTTGTGCACCTGTATTTTCTCGGAACGTTGTAGCCTAAAATTATTTTTTGTTATTAATATTGTATCACATTGTACCTATTGTTTAAATATGTAATAGAAAAATAAGTAGTAGTTTCGCTTCAGAGTAATTTATTGTACTATTTGTAAATTGTAAGCTCCGATAGCACAAATACAAACCTTAGTGGTTTAGATGCTATCAGTATGCTCATATGTTTGTAGTGTCTTTTATCTGATAAATAAATTAAACAAAAATAAAAAATAAAGGCAGTTTTTCAACGATGCCTAGCCTGATGTACTGACGTGTGTACATGGCTTTTTTAAATGTTTTTATCGGACATCAAGGTTTGCTCTAGTCTATTTGCCGAATCTTTAATCATAACTTAATGATATTTTAAGGCTCTAGCACCGCAAGGGTTTAATCTGGTGGGAAAGGAATGCTTTTACACAAATAATATGTAGAGATAACCACGTGTTTCAGAAGTTGATAAGCGCCCTTTGATATTTTCCGCCCGATAGCTACCCTGGGACATAAATGAAATTCCGTTGAGGAAACTATATTTGTTTATAATTATTGTTGATGGTAAATTTTTTAACACTTATTAAACGAAATATTTAAACAGATTTTGAGCTACAAAGTATTTCCATATCCATAAACAACCGAAACAATTCTAAGTATCACTATTATTATGGTCACAATACGAGTATCACTCCAAGATATTGCCTTTTATATTTTGAACTCTAAAAACTCCAACACAAAACATAAACTCAACCAGCATAGTGAATGAGAACTAAAGAAGCGTGCACATAAACACATTTGGACACGTCACGTGCTTTCTAGAGAAACGATTCAGTTCTTCGCTGAATATTTTGGCAGAGAATCTATTGTGTGGTCGTGCCTTATATTTTTGGAAACCCTTAACGCTATTACCAATAAATCACATATTTATTTTTCAAACTGTTTGTTTCAAGAAAAAATAGTTCTGGTTGTTATTTTTCCAGGCAAGGGCCGTTTTACGATCTTGCTTTACGTTTACCAACTGGCAGCGTTCTTTTTTCCAAAAATTGGAACAAAATTATGCTATCGCTGAGCTTCTGTTGAGCCTAAACAAGGTCTTAATAGGGCCCCTCATATCGGATTTTGGGAAGCTAAAGGATTTCTAGAGTTATTCTGAAAGCCTTCCCTTGAAGTTAATTGAAAAAGTGTTCTAGTTACGAAAAAAATAATCTCAAATTAATTAATTCAGCATTCATAGATTTCTACGAATATAATCTATTTACTTACTAGGCTTGAACAACTTCTTCAGCTGCCAAAAACTTTACTATCGAAACTTTAAGGCGACTTTGAATAAATATGTAACGACAGATGTCTATGCAGAAATATGTTTTATGTAAGCTCGAGTGAACAAATTCAGTAATAAATAATAGAAGAATGGTTTACAGTTACTTTTGACTGCTTCTAAGACTCTTTTTGTTTTTTATGAGACCATTTTCTTAATAATTTATTGGCAGTAGGCTTATAATAATTGAAGCTTTTATTAGGGTATTCTTTACTCAAAATCTTATTGACATTTCGTAGGTTAAAACATTTTGCATTAAGTTAGGCACTTGGACAGCTATGGCATGTCTAAGACACACTGCACACACACTACACACTGCGACTTTTAGCAGTGTAGTCGCGATGCTACATCGCAAATGGTCTACCTTTGTACACTTATGCGCTTCTTTTAGCGTAGATACAGTCTCAAATGGTCCCCTTTATACACGTATACGCTTCTTTTAGCATCGATGCAGTCTCAAATGGTCCACCTTTATACACTTATACGCTTCTTTTATCATTTATGCAGTCGCGATGTAGCACCGATGCACTCGCAAATGGTCCACGTTTTGCATCAGCTATTTTGAGCATCACGACTGTTTTAAGTTAATTTCAACTAAAATATTGCATGGGTTGCAATGAAACCGCATCAGCATCGCCAAACAACTAATACTAACTCCCGTCTCTAAATATAAAGCCTCTCTAAATAATTGGAACTAGAATTTCTAAAATTTGTCAAATGGTGCTTTTAGCCCGGGTTAGGAACGGCGGTGCATAGAAATCAAACCACCTATTCGAATCAGATCCATTCAACTGCAACGCGCCGTGAGCTGCACTAAACCACTACAGAATAGGAAACAGTAAAGTCATAGTTGAAGTTGTTGACCACTTTGTTAACCTTGGACAAACAGGCCTTAGTCGGCTTCAGGAGCGAAAGGAGTGCACAATTGCCTGTAACGGAGTTATTTCCGTCTGACAGACGTATGCACGGTATCTATGTACAAAACGTTTCTACGTCTGTCAATCGTCACCTCGGTATTTGTGTAGGTAGTTCCATAGTGTCTTATTGGTGTATCACCGAGTGTACGAGACAGAGACGCCCAATATTTTTTTCAAGTGCCTCGTGTGGATAGGTATCGAAAAATTGGCGAACATACATAGCGTTGCTAACCCTATGCATATTTGCCAGTTATCCGAAATTTCAAAGTTTCAATATTTTTTAATGCGACCGGATCCGTTTGAAAAAAAGGTTTCTTTGATATTTTTCTTGCAGATAATTTTTCATGAATTGTGCATTTATACATAAAATAATCAGTTTCCGACTCCGACCTGTTTTTAAGAAATTCATGACAGAAAATCACAGAATCATTTTTGGCTCGACCTGGGATTCGAACTCAGGACCTCTTTGATGTAAGGCAGAAACGTTGCCAATACACCAACGAGGCAGTCACATGTAACTTTATTGATCTCACGGTTACACCTTATTTTCACTTTTGTTTTGCTGTGTTTTTTATTTACAACCTCAAATTACATTACCTAAAATATTTAAATCAACAATAATACAGTTATACGTATAGAACATGAAAAAATGTATTAAAATATTTTTTGAATTTTGTCCGTCTGATAGACGTCACCACAGCGTTAGTGGTAGGATGTTACCAGATCGGAAGCTAAAGGTTATTCAATTTCTATTTCTATTCTGGAAAACTGACACGAGTTTAAGGGACAGAATATGTCGAAAATACGGATACCTACTGTGTTACAGAGTAAGGCATAACTTTGCACATTATCAAGAGAAGTGCAAATATGATTTATGCAATCCAACGGAATTGTTAGGATTCGAAGTTGGGATATTAGATGAAGTTTACCCTTGACCGAACTGTGACTTAATGCATCTTTGATATGAATTTTAACATAAGACTGACGCTTATTCTAATAAAGAATGGAGCCATCGCAAATGCCATGAAATGCGTATTTTTATCAATATAGTATGCAATTCAATTTCGACAATATTGTTCAATATTTCTTATCTTTTTATGAAGGCACATCATTAGAATAATAAACAGCATTATCAGTCATTAAAATTTAGATACTAAGCAGGTTTTACTTTATCAATTTATTCTACCATATAGTTGATGGAATCAGGCGATACTTTGCGGAAATCCATGACTTAAAAACATAATTATTTTGCTTTAAATTTTTCGAAACGATGCAAGCGCAGGAACATTACTCTAGGACAGGTCTAGTTTTTTGAAGTGGTTACAGTTGGATGAATTTGGCTTACTGCGCTGGCGTCGTTAAGTGGAAATTTATAGCAAAATAATTCTCTTTTTCAGCTTCATTCTAACTTTTAGACTACTTATGTAAAAGTTGACCACGAAAACCTTTGTTGTCTAGCGTTCAGGCAAACCTGACCTGCTTATTTTACCATTCAGGGTAAATTAAGCACAGGTCGCTAAGCCAGCATTAACTTGTAATCGACACAAAGTAGGGTCCTCGTCCAGAGAAATAACGTTGTAGACGCCAATCATACGCCGATCTCACATTTTTATAAGCTTTTATTTTAAGTATCACCTGTCTCGGTGTTTGTTTCTAATCCAATCTTGCAAGCTAAATCAAACACACTTTCCAATGTCAGATCGAGCTGAAATTTTGTTCGTTGTTCGTACAAAAGCATTTTTTTTCTTGTTTAAAACCTAGCCTTCGTAAGGATAGGAAGCCTTCTAATGAGCATATTGTCCCACCTATCAAAAAAGTTAATTCGTTATTATAGATATCTTCTGTACCTTATATATGTATAATAACAAGAATCTTTTTGGCAATAAAAAAAATGTATTTGTTTAAGTGCTGTTATTAATAGTCGTGAATTCCGATCCATTGTATGAATTTGTTGTTTTAACCTTTTTTTATTTGTTAAAACTTTTTATTTACCAACATATAGGAAATTTTAATTTGTGTTTGTGTTCTTTTATGTATTAAAATCTGTGATCACTCCGTGAAATCAGTCACAGTGTACCAAAATGTTTATGTAAATAGTATATCAAAATATAAAGTGTTTATGTGATATTATGTACAGTTAAGAGTTAAACCGTGCCGAGTGGTTTTTCTATGTGGTGTCAGTTGTTATTTTTCAATAAATGAACTGCTATAAAATGAGATAGATAGATAGAGGACACTTTATTGCACACCACAAAAAATAAAACAATATCAATACAAAACATATAATATACAACACACAATTTAGGCGGTCTTATCGCTAAGATCGATCTCTTCCAGACAACCTTCGGGTTAGGGATATTGTTATTTCAGGAATGGGGAGTTTGGTGCAAAATAATGCGGTATCTATTCTGTATTTTGTCTGTAAATCTGTCCCTACCTTAAGAAGATAATGTGAGCCTCATTAATGCGAGAACGAAGCTATAAAATTAATTAACATGCATTAAAAGATAAAAGAGGATTTTGACCTTTGTACACTGTCAAGGAATTTGAAGACTGTTGTAATAGGGAATTTTTAACGTGAAGTAGGTCGCTATGTTGTTTCTATATTCTAACCGAATACTCAAATTGGTATTATGATTATTTAATACGATTCAAGTCAGCTATTTTAAGATACCTAGACTGTACTGAGTGCAGAAACAGATTTCTACAATAAACAACTTATAGCAGTGGCCTTAAGGTAAGCGCTCACAGTCCCGCATGGCTAGAATCCCACGTTATGGATTTTAGCATTGTATTAAAACTCATACAATAGTACAGTAGTCAAACAAAGTCTCATATGTCTTATGGCGGTGAGATAAGCCTCACTAAACTAAATCCGTCAGTTAAGCGGTCTATCATAAGCCCACATAAATCTTCGGTACAATACTATTAAATTTATCAATAGCCATTCATTCGGGGTCTGTAAAGATCCCGAAAAGTGCCCGGATACTGCAATAAACGCTGACGAACTGCCCCCGGGCTCAGCAAAACGACTGGAGCTATTGAAGGCTTTTAGATTATGCTACATGACAACATCACGATTTCGTGACGATTCGACTTTTATGACGAATGCTTGAGTTTGTCAAAGCGTGAGTGAGTGAATGTGCCGCAACTTTTGCCGTCCCGCTCTAATGGTAAAAATACATCAATCTCCTGAGCCTGGCGCTAGTGGGGCTTAGTAAGATAGTTTGGCTGGGCTGTTTGCTTTCCCAAAAGTCAGCAGCTTTGCTGAATTGCCGCAGTCTTCCGGGCGTATTGCTGGCGACGTAAAATTGCTTGTAAAGGGGTGAGTAAGGGGTTTGTGTGGGGCATTGTCAAACAGAAACTATACCAAAAATGCGTGTCACAATGTCCTAAGTCCTAAGACTAGGACTATGAAACCAGCGGTTGTGTTATGAGCACAACCATTTGCATCTAAGATTTTATTTAAGTTATCTAAGAGTTATCTTAATTATCGAAGATATAAATATTGGCAACTAGCGAACCCCACATACGTTGTCCTGCCCGTTGTATTTTTGTATTTTTTTCTTTGTAAAAGCCATCTTCGTACTTCAGGGAATATCATAAACAAAGAATTGACCAAACTGGTCCAGACATTCTTGAGTTATGCGCGTACCAACACATTTTGCTATTAATTTTTATACTAAAGATTAGTGTCGTTCCTTATAAAAAGAACCAATAGCAGAGTATGCAGTGCAATAAGTTTTGTTGGATATATTTTGTCCTCCAAATGGTCTGCCCTAACGAAATAAGTGTTTGGTGAAAAAACAATTACGTCATTATAGTCAATAACGGCCACTTTGTCGGAAAATATGATGAAAGCGTATGTAATTAATTTTGAACAAAATCAAAAGACGAGACCCTGATATAAGTATTACCAATGTTTGTGTCTGAAAAGAAACTATTTTTTTTTTTAGAAGAGCAATGATACTGCTGATAAACATTTTAAATAATAATAAATAAATTTACTATTGTTTAAAATGTCTATCAGCAGTACTGTATTACATTGATCTGACTCCGTGGTAAGTAGCTTAAGCCCTTGTGTTACAGATATCACAATCAACAGTGGTATTACAAATAACATTGTGACTTTAGTGGCCAAGACATGGCAAATAAAAGTCAAACGTGAGCCTTTAAGGCTTGATGTTTCAAGTGACTGCAGGCAGTATGTAGTGAACTTGTCTTTAAAAATGGTCGGACAATTAAATATATTTTGACGTGCTTCTGAGTGGGATCATAAAACAAACCAATTTGGTACGTGATACGACTCAAATATTCGACTCAAGTAATCAAGACATGTCAATACTTCAAAAGCCAGTCTATTTCATACTAAAAATATCTAAAGGGTATACAGTATTTCTATGAAAGTAACAGTTAAGTCAAAGGTGGGTAGAATATTGAAACCAGCCGTTAGACGAGAGAGACATAAAATATTGAATGTGATGGCAAGTATTTGAATTTCGGTATAAACTGTCACGTAAAATCGTAGGTTTTTTAACGTCTTCTGTGTTTTCTAGGTCATGTAATCTGAGAAAAGCGTGTTGGCCATACAATCTTTTTTTTACAACAACATCATCTGACTACCTACGTGGTAAGTAAGTAAAGCACTTGTGTTACAGATATCAGAATCAACAGTTTTATCATAAATAAACATAAATAAATACATATAAACCCAGACCAGTACAAACAGACGTGTTCATGCTCACGAATGTTTGTAAAGTGCGGGGATCGAACCTAATGAACTTCTTGACCATTACACCAAAGTGGTCGTCACGATCTTTAAAAACTCAATGCCCACTGGGTCTAAATAACATACACACCAGAACAAAGTTCAAGATTCGCACAGTCAATGAATAAAACTTGACCGCTCTCAAGGCGGTTGTACGCATAGCCACACGTCAAGCTAACCAATGCCTTATCTTATGCTTACGTAATAAGGGTGATTTTGAAACAAAAAGGAGTAGCTTGATGTAGAGCCGTGTATATAGAATGGGGTCTGCGGAGAATGATCTAGATTGCGCTCTTAATGGCGGCGCCTGCACAATGGGACCGCGATATTGCTGGCACGCCCACTGAGCAGTCTTGCCGGGTTACTTAGATTAAAGATTTAGATATTTATGGATAGTTATATGATGTATCGTGATAAACATTCAGGTTGCAAACTAAAGATAACATTTTTAAAGCAGAAAAAAATCAACCGTCGGAACAGGCTTTGCAATGTCTGGGTGACCGAGTGGTTTTCACATACGGGCCGGATTCTTATGGACGCGGGAATGATAACCGCCTCAGACAGTCGATTTTTCTACTGAAAAAAATTCACACAACTCTTTAAATACGATCAACACAATAAATACGAAATGTAATATAAAGTCAAAATGATCGGTTGACTCGGCTCTATCGATTTTGATTATCCCGCTTCAACGATAAAAAAATGACATAACTGGCCTACTATTATTACAACAGACATTATCACAACACCACTTAAATTTTATTTATTGTCATATTATAATGCATAAGAATAAAAAAACCGGTCAAGTGCGAGTTGGACTCGCGCACCGAGGGTTCCGTACAAACCTGTAGATAAGGAGTAGTAACTTTGAAATTTTCAAAATTGTCAAAAATATTTTTCAAAAATATTTTTTTTAATATGAAACTGAAAATTTATGGTTTTCGTAATTTTTCCTATATCTGTACTATAAGACGTGACTTCGTACTAAATTTCAAGATTCTAAGTTTACGGGAAGTACCCTGTAGGTTTTGATTCCCGTGCGAGTTTCGAAAATTTGCGGAAATTTGCGGCCTAAATGGCTGTATCTTTTAATTGCGTTGGCTTAGAAGGTTGATTTTTCTACAGCTTCAAGGGACAGTAGAACTAAGTATCATATAAAAATTTCAGTTTGATACCTTTACGCGTTCCTGAGAAAAACGGTCTTGACAGACGGACGGACGGACGGACGGACGGACGGACGGACTTCCGTTTTTTTCTTTTGAGGTACGGAACCCTAAAAACATGAAATTTTTTGACCACACATGTTTTTTGTTGTCCGCAAATAAATATTTAGGTGCACTGTGCAAAGGGGCGGCTGTTGGCTACACTTGTCGCTTTAATTGCCCTTTGTTTTCTTAGGTCTGACATTTTCTAACTGAGACAGGGGGTGGATGTGCTTTTTAACTACAAACAAATGACGTACTTACTAACAGGACACGATTATTATGTAATGACGGTTTATTTTATTATCTGTGGAGTTTCCAGAATATAGAAAGCCGAGTAGTTACAGCTTTAAGCCCTTTAAGCAGTTGTTTTACACCTGGATAAGTCGTTAAGTTTTGAAAAAAAAAGGGAATTACCATCACTCAAAAATATTAAGTTACGTTCCGTTCAAAAAGTATCATTTCAATTTCTACTGTTTGCGTTACCAAATATATTCTATGTTGATTTACAAAGTGCAGAAGGCATTAGGTAATTTTACGTCCCATAAATAAAAATATCAATGCTCTCATATTTTGCAAGCGTGTTCGAAACATTTATTTTCAGCTGCCCGAAATCATAAGATCAAGGATAATTAAACTAGAAAGCAATAACTTAATCACCCGGCTCCTATTTCACTTTAAAGTAAGTCCCCCCAAGTGATCAAAGGGCAAAACTTGGAACTAAGTTTTGATACTGGGTATTAAAACCGGGCCCTCTAGGATTTACATTTGTGTAAGTTTGTTGGAGCTGATAGATATTTGGGCGTTTGGTTGTTAAAATCATGTGATTATACATTGAGAGTTGTTAATAATTATTATTATTATAAATGTTTATGCTTATGTATTAGATAGATTAACACTTTATTGTACAACACAATAACAAAATTACAGACTAGTTTAACAAAGAAATACGTACAATTTAGGCGGTCTTATCGCTTATAGCGATCTCTTCCACACAACCTTCGGTTAAAGGAACATTTAATTAACAGGAAGGGGGACTTTGTTGTTGTTGTTATCAATTTAAAATTAAGAACAAAATTAGGAAACGTCCAGATTGTATAGCATTTTATATAAATTCTGTTAAATAATACGTCTAACATTTCAAAATAACAAACAAGTTGAATGTGTTGTTGTAAAAATGTTAAGTAACTTTGTTTTATTACATAGTATGGACGCACCTTAAGGCTATTTCTGCTAAAATTATTTATAAAACAATAATCTCAAAACAAAATAGAGCTCTACATCTCTGTAAGAGCTACTGACGTATCTTGATGGTAAATAAATTTTTGTACCTGAGTAGGTTCGAAAACAAATAAGATATACCTATCTTGTTCCAGTGTTTCTATTTCGTTATGCCTTATCTATCATGATAATTGGTATGCTATAGTTTCATTAGCAACAAAGACGTCCAAAAATAAGGACGGAATCCTTAGCTCCGTTACTTAGTTGAAACCTCAGTAGTCGTAAATTTTCAATTTCAACTTAGTTCATAATTAGCTCGGCGCTGAAATATTAATTAAACGCCTGTCAAGACTTCCGCGCCTATACCTTGTACGACGGATAAATATCTGTAGAACTTCAATTTGTAAGCCAAAAAGTGAATTACGACAATTTTTGGGCGTTAAAAAGAGTTTTAGGCTATAGCTTAGCTTTTATCTCGGGCTTTGAGCGCGGCGACCGACTCAAGAAATTCCGTAACGAAAAAATCCTAACACCGACCGGTAAAGGCGGTGCGGCGTTAAAAGCCAAGCATCGTTTTACGTCGTTACTAATAAAACTGCGTTATTTTGCGTTATGTTAACACTTTTAAGATTAAAACATAATATTACAGCTACTCAGCAGTACAAATTACAGTTTTTGTCGTATGTTTTTCCACTCTAGTTTCTAAGAAGCTTCCATTTAGTGGCGTTCACTTAAAGCGATGCAAAACGATTGCAGCGAACGAACTTATCCGTCGTGAACTCTTAAGTGAAAGCTTTGGGGTGCGATTCTCATGTATTCGCACTTTTTCCGCACGGTAATTCGTATGTAGGTATCCAGCTAAACATAGGCGTATTATAATAACTTCAAATTACTGTTACCAGGTGCATTACATAACGGCTATAAGATGATTCGTATACGAGTTTTAATTCTCGTCTTGTCGTTGTCACTATACGTTGCGTTCGAGTGGTGATCGATCGAACTTTTTACGAACGTGAACTTTTTCGACTGCACGAGAATAGGCCCCCTGCGCTTTGCGGCCCACGAGCCAAGCAGTTTCTTCTTTGTTTTTATTCAGGAAATCAACAGCGATACATTTTGTTAGACACATGATCATATTGTGTATAAGCTTACAGCTAATTTTAGATTTCCACAAATTTACATTTCGAGTTAGAGTATTTTTTTGCAGTTTTTTTCTTTGGAAACATCTTTCATTGGCTTTGCAATGGAAATCGCCGGCTTATGAATGTTGCAAGGGAATTGCACTGAAAGCTATCATCGTTCCTTTCACCGGATGGCCAAAATGGACGGAAGTCAATCGTCAACGTTATAGGTATTTTTGACCCCTACGACAAAGAGGGTTGTTATAAGTTTGACTACTATGTCTGTTTGTGTGTGTATATGTGTTTGCGTTTTTGTGTGTTTCATTGCAGCTCCCGAATGGATGGACCGATTTTGATGCGTTAATTTATTCGAAAGATAATTGCTTTGCGGTAGTTCTTAGTTATAGCTAGTCAAACCGTGTCGAGCCCTTAAAGCTTTGACGACCGTTTGGTGCAGTGGTCTTCATGTCGGACTTCTAAAACCAAGGGTCACGGGTTCGATCCCCGCACAGTACAAGCATATGTGTGCATGAACATGTGTGTTTGTACTGGTCTGGGTGTTTTCTATGTATAATATGTATTTATTTACAAAAAAAAAGTATTTAAGTATGTTTATCCGTTGTCTAGTACCCATAACACAAACCTCGTAGCTTAATTTGGGACTAGAGAATTGGGGTGATTGTTGTGAAATATTTATTATTATTTATTTAAAGCTCAGCAGCTGTTTTCCTACCTCATTCGGGTTTTTTGAACAGGAAAGTTATTGTTAGATAAGGTATTGTAAGTTATTGTTAGATAATCAAAGTAAGGGATTTGAAATAATCAAAGTATCTCCTGAAGAATTAACGAACCTGAAATGATGGCACAGAAACTTCACTTAACCGGAAAATTGGGGTATTTAATGCGTCAGAGACACAAACTCTCGACTTTGAAACACGTTTGTTATTTTCCAATACTCTTTCGAAGTCTCTAAAATATTTTCAGGTTTGGGAAATCCAAACAACTAGGGATTAATCAGAGTAGAATCGATTTATTTTTAATGAGTATTATGTACTCACTGGTCACGAGCTGACTGCGTGACCACGGCTGTGTGTAATCCGGCCGAAACGTCGAGCAATGAGTACCTAATAATCACTAAATATATATCGCGTTTGGAACCGAATACAAGTTATTGACTGCCTTGTTGGTGTAGTGGCAAAGTTTCTGCCTTACATCCGAGAGGTCCTGGGTTCGAATCCCAGGTCAAGCCGAAATTGTTTCTGTGATTTTCTGTCATGAATTTCTCAAAAACAGCTCGGATTCGGGAAGTTGGTGGTGTTACACCCCCGTGCCTCGGAAAGCACGTTAAGCCGTTGGTCCTTCGCCTGATCTCTCTCCTGTCATGTCGGATTGCCGTCTCACCAAACTTTGAGAGTGATGGAACAGTCACCTGTGTATTGCGCTCACACTTGTGCACTATAATATCTCCTGCGTAGTTGGCTGATCTCTGTTGAGATTGGCCGCCGTGGTCGACTATTGGAGGACTATTACTTTTTTACAAGCTATTAATTTTCTCCAGTTGGAAGAAGACTTCATCGCTTATTATGAAAAGTGACTTTGCAGTTTACAATAACGTTGTTTAAAGAAACGAAAAAAAAATACAACACACAATCCGTCAGTGTCGAATTGCACCTCACGACCTTAACAAAGTCATCACTTTTTTGGTGCTCTCCAGCTCTGCTATGTTATAAATAAAATAAATTAAAAAAATATATATATTTCAGGAATTGCCCAATGCCTGTGCCACATGAGTGTTAGTAACAATTAAATCTTATAAAACTATGTTAGTACATTGGAAATCTATATTGAAATAAATTAATAATATTATAATAAATTAAAAATTAAACTATTAACCCCCAACGAAAAAGAGAGAGTGTTATAAGTTTGACCCGATCTTTGACCCGATGTTTGTGTTTGTTCGTCTGTGACATCGTAGCTCCCGAACGTTTTCGACCGATTTCATTGTGATTGTATTGTAAAATAATAAAAATTATGTACATTAATTTATTACTAAAAGACTATTCGTGCTGATAACGTATTGTAAAATAATAAAAATAATGTACATGGAGAAAATCGATGTTTATTGTTTTGGGAATTTTGAGTGAAGAAACAAGTACAATATTAAAAAGAATTAATCAAAAAATAATTCATAAATATTATGTACTAAGAAGTTTAGATTACAGAGATGACCAGTATTATTGTTGTTACAACAGATTGTTATTCGAAAGATAATTAAATCACGGTGGTTCATAGCTATTACTGCTCAATATCCGTCTAGCAATTGAAGCTCATCAGCTGTTTTCATGGGTCATGTCAGTTTTATAAAAAAAACAAAAAGTAAAATAACACTTTTATTTTACTTTTTGTTAACAAATGTCGTATGGCATTTAAAAATGATAAATGTTGAATTCAAATCTCTTAACGTAAATACTAGGATTATTTCAAATTGTCATTTTAAAATAATAATAATAAATAGATGACCCTTATTAATTACTTATATTTGCATGCCCTATTATAAGGTTAAACATGTGTACATCCTGCTAGACACAACTATGGAATTCCATGTTTTGAGCAAATAAATATACTTCATTACATTTCAATTCAAAATTCGATTCTCTTACCTAAACTTTTAATGAGCTATCAAGACATTTGGCCACAATAGGCATGATGACACATATCTTAAATATTTTCAAGACCATTGCGTTTAAAAAACATAGCCCCTATGAAGTTAATACAACGAGTATATTTCCAAAAAGCTGTAGAAACCAATTTTTAAACACACAAAACTCAATTAATATTCGGTCAATTGACTCCGATTTCTGATACATGACCGTGACGTCACGTTCTTGTATTCCCATACAAAATCTATGGAGGCAGATCGTTGTGAAAGATAATAAAAAGTATGTCAACGATTGGTGGTGTCATATAGCCTACCATCAGTAAGTGACGGTTTAACTTGAATCGCGAGCTGGTTGGTTGCACTAAACAGGTCTAAGCGATTCAAGTTCTGTACTGCGACTTTGTCAAAGCCCGCCTGTGACGTCACGGGCTGTTTTACCGACTTGACTTAAGACTATACTTTGCCTTTGTCCGTACCGGCTTTGAAATGGTAATCTTCGCGTGAAGTGGCTTATGAATGTCCAAAGAATGAAATTGCTTTAGATATTTCTTGGATTGTGATGTTTTTAAAGGCAGGTTCAAGAAGTTATCGTTTAGTATTTTCTCTGAGCGTAATGAGACAATAATGTATATGGAGGTCTTGTTTTGATAACATTTTGATATTCTACGTTATTGAAGCATATAATAAAAGGGTTTTGGTTCACAAGTTTGCATTGTTTTTTCTTAGTTCCAAATACGATCTCAAACCCGTTCAATGCTTTTATAAAGAAGTATTTTATAAAAAAAAGGTTGTTCACAACAACGTGATGGTTACAGTTACTAAAAAAGAAAATTCTTTCGTGATCTTTTTTGTAAAGCGAACGGAAGAACAGGTTAACTATTAAATAAGAACCTAGACTAAGTACCTAGAGGTAGTAATATAAAAATCAAAAACCACAAGTCTCTATTCCACCACTTTTGCAGGCTCAAATATCTCTCATAAAAAAGGCCCAGTGAAAAAGCTACGCGATAAAAATATCGTACAATAAACTCGAGCCCAAGTCTGCTTTATTCAAAATAAGTGCACTTTGCCAAATCCGCTTCTACATCTCTATTCTGTAAACCTGTATTCGT
The DNA here is from genome assembly GCA_963921415.1 of Pyrausta despicata. NCBI lineage: Eukaryota > Metazoa > Arthropoda > Insecta > Lepidoptera > Crambidae > Pyrausta > Pyrausta despicata. The sequence goes on along the minus strand of OY992860.1, from coordinate 10,967,787 downwards.
TTTAACTTCATTCCTCTCTGGCACTCATGCCAACACGGCAGAGGGAGCGAGCAAGATAGTGATATCTGAAAATTTTGATAAAGTCTTTCAGTGTAAGATATCTGCACCTGAACCCATAAAAGTCTTGGTGAAAGGTTTTTTACAGCGTCATCAGTCATCTACTACTTCCTCGGATAATGCGAATTAGGGATTTGGAGGTGGGACGAGTAGTACATTAATCTTATTATTTTACCGAAAAAAGAGAGCTTTCAATGGAAAGAGGAAAAAAGATTTGAAATCAGGGAACGGTAACATGGTAATCAGCATTAGGAAAATGTTATTGAAGTTGGCTTGAAGATAAGCTGCAATTATTTTTTCTAATATATAAAATTCTCGTGTCACAGTTTTTGTTGCCATACTCCTCCGAAACGGCTTGACAGATTCTCATGAAATTTTGTGAGCATATTGAGTAGGTCTGAGAATCGGCCAACATCTATTTTTCATACACCTTAGTGATAATAATTTATATGGCATAACAACATTTTCCGGGACAGCTAGTAAGTATATATAATTTATTATTATAATCTCATATCACCAGAACCGCTAGAAGGATTTATGTTTGAGGCAAATACCGTTACGAGGTGTATTATTTTTTTTAGGCAGGCGGACTTTTGTTATTTTAGATTACATTTTTTTACTAGGTTTTGCCTACTTTTTTAGCCCGTTTACACCTCATTCTATCTATGAAATATCTATGAAACTAAGTTCAGGTTAAAATCGAAGTAAATATTCATAAGAATTCCAATTATAATTCTAGCCGCACATCGTCGAAGGTAAAGGCGTCAAAATTAAACTGTGAAATAAAACTGTGCCTGTTAAAGTCCATTTTTCTTTAAATGTATGTATTATTTTCACATTGTAAAGAAATATGCAGTGTTATGGCTAAAAACTGAATTAACTTAATAAAAATTAAACCGTTTCACTCGTGACGAGAAAAACTTGCAAATCTTATATTCTGACGGTGAAACATTCTCGCGAAATCCGAAATTACGCGCGCCCATGTGCTAACCGCGACACGTTTCTTAGAATTGAAGTTTGGTGCTTTTATACATGACGATTTATAATTTATTTATTAAGGTTCACCTACAACTAGTACATTGGTACTTATAAAAAAATAAACTTAAGATAATTATGCTCAATGTACAGTCCCTTACAGGCGAACACAGCAGTTATACTCGTATGAGTTATTATAGAAGCATTTGTTACAAAATGGCGTTGCCAAATAATATTTACTACAGCAATACAAATCCATCTTTTTTTTTGAAACGCTTTTATAAGATCGGGGTGTATGAATGTATGTAACGGAATTTTTGAGCTCAATTTTCACCAACTTCCAGAAATCGGATTAATTTGAAACTTTGCACACGTATTAAGTACCGATGATAATGCAATAATTTGATAAGAGTTTTCCATTATCCTTATAAACTAAAAAAAATAGTTTAAAAAACTAAAAAAAACACGCTTTTATTGCTAACTAAAAAAGAGAAAATAATTTCTGAGTACACGGAATTTATATTGCAGTAGATTAAAAAGCGCGGGGTGCTTTGTATAGTAGCATGTGAAAATCATCCTATTATTGGCAACTATAAAAAGAGAAGTATGAAAACGATATAAAGTGCACCCCACGCTTTTTACTATGTTTTTTTAAGTTTTTTAAACTATTATTTTTAGGTTAAGAATCTTGCTAAAGGAATCAACTGTTAGCCTTACGCTTTGTCTTTTTCTAGTAGATAATAAGGGTGCGATCACATAAAACGTCCGTTTAACTGGTCCGTCAAAACGTTTATATAATTAGCGCATGTAATGGATGAGCGCTTTAACACATACCTTCTAGTATATCGGATCCAGTATGCTGGATCGGTTCAATGATATTATGCTTGAATGCTATGTCCAGTAGCGACGGATCCGTTAAAACGAAAGTATAATTAACAGATCGGTAAGTAGAAAATTTACGGCAAACTGCTTGAAAAGTAATTTCAATAATTCAATAATAAATAAACCTTTTTTCTGATTACCATGTCATGACGCGTAGAGGAAACTTATAAAAAATACTTGCGTTCGCTATTACGCTTAAAAACATCAAAAATACTTAATCCACCTTCGCCGCTCCTTTAGTGTACATAAATAATTCTAATGGCATTGGAAGTATGACGCCGTGGCTTATCAGATTAATAAGAGCTTATCTGTACATTATAGATGCAATAAAATATTAAATATTGAAGTTGATCAGCTTATAAAAGTATAAAGAAAGTCGTAAGTTGTAAAGGTTCCTTACCAAAGCACCCCAGCGACGAAGAGGTAACGTTGCCAATTTCTCTTTATAGCCAACTTCCCTTGAGCGCGAAGTCTGATGGCGTGTACCAAATTATACTGACACGAACATAACCAATGAAACAACTTTGAATCTTATTGCTTGAACAATAAGAAAACTACAGATAGTGTGTATGCGGTCGACTGTATTTCTTGCGATTTTGTGCGCTGTCGGTACTAGATTTTAAATCGAAGGGTACCTATATACGTGTTGGTAAGTATGAGTGCACTAAGTAAAGTGATAATTATTTCTTACTACCGTACCAAATTTGAATTTTTACCAGTTTCAGCGCGATTGACGGATAAACATCATCATCAAACAAAGAATCTTTTACACACACACACACACACACACACACACACACACACACATATATATAATAATTTTCGATATTGCTATCAAATTACTTTTAAGTCACATTCTGTATTTTCGACTCTATCTAATGTACCATAATCTCTATCAAATACACGTATTACTAATTTCATAATAGACCGAATAAGCGCAACAAAATCGTAATCCAAACAAATTCTATATTAATTTGATGACCATTTTGGTGTTATGATCAAGTAGTTGACTATTAACCAAGAGGTGGCGGGTTCGATTCCGGCATTGTACAAACATTTGTGTGCATGAACATGTCTGTTTGCACTGGTCTAAGTGTTATGTGTATTTATTTAAGTTTACTTGTAATACCACTGTTGATTCTGATATCTGTAACACAAGTGCTTAAGCTACTTTACCACGGAGTCAGATCAATGTATCTGATGTTTTTGTAATTGTTTTATTATATAATATTAATATTGAGAAAATCCATTTTCTCTTATTACGTACTCTTAGGGGAGTCCTATATTCAGCAGTAACCGATTTGCGGATGATTTTCATGATGACGAGGCACTTTTATATTAGGATGTCGTGGTATCTTTAAATCTATATTTTCATTAATATTTTCTTCTTCTCTGTCTTCTGTGAGGTAGTGCGCTTATGGCAATGAAAAATTGTTGTGCTAAATGTTTAATGCGTTTTCTGCTAAGAGAACTCTAACGTTTGATCGGTTTATACGAATAGTCAACAGACTTTTTACGAATTATTTTGCGATTTATTTACATTTTATTTTAACCTGACATTTCAGACCCTTTTGAGCGTCCATGGTCACAGGTAGACTCATTACATAGTTTTGAAAAGTTACGTTCCTATCCACACAAAATGAGCTAACAGTATCTTGAGGTCCTGCAGTGCGGGGTCGAGCTTGAGTCTTGGCTAAAACAGGATCCCAAGTTGGTGGAATTTTCCAATCATCTTCCCTATTGAAATTAGGGTGTCTTCTAATTTCAATGGCCTCACGGAGCAAACGAGGAAAAAAACGAAGTTCTCTTGCGCGGACTTTCGGTTGGTCAAAGCGTATGAAGTGGTTGGGTGTATCTAATGCATGTTCGTAACGTGCATCATTTCGTATAATCGCAAACGAAGAAACAAATATATAGTCAATAGACTTACAAAACTATTGTGCTTGATGACAGGTTTATTAACAACTCGAATAACGAATAATTTGTTGTCCTCTTATACAATACAGACTTGACAACAAACAACAACAACAACAATTTGACTTTATTGTGACTGAGTTAATACAGCAGATTAAAAAAATTGCATTTTGTCTTTTTTATCAAATGTTTTTCGTCAACTTGTTAAATTTATTTCTTCCATATACATACTCATCTTCAATGTAAATTTCATGTCTTGTAAAATACAATCGCCAATTGTTTTGTTTCTGTTTTATTTTCATATAATTATACCAAAAACTTCAGTTAAACATGCAGGATGGCAGTTCAAAGAAAATTGAAGCTGTATAAAATTACGCTAATGAAAATTGGTTGTTTCGAATGTAATGTTCTCATAATATGTAAATTTCAATATCGTATTGCAATCGAGCCAGCCCCTCGAGACATTCAAGCCCGTTTGTGCGACTAATGGACGCTAATATTTTAATGGAACACGCATGAATAATGAGCGATACGTAATTAAGACAACATTATTTGATTACATTAAAAACATGCAGCAAATGAAGCAGGAAAATGTAGAAGATGAGACGCGAATTTCGTTTTTTTTTCGAACGCGGTATAATTGGATCGGAATGTCATGTATTGTGATTTTTCCGGGTAAAGCAATTTTCGCAAATCTTTTCTCAAAGATAAAGATAAAATTGTGGTGTTGCTGCTTTTCTTGATCTTGAAAGACCCAATTTTGTAGTTGTAAGGACGTTTCTCGTGATTGTTTCGACCCACTCACGATATAGGTATATACATACATATAACCCACTCCACTAAATATTAATTACTCAACAGACATCCATCATAGTGAAGGTTGAAGGTCGTTTCTAGTTTGGATCGTGGACCACAAAGCAAATTTATCTTATCATCTATTAGTGAACTCTAGATCACAGCTACATTTCAACTACCTACCCTTAAACCATTTTTGATATCGTACCACTGTCATTACTTATTGCTATCTCTTGGATCAAATAAAAAAGAGGCAGATGTAATAAATAATAATAACAAATATTTCACAACAATCACACCAATTCTCTAGTCCCAAATTAAGCTACGTGGCTTGTGTTATGGGTACTAGACAACGGATAAACATACTTATTTTTTTTTAAATAAATACATATTATACATAGAAAACACCCAGACCAGTACAAACATACATGTTCATGCACACTTATGCTTGTACTGTGCGGGGATCGAACCCGCGACCCTTGGTTTTAGAAGTCCGACCTGTGGACCACTGCACCAAGCGGTCGTCATGGTCATATGGTATGAGCTAGTCGCACGTGGTCCTACTAAAAAGAACCCAATGGACCTGCTCCGCTCCTAGTCGTTGGCAGTACTGCGAGTTGTTTACACGTGCGTTCGTGTGCGTGAGCGGTATGGACGTACCGTATCTGACTCTGTTTGGTTTGATCTAAGGGCTATCTACGTATCTTCTCTGATGATCCCGTAGAGAATCATTGAGTAGGTTTATATAAAGATTTATTTCAATATAATAATAAATGGCATGTTTGGTATGGAAAACTCCTGTTATGCAGGTTATACTTGTGAAAGGAGAAACCGCTCTCTCTTTGTCCATGGAATACATTTATAATTTCTTAATTACAGTTAAAGTCACAATCAAATACCTAAATCCCTTACAAAAATAAACAAATCAATCTAAATGCACTTTGAATTGAATCGTGTCATAGGATACACCGTGAGTTTATTATTAATAGCGTATAGTAGCGACAGATGAGTGAGAGATGACAGTCTTGCATACTGTCTTTTAGCAAAAGTATTCCTGACCGGCCCAAACGTACTGTTTGTCTTAAGTGAAATAGAGTATCTTGTGTTTACGAATACCAGTCTTAAAATCAAAGTTCAAAGCCCAAATTTGCTAAAAAAAACTGGGAATCCTGAACAGAGTCAAGCGATACTTCACCGCTGACAGCTATAAACTCTTTACAAAGCGCAATCTCTGGGAATGGTTCAAATACCAACTTTCTGCTCTGACTCGATTGAACGCAGAGCCAAGAGGCTCATAGGTGAAGAGAGGCTTGTAAGCACGCAGCTCCAAAGCATGGCTCATCGCCGCAGAGTCGCCTGCTTGTCGATCTTTTACAGGCTTTACTTCGGCGAGTGTGGTCATGAACTACACCAGCTTATTCCGCCGGCCCCCTTTTACCATCGGACCACCAGACGTACCGCGGGATAACATCCGTACCGTGTCGATGTTCAACTGATAAAAACCAAGCGCTTCTCATCTACATTCCCGATGCGCACTGCAAAAGAGTGGGACTTACTACCTGCATCAGTGTTTCCCTGCAGTTACAACCTAGGAATTTTCAAAGCTAGAGTGAACAGGCATCTTCTACGTGAGCTCGCTCCATCGTAGACTCAGTCTTTGCCTCGTTGGGTTTAGTCTTGAGTCAAGAGAAAACCTATCCCAAATAAAAATAAAATAAAAAAAAAGATATAGTTTTCTAACGCTCAAGTATCCAGTAGGTGGTATTCTCCATTTAGAGCCAGCAATTACAAACGCTATTAAAAACTAAAAACATACAACAGAGCACCAAAAGGATACTTTTTCTATTGCAGTAATACTTAAACAAAGTTCCCGCGGGTATGCCAGCAAAACGTACCTGTAACAATACAAATAATTATGATAATTTACGTTACTTCTGATGTTCCTTTGAATTTATTTCGGTAATTAAAACGCTACTAACTGTGAGTGGTGAGATATTCTTGCCGTCGCGGTTTAGGGATGTGAGTGTCCGTAGAAACCATAGAATAACTCACTATAGAAAAAAAACGTTCATCTTTTGTTTGCTTGAATACAGGATAACAGTGCAAAAAAGCTATTTTATTAACTTTATTTTCTATATAAAAATAGGTAATGTAGGCCACATGCAAAATAAAGAAATTTGAATTTGAATTTCAAGATTAGCGTTAGCAGAGTTTTGGCGTTTTCCGAGGTAAAAAGTGACATAACGCCTAGTCTCAAATTTTATTTTGTATTTTTAATACGCGATCCTAAGTTATTCTAATAGAAAACCATAGTAACCAAACTGATATTATATCTTGCAACTTTTTTAAAACGAAAAAAGCTCTAAAACAAGTGGACAATATTTTTTTCAATACATTTTTGGCAATGGAAAGTTACGTAGGTACATGACGTATTTATTTTTACACGATGTAATATTAGATGAAACGTTTTTGACCGCCAACGAAAGAGAGGGTTATTATGAGTAATACCCCTATGTCTGTTTGTGATTTTGTGTGTGTCTTTCTGTGGCATCGTAGTCCCCGAACAGATGGACCGATTTCAAAGCGGTTTTTTTATGGGAAAGAAATTGTAATAATGTAAACTGGTTTATATCCGTCAAGCCTTTGAAATTTGCCAGCTGTTTTCGTGGCACATTCAGAGGGTTTTAATCGGGAAAGTTAGTTTTTACTAGGTCACCTTTAACAAGCTTTAATTTAGTCTCACCTGTCCTGATGTTTACATTTAAACTAAGTTACAAACAACTTCCCAGTGTCTGATTGCGCTGAAATGTTTTATTTATTAATTTATTTAAAACTTCATTGCACAATAAATTTACAAATTGAATCCAGGCGCAATCGGGGTTTAAAAAAAACAAAAAAATAAGTTTTCCTATAATATACCTACTTTTGCGTGCTCAGATGAAGTAGGTAGCGAAGTACCACTGACAGTCGATATTTCGCTTGTAATCAAGTACATCCCTCGCCGCAACTTTTGGTACAGCGTCTTTAAAACTTTCGTTCAATTAAATCAACTAACCGTCTGACTGGGACTACTAATTAATGGCTTAAAGATCAAGTTATGATATTCATAATGACACTTGGATAAGGAGTATAATTTAATGACTGGAATACAATTACCAAAGAACAGATATAATAAACCAAAGTAATGTACATAAGGGAACCGAAGCATCTTTAGATACTTCGAATACATCGTGGAACGGAGAGTTCAGAAGGCTAATCACTTAGTTAAGTATTAATATGTATTTATCTAACCAAACTATAATGTGCAAGTATGAAAGGAATATTAACTTTGTATTATTGCAGATAATGGGATAACCTTTAAGGCTCACACACTCCACATTATGTTATCCGCAGTAAAGTGAGCCTCTAAAAATATGTGGCATGGCAAAAAGAAAAGAGCGACAAAAGAGCCTGGGTCGTGTGGTTTGTAATAGCTGCACAAAGTACGTAAGTGAACATTGAACCTATTATTTTGGCTGGTTGGGAACAGGTGTTTAGCAGTCAAATTATATTAAACAAAATATTCTTGCGCAACATTTGTTTTAAAAGAATTTAAGAACCTTTTTTGGTTTAACAATATCACCAATAATAGGTAACTAATACAAGTTATAGCATACATGTTGTTAAATCGATGCATAAATTAAAGTTATTAGCAATATATCCATTAGCTTGAGAGTTTAAATTTCAAAATCCTCATTAAAATTAAGCCCATTAGTGAGAATCCATATCCGGGACAAAGGCAGGTCTCAATTCTCAGTCAAAACTGTTTATTTTACTTATATCATAGTGGAGTCGATAAATACCAAGCGATTTACTTAGCTTTGCTAGATTATACGGTAGACTCAATCGAGAAATAGTAAAGTCCGAGTTTAAAAAAAACTAACGTAAGAAAACATTACAAAGTCAACTTACGTCCTTTTATCTCAAGACCGCCGCGTAGTGGTCCATTCAACAATTCGTTGTACATTTCGGGAATTCTTTGCGAATTTTTTCTCTTCTGATTTATGTCGCCACGGTTGGCAAAGTTGGCTGTCGGCAAAAATTCGTTCTACCTACTGTTTTGAGGCGCGACCATTTTCTTTTGGGGGAAAATTTTTGGCCCCGGATCGTTGGCAGGGTGTGAGACCCGCTAATGTGCAAAAAGATAACATCTGTCAAACGTGTCACCTGTTGGGTGGCTCTAATCTGTTTCTAAATGCAGTGTTTCTCAAATTTTCTTTTTGCGCATTTGTTAGGTGGCTTTTAGTGTGTACTATCCATGTTCAATTCATTAGTGGTGAGTATGCCTCGTAAAGTTATTTTGTGTACGAGTTTATCAGGATAGGTAAGCATTTGTATATCCTACTTAATATTGTAAACGTGAAAGTTTGTAAGTATGTATGGATGTTTGTTACTCTTTCACGCAAAACTACTGGACCGATTTGGATGAAATTGTAACATAGATAGATTATAACATGAAATAACACATAAGGCTCTTTTTAACACGCTTTTATTAGCTTGACCTGTTTGTAACTATGTATGTATGTAACGGAATCTTTGCACTTCATTTTCACCTACCTCTAGGAGTCTGATTAACATGGAAATTTGCACAGGGGTCAAGGACCGATGACAATGCAATAGTTTGATAAGAGTTTTCGATTATCCTTATTAACTAAAAAAATAAAATTAATTTTAATATTGCTGAAATCGCCTTCTTACATTTTCCGCACGGCGCCATCTCTTTCACAAATATTACGAAAGTATCTAGTAGCGTTCGCTTAGCTAGTTAGTTTCGATAGCAATCATTAGATGTCGCTGCTAATGCTATGCAGTTTTAACTAATGCAATTGATTTGCACTAGAAGCTCTGTATTTTGCCAATAGATGTCACTATTAACTAACACATTAAGTGTAGTAACTATTTAGTAATCTGTGAGTAAGTACCAATGACAATGCAATAATTTGGAGATTTAACAAAAAAAAATAAAATAAATAATAGGGCGCCATCTCATTCACAAATATTACGAAAGTATCTAGTAGCGTTCGCTTAGCTAGTTAGTTTCGATAGCAATCATTAGATGTCGCTGCTAATGCTATGCAGTTTTAACTGATGCAATTGATTTGCACTAGAAGCTCTGTATTTTGCCAATAGATGTCACTATTAACTAACACATTAAGTGTAGTAACTATTTAGTAATCTGTGATTAAGTACCAATGACAATGCAATAATTTGGAGATTTAACTTAAAAAAAATAAAATAAATAATAGTTTAAAAAACTAAAAAAACACGCTTTTATTGCTAACTAAAAAAGAGTACACGGAATTTATATTACAGTAGAGTAAAAAGCGTGGGGTGCTTCGTATAGTAGTATGTGAAAAATCATCCTATTATTGGCTCGTATAAAAGTATGAAAACGTCATAAAGTGCACCCCACGCTTTTTACTCTACTGTAATATAAATTCCGTGTACTCAGAAATTATTTTCTCTTTTTTAGTTAGCAATAAAAGTATGTTTTTTTAAACTATTATTTTTATTTCGTAAAACTTCACGGTTCCTGTATGATATGTAGAAAACGGGTTCCATACGGAAGAAACCGCAGGGCATAGTTAGATTTCCACAAAAGTTAAAACTAATTCAATGATCATTCCTATTTGGCTATTTTCAGCACCAACGTAGTAACCTTGTTTGCTTCTATTTTATTTTTGCTGTTTAAAGAACCAGTAACGACCAAAACACAGAAAAGTACTAAGCTTGTTTAATCCACTTGCATAGCGATTAAATAAACAAAAGGAATAAAGTGCTACCGTCCGTGTTCTACTGAAAAGAAATTAGAAAAGGCCGTTGGGCCAAATCGCTCTCTAACTGGGGATCAACTTGGAAAACTGTTGTTTAAATTAATTACAGAATTACCATCGGGTCGTTTCGATCCTTCTGAAAACGCAAGTTAAGTGGAGATTTGAAATTGATATAAATTTGGGCTGTTAACAACTCTTGATATTCAAGAAACTTCTTAAAAAAGCGGAAATAAATTAATAATTTTGGCAGGTTGACTGGCCATTTCGAATTCCGTTTTTGGTATTTCGTGCTAAAGGTAAAACGAGACTCTATTACAGTGGGGTGAGCAAGAACAACTATCGTAACGCATTATATTCGCAGCGTTTACCTATCGTTAACTTGTCAATTTGGGGAAACTGTCAGTTTCTGACGTTTGGACGACACGAATACGGTACGATAATGTTCGTGCTCACCCCACTGTAGTTTGAGCACTAACCTTATCGTAACGTATTCGTATAGCCCAAATGTCGGAAATACTTTCACACTATACTATACTTTTACACTTTAGGTCTGTTTGTCTCCAAGCTGTATTTCATGAAACTTTTAATAGAGTCTTCATGATATTAAGCGGTTAATCAATTAGATGTGTAGTGAATTACGGCATTTCCTTTATTCGCGACATATTATGTTATAATACCTGTAAGTACCGAAATTGTTTGTAGTCTTGCTGTACACAGTGCTAGATTCCAAAAATTACATTGTCAATGACATGATTTTCTTATAAGCACTATATGTTTAATTTTCATTGTAATTTTTTTGAACGTGTACATTTTTTTACAAAAATTTTGAGTGAAGTTGATCTTTCTGACGAAATATCGTTCAAAAGTTGATAACAGTTTTGATACAATATCATTCTAAAACAAAGCATTTAACTACTGAGTTCGGTTGTAAAAGTGAAAGCCTTACAGGGCAGAATATACGTACTTGTGAGTAGATAATTAAACATTCAATCACATTCATATACAAATGAATACCGTATAGATACTGTAATTGTATATTAGAAATTCAAAACTAACTCAAAATTGACATAGGATAAGATATTGTTCTAGGGTTTACTTTTCAAAATCGATTTGAAACACTGAGAACTATTCCGACATTTTTGCTGAAGGGCATAAAAGAGCGGTATCAAAAATCGATTATTATTATTTCACGTTTAAACTCTCGGTAAAATGCATAAGGTTTTTTTTGTGAAAGAGAGATAAAAGATCTTATTTGACTGACCACTTTGGTGTAATATTCAAGAAGTTGACTTTTAACCAAGAGGTCGCGGGTTCGATCCCCGCACTGTACATACATTTGTGTGCATGAACATGACTGTTTGTACTGGTCTGGGCGTTAAGGTGCTTTGGGGTAACTTCAAAAATGGGGAAATATCGAATTTCTTAAATTTCTACTAAACAGAGTGGTATTTTAAGCTCTGGCAACATTACTCTAGACGCCATATTAATCTGCTCCGCCACTCCAGTGCGCTTCCATCACTGGCTGTCACCGTGTGTGCGTTACGATTAATTTTCCAAGGAGACACACTTTTGGCGACTTTCGAATTTGCCCCGTATCGAATAACTGGAAAATTAGGTGAGTAAAATGATTGTTTGATTGTTTTAGTGAATCTTTGACGTTTTTGATGCATTTTTGAGTAGGTTATAGCGCTATATCTATAGTTTTAAGAAAGTATTCGAAATTACCCCGTAGGTAAATTTCGTAAAAACAGGCTTTCGAAATAGCCCCAAACCCTTTTTCATAGTATGCCGTCAGGGGTTCTCAACCTGAAAAATACAGAATCTTACGTTTTATTAAAATTAATAATTTATTAAGGTATAATGGTTGGATAGTGACTAGACTCAGAAAAAGTTTGAAACAAAGCAAGTTGATGTGAAACTTTAACATCAAGATGGGTTTTATTTCTTTTTCGGTAGGTTATTTGAAAGAAGACCAATGCCTGCTGTGATTACGGGGCGGTAGGTACGTATAAACTGACACTACTCTCTTTAAATAAATTACCTACATAAACAGAAATACAACTCACCTCAATTTCAAATTCAACTAGCTTTGACTCGAACCACTTTCCGAATCTATTTTCTGCCTCACCATATTTTGATATACTTGATACAACTCGTTGGCTGCATTTATAAAAAGAGATTGATATTTCACACAAATGTTTAAGAATGAGGATCCTTCTGCAGGTTATTATATATATCGAGGTATACAGTTTTAATGAAAAAGCACGAAACCTCTCAGGTGGTAGCTCAGCCCATGAAACTGAACAACTCTCACTATTGGATCAACACGAAAAAAAAACAACTGTTTCATACAAATCGATCAGCGGACCGAGCCAATTTGTATGAAGAGACTATTTTTTTTGCGAACGGATGTAAGAAGACATTAAATTATTTGATTCCCCCTGTTTAGTTACTGTTACAAACCTGCTTATTATTGATATCTTGAATTTGTGATTGTTGATTAACAAAAATTTAGTGAAAGAATAAAAATTTATGATTGATTTTTTTCACCTTTTTTATTTCTTTGAACCTCTGTTTGGTATATAATGTTTTAAACTTACACTTTGCATTTTCAATAAACTTTCACTACTATTCTTTGGACTTTGCAATGCTAAGAAGAAAATACTTAAGTGACCTTGGCACTTAAGTATTTTCTTCCCGACGTTTCGGCCCGGTTGCTTGCATCAATGCCTTAAATCAGCAAAATCCCGTGAACAGTAGTGAAACTGGTATGGTAAAGTCGACGATCTAGACGTTAAATTTTGAAAAAATGTTTAGGATCCCTGACTGCTTAAGGGGTAATTTCGAAAATAAATTGTCAAACAAATAATTTGAGATGGTTCTATGACCGGAATCATTATAATTTTTCAAGGGGGCAAAGTCGAACAAAAAAGAAAGTGTGCCTTAAGCTTATATCGCATAAAAAGCATTTTTAACGGTCATTCGAAATTACCCCGGGGGCATTCGAAATTGCCCTTGGATAATTAAATGAATAAACATATTTTAAACTCGTGTATTTTCTATTGCAAGCAATATTTCATATCGGTATTCACTAAAAACATTGAGCTATATATCCAATTTTACAAAAATAGCGTCAGTCATACGGGAAAATCCACTGATTGTAAATTATGGGTCAAAACATGAACGCACTCTCAACTCATCCAAAATCATATCGAAATTACCCCAAAGCACCTTATTATGATTTTACTTAAGGTTATTTATTTGTAATACCACTGTTGATTCTGATATCTGTTACACAAGTGCTTTAGCTACTTACCACGGAGTCAGATCAATGTATGTGATGTTGTTGTACGTTTATTATTTATTATCGATGCAAGAACAATGCCAGATCCTAGTTGATACCGGATCAAAGGTCAAATTTTGTGTAGGATATCATACGTACTTACACGTATTTTGAGTAATTGACTAAAAGTAAAACACTGGTAGACAATATGAGCTGAAGAAAATCGATACTTAATTACTGTTTATCGGGTCTAAAACGATTTATTTTAATGAGTATTAGGTACTCACTGCTCGACGTTTCGGCTGGATTGCACACAGCCGTGGTCACGAGCTGACTGACCAGAAGTTAGTGTTAAAATGCAACGCGAAAGAATAAAATTTAAAAATTCGATACCTGACTAACAATCTTTAGTAAAAAATAATACACCAACTTACTATTCTCTAAACCTTTACCACTAACTACATTGTAACCTTGAACTATCACTTGAGAAAAAAAATCTATCACCTAGCCACCTAGAGTCATTGTCAAACTTTCGAAGCGAGCACTTCAAAAAATTGGGCTTGCCCCAGAACGGCCGGAAGTTTTATCATTCCCTCGGCGCTGAAGTAAATCATTGACGTTAAATAAAGAATTACTTTCTCTCACTGAATTAGTATTTTATTCTGCGTAGGCCCGGACCATTTGTCTTCTGTCGAAATAACATTGAAGCATCGCGAAGATTATGAGGAATGAAACGGGAGAGGGATTTCTTTTCGTTCGTTTGCAATTCGAAAACGCGCAGAAGGATCGTTTTTTTGACATAAAAAAAATGTTTTTGAATTGGATGCAAATGACAGCACGTCAAGGGTCTCTAGTGCTCATGTTATAAAGCCGGTTTCCAACTAAAAAGGGATAGCCTGATGAGCAATCGCCTCATCTGTAAATGGATTGTAATGAAGACGGGCAATAATAATAGTCCTCCTGGCCGATTTCGACCACGGCGGGCAATGTCAACAGAGATCAGCCAACTACGCAGGAGATATTATAGTGCACAAGTGTGAGCGCAACACACAGGGGCACAATCACTGTTCCATCACTCTCAAAGTTCGGTGAGACGGCAATCCGACATGACCAGAGAGAGATCAGGCGCAGGACCAACGGCTTAACGTGCTTGAAGACGGGTAGGTAGTTAGCGTCGTGTGACGTTTCCTGGGTGCGATGTAAAAGGTACGAGTGTGCAAATGGTCAAATTTCAAGTACATATTCATAGCATGAACACGCCAAGAACACGTCGCTCTATGAATTAAACAAGGCCTTAGCGTTTTAGCTTACATCAAAATGACGTTATACACGACATAAATAACTGAAATCGATTTTGCAAAAGAAATGTTAGACTAAACCTTTTTTCGTGACTATTTTGATACCCAAGCTTATTACTAATACCATAAACTTATTATAAGCCTACCTTAGAAATCTAGTAACATTATGTCTTGATTTCTTGGAGACTAAGGAGCTATTTTCACTTGACTTGTTACGAATAATACTTTCAGGATTCTGTCGTCACATAACCTTTGTACTAAATAGGTAAGTCACGTTATTTTTAATCTTCCACGTGTGAGACACATCACATCACAAATTATTGAATGTAACCTATAAGACTAGTAAAAGAAATCATAACTATTATGAGTATAGCCCTTATAGCGCGAATAACAATAGGCCGTTGGCGCAGAAGTGAAATTGACTTGCTTTAAACAAGATACATTTGTTATTTTATGATTTTTTTCTTTATTTTACTCGAACACTTTTTGGCAAACTAAAGCTTAACCTAAATGGACCGTCCTTACTAAATCCAAACAACAATAAGATAAAGATTTTAGAATCCAACGTAATCCAGCCCTTTGTTAGTAAAACAAAGACGGCCAATTAGGCACGGAGATCGTAGCTCGTTATAAATTTAAATCACTTCAAAATGTTTGTTCTCAATTCGATTCGGCAAGTCGTTAAGTTCACTCGGGATCGGTACGATTCCGGGTTCTCCAAAAGCGTTTTATTGAACGACGAAAAACTATAGAGTAGCCACAACTTATCATGAAATATTATAGAAGTACTTGGTTATGCCCCAAATCAATCCCCCAAGAATCAATTCAGAAACGCAAAAATATTAGTTCAATTTTAAAAGATGTGCGGCGCGGCGTGCAATAGGCAAAATGAGGCTCGAGTTTTTTATTTTTAGAACTTGGAATATCAAAAATTATATACTTTTAACTTTTTGACCAACTGATGCTCACTTTGGTGTAATGGTTAAGAAGTTGACTATTATATAATCAAGAGATCACGGGTTCAATCCCCGCACTGTACAAAAATTTGTATGCATGAACATGTCTGTTTGTACTGGTCTGAGTTTTATGTGTACTTATTATATAAGTTTTTGACATTTTTACGTATCTTTTCGTGTTTCGACTTATAAGAAGTTCAACCATAGTCCCCAATCCTTCAAAATCTCGTCTGAACGGTTCAATATTCCCTTAACACCGCACTAGATATCCGTTGCTATCGACCGCAGTAGGTAACGACTAGTGGATCGGTCGGTGAACGTAATATGACATGGCGATTGCTACGTTCCCAGTTCATTCTCGTACGTATGTGAGACGCATCGATTCGATATCTAGGTAGAAATATATCTGAATTGGCGACATTACTTACCTACATATCCACTACATATGCGTCAAATATTCAGCACGAAAAATATGGATCAAGATACAAGTGACATTTTAGTGAGATGCATCCATGATTGCGTAACCGCAGATACAACTTATACGTAGTACTATTTAGTTAAAGATGAAACATTCAATAAATAAGAAGTTATTGTTGAAATAATCATAAGTTTTAATTCTAATATCAAACCAAACAGAGGAAGACATACGTCCACACAGAAGTTAATATAAAAATGGGCCGGTCACGCACGTGTAAACATCTCGCAGTACTAACGACGACTAGGGGAGTGGAGCAGGTCTTGACTGCCTCTTTTTGGTTTGTTCTAAGATATTATTTCAGTTTTTGTATGGCTTCCAATATCTTTGAAACTGATGTTAGCAGAGGAGCTTCGTTACTATTTAGTTAGTGGAGCCATCCCATGTCAGACCCTAGTATATATATCTGAGTCTAGTATATATCTATAATCTACATAGTATATACCTATATCTAGTATATATCCATTATATATGGTACCGTAAGATTTACTTTTGTGCCCCCGAACGACGTCGAGTGAGGAGAGTGCTGGCGCTGTGTATTACAGGCCCCCAAGCTTGGAAACCATCCAATTGATGAAACAATACTTGAAAGGCAAATCACATATACTATGCATGTTCTATTATTCCACACCGAACTCAAATAAACATACTGAGATTTCTAGTCCTGGTGAACTGTTTGTACTCAAGGGTTTAATGGATGAATGTATAATCATATTAAAAATTCACTATTTGCGCGGACAAAATCACAAAAAAAAATGTTTTATTTCACACGTATAGGAACCGTCTCAAATGTTTAATTCTTAATTCCTCAAAATTCTGGAAAATCAACGCGGGATCAATATTTTAAGACCGCCCAGTGGAAATCTCTGACGAACACCTTTAGTTTCAGTCGAAAACTTAACAGATTGGGAAATTCTACACCTATTGTAATAGTATGTCAATTATAAAATAGAGGCTTGAAAAAAAGCAACGCTTTTCTTTCAGCCTGCAACGTTCCCCTTCATCCCCTCTCCCCACTTTCTATCAGAACGAAACTTTGTCCCCTCTGAAAATATACAGCGTTGTATTATTTGCTATTTTCAATTAAAACAATGAGCAAAGCGCAACACAAAGACGATCAACGGCAAAGTTGGAGAAATTAAATAGTTTTCCATTTTGTTCAGTAAAGTTATTGAAGTATTGCTGGACCCGTCGTAGCTATGGAACTCAGAATAAGCCGACTCGGGTTCTACTGCGAAAATTATATTCTAGCGGCCCTCCCGCGACTTCGTCCGTGCAAAAAGAGAAGGTATATATATTTTTTTCTGCAAAAATATTTGAAAAGGTACCACTAAGATATGGTATTAATTTTCAAAAAAAGGCGCGTTTACTATTATAAATTAATAACTATACTATACTATTAAAACCAAGATTATTGTTATCCATGCCATCAGACAGTGAAGAGTCGGAAACTAAGTACACGAGTAAGTATTTTAATTTTTAGTAAATAAGTACCAAGCCTCATTATAAATTCGTTATGTCTAGCTTTCGAAGCGAATATCAGGCGCGACTGTTCGAAAAAATACTTAATGGAAAGCACTCAATAAAGTAGACAGGAAATTCAGGTACTTTAACACTTTTCTATCACAATAATTTAAGGTTCTTTTCTAAACTTGTGATTGCTACTCGTAATATAAATTACATTAAAAACAGCGATTAAACAAAAACAATTTAATTTAGACTATCAGAATAGTAAAGCAGTCCTAATTGAATACTAGAAACACATAATATTTAAGACTTCTGCATAAACTTGCGTACAACAGTGGACTTAGTGCCAAATGCATTATCTGTCAGTCAAATATACGTACGATAGCCAAATCCAAACATGGACCTGATCTCTAAAACTCAACCCTTAAATACATCTGCAATTTAAATGTTAACGCGTCCGAAATCCTGAAACAAACGCAAAAACATTTAACAGGCCGTTTGACAAAAATAATCCCTCGATAAAGTTTAGGGACTGACCTAGAGAATCGAGTTAAGCATCTCTAACAGGCCAACTGGCTTGTTTGACTTAAAGGGCATATTTGTTAAGATTACCCGGCCCGCATCCCGGGGGACAGATCGGTAGTGATGTGGCAAACATCGATAGTCGATGACCCAAAGACTTGGGCTCAGAGCCCGTGTAATTGCGTTGATGAAGACGTGTGTCGTGCACTATTAGGGTCAATACGTTGATCCGATGTCTTGGCATTGTGAGCGGTCAACCTTGGCGGTGCGCAATTTCAAAGGTAGCCAGCCAGATGCCATGCCAGCCTTACGTAGACTAAAGTTCCTTCATAAAAATATATTAAAACATTTTCATATTTTTACATAGCCTGACAGGTAGATTTTAAAGATACGACTCTATTTTGGCAGTTGTCAGTCTGTCGAATCGAAGCGTGTTGGCTAAAATCGAGGGATTGAGGCATACTTGTGGCATACTGCGACTGCAACTCGTGACTGACAGCGATTAGCCACGGTGACTTTTTGAATGAGTTGGTTGAATATTGGTTGGACGAGCGCCAACAAGATGGTTCGACGTCATAAGATCAGCAGTGGATGGCAGTCTGTACCTAGCAGTCCATGACTCATACGACCGGCATAGATAGAGGAATAATTTGTGTGGTCGCGATTCTTAGCATTCCGAGAATAACGAAGAAGAAGATAGGATGCCACGGTTATAATATATTTTATCGATATCTATAAGGTACAACCCTATTTGAGGACAGTAGGACAATGGTGGGATTAAAGACTTCAGATGGCTCTCCGTTTGTGAATCCACAACAAGGGATAGGGGACAGTGGGAAATTATCACCCGTTTCTGTATTGTTTTCCTCACGTTTTTTTGTCCGGGAAGCCAGTATGAAATAAAAATACTGTAGCATTTCTGAATTCAGTGCGCGCGTTTTTAATTGTGTTTTTGTGCATTTTTAGTTTGAATCTTAAGCTTTAACAACAATATTTATCTATTTATTCAGTTTCAATTCACACTATAAGCAAGTTACAGTAAACAATAGAGCAATGCTAATAACAAATAAATCTCCACATATGCATAGTCAGACCACTTATATCTTCTTATCAACTAAGGTCTTATTGAGGCAACTAAATAAAACGTAATAGCGTAACAATTAACAGTTTATTGCCAAGGGCACACCTGCAGCATCCTAGCTCTGCGACTGGCGACTGTCAGCGAGGCTATGGTGATTTCGAAAAGACATAACACTAATAAAACATATTTTCGGCTCCGGTCCTCAGGGAGGATTCGAACCCCCGACCTTTGGAAGTTCGGTCCAATGCTCTAACCAACTGAGCTGCCGAGAACCTTAATGGAGTTGTTGAATTTTGTAAGTGATTTCTAATGCTTTGAGCCAGCGTATGTTTCATCAATGATTGTGGGAGATACCCTCAAATTATCCGAGAGAAATATTTTTACAAATATTTAACAATCGGTTAAGATGAAACAGGCTAAATTTTATTTATTGAGTTTTTTTTTGTGTTCACAACGCTATTTTTAAATTCGAAAAGACATAAGACTTAAAATAAATCTTTTCGGCTCCGGTCCTCAGGGAGGATTCGAACCCCCGACCTTTGGAAGTCCGGTCCAATGCTCTAACCAACTGAGCTACCGAGAACCAAATGCATTCATTGAATTTTGTGAGTGCTTTCTATCGCGTTGATCCAGCGTGATGACGGTGATTTGCTGACACGCCGTCAGTCACGAGTCGCGGCAACAGTACGTCGCATGTGTGCGGTGCCGTTGAGTTTGGTATTAATATGACGTGAGTTCACCAAAAACGTTTGCATGATGAAGACATCTCAACGCCACTCCTCAAGACATAAATACATAATTCAAGAAACTACCAGAGATTTTATAGCCACGAGTGTAAGCATAAAACACATACTGAGTCGGTTGGTGTAATTTATTCAATTTCGACTTTGTATGTAAGAGTGAAGAGCTATTTTTGAGTGCAAATTGTGGACGAACAAACCAAAGCAAGTCAAACGGTCAGTTGTGCTTCAGCCAAGCGTTCGAAACTTATAAACATATTTATAGAAACAAATAAAGTTTTCAGTCAATTTTATGTTCAAGAACTAGAACAAAGCATTCTTGATCATTTATTTGTAACTGCGACTAGCGATTTTTCAATATAATATCATTGTTTAAGATCATCGATGATTTCCTAAAAGAACGACACTATGTCGGCGACTACTTGCGATACTGGTAAACAACGATCAGCGACCGCGTAGGTGACTGTCGGCGACAGTCTCCGAGTCGCACGTTTTTTTTTTAATTTGGGTAAGATTTGCTTGCTCTTGACCCAATACTAAGCCCAACGAGGCAAAGACTGAGTCTACGATGGAGCGAGCTCGCCCAGAAGATTCCTTTTCACTCTAGCCTTGAAAATTCCTAGGTTGTAACTGCAGGGAAACACTGACGCAGTTAGTAAGTTCCACCCTTTTGCAGTGCGCATCAGGAATGTATAGATGACACGTTTCGCTATCATGACATGTTGCGTAGTTATTAGGAGTCTTTGGGAGTCGCGATGTATCTGCGACCATCGGCGACTGTCGGCGATCGTCGCCTATTTTGATTATCTGTCGTCGGCGATTATTCGCGACTGTCGCCGACTTTAGTTGCATGCAGTCACGCCAATATAGGTACGCACGGTCACACGTCAAGTTAATCACTGCGGTATTTTATGCTAAAGTAATAAGGGTTATTTGGCAACGGAAATAGGTAGCTTGATGTGGTGGCAATGGATGTGTGTACTAAAAGTATACTCATTAATGTATCCATTTGTATCGATTGTTTTTAACTTTCTGATCTTATAAGTAAGATGGGTGTAGCTGAAAACCAGCGCTGTTCGAGATCATATCCCAAGTCAGCACAAGCTGAGCCACTTCCAATACGGTAGTTGACACCACCAATCGTTGACGTACTTTTTATCAACTGTCAAAACGCTTTTCTTCATAGAGTTTGTATGGGAATAACACACTTTGACGTCATCGCGTGCAATGCCGACTGAGTGACTAATTATCATTTGAATTCCAATTAAAAATCAAATAATACGAACTGCAGAAAAATATTAGTGTAAAGGCATCTGAAATTATGAATTATTTTAGAGAAAATCAGTTTTTGAATATTTCTTTCATAGTGGAAACAAGCCTATTGCTTTGCTATGTGCTATGTTTGTTTCACTGAATGTTAGTTTTTAAGATGTAAGCAATAAAGATTTTATTATTATTATTGTTATACATCTACATAATAATTTTAATTTGTCATTGTTACCGACCTGTTGTTAAAGTAACTACCTGCTTATTCGGAATTTCATGATAAAAGTAAGTAAACACGGCGTGAGAGTAAGTATTCATCGTATAAAAAGCTTGCGTAGGTAAGTAGGTACTCAAATTTTATTCACACACTTTGCCTATCCTAGTTTCCATACGAATTTGAAGGGAAACTCATAAAAACGTAGTACCGGTGACTGAATACATCTGGCTCGAATGCCATTTTATTTCGGTTACGAAAATTCCCTGATTCCTAATTTATTTGTTGCCGTAGCGGAGGATAAATAATTATAATTGACGTTTACAGCGCTTTGAAGGGTTAATAAAAGCATCCAAATTGCTGATATTTTTCATGTTTCATAAAGTAAAACCATTAATATTTGCTTATTTTATGTACAATTTTAGAAACTAAGGCCCACGGCTCACGTGCGGCATACACACAGGCCGCGACCTGCGACTGTCAGCGATTGAGACGCGTCTATTGATGACACGCTGTCAATATAGTTTTGCCTCGTTGGTGTAGTGGCAAAGTTTCTGTCCTGGGTTCGAATCCCAGGTCGAGACGAAATTGTTTCTGAGGATTTTCTGTCATGAATTTATTAATGAAGAGTCGGGAAGTTTGTGGTGTTACACCCCCGTTCCTCGGAAAGCACGTTAAGCCGTTGTTCCTGCGCCTGATCTCTCTCCGGTCATGTCGGATTGTAATGGAACAGTGAGTGCACCAGTGTATTGTGTACTATAATATCTCCTGCGTAGTTGGCTGATCTCTGTTGAGATTGGCCGCCGTGGTCGAAATCGGTCAGGAGGACTATTATTATTATTCGTGGCGCCAGAAAGTCTCTGGTATCACAGGTCAAAGGCGTGACTTTCTGGCGGTAACTTTTAAATATCAACCTTGTTGAGATAACAAGTTTTTTTGAGATAACAATTTTGTTGTGTTGTGAACCAGTTCAAAAACAGCACACTATTTGTATTGCCCAATAAATCATCCACTTAACCCTTCAGTTTATTGGAACACCTCGTTCTTTGAGGTACAACTGGAACAAATTGCTCATCCTGAGAAGCAGTGTAACATGAAACCGAAATATAAGGACCCTTGTATTGAGGATCTATGAGGGGTTCGAGGAATGCAATACAGGTGTAAGCGGTAGCGGGTTTTGGAGATTATTAAGAGTTGACCCAAAAAAAGTGTGTAGCTGTCAAGTTCTGTTGCAAAGTCTACGAAAAACGATATCTGTCAAAACGATATTGGTACGAGGTAATACCAAAGTATGTATACTTTGGTATTACGTCATCGCCGTTTATAACATTCGTTTAAGATGACTAAGTGTTAACCTAGACATACTGTCATGTAAACGAAAGAAATTATATTATCGTTTTGACGAATTTTGTTTGTCGTAGTAAGCTTACCGTTGTTTTGCAGTAAAACGTTGTGCTGTGTGCAAATATTTTTAACATGACTATCAGGTCGGTATGCGTACGTAGGCAATTGACATGAAATTCAGGACCTTAAAACCGTCGCCAAAACAGAGTAAATCAGTAAAAAGTAGACTAGTTTAGACAGATGTATTAAGGTAAGGTCAAGAGAGAAAAACCGTCTTGCGGAACTAAATTGTATTGAGTGAATAGGAGGGCAGGAGTCGCAAAACACTGGCGTTTTACAAAGTAGGGTCTAAGATACAAAACATTTTTCACCCTTGTTTGTATCGCGGGATCTGAAGCACGGTCGTTCCGCGCAAACAACTAGGTAAATCAATTTGATGGGATACCAAGTGTTCCGGGTCTGATCTTATAACAGATTGCAATATTTTACGTGTAGCCGGTTGTTTATTTGCTTTTGAATATTGTTTACGGCCCGTTGTAACTTAGGTGTGGTCAAACGTTCGGTAGAGTAAATATTAACGATTTAACCGGTACAATCCGAAGATTGCAGACGCAATCAATATTAAAGCTGAAAATGAGAATTATTTTTAAGTCCACCTTTTGTACAAAGTATTGTTGTGCAATAAAGCTTAAATAAATAAATATTTTGCTTTAAATTTCCAGTAAACGACGCCAGCCCAGGAACCCAAATACATCAGTCATACAGTAGTCTGTCGAAGCGACAACATCTCCTGAGGATGCAACGTGTAGTGGCGAACGCGTCGAGTGTATTGTTAGTGTCAGTGTTGTGATTCTAGGTGCACTTTCTGTGTCACGTTGTGAGTTGTAATGTAAGTCCTGCGACTTCCAGCTCTAGTTTTTTCAAGTGGTTACAGTTGGATGTATTTGGGTTCCTGCGCTGGCGTCGTTTAGTGGCAATTTAAAGCAAAATGATCCTCTTTTTCAGCTTTAGTCATGGATTTCCACAAAGTAACGCCTGATTCGCCATTCATCGCCACAAACTATAACAATCAATATTCTTTTGCTACGCGATCCGGATTCTCTCGAATAGCTTAAATATGTAAGGCCTAAATGTAAAAATTTCGAACACACAAAGCCAAAGAAAAAAAATCACGCAACTTTTCCCAATGGAGAAAATGACTCGGGCCTTACTACCAGGTTCTATGACACAAGGACACATGACAGCACGTCACGGTAAAAACTTATACGCCTTTAAAAAGGGCGATGAAAGTGATCAGCTGTCGTTTGTACACGTTATCGTTTTGGCAGAAAGTAATTACTATTTTCTAAAGGTTTTCTAGACCTAAATCAATAAAATACATATTATAACATTAATCCTAAACCGCATAGCGCGCTAATGTATGCACAGGCTCGCCTTATGTGGACAGTGTCGGCCAAGCGGGACCAATTTGCCGATATTTGCTTAGACCCGGTTATTAGTGAAACCCATTTGAATAATTTCCATTAGCAAACGATTTCGACCGGGTGCGTTTGACGGCGCGATGTTTGAGTAAGACCCCTGTTATGGATACCGTCACAAAAGAGAGTGTTAATAACGATCCCTGATCCTGGACTATTTTGTTGCAAGCTGTGGCCAAATTTTTATAAGATTTGAACTGAGAGGGGAAGAATGGTGGGTATGTGACGGAACAACAGTCCAGGAAATTGAAATATTATAGCATTGATGGCCTTGGTTATTTGTTCGTATTATTTTGAGAAGCTACGTCAATTCGCTTACCTTCGGAAGATAATAATAATAAATAATAATAATAAATAAATGTTTCACAACAATCACACCAATTCTCTAGTCCCAAATTAAGCTACGAGGTTTGTGTTATGGGTACCAGACAACGGATAAACATACTTAAATACTTTTTTTTATTGTAAATAAATACATATTATACATAGAAAACACCCAGACCAGTACAAACACACATGTTCATGCACACATATGCTTGTACTGTGCGGGGATCGAACCCGCGACCCTTGGTTTTAGAAGTCAGAAGAAGAAATGAATAGAAATAAATTAGTTTTTTTAAGTTTTATAGAAGACTTTACTTGTTACCGGCTGTTCGAAAACGTCATGTTTAAAATGTGAAACATTTTATTACTTGAATGCACAAATTGTCCAAATGTCAAGTTGGAAAACTTTCAACAAGTTTGAAACAAAATAATTTTGTTGCTTAAAGTAGTAACAAAGTTGCAAGTTTATCGAACACCTTAGTAGTTGATAACTTTTAAAATCTGTAATGTTGAAAAATCGGTATTTTTAAAACCTGATAGCAAGGAAAACAACTTAATCAGTCTCACACTTACTTTATTTTCAGTCTAAATTTTATCGAGAAATTACCTCTTGTCCTAATTTAAGACAAACATAAAGGGAAAGTGCATTTTTGAGAAAAATGATTTTTTTCTGACTCATGATCATGAATGTGAGTATAAAAAACATTTTAGATATAATGGCATACTTTTCAGACGAACATGATATGAAATTAGACTTTTTACCCATTAGTAAAAAAGAGGCAGTTTGATCTTTCAGTTTTTTCGAAATGGGGTTGGACAGTTTTTTTTTTCTATTTCGTCATCGCAGTAACGCTCTTTATACAGGGTTACTGATAACTGGTATTCCTTAAAAAAACAAAAAAGAGGTAATCAGCAAGAAAAAAGGTTCCATCGATGTAGGGGTTGGAAGGAATTGATTTTTAAGATATCGTGCTTTTAAGATTGCGAAATTTATTGTTAAGGGGCTAAAGGTGCAAAATTTTAATTTCTCGACCCTAACCTTCGTTGATGGGACCTTTTCTGTAGGAAATCACCTTTACTATAACTCTTTTGAAGGAATACGTCGAGTTACCAGCTACCCTGTATATTTGAATAAAGTCTCTAGGAACACCCATTTAATTGTCCTCAACAATTCTCAAGGCTCGACAAGCTCAATTACATTGTTTAACAAATTAATAGTGCCACATCAAAGCACGATCAAACTAAATATTAATTATGTACGTTTTAATCCTCCTCATGCTTTGTTGGGCTTGAGAATTAACAAAGCTTTGCTTTGGTGTGATTCTTGATTACTAGAGTAAAACAACCTGAGGCCCCGTGATACCTGCCCAAATATACAATTTATATATACCATATATAAATATAATACAAAAATATTTTATTCATACTGCATATATATTTATACATACATATTAACTGCGAATCGGATCAAGCTTGAATCATCATGCCGATTGGGCGATATGAAGTATGGTGGCCTATGCTGCCCATACACACCACTTTATTTGCCTACAGAGGACCCATACCTACCTACTGTCATTTATTTTTTCTTCGGGTTCGGTAGCTTTATTTTAAGTAATTAAAAGTACCTCATCATGACCATTCACCGCATAGATAGAGAATAAATTCAAAACTTTACAGTCAAACTTTCGCTCCTCATATCTGGAGATAACGTGATTCCCATTTACACCCGTATTTTAACACATCCTCACAGCTCATTAAGAAGTTCGCAACTCCGTAAAGGTCTTACTCTAAACATTTTGTCCATAATTTCGATTCTATTCATCCTGTTGCACGTTTGGTCAAATTGACATGAAATACTGATTTATTTGAAACTAGCGGTACCTTCGTCTGCGTATATATTCCGTTCCCGTGGCAATTTTGGGAAATCCTTTCTTAACGGATGCCTACAATATATGTCAGCTCATTTCAGCCCGATCCGTTCAGTGGTTTTGACTGTGCGTTGATAGATCACTACGTCAGTTAGTTAGTCATTCAGTCAGTCACCTTTGAGTTTTATATAATCCTAGCAAATTTGTGTCAACTAATGCCTACCAGGGCTAACTAGGACCGCATAAGAAAGCTTAAAGTCACGCAAAGGGGCTTGAAGAGGGCTATGCTTAATGATCTTCAAGAAATCAAATTAAAAATGAGCATACGCTAACAGACGAATCCCAGCGCATCAGTAAACTCAAAAGCTCTTGGCAGGGCACATAGCATGAGAAACTGAAGACCAGTTGGAGCAGAAAAGATGGCAGGACCAAACTGGATACAGGCCGCTGACAACCATCCAATCTGGAAAGCTATATTTGGCTTAGGGCGCCTTGCAGCTGAAATTTTAATAATAGTTCTCCTGGCCGATTTCAACCACGGCGGCCAATCTCAACAAAGATCAGCAAACGACGCAGGAGATATTACAGTGCATAAGTGTGAGCGTAATACACAGGTGCACTCACTGTTCCATCACTCTCAAAGTTCGGTGAGACGGCAATCCGACATAACCGGAGAGGGATCAGGCGCAGGACAAACGGCTTAACGTGCTTTCCGAGGCACGGGGGTGTGACACCGCCAACTTCCCGACTCTGAGCAGTTATTGAGAAACTCATGACAGAAATTCTCAGAAACAATTTTGGCTCGACCTGGAATTCGAACCTAGGACCTCTCGGATGTAAGGCAGAAACTTTGTCATTACACCAACGAGGCAATCAGCTGATTTTTTTGTAAAATCAGAAAGATATATGTAAGTGTAAATTAAGGACGACTAATATCCGCTTACAGAGTAGATCTCCGCAACTCCGCTGTCGGCAGTGTCGCTCGCAGTCCGCTCGGTAACGACCTCTCGCGGCTGAGTGCGGCGCATTACTTGATTTCGCCTCCATTCGTAGATTTATCTTTGGAGACAACAGAAGCTTTGAACTTGACACAAAATGTTTTCAACAGTGAATGTCTTTTTTAAATGAAAAACAACATCACATACATTGCTCTGAGATCCTGATAAGTAGCTTAAGCACTTGTGTTACATAAATTAGAATCAACAGTGGTATTGCAAATAAACTTAAATTACGTATATATAAAATCCAGGCCAATACAAACAGACGTGTTCATGCACACAAATGTTTTTACAGTGCAGGGATGAAACCCGCGACCTCTTGGTCTAAAAGTCAACCAGAATCTTTGACGGTAAGCTAAAACTAGGCGCTCCAAACCCTGTCGAAAATACAGCGATATTATACATATTACGTCTGTGGCATTGTAATAATAAGAAAATATTGATAATAACTTCTACAGAGCAGTTAGTTTTAAAATATTTGACGTGTCTTTTTTCTGTAATATATTCGGGCCAAATGTCATAACTATAACTTATTTACATTCCGTACACTATTATGCACTTATGTTTTCTTTTTTAAAAGCCTTCATATAATATCAGTTTTATAAGTACAAGATCCCATTTCTCGTGGTCTCCATATGTGAGTAAGACAAACGTAAACTAGTTGGCAAGACCACTACGTCTGAGTTTCCCTACTCGCAGCGCGAAATATGAAAGCTTTGAAACACTGAAACAATAAAAAATTGGTTGCCTGTAAAGTCGGTATACGGGCGAAAGTTTTACGTGACAACGACTTTGAGTGGTAAAATAATTTTAATGTGAATATTCATTCGTATAACATGAACCGGTGTGTATGCCTATCTCTCTCACTCTCTCTCTCTCGCTCTGTCTCTCTCGCTCTTAGGCGGGTTAACTGTGCTCGAGTGGAAGGGACGCGTGCCTCTCACTCGCTCTCATTGTGAGCGCGGAACGTGAGCGGAGCGTAACGCAGTTTCTTCAAGTGTCACCCGGCAAAGCAATTTATAAGACGTTGTCACGTCAATATGCTCGGTTCACTATCTATCAACGTTCGAACATTCGAGAAATCTTGCTGAACGTAACTTGGTTTGCATTGAACATGGTACTGACACAGATTCGTCTGCTTTGAATTTACAATTGACAGTCGCAGATTTTTAGCACATAGTGCAATAAGTCACGACAGTTATTCGATTCTACGTCGATCTGAGATACACAACTTTTGTAAGACTTAGACCAATAACTCTCAGGTATGAGATATTTCACACAGCTATCTAACAGCAGTTGGGGTAGAAATGTTATTTATTAGAAATTCATCATCATCAGCCTTTCGACGCCCATTGCTGAGCATAGGTCTCCACCATGGACCTCCACAGCGATCGGTCATGCGCGTCCTGCACTATCCGCTTCCCGCGACTTTCACCTGATCGTCGGTCAGGTCAGTCGGTTATTGGAAATCATTAGAAGATAAATTCAGCCTCAGGTGACTGACAGCCATTTTAAGGTCTGGATCCAAACTGGATGCAGGCCTCATGTATATTATTATATCGACTTGACTGTGTATAATTTGATTTTCCTAAGAGAACACATAGTTTTCTCAGTCTCTTTGGTGCGACAACTGAAACAGTTTTCACTAATCGTAGTGGCCATCGGGCCTAGTTATTAAAATAACCTCTATCTTGGTTGTTGATGGCGAGCGCTTAGCCGGGTGACGTTCAATTTGCATCCCATTGCACGAAGTGATAGTACGAAGTAGATTTTATACTAAAAATAGCCTAATATCTCATTTTGTACCTATAAACAATGTGGCCAAAGGATTATATTTTAATGCTAACGTATGTTAACGTCTTGAAAAGATCCAAATCATAGTTTATAGGAAACGCATCAGCGCAACAAATTCCGTATCTTACTCTTTCTTTCCTTATTCGTCTTTTTTACCATTTGTAAACGCTTACTTAGAGAGGCTAACGTAATAAAGTTTGTGATAATCCTGTAATCGGGTTTATAAAGTAGAAACTCATCGTAACCACGTTTGATCTGAAAGAAAACAACATTCTTCTACAGTAACAGCGTCCAATATAATTTAATTCGGAGTTCTGTATGCGGAACATGACAATTTGCATCCGTGTATCATCATGCAACTAAGTTGCCCTTTGTCTTGTGTTTGAATATATTCTCCCACTTGACGAGTAACTTGGCTTTATAAGTTTCGTTTGTTTTACACAATACTTTATTAATAATAATAGTAACACAAACATGCCATGCTATATGACAAATATATGTAGTATGAACACAGACATCAATAAATAACAAGTAACTTTTATACTATAGGTTAAACATCTCGTAAAGTTAACTTATTATTTAGAACCAATTTACAGTTAACAATATTTACAGACGGATTCAGTTTTCATAACCTGTTTTAGATAAAAAAAGTTCATTTTAAATTGAATGAGGCAAAAAAGCGATCGTAGCCAACTACGAGACAAGTAACGAGTTCGTTATAAGTGGTACGAACTTGAACTGCAATAAACTTAAATTGGAGTTTTGGGCGTAGGTGTAAAGAGAACATTCAAATAACGATCAAGCATTTTTAAATAAAAAGGCCATCAAGCTGTTGAGGTTGTAATATTTTATAGCTCTGCCAAATAAAGACCGCGTTTTACAATTATCCAACTGGATCAGGTTTTATTTCAAAACTATGTACGCTAAGATGCGTCAAGGTGCCTTCATAACTAGGTATTCTTTTTAAATAAAGTAACTGTAAGAACCTTAGCTCAGGCAATCAGAGATATTTTAAATTGAATAAGAGCGAGGTATTTTTTGAATGATATTTTTAGTTTTGTAATTGCGAGATATTTAACTTGTAATTAATAAATTCTATACAACATACGGTCTCGTTTTGTAGATCGTTTTAAGTGAACACATATACGCGCGGTTTGTCGCGGTGACTGTACTAACATTTTTAATAATCAAAACGTGAGGGTGGATCTGGAAACTGCGGCCGCCCCGAGCAGACGACGCTGCACGCCACCAGTCAGCTCGTGACCACGGCTGTGTGCAATCCAGCCGAAACGTCTAGCAGTGAGTACCTAAATACTCATTAAAATACACACATCAAAAGTGTCTAGGGATCAAGCATTTTTATGCGGATTTCTTGAGATTGAGATGTGGCTTTTTAATAAATTAATGATTTTATAAATTTATATGGATCCTTTCTGGTGCATTTCATAATTTGAAACAGGAACTGTCAATCAAATTCGAGTAAAAGAAAATCAGCTGTCAATATTTTCCCTATAAAAACATACAACGCATTGAAGACATTATAAGTGCTACTGTTTCCCTACTACTGATTAAAACCAACGTTATTATGGAGCGGCGACGTTATTTAAGCAGGGAAGAAATGCTCAGAGCCGTGGGAATGATAGAAGCTGGTTCCCGGCAACGTACTGTGGCTTTAGCTCTGAATACAAGTCAGAGTGTTATCAGTCGACCTTGGACACGTTACCGAAGCA
The DNA here is from genome assembly GCA_963921415.1 of Pyrausta despicata. Classification (NCBI taxonomy): domain Eukaryota; kingdom Metazoa; phylum Arthropoda; class Insecta; order Lepidoptera; family Crambidae; genus Pyrausta; species Pyrausta despicata. Next base: position 10,936,513 of record OY992860.1, on the reverse strand, counting down.
CTGGTACCGTGGCTGAGCGCCATGGAGGACGGTATCGCTGCACCACAGGACGGGACCGATACATTCAAATCACAACTCGAAGAGCTCCAACAATAACCGCCATGATGTTAGCTGTGAGGCTTCATCACTTTTCAGGGAACTTAATTAGCGACCAAACAGTCCAAACAGAAACCTTGCATGAAGTGAACCTTCATTCCCGAAGACCGCTAAGGGTACCACCTATAGCAATGCACAATCGTAGGATTCGATATCAATGTGCTCTTGAACACAGAAATTGGGCAGAAGAACAATGGCGTTTCGTGTGCTTTTCTGATGAGTCTCGTTTTGGTATGAGACCGGATACAAGACGTATACGACACTGGAGAACCCCTGGACGCCAACAGCGATTAAAATCCTGCCAGGAAGTCCATCCTTATAGTGGTGGAACCATCATGGTATGGGCGGGTATTTGTATCGGCGGAAGAACTGAGTTGATATGGATCAGAGGGAACCTCAACGCTCAAATTTATGCTGAGACGATTGTATCAGACGTCATCGTTCCTCTACAAGTGCAAATCGGTCCCTTATTTCAGTTAATGCATGATAATGCACGACCGCACACCGCAAGAGTTGTAAGACAGACTCTCGCCGCAGCTAACATCAATGTCATGCCCTGGCCTGCTCAGTCGCCAGACTTGAACCCGATTGAGCATGCATGGGATATGCTACAGAGAAGAGCTCTGCCGAATATGGAGGGTATCCAGTCGCAAGAAGACCTTTTTTTGTTGTTGCAACGAACATGGGCGGCCATTCCACAGCGTAATTTGGATGAACTCATTTTGAGTATGCCAAACCGATGTTCTTGTGTTCTTAGTGTTCGCGGTAGAAACACGGATTATTAATTGTTTAAGTTACCCAATGAAATTTTAAAGAAAACTGTTATTTCAGTCTTTTTTTCGAACTTTAATGTTAGTGGTTCAAATGTCAAATTTCTTTATTAATGCAAAGGTGACTTGGTTTATCGTTACTGTAGACAAACGAAAACACTTTATTTGATGAATCCTTAAAGAAAATTTTAATTAATATCAATCAGGAGAAAAGTTATTGCAAAAATATATGTTGATCCCTAGACACTTTTGATGTGTGTAGTTCGCGTTTAGACCCGATAACCAAAAGTTAGTGTTAAAATGCAACGCGAAAGTTTAAAATCATATGTAACACACACAACACAAGTCTACACAACTATGTACCTCTAAAACAAGGACAACTAGGCCGTATGTAGATCGCTATCCTTCCATTGTTTGACCAATCCATTGTTCTAGGCAACAACGGATTAGTATTTGCGCAAAGGATTTGTCGAAGGCTTATCTCAGAATTATGTCTTAAGCTATAACAAAGACATTTTGGTACCTAAACATGTTTTCCTTTTAGGCCTACGGCACATCAGGGCATTCTGTCGTTGCGACTCGCAATTCTCAGCGTGTAAAGCAATCATAATGGCCAAATCGCGTTCGCTGGTAGTTATTCAGTCATTGTAGGTTTAAAAATGTAATATTAAATATCATTTGTATCATATTCAATATCACCTATCACGAATGTTTGTTGTACCTTTGCAGCAGAAATGCGTGATAGGATGGGATGACGGTTAAATAATGCGCGGTAAAATTGACACCAATACCTATTGTGAAAAGAAGTCTTCTCGTCCTGGTATGGGTGCTTGTTTCGTGTTTAAAATTTTAACGTTTTGATGATCTTGATATCATTGAATGGAATGATTCGATATCATTGATTCAAATTTAATGATTTTGTTAATCATTAGTCTCACAGCTCAATAATTTTTGTTATTTAAGGAAAACCTAGAACTGGCTTACTTATAAACTAGTACGTAACAAATTAGCATAAGATATTATTGCTGTTGGTTTTCTAAAAATAAATGAAATGAAAAAAAAAAACATTTCAGTACTCAATTTAAAATTTAAAAATCTGCTAGCAACACATTCAAATATTTCCTTGTAGTAGGCACATTAATCACAATCAGAGTAGACACGATTTTCGTGATTGAATCATAATCACAGTTAATCGACCAGATCGTTTAACTAAAAAAACTTCCTTAGTTCCTAAATCGTCATAGTAAATGAAAACCTTCAGTTACCGCACCGATCAGACATATTAGAATTCCCCCGGGAAATGTTTAAAGTTCCTTTCGTAAGTTTCCTACAAAAGCTAGCCTGGCGTACATTGTATTTGCTGAGTCGATGTAAAACTTGCGTGATTACAGCTCTAAGCTTGCATAGTTCGAACAAGATGTTAGTCACATTCCCTCAAAAACCCGATAACCTAACCCGCACGAACTGCACCGCACCTGGGTCGAAAAAAACACTATGTAAAAAAGGTTATACACCCTTAAAAAGGTATTAAATCACGGAACACCAAACTCAAATATAAATTTTATTATATTCTTGATTTTGATAGACGGTATTTCTTTTATTTCCTCCTAACTACACTAATAAATAATTTATTTCGTCTCGTCCTTCTTCTTTAATCGTGTTGACCAAACGGTTTATTAATATAACCTTGTACATCAACCCCACTTTACGCCATTGACTAGACAGATGTTTGCCATATCTCGGTCGGGAAATAGGTACTCTCCAAAGCAATATATCATTTACCATCCAAAAACCTACTTCATTAACGCCCCATCGTTGTTTCGATCGGAATTTAAAACAACAAACGAAATATGTTATATGGATAATGGATCCGACAACGGAATCCAACACAAATTAAATTACATATAACCAGCCAGAGCCAATCAGTCAACTTTTATCTTCTAAATACATAAAAAGGAAAACTGACTCACTGACTGACATATGCACGGACAGCCCAAACCAACAGGCTTAAAAAGAACTTAAAATTTTGTATCGTGTAACCTTAACTGTAGACCCTAGCCTAGTCAGCCTGCAGACACTAGACCCTTAGAGGTACAGACTAACGGACTAAGAAGAATTTTTGTAATTTCAACCCCTATGTGGATAAAGAAAAGGGTGAATTTAGTTTAAGGTTTTAATAAAGTTTTAAATAAAATTGGTATTATGGAACTTGGCGAGAATTAGCACTTAAATTACGTGTTTGTAAATTTCTTGATATTCAACCTTAGAGAGCAAAAAGGCGGTAAATCTGTAAGGTCAATTTCGATTGATGTCAGATTTATTTCGAACTTTATCTTTCGAACACTACTACGCTAAAATCCTACATTGGCGCGAATGAAGTCGCGAACACATCACTTGTCTATAATAAAGCAATAAGCATTGAATAAATACGTTTGGGAAAGTCAAAGAGGGAAAAAGCGCGAAAAACCAATTTGGCTTTGCAAACGGAGGCAGACCAAGTAGGTTAAATAACTTTCGATGAAAATTTCACATTTTGATGACCCTTTCGCTGTAGGAATGAATTGTAATCAATTTCACTGAACGCTTACAGATGCATGAGTTGGATGCCGTTTATGAAACGATTTCAAAAAGAGGAGGTTATCGATTTGACTATATTTTTTGTATATTACCGAATACGAGTATATACGGCATTTATAAAAAATTGCATTCAATTTTTGAAAAAAAAATTGCATTCAAAAGAGTAGTGTCCATTTTCCATACTAATTTGGTTAGTCTGGTATCAATGTGAAAGATATTAGAGGGAACCCCTCAAAAATCAACAGAACAAGTCTATTAAGTTTGGCCTTAGTTGACTTATCTCTATTAGGATAGGCCGCCATAGTCGGAATTCGGTTGAAGATCATTATTGTTATAGGTCTACTAGCTGATCCGGCAAACGTTGTTTTGTGTATAGTGTGGACTACCCTTATCACTAAGGGGTATGAAAAATAAATGTTGGCCAATTCTTAGACCTACTCAATATGCTCACAAAATTTCATGAAAATCGGTCAAGCCGTTTCGAAGGAGTACGGAAACGAACATTGTGAAGCAAGAATTGTAAATATATACAGATAAATACAAACTTTTTTAGGTCTTAAATACCGACTCTCAATCGAAAGTATCTATCCTGTGTCCACTTTCTTAAGTCTATCACAAAGGAAACTTGAGCAGGATTGCCTGTAACTTTTATGGCTGACTTTCAAGCACTCAAGAGACTCACTCTCAGATAGTGTTCTTCTAAACGAGAACTTAAGTTATCTTTGGTTCGATGCAGTAGCTAGGTGAGGGTTTTGTTAGAATAAAGTAAAACGCCTTTATGAAGAAAACATACAGACATAGCACACAAGTAAAAAAAAAATCTACAAATCTAAAAATTATTCGAAACACAAAAACAACCGAAGCATGTTTGTGTATACAAAGTTTCGGCTCAATAGGATAATGAAAGTTTTGATTACAGATAGACAGGTGACATGTAGATAAAGCTTATAAACATGGGTACCATCCTATCACTTTAAGTAAGTATATGCTAATCGATAGAAATTTGAATCATAAATATTACTCAGATCTCATAGTAAGTAGATAAAAACTTGTAAAATCAGAAGAAGCAAGGGTACCACCACATACCCAGACTCTAGTAAAACATAGAAAAAATATATATTATTCCATAAAACTTTGTAATTTTGAACCGACACGGTTGGATAGGTACTTGTTTAATAATTCATGACAATCATTTTTCAAATTATTATAAGAAACCTTATGAAATCGAAAAGTAAAATTCATTTATAACAATCACATTTGTAAATGAAGCCAAATACGCGCACTGTATCCGATTTTCCCCGATTTCGAACATTCTTTGAGGTTCTTGCATACATTGTCAAAATTAAATTTCTGAATCAAGAGATGTCTGGGTCTGATTTGGGTTTAACTCCCGCAATGATACTGTTTGAGGGTAGATTTTGAATTGAATCAAACCTTCATTGCTTTATTTTGCAAATTAGAACGAATTTGGAGTTTATAGAACAAATAGGTATTTGTTTATTTTTGTACTGTACGTTTTAAAAAAATATGTATGTGTAGGCGCGAATATTAACTAGAGTTTGTACAATAATAAACGTGACAAAAAAAAGAGAGTGAACCTTAAGGCCAAATAACTCTTTCGCGCTGAAATCTCGTCAAAAACTCTAACATGATTAAAACCCACATTAAATAAACAAAAATAAAACATAATAAGCCGTCAGAATTATTTACCGTTCTGTATCCCATCACACGCTCTTCGCCCAGCTTTTTCCGAATTACATAAATTAGCACCAACATTCCATTTTTAATTTAATCAAGTCCACATCAGCACCCAAGTCAAAGTGTAAGCAAATGCAGAAAACCCGGTTAAAACTAATAGTCTGTTGTAAGGTAAGCTAATGTACATTACCCGTTGTCGTACGTGAGCAACAAACGCGATAAGTGCTGGAGACGCGACGCGACAACATTATACGAGTATGTTTATGTCTTATGACAGTATATTATGTGACGGCGCGCCACAGATATATGATAAGACCTCAACGTATCAGCAAATGATATCAGCCCCCTTGTTTCTAAGCTGATTTGGATGTAGCCAAAAGCTTCTCGATTACATAAAATTTTCTGTAAAAGTTAGGCCAAACCACTAACATTGACGCAAGCATTGGTCGTATCGCCTTGCGTCGCATTCGTTGCGTTGTACAACGGCTTACAAGTTGTCTGTAATATTGCAATGTTAGACGTGTTATATTATCAGAGGTTATCTAACATGTAACATAATCTTTACGCACCCTAAGAAAGTAGAGTGAAAAACATGTACTATGGCCTTGACTCCCAGGTCGTACGAAAAAGGTTTTTAAACGTTATAATTTTCAGGCTATTGGTGCGTTCTCTACCGCGGCGACACAAAGTGGCATGTGACTGTCCAACCAATAGCCGCGGCTTAGTCGGTGTTAGTCGCAAGCCGCAGCGACGAAATGCTACAAGTGTGCCCGGGGCTTTGGTAGTTTTCTGCGAATATGAATGAATTATATTTCACTCGTTAGAAGTAACTTCTGTTTACTGGTATTTCTGCACCTTTGTACTTAACGGCTATGTTAACAGAACGCTTCGCTCTCTCACAGCGAGCCTTTTCTGACTTCAAATTGTATTCGCACGAATTCGTGGGTCCTGCTCTATAAGCTGATGCCGCAATTTCAAATACACCCGTCTTTGTCCCCCCTTGATTGAGTCTGATAAGTTCACGCGCATATTTTTACCGGAATATGGAGTGTGAGACATGCTCACGGCAAAGTAAGAAAATGACGTACGTTGACATTCTCTTTATTTTCTGTCAAAACGGTCTGCCTCCATTGATTTTGTATGGGAATACAAAAACGTGACGTCACGGTTGTGTATATGAATTGACCGAAGATTTGTTGAATTTGTGTTTAAAAATTGGTTTACACAGCTTTTTGGAAATAAACTGGTTGTATTAACTTCATAGCAGCTATGTTTATTAAACGCCATGCCTATTCCCCGCTCACATCTAAGCTAGACATCAAGCATCAAGACCAGAAGTAAATTTACAATAACCTTGGGCCTCAACGTTGAACACTGGTGCATTTTTTAGAGGCCAATAGCGTTACTTTTCGGACAAACATGGGCGAAGCCTAGGTGGTCTCTGCCAACATCCATTGAACTACTGATTTCTGCGAAAAGGGGTCGAAAATAAAGACGAGAGAGATAGTTGCGCTGTCGACTAATATCGACTTGAATTAAAGATTTGCGTAGCCTTGTGTACAAAGCGGACTACGGAGTAGTTCATCACGTCCCACATACGACTCGCAAGTTCTCGATAATTATACGGACAGGAAATTAAACAAAGGCTTGACCGCGTTTTATTGGCGGACCAGAGAAGAATCCGTTTGGGATTGCAGGCTTACTTAATTGAATTCTAACTCTTACCGAACTAAAATCAAATTAAAGATCAAAACGGGAAGCTGGGAATGAACAATAGTAATAGTGTGTTGTATGAGGAGAAGATAAGTCCATTTCTTCATTTAACGTTTGTCCAACGTATATTGTCTTCTGGCCATGGACAAGTGACGAAAAAAAATGTATCGACGATAAACTTGAAGGGAAGTCTTCTAAATTTAAGTGATAATTTTTATAATTTCATATTTGTAAAAGCTAAAACGCAAACTTCAATAGGCTAGGAAATAATATTTCTTGCAAGTTTAAGTTGGGTTGAAACTTCTAGCACTCTGGAGTGCGGGTACTTAATGAGTCAGACGACACCGTATTCCGTACATGAAATATTAGTCAATTTAGTTATGTATTTATATATAATATTATATCATATAAGTCATACCATCATCATCAAATTTAAGAGCTATGCTCTTGTCGGTGGAGTTTTTAGTCTATTCAATGCCATTTCTTTGACTTCCTGACATGGCACGACACCTAACTTTTCTTTTATCTGATCCATGTATGATCTTCTAGGTCTTCCTCTCTTCCTTTTCCCTTCTATTTTTCCTTCAATTATCGTTCTTATAAGGGTCGTCTCTTATCAGGTGTCCTAACATCTTTCCTCTCCTATTTTCAATGGTCTTTAGGATTTCCCTTTTTTCTCCCACGATGTTCAAAACTTTTTCATTAGTCTTTTTTGCAGTGCAACTTATCCTTTCCATTCTCCGCCAACACCACATTTCAAACGCCTCTATTCTTTCTCTGTCACGTTGGGTCATTATCCACGCTTCGCTGCCGTACAACGCAATGCTCCCTATGTACACCTTTATCAGCCGTTTACGTACCTGCCTGGATATTCGGGCTTTAAAGAGGGTCTTCTTGGCGTTAAAAGCTTTTTTCGCCAATGCTAGACGTGTCTTTATGTCTAGTGTACATCTGGAATCATCTGTCACTATGCTGCCCAAATACTTAAAGTGCCTAACTTGCTCTATGGTGTTGTCATTCAGTTTAATTGGTTCATACTTTGGACTGGTCTTCGTCGTTATTAAAGTTTTAGTTTTACGGTAGTTTATTTTAAGGTCGAACTCTTCAAATATCATGTCCATCTCTTTGACTAGGCACTCCAGCTCCCCAGCGGACTCTGCTAGTGCTGCGAAATAAGTAGTAGTTATAAGTCACATAACTAGTACAATTAAGAAAACCAACAAGTTCAATGACCTATACTTACTAATAATTAAGTCACAAACTCTGACATCTTCTCAAACTTCGCTGAGATATTTATAATGTAGGTATTTCTGCAACAGTTAACCCAACTGTGCTACCTACCCTACTTTAAATACCTATATAAATGCAAGTTAAATTTCGCATTAACCAATACTGAGGCGACTCAACAACTTGGTGTGAAAACTTATTGGTGCCAAATGCTTTGGATTGGAACTGGTGTAGACGGTTAGTAACACCCTGACCCGCATTTTTAGTTAAGTTAATAAATCTGTGGTTACGCGTTACTTCTATATCCCTGATTATATCAAGAGAATTTAACCGACGGCAACCTTAGGCGCGGTCGTTTTTGGGATAGGTAACGTGACCATAACGATCATTTAAATGACGTCTATTTATTAGCATCTTCGTGCTTCGGAAGGCACATTCAGCTATGGTTAATATCGATAGATATGAGTTAGTCCTTAAGATTGGTCGGAGGCCCTTGGGCGGCTTTATAACATCTGACATTAAGGTCTACACTGAGCTCGCGTGGTGGAGTATAGCTCTCACCAACTCCCAGTTGAGCGAGACCTGTGCCCAGCAGTTGGACGTAGGTATACAAAAAAAACTTGATTCTTATTGCCCGATCGATTTAATCGCTTTCCTCGAAGACAAAGGGAAAAGCCGTGATGAGTTTACTTCGATCATAAATGTTTGTTATCGTCTATTTTTCCCATACACAAACGGGGTCTAGCTTTATATTGTTAACAATAAAACGATGGACTGTGTTTCATTTTTATAGCATTTTTATAGCTGTTCGATAATGTTGAGGCGAGCCGTTTCGCGAAGACACTATTATTGGATGTAACGTGTTCATCTCAAGTCGACTTAAGTTGGCAAGTTTTCTTTTATTTTGATGGTGTAGTTTGAAATATCGTACTATATTTCTTTGGGGATATATTGAACAATTGTTGCTTAGAATGTTGTTAAAAAAGTATCAATGAAAAATGCATGTCGCCGTCGTATTAAAACTTCCTGCAAAAGTAGGTTCTTAATTCGACGGTATTATATTTCCTGTCATATAATCTCGTAAAAGAAAGGACATTCAAGGTATATTTTTTTCCAAAACTAGGGGTAAAAGAGTTAAAAACAACCAGGTATACAGCTGGTTAGCTTCAAGGGCTGGATGGCTTTTGGACCAGCCATACCACAGTGATTAAATTGTGTTTCGAATTAAAAAAAATCGGTTGTTGAACGTGACAACGTCTGTGTCACGCTGCCTCTTTGTCGCTCGTTCCGCGCTCTCGCTTGCACTTCAAGCCTTAAATGGAACGCCTCAGAGCGAGGTAACGCCGCATGCGTCATGTTTTTTGGTGCGTGCAGCCGGCTCCATCGAATTATAAGACGTTGTCAGGAGCTACGATGCCTGACAGTCATACAGAGGTCAAACTTATAACAACCCTCTTTTTCGTCGTGGTTAACAAAACCGACAAAAAATATCTGAATGCAAGCCACTAGCTTAGGACTGATATCTGAAGTCCTAGGCATAGTTACTTGCTTCGCCGATAGTAATGATCACAATCGAATTCAATTGCTCCCGTAATTATTCGTCAGCACGTGGCTGAGGCGTTCGCACTTGACGTGATTGTCGCTCACGTGATAAAACGTATATATAGATATAATATAGACTAATTAAATTTCGTTTTCTTTGACCCTATCATCTTCTCTATTAAGGCCCAGTTTTGGTTAGCCGATTCCTCCTAAGATTTGTTCCGCATGTCCACGTGTTGGTCTCTACCCACATTATAGGGGTAAAGTCCCGTGAACTATAACGAGGAAAATATCCCGCGAAACAACTTTGTTCAACCAAAATGGTTACTGAGTAAATGGAGGGACCAAGAATCACGATTTACTAATATCCGCTGAAAAAGCATAGATACATACTTAATGTTCCGCCAGACTCGCCAGATTTTGTACGCAAAATCTTTTGTACTTATTTTTATTGTGAATTGTTTAGTTATTTTTAAGAAACAATATTACAATATTGTTTCCTAGTATGCTACCAGTTACTTAAAGTTGGTCACTTATTAATCTTTATTTAATTTATTAGGTGGCGTGTTAGTATTAATTTGTATTTGACATAATACCCACCTATGTGTGTACGTGGACACAATGTCCATGTAAGTACGTACCCAGCTTGTGTTGTATTATTTTTGCCTCGTCGTTATGTTGAATGTAAAGTAAAAACTTTGAAAATATTGCGTCAGTCAAACCGTACATCGTTTTTTAAACAACAGTAAAAGCTGCTCATATTCAAATTCAGATAAAAGAAAAAAATCTACTTCTAAAGATCTCGCGTTTGGCACATCACGCCCTAAGCCTCCGTCCAAATCTCGTGAAAAATGCAAGAATTACAACGCTTGGACAAATTGTGTTCGCATTTCTTTGGACTCCACCGGGGGTTAATCTTTCTCGTCAAAAACCCCGTTTTCTCAGAAAAGCGAGTTTGTTTGCTTAAATTGTTAACTCCGATTCAAACAGTTTGAGGGGATGAATAACCCATTTCTTAATCTCATACGGAGCGGAAAAATGGGTATCCTAGTAAATTAGTGTGTGGTAACCTTTTAAGCATTGTTTTATGGTCTCTTTACATGAACATAGGCAGGATATAAAATAGGTAATAAGAAAAACAATCTCATAACATTAAAATAAAATTAAATGAATTCCATCACATTTCATAATTTTTATGTACTAAAAAAGTGACTAGAAAATTTTCAGTAATAAGGATAAAAACTTTAAAGATTTTGCTAGAAATCGTGTTTATACAGAACTTAAAAACCATGAAATTAATAATAACCTGCTTAGCAACAAAAAAACTTAAGAGTCATGCGTTAAATCCTCTGCCATTGCCCAATTGAAGTTGAAGTTCAAGCAGTTCAATGACTTCCGGCGAATGAAACATTATACCTACATCTTAGATACCGTGAAATCATAGTTAGTAATGGTACAGATTATTTAAACATAATAATAAGATCCAGAAATTGATTTCCCTTTGTTAGATAAATTAAGCAATCTAACGACATCAGTTTTTGTTCCTATGTAGATTTTATCAGTGGCAGTAACAACTTATACTATCTACACTAATTTAACAAAGAGGAAAATAATGTTTTATTGTTTGTTTGTTTGAATGATATCATAGGAGAGTTGAATTATATGAATTATACGATCATTCTAACGTTATTTAATTAAAAACTTACGAAGCCGGGACTTAAAAACCTCAAACGTTCATGAGTCAGTATTATGTTACCATTACACTGGAAATATTTTCTGCCACCATTCGACAAAAATTTTTCGTTAAAAATATACATATTTATTTATGTAGAAGAGAAAAAATTTTATCACGAATGTCAACATAGCGCGGAGTCGAGACTTGACATTGTAACAAGTGATATTCAATTACGCGTGAATTTCTAGGGTCCGGTAGGCTTAACACGAACAACCATCATGTTTTTAGTAAGTGTTCGTTAACTTGATTTTTCGTTGAGAAAATGTCAATTTCTGACGTTTTGATGATACGAATTCTTTACGATAGAGGCACTATCTTGACTTCTTTAGACCATTTAGACAAAAAACCTTGCTACTATATTTACACTCAAATCAAAGTTATTTTTAAGATTTATAAAACAAAAATTGTTAGAGACCAGTGGTATTATGAACGAAAACATTATATTTACAAACGGAACCCTCGGTTTTTTCTTTGCGTAGTTATTGTTCATAAACATCACACCAATTCCGTAGCTGACAGATTTTTAGTAGCGATGGCATAAAAAAACTGTGCAATTTACAAGGCTATCTACATAGATAGAATATTATTTGCACACCACACATAAAGAATAACTTTTACAGAATTTGTACAATTTAGGCTGTCTTGTTGCTTGAAGCAATTTCCTCCTTAGCTTCTTCGTAGCAAGGATTGAATGATTTATCTAATTCAATTTAGCCATTTAAACAATCTTAAAAGTATGTGATTCGCTAACGTTGTTAATAAAACCTTTATAGTTATTCGTTTTGTTGGCATGTTTCTGAGCTTCAGATGTTTGGTCGAAATTCAGTCGATTGGATAGTTTCAACTGCCAACTCAAATGTTTGGCTAGCGTAAGAATGTGCTTGAGTTCTCTATGTCAGAGTCTGAGCAATCCTTTGAACAACTTGTTCGTCCGTGAAGTAGCCGCAGTTCTCACTATGTTTTAAGAGGACTAATTACTGACTAACATTGGTACTAAACTAAATTTGATTTAATTTAGTGCGTTTAGAAACTAGGAAAAGCTTAGACGAATTGAAAACAACAAGGCATAGCTTTCAGCATTCAATCTACTACTAAAATGTTTGAAGAATCTGTTGATGTAATGGGATAACTATTTGAGGACCAACGGACGATCGGCACTGTAACTGTTAAATTGTATATTCGGTCTCATTCGTGTATGTATGTATATAGTATGAATATTATTTAACCGAATATTCGGGAACTAATAAGTTCTTATAACTTTGTTGAAATCTCTCTTATATATAAAAATGAATTGCTGTTCGTTAGTCTCGCTAAAACTCGAGAACGGTTTAAAAGATCAGAAAATTTTAAAAAATCAATGACCCCGCAGACGTTGGTTTGCGGGGTCCACTATTCTCTCTTATATATAAAAATGAATTGCTGTTCGTTAGTCTCACTAAAACTCGAAAAAGGCTGAACCGATTAGACTAATTTTAGTTTCGAAATATTTGTGGAAGTCCAGGAAATGTTTAAAAGATAAGAAAGTAAAAAAAGCAACGGGCAGGACAACGTCAGCCAGGTCCGCTAGTACTAAGATAAATAACAAAATATTAAAAGTGAGTAGAGAGCAACTAATGCAAATTCTTCACTCCATCAACAAAGTGCTTCACTATTTTCTTTGAACATGCAACAGCTGCAGTGCACTCATAATATCTTGATTGATCCTTTCATAACAGGGTTAATCTTCACAAACAGTGTTCGAGCAAGAAAAATATGAACAAAATAAAATGATTTCACAGATCCCAACGAAGTGAGGCACTCGGGGCGGTGTGAGCGATAAATCAAATTAACGCGAACATTATCCAAAAATATCACCTCACTTGCGTGGGTACTTTTGGATTCAATTGATATTTTTACTTGTGACTGTGTCAATAGCCTTTTAAAGTACGTGTTTATCTTGATCTTACACAAACTTTGGTATGGCTTAACTTAGTTATTTTAGTTTAGAAGCGTGAATTATGGGGTCATATAATTTAGGACGTGGGCTGTGACCTATAAACAAAGGAAATGTTCAATGATTATAATTAAGAGATCGTATTATCCTCTCACTAGCTTATTCAAAGATAGGCAAAATGAAATTACTGGTTTAATCACAATTCAAGCTATAGAGCTTGTCTTGTCTTTCATATGGAAGATAAAGTTTTGCATAAAGAACTACGTAAAAGTTAGGTAGTATTACCAAGCCTTGTTATCTTTTCTGCCGATGGTACTCAAGGTGGTACAATCTTAATTAAAGTGGTGGTTTTGTAACAACACGCAATGCGAACGTTCCGCTCATTACGGCGCTCTTCAAAGGTACCCGAATGCGCTGGTGATTGCTTTTATCTGGCACATGCAAAAATGAGAAATGATAGGGATTTTTACACGTGTCTATTTTAAAATAGAATTGTTTCTATTTTCACATAAGTAATATGCGCACGATTTTCCATACAATCGTTAAATTATTTCAACAAACAAAACTATCACCTAAGCCCCAAACTGAGCTTAGTAAAAGCTTTTGCTTTGTTGACAAGGGTAACACAATCATACTCGTACATACATATTCACATACTTTGATTTTATTAAAAATACTTAATAAGAATGATTGTGCTCATCACACAAACTTTTGCACCGAAGCAGGATTCGAACCTGCAACCATTGTTACTGCTGTCCGGGGCAAGGACCACTAGACTGAAATGGTCACCATTACATTTCCTATTGAGGAATAGAGGATCAGTCACACAGTTGCCGATGGCTTACGTTCTAGCCTCCAAGCTGATTTCGAAGACGGCGGCTAATCTCAACAAAGATCAGCTAACTGCGCAGGAGATAATTAAATGTGAGCGCAATACACATGTGCATTTACTATTCCTTCACACTCAAAGTTTAGTGAAACGCCAATCCGACATGACTGGATAGCGATCAGGCGCAGAACCAACGTGCTTTGCGAAGCACGAGGGTGTAACACTGTCAACTTCCCGACTCCGAGCTGTTTCTGAGAAATTCATAGCAGAAAATCTCAGAAACAATTTTTGGCTCGACCTTGGACTCAAACCCCTCGGATGTAAGGCGGAAAATTCGCCACTACACCAACGAGGCAGTCATGGATAATGTATTGAAAGCGCATTGGTACATGGCATGAATTTGACATTTTTTAGAAAAATCAGCATGTCGCACTAGAAACCAAAAATAGAACCCCGATGCAAACTCCAACATTTTCCCACGTAGGAATAATGCAAATTGTAATTCAGCTAATACCGTTTCGTCCTATGTGACCTGAATCCTTCCCAACAATGGAGCCAAACAGTTTTATCGACCAACTTCAGTTTACGACTGACAAATATAAAGCTATAATTTGGACACAGTTTTACTGCGCGTCGCCTCGCCGATAACGATATATCTTGGTTTCAGATTACATAATATACTGATTAGTGGTTCGGCTTACAGTACATAAAGATGTGGTTTTAAAAGTAGATGAAATTTTTTGAGTGATGAATTGAAATTATGACGCAGGTTCCATTGCTGCCACACGAAAAGAAATCCAAATAAAGTAACAAAGTTTATTTCTATAAAAGATGAGTAAAAATGTTTCCTGAAACGTACAGTTACTTTCAGTGTTGTGTATTATGTGTTATTATAAAAGTAAATATTTGTCAACTGTTACCGCCCAGGCATATATATGCGACGTTTTCTCGCTGTGACTGGTGACTGCAGCGTGTCAAGGCGACCGTGTGCCGCACGTATGCCCTGGGCTTTAGTTGTTTTAAAGCAAAGTGAAAAATATTCTTTTAAAATAAATTATCAGAAAAACCCATATCAAATATTTGTTTCTAGAAATACCAAAAGCTTTTAAACACTTTTAAAAGTTCCTGAAACAATTCTAGTTAACGAAAATTGTAACCGAGTTTGTTTTTAAAGTTGCATACAATTAATGAACAGAAAGTCATATATTTGCCAGCTGTAACTATAAATATTTAATTAGTATGCGTGGTGCAATTTCCTGCGGTAAATATTTTATAGCGTGAAGGAAAATCAAGAAGGTACTTGTTCATTTAGTTCAGGTTACTAAGACCATAATAGTGACCATACAATATAAATTTAATTTTATAAATAACATTGAATAATTTAAAAAAAAGATACTTGTGATTTATCTTAACGACATTCTTGCCGAGCAATTTAGTTTTATTCGTGCTTTTTAGTGCTGCTAGTTTTTTTTTAGTTTTGTTGCTGAATTCTTCAATAATCTCTAGATTTTGTTCCCTAACGAGGTCCTCAGTCCTCTAATGGAGAGGGCGGTCCTCGTAAATAACTGAATAACACTTTACCGCTGAATGCCAGCGTTTTAGGGCCAAGGCACAGTAAAGATATAGGCTAAATCAGTATGCAAGCAATAAACACGTATTTGAAATGACAGATAGTAAGAAACATCCAAAAGCGGGTTTTGATACTTTAGGTATCCCATGTCCGCTCAGGGACCTGTTCAAACGAGCGTTTGAGTGCGTGTTTGTTATTTCGAGCATTGGTTCTTTGTTTCCGTACTGTTTTATTTAACATCTATTCTGTGATCAAGCCCTATACGAGCAATTAAGGGTGCCCATACCGCGGTCGAGAGGAAACTTTTATAGTTGGGACATTAATGGTAATGACGTGTCCAAACTTGAAGAATTCGGGATCGCTTGATTACAGTTTAATTGTTATTGCATATTTGAAACTATTGTATTTTCATTCTATTTTAAGTTTTTTTTTTTAAATATATTTGTTAAGCCTGAAATTTACGCTTCCTTAGCTTAAATTATTAAAAAACAGGTATTTTGAAATTTTAAGTTAAAGTTTTGAGTTAGATGTAGCCCAGGATATTTGTTTTGTTCTCAAGCTTAGCTCCAATTGTATATTGTGTGTGTCAATTTGGCATCAGTGGTTGACGCTGGTAACAAATTAAAGTTCTTGGGCTATATAACATACTTGGCTAGCAAGAAAAACGTTTTTGCTAAAATTATATGACATACCCCCTGATGATGATGAACACCTTTCAGCATGAAAGAAATACTCCCAAGAATTTATTTACAGTATGCTAAAACAGTTTCAGGGTCGGTATGGTTCTTGATCACAAGGCTCAGTGATATTGCTGTGTGCCAGAACCAATATCAACAATCACTTTCGTTCATTACTGTACCTAGCTAGGTATTTCCTTATCCGAACGAAAATCGAATTTACCCAAAAGACTGCAATCCTTTTAAGCGAAACAGCTGCACTTGCCTTAGAGCGTTCGCAAAACCACAAGCAAGGCTTACCCGTGTAATTAATCAAAGGAAAATGCCTTATCAACTTTCCGCCATTTTTTCGAGCGAGCTGAGCGAACTGAGCGAGCGAAGCGAAACTGAAAGCCAATTAGAAGCTGTGGAGCTCGCGCAAGATTTCGTAGTCAAACGCTTTTTGAAACTGAGCTCGGTGAAGAAACACTATTAAAAACTCCCAAATAACGAAGAAAGAGAAAAAAATTGATGCTCGGTACCCACCGATTTTTATTTTACTATCCAGACAGACGAACAATGCTTACCAATTTATAATCTTCAACCATATTTTCTACACAATTACCTATTAATTTTCAACTAAATTGAGTATTTAAAACTTGAAAGGCTCACCACTTGTCGGAAAGCTTACATACTCGACGGATAATTTATGTACCCGAACCAAAGGACCCAAAATAGAGATCAAATTAATAAGCGATTAAGGATAACCAGACGTCAACCGCAGTTCAAACTTGACGCGTGTTTTGAAATGACTGAAATAACGCAAGCGAGATTAATTTTCAGGTTCTGTTTGCTGAATCTTTGATAACTTTTTGTTTGATATTTTATAATGGTGCTATTCAGTATTGGTTAAGTAGTAATTAGATTGAAAAATAATGGCATGTGTTGTAACTTTTTTCAACAAAGTGTTAACACTAGTATCTGTCTGCTGCTATCGTTGCTTGGTGGTATGAGAATCGCGTGCGCCGTTTTCGTGAATGTTCTGTCACTTGCATTTGTAATGAACATCTGGACAATATACTCAAAAATCTTATCATTTGTGTGCTGTGAGCTTTCGTCGTTATTGACAACACTTCGAAAGGTCATCGAATCCAAGTAAATCGGTTAGTCCAACCTGGATCCAGCAATGGGACGCCGGTAGAACTGGTTAGTAGAAAAACCGAAGTCAACGGGTGAGCCGGCACACAACGTTATTGTTTAAATTCATATCAAGTCTTTCATTCTAAATTGATACATTAACCTATGCAAGAAATTTTGTCATAATTTACAGTCCACATTTGTTGCTCTTAGTTTTAAGTTGTAGCGTCGTTAGTGCACATGTGCTTTGTAAGATAATAGGTGTAGATAATATTTTGTAGTCAAGTAACTTAATAAAATTGTATTTAATTTTAGTATTTATTTAACTAAGCTTTACTAAAATAACCAGTAGGCACTTAAAAGAAAACAACAACGTGCTTTTGTCCTCGTTTGTTACACACGTACATGCATATAACGACGACCGCTTGGTGCAGTGGTCCACAGGTCGGACTTCTAAAAAACCAAGCGTCGCGGGTTCGATCCCCGCACAGTACAAGCATAAGTGTGCATGAACATGTGTGTTTGTACTGGTCTGGGTGTTTTCTATGTATAATATGTATTTATTTACAAAAAAAAAGTATTTAAGTATGTTTATCCGTTGTCTAGTACCCATAACACAAGCCTCGTAGCTTACTTTGGGACTAGAGAATTGGTGTGATTGTTGTGAAATATTTATTATTATTATTATTATATAACATCAATTTAAGTAGGAATAGCACTTAAAGCCATTTTACGGTTTCATTTTCAATTTAAGCTAGTATTTAGTAGTTAATATGAACTGCTTTAGCTAGAAATGCTTAGACAACTCATTTAAAATACCAACCACATCATTTCATCTTTATTGCTTGGAAAAATTCTTGCATCGTACGACATCGTCGTATGTTTCACAAGACACACTTATCCCTGTAATAGATGATATAGACCAGATGCGCTCAGTTGATCGACTGTTCTAGAAAAGACCACAAGCTACATTTTGTGGAAATTTCCTGCGTGAAGAATGTGAACATTTAATAAAACTGCCATAAATATGGCAAAAAAAGAGAAAAAAAAACAATCCGATGTGTTTTGTTGATCCCTGTCTAAATCTGATAAAGGTAGCTAAAAATCTTTTTTTTTTTCATAAGATTCCGATGGTTCCAATGGTCCAAATGTTTAAAACATTGGCCCTTCTAAGTCTTTCTGGCAATCTCATTTTCTTCACGATTATAAAACATTAAAAATGAAGACGGTAGTTACTTGACATTGATCAATGTCTTATAATCAAAGTTGGTCAAAGGAGATTTAAACTTTTTTAGAAAGAGTTAATAGTTGAATTTTCGCAAATATTGATTAAAGATCAGCGATTATATTTAAAGGCACCAATGGCAATCACAGCATCTTCTGGCATTTTCGATCGAGTAGCTTATACTTAATAGATACGAATTTGATTTTTTCAAGGTTTAATTAGCCACAGGACCAATGTTCTATATCGGTATGCACAGATTGGCACAGTTTTTTTTTTAAATTTAAATACAACAACATCACATACATTGATCTGACTCCGTTGTAAGTAGCTGCTCTTGTGTTACAAATATCAGAAGCAACAGTGGTATTACAAATAAACTTAAATAAATACATATAACACCCAGACCAGTACAAACAGACATGATCGTGCACACAAATGTTTGTACAGTGCGGGGAACGAACCCGCGACCTCTTGGTTAATAGTCAACTTCTTGACCATTAAACCAAAGTGGTCTCAATATTGAATAAGCTTACACTAACGGGACTGTAAAGAATAAAGATTTAAACCTGTACACATGTATCTTTACGCAGCGCAATACTTTTGTCACTAGAGCATTTAGAAAGGAGAATGAGTGATAATGACTAAAAAGATATAACGTCAACTTTCCATGCATCTTAAGAACCAGATTCATAGTTCTGTTCAAGAAATGAATATTGGCAAAAATGTTTCTCAATTTTGTCTTTTGTTCTCTTGAAAACCTTGGGTCTTACAGATGCGACCTTATGCTTTTAAGGTCCAGAATTAACTCACTACTGCGTTAAAGCGTCCTGATTAGCCTATGCAAAGCTCGAAATTAACTTCTGCAATTGATATAAAAAAATATCATCAAAATTGTTTATGATTAACGACGTGATCACGGTCCATAACTCATGTTCTTTTTTGCCAAAACGAAAAAAGGAATTAATCCTTTCTGAGTTGAGTAGGATAAAAAGAAACAACCTGTATAATGCTGTCTCATTAATAGCACCATCCAACCAATCCTCAGTCGACAACCCTAAGCTGGCACGGTTCATTCATATTAATAAGCAAAATGACGGCTGAGACCTCCAACCCTAGCCTTATCTTTTTTAATTATGTTTTTATTAGAACTGATTAATAACAGAGTGGCAGGTGCCTTTGGATCCAAATGGCGGGAAAAAGGTCAGTTTCCTTATTGCTAAGTAAAAATAATAATTAACCCTTTTCTCCTCTTTTTGTTTTATACAAAAAATTGACGGGCGTTTCAACAACGTTTATTGAAGGCCTTAATGAACCTTGGTTGTAACAAAAAATTTTCGTGTACTTTTTTCCGCAACTTTAAAATGTATGGAAACTGACAGGATGGTCATCGGCCCACTCAAGCATATTTTTGTACGTTTTTCTTGCGCATTTTTATTGGTGGTGCATTATATAAAGTTTCTTTGGTCAGTTTTGCTGACAAATCTCATAATAAGCAATTAGAATATGTATATTTATCAGAATGAAATACCTACATCGAGCCACGTTTAACTAAACCTAAAATCTAAATTGGTGCTCAAATCGGAAGTGCTTGCTTAGTTATGACAATTTTTCTAGGTAGATCTCTGCTTTGGTATACTTTATCAGAAATAAAACCAACGATGATTTCCTTAAATTGACAGTCGACTTCTATTTATTTTTTTAGTAAAACGTGGCCATCTTAAAATGTAACTTAAACGTTTTGTTGTTGCTATTATAATGTAGTTACAGTTGAATACGATGTAACAACAGTAATCTCACGATTACTTGATATTTTTCTATCTCAACTAGTATAATATTAGTCAAAGGAAATAAATTCGCACGGAAGGTCGGTACGTCCGCGGTATAACTCGCGCTTATGGCGCATAAAACATGCTTAAGCCAACATACTTTGCGCTTGGAATAGCACTATTATGGTTATTATATTAAATAGGTAGCCGGTCAAGTTAATTGTAACAGCCGATAATTTTTATAGCACTCTTTAAGTTGGTAAATGTTTTGCTTTTGTGTTTCAAAGTCTTCTGACGTCTATTGTCTAGAGTAAAAGTTTTCTGGAAGTTCTAGGGAAGGAATTCCTGATTCGAAAATAAGTAAACACGTAAGATTTTTCATTTTATTTATTAAAAGAACACAAACAGAGTTTGTACTCTGTTAGAGAAAGAGATGACGAATGAATTATTGAGTGTAGAGTCTTATAGAGCATCAAAAGATCGAACTGGTTGCGTCTTGTCTCAAGAGTCGTCATGTTGAATTTTTCAGTCTGTTACTTTAGGACGGCAGGTTACTAAGTAGAACTTTTCTGAAGGTTAGGTTAAACGCATACTAGGAGTAAAGTATAAGGTTCAAGTTAAGAACCGCGAGAAAATGACTCATTTTTATAGGAAAATTCAAGTGAGCCGATCGCTTTTACGCCTAAACTACTGAACAGATTTAATTGAAATTTGGTAAGGAGGTAGTTTGAGACTTGAGAAAGGACATGAGTTACTTTTGAACGCGGGCAAAAAACGCATTCCCATAGGAAAAAATACTTTCCGGGATCATCTGATCGCTTTCACTCCTAAATTGCCAAAGATTTGAGTTATATTACGGGAAAACAACGCCATCCAAAAAAACTACCTAATGCGAACGAAGTTGCGGCTAAAAGCTAGTTTAAAACTAAATTGTGTTGCGTTCGTAACTCGAACGATGCAGCGATTACTTAACTAAGTTGAGTCATTTTACCTTATCAGAGTAGACGCAGATATGCACTACACAACTTCTGAAATGAGTATTTACGCAAATATTTTTATTTCCATGGTTAAGTATAAAAAATCACAAAACAAGTTTGCATCGTCTCATACTCGCCCAGTCCGGAAAGGTCTCCGCGTCAACGGGATATAACTCCCGTTTATGGAACATAAAACACGCTTACGCTTATATAGTTTGCCCTGGGAATAGCACTATTAGGACTGGGCAGAATAAGTAGCTTTAGCCAGCTAACTAAAGACAATTGCCTCGGGCGGTCGTGGGCGCCGTTAAACGTTTAGTAAGATGTTTTTATCGCGATTCATGTTCAGAAATATGTAGGTTACATAATGTTTTCACCGATCAAAACAAAATCATAAACCAACAAATCATCGGGGTAAATACGACTTGCGAAAATTATTAATAATAATACGGGTAATTAAGTCAATGAGTTTCGAGAATTGGAAACTCATTCGAGAATTAGAAAATAACGAAATGTTCAGTTTAAAGGCATTCACCAATCTCTACAACACTTGAAAGGAGACGATGCCCTCATCAGCTATTTTATATACTTATCACCTAATACGTGCTTTAACTGTTCTCACTCGTAATCATTACCTTAAGCTTACCTACTTATTTAACGTAAGTAAATTGTACTTTTCCCAGTAGTCGTCACTTGACTAACGTCCAGTGATTGTACCCAATAGTATTATTTGGATATTTTCTAGAAATTTCCTCGGTATGTCAGCTTTAAGAATGTAACGAAAAAAGTGTACTTTTTTACATAAAGTTATTCAACCAAACTTACTATTTGATATAATAAAACAAATCAAGCGTATTCCTATGGAATAAGCAAATAAAAGCGAAAGTTTATTTGTCAAAGGCGGTTATTTTTATTTTAACATCCATTTGGGGTCTTACCCATAAATCCTTTGGATACTTATGTCACGGACCATCCTTGTTTATTTATTGCTTCGGATAAGCCCCCTTATATTTTCTCGAACTTGACCTTGGCTGGCATTAAGCCTTGTTTTAAACATATATCTAAGTATATGAAAACATATCTGCGTGTTGGTCTGGAGTCGATTCGATGCCTTTCAGTCGGGACAATTTAGTTCAGAGTTTACTCTAAGAAATTCTTAATGGAAAAAGTCAAGCCGATTAATTAGCTCAAGTTGCACTGGGCAAGGCACATAGTGCAAAAAACTGGGTAAGATAGAAAACAATTCTTTCAAAATCGCTGCGACGCGTCCACCTGCAAGATGACTTTATCGAGATCGCAGATTTATTGGACGCAAGCTACTTGTATCCTATATTCAGATGCCTTTTGCAGCTTATGTCTTTGACTGCCGAGAGACTAGACACAATACCAATAATGTTGTTTAGGGGTCACTCATGACCACCATGATGTACAATGTGTTAGGTATGATGACGACAATGCGTGGAAAGACAAGTAGATACGTGGTTGTTAAGCCCTGAAAAGTCTTTTGGTATTGCGCCAAAGCTCTGTCTACACGTTTTTGCGTTTTTTTTTAAAGTTTAATGCTTATTCAAGTTAACCTACCTAGGTAGGTTCAAATTACAAGTTTATCTTTTTATAGAGTTACTGAAATCTCTCTGTTATACAACCTAAGGAAACGAAACCTAAGGAAATCCAGCGGTTGACGTCGAAATTCTCCTTTAAAAGGTCACTGCAGTCCCTCTACACTTTTACAGGAATGAACTCTCTCCGTGACCTTGTGTTCTTACCATATGTACCGTCCTTATTTATGTATTATGTATACGTAATAATGTATGTATAAGCTGTTTTATGTATTTTTATTTTATTTTATGTAAGTAATTAGTTTGTACGTAAATAACTTCAGTTACATTGTTTGCTCTTCCCTTTTACTTTATGTGCACCGCCTGAATTTTCTCTGTTTGGCCCTATGGTTGACTGGTAGAGAATGCCTTCGGCATCAAGTCCACCATTGCACACATGTTTGTGCAGAACTTAAATAAATAAATAAACCTACCATGTAATAACGGTGTACTGCCAAGTCTTTCGAACCATGGCAAGGTGCCCATAGCTCACCAGTCCGCAGCAAGTTTAATAGGAGAGAACAGGATTTATTGGGCGCTGACTAGTGCGAATAAAGATTAGGCTGATGAGAAACTAGAACTACTTGGAGTTTGTGAGGATAACGGACCTTTGTGGAGTTATTCGAGAATTGAGATTGGTTATTGTAATGGTTATGGGCTACAATTTCAACTTTAAGAATTACCCGCCACCACCACAAATTTCCGCCACTAATTTATCTATCTGCATTCCTAAGCCGTTGACTGTAGAGCATGCTTTTTGACATTAAATCTGACACATGTTTCCCTATCGGTGCAATAAAGTTTAAATACATAAATGACAATAACGTCGACTAAATTTGTCTAGGTAATGTAGCTACTTTTAGCCGATACCTTTAAAAATATCAGAAAACCTTTAACCAATGCATTGCTAATAACAGCTATTCTCCACTAAAAAGATTTAGATTTTTTATGCTTTTTCTACCTCGCAAAAAATTGTCTACACGGCCTTATTTCTCAAACTCAAAAGCGCGAATGCGTATCATTGTGAATGACCAACATTACCCATTCTCGTTCTATTTACTAGCAATTCGCAAGCTAGATATTGACGAAAATCGATTTCGTTCAGTGCTAGAGAGAGGGTCATAACAAATTCAGTGTAACGATGGGAATATCGGGCGGCGCAGATGCTTCTCACGATGCGTGTATAAATCTACTTTGCCATGAAGAGGCTGGAGAAATGACGAGAAAAAAGTATGTCGCTTGTTTTTTTTTTTTTAATACTGTAGTATGTTTAGAAAAGAAGAAGCATAGTGAAGTCTGTAACTGCCCGAAAAAACCTTTTGTAAGTTCCACTGCTTGAAAAGTTTGAGTTATTACAAATCATTACAAGTGAATCGATTGTACTACTTACGTAAAAAAGTTGTATTGAAATCTTAAATGGTGAACCATACAAGGATTGATTAAACCCCGATGAAAAATAGGGGTGTTATTTTTGTGTATTTGTTTGTGGCATCGTAGCCCTCAAACGGATGGACCAGTTTCAATGCTTTTTTTTATTCGTAAGGTAACTTAATCTTGGTGGTTTTTAATTATGGGGTCAGCCGTTGAAGTTTAACAGCTGTTTACCTAGCTCGTGTCGAGGAGTTTTTTAAATGGAAAGTTATTTAGGTATTTTAGATCAGATTTTTTGCTATAAATCACCTATTAAGTTTGTTTATTTATTAGCATAAACAATGCGAATTTCTTTACAATGTGAAATTAAAACACTCTTAAAGAAAAATGGACTGCCACCGGCGGGACTCGAACCCGCATCTCTCGCAAGCCGGGCGATTGACCTTCCAATTGAGCCTTTCGAAACATTTCGAATGCCGAAGAAATTCGGATCGACGAGTAAGTGACACGGTAGCTCAATTGAGAGAGCAATCGCCCGGCTTGCGAGAGGTGCAGGTTTGAGTCCCGCCTGTGGCAGTCCATTTTAATTTCATCAATCACCTATTTACAAGCCAAACTCCACTTCATTTACTATTAACGTATTTCTTAACGGCCTCACCCTTTTTTGAATGGACTCACCTTCTCAGCCGAAGAGTACAAGTCATCCTTAATATTTCCAACTACGAGGCATCGGGGAGTCATCCCATGGAATGCCTGATAAAAACTTGCGGCTATATTTTTGATTAAACTGAACCACAGTGTTATGGCACCGCAACAGCGAAACGACACCTGCTCACTTTGCAAATTAACATATTGATGTTATGCTTTTGGATATTTCATGAAAGAGACAGATATAGAACATCCTCATCTTCTTCATATTCTAGCCTTGACATTCAGTGGCGCGTAATATTTTTATTTACTTATTCCATAGACTTAAAACATACTAAGTTAATTTCAGATCATCATTTGTTGTAGAGCAGAAATTAAAAACCTGCATGGATCCCATTGCGATATTTGTTTATTAACTGTCAATAGCGACGCTGCTATTCCAAGAAAATGAAAAACCTAATGGGGGCTCCAGATTCCTTAGTTCAACTATTGACATATTTCGAAAAGACAACACTTAAAAAATTCTTTTCGGATCCGGTCATCGGGGACGAATCGAACCCCCGACCTTTGGAAATCCGGTCCAATGCTCTGACCACTGAGCTACCGAGAACCTTAATGGAGTCGTTGAATTTTGTAAGTGTTTTTTAACGCTTTGAGCCAGCGTATATTGGCATATTTTTTATCATACGATTTGACAACCTATTTCATAAACTTTCAGTTTCGTAGTTGCATTGAGTATAACAATTCACACAATTTTGCTCAAACGTATTAGGCAGTTGACAGACATTTTTAAAAGTTACTGTAGAACGATAGCACATAAACTGTAATTAACGATGTAAAGTAGCATTACCGGATATTCAAAAAGTGAAAAGGCGTGTATTAGAAATACCAGAAGCCGATTTCCGGGAAACTTTTTAAAATGTAGCGTAGGTACAATTACCCATTTCCCTAAAGAGCCTAACGAACGGTCACAGGATACTGCTTACCTCGGATTTTATTAAATTTTCATAATCCCGGTAATTAAGTTAGTCTCGCCCCACGAGGAGTGACAAGGAAAACATTTTAACTTG
Source organism: Pyrausta despicata (assembly GCA_963921415.1). Lineage (NCBI taxonomy): Eukaryota > Metazoa > Arthropoda > Insecta > Lepidoptera > Crambidae > Pyrausta > Pyrausta despicata. Next base: position 10,910,375 of record OY992860.1, on the reverse strand, counting down.
AAATTCCGGTATTCTTTAAAATGTAGGTAAAAGATACAGATGCTTGTTTATGTTTCATTATTCTTCAGGTACTTTACTGAATAAAAAACCTAAATAAATATTTTCTTAGGTAAGCAGGCATTCACTAAAACTGTTACTAATGAATGAGAAATCGTGAAGTATACATCAATATTTTTTGCTGCTTTTTGACACGGCTCTCGTATCATAAAACAACCTAGCACTTAGGTATGACTGGTAGACAATGCCTTATGAGACGTCATGGCGTTAAGTCCATCTTTTGTGCGAATCTTACCGCGCAAGAAAGCTTTAATAAATAAAAAGCAAACAAACAATAATACCATAAGAGATTCAAAATTACCTTTTATTACACGATAGCCAGTGCATTCGCATCCTAAAAGTAAACGAACTTTTCAATTACTATATTTCCAATCGGATTCAGCCTCGATTTAGTAAGTTCCTAAGAAAAAGGTGTTATCTTCTAAAATCTATGTGACACTCTTAATTATTGCTTCACGGTCCGGTGCAAAATATTAAGTTACCCACAGCTAATGTTATCACGCTGTAAAAGTGTGGAAAATATCGGAGCTCACATTTTCGAAAAGAAAATAAGAGGGAAGTTTGGACGCACTTCAGTGATTCTTTGTGCCTGAGGACCCGGTAGATAACATAATATTTATGAAGTTTGAGACAGGCCCCGGAATTTAGGGACCTGGCATTTACCATGTTGTACTTTTACGCAAAATAAAATAGTGACAATCCTTTTTTCTTGGTGACCCTATAGGAAAGCCCGTTTTTTACTTATTATAAAAACTTTTGAATAAAGTTGGGCATTGTCATTTAAACTAAACGTATGTAATTTTAACCTTACTCATTTAATTTTCACTGCACCCATTGTCTTTTTTCTGCAGGGCCGCAGTCAACCTCAATGACTGGCAGAAAATGCTTTTAGGATTCCACAAATCAACCCTTTGTATCCTGTGCAATCAAGTTTTAAATAAATAAATAAAAAGTAAAGTAAAGTATTTATATCCGTTATCTAGTACCCATAACACAAGCCTCGTAGCTTACTTTGGGACTAGAGAATTGGTGTGATTGTTGAGAAATATTTATTTTTATTTATTTAAATAAATAAAACAATTCAGCGTAATCGGTCACTGGGAAGTTGTTTTAATTTAGATTAATGTTTTTCATCAGGACAGGTGAAACTAAATTAAAGCTTGTAAAAGGTGAACTTGAAACACTGAATGTAATGTACCAAGAAAACAGCAGGTAAGCTTCGACAGCTTTACGGTGTTTGACCAACCATAGCCGTCAAATCACCATGATTAAATAACACTTTATGGATTTATGGTCCGAAATAAAAGATTTTTTTTTTAAATTATCTTTCGGTAAAAAAAACCGCTTTGAAATCGGTCCATCCATTCTGGAGCTGCGATGCCACACACAGACACACACCACAACACAAACAACAACAAACAGACATAGGAGTCAGACTTATAACACCCCTATTTTTCGTTGGTTAAAATGTTTACTGGTTTTGTTTAATAAAGTAAGTCAATTTAGAACTTTTTTGCATTGCTTTATTAAGGTCGACAAATTGGCTAAAATAAGATTCTGATACTGACATATTCATATTCAAGTAGCTACTTACTTAACAAAAATTAAAAAAGAACTTAGCCTCAATTTATTTTCGAAGTTAAGATTGTAAACATTAAATGAAAAGTAAAAAACGTTTTGTTTTATGAGTAAACATTTTTGTTACGGATGAGCATATTTAGAGGACAAAATTAACCTCTCAACAGGACGCCTCCCAACTTTGTAACAAAGGCGTTAATAACAAACAAACAAGAGTATCATGACCAAATGCTTCTAATCTCGCGATCTCTTATAAATGCACGAAGTCATGTATAAATTACGCAACATGTAGGTGAAACCTTTAAGAAATCTGCATAAACTCGTAAAACAACCCCCCACTAAGTACACATGATCTTTTTAGACCTAGCTAGCTTGTGGCTGTCAAAATATCGACACTGATACTAACCGATAAGTAAAAACAATGTGATTAACATGTAAAAATAATTATTTCATTTATAAAAATTACTAATTAATAACTAATCTAAAAAAAGAGAAACACTAACACTAAATAATTAAAATAAACTATACAATAAAAATATTTACATATAATAAAAAAAAATAAGAAAAATCAAAAGGTTCATCTTGCAGACCTACCCCAATGTCAACGGTGCCAAGAACGCTAGCAGCGTTTACTCGCTGTATGGCCAAGCTAATTCTTTGGCCAAGGTAGCTGCCAGCCCTCGAGTCACCGGTGACACTGCAGAGTCGCAATGACAACATTGTAGAGAAAATTTCATTTTTCATTCTTAAGAGTATAATAACTTAACAGTACCTACCTACTGTTGGGACGCTAATTTCAAGACATTTTGAATCCAAGTTTTCTAGTTAATATTAGTCGATGGGCAGCTTTGCAATATTTATCGATGCTGTCTGTGTACGCACATCCCTAGCATTGCATATTACACTTAAACTAAGTTACTGCTTTTTAATGTGTGGCTTGAAAATATTATGTCGCTGTAACACGATATAATCTGTCGTTCCCTCAAATGCCCGTTTAGCTAAATGATGGTATGAAATAGTACTTCCTTGTTTTTGTGCAAAAATTTTGCAGGATTTTTGCGAGCAACATTTTTTATGCTGCAGTAATTATGGAAATTTCTGGTTGGTCGTATTCCAGAGTTAAATGTCTTTTTTTTATAAGCGGATACGATACATACGAGTATGTCTATTGTGGTAAAGCATAACAATCCCTTCAAGAGTGTTATTTTATGTATGAGTGAGGGTTTGGTAGGTTATACCTTTTTTTAAATGGTAAGTAGGTTAAATACAGAAAAACGAATCTAAAGTTAAGCGCTAAAGGTGCGCTTATTTTTATTGTATTTTATTGTTATAAGTCTAATTAAAATTGTTTTCTGACACGAAAAATTCTAATCAGTTGATGAATTCTGCCCGAGCATTAGAGACAACTAGTTAATGATCTTACGACCTACTTAATGTGATATCATTTTCCTGTATTCTCCGAAAGATTTTGCAGACTAAAGTCATCAATATTGTTTCGTACGAACTCAAGAATGTTTTGAGAGTTGTTATAAATTACTCAGAAGGGGCCGACGAGCGTGTGTGACGTAATAGGTAATGTTTTCGAGATTATTTGTGCCATAATCTTGTAAGAATTACGTCTAGTTGATCAAGACTAATTTATTGTATTTCCGCCACATACGGCCGTCACATGATGTGTTGATTTTTGGTAAATAAATCACGAAATAATACGTAATAATAATTATATCATTTCAATGTTTAGTGTTCGCGTAAATAAAAGACAACAATATATTATTTTGTCCTTAATCAGATGTTACCGTAGATGTTTCTTCGGTTTACGCGAACAGTAGACACACTTTTTACGGATTATTTCGCGATTTATTTACATTTTGTTTTAACCTGACGTTTCGAACCCTTTTCAGCGTCCGTGGTCACAGGTAGACTAAGGTGTTAGTTGTCATTACATAGTTTGAAAAAAAATTTAACTACCATCACTCAAAAATATTAAGTTACGTTCCTATCCACACAAAATGAGCTAACAGTATCTTGAGGTCTTGCAGTGTGGGGTCGAGCTTGAGTCTTGGCTAAAACAGGATCCCAAGCTGGTGGAATTTTCCAACCATCTTCTCTATTAAAATTAGGGTGTCTTCTAATTTCAATAGCCTCACGGAGCATACGAGGAAGAAAACGACGTTCTCTTGCGACGACTTTTGGTTGGTCAAAGCGAATGAAGTGGTTGGGTTTATCTAACGCGTGTTCACACACTGCAGACTTTGTGTTCCGTCTATGTTTAACGTCGGCTATATGTTCTTTAATCCGTACGCTTATAATACGCTTTGTTTGCCCTATGTATGAGAGTCCACAGTCTTCCGCAAAGCAACCCATACTGACAAATATCTCAATGGTGCTTCTCACCATCATCCTAGACAGTTGGCTACCGTGGGCAAAACTTTGTTTCAGAGAGCAAGGGGCATCTGTGACGACCAACACTTGGCTGCTGAGCTTCAGCATGTCAGGAAGGTACTACGGGACAACCAGCTACCAGTACCACGCCGTTGCAGACCCTGGACCAAAGTTCATACAGTCGACCGCCAACCTGCCGTAGTACCATACTTGAGGGGTGTCACTGACAAAATTGGAAACATCTTGAAGCGTGCTGCAGTCAAAACTTACTTCAAGCCGCCTAAGAAGATCAACCAATTCTTACCACCGGTCAAGTGTAACATACCTCTTCAAGACGCAGGAGTGTATAGACTGGAATGTGACTGCGGACTCTCATACATAGGGCAAACAAAGCGTAGTATTAAGTATTAATATAAGCGACCGGATTAAAGCACATATAGCCGACGTTAAACATAGACGGAACACAAAGTCTGCAGTGTGTGAACACGCGTTAGATAAACCCAACCACTTCATTCGCTTTGACCAACCAAAAGTCCTCGCAAGAGAACGTCGTTTTCTTCCTCGTATGCTACGTGAGGCTATTGAAATTAGAAGACACCCTAATTTTAATAGAGAAGATGGTTGGAAAATTCCACCAGCTTGGGATCCTGTTTTAGCCAAGACTCAAGCTCGACCCCACACTGCAAGACCTCAAGATACTGTTAGCTCATTTTGTGTGGATAGGAACGTAACTTAATATTTTTGAGTGATGGTAGTTAAATTTTTTTTCAAACTATGTAATGACAACTAACACCTTAGTCACCTGTGACCACGGACGCTGAAAAGGGTTCGAAAAGTCAGGTTAAAACAAAATGTAAATAAATCGCGAAATAATCCGTAAAAAGTGTATCATTTCAATGTTACCGTAGTATCGTTTTGAAAGTACTTACTATAATTTTAAACTATTTTTAATACTGTTTTGCCTTTTTTGTCAAACGGAACCGAGGCTCAATTAGGTACCTGAAACTAATTTATATTCACGTCATATAAATGCACGGTTCGTTGTGAAAAATTCAGTGGCCATATTAAAAATTTATTCCGCGCGAGCTATGCGCCTCATTGCAAGACCGCTAAGTATTTTTAAATGTTTGCTCTAAATACATAATTCCTAGAAGATATTTTAATTCATTATTATTTCTTCAAGTAATCACTTACTTATTAAGTGTTATTACTTTTTCGTTAATTACAGTGGACACATAAGATAAGCATAGATTATATTTGTACCATTAAATATTTTACCCAGTTTCTTACCACACTCGAAAATTATAAAATTAACTACTTACTTATGTTTATCGGTGCAACAATTTTACGTTGAATTTTACGTGAAATTAGTTATATAGAGTAGACCTCGAGGTCAACCTAGGTTCGTTTTTTACGAAAAAATATATAAAATAGGGAAAAAGCACTTTCCTAGCAGTATGCATGGATATTGCCGCATGATTGAACTCAAGATCAAGAAACTGCGTGCTCAATATTGCTTTACTAATCTACTTCCTTGCAAAAGCAAAATCAAAATCGTTTTTTCCTCAATCGAGACGCAATCATTAGCTTTTCGCTCACTATATGAAACGGAACGGAACATCCCGTACGGGAAAATTCTATTGAGAACATCCTGTTGGAGAGAAAAATCCATTTAACTGATTTTTACGGATCACTTACGGCCGAAAGGCGAATCGGTGACCACTCTCCAGTAAGTGAAGATTTCTGCTCGGTCGACCGGGAATTTCTATGTTATTTAACGTAGAGATTATAACTTTTTAATGTTTTAGTGACTGTAGGTACTATTCCCGATGAAACACATGCCGCGGTCGCATCACGTGCTGTCATGACTCCGTGTGCCATGTAACGAAAAAAAATTGTGTTGTTTTGACTGATTTCGTTTGGCCTACTGGTAAGGCGTTATTAGTTTGCGCAGTCCAGTGGGACGCCGCTCCACGGTGGATCGCGGTGCAATGGATTTTTGATCCCTGACGAAAAAGAGTTATGTCATAAGTTTGACCACTACGCCTGTTTGTGTGTGGGTTTGTGTATAAGTGTTTTTGTGTGTGTGTGCTATAGTAGTTTCCGAACGGATGGATGGATTTAACAGCGGTAAAATTTATTTGAAAGATATAACAATTTAGGTAATCAAGATTGTTCTTAGCTATAACTGGTCAAAATTCGTCTAGCTGTTAAAGCTGTTGTTGTGGCTCATTTAAGGGTATGTATAACTTTATCTTTGACTGCCTCGTTCGTGAAGTGGCAAAGTTTTTGCCTTACATCCGAAAACGAGCCAAAATTGTTTCTATGATTTTCTGTCATGAATTTCTCAAAAACAGCTTGGAGTCGGTAAGTTGGCTGTGTAACCCTCGTGCCTCGGAAAGCACGTTAAGCCGTTGGTCTTGCGCCTGATCTCTCCCCGGTCATGTCGGATTGCCGTCTCACCGAACTTTAATAGTGATGGAACAGTGTGTGCACCTGTGTATTGCGCTCACACTTGTGCACTATAATATCTCCTGCGGCTGATCTCTGTTGAGATTGGCCGCCGTGGTCGAAATCGGCCAGGAGGACTATTCTTTGTATACAAGTACCTTAATTTGTATGAATAAAACGCGCCCACAACACACGAAGAACGCGTGTTTAAACACCTAATTGTGTCAACGGATTTTTGTGATAAAATAAACGAATTACATCGATGACAAATAGAATAATTCAGTGTTCGAATATCGTTCCTTGCCATTAAAACTAAAGGAGATCTAATTGGCAACATTCCGTCTCAGAGTATTTATGTTGATTGTGGTACGGTGACAGAACATCAAGGTATACTCTATGGGACCCTATCCTGATGAAATTGGGTCTATTTTGCATTAGAAATGTTTATTGTGATGTGCTGGCATACATACCCTTTTCAGTCAAAGTATTGTTGTCGCTTCTCGTCAGTCCCGTGACTGTCAAAGAACAGCGTTGCCAGATTTTTATGTTGCTAAATCGAGATCTTGACACTTTTTGAGTAAAAAAGCGGGATATTCTCTCGTCCAAAGCGGGACATAGTGAATAAACGTGTTTACTACGTTTTTGTGAAAATGAGTAGCAAAAACAGCTAGAGGAATATATTTAATTAAAAAAATTGGATATATTCAATAAAAAAAATAAGGAAAATATTTAATAAAAAATTGGCTTACAGTTTAGTACTTAATCATTTAATTTTTAAGAAACTTTTATCTCCACAACTGTAATCTGTTTTGAGTTAATAAATAAAACCGACCAAGTGCGTGTCGGACCACGCATAAAGTTCCATAGTCAATTTTGGCACCGCGCTGTTTTGCATTTCTTGCATCTTCATCATCTCCCTCGCCGTCAATGTCATCATTGTAAAGTATATATTTTTGTATTATTTATAATTTCGAAAGTATTTATCACAGGATACCCAAAACAATTTTAAATAAGAGTTTCCGTGCCTGTTTCTTTAAGTGAGAGATTTGAAGTTTATAGGTCCAAGACTAGAAATTACAGGGGAGGGACACCGTGTAAACGCTATAACTCGCAAATGGTAAAGATGATAAAAAAGTGTTGTATGGAAACCCTATCTTATTTTCATAGTCCTTATCAACGATATCCCTCCCACACAAGGGGGCGCACTCAAAAAAATAATTTACCCCCCGTATTTCTGTGAAGATTTAATTTATTTTAAAGTTTCCTTTCTGTCTTTAATAAAGATGAAGAAGTCTTCACATGATACCTCCAAATTGAACTGGATGAGTAATTCTGCTATAATTAAATTTACAGAGCGTTTATTTCTGACATCCGACCATTTTAAATTCATTTGTGAAAAACACGCTCAGGAAAGCAGTTTATTGTTGGGATACTTAAAATGAAGGATATAATATTTAACACATTCCTTGTATCTTTTTATGGAATTGGTTAAACTTGTTCTGGGACTGGAAGAGCTGGTGCCATTTCTGGTTCCAATAAGTTAAATTCTTTATATAAGCTATCTACTGAAATATTGCATTTCAATTTAGGTTTAGGTTTAAAGAACTTTTTTCCCATTAGAAACATAGTTTCATTTACAATGAGATAACAAATAAAATAAATATAAATGTTAAATTAAGCGCCGGTATTCGCCTCGATAATATGTTGCTTCCGTTTTTTCTTTAAAAAAAATTTTGATTTTCAATCATACTAACGCTGACTTTACGTTCCAGGTTTATGTGTTTGTCTAAATATTGTTGGCAATGATTGTAGAAAGATTTAAAATCTTCGACAGCTTTGGTCCGCTCAGATTCAAGTAATTTATTTAGAATCTGTTTTGTCTGGAAGCCGAAGAATTGATAATTACGTCTTTGAGTCAACCTTGACTGGAATGGGCATAATGACAGAGAAGATTTTTTTTTCAATCCCTTTTGAACACGATTTTTGTTTATCAAAGTAACTTTTCAAAGCTGGCCAAACCTCGACTACTCTCTCAACAGCAGGACGGAGCGATAGAAATCTTGTATGTACGTGACGTACCAATTGGCATGATGACAGCTATCTTAAATATTTTCAAAACCATGGCGTTTAAAAAACATAGCCATTATGAAGTTAATATAACCAGTTTAATTTCAAAAAGCTGTCGAAACCAATTTTTAAACACACAACTCAATAAATATTCGGTCAATTGACTCCGATTTCTAATATATGACCGTGACGTCACGTTCATTTATTCCCATACAAAATCTATGGAGGCAGACAGTTTTGACAGATAATAAAAAGTATGTCAACGATTGGTGGTGTCGTCTAGCCAATCGATCCACTCCGTTTCCATATCTTATTCATAGTTTCAAATATCTTTGTCACCGGAAGATAACAAGATCCGCAAGTTTATAAATTTCCTAGGAAATATATAAACTTTCGTAGGATTCTACACGGTTGAAAAATTTTATTACATTTTCGGAAATTTATCAATTTGCGACATCTCGTGGTAAATTTATAAACTAACGGATATCCAAACGTTAGATTTTAAACGGTTTGACCAATCACAGAATAGTTTTTGATTTTACGCTTTTTCAAAACACGGCAAATAACACACTGCTCTCTGATCGGTTCGATGTTGACAGTCGTAACGCTCGAGTCTATAGACTTTAGTACAATTAGACTTGCCAAACTATTTTATCAGTTTTGGTTCGATTATAAGGTAAGAAGTACCTCACAGTATCAAAAAAAAACACTAGTAACATATTTCTGTTATACCCGAAAGCGGGACATATAATTTTTTTACAAAAAAAGCGGGACGCTTTTTTTAACTGTCAGTGTTTTATCAACCTCGGGTCAGCATCCATATACATATTCGCGCCTACCGGTATTCGAATCTTAACTAAAATCGCTACTTATCTAGGTACCATAATTTGTTGATTGTTAGTTTTGTTTGTAGAAAGCCTACTTATATCTTACTGAATTGGTAGATAAATGTATTATCTTTGCCTATTCTATAGAATGAGCTCTACAACTACTATCTTCTTCTATATAAAATTGGTTGCCTGTAAAGTCGGTATACGGGCGAAAGTTTTACGTGACAACGACTTTGAGTGGTAAAATAATTTTAATGTGAATATTCATTCGTATGACATGAACCGGTGTGTATGCCTTTCTCTCTCACTCTCTCTCTCTCGCTCTTAGGCGGGTTAACTGTGCTCGAGTGGAAGGGACGCGTGCCTTTCACTTTTTATGTCTGTCTCACTCGCTCTTAGGCGGGCTAACCATGCCCGAGTCGAAGGGACGCGTGCCTCTCACTCGCTCTCATTGTGAGCGCGGAACGTGAGCGGAGCGTAACGCAGTTTCTTGAAGTGTCACCCGGCAAACCAATTTATAAGACGTTGTCACGTCAATAATACCTATACATTTTTAACTCATTTTTTTTAAACAACAAATTGCCCACTTTGTATAATACATTCCTTTTCTCTATGACTTACTTTTCTGACCACATTCTTGCTATCTAAATGGCCTCTGTCTGCTTTTGGAACTTCGATTTTTTTATAGAAGGCCGAATTTTATGTTTTATGATTGTTTTTGCTATCTTAATGAACTCCTTTAATATTGTTGAATACGATTTCTGTTGTTTCATTTTGGTAGAGTGATGTCTTAATTACCATATTACGTAAAAAGGAACCCAATAATTTGTGTAGCTATCTAGCTTTAAATTAAAGATACTGTAAGGTACTTCTTACCTTACAATCGAATCAAAACTGATAAAATAGTTTGGCAAGTCTGATTGTACTAAAGTCTATGGACTCCAGCGTTACGACTGTCAACATCGAACCAATCAGAGAGCAGTGTGTTATTTGCCGTGTTTTGAAAAAGCGTAAAATCATAAACTCTTCTGTGATTGGTCAAATCGTTTAAAATCTTACGTATGGATATCCGTTAGTTTATAAATTTACCACGAGATGTCGCAAATTGATAAATTTCCGAAAATGTAGGCGTAATATAATACAATTTTTCTCCCGTTTAGAATCCTACGAAAGTTTATAATAATAATAATAATAAATTTATTGATTCTTAAAACAAGTACAGAGTATCTACATAAAAAATATATGACTAAGCAAAAAATTCTCAGAAGACGATAGGGATTATTGACGTCTATACTAGTTTATATATAAACTGTGTGACAGACGCCAATTCTTCCATACTGTTACATTAGAAAGGTAGGTAATGGTGCCTAACATATACCATATATATACTCGTATTTATAAGTGATCCAAAAAGGAGATTTAGGTAGGTAAGTACTACACTGGTGTGGGTGTGTGTGTGTTGTGTGTGTGTGTGTGTGTTATGTGTGTGTGTTTGAGTGTGAGTGTGTGCTCGTGGGGTGTGTGTGTGTGTGTGTGAGTGTATGTGTGTTTGCGTAAGACAGGAAGGAAGATAATAAGCACGTGCGTTGTTGGGTGGTTAGTATGTAATAGTTTGAGATTAACAAAGGGCGCTTTTAAGTTTGAATTTGAATTTGGATCATTACTCACATTATGCTGTCTTCAAGAGGTCCTCCGTTTCGTGGTAGGTAAGTTTTTGTAACCATTTTTTGAGGACGTCTTTTACTTTCGCGACTGGGCTGATATAGAGATTTAGAATTTTATTTAATTTGTTATACAGATGAGAGCTACGAACAAAATATTGTCTACCTGCGAGGGCTGTTCTATGACGCACAACCTGACACACTCTGTGATATATGCGACGCTTCAAAAGTGATATATCTAGGGGAAGCGATGAATGCTTACGAAGTATCAGTTGAAACACGTACAGTTGCCTTACCGAAAGAACTTCACACTCATTATACAATTGAGCAGTAGGATAACGAAAAGGTTTTTTATTCATGACTTTTAACACGAGCCTCTGCGCCCTTTCAAGTTTTAGGAAATGCTTAACACTGGCGCCACCCCATGCAGGGATGCAGTACGATAGGATACTTTGTGCTAGGGCATAATAAACCATCCTAAGGGTATTAGCGTCGGCAGAGTTTCTGAGTTTCCTTAGAATTGGCGTAACTTTTCGCAGTCGCTTAGTCAAATTATCAATATGCGTAGTCCAGGTGAGTGTACTGTCAAGGTGAACGCCGAGATATTTAATATCACTAGCACGAGATATATACATGCAGTCACAGGTGTGGTCATGATTTTGGTCCCGGCATGTATGAATCTTCACCTTGAATGATTCTCTAGGCTGTGCATTTGCCGAGGCGGAGAAGGTAATAAATTTGGTTTTGTCTACATTCAAGGTGAGTAGATTAGCTTCAAGCCAATTTGCAACATGTTTCAAAGCGTACTCTGTCCCCGTGCGAGCGTCTTCCCATGAGTTTCCATGTACGAGGAGCACCGTATCGTCAGCATATGCTATAATTTTACAATTTGGAAAAGTCAATTGACAAAGACTGTTTATATATATTAAAAACAGAGTTGGCCCGATGACACTACCCTGTGGCACCCCATAGCTCAAAGGTCGGTATTCACTGGTATAGTTACCTAATTTTATACACTGCTCTCGTCCAGTTAAATAGTCACAAAAAATATCCAAAGTGGTTCCCCGTATACCCATTTGCTCCATCGTATTGATCAATATTGGAACCGACACAGTATCAAAAGCCTTAGAGAGGTCAAGGAACGTCCCAATCACTTTAGCCTTATTGTCAATATTTTTGGCTACAAACTCGGTCAGTTCTGTGACCGCATCTTCGGTTGACATGCCAGCTCTAAACCCATACTGGTTTTCTGCTAAGATGTTAAATTTGTGAAGATAGCTTAACAAACGTTTATTTAGTATCTTTTCAAGGACCTTTGACATAGCTGTGAGTATAGAGATAGGCCTGTAATTGCTCAAGTCAGTTTTAGAACCACCTTTATGAATGGGATGTACCAGGGCTTTTTTAAAAGCAACAGGAAAGACACCAGTACTGATACTAAGGTTGCATACATGAGTGAGCAAGGGGACTAGAATAATACTTGCAGCCTTAAGAATGGTGGACGAGATGCCATCATAACCTACAGCACTTTCAGCACGTAGACTCTTAATGATATCGGCTACTTCTTGTTCGTCTGTTGCAATTAGAGCCATTGAGGATCCCGTTGGGTTACAGTCGCGAGTATGGGGCTGTTTAGCAGATGCTGGTTTTCTTATATTATGTTGTCGACTTAGGATTTTAGATGCCAGGCCAGACCCGACATCGATAAAGGAATCATTCACAAGATTCAACGAAGATTCACGTTTATAAATTTCCTAGGAAATTTATAAACTTGCGGATCTTGTTATCTTCCGGTGACATCTTCATCAATTCTGCTCGTTTGGCTGAATGTAAGAAATGGGAATATATTTTCAAAATGATAGCTTCTACATCGATATCTCATCCAATATGCAAATTTTCTCATTATATTTATGATGTGAACTGAACAATAAGCTTTTTGATTCATTTTTGACCGAATGATTTGATCCAAAGTTTACATTTTCATTGTCAGAGAGCACTTACTTGCGATAAGCTATTTTAATCCAAAGTTTCACAAAGTGGCTTTGTGATTTGGTCGGCAGTTTCATCATTACTCTCCACAAAATATAATAATTTGTTTTGTATTCCTTTGTCTAAACTGAAATATTGCACTCATTACGGAAACATTTTACGGTTTCCTTTATTGCCAGCATCCGTAGAAATAGAACAAAAATCCTGTTTTGAATGTTAAATTGCGTCCTTTAAAGCTTCTTTTACCAATACTTCACAAACTATTACTTCACTCTTTGTTCTACATTTTGTTCTACATCTTAGAATCGGCGTACATGCGAGGCAATATCTTATTTAAAAACAATCCATACTTTACCATGTAGCTTATCTAATGTTTACCGGTGTGATATACATTAGTAATTTCTACTTCTGACGTTTTGTCCATAATATCATCGAGATCACCAGATTCATATGCGGTTCCTGGAAATAGCTGGTTATGTTTCTTACAGCACGATCTTCGAGTGGCTGATTGTTTTGAATGCCACATCGTGGAATCGGCACGAGAAATAGTTAACTCTTTTTTACAGAGTTTACAGGGAGCTTTATACTTATCCGACGGCACGCAACTCTGGTAACCACCCCAAATCAGGAAGAAAAAGGAGTTAAGCTGCCAAAAAGTATTTTAAACTTCATTACCCTATTTTTCTGAGTTAAGCACCTGCACACTGCACAGCCTCCTTACCAAATGCTGCAGGCCGTTCCTACCTTTGAACTTTCCTGTTTATTTAACGCTCGAGACTTTTTCACGCGGCGAGCTAGATAGAACGACATATTCTTGTAAATAGAAACATCTTTTTTTAAGTTGGTTAAAAATACACCCCTTTACGGAGATCTTGAATGTGGCAATTTTACAGTGACCACATACTAAGTACATTATACAGCATCATTTAAGTAGCACAGTTAATGTTTTCTGCCTCAGATACATCTAAGGCAATTACCATACTTCACCGCGCTGTTGCGGTTCGCGGAGACACATATTTACACTTTGTATGCAAGTGCTTGCGTTTGTGTGACAAACACGCATTCCAAAACGTGTCACCGCGTGATACCGATTGCACTGCGCTAGCAGAACTCGAATCGGAGTGCGGGTCATTGTGATAATCGCCTAACAGGCATGATTTTTATGCTCCACATCTATTAAGGTATTACCAAACCCCCTCCCCCTAGATTCGTTAGCTTACCGTTATACAAGTCCAAATATTTACCAACAAATAACTGCGCGAACAACGTTATCCGCCCAGCGTAAAATTTTACCGGCCAAATATTACTGAATCCCCAAAACCCGGAACGCTCGCGTTAAAATAGTTATTATTAATTCACTGCGTTTGTTCCTTTCGGTGTTCCGTCGGCAGCTGTTTTTCCGCTCTGATTAATTAAACGATGGTTTTTGTGGAGAACGGGAACGGTGAGGGTTGGCAGGTGGTGTGTTTACTTAATTGAAGTAGTATATTCCAAGTTCCAATGTTGAGTTTTCAGTGCGCAAACTAACTCAACACGTGTTTCGTGAAAAAAATTCAACATGCTAAAATTACAATTTAAAAAAAATCTAAACTATTCAAAAATAACACTTTCCTGCCGTATTTTTTTAATATTTCTGTGTCGTATGATCTAACAGACTTAAAACAGAGAGTATTCATCAAAGTGTATCTCTCTAAACATCAAAAAGTGTATTGGTATTGGTAGAATTTGATTTAGACAAGCTTTTATTACTGCCCTATTTATTTGTAGGAGAGCTGTATGCATCTTTTTTCTCAGACGATCCATCCTTTTTAGCGTAACACCATACGTTTGCTTAGCGTTAGCGAACAAACGTAAATAAAGTGACATGATATTTTTGCGCGCTATGAAAATCACGCGATCCATCGCGGCAGCTGTGAGACATATGCCTTTATGTTTACTTATTAACAAGAAAAATAAAAATGCTAAATATGCATATATATAGAATACGTACGTCATTGTTGGCAACCCTGGCCAGAATGTTGACGGTTGATTAATCTCCGAAGGATCTCAACTTTCTCCTATTATTTCGGGATGTGCATTGTGACCGAACAACAGGACCAAACAGTCTTTTGTTTCTAATTAACACTGCCGTGTTTTCGGTAGTTTTGCAAGATAAAACTAATTTTGATCATAAATATCATAATTGATGGAATCGACGGTACTTTGCGAAAATCCATGACTAAAGCTGTAAAAGATAATTATTTTCTAGATTTATTTTTTAGCTTTCTAGTACACTGAAAAAACGTATTGGACGTTGTGTGTTGTATTGTAAGTCCTGCGACTTCCAGTAATTTTTTTAAAAATTATAGGTTATAGTTGGATGTATTTAAGTTTATGCGCTGGCGTCGTTTAGTGGAAATTTAAAGCAAAATAATTCTCTTTTTCAGTTTAAATAAATAAACAATATCAGCAAAATCATGATACGTTTTTTCAGTTTAAAAGAAAACTGTAACGTCAAAGTAAGGAAGATTAGGTGGTATCTCTACTGTTGAATATTTTCTTTACGTGAGCGTAAAAAGATGAGGTTACGGGAGCGTGAGGTGCTTGTGGCGCAGTGGTTGCAGCACTTTGGTAGTGATACCAAAAGTTAGGCAACCTTAGACGCGGTCATGTTTGGGATGGGTGACCATTCTGACCATCTAAGTGGCGTCTATTTAAAGAAGACACGTTAAGTTTTTGGCCCCGGTTAATATAGATTTGTCGATAAGCCTAGTCATAGGCCCTCGGGCGGCTTACTAACATCTGACAGTAAGGTTGGTCACTTACCTTACAAGCACCCCTCCACTAATTCACACTGAGCCCGCGTGGTGGAGTATGGCTCGGACCACCTCATAATTGAGGTGTGTCCTGTGCCCAGCAGTAGGACGTATATAAGCTGATGACATGATGATGAGGGTAGAGAGAAGCTACACAATCATAACATAGATATGCAACGCTTTAACTACACCAAAATAAAAATCAAATGTAAGAATCAAGAAAAGTACTTAAATGATATTTGAACAAAGCAAAATTCACCCCTTAACTAACGTGTACTTGTCTAGGCTTAAATTTAATAAAACCAAAAACTATTTGCTTTTCAAGAAATCCAAGAAATTGAGATCGCTCATAATATTGTACGAACTAAAATCCACCGGTTCTGAAATGTCCTGGACACCGTCCAGAAACCGCTGCCAGACTCTAAGTGGGCATTCAATTTTCGCCCCCCTTATCGAACTAATCACATTAAAAGCTTCTTGAAGCTTAAGAACGAATAATACAGACTAGCTAAAAGAGATAATCTCAAAATAATATAATAGAAATTAAAGTTCCTCCAGGCCGATTTTGACCACGGTGGCCAATATCAACAGAGATCAGCCAAATACGCAGGAGATATCATAGTGCACAAGTGTGAGCGCAATACACAGGTGCACTCTCTGTTCCACCACTCACAAAGTTCGGTGAGTCGGCAATCCGACATGACCGGAGAGAGATCAGGCGCAAGACCGACGGCTTAACGTGCTTTCCGAGGCACGGGGGTGTAACACCGCCAACTTCCCGACTCCGAGCTGTTTTCGAAAAATTCATCACAGAAAAATCTCAGAAACAATTTTGGCTCGACCTGGGATTTGAACCCAGGACCACTCGGATGTAAGGCAGAAACTTTGCCACGACACCAACGAGGCAGTCAAACCTCAAAATAACCACACACAGCTTATATTGCTGACCAGTAAATAAATCAAAACCAATATGAAATACATATTCTATTTTAAAGCGTCATCAAAGGTCAAATAGATCCAATGAACTTATTATGTTTACATGAAGGTACGTGCTAGAAACTAATGGGCTAGCCGCAAGCGCACACCTTCTGTCTACTGTCGCCGCAATTCGCAACTGTCAGCGATTTCTCAGTCGCGACTCGCGGCGACAATATTTCGCAGGTGTGCCCTAAAATATATTAAATATATTCCGAGATCGCGTGAAGTCTTGTCTGTCCATGTATCTGTGATGTATTAAATTTGAATGTGGAACTATTCTTCAGACTTTTTAGAGATATAGACGATTGTTATGTGATTGTGTTTGAATATTTCCAAAGAACTAATGAAGTGTCAGTTTGGCCTGATGACACACTATTTGTCAAATATAAAGTGACCTTGACAACAGAGGTAATTCATAAAGACGATATGACAATATACGGCTTTCATTGCAGAAATTATTCATTATTTGCTTTGGCAGTACATATACTACAATTGAAACAATACAAAGAGAGGAATTAATCCGTTGCTAGCGTCTTTTCGTGAACTGTGACGAAAAGTAAGAATCAAATTCAATTCACCGGCTGTACTCATACATCATACATTATATACACGAAAGCTATTTCTGAATAATACTCCGTTAAGTGTATAATAAACATACATACTAATAATTACTAACATCATCATCATCATCAGCCTATATACGTCCCACTGCTGGGCACAGGCCTCACCTCAACTATGAGGTGGTGCGAGCCATACTCCACCACGCGGGCTTAGTGCGGATTGGTAAAGGGATGTGTGTAAGGCAAGTGACCAACCTTACTGTCAGATGTTATTTAGCCGCCCGCGGGCCTCCTAATACTTACATAAATATATCCTATCCTACTAATCCTACTAATATTATAAAGGCGAAAGTTTGTATGTATGGATGTTTGTTACTCTTTCACGTAAAAACTACTGAATGGATTTGGTTGAAATTTGGCACAGGGGTAGATAATAGTCTGGAATAACACATAGGCTACTTTTTATCCCGGAAAAATATGCAGTTCCCGTGGGATACAAAAAATATTAGTCCACGCGGGCGGAGCCGCGGGCGAAAGCTAGTATTACATATTTTTGTAGATTTTGTGCAATTCTATTAGTTAATATTTCCCGGTTTCTCGCTCCGCTCCGATGAACAGGCACCCTTAAACTTGCAAAATAACTAGTGATAGTCTAGTTGCAGAATTAATAACGAAGAATTTGTACTTTTGAGTTAATCACATAGAGCCATGGCACATTTATGGCATGCTGTCGCGTCTAATCGTAACTGTCAGTGATTTAGCCGTCGCTTATTTTTAAACAAACGACTGACAGAGTCGTAATGCGCAACGACAGTATTCAATATTTTTTATTTTCAAAAGCTGAAATAGAAAGTTTCTTTTGCTTTAAATTTCCACTAAACGACGCCAGCGCATAAACTTAAATACATCCAACTATAACCATTTAAAAAAAAATATTTTATTTTATTTATTTATTTAAAACTTTATTGCACAAGAAATGTACAAAGGGTGGACTTAATGCTAAAAGCATTTTCTGCCAGTCAAGGTCATGCAGAAAGAAGGCAATGGGTGCAGTGAAAATTATATAAGAAAGGAAGTGTTTAATAACGCAAAAATAAATTAACTTAATATATAGATATGATATCAATACATAAAAGTAAATATTAAATTATAATATACAAAAAATAAATATCAATTAATTAATATGGATAATATATACATATATATATAATAATATACTGGAAGTCGATACATCCAACTGTAAAAACTAGAGATGGAAGTCGCAGGACATACAATACAACTCACAACGTGACACAGAAAATGTACTTGGAAACACAAGACTGATTGGTGTCAGACAAACACAAAACACTCCTGTTTTATTTTCTATTAGCTGTTAGTGAAAATTAAATGTTTTTTGGCATTCTCACATATGGCTCTTTTGCTTCTTATGGGCACCAGCTAAAATATCCAGATTGTCATAGTACTAAATTGGTAATAGCTGGTATCTATGCATGTCGGCATAGTGTCCTGAAAATTTCAGGCTTCGCAACTTAAGCACATTAAAATGAAACTAACACTAGCTGCATATTCCATTAAGCGCAATAAGAAGTAATAGTAAATAATTTCTTAATCGCAGGCACATGCGCTTGGCATGTCTGCCGGCGGAATAACGAAGGAGGTACTTGTTCCAAGGCACCGCAGGATGCCCCTGGACCCACTCCAAGATCATAAACTTTGCATATCCCCACGGAGCCCCGCTACACCCGAAACACATCGAGTAGAAAAATATATTAGGTGTGCGCTCCTGTTTATTTTTATCGCGTACTCATAGGAAATAGAGGGACACAGTTTTTCAAAGAGTTTTGATTGAAGATGTCATAAAGGGCGTGATAGGGACGGGACGTTATGGACAAAATGAGGGGCCGATAAGTAGCTCATGTGTCGTTTGGCAGGTGCTGCGGGCCAAAGGGTAGGTAATAGGGTTATTTTACTTGTGATCTATCCTAAGTTATTAAAGTTCATCCATGACGGCACGATGACGTCATACTCCGAAAAGGACGCACACGTTTAAATATAAATTTTATTTTGCAAGCCGCAAAGATTTCTTTCATATCAGTCAAGCATCTCAAACGAGACCCATTTGATGTAAATATCGATATTCTATTACAATAACAACGATTAGTAGTAATAAAATCTAGTGACGATACTGTTTATTCTGATTTTAATTCTATCATTTGAGAACATTCTGAATTTCAGCAAAAGTTAAACATAAGACCCAGGGCGCACCTGCTGCATACTGTCGCCACGACTCACTATTGAATGTACGTAAGTGCTTAGTAAAAGCAGCATAAATGATTAAATTGTGCACACGGCTCCACATCAAGCTACTCATTTTCGTTGCAAAATCACCCTTATTACGTAGTCATAAGATTACTGCAATGATTAGCTTGACGTGTATCCGTGCGTACATCACAATAGTGTTATATGATTACTTTAAACATTCCCAAGTTGAAATATTAAGTTAATAAGTTGAAGTCGAATAGATCTTACCATGAATTAGAAAGCATTGAAACAACCAAGATGAAGTGCTGAGAATACTATTTGAGCGTCAGTTATAATTGCTTCGCAAATGAAAGCTATAAAGTTTTCTCTTTCATAATTTTCAGTTCAAAATATTAAAGAAATGCAACAGTGGTTGTTTTCTGAACACTCAAAGATGGTCATTTATTTGTGAATCTGAAATAGTTTTGCAAAGAAAAACTTCGGCCAATTATTAGTTGTAATATATTAGCGAACTAGCGGACCCGGCAGACATTGTCCTGCCCGTTGCTTTTTTTTAAATTTCTGATCTTTTAAACCTTCCCTGGACTTCCACGAATATCTCAAGACCAAAATTATTGAAATCGGTTCAGCCGTTGTCGAGTTTTAGCGAGACTAACGAACAGCAATTCATTTTTATATATAAGATATAAATTAAAATATCAAACATGCTTGAATAAATTGCATCGAGGCGACCTCTACCGTTCGCTATCACAAGCGCATGCCTAACGGTGGCAAGCATGACAGCGAGCACTTATACAGCTCCATAGGCTAGATAGTACTGTTAGCCTAGAACCGCATATAAACCGCGGCGTATAAGATTTAGATCCAGAATAATATAGATAGACAAATCACGATAATGTCTATCGGACCTTGGTCCCCGACCATAGTATCCGGTCGGTAGGAAGCGCTTCCCTTTAGCTTCCTAACTCTAAATCTGTAGCGTCAAAGCATAAAGGCTTTGCCAGATACGTAGCAATGTGACGCGATGACGTTACGAACTTACTTAAACAAACTCTGCTTTTGATGAAATCGACAGTCAGCAAAGCCATACTAAAAGGTTACTTACCACAGAACCCTAAAAATAATGACAAATTTAATCACTCGCATTCGTAGTGTTCCCGTCCGAAATATACTTTCCGGGACACCACACTAAATTTTGTGCATATCACGTTCACCAGCAGCATCTTATTCAGCTCTAATAGAACCTATTTTGCAAACAAAAACGTATAGTCTGATGTCAAGACGACGGACATTCAGGTGATCCATTTGTGTTGCAAAATTACCTTTATCACAAGTAAAATCAATAATAAAATAAAATCAATAAAATCAATTTATTTTTGTAATTAGGCTAACAAATTAGCACTTTTACACGTCCCAACATATAAATTGACCCTACCACCGCTTCGGGACAGTTTGGGCCAGTGCTGAGAAGAAGCGGCGCAAGAAACTCAGTCACTATTGTCATTGCCTCTTTTCAAAATTGATTTACAATAATTGTAATTGTTTGCATTTAAACATTTCCATATATCTTTGTCATTTATATAATCATCAATTTTATAATATCCTTTCGACATTAATACATCTTTTACAACTGTTTTAAATTTATCTAAAGGCAATGAAATTAAATTTTCAGGTAATTTATTAAAAAATATTACACATCTACCCATAAATGAGTGACCAACTTTATGAAGCCTAAAATGTGGAACGGCAAGCCTATTTTTTTGTCTTGTGTTGAAGTTATGCAAATCGCTATTTTTAGGAAATAAGTGTAAGTTTTTTCGAACGTAAATTAGGTTTTCGTAAATATATTGCGAGTAAACTGTAAGTATTTTAACTTCTTTAAACAATTCTCTAAGTGTTTCATTTGATTTAAGTTTATAAATAGCCCGCACGGCTCGTTTCTGCAATACGAAAATTGTCTCTATATCTGCAGCTGAGCCCCATAGTAAGATGCCGTATGACATGATACTGTGAAAATAACTAAAATAAACTAGTCTTGCCGTTTCAACATCAGTCAGAAACCTTATCTTTCTTACAGCGTATGCAGCGGAGCTTAGTCTCTTTGATAAGGTCATGATATGAGGACCCCACTGGAGCTTATCATCCAAAGTAATTCCCAAAAAAGTTGCAGTATTTGAAGTAACTAGTTGTTCATCCTTAACAACAACCCTTGTTGAAACTTGTCGGACATTGGGCATTGTAAACTTAATGCATTTAGTTTTGGTCGCGTTAAGCAATAAATTGTTAACGGTGAACCAATGAAGTACTCGCGAGAGAGTACCATTTACATCGTCAAACAATTCTTTACCCCTTGGAGTTTTAAAAAGTAGTGAAGTATCATCAGCAAATAACACTATCTCACAAGCACCGTCGACAAAGTATGGAAGGTCATTAATATATATTAGAAACAGTAACGGTCCCAATATCGAACCCTGGGGCACACCCATAGTGAGAGGTGCTCCAGGAGACTCTGCTCCATTGATAGAAACCTTTTGTGTTCTCTCAGTGAGATATGAATTAAATAAGTTACATGCATTAGTTGATCCACCATAATGGCGTAGTTTTCTCAACAGGGTCTCATGGTCAACACAATCAAACGCTTTAGAGAGGTCACAAAAGATTCCCACAGCATCATGCTTACTATCATAGGCATCAAATATATGTTTCAACAGAGCGACTCCAGCATCAGCAGTACTGCGACCCTTTGTAAAACCAAATTGTTTATTATGCAATAAATTGTTTGATGTGAAGTGAAATAGTAGCTGATTGAATATAATCTTTTCAAAAATTTTACTTAGAACCGGTAAGATTGATATCGGTCGAAAATTTGAGGGGTTATTTTTGTCACCAGATTTAAATAACGGTACTATTTTACTAAATTTCATTAAATTTGGGAATTTTCCTTCATCAATACATTTGTTAAAAATGATCGCTAAAAGAGGTGCTATGATTTCAATCATAGTTTTAATTATACATACGGATATTCCCCAAAGATCCTCGGTTTTTTTCATATTTATTTCATTGAATGCGTTCATAATTACATCGGTGCTTACGTATCTAAAGTATAGTGGTGAATCACACTCATCAATATTGGATTTGAGAATGGATTCAGACAGTTCTGCAGAAGAGTTAAGTTCTTTAGTAGTAGATGGTGCTATATTAGCAAAGTACTTTTCAAAAATATTAGCTACTTCTGCATCAGATTTAACTAGTTTACCTCCATCTTTTAATGAATATGAACGATCTTTTGTTTTATCTTTACCGGTTTCTTTGTTAATGATATTCCAGGTAGCTTTGGCTTTATTTTTTGAACCTGAAACTATCCTACGAAGATGATTCGTCTTTGCTTGGGCACAAACTTTTTTAAAGATTTTTGAATATTTTTTAACATATTCTATAATATGTGGGTCCTGAGAATGTTCTCTAATACTATACAGATCATATAACTTGTTCCTGCTTTTATAAATACCTGGTGTAGCCCATTCATTAAACTTACTTGTAAACCGATTAGACTTAACCTTTTTTTTTGTGAAAATTGATGCAAATTCGCTTTTAATTAAGTTAAAAAGATCTTCATATAAGTTGTCTACGTTACTACTACTACTTGGTATTAATGTTTTCACACCATCAAAAATCCTATCCTTAAATCTATTTATCCTGTTTGCAGTGACTGGTCTATAAACTATATCTACTACGCTCAAGGCCGGACCAGACGGAAATGTGACCTTTTGTCCTCTATGGTCGGAGCTTAGACATTGTAAAATAGATTTATTTGTTATTTTGACATCACAAAAAATATTATCTATGCAAGTAGCCGTTGTTGGAGTCACTCTGGTAGGTTCTTCAAAAACATTATTTAGGTTATACGATTCAAAGAGATTAAGAAATCTCATAGAAATTTGTGTTTTTTTTAATATGTCTATATTAAAATCACCGCATACTACTAAATTCTTTTTTGATTTTGATGCTTTTGATAAGACTTTATCCATAGTGTCTTCAAAAAGTTGGTAATTAGCGTCTGGCGGGCTATATACGCTTATGACAATATATTGATCTAGTTCAACACATGCAAGTTCAATAGTTCGCTCAATGGAGAGAGATACAATATCTTTTCGTTCTTTACAGTTAAATTGATTTTTCAATAGAATAAGTGACCCACCTCTAGTTGTAGTCTCCCTTGTGAACGAACTACCGACCTTATAATTGTCAATACTTAACATTAATTCATAGTCCCTATACCAGTGCTCAGTCACACACATTACATGGGCGTTTAAATCTTGCAAAACTAATGATAATTCTAATTCTTTGCCAGCTAGGCCTTGTATGTTTTGATGTACAACAATAAAACTAGACCCAGCCTTTGTCTTCCCCCTTAGTTTAAAGTGTCAGAGGTTGTCAAGTTAATAATATCTAAATTAGTACTATTACTAATATGTTGACAACCATGTGATATGGTTGAGTTTAAAATACAATTAATATTATAAGCTAACAAAGTAGCTATTCGTTTTTTAAATTTAATAGGCAAGTGTAAAGAGCTGCCAGTCAAATGAAATGAATTATTAATGAATTTATTCGTGTCAAAAATACAAATTTGTCACTGTGACGCTGAGATAAATTAAATAACAAAGTATTCAGCATATGAATACTGTTATTTTGTGTTACCGTATAATATTTTGAAAATGGTAGGGAACAGAGGATAATTTTTTTGACATTTAAATTTGTCAAAATGGTCCAATTCTTTATAATATTTTTCTTACTAACGTTTTGACTGTTCCCTAACATTAATACAATAATCGAGTTTGAGTTGAAAGAGCTGTTTCGTATACTATTTACAATTTGATCCAGTGATGTGTCTGGCATACAGTTATTAATAATTTTACAGCTCAATGACCTATTCAATAAGGAACCATAACCAATTCCTAGCTTATCTGAATATACATGAACATTAGCACATTCGTGAGTAGGCTTTTGAGAGACAACATCATAAGTTTTTGAGCAGTTTAAATTTAAACTTTGTTCTAATGGACATAACTGCAAGCTTAAATCACTTGAGTCCAGTACAGTTTTCAAATTAATGTTTGGCAGGGATTTATAAATTTGGTTGGTGGAGTTTATGTTCAAAAGTTTATTTGCAGCTAGGATATGCTCAGAGATTTGTTCCTGAGAAGAGTTATATTTATACGTCATTGACTGCAATGACTCCTGCAACCGAGAGATGTCTACCTGCAACTGCCCTACTGCCTGATCATACTGCAACCTACTTTCAAGTAACTTATTTTGATAAATTTCAAGGCTATCTAACAAATCAATTTTTTCTTTTCTTTTTAAGTGCATAATATACCTGTCTGTTTACCTTGAAGTGCGGCTGTGCAATTACGGCGTGACAGCCGGCCTACCGGTCCGTCCCGCAAATAGGTTAACATTAACCTAATCGCGGCTGGCTTTGTGTCGAATCGCGTCAACCTCCGCCGCCGCCTTTCATTTAAATCGTATCCGTTTCATCAAGTCACTTAGTGGGTAATTTGATTATTAAGCCGTGGGTTCGATAAGTGGGAAGGATCTGTTACGCTGGATTTGGGTAACGACATAGAAATAAAAACGGAATGAATAAGTATGAAGTGACATACATTTTTTTTTAAATATAATCATTAAGACTGTCTCTTAAAATCAATCCAAAACCTAAAACATCTTAAAGCAAGATCTAAAAAACATTTGAACAAATGAAATGCTAATTCTGCATTTTTGATATGTTTTAGGGACCACTACGAGTACCAGCAATGTATAATGTTGTTTCTTGGCGACTTCTGCACCTACAGAGATGGTTTTGGTACCAAATAGTAGAAAATGTAATCTTCTGTTTAATCCATAAGCATGCGTTACGTTACTCGCGTAGTTTAAATGATATAGACAAAAGACCGAGCTCCAATAGACAAAAATATAAAAATTTGTTGCTTTAAAAATAACACAGGTATTTGAAAACTGCAAACTTGAACATATAAAATATTGACTGAATATTACTGATAGTGATTCCAAAAACTTATAGTAAACTAAAAATTTGCTTTTCAGTCATTTTGCAGGGGCTCTCTTGACTGCTCTTATCAATCATTCGAGAAATAAGTTTATACATTAAGACTGTAGACTTGAATAAAACATTCGTAGTCATAGGTACACTGACACTGAAGATACAGTTCTTACTAGTCTCATTGTCATGGATATAAATCTCATGATGCAAAATGATTAAATTAACCCTGTACACACCCAAGAAAAATCTGTTATCCTGTAATCTGTAATGAGGTTATGAATATATTATTATTATTATTATAGGATATGTCCCACCTTACGCCTTATTTTTTACCCCTTATGTGATTACCGCCGCCGACAGTACTGACAACAGCAACACTTACCTGAAACAAAAATACAATTATGAAATTATTTAAATCTACACAGATATGTACATCCACACTGGTTACACAAATAATGGTTTAAAAAATATGTAATTTTATTGCCAAAATCTACATGAGAACGTCAAGTTACGTTAATTATCCCACTGATGTAGTATCTAGAAGTTTAAGTACAAAGTATGTAAACTTTGTACTTAAACTTCTAGATTTGAGTTACCTCTATATCGCAAATACAGTATAGAAATATCAATTGGTGTCTATTTTTCGGATCCATGAAATATTGTTATCAAACTAGACGTGGTACCTAAGCGAGAAATTCAGCGTACATGCATATGATGAAACTCGCATCGTCAGACAGTGTAATCAGATTTTTTCGCGCAAAACAGATTCAGCGTCCAATCTCCAAAATCCACGTATCGGCGTAGCTGTGATACAGAAAATCAAGGAATGAGGTTTCACGGATGTCCTGCGACTAACTGGCACATTCCTATTAGAGCCATGAACGAAAAACCAGAAGTGTTTTACGGTGTACACGGGAAGAGCTAGTTTGATTCGTTTGCTTTACACATTGTAATATGAGTACACCAATCTTTTTTATTTCATTGTATTGTAGCATTAGCACGTTAAGACGTTGGCCCTGCGCCTGATCTCTCTTCTTAATATAATACTTTCACTATAATATCTCCTGTGTAGTTGGCTGATCTCTATTGAGAGTGGCCGCAGTTGTCGAAATCGGCCAGGAGGACTATTGTAGCATTTTAAAATCAACTCATTAAGCCTTTCGATCACAGATACTTCTAAAGAGATTCTACACATGACCTTTGATGACTTTATGTTAAAAAAAATGAGTTTATTTGCAATCAGTTTTTGGACTATAAGCGAATCTGTTCTGTGATGGATGGTGGCTTGCTGAGCTGCTTCCTATTGAATGCATCTACTCATCTGCTGCCCTGAGCTACTGACAGTCTTCTAGCTCTAGGATATAGTGACATTTTAGTACGAGTAGTCTCACATAGTGGTTTTGTCTTAAATAAGCCAATGAAAAATCTTTGGAATGTCCTCTTAAGATTCCTTTCATGGGAAATTAAAGACAATTGGCTAGACGACACCACCAATCGTTGACATACTTTTTATTATCTGTCAAAACGGTCTGCCTCCATAGATTTCGTATGGGAATAAATATTGTGACGTCACGGTCATGTGTCAGAAATCGGAGTCAATTGACCGAATATTTATTGCGTTTTGTGTATTTAAAAATTGGTTTCTACAGCGTTTTTGAAATATATTGGTTGTATTATAATAACTTCATAGGAGCTATGTTTTTTAAACACCATGTTCTTGACAATATTTAAGATAGGTGTCATCATCCCAATTGATCGGCAGACGCTTAAACTAGCTTTATCACACAGGTAGCGCAACGACAGCGTTGGACTGGGCGGTTAGTCTGACAATGCCTTTAGTAATAGATCCCCGAACTCCTAAAATCTAAGTATGCATTTTATCTTTTATTCCAGTAAATTATTATTAAAACACAATCTTTTTTATTCATTGCCAGTATGACCGACAAAAGTAAGCACTGAAAGGATCAGCCTCAGCCCTTTCAAAATAATTGATGACTTTCCGAGTAAAAAAGGTTTCAACTTTTTGCACAGTTTATTTTAAAATCAACGGCTTTTTGCTACAAACCAACGTGTCAAATACAATTACTGTATACAAAAGGGCAGTATTTATCAATCTCAGTTTCCGGGGTCGGCTTCAATAGAAAATTTGTCATACCTACTCGATACAATCTAAATGTAATCTCGGAAAAATCCGGTTTGCACCTACGGTGTCCGGAACAAAGCTTTTCATGTGACTAATGAAGACCCCAATTGTTTGTACGGTGTAGTTTTCACGCGCACTTTTTGCACGAATTTCGAAATTCAAATCCGATGTCCGAATTGATACGTAATTTTTCAAACAAAACCTTAATTCGTTTTGTGTTACGGTGCTGAGTAGAGAGAGTACATGATACATACGATAGGAATATTATGGTGTTGTAGATCTTATAATATCTTCATTAAATAATCATAATAATTTATTCACTTTCAAAAGGTAAATTACAAATAATTTGAGCTTAGAATCAAAACTTACAGGCTAATTACTTTATATAACTGAACTAGGTTAGATATAAACCTGTATCTCAGGCTAAAGAGAGCACACATATATTATTACAATAGGTAAAGGCTAATTAACAATAATAAATGTACACTTTCAGGTATGCTACAATTTAAACTTTTTATATATTTTAAGTATGCTACAACTTAAAAGATAATAGTAATTAGATCAAGTCATGAAAAACGAAAAAGTTTTGTATTGAAATTGAACTACAAAATGTCGTTAGGCCCAATCCCGCTTGCATATGCTTGCATTGTGTCTACTATCTTTGGATTCGACCAGTTATGAAATATTCACATCTTCTATTCCACTACAACAATTTCTACATGCGCTAAAGACCAATCTAGAAAACACCAGTAAAAACCGGAATGAAGCGGTGACAACTAAACTTTTTCTACTGACCGGGGCGATACTGACCTAACCATGACTAATGAAGAGCGAGAGAGGGCGACTTCTCATTGTGAATGGCCTATTTTACTAATGCGACTGTTACGGCCCTGATAGACTCGATGTTTGAAAAAGAAAAATGGGTAAATGGAGTGGTGCCAGCGGACTGGACCCTTAACAAAACCTGTGATGGCGAGCGATTTTTTGCTCAGGCGTCAAACTCAACTTTTTTCAACTGTGCATGCAGTCTTTACTGTTTTTTCTGTGTTAAAATGCGGGTTTTTATTTTTTTAAGTTGTGCAACTAGGACTTATCTATCTAGCTTAACATAACTGACTACCACTTTGGTGTAATGGTCAAGAAGTTAACTTTTAACCAAGAGGTCGCGGGTTTGATTTCCACACTGTACAAACATTTGCTTCTGGGTGTTTTATGTATTTATTTAAGTTTATTTGTAATACCACTGTTCTGACAATGCCTTTAGTAATAGATCCCCGAACTCCTAAAATGTAAGTATGCATTTTATCTTTTAGTCCAGTAAATTATTATTAAAACACAATCTTTTTTATTCATTGCCAGTATGACCGACAAAAGGAAGCACTGAAAGGATCAGCCTCAGTCCTTTCAAAATAATTGATGACTTTCCGAGTAAAAAATGTTTCAACTTTTTGCACAGTTTATTTTAAAATCAACGGCTTTTTGCTACAAACCAACGTGTCAAATACAATTACTGTATACAAAAGGGCAGTATTTATCAATCTCAGTTTCCGGGGTCGGCTTCAATAGAAAATTTGTCATACCTACTCGATACAATCTAAATGTAATCTCGGAAAAATCCGGTTTGCACCTACGGTGTCCGGAACAAAGCTTTTCATGTGACTAATGAAGACCCCAATTGTTTGTACGGTGTAGTTTTCACGCGCACTTTTTGCACGAATTTCGAAATTCAAATCCGATGTCCGAATTGATACGTAATTTTTCAAACAAAACCTTAATTCGTTTTGTGTTACGGTGCTGAGTAGAGAGAGTGATACATACGATAGGAATATTATGGTGTTGTAGATCTTATAATATCTTCATTAAATAATCATAATAATAAAATTTATTCAGTTTCAAAAGGTAAATTACAAATAATTTGAGCTTAGAATCAAAACTTACAGGCTAATTACTTTCTTTAACTGAACTAGGTTAGATAAAAACCTGTATCTCAGGCTAAAGAGAGCACACATATATTATTACAATAGGTATAGGCTAATTAACAGTAATAAATGTACACTTTCAGGTATGCTACAATTTAAACTTTTTATATATTTTAAGTAAGCTACAACTTAAAAGATAATAGTACATAATTAGATCAAGTCATGAAAAACGTAAAAGTTTTGTATTGAAATTGAACTACAAAATTTCGTTCGGCCCAATCCCGCTTGCATATGCTTGCATTGTGTCTACTATCTTTGGATTCGACCAGTTATGAAATATTCACATCTTCTATTCCACTACAACAATTTCTACATGCGCCAAAGACCAATCTAGAAAACACCAGTAAAAACCGGAATGAAGCGGTGACAACTAAACTTTTTCTACTGACCGGGGCGATTCTGACCTAACCATGACTAATGAAGACCGAGAGAGGGCGACCTCTCATTGTGAATGGCCTATTTTACTAACGCGACTGTTACGGCCCTGATAGACTCGATGTTTGAAAAAGAAAAATGGGTAAATGGAGTGGTGCCAGCGGACTGGACCCTTAACAAAACCTGTGATGGTGAGCGATTTTTTGCTCAGGCGTCAAACTCAACTTTTTTCAACTGTGCATGCAGTCTTTACTGTTTTTTCTGTGTTAAAATGCGGGTTATTATTTTTTTAAGTTGTGCAACTAGGACTTATCTATCTATCTAAACATAACTGACGACCACTTTGGTGTAATGATCAAGAAGTTAACTTTTAACCAAGAGGTCGCGGGTTTGATTTCCGCACTGTACAAACGTTTGTGTGCATGAACATGTCTGTTCGTACTGTTCTGGGTGTTTTATGAATTAATTTAAGTTTATTTGTAATACCACTGTTGATTCTGATATCTGTAACACAAGTGCTTAAGCTCCTTACAACGGAGTCAGATCAATGTATGTGATGTTGTTGTTTAAATATTATTATTATTATAAGCTGACAGCATGTCATTGATTGACATGCTGTCAGCGGCAACTCGCTGCGAAAATAACTAAAGTAAGGTTAATTAACTCACGTCTAGCTCCAGTAACAGCAAAAGACAAAAAAAATCTTCTTGCACAAATGCTATGAAGATTCTTTGTCAAAATTAAGTGAATTTCTCATCAGCCCTCATTTATTATCTCATTGTGGTTTTAGCGCAACAAGGTCGCTTTTCGTTTAATTAGGTCAACGCAAGGCTGTCTTCTGCGAGTGAAAGTCTAACAAAATTAAATAATTAAATTATGCCTTGGCTAATATTTTGGAGAGGCGACGTTTGTGATTTTGTGAGGTTATCTTATTATAACTTAGGGTGTCGTTTGGCACCTTACGTTATCTATGAACGACAGCCTTATTGATCAGCATGTTAAAATCTTAAGCACAATCTTATGTACTTGTAAGAAAACAATGTGTCAAAAACAAAACGATGGAGCCCATTGACATGACATATAATGTCAAACGAAGAGCTAGAACATATTCTATCTATCTAATCAAAAGTTAGCATAAGCAAGCACGACCTTACACTACATAGTTATTCTTATAACCAAATTCGCTTTTGACAATCTTCGGATTAAATCGCCCAAAATCTTGTTACAAATGTTTATATAACGTTCCTTAATGTTGTTTTGATTACAAAATGTATTAGGCATTATTACTAATATGTTACAATGTGGAAGAATTGGCGTCCTTTACACAGTTTCTTCGTAAACTAGTATAGACGTCAATAATCCCCACCTCAAACGAAAAAAAAAACACGGGTTGCACTCCGGGAGTGCCGGCAGAAGTGAAAACTTGATTATTAACGTTGTGCATTTTTGATTTATTTGAACCGTCTTACGGTTTTTCGATCAGCATCACGTGACCTGACGCGAGTTTCACAGTTTCTACCCATGCCACAAAAGTGCTCAACGCCGCTAAACAAGTTTTCACTTCAAAAAACTTATCCAAAACATTTTTCCCATCATATCAGTACAACGTAAGATTTGCTATGGTAACAGCAAATCTTCCTTTCACACAAAAGTAGCAACAGTCTCGCTATACATTCCCTCGTTACATAACAGGCTGCTTTCGGCGGACAGACTTATAAATCAAAGGAATATTCTCAGCAAAACTGTGCCTAGACGGGAAAACGATTGTGAAAGTGGAAACTTATTGAACAATTCGTTGATCAGTTGAGCGGGGAACTGACAAGCAAGAATTGAGGCTCATCAGTCATCGTTAAGCCCGAGATCGCGAGCCAAAAATTAGAATTGCTTTTGGTAGTCTTGTTCGGTTCGGAATACTGGCGTGATGGCGTGGGAATGGAAATGCAGTGCGATTGGGTTCCATGGCGATATAACATAAGTTATAACGTTTTTTCTTTATAGTGTTAACCCTAGATGAAAAGGAAGGTTGTTATAAGATTGACTCCTATATATGTTTGTGTTACTGTGTGAGTCTGTCTGTGACATCGTAGCTCCCAAAAGGATGGACCGATTTAGAAGCGTTTTTTTATTCGAAAGAAAATTTAATCACGTTGATTATTATTACTGTCTCTCTCTCTCTGTCACTCTCTTATCAGCCTATATACGTCCCAGTGCCATGATCCACCACGCGCAGGCCCAGTGCGGATTGGTGGTTCGGGCTTGTCAATATCCGTCTAGCCATTTAAACTCACCAGCGGTTTTCCTGGTTCATACTTGACGACCGCTTGGTGCAGTGGTCCGCATGTCGGACTTCTAAACCAAGGGTCGCGGATTCGATTCCTGCACAGTACAAGCATAAGTGTGCATGAACATGTGTGTTTGTACTGGTCTGGGTGTTTTCTATTTATAATATGTATTTATTTACAAAAAAAAAGTATTTAAGTATGTATATCCGTTGTCTAGTACCCATAACACAAGCCTCGTAGCTTACTTTGGGACTAGAGAATTGGTGTGATTGTTGAGAAATATTTATTTTATTTATTTATTTATACTCATATATTTCTAATTTTAGTTTTGCAACACAAGTGTATTTGTCAACTTGCGTAGAGTTATTGCGTATTGTAACGACGACCACTTTGGTCTAATGGTTAAAAAGTTGACTATTATATCTATACTAAGAGGTAGCGGGTTCGATCCCCGCACTGTACAAACATTTGTGTGCATGAACATGCTGTACTGCTCTGGGCGTTCTATTTACTTATTTAATTAAGTTTATTTGCAATACCACTGTTTTTTCTGATTTCTTTAAAAATTGCTTAAGCTACTAACTAATAAATATTAAAACAGAGAAAGGTTTTGGTTCTTACTGATTTAAGATTTGACTTGAGAAACTTAGAGATTAGATAAACTTAGAGATAACTTGAGAAAGATAACTTTGAAATTATGTTTGATATGAAATTTTGAAATATTTGTGCGTATCTTTTTTCCCACGATTTCGAGCTTGTTATCAATTCTCACAATTGAATACGAAAATGCACACCTCCTGAGCTCTACCGTGAAAAAAAGTAAAAACGAAAAAATATTTTTCTCTGCTACTCCATCAAAAGCATCATTGGACGCCAAAAGGAGTAATTCACACGGTTTTTTATTATGCTTCGCCGCCTTCTCCTGTCCATTAATATTAGAACGAAGCTGGGGCCACGACAAATTGTCCCCATTCGGCTGGCGACACCTCATTATTTTCAATGAAAACGAGAAATTTGCGTTTCTTGGAAGAAAGTTCTTTTACCGTCATTAGAGATTCCTTGATGCAGCTGTTAAGGGCTGTGCACATCTGTATAGTTGTCTGTAGTTTTGATGCTTGTTTGTTTCTTTCATTCTCAAATTGGAATGTGAAGATAATGAGTTCAATCATGCATAAGGCTATATGGTTTGTGCATAAAGCACCACACCACAGCACACGCACAACTAATAAAGTCATTTAAGTACTCGCTTATAGTATCACATAAAGGATGGGTGACCATTCTGACCATTTAAGTGACGTCTATTTACGAGCATCTCCGTGCTTTGGAAGGTAAGTTAAGCTGCTGGTCGCGGTTAATATCGATAGATATTAGTCGTTAAGCCTAGTCAGAGGCCCTCGGGCGGCTTAATAACATCTGTTAGTAAGGTTGGCCGCTTACCTTACAAACACCCCTCCACCAATACGCACTGATCCTGCGTGGTGGAGTACGTCCCGGACCACCTCATAGTTGAGGTGAGGCCTGTGCCCAGCAGTGGGACGTATATGAACTGACTGATGACATGAAGTGCTCCCTAAATCCTAAATGACGCCATGACCTGCAGATTGTAATGATAAAAAATAAATGAACAATTTTATGTAGGTCCTAGAATCTCTTAATTACCCACCAATATCGTTTCCCAATTAACTTTCTCCCGACATGTTTACCACACTGCGTATTTTGAGCCACTGAAATGCCATTACAACAGTCTTTTTAAAACAAATTAACGTATTCATCAGTCATGCAATTATTTTATTTTAAAAAAAATTAAACAATTCAACCCTTAAGATTTTGTACGCATGTATAATTCACATTTTTGTATAATTTATGTTATATTAATTACTAGTGGCCGCCCGCGACTTCGTCCGCGTGGAAAGCCTTTATCTTAAAAAATCTTTATGAATTGTAGCCTATATGTTATTCTGATGTATAAGCTATATTGTGGTAAAGTTTCATTCAAATCCATTCAGTAGTTTTTACGTGAAAGAGTAACAAACATCCATACATCCATACATCCATACTTACAAACTTTCGCCTTTATAATAGTAGTAGGATTATTATATTTTACTACCGCGTACATACCTAAAGGAATTATTGGTCCGCTAATCTTTGAATTACCACAACAAGCCTTCATCTCTAATTTCAGTCAATGTCTGAAGGCTTTAGCAAAGTTTCCTTTGCTTAGGGCGTTAGTTAAACGTGTCAATTATCTATATATTAGTCCTTAGTTTTATCTCCAACTACGAAAATGTATGTAAATCCTTTCAGCCACGGTAATGATAAAAGGTACGTAAAAGATTTTAACGAAACCTCGCTGATACCATAGTCTTTGTCTTCAAGAGTAATAATAGTCCTCCTGGCCGATTTCGACCACGGCGGCCAATCTCAATAGAGATCAGCCAACTACGCAGGAGATATTATAGTGCACAAGTATGAGCGCAATACACAGGTGCACTCACTGTTCCATCACTCTCAAAGTTCGGTGAGACGGCAATCCGACATGACCGGAGAGAGATCACGCACAGGACCAACAGCTTAACGTGCTTTCCGAGGCACAGGGGTGTAACACCGCCAGTTGTCACACTGTCAGTTGAGAGTATAGAGAGAGATATACTAGCAGTTCCTGAGATAAGCGTTCAAACAAATAAACAAACAAACTCTAGAGCTTTATAATATTAGTATAGATTAACAAATCTTTATTTCGATAGTATTTTGGTTGTCCAACGTTGTCCCGTTTTTTTTACATTTCCAATCATTAATTTAAAAGAGTTTTTAACTAATATTCTTACTTTCAACATTGTGTATAAACCGTGTGCTACCACAAATCTCATCGGCTTAGTCTGCAGACATCCACTCATACATATTTTAATTAAAATATCTCCACGGAGCGCATACAATGTGTGAACCGGAGACATCATTACATCCATGAATGAACTTGAATACAAACGGAAGGCTCGTAGCTTGGTGCTCATTACGATATACGTATATGCGTGTATTGTCTCACGGCATATAATTTTGTATTTTTTCCAAGAAAATGCACAATTGTGGGCACAGTGAAATTTTGAACAGCAGACCAATGTTTCATATCAGATACACATTTGAATGAAATGGATAAAGGAGAATTATCAGAACCTCAATACAAAATTGATCTGATATGATTTCCATCTGAGTTGATGAGGGTCGCCTCATCAACTCAGATGGAAAGCAACCGCACTTCTAAAATATACCCAAGAACTCCGATCGGGCTTACGATCAGTTTAAAAAAATGGTTTACCAACTGCTCGCATATGTCACTTTGATCTGAAAAACTCACCGTGAAGACTTATTGTGTTGTGTATGTATAAAAAGATTTACCTACTATTAATAGGTAATTTTTACTGAATGCTAAGTAGTACGGTGAGCTAAGGAGATATGTACTCGTATACCAGTCTTAGAATAGACAAGATTATCTTAAAGTAATTATAATTATATCCATTTATTTGCAATACAGTTTTCTCAAGTACGATATATTTAACTTTTATTGCCTCGATGTCGTGTTTTAAGTATTGGCATAGATTCTCTTGGATAGGTCCTGCTGCGTGTCACTGTATTCCGAAACCATCCTCGTTATATTCTAAGCAATGCGGCGATGACAGTTTTGTAAACCGTGGAGGGTATTAGATTTTCCGCTTCCATTTTCTATCCCATTCATCTGGGTTGCGGTGAAATGAAAGCGAAATAGGAAAGTTTCTAGATAACTTGCATGAATGTCGTGGAGCGGAAACGTAGATAGTTTCAAAAGATTTGTCATACGAACACGGGGAAGGATAATGACATGAACTTTTCCGTAGTGAAACTTGCGTTGATGTTTTCCTACGAGCAGATGTATGTAACATACTGCATATGGAACTAGGTTCGGGTTATGCGTGATTGACTACGGTGGATTGACTGTGTTTTTCGTACGGTGAATTATCTTACAATAGGCATTGTTTACAAAGTACAACAATTAATATACAATATAAATGTATATACAACAACATCACATACATTGATCTGACTCCGTGGTAAGTAGCTTAAGCACTTGTGTTACAGGTATCAGAATCAACAGCGGTATTACAGATATACTTAATAAATACATATAACACCCAGACCAGCACTAACAGACATGTTCATGCACTCAAATGTGGTGTTTTCTATGTATAATATGTATTTATTTACAAAAAAAAGTATTTAAGTATGTCTATCCGTTGTCTAGTACCCATAACACAAGCCTCGTAGCTTAATTTGGGACTAGAGAATTGGTGTGATTGTTGTGAAATATTTATTTATTATTTATTTATTTATTAAATGTTTGTACAGAGTGGGGATCGAACCCGCAACCTCTTGGTGAACAGTCAACTTCCCAACCATTACACCAAAGTGGTCGTCAAAAACAATAGATTTACAATATATATACAACTTTACTAAACATTTCAGGTTCACTAGTACTTACTTAAAAATTGCTTTGTTCCTCCGCTTCACTCACACTACAATAGAAATTCAAGGTTTGATAGGTAGGTTCTGCATTTGAAAAAGTCTTAATCTCAACGAATGTCATCAGTTAAAAAACTTTTTCCTTTACTTAAAATGCATTTTACCTATAAAGTACCTATAAAGTCTCAAAATTATTGATGTTATAATTATTATTCCTAAATAGGTTGATTTCAGTCTTTGTTGTCTTATCCAAAGCAAACAACAATCATTACTTCTTTGCTATGAATCAAGGAAT
This sequence comes from Pyrausta despicata, assembly GCA_963921415.1. Classification (NCBI taxonomy): domain Eukaryota; kingdom Metazoa; phylum Arthropoda; class Insecta; order Lepidoptera; family Crambidae; genus Pyrausta; species Pyrausta despicata. Next base: position 10,873,142 of record OY992860.1, on the reverse strand, counting down.
ATACTACTCTCTATGCTATGAATACAAAAAATATCTCAAAAAAGAATATCTCAACGCAGATTGAGGGAAAATTCATATCGCTGCATCAAAACGATTCCATTATATATTTTAATTAAGGATCGCTTACATTCGAATGAGGAGTTTATTTTCCGAGAAATTAACGTTGGATTCGTCGTAAATATAGGATGTCCCAGAAAGTAGTCACACTGGATTCCACAAACAGAACACCTTTCGTTAAATGTTATTAACATACTTAATTATGCGGTGTATTCAATTAAACTTAACAACAAGATAAAACATGTTAATTAATTTGCATATTAAATCATAATAATAATCATAATAATCATAATCATAATCATTTATTCCTTCATAAACATAGGTACATACAGAGGTTGTGGGTTGTTTAAATGCGAGCTCTATGTATCACCTTTTCAGGTATATGAAGTATTTGCATTTTAACAATAGTATTTAGCATAATAATAATAGTAGGACAATATTTTATAATTGAAATAATATGTACATAGGTATATGTATGTATGTAAGTATATATAGGTATATGAGAATTTACATTTGAACAATAGTATTTTTGCATTTTAATAAAAGAAGAACATTATTTTTCTATTGATTAATTATATACATTTAATATACTAAACTAACTTAATTTTTTAATAAACTATAATTTTAATCATTCATTATTTTATTACTATTAACATATACTAACTCTTAAGAAATTATACAAATTTAATTATTTATTTCTGGGTCCAGCAGGTATTCATTAACGGTATAATAGCATTTTTCAATGAGAAACTCGGTTAACTTAATTTTGAAATGTTTAAATGTGCTATTTTTTTTTGTTTCTGGTACTTTATTGTATATTTTTGGTGCCATTTCAAGTACACTGTTTTTCATGAGAGCGGTTTTACATAAGATATTACGAATCAAGGGTCTCCTTGGGCGAAGGGGTCGGTTAGTTGCTTCAACTAATGGAAACAAGTCCGGATTACACTTAACAAAAGCGCAACATTCCAGTATATACAGGCATGGCAAGGTAAGCAATTTTAAGGTTCTAAAATATGGTTCACAACTTTCTATGCGATCCAAATTGCAAATTGATCGAATACACTGTTTCTGGGCGACAAATAAAGTTCCTTTATGTGTTTAATTTCCCCAAAACACTATGCCGTAACGCAAAGTACTAGGGCGGTTTGATAAGTCCATGACTTTGAAAAGAAAAACATATATTTTGTGTACAAAAACATTTTATTTTTCTACATACTCTCCTTTCAACTCTACACTCTTTTTCCAGCGATGCTCCAATCTCTTCAACCCATCCAAAAAATACTTTTTGTCAAAGTCTGCAAAATAGGCCTCGGTTGCAGCTATCACCTCTTCATTGGATGAAAATCTTTGCCCAGCAAGCCATTTCTTCATGTTTGGGAAAAGAAAGAAGTCACAGGGGTAGCCCCCTGTGACTTCTGATCTGGTGAATATGGAGGGTGCGGCAATAATTCGTATCCTAATTCGACAAGTTTTGAAGACGCGACTGCAGACGAGTGGGCCGGAGCATTATCCTGATGAAATAGAACTTTTTTCTTTGCTAGATGCGGTCGTTTCTTCATCAACTCTTCATTAAATCTTTCCAGCAATGCAGCATAGTAAGCACCGGATATTGTCTTGCCTTTCTCCAAGAAATCGATGAAAATAACCCCTTGACTGTCTCAAAATACTGTTGCCATCACTTTACCAGCCGAACATACCGTTTTTGCCTTCTTTGGTGCACGTTCGCCGGTAGAAGTCCACTGCTTTGACTGTTGTTTAGTCTCTGGCGTATAATGGTGGACCCATGTTTCATCCACGGTTACGTACTGACGCAAAAATTCACTTGGATTGCGATTATACATAGCCAGACATGCCTCAGAAGTAGTCACGCGTTTTCGCTTTTGGTCGACTGTCAGTAAGCGCGGCACCCATCTTGCAGAAAGTTTTTTCATTCCCAAAATATCGTGCAAAATATGAAAAACTCGTTCAGTTGAGATGTGCACAGCCTCAGCTAACTCGCGTATCTTTACTCGACGGTCAGCCAAAACAATATCGTGGATTTTGTTAACAATGTCCTCAGTGGTTACCTCAATCGGCCTTCCTGGGCGCTCGGCGTCATTGGTTGTAATACGTCCACAACGAAACTCAGTAAACCATTTATGTACCATTCCATGAGACGGCGCTGAATCCCCGTAATATTTTTTCAACTTGTCTTCGGTCTGCTTAATGGTTTTCCCGCGTAAAAAATAGTGTTTAATCAAGACTCGAAACTCGGATTTCTCCATTTTCGAAGAACACCTTCACAGCCGCCAAACTTCTTTTGTTATTAAATATTGTTTTCGCGCCATATTTGAAAATAGAATTATTTTAGGTTCGCCAAAATATTATTTTTAAGAAAATATCATTAAAAATAAAAAAAGTTTCTATTCAGCCTGAAAGTCATGGAGTTATCAAAACGCCCTCGTAGATGATACAAATCCATGATATGCCGTTAAAACTGTGCTTCGGTCTGCTACTTTTGACTATTTATATAAAGCATAAGAAAATCTGTACAACTTCTTACACACCTCCATGGAATGAGACTTCCACGCCACGCCACGCCACTTATCAATATTAATACCTAGGAACTTAGTGACATTTGTTTCATTGATTTTATCATTTTCGTAATTTATTGATAGCACCGGGTTAGTCATCCTCTGAGAGAATTGCATAATTAAAGTTTTTTCCAAATTAACTTTTAAATTGTTAGACGTCAACCATTTGATTATGTTATTTAGAGTGATGTTGATATCTTGTTCATAATTTTCCCTACTATTACATTCAATAAGAACAGTACTATCATCAGCGAAGAGAATCATTGGATGCAGACTAGATTTAACAATATCATTAATATATATAGTAAATAATAATGGGCCCAAAACACTATCCTGCGGCACACCAGACTTCACCACTCTGTATTTTGATGCATATTTTTCTTCAGATTTTAAGGGCATACAAATTTGAGTTAATTCAGTGCACTGTTTTCTATTTTGAAGATATGATCTAATAAGGTTAAAGGCATTACCACGAACACCATACCTATTTAATTTAAACAATAATACCTCATGGTCTACATGATCAAATGCCTTCGTCATATCCATGTATACTGCACAAGATGGAACCCCCCTATCTAGACTTTGTATCACCCTTTTACTAGGTCATAGATTGCAGTATTTATTGATGTGTTCTTGCGAAATCCTTTTTGTTCTTTGTTCAGAATAGAATGCTTTTCCAAAAAGTTATATAGTCTGTTATATATAGCCCTTTCAAAAACCTTTGAAAACACTGGCAGCAAAGCTATTGGCCTATAATTATTTAGGATATTTTTATCTCCTTTTTTGAATAAAAGATACAATATCAACTCAAGTTAAGGCTACGTGAATCTTTTAGCTTTTTCACAGTAAATTACCGTAGGTACTTCTTTTTCATTAATACATTAAAGTTCATTCAGTACAAAAAATCCCAAATGAAGATATCACAACCAATTTTGCATCTGTACGTATTTTTCTGACGACATTAAGTCCCGTTCCAAGTTGTGTTGTGACGTATACTGGGGTGTGTACGTGAGAATGTAAGTGGAGACGGTACGCTGTCATAAGCGACGAATTTAATTTCATCAGACCCTGAGACGTAAAACGTGACCTGTCACTTGGCTTTTACATACGACGGGCTTATGTATTTTATCGTACACGGCTTAGGATTTTTATTGTAATGAAATATTAATGGTCTCGATCCGATGAACGGAGGACCAGACAGGCAAACGGAAGACTTGTAAGGCAGGGGACATATGAATCGCGAGTCGTGACTATCAGCGATTTAGCCGCAGCCAACGGCTGAGACGCGGCGAAGGAAAGTATGCATTCTGGCGGTAAAGGTTATTTTTATGCTTGATCGGTGCTAAACCCTAAAAAACTACTGCGTGTCTTGTAAAAACTATCCAATTGGAAATCGTTTTATTAACCCCTCTGCCGACGAAGATGCTTTTTTAACACGCTTTTATTAGATCGGGGTGTGTGTATGTATGTATGTATATATGTATGTGTGTATGTAAGTGCACCCCACGCTTTTTACTCTACTGTAATATAAATTCCGTGTACTCAGAAATTATCTTTTCTTTTTTAGTTAGCAATAAAAGCTTGTTTTTTTAGTTTTTAAACTATTTTTTTTTTAATTCGGTATGTTTTGTGTGCAACCTACCTAAACATTTTATGAATCGCCTACCTTTTCTAGTATCTGATACCATTTACCAGACAATATGAAGTTTGCAGAACATACTTACGGGGACTACGACCGTAAATCCCAAGTGTGAATATTAAGTGCAGCATAAAACTCAAAGGTACGAATATGGCTCGCAAAGCAATCGTAAAATTTTCGCATAAGCGGCACGTAAAATTGGATATTTTTTTTACAAGTCTTTGATCTTTATTCTTCGAACGCTCAAATCTTTTCTGCTTTCATCCACTGCAAAATTTAAAGTTCTAATTGCTTTAAAAAATATTTCCCTGACATTGTAAGGGATTAGGGCTGCCAAGGCGTTCATTTACGTTCTACTCGTATCTGTGTGTACTACGGTTTATTGATATGCGGTAAACTAGTGTTGTTTTGGATCATATGCTTTTAACCGCATCTTTCAAATTCAGAGAATTGTAAAACGATTTTCAAACACAGATTTTACCATTACTATCATAAGCTTAATATATAGAAAATAAATGCAAAATTGTGTCCAAAATCTAAATTATTCAGGCCTGATTTCGTCATTAATTACAGTAAAAACTTTTGGATTGATAATAAAAATACTTATTTTATAACATTTGTAATTTTAAAATAGGGTGATTTTTATATTGACAAAAAGTAAAATATAAGAAATCGTGTGCATTTTGTCCAAAATAACATGAGCTGCCATGGTTGCCCTCTGTACGCTTTGACTGTTTGACAGACCGCGCTGAGTGGTAAAAAAACTGGAAATCTAAGCTGCTATCGAAACGATGCATGCCCGTCCTTAAGGACCTCAAGCATGACATCTTAGACCCACTCGATGACGCTCAGGGTAGCAAAAATGTTCTGTCTCCATCAGCGTCAAAGAATTTGGCAGTAGCATCACTATGTTTCTGATTACTCAGAGTGGTACAAAATAGCCATTTAAGCATTTGGTGTTCTTTTGTGAAATTATAAGAGACCCATCTTAACCTTATTACAAATTAGCTTGTAGAGGTTATGCGCTTACCACAGGGCACAAGTTAACAACAAATGCTAACTTCGTAAAACCGCACTGAATCAGTTCAAACTGGTCAAATCAGGTCGGTAGTTAGGAGCGGTGTGGTAATAGGTTTTCTATCTTTTATATTCAAAGGGGGAAAAACAAGTTTAGAGCTTCTAGGAAAAATGTTCGTGGAACGGAAGTTAAACTAAAAAATATAAGGATGTAGGTTTTATAAGAAAAGTGCAAAAAGAAATACTATCGACAATATTTCTGCAAGCATGCAGTGAAACAAATGTTGTAGTTGCAGCACAATGTTTTACTGTTATAAATGTTGCGTTTGTTAGATCTATGTATTGTGATCAAAATAGTTTGTATCAAAAAATATCAAATACGAAAATTAAACATTTTGTAATAGTCAAAATCAAACAAGCAAACCGATTGATTTCAGACCTCGTGAGTATCATATAAAAGCGAGCAATTACAACCGGGCGTGTTTGCAAAATGGGCATTAAGACCGAAGGCTGCCGCCAATTTTCAGGCATCGCTTTCAATTTCCGCCCCTAGAGGGCGCTAACAAGTGCAGCTTCCCCGCTCTTAGTAAACACCCGGTTTGAGCCGGTTCACTCCAGTTTGAACCGGTACACTTCAGTTTCGCATTTACTTTAATGTCGATTTTACTGCCGATTTGATTTTAGCTTTAAAAGAAAAAATATTTATGATGTTATTATTGTCTGTACAAATAAATGTTACTGGTTTAATAGGTTAATTATACTTAAAAATATATAAAGCCGTTTTAAACTAAAATGCAATACAATTCTTGGTAATTTCCTTCTTATCATAAATAACAAGCCGTATCAAAATTGCCACCACAATAACAATTGTTGTTTCAAAAAATCGTATACTTAGGTAGGTACTTAAAATTTTAATCCTTTTTCTGACCAAAAAACATCAACACTTTTAAAAGCTTTTTCATAATATTATTATTGGTATCACCATCGCCATGTATGGTGGACAGAGATTTACGTTTGCAGCATACTTTGTCTTGATTTATAGCGTTATTCTAAAACCGTTCGACCTGCGAAATGCACTTCATATATCACAAGTTGCCGGGGCGAATTCTTTTCATAGGTTCCGCCAAGTATTTTAATTATACAGAACCATTTTCTTCGCCCCGGCACGGTCCCGCATAATTTTATGAGATTTGCAGGAATGTGAGCGCGAATAAAATTTAGGGTACGGCGAAGATGGAAAATTAATTAAGACCGCAGACTAGCGGTTTAGTTTGTCTTGTTGAGTGAGCAAATTAACATTCATTAGAGCTGTTGATTATGCAATTAACTTTTTTTATAAAAGGCTAAACGGATTCACCTTTTCTCATAAATCATGATTTGATAAAAAGTTAGAAACAATAAAAGCAGCAAACCAAGTTTGTATAATTTAGTTTATCAGCGGTACTTTCTTAGTATTTATCAGATTCTATAAATAGAAGCTTATATTAGTATACATAATTTAATGAGGCAGGGATTAAATTTAATAAAATAATATATATGACAAAAAAAACGTTTTCCGGGTCAGCTAGTAATAATAAAAAATAATCTTATCAAATTCTTGGTCAACGTAATCTGAATTTTCAAAGTTTTGTTTCAAATATTACTTTAAAGTTCCATTATATTGGTGCTTCCATTATACGTTTCACATTGTCTAATAAATTACCTTTAGGTGTATAGCAGTTGTGCTCTTCACGTGTATGCTAAATTTGTTATGCTAAGTTGTAGTTATGCCAATTAAACCAGTATGCGTTTTGAACGATATGTTAACAGTTATCCAAAAAAAGAGACCAAAGAGGCTCCCTTTCAAATGACTTCATGCTAAACTTTATATTATTTACACACTAATATTTCTAAGACAGTCCCTTTATTTCCAACTCATGTTTACTATAGCGTCTTGGACATGTTCCAAGTGTGTCCCGCCCTCGCATATTTATAGTGACTAGTAGTAGAATAGGCCCCGTTTCGCAGCCAATCTGGTCTATTGTTTTCCATAGTATTTTACAGCGCCACCCTGTATGGAAATGTTGTGAGCATTTTTAGGGATCCGTATCTGTCGCTGACCAATTCGTTAAGGTAACCGATCAGGTTTTATTGCTATAGCCTGAATTAGTTCGTTGGTTCGTCGTATCTCATAAGTAAATTGTTTTTTTTTTGGGTCAAGAGCAAACCCAAGACTAAGCTCAACGAGGCTAAGACTGAGTCTACGATGGAGCGAGCTCACCTAGAAGATGCCTATTCACTCTAGCTTTGAAAATTTCAAGATTGTTATTGCAAGGAAACACTGACGCAGGTAGTGAGTTCCACTCTTTTGCAGTGCACATCAGAAATGTAGATGAGAAGCGCTTGGTTCGTATCAGTGGAACATCGACACGGTACGGATGGTATCCCGCGGTACGTCTGGTGGTCCGATGGTAAAAGAGGGCTGGCGGAAAAAGTTGGTGTAGTTAAAATGTAGAGTTAAAATGCAAGTTAGAAGTCATTGCAAGTCAGAGGCTTACTACGAAAAACAAATTTATGACAAAAGTACCCATAACAACACATCACGGCAAAAACTGTGGCATCTTATGCGCATGTAATAAGGGCGATGAAATTCGTAACGTGATGTGCTGTCGTCTATACGCGTTATCGTTTTCATGGATATCGTTTCTCGCAGTAGGCCTTCAGTTTCGGTCATTTACTTGACCGAATCGTGGGATGAAAGCTAAGGATGGAAGAAATCTTTTATGTCAAAATGGATCAGCTCTACTTTTGCGAGAATAATTACAATGAGGGTTCCTATTCTCACCAATAAAACAATACTGCAATTTCAATGTGCTTAAAATATATAGATCGCTAAGAGAGAGAAAAACATTTGTTCTGGTAAGGATGACCATGGGGGTCATGCAACTCGGACTTGGCCGATTTTTAGCGTTATTTGATTCAAAGCTGCGGGCAAAAGTGGCGTGTTACAATTTCATACGTTTGAAAGATTGGTGTGGTGAGCAATAATCTATTGGCAACTTTGCGGTTGTTTTGCTTTTATTGGATCAACATGAATAACGAGGTTAGTATTGGGCTTTTTGTCCAGTGTTAGCTATTTTTTTATTAATAAAAGCCAACGTTTTTTATTAGTATATAAAAAGCTTACTCACTCACTTAATCACTTATTATCTCAGAAACTACAAGGGTTGAGCAGAAAGTAGGCATAGCAGCAGTAGGAGATATTTTTTAGGGCGCAGGTTCGCTAAGACGGGATTTTATTAAAGTACTAGCTTTCGCCCGCGGCTCCGCCCGCGTGGACTAATATTTTTCGTATCCCACGGGAACTGCATATTTTTCCGGGATAAAAAGTAGCCTATGTGTTATTCCAGACTATTATCTACCCCTGTGCCAAATTTCAACCAAATCCATTCAGTAGTTTTTACGTGAAAGAGTAACAAACATCCATACATACAAACTTTCGCCTTTATAATATTAGTAGGATTTGGAGTTGAATGTTTGTATGAAACTTCGTTAGTTCTAGTGCTAATGCAGACGGTTTCATTTAGATGCTAACAACGACGCGACTTTTTTTTTTATATTTAAGTATAATCATACCATTTATTTTCTAGCGAAAGTTGAAATACTTGATAAACTTTGTTTACTTACAGCCGTTCGACGCCCACAGATGAGCATAGGTGTCCCCCAAGGATCTCCACTGCGATAGGTCCTGCGTTTCAAGCATCCAGTGGAATCGTTAGTATAAACTGTCAAACTCTATAGCATATTAATGACATGTGAGTGGGAACACAAAGTGCATTAGACATATCGATACTATCCATCCGTAGTCATTAACAAGTATCGAGTTTTTATAAACCAAATATATTATATGCTGTTAGGAATTGATATCAAACTAATTTAGACTAACATTGACTTTGTTAATTTTAAAATGGTCTTAGTTCATATTTGTTTTTAGTGGTTTCTATTGGGAAAAAAGATCCAACCTAACAATACCGCAAATATCCACAATGGTCAAGAACGCTCGCCTGAACCAATTAGACGTAAAACATCATATAATTATTTACTTACCAAACGATCATATCGATAAAATGCCGACCCTAAAACAATTTCCAAGCGGGAGGCAATAACCAGAGCAAATTAAGTCGCCACAATTAATTACCAACAGGTTATTATCAACGTCAGTCACCTTCATAGAAGGCGCGTTATTAACGCGTTCAACGTTCACAGAAGAGAATATTAGCAGAACGGGAACAAATGCTCGAAATGATAATACGCACACAGCGTCGCATGCATCAGCAGGGCCTCTAGACAAAGTAACATTGCATAGTCGTTGACGAAAATAGCTATTGTTACCGTTTGTAAAATATATGCCAGTGCGCCTGTGTTTGAAATCTGCGATCTTCGTTATCTAAAAATTGTCTGTTTTACTCGCATATTAATTAACTTATTAATCTTTGTGTGTGTGTGTGTGTTGTGTAAAATTGAAATTTAACAAGTCATGATATCACTGAATATCATTCACTACATTTATCAAACTAAGTCAATTATGAAAATTGCCATCAACTTACGACATGGACCTTGTCTGGGGGCCAAAATCGCCTAAGCGGGTATTGATAGAATCGGTACTTTTGTATACTTTTATAGTATTAAGACTTGTATATATATATATATCCCTCGACCGTGAGTCCCATTTACTTGGGGTCGGCCTTCCTTGCCCTTCTTTACCAAAATGTATAGTATTAAGACTTGTGTGTCATATGTCAAAAAACATTTGTTTCTTATGTCCATACTGTTTTAGCTTACATCTACTGTGGTCCAGCGATTAAATCGTCAGCACCCAATTAACACGTTACCCGACAATTCCCCTGATTGGGCGTCTGCAAAAATTTGCTATTGAAGACGGGTAATGATTTTTATTAATTGAAAGTGATAACCACTTCGCTTGTAATAGAATAATTATATACTTTTAGGTTGTCAAAAGTTTGTTAGGCTATTTGGAAATTTAAGCCAATGAATATAAATATACAACAACATCACATACATTGATCAGACTCCATGGTAAGTAGCTTAAGCACTTGTGATACATATATCAGTATCAATTGTGGTATTACAAATAAACTTAGATACACGTAACACCAATACCAGTACAAACAGACGTGTTCATGCACACAAAATGGTTGGACAGTTAGGGGATCGCACCCATGACCTGTTGGTTATTAGTCAACTTCTTGAAGATTAAGCACACTTATAATTTTTTTTTTAAATAGCCAATAAAAAGCGATATGCGTTTTGTTACAATAAAACAGCATTTGCGAAATATTTTTCGTTAATCGCAATCACTGCAGTCTGGATAACGCGAAGCTATTATTCAGTCGGTATCTCGTTAATTCTCCCGTTTTATAAAAAAAAAAACGTTAGCAATTAATAACGATATTTTATGAGGCAAGCGAAGCGATTTGCTGAATTTGCATCCATTTTTGCTTATCTGTTTCGTTCATTCATTTCAATTGTATAAATATTTGATTTCAGCGTTTGGTTTTGTGGTGGTTTAGAATTTAGAAAATTAGAATCTTTTGAAATTATTTGTTAATTTCTGACTATTTAGTTATTATTGTAATGTTGTGACTATTTTATAGGTTCTTAAAGGCTGTTGCACAAATTTAAATAGCGGTACCTGCTGTAACTAGCCAGCAGTATCTAGGCCTAGATACGCCAGGATCCCATACAAATTTGTGGAAACGTTTTATATGTAATTGAATTTCTACATAGGCCATTTAGGCATCGTACCAAGCTTTTTGACTTATGACGATATCTTAAAGTTAGAAGCAATCTGTTTTATGTCGAAAATAACAAATCGATTTACAATTTCAATTTTTCAATTTATTGGCGTTATATTCGGTTGCTTAATTTAAAAAGCCATATGTTAAGCGTAATATAAAGCGTAGAGTTTTTGGCATACTGTTTGTTTCGTATAACATTTTAGATATTCCACATTTTAGATATCATAATGGTAACATTTAGGTTGTTAGTCCATACGGTGAAACAATATTGTAAATCATTGCAAAAATGATATCTTCAAGCAAATTAATTTCAGAACATATAATTCTCGTGTATGGTCTTCGCTTTTGTATAAAGTTACTGCAATAACCGAATCATTCCTAGTGTTTCTTCCGTAAGGTGTTTATATTAGTCTGGTCTATGGCAGTTAGGGCGGCTGCCGCGGCACGCTCCCTACACCGTCGCTTGCCTTGGCGCTATTTTATGGTCACCATACTAACCTAACCTAGTGTCTGCCACGAAATGTGTTTGTCAGAAAACTAGACTTTGATATACACCAAAGTAATCTGAATGTATTTTTTAAAATTCAATTGTGTATCCAAATTTATGGATAATATGGAAGTCCATAATGCGTTTCGTCATTGTCGCAAATAATTTTAATAAAAGTGACAGTTAATTTTTTTACAAATATTTTTGTATGTGTAACATTACAATAATATCCATAGTGTGTACCTAAAGTGACATATTGTTTTGTATACAAATTCATAAATGAAATAAGTTTTTTAATTATAACTTAGTTTATTCTTCCATCATACGTTTCACATTTCGAATAAGAAAATTACCTTTAGGTGTACACCAATATGCTCTTCACGTGTATGCTGATATATATGATGCTTGTAAATGTTATGCTAAGTGTAAGTTATGCCAATAAAACCAGTATGCGTTTTAAACGATATGCTTATCGTGTGTTATGCGAAACGGATGTGGAGTGAGCACGAACAATCGTAACGTATTCGTAGCGTTTACCAATCGTTAAAACTGACAGATTTCGACGTTTGGACGACACGAATACGTTACGAAAATGTTCGTGCTCACTCCACTGTATGCAAACACAGTTATGCCAAATTACTTTCTGACAAAAAAATGCGATCGAAAGGGCTCCTTGTTTAATTAACCGTTATAAATTAAACGCAAGCTGATAATTACAAAGTGCGGTGGCAACCCATTGCACGCCATTCGCACGAATCCGCACGTCGTATCGTCAATGAAGCACGCGGTCGACGTGAATTTTTAACCGTGTGTAAATTAAAAAGCCGCGAAACTCTCGGCCATTTGCTCTATCGGCATAGGGCTGGCAGAGAGTAAGCACTGCCAGTTTTTATTAAAAGTTAAAAAATCAAATGTGTGGCGATATAAGAATATGTTATTTTGTTTAAACCATTTTCAATTAAGTCGAACATTCGTAATGTGAGTGGCATTGCAAAGTACAATAATTTTGAGTTGGTCATTTAACGTTTACAATTTTACAAAATTCTTCTGTGAATAAAAATTATTATCATCATCATTATTTGGGATCGGCAATATATGTTTTACTCTTCCATATCCTCCTATCTTTCGTCACTGAATCATTCACTCCTTTCACAATACTAGTGATATACCTGTAATGAGAGTAATTGTTTTCTTTAAAATAGAATTTCAATAATTAGCTAACTTGAGGTCGTCTGATTTACCAAAAAGAAAGTCAGATAACTCGAATGGCAGCAATCGGTGCGCGCTCTACTTCATCACAATAAAATTCATCATAACGTATGCTTTGCTTTTAGATATCATAAAAACGTCAGTAAGGTGTAGTCCTACATGAGCAACGTAACGCGACAAGTGCGACGCGACAAGAGGCGACCAATACTTGTGACAATTTCAATCGCGCTTTGTCACGTAAATATAGCCTTTTTTAACACTAAATCCAAAAAAAGCCGCCATGTTTGTTTACATTTTTGACTTAGCGTTAGCACTAAAATAGTCGTAGTCGTAGCAGTAGTAGCACTAATATTAGGAAATTGACTATTGGACACTATCATAAACGTACATACATTGGATATTGCAATCGCTTCGCACTTATCGAGTTTGTCGCCCACACATGATAACGGATAACGGAAAGTGACAACCTTAACAACGCAGCCACCGAAGCAAAATAAATGCAGCCCCATGTTTATGTTACTTTATGTGATCGCGGCGAAATGCGTGCGCCAAATATCGTGTTTTTTCGGCGCGAGCGCAATCGAGATTACGCACGCTGCGGCTCTGGGTCGTTGTTAGGCCCGGTTTCCACTAAAGCGGAATATTTAAGTAAAAAATGTTACAGCAAATGTGTTTTAAATAACCAATAAGCTTGATAATTGAAGCTAAGCGAAGAGCGAGGAGGAGATATGGATTTTAAGAAGAGATATAGAAATAACGAAATCTGATTGCTTCTTGAAACACATCTCCTTCCCGTCTCCGCTTTAATGGAAACCGGGCCTTATACTGTGTGACTGTCTGTACCGCGCGGATTTTTTTTGGCAAGTATTTTGTGAAATGTCGTTTCGTACTTCGGCATTCGCTAATCCAGTTCAAATCAGCATTGCACCAGAAAAAGCTAAAGTTTGCACGTCAACAAGCTTTAGTAATGGACTAAAACGTGAGTGCAGCTTTAAAAAAATATAAAGTTATGAAAACATCAATCTTAACCTACCTGGTCAAAGGCGAAGAGGACGGCGTAAGCTGCAAACGGTTGAGTGTCATCATGAAAGACCGAGACAGTCATGAGTTCACCAAGGAAGTCGTTTGAGTTGGGGCAAAGTGGAAGAATAATAGCCGGAAAGCAGAACCCGTCACCATACGATAAGATCGCTATGAAGAAGAAGAAGAAAGTCATAGAAACATCAACCAACATAAATAAAAAGCAAATTTTACAAAAGTAAACTTTGGGATACTTGGTACTTTTAAATTAATATAAAACTTTAGTGCCCAAGATAGGAACAATGGATAGACTCAATGCTCAAAGAATATTCAACCAGCAAAAAAATAATCACAATATGTTTTTTTTTTCTTCTAGTCGACCTCAAGGTCGGGCAAAAAGATGTCAAATTAAAAAGAGATGCCTCATTTTTTACTACGTAGGTGCCTACTGTTCTTGCACATTGCCTATCCCTACCAAAAGACCCTAACGAATCCGACAACCCAGTTGAAAATAGATTCCACGGAATTACATCCACTACTTACCATCGAACAATAACTTAACATGTAGGCAAACCACAACACAATTTTGGCAGTATTTCAAAGTAAAGAAGACTATGGCACAAGTTGTGTACATAAACCGAGTTTTCCCACTAAATCTCAGCATTTTAGATCGAGTAATGTATTTCGGAGGCGGAATTCGGCCGATATTTTGCGGGAGAGCCCTCGAAAAATAGTGAAGGAATTCACTGGGGCCCGCGGCGCACAATGGGATGAAAATCGGCTTCGCAGAATTTGGACTTTTGAAGTAAAGTAGGTGATTTAATAATTCCAAAATTTGACTAATTTATTATTAAAATTTATTTTTTTAGTAGTGTAGTATTAACCACAAAAAAAAACAGAAATGATTTGTTCTAAATACACCTCGAAAGATATTACGAACAATTTTCCGATTCCACAGATAATTCGATTTTCAAGGAAGTTATATACAATTTTTTCGAATATAATTTTTAAATTCATCCGTTTATAAGTTTAAAAAAATGTGACATATTTGAACATAGTTAAGGGTAACAAAAGCCGTCTCCAAGATAAAAATCGACACTTTTTAGTCGAAATTCGTAGGTCTTCTGGAGCCGATTTCAGCCCACTGTGAGGCGTGGCATGAAAGGCTATTATCGATATCGGATGTCGATAGTTATTGATAACATCACTCATGGCAATTATATTGCAAGTGGTTCTGTTTTAATGAAATATTGGATCTGTTTATTAATATGCGGCCTTAAGTTAAGTAAAAATACAGGTTTTATTTGGTCATATGGACTTATAGAAGCTTCTTGGAGTTATAAAAACTACACTATTAATTTATTATACAGTAAAAAGTAAGTTATTTACGTACCCTGGGCCTTTGGTGAGTCGACGGCAAATATCAATTCACAGTGATGATATCACTTTAACAAAATCGTTAAAAAAAAATTTCTTATAGTTTGGTCGAATGGCCATCGACTTTAGAGCGTCACTAGTCGATTTCGGTATTATTTAAAAAAAGGGTCAAGAGTGGTGCCCGGAGTGGATGCTCACACCAGTATTCCCTGCTTATCGTACAAACACTTTTGATGCTTCAGATAACATTTATAAATCTTTTGGCTAACGAAACGAATGTCGTTTCACTTCAGGCTATAAGTACATACTTACCGAAATGTTACTTTCTCTCTAATCTAAGCTGAATTACATTAGAATCCGTCTTTATGACACCGCCTTATTAACCAATCGCCTACAATGACGTAATTCCATAACAAAGTTTGGTTTTCATACTAAATTCTTGAAAAAAAAACCGGTCAAGTGCGAGTTGGACTCGCGCACCGAGGGTTCCGTACAAACCTGTAGATAAGGAGTAGTAACTTTGAAATTTTCAAAATTGTCAAAAAAATTTTTCAAAAAAATTTTTTTTATATGATGAAACTGAAAATTTACGGTTTTTCGTAAAATTTGCGGAAATTTGCGGCCTAAATGGCTGTATCTTTTGATTGCGTTGGCTTAGAAAGTTTATTTTCTACAGCTTCCAGGGACAGTAGACCTTAGTATCATATGGAAATTTCAGTTTGATACCTCCACGCGTTCCTGAGAAAAACGGTCTTGACAGACGGACGGACGGAAGGACGGACAACAAAGTGATCTTATAAGGGTTCCGTTTTTTTCTTTTGAGGTACGGAACCCTAAAAATCAGATATAATGACTTCGCTTATAATCACATGTCGGATTTTATGACCCATTTTTAATGAATTATTTCTGGCGACGTTCGGCACGGGGCTCGTTTTGTTTTGAATCAGTGTGTAATTGACACTAGAAGGTTTTTTTGGAACTCTAGATTTTTTATTGTTCTCTCTGGTTAAGCTATCAAAAAGTACCTAAAAACATGTCTATATTTTTGACAAATTTGATCCATATTGCTTTCTGCAAAGCTATTACGACGCTTAATGGCTTACTCCATCCATTTAATCTTTCGTCAAGACAAACCCAGTCATGCCCCCCTATCCTCTAGCTCCTAGGCGTCGCCACCATATCAGTGGCATTTGAGGTTTTACTGTCACATTTTATGAGCATTTTATGTCTCGACCACAAAGATATTAGTATTTCTATTATATGACCAAAGTCATTTCATAAACACAGTTCCCATTCAAGTTTATTGGGTGTCGCAGTTTTTGTCTGCCTTTTGGCATTGCCTACATGTCACTTTATTCCCGATCCCATGCAAAGCAATTTTGTGGAAATGACATAGCTTTAAAATCTAATATGCAAGCCAATGGAATGTAGTGCCTGAAGTAGTGAAATGTCGACCTTCATGTTTGGTTTGTGACACTGAAAATGGTGGATTGCGCATTAAATTTCATTAAAAGAAAGTTTTTTAGTTTGGAATTAAATAAAAAAATTAGATATTTTTGATGTTTCACTGTCACCCATCTTCTTATGAGAAAAAAGGTAAAGCACTGTTTCGAAATGTTATCCATCATTATTTAGTTATTACTTTGTACCATCGTAAAACTGAAACTAATTTTCCAGTTAAAAAGCCCACATATAAAACGGTAAACAGCTGGTGACCTGTAACGGCTGGTCGGATTTTGAGTGACTTCAGCTAAGAACCACCGTGAATAAATTAAATTAACTTTCGAATAAAAATAACGCACTCAAATCGGTCCATCCATTCGGGAGCTACGATGCCACAGACTGACACACATACTCAAACTTATAACTGCCTTTTTTTCGTCGGGGGTTAAAAAAGCTTAAACGAAAATGGTACGAATTGTTATTTGGTAATCGTGTGTTACTTGAACAAACGTAAAAACATTAACTACGTAACTTTTACCTACTGCAAAAACACAAATTAACACAAGTCATTTCAGTTTGTCAATATTGTTAAAGCAAAGACAAAAATGTTTTCAAACTAGAAACTATATTGTTAAGCTCTCACAGTTTTTCACTTTTCAATATCGCCGTTCGCAAACTATTATCCTTTTTTGGATAGCGTGTAAAAGTATCGAGGCACGAGGCAACGGAATTTGCGTCGCATGCCTCGTGGTGTTGACTGACCACTAAATTCATGAAGGCAGCTTGCCACTGGCAGAGCGTTTGGTAATAAAGTATAGGTATCATTTTTTGAATTGATCTGAGTCATTAATTAGGGTGCATACCCATGGGATACCTATATTTTGGTCAAGGCAAGTTCAACTCTGTGTGTTGTAAAGTAATGCTCTAACAAAATATACGAGTAATGATCTCTTCGGTATCGTACAAAAAATTCTAATTTCGGTATCAGGTTGTCGGTTGTCATTAAAGCTTTTATTTATATATTTTCTTGAGTTTATTACATTTTGCTGTTGGGATAACCGATTGTACATTTTAAGTTCCGTGGAATTGTTCACCAGTTGTTCAGCTGTCGTAAAGTTTTCTTCACCTATTTTACGCATGCCAAAGGTTTTTTTCATTTTCATTTTTAGAACCTTGTTTCTGTATTCGGTTATAGGAGGTACAAGTTGGCGTTTATTTACTAGCATCTCCATGCTTCGGAAGCTACGCCAAGCTTTGATCCCGGTTAGTATCGACATATATTTGTCTTTAAGCCTGGTCAGAGGCCCTAATTACATCTGACAGTAAGGATGGTCACTTACGTTACAAACCCAGCCCGCGTGGTTGAGTATGGCTCGGACCACTTCATAGTTGAGGTGAGGCCTGTGCCCAGCAGTGGCACGAATATGGGCTGATGGGATGAGATGAGGTACTTCAAGTAAGTTTTATCTAAAGGTAGTTACGTGATTGTTGTTGAATAGCTTACATTTATTTTTTCTTAAAGCTTACTGTAAGTATCTTCTAAATTTAGGTTTTATGTTTTAGGTGTAAAAAAAACCTTAACGAAGCCGTCAACCACGCGTTCAGTACATCAAACCAAATCGTATAAAAAAGAAATTTTGGCTGGGAAACAACTTTTATTTTTCACATCAAAAAAAAATTTAATTCTAACCCGCAATGTACAGCGCGCAAGCGGAAAAGTCACCGCGGGGCGTGTTGCTTTACGCCGCCGCGACGCGGTTCGGTTCGAGTGTGCGCTGTTCATTGCGGAGTGTGCCATTTAGAGGCTTTTTTATGAAAGAACTAGTAAAAATTTGAATCATGTTTCTTTGGGAAAAAGTTCAGTTTTAACGGTCAGAAGTCATTTCTGTAAAAATCATCAATTTTTTTTCAAACTTTAACCATAAATATCTCCGTAACCGTTAACTTCCCACGTATGGTGTAAAGGAAAAAAATGATCGTAACAATTGGTAGAATATGTGGTATTCGGCTTCGTTAAGGCTTTTTTTACACCCTGTATAATTGTTGGTCTGTATTTTAGTTGGTTAGTTAAGTATCAAGTTGTCTTACGTCGGCTAACATTTGCGTTTCAACCTGCGTCAATGATTGTTCCTCAATTTACATAAGGCTTGCCATATGTTTGCGAATTATTGTCAAATTTTATTTTATTTTTTACACAACACACCTAAAAAGTTACTTAGTCTTTATCGCATTGAGAATAATACTTTCATTTAATTTAAAGACACGATCAAGCTACGAGAGTATAATGTTTATAAAACCTATTTTTTTTATTTTAAATAGTAACGGGCAACTGAAAGGAAAGTGTACTCTCGTAGATACAGTTAATCAAGGCGTACTTGGAACTTCGATGTGTCTACTTACATGAGATTATTATAAGTCTTTAGAACTTGTGAATTTATGAATCAATATAAAAATACATCAAATAGCCGTTCTATATGGGATCTATGGGTGGCCTGAAAATTTAAATTTGCAGTGTTCGTTGCAAGTTAGTATTTTCTTAATTAGCTTAATTTGGGACTAGAGAATTGGTGTGATTGTTGTGAAATATTTATATTTATTTAATTTTACAAGCATTTAGCTTACTACATTAAACAAAAATCTAGTACAGCTATTAAATTGATAGTATGGCCGATATTTCAAGTACCACTCCCATATTTTTTAGGCAGGGTCAGTATTTCAAAAGTATCGATCTGGTTAGCAAGCAGCAATGAAATTTGCGATGCGCTTCGTCAATATTGGCCCGCCTGTTTCCATTAGGCTGGTTACACGCGGGCGACTGTGTCACCGTGTCGGTTGCTAACTCGTAACGACATTTGAACGTGACCGATATGTTGTCTATGATGCACGGATGTCGCCGATATAAATAAATTACCGATTTCAATTTCATTTCTAATAGTTATCTCACTTCTTCCTCCAACAAATAATGTATTCAATGTGTAAACTTGCCCCAATTTGTGTGCTTGTTGATAATTAATTGACTGTCGTTAAAAACAGCATGTCCAACTTCTCTTCTCTTCGATCGTTTTTTTTTGTGGCGTGCAATATCCATCCATGTAATTCATCACATAAAAACGTAAAAGGTTATAATAAAAGCTATTTTGTGCTATCGTACCTTCATTAATAACCTGATTATACTGATTAAGTACCTACCTCCAACCCAAACTAGTTTTTTTCAAAGGGGTTATCATAAAAATGTTTTATGTCAAAATCGGGTTTTTGTACTAACTGGACACACGAGATTGGACGCATCCGTGTCCAGTTAGTAAAACTTAATTATTATCATTTATTATTGCGTCATCTGGACATGCCAATATTTTTACGCGTGTCCACATGGTGAAACTTAAATAAAATTACTTTTTTTGTTTTCGCCAACTGGACACACTCAGTTGTTTTCTCAAAAAGGGTACAGTCAGGTTGATAATCGCTTCGTTCAATTAATAAATTAACGAGACAATTTTTATACCTTAAACTTCTTTAAAATAAAACAGTTAACTATCAATCAAACAATGTTTTGTCTTCGTATAGGAATAGCATTTAAATATTCATTAGAATTCAAATATACCTAATCATTTATCATTATCACTTCAAATATAACAGAAAAATCAAATATCACTCCGTAACAAAAATATTTAACAATTCAGAAATAACAATGTTTTAGAACAAATGATGTTTAATTATTTAATTTATTTATTTACACAAACTTATTCAATCTTTGCAGGCTTAACCGAATGCTATTCAATAAATAAATAAATCCTTAATTTTCTTAATAAATTACAAACAATGTTATCCTTGTAAATTCACTCAGGCAACCACAACATTAACATATCTACATCCCTAAGCAATCCATTGATATGACGCAAGGCGAGTAACCGGAGCTTGCTTCATCAATTTAGTTCGCGCTTCCAGCTCCGCTAGCAACTGTGGACTTTTTATTAAAATATTCAATACCTATATCAAGATCCAGATCAGTTATAATTAATTAGAACTGCTAACGCACTCACAAAACAAAGTAAACTCATATGATAAATTAAAGTCAAAGGTTCACCGGGATGTTGTTTTTTCTGGTCCAACTAATCAGAGTAGGCTACGTCATAGGTAGTCCAGTCGCCGTCAAATGCAAAGAAGTGTAATAAAACCAGCCACATTTTGAAGATCATAGACAAGCAGAGAGATATTGATTTTTGATTTCTATAAATGATAATAATTATTCTGTAGTTCACAAAGGGTGAATACATAGTAGCCATACATAGGCAAATTATTTATCTGCATGCCTGTACTTTGTCATGAGTTTGGTAAAAATATGAACATGTGTTTAGTAGGCGAAAACAACAAAGTTATTTTATCCAAGTTTCACCATGTGGACACGCGTAAAAATATTGGCGTGTCCAGGTAAGAAAATAATAAATAATAATTATTTAAAGTTTCACCAACTGAACACACGTGTGTCAAATCTCGTGTGTCCAGTTGGTGAAAAATGCAAACAAAGTTCGAATTGATTCTGCTACAAGTCATTTCTATATTTATCTTTATTACTTTGAAATTGTATGTATTATATTTCTTATTTAATTTTGTATGAATATTTTAAATTCTCTCGACTTTCAGCGGTTGGGGCGCTGGGGCTTGACTTGACACCCTGCTATTGGCGAGTCATCGACAAAAAGTCGTATTGTATGATCCCTGGCGTTAAATAAACATCAAAAAATTAAAAACAAAAATAAAATAAAATACTTATTATACCTAATTTGATATATAACATTTAATAACACAGCCTACTCATTAAACCACGTTATCCTTATCATCGCCATAGCAACCGCAACAAAAGCTTTTACACATAACGTATGAATATTCCATTTCATCTTGGTGAAATACTAAATTGCCTACTTACACGACCCGCGGAAAATAAACACGAATTAGAAACACGAGAGCCATGATAAGTAAAGTAAGTTGTACGATAAATTACTTTTCGCTCGTATATTTTAGTATTATTGCACCAACTTTGTGCTAACATTGTTTTTGCAAGATTTCAACAACATATTGGTACAGTTTTTTAGGTTTTTTTCAGGTTTCAACCATTTTCAGTAGCTGTTTGTTTTGGCTTGTTCTTTTGTATGTCAGTCTTGAAACCGCGACACGTTCACAGGATGGGGAAAATTTTTCTTAAGGTCTTTTATAATAAGAGCCAGACCATTCGCAGAGATAATAGAGTTTAGGCGAAGGCGGGAGGTTAAAAGTTAACCACCCATATTCACAAGATCAGTTGGAGTATGCGGACTTCAGATAAGTGTGTTTTTCTATTTTGTATTTGAAGGGGTCAAACAACTTTATTTTAAAGCTATCATAAACTTAATTATTCGTTTAAAAGCTTTTTATTATTTTGGCCCTCTTATTATTTTTAAAACACTTAAATTGTAATTATTTACTAACATCCTCAACCACTCATCGCCCATGGAGCGGGACGGTAAGGAAAATACGAGTAAAAAACAGCAATAACATTGAAAGTTGAGTAAAACGCGTAAATAGGCCCACGAGGCAAAATTTTTCCTTATCGCCCGTAAGTCGTCGCTCATTACCCAAATTGTTTATATAGCCTACTAATGTACGACAAATTAATGGTGGAGGGAAATGTGTTGGGAAAAAGACTCCCATCGCCGTGGGATTCGCGTGATTGATGGATTATCTTAACGCTAAATCATTGCACCTTCTTATAAACAGGGTGGAAGATTAGTACTGATTTATTTTCTGAACCCCAGCCTTACGGTAAAGTACTTAAGAGTAGCTATAATCCATACAATCACACCAATTCTCTAGTCCCAAATTAAGCTACGAGGCTTGTGTTATGGGTGCTAGACAACGGATAAACATACTTAAATACTTTATTTTTTTGTAAATAAATACATATTATACATAGAAAACACCCAGACCAGTACGAACACACATGTTCATGCACACCTATGTTTCTACTGTGCGGGGATCGAACCCGCGACCTTTGGTTTTAGAAGTCCGACCTGTGAACCACTGCACCAAGCGGTCGTCAAGTCAAGTCGTCAAGTCACGTTAAGTCAATCAGTAATTACACTTAAGCACTTTCAGACATTATTTTTAACCCCCGAGGAAAAATAGGATGTTATACACACACACACACACACAAACACACAAACACACACACACACACACAAACACACAAACACACACACACACACACACACAAACTTAATTGTAGTCTAGATTAAGATGTTACTAACTTAATGTAAACTGGTTTTCATACAGAATGTTTTCCATAAGGCCCGTATAGTAGTACATCTCTAATAATTATGTATCATTAGTGTGTGGGATCCGCTGTATTCTAAAATACAGGACGAAAGTCCTAGTTTAGAACGCAGAAGTTCTTTACATTTTTAGTACCTAATTAGTATGTGTACCAAATAACGCAAACCAAAGCCTTTATATAGAAAAAATATATATTTATTTATTTATTTTGACTCCTATGTCTGTGTTTTTGTGTATGTCTATCTGTGGCATCGTAGCTCCTAAACTGATGGGCCGATATCAATGCAGTTTTTTTTATTATTCGAAATTCAATTTAACCACGGTGTTTTTAGTTATGGCTTGTCATAATCCGACTAGCAGTTGAAGCTAGCCAGCTCTATTCCTGGCTCATTCGGGGGTGTTTTTAACTAGAAAGTTAGTTTACTAATGTTACTTTGTAAAGTCTTACGGCAGCATTTGACAAACCTGGGTCTTTAGCCAACGTGACATCGGTTCATAGCGAAACGATATCTAAGTTCGTTATCGTCTCCGAGATAACGATAACAATTTCGTAGCCAATGTAACACTTATGTCGTCATCGTTGTGTCGAATTGTTAATTCGTTAAAAAACACAAATATTGGCTATGGTATCGAAAATTTAGCTGTCAGTGTCACTGTCAGTCAAGAAGTAGCAAATCGTATCAAACCCGCCAACTTTTTTGTTGTTGTTTTAAATAGTTTTACTATTATGTTTATGTGAGGATTGCGTTTAATCGTTTTGAGATTATAACCAAAACACAATTTTGAAGGTGGTAAGTAAATGTAGTGTTATAACTTTTAGATGGTCTCCAAAACTTAACTTATGCTTTTCAAAATAAATACATTTTTATGTGATGGATGTTCAAACGATGATGGAGTAATTTTTATTTTACTTTTTAGTCATAAAACATGGGATCAAGAGTGCGAGGAAGTCCCGAACAATTGTCAACGCTGCTTGAGTATATGGAAACGTAAGTAAATTAAAGTTTTATTCATGAGTATGTAATGTAAACAAAGACGCGACTGTAACAATGAAATACTTGTATTGAAGTTTGTTTGTTTATGTTACAGTCATGGTGACCTGGCGAGGCCACTTGCTGGATCACAAGGTCGCGTAAGGTCAGACCGACTATGGACTGAACTTACTAACATTTTGAATGCTGTTGGTGGTAGTGTCAGCAAGACTACAGAGAAGTGGAAAAAAGTAAGGAACTAATGAACATTTTGAAATGAGTGATGTGATGAAAAAGTGGCTAGCAATCCTAGCTGTATTTTCAGAGGTTGTTTGTTTGATTTCCAAACAGGAAATCATTCATCTGATTAATGTTTATTCATGTGTGTTGGTTTTGTGTTTGAATAAGTGGACGCACCCTTAAGGTTCTCTGGTATAACTAGACTGGATTATGATGATGATTATCAGTCTCTGATACTCACAGTACAAGCTATGCTTTGGAGTCAATGGCCATATGAGATGTCCCGAATGTTTATTTATTTTCCAATTAATTTCTAAATTACTTACTAAATAATTGGCTTTTTAATCTCATTTATACTTATGATTATAACTACTCTTTATTCAATAAAGGTGTGATCAGATTGGAAGTCCAAGACAAAAAAAAAGGCATTGGCCATAAGGCTTCATGCAAGAGGGACTGAAGCAAGCGGGCAAACTTTATCAGCTAGTGATGAAAGGGTGCTGGCTATAATGGGTGCTTTGGCAGTGGAAGGACAAGCCTCTGTAGATATTATATCTGTGTGCCAAATTGCATCGAAATCCATTCAGCCGTTTTCGCGTGATTAATTAATTTTATTTAAAAATTGATTTAAGAAAACATTTTCAAAGAGGTATCCATAAATTGTCCAAAATAACACTCATTTTCTCTTGCAGACTCCCCACAACTGACTGGACCACAGCATTCCACTTCACAGCCCTCAAATAAATTTGCTTCTGCCGTCCACATCTCAGGTGCAGACACCACCACCCCTACCGCTCGGCTCTGGAACGACAGCCTACTTCGCCACCTCCACCAGCCCTAGCAGTGCCATCCCCACCAGCTCCTTCACCGCCCACTACTCCGAGGCGAATGTGTCCACCTGCCCCCGCGCATCTGCTATTGACATGCGGTTGACATCGCCAGCGACACCGCAGTCTGCTGCCTCTCCCGACCGCCCTCGTTTGCGCGCCCGCCGTAGACGCCACTGACTGTAGGAATCTATATGAAAGTTTATAATTAGGCATTTTTAATCAATATAAAATAAATTATGTTCACAATACTTTTGTTTGATTATGGAACTCTCGCGTGGCGTTTGTGGACTATCCACATGCTCTATACTATGACCCTGTTGCAAAAAAGCTAAGAGCACTCAGCACCTGAAAAATATAATAATATATATGTAGGTTTGTTGTGCTTTTATAATTAACAGCGGTAACAATATGAAATAATTGAGGCTACATATAGGTACTTACAGCGTTATAGTATTGAGTAGAAGCAAACATTAAAACCTTAGATTGGAAGTGCAACATTAGAACAATACCTAGTTTAGAATGAAAAATTTTCAATAAATAAATATGAATAATTCTTACCTTTATTTCCACGGGAATTTCAGGGGAACCTTTTAATCCGGCATGACCTTTTAGGTCGTTACATAGCCTCCTAAAAGTTGGATAAACAATAATTTGGGCAAATCCTCGATTGTATCCTTCGTTGTATAAATCGCTTTTGGCGCCTCTCCCACGTTTTCTCATTGTGTGCAGCCCACAATAAACGCAAAGAATAATTTTTCAACTTATTATTACCCTGTTAGCACTAAATAAATACCTACTAGCATGTACTAATATCACTCCGTGTTAAAAGTCAGCTACGAGTAGATGAAATCCGGCCATATTGTTTCGATAACTACAACATTTAAACATTCGGTTCGTTATCTTTTTTAGCGATCACGATCGAAGCGATGACGAACACTTAAAGTGCAGCTTGTCTACGCATTCATATGGGATAACCGCGATAACAATTCGTTTCTTTATCGTTTCGTTACGAATTATAACACTTGTCTACCAACTTGCGATAACGATGACGATTGACCACGTGATTTAACGAGGCTTATGTCAATCCCATACATTTTAATGATATCGAACTTCGATATCGTTTTTAAGTTGTTACTTTGTCTCAGCCCCCTGTAGCACGGCTTGCGTTGAGCGTTCTCATGAAAATTTATGTGTGCTGTCAAACTTACCGGGATATGACGACAAGAGGGGGTGGCGTGCTAGATGTCATATTTATCCAAGTACCGACACACATAGCGCCACTATACCTCTTGATACGCAAAATGTGTAACAATTGAACTGAACAAAATGTTATACATACATAACACGAAAAATCAAATGATCATTTTAAGTTGTTTTCGAATCCAATGTCGGTTTTTCAATATAGGCAAGCAGCCATTAATGTCTGATATATTACGTACATTTATGTAATTACATATTTACACAGACACTTAACAAAGCACCTGAACAAAGTGCGACGAAAAATCGTATTAAAATTCGACATGTGTATTAAAAACGAGATTAATAATAAACGTTTTTACGCAACCCGAAGATCTGAGAACTTTGTTTTTTCATCAAACATCTCAGTTCGAAATTGCCAAATCGGACCGTTTTTTTCTTAAATCAGGGAGATGTATCAAAAGCTTTAGCTCAAGAGAAACTGTATTTATTCATTCGTCATGGGAGTCAGCGAATCTTTGCGCAAATACGAGTATTTGAGATGTGTGCTGCTAAGGAATTACCCTTAGGCACGGAAAATACGGATTTAGGTATTGTACCTACCTCTTTGTAAGGGCGTATCTATAATTCATGTAATTCAATCAATCTCGCAACGGGTTTCAAGAATTTTAACACTGCTGATGTACCTACACACGTACTGTGGATACACATACACTTGTTGGGATTATTTAAAAATGCACCAAAAAAATTTAATTAAATTAAATATAATTAATAAATTGAATTTTAAAACCCCTAAAGAGCTAGAAAAACAGCTGGTGAATTTCAACGGCTAAACGGACCTGACCAGTCTTAGCTAAGAAAAGAGCCAGCGCGTGATTAAATTATATCTATCTAATATATAAAATTCTCGTGTCACAGTTTTCGTTGCCATACTCCTCCGAAACGGCTTGACCGATTCTCATGAAATTTTGTGAGCATATTGAGTAGGTCTGAGAATAGGCCAACATCTATTTTTCATACCTCTAAGTGATAAAAAAATGGCAAAACAACGGTTGCCGGGTCAGCTAGTCTATATATATAAAAATGAAACCCGTTTTCCTTGGTCACGGCATCACGCGTGAATGGCTGGACCGATTTCACTAATTCTTTTTTTGTTGTATTTGTTATTATTAGGATAAGGTTCTTACGGAAAAAAATATTAAGAAAATCTCGCAGAAATATGAAAAATATACATTTAATGTTGCATATTTTAAAAAACGCGCGTAACTAATGTCAATGTCATTCGATGACATTGTTCAATCATTGCAACGCTGAGGCGGTACGAAGTTCGCCGGGTCAGCTAGTTTCGAATAAAAACGCACTGAAACCAGACTATTCATTAAGGAGGCACGATGCAAAGGACAGACACACACAAAAACACATACCGTATAGTAGTAATTTGATTGCTTCAAAGTTTTATCTAACAATCTCGGTCTATTTTAATATTTAACAAAATATTTTTAAATTACATTGCATATTTTGATGTGACAACGTCTTAAATTAGGTTGTGGCTCGGAGAGAGAGAGGCCCGCCGGACCGGCGAATGCCTTGCGTCTCTCTCTACCGAGAAAAAGACGTTGTCACGTAAAATCTTCGCCCGTAAAACCGACTTTATTTTTCAGGTTAACCATTTCTTAAATATTACTAAAATCATGGTCAACTCTTTGTACTGTTAAATTTCTTATTGCCTCACTCAAATCATTGAATTTAGGGAGTCGATATTTTTGCGCTATCAACACTTTATGTCCCCAAACCCGAACCGTCATTTGTTTTAAAAATATACATTATTGCCGTGAAATAATCAATAATGTCCGAAATTAAGGGTCAAAGTCAAAATTCTACAACTGGACCCGGTCTACCCTACGGAAGATCCATTAGCAAATTCCCAAGTGGGTAGATGCAGACCCACATTTTGTTTGACAAGTGAGTCGTGAAGGAAGCAGTGAAATCGCATCTGTTTTATCTATTTCTAGAAACTGCATACTCAATTGCAGCTGTATTTCAGTTTATTTATATACATTTGGCTCACTCATCGGCCGTCGGCCCCGATTCATACATGAATTCAAACTCATGTCTCTAACATACAAAGCATAAAGTTCAAAGTTGCCTAAACGATGAGCACCGTTGAAGTTCCATGTCCTGCAAAATCTGCGCATATTACAAGGTCGTATTCAGTATAGAATACGGTTAAATTTGCCCTAATTGTGGGGCTGGTACGCAATTAGTCACCTAATGGAATCCCTAATGTTATGATGCGTCGGACAGAAGCATGCTTAACCAGATTTATTTCGAATGCCTAGACACATACTTATATATGCGTCCACCCTGCACTATGCAAGAATACATTTGATCATAATAATGATATTTACAAAGCATCTCCTAATGGAATACGTAATTATTACAAATATAAAGTTGTAAGATGATACTAGATAATGTTAACAAAAATAATGATGTAGTTTAGATACTTTTACTGCTAAACGAATAAGATAAACAGACCTCAGACATGTCCAAATCTGTTCAGCAGCTTTAGTTGTAGAGGTGACCAATGAAATTCCACACAGAAACTCGAAATTTATAACCTTTCTTCGGCAACATTGTATATAAGCTGTATTAAACCATCAGGAAAAACTGGTACAAAAATTTAACAGTGAACAATTTTCAAAAGCTCTGATTTCAAATCGCGATCTCGAGTCTTTTCTCTGAGGTGCCGACTAGAAGATAGTAGAAATTATTCCAACCACAGCGACAGGGCTATATTTCAGCCCCCATTTTGTTTCAACAAAATTAGATTCTTGAGCAT
The DNA here is from genome assembly GCA_963921415.1 of Pyrausta despicata. Taxonomy (NCBI): domain Eukaryota; kingdom Metazoa; phylum Arthropoda; class Insecta; order Lepidoptera; family Crambidae; genus Pyrausta; species Pyrausta despicata. Next base: position 10,844,136 of record OY992860.1, on the reverse strand, counting down.
ACTGCGCCCACGATTGTTTGATATATGTTCGAGCAATATAATCCCAAAGTTATGCGCTTTCGAACAAGAGTACCAAAGTTTGTTCCTCCAAGAAAATTGGGGTAATTTTGCTGGGGAACGATTAAACAACGAATGTACTTTTTTGATCCAATATTTAATTTTTTAGGACGGTATAAAATGCACAGGTTAGTTTCTCTGAGAACCCTACAATCAAACTTCTAAAATCCATACCGTATTATTCATGATAAAAATATACTCTTCGGTTATCTTCTTGCCTAGGACAAGAGCAGGTTAGGGCTTCCAACGGCAAGGTAGACTGAACAAATTTGAAGCTGGCTGCCTGATTTCTGCCTGATTTCCAGGCCGATTGGTCGTCAACCAGTCGGCCTGGAAATCATTGGGGCAGGCCTATGTTCCGCCCTCGTCGCTTAGCGCTTTTTTGTCAGCCCTTCGCAAAAAAGGTTTGTTGGCCCCGCCATGTTAGCGGGCCATTGCTGGCGGGGTCACTGAAGTCGAGGTTTTATCCAGTACAACTCGTAACATCGCCATTAAGCGAAGACAGAGCGCCGCGGGGTTTATTAGGGCGCTAGGAGCTCTCACACAATCCCTGGCTCCCTGGCAGAGGTGACGGTGTGTAAAAGCTCTTCACACATCCTACCGCGTCAACAAAAAGGCCTATGTTCAGCTGTGAACGTCTTATAACGGCGCATTGTGGTGATGATGACCTGAAGTTATTTCTTTATAGACACGATATTTTCATTAAAAACAAATTTAAATGCAAAAGTACCAAGACGGTTCGCCCCAGTTTCAGTAAGTAGGCCGGCCGGGGACAGACGAAAAAGGATTGTATGATAAAGGCGCGCGCTTATTATCGCCGCTAACTAATGTCTTTGTCTCCCTTCAATTGTAGCCACTTGGACGATTCACCTCTCGCCTCTCTGTTGTCTTAATAAAGCCTTTGAATGAAACTGCCTTTTAGTGAACGTTTTGCGCTGGTTTTCAGAAGGCTTGTAAGCGATTTGGTCTTTTGAACGGAAATGCGGGCCGTGCTTTGAGCGATCAAACGATTTCCTTAGTTTTCTCTGTAGATTTAAATATAGCCTAAAAAGAAAGACAAAAAAATATTGTTCCAGCATCTACTTTCATCCCATACCCATGGAAGAAGGGTAATTTTGCTTGTATATTGTCAAATGTGCTACCCCTGACACGTGAGTTGTGACTACCGCACTAAATTCAACATTATCGGGCCGAAATTGTTAATGGTTCCCGAGAACCGAACAATGCAACAGGGTTGAATTTCCTTTGTTGCGTAGAGACATTTGATTGTTGCTTTGCTCGCCGAATATTCGCATGGAGCATCACAGACATGGTGCAAGTTCAGTTTTCAACTGTATACTGTTTTACTACATGTCTCGTGGTCAACTTCGGCCTCTGACTAAGATTTCCTAGAACGGGTATGACGGATTTTATTTTAATTTTTTATGTGTTTCGCATAGAGTTCATTCTCAGGAGTTCTCGAACCGAGGATTCCCGGGAAATCGTCGAACTTCGTTCCCGGAATATTTAGTTTGAGAAAAGTTGAGAACTCAAGAAATCGTATTTGAGTCTTTAAAATTATAAAATAAAACTATTTGAATTTTTTTGTCACAGGTGGCCTAAAATAACCGATGGCAGTAATAACTATTGATTGCAAACTATTAACTTGTTTTGTAACTCTATGATGATTGATAACATAACATAAAATAAATGAATTGAATTTAAATCGTGATCATTGAAGTAACGTAATAATAATTTTACTGCTTCTTAATTTCTCAATTCCTGTAAACACGGACGCTGAAAAATAAATCGCGAAATCATCCGTAAAAGCGCGTATCATTTCACTGTCTAGAGTTCGCGTATACGGCAGAAATTAATAAAAGAAAAATTATTAATTGAATAATTCTCTTTCACGCGTAATCTCTATCTTATGAATACGACTAATACGATTTTTCAATACATAAATATTACGTGTATACATTATGCATTTTATATTTGACACTAGAATATAAATCAACTGGCTGTTGAATTTATCTGTGTTGAGTTGTTAAAGTAATTGACCCTAAAGCAGAATCGGGTTTTTTTTAATGAACAGAATTGTTTTTTTTTTCTTTCATTGATCAAATATCAATTGAATAATAATGAATCAAAAGAACATCAAATAAAGCCTGGAAAGTTTCGCTAAAAACATCTTAGATATAAATGTTTCGTGTAGTCTAGCCAAACCTCATTTTTATAACATTGATGGATTCATATTGATGGATGTTATTCTGAGAATGAACTGATGTTGGACGGTCTCTTTTTTGTAAGAATTACTAATTAGCCTTAAGTAGGTATTAAAGCAACGTATTTTTTTCCAATATCTTGAAAATATTGCGTGAATTTATTGTGTAACAAGGTTTTTAATAAAAAAAAATAGTTTTTACGGTTTATGTAGAAACGACCAACCAACTTAACATAAGTTGAAATCTATCAACTGATTTTATTGTGCCCTGCAAAATCCAAAACTCTACCATGTTCAAAATCTTAGATTTTAGATTAGAGGGGATACTAGACCATTTTAACTTAAAAAAAAGTACTTACTTTTGGATAAAATCAGGAGTGTGCTAAGTAGCTAGTACTCTAAGCAATATTGCTCGGTTTCTCGATCAAAAAAAAAACTATTCGAACTTCTAGACAAGATTAAACAAATGTTTCCACTAAACCCTCGACTCGATTTGTCGGGGTAACGAAAAATAAGCCCTGTTTCGTTTGTTACTTGAACAATGTATGTGTGCAAAAAACGTGTTCTTTTCTCGTATTTTTTATAATGCATTGATAAAGAAAATAGTCAATATCGTAATAGGTGTCTCATAAATTATTGTGCCAGAACTAGATGATACAACTAGTGATAGAAATAATAATAATTACACTCGTTGGATAAATTGATTAGTACCTAACTGTACCTACTACTCGTATTATAAAAGGTGTAGACTAATTGGAATTGACTAGTAACATGAATGGAAAACGACCAACGAGCAAATATGTACCAACCCGCCGTGTTTTTACACGGACCGGCCGAAATCGTTATTTGTTTTAACCGTACTTTATTCGGGTCTTGGACAAATTGTTCCTGTCGTCCCCCGTTGGTTGTGCAAACAATTTTTGCAGTGTTGATGGGCTCGGGTTATATTGCCATGAATGGGGGTCGAATCCCACGGGCAATAATGCGGGACTGTCAACAACCCTCATTACTGAGATCTGCCGTGAAATTGTCCGGCTGAAGTGGGGTTGAGGCATTGCTGTGTCCACTGGCATTCAAGTTACAAGGTCAAAGCGCAATTACTGGCTCAAGAGCACGAGCAAAGCTGGTAAAAAATTTGACGTCAGGTTTAGTCTAGTGGTCTGAGGTACAGACTATAAAACCGGCTGTTGAGGGTACGAATCCTGCTAGGGGCAAATGTTTGTGTAATGGCCACGAGCGTTTGTATCTGAGATATGGTAGATTATAAATGTATTTAATTATGTGTATCCGTTATCTTAGTAACCATAGGACAAGCTAACTCTTTGTGTGCTGAGTTATTTGCGTGATCGTGAAAAAACAATTAATTTATTTATTGTTAGGTGCTACCACCTGACGGATGCAGTTGCCAGCAGAATGCGGCTTTTAACGTACGACTTACGTCCGATATTTCTTATCAGATCATTTGCTTAATAACTACATAATACGCTTTACTATTAATGAATTAGTATTAACAGTAACGATTGCATTACTTACCTACTAAAACAAAATATCTCAGTAGGTATTCTATGTCAAAGCCAGAGTTAACTGAATGAGAAAAAAAAATGACGAAAAAAGTATTAATTTTAGTGACGTGATCTAAGAAACAATTACAGGTAATTCTCATGTAGAAGAGGTAGAATCACATAACTCAAGTTCTATTAATCTGTCTTCATAACTATGCCAAGCAACGGAGTGACCTATTTAAACATTTATGAGTATCGCGCAGTGTCTTCGCAAATTTTAATGAATGCGAGAATTTCTTTCATACTGTCTGCTTGTTAACCCTCGCCGTGGGCACCTCGTTTAGTTACTTTTTACGTTTATTAGTGGTTTCTTAATTATTTTTGCGCGGCTTCATTCCTTTTTACTGGCTGGAATGTTTTAACATCTTTTGTTAAAAGTACGGAGGTTTTGTGTTCCTTAAAATGGAATATAGGACGTTATTTTGGTACCGAATTAATATGTGAATATTGTTTTTAATGCAAGGAAATCTTCTACGTATTTAGAACTTAGTTCTGAAAACACAAACGTCTTGTAGGCATAACTCGTATAAACGCGCAAATTCTGATGACGAGGTACCAATGTTCCAAGTCCTTCCCCATTCCTTCCCTACCTTTGACGTTTAGCTCGACGTTGAATGAACTGTCGAAACGCAAGTCTCCTATAAATTAAATTGTCAATCAGTGTTCTCTTTTTCTAAAAGTACATAATGTGTGGTTACCATACTCTTGACACCACAGTTAAATACAACAAAACAGATGATCCAGTCATCCGGCCCGAAAAATGTTGACGACGCCCAAAGCACATGTTGGCAACTCATTAGATTTAAATTTAAATGCCATGCTTTCTATCATCGTTAAAGAGCATTATCTGACATTTGATTAGAATAAAGCAAAGGCTTGTAGTTCATCGACCCCGTGTGTGATATTGGTGAGATAGCAGAAACGCAGAGGGGGCGCAGAACAATGTCAATCTAAATTCTATGTCAATTTTCTTTTTTATTTAGTTTTAAATGCCGTTTTTTTAAACCTAAGACTGGCACATCGAACTTATCAATGTTTATTTATTTTATTTACTTTTTTGGGAAACATACAGTTTTAACATTACTTACATAACAAAATAGACAATTAAAATAACATATAAATTACATTTAAATTAAATTTCCTAAGCTCAAAAAATACATGGAGTAAAACAATTATATGTGAAACTATGGAATTATGAAACGAATGCCAAAGAAACAACATTACATATAATTGGGATAAGTTATGAATTTCTTTACTGCTTACTATCAACTCGAAACATATGTGTTGAACTATTATGATGAAGGAAGAGAGCTGCGTTACCACAGAGCTCCTATTTGGCTAGAGCCCGCAAGTGTATGTACCTCGCGTGTAAAAAGGGAGCGAAATTCGCTTCCTTTAGCGCGACTTGATTCAGTCCGCGGTTGAACGTTCTCGCTGTCGAACGTCCGACGAAAAATTAAAAATGCCTTATTGCGCCGTATTAAATTGCAAGAACTATTCAAAAAAAGTGGGACGAGATAAAGGAAACGTTTCATTTCATGGGTAAGTCATTTTATTATTAAAACAATCCTTTATTTATTGAATACGAAACATTTTATGTTTCTCGTGGTTTTACACTGAAAACTGTATGTAAAATATGTAACGGAGATTTTATAATACATTGCTTTCTTGACTAGATTGTATTGTAGGGTTTGCCTGTTAAAACACGCAATGAACATTAAAATGAATTAATTTCCACATTTGGCTCAGCTTCGTGGTACGGTCACTATTCTCATTTGTCTGTCAAATAGAGCAAATAGTGTTGTGTCGTACACTCAGTTCTTATCGATTATTTATAACAATCGATTTTGCGGGCAGAGGAATGAGATTGTTCCCTTTGGGGACAGAGGAATGAGACTGTTCGCTTTGGGGTCAGAGGAATGAGATTTTTTTATGGCATTTATTTTGTTAATTGCAATTGTCATATTGAATGCTTTTGTTTAGATTAATACGAATTCTAATTACAGATTTCCAAGTGACCCTGTCATTAAAGAAAAATGGATTGAAGCGACGGGACAAAAAAATTGGTTCCCAACACAGTATAGTCGTATTTGCTCCGTCTATTTTAGTGAAGAAAGCTTTTCAGAAACAAAAAAATTTCGACGACTATCGAAAACTGCAATTCCCACTTTAAATGTACTAAAGACGCTATCTGATGCAAAAGTTAGTTGATTGATTTTATGTTTGTATTCACTCGCATCAAAACTATACAGGGTGTAAGGGACAGCCTCCAGAAAACTTTAACCATGAACTCAGACCATCAACCTGATTAAGATACTAAAGAATTTTTTTCCCGGATATGAAAAAAAAATTCGACTTCCTATACAAAATGGATCAGTCACGTGACCAACTTTGTATGGGAATGCGATTTTTTTTTCATTTCTTTTCTTTTTTTTTATGTGAAAAGGGGGCAAACGAGCAGACGATCCGCGTGATGGTAAGCGGTCATCGTCGCCCATAGACATCTGCAACACCAGAAGAGTCACTGATGCGTTGCCCGCCTTATTGGAGATAAGGGGTAAGGTAGGGAAATCATCAATCAATCATCAATAAAACGCCAGCGGCCAGCGGACCGCTCGCGACCTCTCCCTCCAAAGGCTGATGGCGTACTGATGAACGTTACGATCGGCGAATCGCAGGCGGCGTGGACGGGAGTTCCCATCACTAAATCACTGCTGTGACGTCACAGTAGGTATAAAAATATTGACACGCTTGGTTTCTACGCGGGTAATGAGACTTGCGGGATCTAGTCAAATAGAAATCTGTGTGCGTTACTTATTAAATGATTCTGAGTTAAATGAAAAAGGGGACTGTTCCATAGAAAAGATTTACTGCTTAAAATAAAGCAAATTACAACAAAATGGCGGACGGATTGGTATGGCCGCCGGACTAGCGCTAGTCCGTTCGGAAATCTTGCTTGAGGCGAAGTGATCATAGACTAATTATATATATACGGAGAAGTGATGGCGCGACGCGCGGCTGTTGCAGGCACCGCCGCCCCGGCGGGCCGGTGTTGCCAGGCGCGGACAGGCTCCCCGGGTTGAAGGCAGAAGGGCCGGTGTTGCCAGGCGCGGACACTATTGTTTAAATATAAGATGGCCAAAACCAAGCGAATGACAGTCTTGACATAACTCAAGTGACATACGTATTACTTTAGTTGGTTTATTTATGGTGAGGTCGATAATGTAATTAATATAGGTATATCGCAACCAATTTACAAGCAATGTGTAAATCAGATTCAAGTGTAATTAATTCCCATACTACAATATAATTAAATCACATAAAATTTAAATTTGACCGTTACACTCAGCTCGAAATAATTATTCCTTGTTGAACGTATCAATTACCAGACGAGGTATTTTTTTTGTTTGAATAGTTAGCTTAATTTTTTTTTGAGTTCAAATAGTAAAATTAGTATTTTTGTATAAATTTATTGTTTATTTTATATTTAGTCTCATATGTCATATTATTAGTATTATTATTTTATCTTTGATTTATTTGTTCGCACCGCCCACTAATAATTTTTGCTTAGCCCAAAGGTAAGACTAGTAGAGAATGTCCTACGGCGTTAAGTCCACCTTTTGTACATAGTTCTGTTGAGCAATAAAGCTTAAGTAAATAATAAATAATATATAGGTTTCATATTAACAGTATAAAAAAAAAATCTAAACGTCAAACGAGACAAAAGGAAACCTATCTTCCTTCCTGCGAATTTGCAATTAAACCTGTTACCAAAAGTATTTGTTAATTTGAACAGCGAAACATCAATCGTAGTTAATAATTTAACGGACTTTTTGTGTTTGGGATGACAAACACAAACTCATTATAAAACTGACCTAATTGAACAAGGAGCGGTAATCCTAACTCTGCGTTAAGAATTTTGAAATGTTTTTATAAAATGTTTGTCATTTTTCACACTTCACATATATCCTGACAGTATTTGGTTAATTAAAGCTAATTATTACCAATGACTTCATTATAGCAGAGGTACCTAATTTATTCTAGTCGATCATAGGCTATGGCGACACAAGGTATTTTTAAACCACACACACTTAAGTCCCCTCGTACACAACGCTACGAAAATCTTCGATACCCGACGAATAAGGGGCTAACTTATGCATGCGACGAACTCATGTCGAATAGGAATTACACCTTTCGTAAATATTTCCAATGCCATGGTTTTTTTCAAAATCATAAATAACCTCTATGAAGTTGACAAAAACCAATTTATGTATTTCCAAAAAGCTGTAAAAACCTTTATTTACATAAAATTCAATGAATATTCAGACAATTGACTTCGATTTCTGATACTAAATTATGACGTCAAACTTTAGTATGTATGAGAGGGATATATAGTCCTCCTGGCCGATTTCGACCACGGCGGCCACTCTCAACTCAACAGAGATCAGCCAACTACGCAGGAGATATTATAGTGCACAAGTATGAGCGCAATACACAGGTGCACTCACTGTTCCATCACTCTCAAAGTTCGGTGAGACGGCAATCCGACATGACCGGAGAGAGATCAGGCGCAGGAGCAACGGCTTAACGTGTTTTCCGAGGCACGGGGGTGTAACACCGCCAACTTCCCGACTCCGAGCTGTTTTTGAGAAATTCATGACAGAAAATCTCAGAAACAATTTTGGCTCGATCTGGGATTCGAACCCAGGACCTCTCGGATGTAAGGCAGAAACTTTGCCACTACACCAACGAGGCAGTGAGAGGGATACAAAATCTATGAAGGCAAATCGTTTTGACTGATAATAAGAGTATTTCAACGTTTGGTGGTGTCATCTAGCCTATAGCCTATGAAACTGTGGTAGTCAGTTTTAATTTAACTTCTGAAATAAAATATCAACCCTTTAATTCTCATCATTTTCATCTGAAGTTTTCCTGTAAGGAATTGCTTTATTTTAAGACTCTTTTCACCTTACAAGTACATAAACTCTGGGAGTAGAACCACTCCATTCATCCCGATTGTACAAGATGTGATTAAACAAATTCAGCGTAAACCGCATGACTGATGTTCGCTATTCAATTTTATGCGATACGATAATAAATTCAAGTGGAAATTGATATTTAACCGTTTTGATTCAAGCACAATATTGAGCTGGCTTATGAGTACCTACTTACTTAAGAGCAGTTCAGTCATTTACGAAGATGCATTTCGTCAGAGATACATGTCAAACTAGGATTCGGATTCAACGTGACGGTTTTGGGAAACGTAGAAAGCACAATATATTCTACTTGTCATGTTAAATAGCTACTTGCACTTATTTCGAGGAAAAATTCGCACGGCTACTGATTTAAAACCAGCACACCGTCCGTTCGTCACTGCGGAACACCCGCGACTGTAGCATGCCGAGCGCATGCCGAGATCCGAGCGCGTAGGTACAGCTCGCGCGTCGTCCGTTTATATGAAGTTAGAATACTGTATAGATTATATTACCGTGTCGCGATTCATGACGTGACGCCACGTTGAAGGCTACCTTTTTAAAAGTGAGTTGCGGTCTCGCTGTCCCCTTAATCCGAATGCTAGCTTAAGTGACTTACCAAAAAAGCTATATTGGTGGTTAAAAAGTTGGTAATTATTTTTTGTTATATTAATGTAATAGAGGGTTCAACGTTTTGTCCATATTTGTCTTATACCTAGTTATCACCTATTAATATAAGTTCCAACCTAGATATATTTTAATTTTAATGAGTTTCAACAGTAAAAAAAATACTTAAATGCTAATATTTTTAAGTTCACACATCAGCATGTACCGGTGAAGGTAAGATGTTGGTAGCCTTCACCGATTTTCCACCATGTCTGCCTAGTAGAAGCGAATAGATTATCCGTATAAACTCTTAGTTTTATACTTATCACTACACAGTACAAAACAAAGTCGCTTCCTGCGTTTGTACCTATGCCTGTAGGTATGTATGCTTAGATCTTTAAAGCTATTCGACGGATTTAAATGCATTTTTTTAAAAGATAAAGTAATTCAACAGGAAGGTTTAAATGTATAATCAAAGCGGGCAGGACAACGCCTGCCGTGTTCGCTAGTTTAATATGATAAGATAAAGCTGCAGTTGATCCAATATTTATATCATTCCTAGAACTCATGAATCCGTAGTGACCTTGCACTGACCGTGTAAACAAACAACACATTACGTAGACTTTACAACTCATTGAAACAAGACCGTCATAATGCATTTCTGACAAACGACAAGCAACTTGCAGTTACAGTTTTGATTTAAATAAATAAAAATGAAAAATTAAGGACGAAAAAGTTGTATGCCTACATTGGAGATCACTCTGTTCTCAGCTCAGTAGTAGGGAGCTACCAATATTTCGTGTTCACTTTGATATATAACCACTTTTTGAATGCTTTATGTAATGCGAAGTATATCATCCGCTTTTTTATTTAAATCAAAGTGTTGCATGGTGTCGGATTGACGTGTGGGGTCCTACTATGCGAGGCGAGGTGATGAGTTTCCATTCCAATCGACATAGCTTACTCTGTCACATGACTGCTGCATTTTAAAGCTTTCACAGAGACTATGGCGCCACAATACAAGTTTACAGACAACACCAAAACGGAGACGAGCCGAGCGGACAGATTTCGTGTCCTCTCAGGAAGCTGAAAGGACGCGAAATGTGTAACAAATGTTGTTCAGTGAATTTATAAGGCGCAATGAAAACAGAGATGTGAGCTGTGCCTCAATGGACTGAGTTTCATTTTTCTCAACGTTTTTGAGGAAGAGCTTAACAAAATCGCACTTTTATAATAAAGTAATAGGACTTAAAATGTTCGCATAGATATCCTCTATCGACCCTAGAAATATTTACATCGTTCCACCAAGCACTCTGTAGACAAGGTCTAAAATTCTATACGTGAAAATACCTAGGTATTGACAGTGTGTTACGGAGTAGCGACACTGGTATCAACGTAATGGCCTATACCTACTTGGTTAAGGAATGCATTTCGCATTTTATTACTTCCGATAGTGTTGAATGTTTTGTTATCGATAAGCAGTAACAAACAAATTCAAGTACTTGGTATGTAGTGTTATCATTCCAAACAAATAATATTCTTCATCAAAATAGTTAAATAGTAGTATTATTATAGTAAATGTTTTAAAGAAAGCATAAGTAAATAAGCCGCGAGTGTAGTCACCAGCAGAAGAAACGAAGCTCTTGCACCAGCCATTAGCACAGTGTTCCGATTTCATACATACATTAATCCAACGTATTTTATGTCAGAGGCCGTACTCCCTCACGTTTCGTTCGTATTATTATATTTTCGCTCGCACAGTCAAGCTTGTGAGAGTGACAGGGATGGCTACATCCGAAACTACAGACAACGGCTTAGGGAGTAGGGGGGCATGTGTGAGTTGGCAAGAAAACAGTGGTTTACTTAGTATGACTTTGTCCTCTAAAGATATAAAACTCAAAGGTGACTGACTGACATAGTGTTCTATCAACGCACAATCCAAACCACTGGACGAATCGGGCTGAAATTTGGCATGCAGATAGATGTGATGACGAAGGCATCCGGTCAAAAAGGATTTTGATAATTTCTACCCCTTAAGGATTTATGATAGGGGTTGCAAGTTTGTCTGAAACTCGGTGGCAAAAAATTCCACGCAGACGAAGTCTCGGGTAGCCGCTAGTTTAAATTATGAAGACGCGGCAGCCCTTTTCGAATCGTACCCAGCTGCATACGACCGACTTGTATGCAGCTGGGTACGCTTCCCCGCCTTTCACCCCGCAGACACCGCACGACTGTCCTTCCTAGACGGCTTCGTCGGAATACAGTGTGGAATCGTTATACCATTTAGTTCCATACTGGTAATAGTTTAAAATCATCAACACACAGAAAAGCAAAACGACAACAAAGAATAACTTTAAAAATCCAGAGCAAACCAGCACAAATTGGAAAATGCCAGAAAACATTTTTCCAACTCGGCTAAGTGATGACACGTTGAACAATGTTCAATTTTAGTCCTTACTCCGTCGACTTAAAGCAATCCGGAATATCCTTGAACCACAGAAAAGGGTTAGCTAAAACATCAAACAACATTTCAATAGCAAAAGAAAAAAGCACAGGAGCCTAATCTTATATTATATATAAAAATGAAACCCGTTTTCCTTGGTCACGGCATCACGCGTGAATGGCTGGACCGATTTCGCTAATTTTTTTTTTGTTGTATTTGTTATTATTAGGAGAAGGTTCTTACGGAAAAAAATATTAAGAAAATCTCTCAGAAATATTGAAAAATATACATTTACTTTTGCATATTTTAAAAATCGCGCGTAACTAATGTCAATGTCATTCGATGACATTGTTCAATCATTGCAACGCTAAGGCGGTACGAAGTTCGCCGGGTCATCTAGTAACCAATAAAAATAGCGACGATACCTACTTCTGCAATACACTTAGGTAATACATAGGTAATAAAATACACCTATGTAACATTAAGCAAGTGGGTTTATCAATTACAAGGATGGACAGATATTGTTCACTAACTAAAATCTTGTTTATTTAAGTATCATTGGTTAGTGAAATAGACAATGGCTTCGGGAGCATTCATTTTATTTTTACGGCTTACATGCCTACTAAAAAAAAGTTTTCTAACTGCATCTACGGGAAATTCGTTATTCTCAAAAAAAGGTTATTTTTTTCTAATCGTCAGTGTGAAAAGCTTTGCCTTTCGGAACTCGAGTCCAACCGACCACATACAAAGCAACTGTTAGAAGTGCTTTGCCAAATTAAGTTTCTACTTCTTATTTTGTGTAGATTAGTGCTACGAAGCAGACGAAACATTTGTATCTTGTAAGGTGTTTGCACTCAATTTTAAATAATACTATTCCTTACTGAAGCAAATTTTTCATAAATGCATGGTACAATTCATGACGAAGGGCGTCTTTGCGTGTTATTTATATCTGTGGGATGTCAATCAGAAGATTTAACATAATGACTACTTTTGACGACCACTTTGGTGTAACGGTCAAGAAGTTGACTATTAACCAAGAGGTCGCGGGTTCGATCCCCGCACTGTACAAACATTTATATGCATGAACATGTCTGTTTGTACTGGTCTGGGTGTTATATGTATTTATTTAAGTTCACACCCTCACAGCTGAGGTGAGGCCTGTGCCCAGCAGTAGGACGTAGGTATACAAGGTGTCACTCGATAAAGAGAAACCCCCAAAGGACGTAAAACTAGACCAAAAAAATGCAAAAAAATGTTTTTAATTATTTGAGTTTTATAAACTTTAAGATTATTTTCACACAAATATAGTAATACTTTAATATGGCCTCAATTTTGTACAATTTGGAGATAATTGAATAGAAACAACTAAAATGTCAATTTACCTTAACTGTAGCGAAGTTTAAGTATTGATAACCAAGATTATTTAAAATTTAAATGATAATTGATGATGAGGACAATCTCTGCCAGCTAGGTAAGTAAAATGTAAAGAAAGTGAAAATAAAAGCTTTCATAGCTTAAAGGGTGATTATGCTGCCTCGAAATGTCGAAATCGATAATTTCTATAGAAAAGTGGAATTGCATTTGATTGTTTCTTACATAAATAATTTAATTTAATTGTCCAAGAATCGTTTGGAACCAGTCTTATTTTTATGGGTTGCTTGTGTTATGGGTACTAGACAACGGATAAACATACTTAAATACTTTTTTTTAATAAATACATATTATATATATATAGAAAACACCCAGACCAGTACAAACACACACAGTATTATTACCATCGCATGAACAAAAACATCGGATTAAAAGGCGGTAACTGCCAACTATTGCCGGCGCGCAGCACAAAACAACACGACGGGCGCCATTTCCAGTTTCGCTTTGGTCAGTCAATTAGGCGCGAGTTTTTGCGCCCCACTCTAAACTTTGGCGGCCATTTTTAACCCGAAGGCCACACAGTATACAATATTCTAAAGCAGTACGCACGCAGATTCATTCCCGTATTAGACTTCGTGAGGCACACTTTACCGATACCGCCTTAACCCAGCACTTAACTTATCATTTAAATTAGAACATTAAGTTGTGAGTCGAACAATATTTTCTACAATATTAATTTGAAAAAGCCAACGCCTGCAATCAGCTGCAATTAAACTCAACTCGCAGCTCGCGTTGTTACAGCGCGCTAACGGTGTGCTTACTGTATCAACTGTATTTCAGTATTTCTATCCGTATTGTAGTCACCACAGCTCAAGCTAACGCTTAGTTTGGGGCTAGGTAATTGGTGTATTCGTTGACCCAATTTATTTATTTATCTGTAAAGATATGTATGTCAAATAATGGTGATGAGTACGAAAGCAGAGATCAAATGTTAATAACATACACATACCCTGACGCACGCCCCAACAGCGATGTAGATGACGTGGTAACATTACCCGCTAGGCGACCAGTTTTGGTGTGCATGTGTCATTTCAAGCAATTGTTTAGAGCTTTCGTACTGTTATCACCTATTCTGTGTCCAGGCGTTTTCGGCCGATGATAGTTTTAATGGACGTAGTTTGCTATAACTAACAAGACTCTCTTGTAAAGTGGTATTCTAGATTATGCGAAAAATATGAACAACGACGAGTGGAACAGAATTCAAGAGAATAGATTTCGAAACAAACTGTAGTTCTTGTACTCAAGTACGTGTACTTAGCAATTTTTGATGCGATCTCTACATTCTATACATAATTTCCTTAACTTTTCAAACTAAAGTTAATACCAGATTTTGCTTTTCAAATTCACATGTAGGTAGGTGCATGTATGTACATTATGTAGGTATCTCCGTAATTCCAAAATAAGCCAGTGCCCGAAGTAAACGTCTTATTCAATTCAGAAAGAATTCATTTAATTATTTTATGACACTTTGGTCGCTAACCCTTTTTAAATGCAACTTTAGCATAATTTATAATCCACCTTCCTCTCATCTTTCTGCCTCTACTTCATGACAACACTTTTTTTATTTTATTCCCCGACGAAAAAGAGTGGCGTTGTAAGTTTCATCCCTATTCTGTTTGTGTGTATCTGTGTAGACAACACTTATTATTTTTTGGGGAAAATTTATGCTTAATACACAGAATATGTTATATTAGGACGCATAATTAACTCCGTATAAATGCTTACTCATACTTTCCCAGACTCGTCGCAAAAACCACTAACGAGCAAAAAAGCTGCTGACCGCTCACATTGTTACTAATTAGTCTAATATCTTTATAATTTTCTTTGAATTTGTTTTTTTTATATGTGAATTATAACTTTTATTAAAATAAACATATTTTTTTATCTTAATTAATTGTAGTAGAGCTTATTAGCTTTCGCAGATATACACATATTTATCAAAAAAAAACTAAATTAGTACAAACTAAATAAAATATATGTATAAGCACAATTCTGTTATAAATACAAATCGTTACAAGAAACTAAACATGTGAACAATACTTTACACCTACTTACCTTTGTGGCGACCTCTACCATTCGCCATCACAACAGCGAGAGCTGATACGGTTCCATAAGGCTAGATGGCGCTGTTAGCCTAGTACCGGCCAAATGATACCGGCCTAGTACCGCACATGAGATAAGATTTCGATCCAGAATAATATAGATAGACAAATCAAGATGATGTCTATCGGACCTTGGTCCCCGACCATAACACCCGGTCGGTAGGAAGCGCTTCCCTTTAGCTTCCTAACTCGAAATCAGTTGCGCCAAACCTTCAAACATAAATATTTAAGGTGAAAAACAAAATTTATAAAAACAGTCGATAGAGAATCTACGAGTTAGTGTTGCCTGACGCACTTGCACGCCGTGCGAACTAATACATCTGTATTAGTTCGCACGGCCACACGTCAAGCTAATCACTGCGATATCTTATGCTCTCGTAATATGGGTGATTTTGTAACGAAAATGAGTAGCTTGATGTAGAAGCTTTGTGTGCTATGCAAAATTATTAACGTATTCATTTATCTATCGGCGATGCAGCAACGTCTAAAGGCGGATGCATATTAAATTCACTGAGCCACCGACACCAAACAACGACTTCGATTAATGTGTACGGATGTGTACGAATTGTGTACGGAAATCGGCACGTAACCATAGAGCAAAATGCGAACTTTTCCTAACCAATTGTCACGCTGGTAGATCGAATCTGCCGCGGAAGCTTCTTATTGGCAGGGGAAGGTGGTTAGTGGTGCTCTCCACTCTTAGGGTGGTCCAAGATAATGGAATCCATAAGCCTGGCATTGGTCAGCCTTTAATGAGTCCCAGGTCAAGTCCACTAACTAATTGACTTTTGCTATGCAAAATACTAGTAAGCACTAGTTTCTTTTAATAATCACCAATATGAGAACTTACCCTAGCAGGATCCGTATAAGCACACAGGAGTTAATATTGTTTCGTTATATCTTAAAATACCGCGCGTGCGTCACCGTTTTCTGTAGTAGATCGACAAAGGTAGCGCGTAGCACGGCAAGGAGGAACATGCAGACGGAGGCATTGAATTGTAAGTAAATGTATACTGCATGTTATGTATGATGTTGATAGGTTATTGAATTTTGTATCTTGTTCCAGCCTTTGCCGGAGATTTTGTATTACCGTTTGTTTAACAGGCGGGGTTTTGTTTTTTAAAATTATAATTTCATTCATGTCTCTTTATTTAGACAAATAACGTAATAGTATACTTCATTTAAATCCTTGTGCTGAGCCCTTTAATTCATTACCTATATTGAAGTATTCGAACAAAAAACTTTTTTTCACTACATACAATGGCGTCGCACAGCCGCCATGCTGGCTTGCATGTGCCAATACCTTAATCATGAAAATCCGTTAAGCGATTCCAGAGATATCACGTCGTACAAAATATAACACACATGCATACAAAATACGCGCAAATAACATAACCCTTCCTTGGCAGTCGGAAATAGTACATTACGATACGAGTGACCTAAGTTGCCCATTATTGCACGGCGTGAAGTTAGTTAGGGATGAGATTGCTATTTTAAAAGAAACATTGAAATGATTTTGATTTCGAATTGATTTATTGAAAAAAAAACATTGAAACCAGTCTTTGGATCATCGAACATTGAAACATAGGATCATTCATTGGATCAAACATTGAAAACATTCAAAACGGAACATTGAAAGTATTTTGCTTTTGAATTCCTGTGCATTTTCAAGCTTCAAATGACATTTCAAAGGGTTTTGTTTCATTTTTTATACATATGCGAAGGTAGTCGATTCATTTACGCACCGTGCAGAAATAGACAACTTAGGTCCCGGAAAAGCGTGCGTAAAGTGCGGGCTTAGGTCACGCTGTGCTATAAAGATTTTTAAAAATACTTATTTTTTTCATACACCTACAGGCAGGACAACGTCTGCGGAGTCTTTTAATGTTCTATATTTATAAATTATACTCAACGTATAAGAAGCAGGTCAAAAATTAACAAAACAAAACGCAACGTAATAAATACTTAGTATGACTTCTCGTAGGAGAAACTGCACGTCAGAATATAAGAAGAAAAAAAAACTTACTATTTTTCACAATACTTTAGAAAGTTTTTGCCCAAAAGCTAGGTCCCATCTGGTACTATCTATTCTGTGGTAGCATGCCAAATTCTATTTATAGTTGGAACTCGTTATTCTGTGTCTGAGTTCTGGTACATAATTTATAGGACCGTTCCAGCCACTAGCGCCGAATCTGTAACTTGGATCGAGAATACTTAGAATAACATCTTCGACGTATATCCACTTATGTAAGATGAAACAATATGTATTTCTTGTATACTATAAGATTTAGTGCTTTAGTTCTGTAGGAAATAATTATTTAATAATTTTTGTCACTCCACGGAATATATTTTCATGCTAAATTATTATTTAAATTTCTTGTTATGTTAATTTCTTGTGATTTAATTTAAATTCCTGGTTCTTAGCTTTTAAGACCAAAAAATTTAGAAATCTCCTAAATTCGCAAACCCTGTGAAAGAAACACGCAAGACAAATTGCGTCATTTTTTTTAAAATCAAGTAGAAGATAATACGTATTGTCAATCATTTTCATAATTTTCTTTTTAAAATGACTGAAATTATTGGAAAGTCGTGTCACATACATATTATTGTATCTTTATTGATAAGTATCCGAACTCTGTAATCTATGGTCATCCCTTGTCTTTGGTGTGTGTGTCATGGCGAACGCCTCAATAAAGCTCATTTACAATTACTATCGTATTTACTTGATTTATTGTCGGATCCCGCCAGCTGCTACCATCCAAGTTCCATGCACTAACTAGACATGGTGTCAGAAGAAACCAAGAAACAGTCCGGTCGCTCACAAAGAAAATAAAAGGTACGCCTAGACTACGTCCACGCCACGAGTCGCGTCATTAGGTAGCCCAAATAGCGAAAACAAAATGAATGATCCACCAACACTACCGAAGGTCGACGTGAACACGAGCACCAACGCCACCAACATGCTACCACCCTGCAACTTTACACTAGATATGCACGCCTCTAACATGGCCATTAGTTGGCGGAATTTCAAAACCAACCTAAAAATTTACATAATGGCTAATAATTTGGTACAAGAGCCAGACCAAAGAAAAGTAGCAATCTTATTGAGCATAATAGGACAAGAAGCACTTCAAGTTTTCCACTCGTTTAACGTAGAGATGTCTGAAATCACTTATGACAAACTGCTGTCAAGATTTGAGTCATATTTTCTACCAAAAATAAATACATCTGTTGAAAGACACAAGCTCTTTAACAGAAAACAGGACCCAAATGAGGAAATTGAGACATATGCTACTGGTCTAAAGAATATTAGCTTCCAATGTGATCTTGGAGAGAAATCGGATGACATCTTAAAAGATATTTTCTCTTGGAATCTACATCCATCATATTCCTACATAAAGGAGCGTATTTTAATAGAAAAACCAGGCACGTTTGATGAAGCTGTCAATCTGGCGAAGACTATCAGAAACACAAAACTAGACAAACAGGCCATATCAGGTAGCGATCCAGAGTCCTTAGCCATTGACCAGGTCCAGTCGTTTTATAATCGTCAGTCGTCTCAATGTTATGGTCGTCAGCCAGCTAAGTCGAGCCAGGATAGTCGAAGATCGCCAGGCGGAGACTCCCAGCCAAACCGTCAGTCATTCAGTCCATCAAGAAATCCGAAATCCCAACTACTGTAGCCAGTCTCAGTCTTCTCCGGCACTGAATAGTCCACCAAAATCCTCTGTTCCAACCAGTCCGAAGCCATCTTCTCCAACTGCACCTGAAACACTAACAAACACTGAGTCAAACACAAAACATGTCAGCCCCAAGCCCAACTCGTTCACAAACAACCCTGATATTAATTATTCGTCATTTGGTCGCCCCATTATTAGACCCCGTCGATATTGCGAATAAATTAAGTAGTTTATTTACTATTTATGTATTTTAGATAAGTTATTGTAAACATTCTGCTAACTTAGAAATAACCTAACTAAATGTCACTGTCAGTCTCATCATCTCATGCTATGTTATCTGTCTAGAATGTCAAACAATAGACACGTTCACATTTTTTTTTTATTTTATAAAATCAAAGTATAATCTACGATCCCTTTCCCTTCACAGACAGAATTAAATGTAAAGTTTTGTCTTAAAATTGTATTATTTAGTTTTATGTATAGAGTACGTTCCATCTCACAGAAAAAACTAAAAGTAATCTTTGTCATAAAATTTTATTCTTTAGTTTCAGTATAGTGTACATTCCGTTTCATAGAAATAACAAACTGTAAACGTTTTCTTTTTTTCCTTTGTATTTTTACAAAGGGAGATGTCACATACATATTATTGTATCTTTATTGATAAGTATCCGAACTCTGTAATCTATGGTCATCCCTTGTCTTTGGTGTGTGTGTCATGGCGAACGCCTCAATAAAGCTCATTTACAATTACTATCGTATTTACTTGATTTATTGTCGGATCCCGCCAGCTGCTACCATCCAAGTTCCATGCACTAACTAGACAAGTCGTACGAGTACAATTGCATCATTGAAATATTTGTGTTTCCTTCATAAAAACGAAGTTAAGACATTTGCACTTATTAACATTCCATGAGTTACATAAGTCTTGAACAAAGAAGTTTCGCGTAAAATAATACACAAAGCACTTTTGCCAATATTTTTCTATACTAAAATATTTAAAATATGTATTTAAATTAAATATATTAAAATATTAATACATAAGCACTTCACATGTAATTTGAGCAATGATTTGATGTATATTTTATATATTTTTCAAATATTTATAATTTTTAAGACAATTTTTGTTGATCCTGCAAAGTTGTCACTTTTCACTTACAGCTTTCTTTCAGGAGGGATGCGAATTGAACATCCTTCTTTGTAAAACCTGTCGATCATTATGTTTTCTGTGGTATGCAATAAAAAATCTAAGTATATCTGTCTTAAAAGCTCTCTGTATTGGTATTTGCGTATCTTACAACTTTTATGAATTTTAACAACAAAAGCGGCTAAAATCCTTTCTCCTGAACCGGCAGTAAGCCGCAAAAACGCAACAATTTTCTACAACATTCGAAATCGCAGACATCTTTAGTTGATTACTGCGGTATTCTTGAACTAAGGCTTTATTCACAAGGCAATTATCCTATCCTATTGATAAAAAATGTGTAGCATATATGAACAATAGGTCTTAGGGTACAGTTTTGCAGTACAAAACAAATGCGAGTGGTTCATTGCTAATTTATTTAACAACAATATATAGGTACTCACCCGTGACTATCCTTTTTCGCAGAAATCAGCAGTCGTGAAGTAATTTTAACGTCACTGAGATTTATAAAAATGCAATACCTGATTTATGATATCCTTTCTCTTTTCAATGAACAGTGTATGTACATGAATGCACAATTTATTCGTGACAGAAAAAAAATGCGCGCTGGACAACACCGTGTGAACCAGATGTAAATTCACCAAATTAAGTCCACCATTGTACACATGTTTGTGCAGAACTTAAATAAATAAATAAATTTTGTCGATCTCGGGTTTGGTAGAACCGAGGCGATTGACCGTCATAAGCACGCGCTGCCAAGAAATTGATGATCGATAGGAAGCTTAGATATCTCGATAACGTGGGAGAATCAAATTCGGCTGCGTGTCTGGTCTACTAAGCGTCTGGAGGTTTTCATTTCTACTACGTAATTCTTTAAACTTTTGTTTTGCTAAACGCTTTAGATTCGATATCGGATCTAAGTGCGTAATTTGAGGTTTAGTTAACTCTAAGTGATGTATTGAAAAACTAAAATGTTTCGGATTAATCGGCTTCTTCTCATCCAGAAAAGAAAAAGAGAAGATTATCAATGTACTACACAGAGCCTGAGCACACCTTTTGAAATAAACTAAGAGGAACCTGATCACAATAAAATGTTGACACCTGTTTAGTTAAATCGTGCGCTTTTTAAATAACCATTTAGTGGAGCGAAAGATACTCGATAACAATGAAGCTTCACAAGTTCATGACCGATTCGTTTGGATTGCAATAATCTAAAAAAATTGGTTGCCTGTAAAGTCGGTATACGCGCGAAAGTTTTACGTGACAACGACTCTGAGTGGTAAAATAATTTTAATGTGAATATTCATTCGTATAACATGAACCGGTGTGTATGCCTATCTCTCTCTCTCTCTCTCTCGCTCTGTCTCTCTCGCGCGAAACGTGAGCGGAGCAGCGTAACGCAGTTTCTTGAGGTGTCACCCGGCAAACCAATTTATAAGACGTTGTCACGTCAAAAAGCATTTTAGTTTCGGCTAGAGGTGAATTCAGTCGTGAGACCGTCACGACTTCGTTACACGGTCTTAGAGATATTCAAAACTAAAAAAAACTATCACAATACAGTAGGCAAACAGATTACATTCACAAAAAAACACATCACAGTCTTACAATAGTATCTTAGGTAGGTACCGGTAATCGATTTAACGATTTAAAATGGGGATAACATCACACATCTACCTACATTGCTCTGACACCAAAGTAAGTAGCTTAAGCACTTGTGGTTTGGGAATCAGAAACAAAGGAGTTACCACAAACATCTAGACCCGTGACAATATTGAAAATTGGTTTCCAAAATTGTCACCGTCTGGAGATCGAACCTTGAAACCAGTACTCACACCATTACACCACGAAGGTCGTTATCACAAATTAACTTCAATGTACAATAAACTTTGAACCTATTAAACTTTTTATAATCCAATAAAAACTCTTTTGCTTTTAAAATATGCACACAGCGTAAAATTAATTACCGCCGGATTAACACCCTAGCCTGATAACGTCTGAATAATAAAACCAAAATACATGGTAACAGGTAAAATTATTTAATATTTCTACTTTACTTACTCACATGTAGATCTATATCTTAAATTTCACATCTGGCTTAAGAAAATTAGACCGACTGAACTGTCCCGTTTAATTATAACTAGGATTTTGTCAAGAAAAATGTGAATAGGCTGTAACTAGACATCGGATTGTGCGACATGTCTGGAAAGCACAATATTTAAAAAAAACCTGCGGTAAAGGTGTGCCATATTTACAAATGACTCAAAATAATATGTACCTTCCTATGATGAATTGATGACCTTTAAGATGCTTGTTAACCTAGATTAATTTCCATAGAATTGTAGACTTAAAATTACAGTTTCAATGAGTTCAAGGACTCCGATTTTTGACATTCAAAAGTGACGTCTCAATTGAGTTTTCCCATTCAATATCTGTGGACCCATTTAGCAGATCTTTTTGACGGATGACAAAGAATATGTCTACCATTGGCGGTGTCATAATCCCCGTTGTATTTTACTGCGCTACCAACCGGTGGATATCTTACAACGGGGCTCACTAAATGAGTATGTCACTACATTGTTGTATTACCCACGTGCATAGTAACGCAGTATTATAATAATGACAACACGTGCAAGGCAGTAGTAAAACTTTGTTAGAATCATAAACAATATTTAGTACCGTTTAAAAGTCAGCTGACTCATAAAATCATCATCATGTTACGTAATACTCGTACACGTTTAACGATTTTATGAGTTCAGTAAACATGACCGCTGTTCATAATATAACAATGTCTGTTTACAGGCCGTATCCACTTTATGAGGTACTACATTTTTTAATTATCGACTTCCGCATGTACGATCATTAACAACATTACATCAAAAGTTGGTTCTAAAATGTGCCAACAGATGGCGCTGGTCGTAGTTAACTCACGCTGGCGATGTTTTAACTTAAGGTAATATATAAGAAATTTACTGTACCGTATTTTGACCTTCTGTTTTATTTAAGCAAAGCGACCTAGCATTCCCTCGACTGTGATTTGTCAAACTAGGGTTTGTACACCGCACAAGAAGTTTCTAGTGTACAAAGTTCAATCCTTCAAAAGGACCGTGACTGACACTGTTCCCGCCCACAAACAGAAACAAAATTTAATTTAAATATTGGCAAGTAGATTACACAACATCAAAGTAGTAGTCTCAAAATAAGGACCTTATATCTTATACTTATCGTAACTATTCTTATGTATTTATATGTGAACCAGTACCTGCAACAATAACACGACTTTTAGATTTATTCATTTGAAATATATATTCAATTAACTGACTCACTATTTTTAATTTACGAGCCTACTAAATTAAGTATGTAAATTAAGCTAGCAATCATCCGACTCTGACAAAAGTCTTAGATATCTATATGTTCATATCTATATCTTATATAATATACAGGTTGTAATATAAGAACTTCGTTAATAATTCAATCTCATTTAGATCATCCGACTGCTAAGTATAGTAGTTACAAATATATCAGCCGATATCAGCCTAAAATGTCTTAAAAAATAACATTATGCCAGAATTAAATAAATAAATTTCCAACAACATCACATACATTGATCTGACTCCGTGGTAAGTAGCTTAAGCACTTGTTTTACAGATATCAGAATCAACAGTGGTTTTACAAATAAACTTAAATAAATACATATAACACCCAGACCAGTAGAAACAGAAATATGTGTACATTGCGGGGAGCGAACCTGCGACCTCATGGTTAATAGTCAACTCCTTGACCATTACACCAAAGTGGTCGTCAAAGTTTATCGCCTTTACCAAATATCCAAGTACCCAGAAACACCCAGACCAGTAGAAACAGAAATGTTCATGCATACAAATGTGTACATTGCGGGGAGCGAACCTGCGACCTCATGGTTAATAGTCAACTTCTTGACCATTACACCAAAGTGGCCGTTAAAGTTTATCGCCTTTACCAAAGATCCAAGTAACGCAAAAAGACTAATTAAATTTAAAATCAAATTCCATCAAAAATAAAGGCAGTAAATAATTTGTTCTTCAACGTAGTTTGTTTTCCATTTTATTATTTCGATAAAACCACCTGTCTGCTCTTTTCAGGCTTTATTTATAAAGCATTACATCTGTTAATCCTAACTATCAGACCACGGCGATGCGTCAAATTAATGGCTCAAGTTAACCTATTAACACACAATATAACAGTTAACGAGGTTAGCATTAATTTCAACTAGGTAATGGCAGGTTTCGGCTGTTATTACTTACGTTACGTATGTTTACGATAATCAGTCTAAAAATAACAGAAAAATCCGTTGTAAATTTGAATTTATATGAAGATGAAAAAAATACAACTATTTACCAAAAAGCTCCATTAAATTACTTATCGTTTTTTTTTTCTTGGTCAAAAATCCATGTTTAGGCCTTATTTTAGACTTTAGCCATCATAGACTTAGAATCTCTTATGAAACAGCAAAAATAATCCCGAAGCATAACTTTTTAATTAGTAGTTTCTGAAAGTTATGTTTTTTATTAAATTATAACTATAATTGATTTTTTAGCATTAATAATGCAAATTTCTTTACAATCTCTCCCAATAAAGCTACCGTGACTCATCGGTCCGAATTTATTTGAATAAATTCGGCTCCTTAGGGTGATGATTCATCACTGTTGCGGTAAGATACCTACGACATCCGAATAAAACACCTTTACAGCTGTTTAACAATCGGTTAAGATGAATCAGCTTATTCATTATGTCACTTTTTATAGCATTAACAATGCAAATTTCTTTACAATGTGTAATCAATGGGGAGAGCAATCACCCGGCTTACGAGAGGTGCGGATTCGAGTCTAAATCAAATTTAGCAGTCCAAATCAAATCAAATCAAATTCATTTATTTGCTATAAAAATGGTACAGGAGATGATGAAATAATGTGGGTGTTCGCACAATATTGATACATAATTATAATTTTTAACCATGCAATGTCACGTTCTCGAGAGAAATGTCATAGAAATCACAATAAAATTATTAACCATTTATCTATCACACAATGTCAGAATGTAATAAAATAACAATACATAACTAAAATCATTAACCGTGTCTTTTGCTAGATAATGTCATGAAATTACAATTACATTATTATAAAATTAATAAGTATTACATTACAAAATATATTTATGTGAGTCCATTTTTCTATAAGTGTGTTTTAATTTAAATTTCACATTATAACTACAAAACACTAATTTTAAACAAATAGTTTGAGTAAATCATAAAGTGTTACTCGTTACTGTTTTACATAAAAACAATTGAAATAAAATCGCAGTAGAACAAACAGCAAAGAGCAATAAATTGTGTTAAGTGATTCATTTACATTTAAATGAATATTAATTTACTCGTTGTTCTTTTTTAAAGTTGTTTTAATTACTGTCCGTAACGTGAGGAAAGTACTTATAAAGCTACTTAGTAGATGTTGTCAGAAAGTTGTGGTTATTTTTTATTACGAGTAGGTAAGTATTTAGCCTGTTTTTAAGCCAGGCGAAGTAACTTTACGCTACCGATAGGAAAAAACATAACAATACGTTTCAAAATGTACCATATTGCCATCCTTCTACCACAACCCTTTTATGTAACATGCAAGCATTTATACATGTAAGTTTGTAAAATGTCACATCTAAGCCGAGGTGTTAGACAGGAAGATGTCATATCTCCAAAACTGTTCACCAACGCACTGGAGGATGTGTTCAAGACGCTGGATTGGAACGGACTGGGCATCAATGTAAATGGCGAATATCTTACGCACCTTCGCTTTGCCGATGACATAGTTATTATGGCAGAATCGCTGCAGGATTTGCAAAAAATGCTGCACAGTCTCAATGCTGCCTCGAGACGTGTGGGGCTTGGGATGAATTTGGACAAGACAAAGGTAATGTTGAACGATCATGTCATCCCAGAACCAATTTCCGTCGAGGGCACTACGTTCGAGGTTGTCCAAGAGTACGTCTACCTTGGGCAAGTACTGCAGCTCGGTAGAGACAACTTTGAGCGGGAAATTGCCAGAAGAGTGCAGCTTGGCTGGGCAGCATTTGGGAAATTGCGTCATATATTCACGTCGACCCTGCCGCAATGCCTAAAAAGCCGGGCGTTGAACCAATGCGTCTTACCAGTCTTAACCTACGGAGCCGAAACGTGGAACATGACAGTCAAGCTGGCTCACCGACTACACGTCACTCAGCGCGCTATGGAAAGGTCTATGTTGGGGATCTTATTAAGGGATAAGATCCGGAACGAGGTCATACGACAGAAGACTAAGGTAACTGATGTAGTCCAAAAATGTAGCAAGCTGAAGTGGCAGTGGGCTGGCCATGTCTGTCGCAGAACCGACGAGAGGTGGAGCTGGAAGGTTCTTGAATGGAGACCACGCTTAGGTAAACGTAGTGTGGGACGCCCCCCGGCTAGATGGACAGACGACCTGAAAAAGGCAGCTGGTAGTGACTGGATGCAAAGGGCAGGAAATCGTGCGCTGTGGCGCTCCTTGGGGGAGGCCTATGTCCAGCAGTTGACTGTAACAGGCTGATATTACGAAGCCGAGTTCGAGACTTACCTTATGAAAAGATTACAGAACTAGTACCGCACCACCACCACCGTATGTTCTCTGCATGGACCTGTGGTTGACTGGTAGAAAATGCCTCCGGCATTAAGTCCATCATTGTACACGAGTTTTTGCAGAAGTTTTTAAATAAATAAATAAACTAGTTCAAATAAAATTAGCCCCTGAATCTCTTAAGCCTTCTCTCTCTCTTCTATACTACTTCTAAAACTCTACGTGTCAGTCAAAATGTGTGAGCTTCAGGTCTAAGATAGAGAGCCAGCAAGCCAGTATCTTCGTACCTAAGTCTCGTCTATACGAGTCATTTTGCTAGTCTAGTAGTCTTTACACAAAGACACACACTTGCTGTTCTGGTAAAAAAAAAACTTTGTTCTGGCAATTTTCTGCGAAGTATGTTTTTAAATTGATGTGCTCATAAGAAACTGCCTTCTTCTAAAATATTTTTTTGTAAATTAAAATAGAAGGTGCTAGTTAGTCACACAAAACTAGTACCATTTGTAGATATCAAAGCGAGATGCGATTGCATTCGGTGATTCATACTCAGTACCGTCCTTCATATTACTTTGTCGGTTCCTAGATGTACTCTTACCTACTTATCTCATAAAATCCGATTTCAGTGCCTCATGTCCAATCGTAGATCCTCCACGTGTACTCCAAAGATGCTTAGTGTCAGGTCTTATTATCGGCCTCATGCCAACGTAATATAATATTTATTATTATGATATAGTAATGATATTTTTCTTTAATAGCATCAAAGGTTAATTTTAAGATTTGCACTCCGCCCAGTTTGACAGTGAAATAAGGAAACTGCAAATCATCACTTGAATATTGCAACATGTAGCTAGATGTACTTTGGCCAGTTTACTCTATGAAAATGTCACTAATCTGTATTGAGTTAAAAAAATAACGCGCTCTTCCTGCCCCTAATTATTACACAAATTATGTTAAATAAACACTTTTCAATATCCCCATAACCTACAAGTTTAAGTTACTCATTAAAATAATCTCATCTGAACTCTACACCTCTAATCGTTTTTTTAAGATTAATCGGTAATAACTTGTTATTTACTATTCGATCTGTATAAATACATTTATGCTCTGAACAAGCGTGTGTAATGTTCACGTGTAATTAAATTTCAGATCGCAATAAAAACAGATCAAATATTGAGCCCTAAATACCGGCAACAAACTTTTTTAATTCCATATTCGTGACGCGCGCAAACTTCCAGTGTTTGTCAGTCGTCGTTCAATTTTGTTACGGGAAAATTGGTATTACAGAACAGTAGGCGAACAAAAGTCAAAATAATGACAGGAAAGAGTTAAGTTACTTATCTAAACGGAAAAGTTTAGGTCTAGAGTTCGTAGAAATATTGATAAGACATTAAAAGTTGTTAGCGTAATTTTAAGTAGAAAACCTTGATGATACTAACATCATTGGAACCGACTCTTTAAAACCCTATGAAAGTCTTGCAATTTTTGTTCTTTTTTATTTCTTGTGAGATTTTTAGGCCGGCTTGATGATATTATTAATTTAGTTTTAATCGGTCATACGAGAATAAGGTTGTTCACCCTTAATAACTTTTTCTGTATTCAATCAACGTCATTTCTGACAGCCCCAATTTGTTCGATCCGCAATCGAGGATTTTAAATAGGGCTTAAAAAAATTTAAGTAACTAATTACCAACCGAATGAAAGACGCTTTATATATAATGTAATAAGCTCTAGATAATTCGTTTACCTGCACTGGTTTGCTAGTATGCGTGGCTGAGACAGCTACGAGTAGAATTGAAAATACAAAAGATGCTTACAGAGTAGGACTCCAACGTAATGCTTCTCTCCTACGCTCAATCTGTATCTTTTATCTTTCGCATATATCCTTCTTTCCAGGAAAGGAGAGTCCTTTTTTAAAAGAGTGTTCCATTACTTACTTTCTTAATTAAAATTGATAAGTTTCAAGAGTATTTTTTTCCTTTAACATGATAGTAGATTCTTTTTTATTTTAAAATCAGATTACCTAACAAATAATCATCAACCACAGACTATGAACACACGGCGCAAAATGTGCCTACAAGCATAAACAGAAAAAGATCGCAATGGGAAATTCTGGAAAAAGACCTTCGGATTCGTTGCAGCTACCCTCGAAGAGCGTTACTTTAATGTATTCCCTGAATAATGTGCGCGCCGGAACGAGGTACGTAAACACACCTTGTAATCGTGAAATTATACTTAAGCATGCCTAATTTCAACCTCAGTATTTCGACTATTTGAATTAAGTATTATAAGCAACGCAAGTAAAAACCGGCAGCATACAGCAGCGGTATACTATCACCTCGGTTAAATCGCAACAAAATCTCATACCATTTAAAATAAGATACAAATTCGTAGCTTCATTTGCGCTGTTGACTGTACTTCGTTCGTCAAAGCGAGTGTTATGGTAATACATGTTTTTTCCTTATTATCTACTCGTCTTACACCCTTAACTCGATAAAACGGCTTCTTGTAAACAACTCGGTATGCAGCATGGATAACATTGTTTCCATTCTTGCGGGTAAATAAGTTGAAAACAAATAAAATGTAGATGTTCTCAAGCATTCCTTTGTTGGAAAAAGGTGTCATAAGAGCTTATCTGTCATTACCTTTTGGCTAATTGACTATTTGACACCAATCGTTGACGTACTTTTATTTTAATGAATTGTTAAATATAACCACCACCATCTTAAATATAACAATTGCTTGGATACATTTAAGTCATAAGTTCTAAATGTAAATATAAATTTAATTGATTTTAATGTTTTTTTTTTTCTAAAGTGCTCAATCATGGAACATTTTATTTCCACAAATAAATAAATGACGATTTTAATCAAAAATCGTGTACAAAACCAAAAATATCTTAGAACCATTGCGGGAAGATATGACCCCCACTCCCCACCTTGCCAGGGTGTTGGTCAAAAGAAATACCGATTGACCCGCCGCGGCTATGTGTGGTATCTCGTTATTATTTATTTATTTTTCTGTTACTAATATGGCTTGTAAGATTATTTTACTAACAAAATAAACCTGAGTTGCTTGATATTACTAATTTTTTTTCTCTATAATCGGTGAGTAACAACAAGTAACTTGGTAAATAAGCAGTAAAATAGCATTCATTCAGCAAAATGGACTTTACTGAAAAGTGTGTGAGATAGAATATGACTGTAAGACTGGTAAACATTTTCAGACAGCGACCAGGCCTCTCTCACTCGATGTACTTGCGCGCGGTAATAGCCTACTCTCGCCCGCACCGCCGGCGGTGCGAATTCAGTGAGCTGCCAACAACCGTCGGACGCGCTCACGACGCACTATAATTATTCGTGTTACGCTTACGATCAATTTTGTTTTCATACGAACCAAATAAGTAATCTGTGCTTGTTAAATTGCAAGCTTTATTTAATAAAAATGATTTAGTCTACCAGTTAATGAAGAAATATGAGTACCTACCTATTATTTTTTGTTAAAATAATGTAATTATTACCCGGTAAGTTAGTAATTTATTTACAATGAAAACAAACAAATTAGTAGGTGGTACCTACTTAGGTAAATTGGATAAATTCAGGTAAATTGGGGTTCTGCTTTACTGAATTAAACTGTAACCTACAGTGAAACATAGGTCAGTTACTTTATCGAAATAATACCTAAGTACCTATTATACCTATTAACACAGATTACTAAATAGTTACTACGTAACAAATAAATCACTCCATAGAAAAATTTCGATACCTACAGTGTTAATAGACTACTTTTTCTGCCGCGTACAATAATGCACCTGCAGCTCTGAGTATAAAGTCACTATTGCTTTGCAGCTGCGCGATACCACGTGACGTGAGACCGAGTGACAATCGAACTAGGGTTGACACTTTCGGTAAAAATATTTCAACCACATTTTTTTACAATGGTATTTGATTGACTGTTGTTGAAATAATATAACATTATTGAATAACAAATGTGAAATAAGAAATTCAGCCTGTATAAGGTATAACAAGCGAATTATGAGCTACTTAATTGTGACTCTTGCTGTCTCTTTCTAAAACGAATCTGTCATTTGTGGAATCTGTCGTTTGTAGATTATTATTAGGTAGGTAAATGTACCGACCGATTCTCGAAATGCGAGAATCGGTCAATTTTATTGTCAACTACGTAGGTACCTACCTACCTACCTAGTCATTTCGCTAATTAATTAGTCATTAGTTGACTAAACCACCACGTCGAGTAGGTAGTTAGGTACACACAGTTCGTAGGTGGTGCGCAGCCCATAAAAAGTAGACTAATAGGTATAATAGATACTTAGGTATTATTTCGATAAAGTAACTGACCTATGTTTCACTGTAGGTACCTATTACATTTTAATTAAATAAAGCCGAACCCCAATTTACCTAAATTTATCCCATTTACCTACGTAGGTACCACCTACTAATTTGTTTATTTTTATACTTTGTAAATAAATTACTAACTTACCGGGTAATAATTACATTTTCTTCATTAGCTGGTAGACTAGAAAAAGAAAGCGTTTTATTTCTCTTAGTATTCGACCTACACCCATCAACAGCACATAAATTTCCACCACCAGAAGTAATTTTTCTTAAATAAAGCTAACGTTTAACAAGCACAGATTACTTATTTGGTTCGTATGAAAACCAAATTGATCGTAAGCGTAACACGAATAATTATAGTGCGTCGTGCGCGCGTCCGACGGTTGTTGGCAGCCCACTGAATTCGCACCGACGTCGGTGCGGGCGAGAGTAGGCTATTACCGCGCGCAAGTACATCGAGTGAGAGAGGCCTGCTATTAGTCTACTTTTTATGAGCTGCGCACCACCTACGAACTGTGCGTACCTACCTGCTACCTACTCGACGTGGTGGTTTAGTCGACTAATGACTAATTAATTAGCGAAATAACTAGGTAGGTAGGTAGGTACCTACGTAGTTGACAATAAAATTGTCCGATTCTCGAAATGTACCTACCTAGTAATAATCTA
Source organism: Pyrausta despicata (assembly GCA_963921415.1). Taxonomy (NCBI): domain Eukaryota; kingdom Metazoa; phylum Arthropoda; class Insecta; order Lepidoptera; family Crambidae; genus Pyrausta; species Pyrausta despicata. The sequence goes on along the minus strand of OY992860.1, from coordinate 10,812,306 downwards.
CAAACGACAGAAAGCCGAAAGTGTCAACCCTAGTTCAATTGTCGCTCGGTCCCATGTCACGTAGTCTCGCGCAGCTGCGAAACAATAGTACTTAGAGCTGTAGGTGCATTTTTGTACGCGGCAGAAAAAGTAGTCTATTACCGCTGTAGGTATCGAAATTTTTCTTGGGAGTGATTTATCTGTTTCGTAGTAACTATTTAGTAATCTGTGCCGCGACCGTGACGAGTATATCAAAAAAATGTTACGACACCATTTTACACACCCGTACCAGTACACTTTTTGTAAGTTTTGGATCAATTAAAAATATATAAGAAACTGTCATTTAATTAAAGTGTTAAAATATGATTTAATTTTGAGGATTTATGAATTATTTTTTACATTTGGGAAACACCCAACTAAGTTGTTTTTTTTTTTGTAATACATTGTGCAAAAATGAATAACTTAGTTGTTAAAACCAGTTCGATGCGTCCATTGTTTTATGATCCAAACGAAATATGAAAAATCATTTAAGTTCAATTCAGAACGTCCGACGAAAACCTCCCCACGTCTATAAAGCAATTGTTGTGCAAAGTAGTGCTATCTTTCTGTCTGGGTGGCACCGGAAGATCAGCGTCGTGGCATTCCTGGGATGCTACGACACAAGCTGAGTGGCCCCCCTTTCAGTATCTTGTGTATGTGATTTTTAAATGTGTTTTTTCTATTTGGTAAAAATGTGATACTGAATAATAGTTATTTGTTATACAAGAGTGCAAAGTTGCTTTTTAACCGCGTGTTCAATTTTGATGACCGAGCAAGCGAAGGATTCTAAAATTAGAATCCTGAGCGTTAGCGAGGGAATCAAAAGAGCACGAGGTGAAAAAATCTTTGCACTCGAGTGCAACACGTAACTTTTCATTTCACCTCAGCGAGGAAATGACTAAATGCAAATAAAACCGTTGACAATCACAAGATTTTATTTCAGTTTAGGTATTAACTACATACTGCTACTACATAATGTATTATGACAGGTAAGTATTACAGAATAATCTTTAAATTATAACAAAATAATACTTAGGTATAATTAATAAAAATTTAAAGTAACGTTGCTACAGTTATTTAAATTGAGTGTAATATTTTTGTTGGGTACTGTAATATTAGTGTTAGTCACTTGTGTACTATTTTTCGAGTGCTTGCTTTCTTGTTCTCGGATAATTCTATAAAATATGCCAGCAAAACGTTTTCTGAAAAAGTTTTGGCTCCTTTTGCTAGTCACCACGTGTTGAACATAACGTTCTGTTTTAAATACTTCTCGCGTGATTGTTGAGGGAGAAAGATCATTTGCGCATTATTAACAGTTTCAGTCAATTCTGTTGGCGTCAAACAAACTTCCTCGTCGCTAGAATCACTCATTTTAGTTTTTTCACTCGTTTTCAAGTTTCTTGTTTTTAATATAAGGTTTAACAATGACGTGAAAAAATGCCGCGTAAAGAACCGCCAACAAAGCAAATTGAAAAAAGAACACCAAGAAGGTTCCGAGTTTGAGTTTTTAACAAATTAAAAAAATGTTGTATGATATATTTGGCACCATAGAGGTAGCAATAAATAGGTTTAATGATTTTTTTAATTCACAAACTTGGTGCACACGATGTTCGAAATTCAAATTTACTTTAACCTCTAGTGAATAAAAACGGCTTTTCCACTCAGATATTGAAAAGCAAAATGACTCTTTCCGAGATGGTGGGATGAAAAAATGTTTTCTTCTTCATCTTCTTCTTCTATTATTTTAATTTTCATGTCGCTCACTGACAATTTCCTTTGATGTAACTAAGCCATACACCGTCTGAATCAATTGACTGTCTCTCTACTACGGTATTCCGCGAAAAGTACAACAAAACCAACATAACTATCCACACTTGTATACTGTATGCACACTTTACCAATTACCACCGGCTTTATATCCAATACATATCTAAATTGGCGACTAATTTCCAATTCTCTAATTTTCAAACAGGTGGCGACGCCAAGCGCCGCGACGCTCTCCATTTAACTCTATTTAATTACACACACGTTTGAGAATTGGCCAAGGGAAGTTTAGAAACGGGAACAAGCGAAAATTACCTTTCTAACCTGGTATTTTAAAGGCCATGGTTGGGTGAAACAGAGAGGGGCAGTCGTAGGTGCTCGCTTTGTAACGGGAAGGTTAATTTGTATTTATAGGAAAAGCAGCACGTTTAACGGTACAAATAGTTTGAAAACAGTTTGTAACGATGCCATATCGTTACAAACCAATTCGTAACAAGGCCGTATCGTTACAAAATGTTTGGAAGCGAATTGATACATTCAGGTTTTAGTTAAGAAAAATACCTAAAAACCGGGAAAACGGGTGGAAGACTACCATTTAAAATTAAAAATAAGCCTTTGAACGTGCTACAGTAAGGAAACATGTATCTTAGCTCAATTAAGCATTTATGACCTCAACATTTTCGCATCAGCTACAGCTATGAGTGATTTGTAAATCTGTGAACCTTAAGGATTTTTCACAAATCTGGCGTTATAATGACGCGCCCGACTTTTTTGGCTTACGTCACTATGAAGAAGCTTTTGTGTTTTTTATGCACTTACAAATGTATATAAATAATAAGTACGTCATAAAACGCCTTGTAAGCACCATCGCGTTGGTAACGAAACTTCTGAGCCGCGATTATTGTAGTAAACGTCATGTGTGAGGAAGTATATCCTTTCGTCAACAACACTTTATACATAGACTTAGTTTCTCAATTCCTGTAGTGTGTTAGTGAGATAACATATAACATTCCCTGGATTAAACATAATCCTCGCTTACTTGAACAACTTGTTGCGGCAAACTGTGATGATGCGGCATCCAGGATTCGTAGTTTGTATGATTCGTCGCAAAGTTTTCTTGGATTAACAACACATGTCGTACAACTTAATGCCTTTGAGAACTAACTGGCTGGCAGAAGTTTGAGTGGGAGAATTGATTGCGGAATAAGAAATAAAGTTGCCTGGATTTCAACATGTGATTTAGGGTGTAGATACTTCATTTGTTTATTAAGAAAGCTTTATTATACAAGACACTGGAATAGACCAAAGGCGATTTTCATCTAAGAAGCAATTTCTGCCAGGCATCATTTTTGAATAGGTCATTCCATGCAGTGGCAATATTTCTGTTAATTTTTTTTTCACAAAATCTCATCTATCATTCTCTCCTTCCACTTTTTCAGTAATCATGTTGATATTGATGCTTTGATATTCCAGATCTGCTCACTTTTTTCTAATACAACAATAATATTTTATACTCACTTATTAGGTAATTAATAGGACATAGATCTGTTCACGTTTCCCTAACGACATGCCATGCATCTTACGCACATGACCGTAAGACGAATGTGCCCAATCAGATGCGCTCAGTGCCAAAATGTGGCATAATTAATCAACTAACGGACGCTATCTGGTAGTTAAGCGTTACGCGTTTGCTTAACCAGCAGTTTAGTGACTATCGATGGTTAATAGCTGCGATCGAGGCGTGACGGGAGGAGATACTATGATTATTAGCTAGCGGAATTAGCTAATTAGAGAACAGCTAGTCGTATGTCAGTTATAATGTTCTCTATCTGTGTCATGTTTGAGGGCTGTAATTATTAAACAAGGTACTACAAAAAAATATGTGTAGTCTACCACCCGGCAAGTATCTGAAAAGACCAAAAAAAATTAAACGTATCGTTAGTACACTCGAGCAGCGGTGCGTATCTAATATAACAGGATTTAAGGATCCATTATTTTAATTTATTTATTTAAAACTTTATTGTACAAGAAATGTACAAAGGATGGACTTAATGCAAAAAGCATTTTCTGCCAGTCAACCTCAAGGTCATGCAGAAAGAAGGCAATGGGTGCAGTGAAAGTTAAATGAGAATGGTAAATTGTGGTTAGGTAGATATAATATTATAATAAATAAAAGTAAATATTTAATTAATTACAATATTCAAAAAATAAACATCAATCAATTATTAGGGTGGAAAAGTTAAAAAATATTCGATTCAAAGCGTATAGTTATAGCGTCAAATTCTTTTAACCGTCAGAAAATACGTTTTGATGTTAGTCAGAAGTTAATCTTGCCATTTACGCCCGGCAACACTTACCCCTTGTCTCAGGTGACCGACAAACGCGACAAAGGTACGAGACGCAACTGACATTGACAGAAGACGTTTAAAGTATTTGGTCGCATTGCGTCTCGTCACAATTGGCATGATGACACCTATCTTAAATATTTTCAATACCATGGCGTTTAAAAAACATAGTCCCTCTGAAGTTAATACAAACAATTTATTTCCAAAGAGCTGTAGAAACCAATTTTTGAACACACTAAACTCAATAAATATTAGGTCAATTGACTCCAATTTCTGATACATGACCGTGACGTCACGTTCATGTATCAAAACAAATCATACAAAATCTATGGAGGCAGATCGTTTTGACAAATGATAAAAAGTATGTCAACGATTGGTGGTGTCATGAAGCCTATTGTCGCGTTTCGTCTCCCACGTAAGAAAACGCCTTAATCAGTAAGTACTCTAGAATATACTCCCTCGTAATTCTCAGACAGCCTGAAAGTATCTAATTGGGCTCTTAACAACTTGCTAGCATTCATTAACATCTCAGACTTTTTACGTATGATCCGAAAGACGTTAGGCGACATTACGCTGTTTTAATTAGAGGAATTTCCCTGAAGATAAGTCATTAGGTAACTGATTTTAACGTAACACGAAAACTTGGATAATAATTTGCTCAGGTAAAGAATCCACACATCTATTACTATTCAGATTTTTTGTTTATGAAATCCATAAGTATGCATGAATATGCCATTGCAGGGTTCGAATTGGAAAATGTTTCAGTAAAATTTATCCTAGTATTTTACAATTTTTTGTACAAATCTTCTCAACACTGCCTAATTGTCTGCGTTTCCAAAAGATATGGAGACATGTTTTGATTATGTTACATATTTCTTAATGTTTTAAAAATTAACGTTCACAAGTGATACTCTGTTATACGAAATTAAATATATAAATATATGCAAATATACAACAACTTCACATACGTTGATCTGACTCCATAGTAAGTAGCTTAAGCATTTGTGTTACAGATATCAGAATCAACAATAGTATTACAAATAAACTTAAATAAATACATATAACACCCAGACCAGTACAAACAGATATGTTCATGCGCACAAATGTTTTTACAGTGTGGGGATCGAACCCGCGACCTCTTGGTTAATAGTCAACTTCTTGACCATTACACAAAAGTGATCTTCGAAATTGAATGAAAACCTTTTGACTTTGAAGGTTAAATTCTTTTTTTCGCTTAAAACAAACATTAGTTGTGTTAACATTGCAAGTGGTACACAGTATATGTTACCATTAACACATAACCTCAAATAACTGTCTAATTATTGCTAACCAAGTCAATTAACTTCAACACAAAGAAACAGTGAAATATTCTACGGCCAATGAAAATAAAGTTACAGATTACGTTGATGTAACTCCTAAACAAACAGTAAGGCTTACAGCCGAGCCCCTTCTAATGGAGTAGGTAATGAAACAGTAATATTTATTCAAGACGCGAGTTTGGTAACTTCAGTAAATTGTGACTGGGCAATTTTGATTAAAATAAACAGGAAGAGATGCTAGCGCTTACACATGGGCCAAAAAAATTGTTCGGTTTTGTGCCTACCCAAGCTAACGCCTGCGACGAGTAATGCTTTATCTTACTCGCCAATAGCTAACACTACTATATGCATATACGGTCCGAAAGTAAAGATTGTCAATTTAATTTTATTTATTTATTTTAACTTAATTTAGCTATAGAATAAAGCTAAATTAAGTTGTTTGTATAGCCTCCTTAACAGTTTAAAAAAACCTTGTACGTTCTTTATTTCGATCCTCATTGTTTTCAAGTTACGGAGAAAGGTTTGAAATTTCCAAATATTAGAATAATTTATGATTATTAGATTATAAAAAAAAAATATTCTCAGTGTACAATCGATGCACATATTTGTGTCAAGTCAAATTAAAAAAAACCTATTTAGGCAACTCGGAAATAATATTATTTTACGCATAAAACCAAGATCCAATACGAATTTACTCAAGACTTGTGTGAAAATAATTGGTTGAATTTATGTGTCCGCTCTAGTTATCCATGTTTTTCCTTTAATTTTTGACATTAATCTATAATAAATGGACCCGCTGGCATTGGCCAAATTTCCACCAATCAAAAATATATCTATATATATATATATATCTATTTAGTACACTTTCGGCGCAATGAAGAAATTCTCTATTTTATATTTATCAAAGCTGGGCAAGCGAAAGTTTGATAATAGTCGTACGCGAGTTTCGACAAATCGTAGTTTTGCCAAGTTTGCTGTTACTAGAGGAAAAAGATAATGTGAGGTTTCTAATGCGAATATTGTTAGGGTACCTGTAACAACGGATAACATTGAATTATTAGTAAGTCAGAGCACATTTAAGTTAAGATAGTTCAGAGATTTACCGCCACGGCGCATAACGTGTCTCTTCGGCGAGACAGTGTGTCAATTAATGGTACTCGTAACTATCGACTAAGAAGATGCTCGTTTCTTTTAAGAAGGAGAAGCTAGTGCATTGTAGGTTATTTCTGAAGAGAATTAATTCCATTACCATCTCAATTTTCGTTATTACTTCAAATCTTACATCAGAGAATCGTTTCGTCTAATAACGGAACGAAAACAAAAATCTTTGGTAAGAAATTCTTTCCGCTGACTTGAGATACCCGAATGTAATTGAATTTTCATAATTTGCTGAGGAAACAATTACGTCTCCAGACATAATTGTTGACTCAGTGATTACTCACAAAGATTAGAAATTGTTGCCTACAAAGAAAATTGTTATCTGACACCTCAAATTTTTATTAGTGACTAGTTTCAGAAGAGGCAAGAAACACCTAATCTAGTAGGAAAGGCAACTCCAACAGTGGCTTACAGTAATCGTTCATCGTCAAAATTTATTTATTTAAGCTTTATTGCACAACAACACTAAGCACAAAATGTGGACTTAACGCTATGGGGCATTCTCTACCAGTCATACCTTTGGGCTAAGCAGAAATTATACATTAGCATCAAGATGTTCACTACTGGCCTACAAGTATCAATTATTGCGTATCATCATCATGATGACAAGTCCCAAGCAGCCTGCGTCCATGTTCAGTATGCCACAACATGAACACCCTACCTATGTTTACAAATTGACTTTTTACAAATTCGTTATTTTTTGCACGCAGGCAGAAGAACAAGATCTATATTAATATATAGGTTGGAAAATTCATATACTATTTCCTTTCAATGTGTTTGAATTTCGTCGAATCGCAGTTTTTGGAATTCGAATTCAAACCATTTTACTAAGATTGGATTTCTTTGGAACTTCCTATAGTAAACGTCTGTTGGAACGTAAGAATGTGTGCCTTGGTTAAACTTCTGATAATAATAATATAACCAAAAGAAAAGTTTTCTGTTTTGTTGCATGGTTTCTTAATGCAAAAGTACATATTCTATGAATTAGTATTTCGAAATATAAATCGCATATAATAATATACAAAATCTGTTCAGCTGATCTAAAGCAAATAAATTTATGTGGCGATTAAAGGAACAAAAGAACATGCTTGTCCAAATCAAATAAGTTTTACCTTTACAAATTTTTGGAAACTGGTAAAACTAAAAGGACGGTGGAATTAAAGACTTATTTTCTTAAACTTTTACACCTGCTAACCAGTTTTTCCAGCCAAATTTAACTTATCTGCATCAGACTTTCTGGTTGGCTGATGAGCCAAAGTCACGCCTCGACCATTTGTTCACTTACAACTCCCACAATATTTTAATCTCAGCAATATTATTAGTAAAGAATCCACAACAAATTAATTTCATAATTCTATTACATGTATAGTTAACGAGTTAAAAACGTTCATCAACCACAGTTAAACAAGATTAATTCCGTAGCTTAGATCACTTGACCCCCAAAAAATACGCACACTATTTCCAAATCTGAGCAGGCACAATGTTGTGCTCGCGAGTGTAAGCCGTCCGCACCAACATAACCTTCGTTGGAAACAACAAAAAAATAAGTAATTATTCATTGCAAACCAAAACACGATAAAGGTACACCCACACGTATTAGAATTCCCACCACGCATCCCATTACTTAAACGGGGCGAAACAAAAAAGACACATTATTGCAAAACGAAGAAAGTTCGTATCCGAGCCACTCGCAAGTTGCCTCATTAGTCGGATTCTAGCAGAAACAAATACGTCGACCAACTTCGTTCCGATAAACTTTGATCAAATAACCTTTTTCTTGGGCAACATTAAGAAGCCTGGAAGGAAAACTGCGGTCCACTACACAACAATAACAGTCCGCTTTCGGACGCTATTTGAGCAGAATGACGCTATTATTCCATAACTAAGTAAGCTGAGAGATAAAATCCGTTTTTTGTGGTTTTTAACCTCTTGGGGATCAGATGACAATATCAGCAACGCAACAGCCAAATATGAATAATGTCTCATTTTTGCCGTATTGAAAAACCACACAACAGACGGTAGTTTATTATTTTAATTTCATTTTTAAATCTTTAAGAAAATCGTGATTTTGTCACCTTAAGACAGACAGACGACTCACAAAGGGATCCTAGGATGGTTTTTTGCCCTTTGAGGATTCTAAACCCTAAAAAATCTAAACCTGTGATAGGATAAAATTACAAAGTCATCAGTAGATTAACAAATTATAAAGAATTTCGTTGAGTTATGAAAATAAAATATTTTGAAATCTCTCTCTCTGGAATGTTACGCCACTGACTAATTGCTCGCATGTTAAAATTCTGGAAATGTTTCAAGTTCGTGTAGCGTGTTGAACACATCAATCGCAATGTTTATTTTTATTTGACCGACTCCTAAATGAATTTTCTCAGCGGATTCTTTTCGACCAAATAAAGCGACTTATTATCTATTAGTATATTGTTTACTTTCAATTTTAAGAAGGACCCATTGAATAACGCCGATTTATTTTTAGATCGAAATGCCAAAATAGAAGATAGATACGAGCGGTCGCTCGCTACTTCGTCTGCGTATATTTCCCGTTCCCGTGGTGATTTCGGGAAATCCTTTCTTAGCGGATGTCTATATTGTAGTAGGTACCTGCATGCCAGATTTCAGCGCGATCCGTCCAGTTGGTTGGTTGGTTGGTTGGTTTGGGCTGTGCGTTGATAAATCACTATGTCAATCAGTCAATCAGTCAGACAGTCACCTTTGAATTTTATATACTATTTCGATTCTTGGGCAAGAAAATAAAAGTATATTTTTACTTTAAACTTTTTACTTTTAAGTTCTCCGTTTTCACAATGAAATTAAAATGCCTCTAGTTAAGATTTTCCTAGAATTTGGCAATTTTATGAATTCATAAAATAATATTTTTTTCTATCATCTTCTTGCTTATACAATCTCAACAAACTGAAATAATTTTCGAACGCGCAAAACCCTTAATCTGTCCGAAGCAATCCTAAAAAAATAAGTTTAACCCTTAACCAGCCATCAGCGTGAATAGCGGGAAAAATGATCTAATAACGGGAACCTCGTTAGGCGGGAGGGTTTAATTTTGGGCACAATTAAATAAGAAGGCGGCGAAACTCAGAAACAATGTAATTAGTACAGATAAACAGTTTTTAGGGCGTACTCGCGATGCCAACTCGAGCACAACTTCCAAGGCTCAGCGAGTGACATCTCTCATTTGAGTTTGTATATCTCGCTTTGTTTTGCTAAGATAATTATTTGACCGAGAAAATATTAATAGATTTGTGTCGTTATTTTTGCAGTTGCCATGGAGCGTTCAGTGTGTATTGGTCAAAGGAAGGAATTTTAATATTATGAAAATGTCATTTTTATGTTATTATCTGTTGCCAAGCCACTTTACTAAAGACCTAAAACAACTTAATTCGAATGATAAAAGTTACTTAGCTTCAAAGTGACGCCATCAGCTCTTACTTTTTTAAAGTCGGCGCACTTGCCCAATGTAGTGTTAGGAATATACTTACATCGAAGAGATCGCTCCCAGCGATCAGCCCGCTTATTTCTTTATTCTTTGTTAAACTTGTCTGTAATTTGGTTTTTGTGGTGTACAATAAAAAGGTTATCTATCTATCTTACTTTAAAACTCAACTTACCTAACTACACGTGCGTGTACCGCAAAACAACTTCATCTAAGTTCGTGGTAGTCAAGAAGTTGCATCTTCAACTATCACCGTAATAATGTTATACACATAACAATTTAATTAACATTTCCCGTATGCAGTGGCACACATTTAGGTCGTGCTGAATATCTTGATATCACGTCCACATTTCGTCTTGGTAAGACGAAACGAAGAGGTCGGTTTTGTCACCAACAAACATTTGAGGGTTTATTAAATAACACTTGAATGTCGGGCCAAGCGCCGACTTTCCAAACTTAAATAAAAAATTGAAAAACTGAAAAGGCATGCATTAAACATGTGATTATATGTTGCTACGGCTAACGACTGAGAACGTCAGTCAAATCAATGGCAGTCACGACTTGCGGCGACTGTAAGGCGCAAGTGGGCCCTGGGCCTTGAATCGTAGTTAACCTTGTAAAAATACTGTAGGAACCTTTACATAATACTACATAAAGTAAACATATAAGTACAAGCAGTTACGGACAAACAACTTTTCTCTTTTAATATCTTTCATCCATCTCCAAAAGAGTCATCTAAGAAAAAAAAAGGTTTTTTTTTAATTCTCAATGCTTTTTCAATTATCCGATCTTCTCTCAGTCGCCAGTATTTCTCCGCTACATTATTAGTCTTAGCTAAGGACAAGTGTTTTGTCCTTTTAATTACTAAATAAAGCTGGACACTTTAAACAAAAGGGCTTTCGGCGCGCTTCAAACAAATTTTCAGTGCTGACAACTTTCGAGTGCCCCTTAACAAACATTAAAGAAAATAACCTTTTGAGGGGACTAATAAAAATTAAGTGAATTTCACTGATACAATTGTTTAGTATTATCCCCAGCGCACGTCTATGGCATACTGTCGCCAAGACCAACGACAATCTTCTCTTATATATAAAAATGAATTGCTGTTCGTTAGTCTCGCTAAAACTCGAGAATGGCTGAACCGATTTGAATAATTTTAGTCTTGAAATATTTGTGGAAGTCCAGGGAAGGTTTAAAAGATCTAAAATTAAAAAAAAATAGCGGGCAGGACGACGTCTGCCTGGTCCGCTAGTCTCTTATATATAAAAATGAATTGCTGTTCGTTAGTCTCGCTAAAACTCGAGAATGGCTGAACCGATTTGAATAATTTTAGTCTTGAAATATTTGTGGAAGTCCAGGGAAGGTTCAAAAGATCTAAAATTAAAAAAAAGCAACGGGCAGGACAACGTCTGTCGGGTCAACTAGTTTATTTATAAATTTGACCTTTGTCTCTTTGTATGTGTTTGTGTTTTTGTGTTGTTTGTGGCATCGTAGGTCTCGAACGGATGGACCGATTTCAAAGCGGTTTTTTTATTCAAAAGATTTAATCACGGTGGTTCTTAGCTATGGCTAAACGGAATCCGTCCAGCCTATAAAGCTCGCCAGCTGTTTTCCTAGCTCACGTCGGGTGCTTTTTGAATTTTAGTTTTTATATAAAAAAAAAATATTTTAAATTATCTCCAAAAGTAAGCGCATGTTAGTAACACAAGGCAGTAAATCAAAATTATATTCTGAGCTGCCAAATAATAAATAACTGCTGTCAAAATCACGGTTCCCTGAGAACAAAACATTGAAAAAAAAACATTTTAAATTATCTCCAAAAGTTAGCGCATGTTTAACACATGGCAGTAATTTAAAATGTGCTTCTGTCTTCAAACTATATTCAGAGCTGCAAAATAATAAATAACTGCTGTCAAAATCACGGTTCCCTGAGGGAATTGTTAAGTGCGAATCGATTCAGTGCACAATTACAAATTAATATTTGGACGGGACTAGTCTCTAGCGGATTGTTCTGACTACAGTAATCACATTGGAGCTTTGGTGAAATGTTAAATTATCGAAGCAATTTGTAACGTTATTTTGTTGTTGAAACATGTAACATTCCAGGAATTTGCTCTGACATATTGTGTTAATTTACTATTACTATCGATTTACACATACATCACATATAAACTCACCACACAAACTCACACTATAAAAGTGCCAAATACCTCAGATTAATAATCTTAACTGGTCTCTCAAGATACAGGCATAGCCTAGTTTGAGAGGTTCTGGTAACTTATGAGGTTTTTTGGCTTGTTCTTTAAAATAATAATAATAAATAATAATAATTATATTATTCTTTATAATTTATTATGAAATACATGTATGTTTTAGGGGTCAATAAATATATTTATATTTCTAATTAATTTTCTTCTTAGGCTCAGGCCACATCTGCGACTTACTGTCACCGCAAAGTACTCACTTCTGAAATGCAGCGTGTCAACCAATCGCCACGCCTCGATCGCTAAACCGTTGTCCCACGTGGGCGACAAACGTGACAAGTTCGACGCGACGCGATAGAGTCCTACAAGACGATTGACATTGACACAAGTAGGGTAAAACCGGTACAGATGCCCCACTTTTCGAAATCGGTCTATAACTTCAATAATAAAAATCAAAAAAATATATTCTTGGGAGTTAAGTCTATTTCAAATAAAAAGTAAATAAGTTTTAAATGATTTATGAAAAGTAAAAAACGTTGTCTTCGATATATTCAAAGTATTAGGGACTTTTGCGGACCTCTAAATTTTGTGACATCTATCCTATACAGTGGATAGATGCCTGAACCGTATCGTTTAGGATAGGATGACTTCCCGGAAAAATGGGCATCTATGCTCCAAAATCTTTAAATTTATTTTGGCATTGCATACTGTCGCTATGAACCATACAACTGGGTCAATTATATGAAAAAAGTAATCGGATTTATCTGTAAAACTAATGTAATCGCAGCTTTACCCTACAGCACAGATTACTAAATAGTTACTCCGTAACAGATAAATCACTCCATAGAAAAATTTCGATACCTACAGCGTCAATAGACTACTTTTTCTGCCGCGTACAATAATGCACCTGCAGCTCTGAGTATAAAGTCACTATTGCTTTGCAGCTGCGCGAGACCACGTGACGTGAGACCGAGTGATAATCGAACTAGGATTGACACTTTCGGTAAAAATATTTCAACCACATTTTTCTAAAATGGTATTTGATTGACTGTTGTTGAAATAATATAACATTATTGAATAACAAATGTGAAATAAGAAATTCAGCCTGTATAAGGTATAACAAGCGAATTATGAGCTACTTAATTGTGAATCTTGCTATCTCTTTCTAAAACGAATCTGTCATTTGTTGAATCTGTCGTTTGTAGATTATTAGTAGGTAGGTACATTTCGAGAATCGGTCAATTTTATTGTCAACTACGTAGGTACCTACCTACCTACCTAGTCATTTCGCTAATTAATTAGTCATTAGTCGACTAAACCACCACCCCGAGTAGGTAGGTAGGTAGGTACACACAGTTCGTAGGTGGTGCGCAGCCCATAAAAAGTAGACTAATAGGTATAATAGGTACTTAGGTATTATTTCGATAAAGTAACTGACCTATGTTTCACTCTAGGTATTACATTTTAATTCAATAAAGCCGAAACCCAATTTACCTGAATTTATTCAATTTACCTACGTAGGTACCACCTACTATTTGTTTATTTTTATACTTTGTAAATAAATTACTAACTTACCGGGTAATAAATACATTTTCTTCATTAGCTGGTAGACTAAAAAAAGAAAGCGTTTTATTTCTCTTAGTATTCGACCTACACTCATCAACAGCACATAAATTTCCACAACCAGAAGTCATTTTTCTTAAATAAAGCTAATGTTTAACAAGCACAGATTACTTATTTGGTTCGTATGAAAACTAAATTGATCGTAAGCGTAACACGAATGATTATAGCGCGTCGTGAGCGCGTCCGACGGTTGTTGGCAACAGTTGGCAGCCCACTGAATTCGCACCGACGTCGGTGCGGGCGAGAGTAGGCTATTACCGCGCGCAAGTACATCGAGTTAGAGAGGCCTGCCTACAGGTCGCAGGATGCCTCTCTCTCGTAGGACAACGCCTGACAGTCGCGAGTCGCGACGACATAATGCCGCAGATGTAAATCCTAAGCCTTTCTCCTGTATGAGACGTTGTGTTCATTTATAAGGCAACTTGCCTTTTCTATCTGAGTACTTTTGATTAGGTATCCATCGATCCATCCATCCATACAGCAATAAAACCGCCCGTGGAACATTGATAAGCTCGAAGACCAAAATATGAGTCACGCGGAGGTGCAAACGGAGTAAAAGACCGGAATACTGAAAAACACGGTTTATTCCGATAGATAGACTCTATGACATTAGCTTACACCGTTGCGACGTGCGGTGTCACTCGTGTATTGCCTTGAACTAAACAAGGTGTAATTAAGGTGACACGATCCATATTACTAAGACACACAGTAGCCAGGACTTGATGGACACAAAAAGGTAAATATCAGAATAATAAAAACTAAAACTAGCAAATACAAATTGGGACAATTATGAACATATTGATGAATGTTGAGCGCGTCGCTAACGCCGCCTAAATTGTAAATGTTTCTCTGTTTAACTTTTCTGTTTTTTCTTTCTTGTGGTATGCAATGAGAAGTTAACGTATTTATCTATATATTAATGATCTGAGTTCGTATAATCTATGTTGATCCCAAAATCAATTTGAATCGGTTCATGGGCTAAGGCAATGATTACATATAAATCGAACAGCAAAAGTAATTCTCAAACTTCCATAGCGCTCTTAAAAGTCATCAGAGCCACCAAATATAGCAGGTAATGTTGCATAGTCGATGACGCAAATCGCAATCGCTTGCAAAATGTATGGAAATGACATTTACCTTTGACTGTCATAACATGTCTAAATATCATTCGCGTACATAACAAACGAAGTCGTTTACGATTTTCGTCATAGACATGTAACATTATCTAATAGCACAGAGCTTCTGTGCTTTTCCCTTCAGTAACAACTAAATAAAAAGACAGCTTAACGTTATCTAATTGCGAGAACCTGTCTTTGGCCTTTTTCCGTCCTTTGTAACACGTGGAACCTTTTGTTGTTCGCGTATGTAAATAAACATTCGCTTTGAAAGCCGACTAAGGCGTCGCGAGGTGGAGGGAGTGAACTGTCACTACGTTTGTTTTAACGTAGCGTTGTATTCTACTATATGTTTATTTGTTTTCAGGTAACATTTTAGAAGGTGAATGAATGAGTGCGTTCACCTCATAAACTTGTAAGTCATGATAAATCAGGTAACGATCTTATAAATGATTGAAAACTATCAAGTGGCGGTTTGAAATAAGGAATTTAACCTCTTCTCGATGTGGATTCGTTTGTAAACAGTTTAAGATAACAAGCCACTTGATGTACTTACTTAGTGACGAGAAAAAACATTGTTAGTTATGCTCTACAAATAAAAAAAAGATACTTAGCAGCAAAAATCTCTTTCAGCTAGTGCTTAAATTAACATTTAGTGGCACTGAGAAATTAATTTTATGTTATAAGATTCACTGACATAACTAGAAAATACAACTTACCCTTAACTGAAAACAATAATCAAGAAATATTAAGTCGATTTGAGACCTGGGCAAAGCTAACGAAGAAATGAGTTCCGGGAACAAAATACATTAGGCTCTTAAAAGTCGACCGGGCATTTCATTCCTGCATCGTAAGGTCCCTACTCTAAATTAAGTTTTTTTTTTCTAAAATAGTTCATAGGTGTCTTTTTGCTCTCGCCAGATTGCGAGATGTGACGTGACGAGCAAGTTTACTCGTAAATAAATGACTCTAAGGAATTGTCCTACATGAGCGACTCAACGCGACAATAGGCTTGTTTCCACTATGAAAGAAATATTCAAAAACTGATTTCTTATAGAGTAATTCATAATTTAGGATCCCCTTTCGTTTATATTTTTCTGCAGTTCATAAAATTTGATTTTTAATTGAAATTCAATCGATAAATAGTCACTCAGCATTGCACGCGATGACGAACAGTCACTCAGCATTGCACGCGATGACGAAAAAGTGTGTTATTTCCATACAACATAGAGTTTGAGAAAAGCGTTTTGACAGTTGATAAAAAGTAAGTCAACGATTGGTGGTGTCAACTACCCTATTGCGACGCGACGCGATGTAACCAATACTTTTGTCAATGGCAATCGCGCTTCGTCACGTAGGACACTATCATAGACGTACCTACAAACATTTTAATGAATGAAGGAAGTTAATGAATATTTAAAAGATTACAAAGTGTTTTAATCCCTTTCAAGCTTCATCAGTTTGTTAAATAATAGGCAGTAGTTAAAACCATGTCGGTTATGTTTTAAGAAGTTTTTCTCAGTTCTGAAAAACATGGTCATTGTCTCACAGAGTGGAGCCTCAGGTAATAGCTTCACAAAAGGGGCGATGTTTCCGCATCGCGGGGAATCTTTAATTTGTTTCGGCCACTGATGGCGCTTTGAGTCGACTTCGGTTCTCGATATAAGTGCGCTGGTGGGTGGACAAAGAAAATTGAGAATTTTTTTATACGTTTTCTGACTATTTTACAGTCTCTCACTTTCCCTCTTAATTTTATTTTGTGAGTACTGATTACAAGTTACCCAAAAAACTACGAACTTTCCTCCCAATAATTATAAAGTTGATTCTATGAAGCCCTAATTGAACAGATTGACGGTCTCTTTAAAAGTCGGTTGATTTAAAATTAATTCACCAGTTCTTGTCTTTGCCAGTGTAATATTCCACACTGAAAAATGGCACTAACCGGCTGGTTACTAAGCCGTGACTTAAATTACCTTAGACTTGGTCATAATTTTCCGGTCTTAAGCCACAAACGATCAGTATATTCCAATAAAAAGGTTACTGCCTCGTCTCGGCTCCGCCTAGCAACTTAAAGGTAAGTAGGTGATCCCTTAAATCTGGTAATAGGCATTAATCTAACAGTCGCCACTAAACCAGCCTAATGGAGTGCTCTTCGGGGATTTGTTCGGTGAATAACAACCTTGGTACACGATATCTCACGAAACCAAAAACTTGAGGCCACTAACTTACAGGTCAGTTTGTATACCTAATCTAACGAAACCTAGGCCTCTATTTCAATGGTAAAACGTTAGACACTCGATATTAATTCCACAATGGCGTTCCAAAAGTAATTAGGTACTGCATTTAGGTAGTCGTACGTACTAAAGAATTTTTAAAATAGGTTTGTCAACAGTCTGTGGGGTGAGCACGAACATTATTGTACCGTATTCGTGTCGTCCAAACGCCAGAAACGGACAATTTCTCCATAAAATTAACAAATTAACGATAGGTAAACGAATACATTACGATAGTTGTTCGTGTGCACCCCACCCACTGGTAAGTATGATTTATCCGAAATTTAAAAAAATAATTAGTTCGAAGAGAAATAATATTGAAGAAAAAAACAGTGCAACCAAGAAGAGACATTGCTGCAACAGTTTCGAGTTCATTTAATTCGTGATACTTAAAATCAGGCTGTGTTATAATCAGTGGCACTTCGAGTATAAGTACATTACGAACGCATGTCACAGATTCTTAGTATCCGTGTCAAGTGCCAGTTAATGAAAGCTCAGTGAAAATAAAAATAATTACGGCTCCCGCGCGAATACCTACCTCAGCAGTTAATAAACAAGAACAAAGGGGAATTGCCAACAATACTGACAAAGGTGGCACCTTCAATTCACTTTGCTGTAAAAATTAATCCTGCTGCAGATTTGCAAGCAACCTTTGCATTCATAATCGCTGGTGGTCGCGTCAAAATTTTCCTTTTTACTTTTAAGTGTCGTTTCTTTTACAACTTTTTTTTTAGTGGTCGCGTAACTTTTCTTTTATTTCCAGCCAGATCATTTAGTCTGAAATGTTGTCTAAATTGAAAAACAATGTGATGTGGCGCATATGATGGCGAAGATTTTGTAAAAATAACCTCTCAAGTAAAAAGTCAGCTTAATTTATTGTTGTAATGTATGTTGTTATTGTTTGTGTAATCATTTTGGCTATAATTATTATCGATCCTCTTGTAACGTTTTATTAACTTACTAGTACATATCTTGTCAACTACATAATACAGGGTGACTGGTAACTAGTGGCGGAGACGTGAGGGGGAGGCAGTCTAGGGTTATTCTGACAGAAGGCTAAGTCCTGATGACTAAGAGCTGATGACCTTATTAGCCCTTTCCAAAATATTCATGAAAATCCAAAAAAATGGGCGTACTTTTTTTGTTTTGTAACAAAAATATTCTAAATAAGTGACATTAATTGTTAAAACTTTCGTTAATTTTTGGTCTCAATCGTTACAAGTTGGAATATCTTGGAAAGGGTTAAAAAGGACGGTAGGTTTCTTAGTTATATTTTTCTACTTCCCCCCAAACGGCTCTGCCGCTAACTACCTCTCACCTGTATACTGACACGACTGGGTTGAGCTTGAGAATAATGTTTTTGAAATAACTTTACAGACAAAATTCCGACGAAATAAAATACCAAAAGAAAGCAATTGGTCCCGAGCGTTCAGCAGTTGTTCAGCACTGCCACTTTGTTTCAGTTTTAATTAAACTTTGTTAGACTTTTTACGAACCTTAAACTAAACGAGAAAAATCATTTTTATAAAGCAATAAAGGTTAGAATATCTCATTTGGGACGAGCCATCTTGCGAGTTAAAGTTTTGATTAAAAACTGTTAACAGTTATGTATGTGGGAGACGGGAGCGATACGAGAAACTTTTAATTTTAAAGCTTAGTGAAGCATGAGAACACGTTGCTGCAAAACAAAGGTTACTAGGCAACGTTCATTGATTGAGATATATTTTTTCAAAGGAATTTATCTTAGCTTTGATCTTTGTTTAACTTTTAAGTAGATAGACAAAAAACAAAACTAACTCTAGTCAATATAAAAAACTGAGAAGAACATTTTTTTAACCGATTTCATAACAAAGGAGGAGGTTATCAATCCGACCGTATTTTATTTTTTTATTAAGTCTATTCTCGAAACAATTCACATGCCCAGAGCAGCGACTGTTCTTGAATATGAAAGAAATAAAAAAGGCAATGTAAGTGCAAAAAGTGCCGACTAAAATCAATTTTAAGTCGGATGGCACTTTTTTAGTACAGTGACCGACACAATGCCGCCACTGTTAGTTAACCATAGTTGCATGTCACGCTCGCGACACAGTCCAAGTTGGGAACAGTAAGTTTGCTACAGTATACTCTTGGTTAATAATGAGACTTTATTGAGGCAAGCAATTTAAGATGTAAATAATAGTCCTCCTGGAC
Organism: Pyrausta despicata; assembly: GCA_963921415.1. NCBI lineage: Eukaryota > Metazoa > Arthropoda > Insecta > Lepidoptera > Crambidae > Pyrausta > Pyrausta despicata. The sequence continues at coordinate 10,792,837 of OY992860.1, read as the reverse complement.
GCCACCACGGCGGCTAATCTCAAGAGATCATCCAACTGCGCAGGAGATATTATAGTGCGCAAGTGTGAGCGCCATACACAGGTGCACTCACTGTTCCATCAATCTCAAAGTCCGGTGAGACGGCAATCCGACATGACCGGAAAGAGATCAGGCGCAGGACCAACGGCTTTACGTGCTTTCCGAAGCACAGGGGTGTAACACCGCCAACTTCCCGACTCCGAGCTGTTTTTGAGAAATTCATGACAGAAAATCTCAGAAACAATTTTTGGCTCGACCTGGGATTCGAACCCAGGACCTCTCGGATGTAAGGCAGAAACTTTGCCACTACACCAACGAGGCAGTCAATTTAAGATGTAGCAGGTCTATGACTAATCAGAAAAACGTCATTTACGACAAACAATTACAAGGAAAAATCATTATTACCTACAGGTTAAATTACGAAACAAAGTCTTACGAGAATCACTTAATTAGCATTACAAAGAAAACATACTACACAAAACACGAATATCTAGTAATACTAGGCGTGTCATCTGTAATTCTATTTTGCACTGTGGATTTCCTCTAAAAATGTATCTATCCATCTTCTTGCCACTTCATCACTTCCTCTTATTTAGTGTAAACTAGTACAAGAGCAAGAGCAGGACAGCTTCATTCAGATCGTCAGCAAAAAAGGAGCAGCTATCCTGAGTCACAGGCAATTAACTGCCCGGTCACTTTACTACTACGAAATCTTGTCTAGGGTTATCAACTATCAACGTTGCTGCTTGGTGTGTTATATTGCTACGAATAGCACCTAATATCCGGGGCCCTACAATGATCATGTTAAAAGACGACTTCTTTTCTGTTCAACAGAAGCGCTGCCAATGATAAGCAGTGTTTTTGATGAACTTTCGGCATTATATTTGTTTCTTCGGCTTACGCGAACAGTAGACATTGTAATGATACACATTTTTACGGATTATTTCTCGATTTATTTACATTTTATTTAAGTGTATCATTTCAATTTCCGCATCATGTTCTTTTTTAAATAAGAACGCAGTAATTCTGCGGAAAGCAAAATTGTAAGTAATTAAGTAGCAGATTACATTTCTTCTTGCGTGTGATAATTTGTTTTAAACAAACCTTTCGAATGCAAAACGACAAGGAAATTAAAATAAGTACCTACTCAACAGTGTCAGATACATTTCTACTTTTACGAAAAGCTATTAAAATAATATAAGTTTATTAAGTATAATACAATAATATAAACTTAACACAAAAGTACAAATAGACCATTTTAAATGAAGCCACCAGATTAAACCATCATTTTCTATACAGCACATAAATTAGTGAGAAAAGCCGAAGTTAAAATTATTGTGGCAATAATAATAATAATAATAATTCTTTATTTGCATCCAACATGGTATAAATAGATATTCGTTACAATTTGAGTCACATGTTAGGCTACAGGAATTAGCATGCAAATGTTACAAGAAATAAAATTACAATTCATTAATTAATCAGATACAATACAAAATATCCTATTATTATTCTTAATATGATAATATGTCAAGTCACAATTAAAATAAAATGTCATCGTCCAGTACTATCTACTTAATATAAACGGATTGAGATTTATGACTGTTTTGTTGATCTAAATTGCTTCAGTTTTTAACATTGGGCATTAAAAACATGTTTTGTGTATCGTTAGCGTTGCCCAGGGGATTAAATATAATTGATAGGCAGTAATCAATAATTAATGAATTAATAATTTAATGGTTGTTTAATTAAATTTTGAGTCTTGAGGGTGGATAAAAGTGTCACAACTTAAAAAGTATAATTAATAAACGTCGATATACATATTTTTAAGGAAATAGTAAATGTAACGAACTGAAGGGTTTCAAAAAAGTCTTCATAGTAGGTGAATAACTAAGTATTTTCTTCTTCCTTGCAATTCTCCCCACTTCCGGTGAGGGAGTCTGCTTTCTGGCTAAAGCGTCTAGCCAGGTATTTCTTTATGTCCATTAACCATCGCACTTTAGGCCTTGAATAAGTACATGATTAAGTTCAAGATATTCTCAAAATTAAAATGTATTTTAATTATTCACCATAACAGCAATCAAGCTGAACTTAGCAGCGCTACTCAATTGCAAAAAAGATAACAAAAACGTGTTTATAAGCCCTAGGTACACACGGCTCCCCTTCAAACTACTCATTTCCGTTGCAAAATCACACTTATTACGTAAGCATAAGATACCGCAGTGATAAACTTGACGTGTGGCCATGCGTACTCCCAGGTATTTACATTGCTCGCCACGCCACACATTGTTATTCGCGTCTACTCTGCACACACCATACAGACTCTATTGCACATATGACATTCGATTTCTGTAAACACTGACAGGTAACATTTTTATAGCCAAATCAATAGGCTCGATGACACCACCAATCGTTGACATACTCTTTATTATCTGTCAAAACGATCTGCCTCCATAGATTTTGTGTGGTAAAACAAAATCGTGACGTGTATCAGAAATCGGAGTCAATTAACCGAATATTTATTGAATTTTGTGTATTTAAAAATTGTCTTGAAAATATTTAAGATAGGTGTCATCATGCCTATTTTGCATTGGATTGATTCTGGCCGGGCTAGGATCTAAGGGCCGAGTTCACCGACAGAGTAAGCCCCAGCACACACGATGAAACTCGGTCGCAACAAAATCCTTTTAAATTTTTTAGTTATTATGGAACTGATTCGCGAAGCGTTTCAAACCGGTTTCAAAATGGTTGCGTCGTGTGCGGCCCCTCAAATGAGTCTATGGTATAAACTTAAAAGTAACTAAAAGTTGGTCGAAGCAAAGATAACCTGTGTCGGTGGAGGTACTTAAGCAGCGCAGACGTCAGCTGTGAATGTGGAGAACCCCTACAAACCATGGCCCACCTCATTAACTGTCCCGCGTGCCCGTCCATCTGCTCGCGTGAGGACTTACTTGTTAGCAACCAGAAGGCTACCACGGTAGCCGCTTTCTGGGCAAGTAAGATTTAGCCCGTCTTGCCGACACGAAAGAAGAAGAAAAAGACTAAAAGTTTCAGTACTTGCGTTTCACCGCGTGTGCTGAGGATTACTGAGCTGACGTAATCAGCCCGAAAGTGTCATTTTCTGGATGTAAATTGAAAGTGAGACTTATTGTCGTTTTAATTAATGTCAGTGGTTTAAAAGATAAGTAGAAATATCAGTTGTCTATGTCTTTTTGTCCTCCAAATCTTCATCTCCTTTTAAATTATTGTAGCTTGACTTCATGCGACTTGTTATACAAAAGTCTTAATTGCACAATATGTACCCTGGTGTGCTGTGGTGTATACAATAGTTTAATTAAAAAATTATTGTTGTATTCATATTTATACATTATATTGACTCTTTTAACTGTCTGCATAGTATCTACATACATGATTAAAAATAATACAAAGAACTCATTATATTTGCAAATAACATTGCTTACAAGCTTTATTCATTTATAATTTTCTTCTACTTGAAATAAATGAATTACCAATGTAAAGCACCTACATTGTTACTGCCACTATCTGCAATTGACGACCACTTTGGTGTAATTGTCAAGAAGTTGCCTATTAACGGTATCTCGGGTTCGATCCCCGCACTGTACAAACATTTGTGTGTATTTTTTTAAGTTTATTTGTAATACCACTGTTGATTCTGATATCTGTAACACAAGTGCTTTAGCTACTTACCACGGAGTCAGATCAATGTATGTGATGTTGTTGTTGTTGTATTGTCATCCATATCGAACAAGGAATTTGAATGTAAATCATTTCAAAGATTTCAACTTAAAAAACTTCCCATTGCAGTCACAAAGGATCCGCATACAATCATTGCGAATAAAATCAAACATCAACCTTTACCACCCATTCAAACACATGCTCTATACGAGTATTTTTTTTTCAATATTAAAAAAAATACTCGACCATTTCATGTGTCGTTCTTGTAAAACAGTTCAACTGTACCCAATTGTCATTATACTACTCGTAACTGAGAAGATATGTAATTTTAAACTGCAAATAATTACTGTCAGAGAATTTCATCTGACAGTAACTAATTACATACTTAGACCTCAAATCAATATGATTAACGATTCCATTCCGACTAATGATTGCGAAAAAAATTTTTACGTTATAGCAATCCTTTATATCTCATCCTGTCATTAAAAAAACCGGTCAAGTGCGAGTTGGACTCGCGCACCGAGGGTTCCGTACAAACCTGTAGGTATATAAGTAAAAGTTCACCCATCACGGGTATTATAGACGTAAGTATTTAATATAAATTTTAAATAAATATCTCAACGCGTTCATGAGATAAGGAGTAGTAACTAAAATTTTCAAAAATATTTTTTTTATATGATGAAACTGAAAATTTACGGTTTTCGTAATTTTTCCTATATCTGTACTATAAGACGTGACTTCGTACAGAATTTCAAGATTCTAAGTTTACGGGAAGTACCCTGTAGGTTTTGATTCCCGTGCGAGTTACGAAAATTTGCGGAAATTTGCGGCCTAAATGGCTGTATCTTTTGATTGCGTTGGCTTTAGAAGGTTGATTTTTCTACAGCTTCCAGGGACAGTAGACCTAAGTATCATATAGAAATTCCAGTTTGATACCTCCACGCGTTCCTGAGAACCGTCTTGACAGACGGACGGACGGACAACAAAGTGATCTTATAAGGGTTCCGTTTTTTCCTTTTGAGGTACGGAACCCTAAAAACACCTTTGAACTTCACACCTTAAAGTAACTTATAGATAGAACAAAAAATGGATCATAGATATAAATTCTTTTGTAACTAATTAAAGCCAAGGAGTTAGCCTTCGCTGCATAAACAACAGCATATGGTCGCACTGACCATAGAGAAATAAAAGACGGAGAGCTCGCTTAAAATAAACTGAACATTGTAACTGGTGTATTGTTTTAAAGGCCGATTTTTCAATAGTCAGTAGATAGTAAATCGGACTATTTAACATGATGAACCTTATTTAATATGACATTAGTTTTCTGCATTAGCAGTTCGACTTTAAAAAATCAGCCAGATCAAATTTAACAGATTGATAGCGCTATCTGTCTATTGAAAAATTGTCTCTTAGTGTTTCTAATGGGTACTCTCATGTTGCATACTATGCTACTTTTTACATTCAAAGTACTTATTCCGTATCCTATATGGATTACACAGGACCCTATTATTAAGAAGATGCACGTTCATCTGTTTGACACAAGGCTGTATGTGTGTGAATTCATCACATCCTACCTTAGCTAAAAGCGAATAGAAATTATTTTTAACTCAAAATATTACCCGACAAAATTACGATTTAGGTAACTTGCAGTTTTTACGGGCCTACTGCTTATAATAATAGCTATGTGCCAGCATTAATTATATCTACGTAGGAGGCAAACTCCAGTCCAACTATCACAACAGTGATGATGGAGAATTCGAAAGATAAAATCAATGTATTAATGGCTTTATCTTCGAAATATGACTACAATGCATTGCTCGTTAAAGAGGTCAATAAAAATATTGAAATCTATAATCCCAGAACTGTTGCATCAAGTAACTATCTATACCTAGCTGTCATACACTTTGAGAGATATTTTAAGAGAGATTTACGGCAGATTAGACTACCACATTGGTGTAATCACGACCACTTTGGTGTAATGGTCAAGACGTGGACAATTAACCAAGAGGTCGCGGGTTCGATCCCCGCACTGTACAAACATTTGTGTGCAAGAACATGTCTGTTTGTACTGGTCTGGGTTTTATGTGTATTTATTTAAGTTTATTTGTAATACCACTGTTGTTTCTGATATCTGGAACACAAGTGCTTAAGCTACTTACCACAGAGTCAGAACAATGTATGTGATGTTGTATATTTATTGTAATGAGTGGCATAAATAAAAAAAAACTAGGCAAAACGATAAGCACACAGATTTTGTTTAAATTAGGTTATAATCAACTATCAAAATACAAATTTGCAGAGTTTCGGCCTATTCAGTGGCTAAGAGGGCAAAAGTGGCTAGACTGAGCCGTCTGGCCGCTATAAGGGCTTGCTCCCACCCAAGGGCACACGGCTGTCGGAAGTCTTAGTGGGGAGCGTCAACTGGCATGGCGGTGGCTTCCTATTGGCTGGCTTGGCTAGGATTGGCTGGCTTGGCTGGCATGGCTCTGATTGGCTGAGGCTTGGCGTTACATTATTTATTATTTAACCACAGCTTAGCATCAAAGAAATAATTCAACCAATGGCGGTCAAAAATAAATCAACAAAGGAAGTTACAAATGTCTCAGACATAGGGATAAATTCTCATAGTCTTAGGTCCAGACAATATAGACAAAAACCTAATGTCTACAATCAGCCTACACCAGTGAGCCTCGTATTACATATGTGCCTTGGCTACATGCCAAGCCCTTCGTTGGCTAACCTTTAGTTACTAATGGTTCACTATTCATTCCTTTAAGGCACTACATTTTTTTTATTTCGTCCTAGCTTGTTTATAAGAGAGTGGAGATAATTATCATTACTGCGGTAAAGATTGTTACAGGAGCTATGGAGTGTTTTTGTAGTCCAATCACGTGAGGCGCTTAAATGGAGTTCTGAAGGGGATATTGCAAATTTTATGATGTTGTGCACAATTTATCGTAACACACAACACAAAGAGAAGCTATGACCTCAACAAAAAATTCAATATTTTTTTACCGTAACGAAGTTTTTTTTTTATTATTGACATGGTTCATCTGCATTGTAAACCTATAGTCTAAATAGGCTGAGGACCCAGGTTGGTCGAAGTAAAGATAACCTGTGTCGGTGGGGGTACTTAAGCAGCGCAGACGTCAGCTGTGAATGTGGAGAACCCCTGCAAACCATGGTCCACCTCATGAACTGTCCCGCGTGCCCGACCACCTGCTCACGTGAGGACTTACTAGTCAATAACCAGAGGGCTACCACGGTAGCCGCTTTCTGGGCAAGTAAGATTTACCCCGTGTTCTTGCCGTCACGAAAGAAGAAGAAGAAGATTGCAAACCTACGAAGTTTTCCTAGGAAGTCATGTTTTAGATTTTTATACGCCTTGATACTAGCAATGAAAGCTAATGTAAGAGCACCTGTACATACCATAGATGTCCCATTTATCTTAGACAACGGCCTCGCAACCTTCGAAAGTCGGTCGCGCCATCAACTAGGGTTGTTTTGTCACACGCTGTGTTTGCCTCGTTATATCCATTTCACAATCAATTCAATAACCAATCCTACTCATATAATCCATGATACACTGTTCTTTTAGATTAAATTTTACCAAGTAAACGAAGTCACTCACAACCAAGAGTTCTGGATCTTAACTTTTCATTTCGTTTTCATTTTAAATCGCATTTGTGTAGTACCACCGCTAGTGTTAATCTTCATCTACAGTTAACACTAGGGTGCAACGATAAGCTTATAAAGCATCAAAAGCTATTCAGTATTGGTCGGGTAGTAATTGTTTTTTTTAATGGCCAGTGTTGTTGCTTTTTAGGGTTCCGTATCTCAAAAGAAAAAAACGGAACCCTTATAAGATCACTTTGTTGTCCGTCTGTCCGTCCGTCCGTCTGTCAAGACCGTTTTTCTCAGGAACGCGTGGAGGTATCAAACTGAAATTTCTATATGATACTTAGGTCTACTGTCCCTGGAAGCTGTAGAAAAATCAACCTTCTAAGCCAACGCAATCAAAAGATACAGCCATTTAGGCCGCAAATTTCCGAAAATTTTCGAAACTCGCACGGGAATCAAAACCTACAGGGTACTTCCCGTTAACTTAGAATCTTGAAATTTAGTACGAAGTCACTTCTTATAGTATAGATATAGGAAAAATTACGAAAACCGTAAATTTTTAGTTTCATCACGTAAAAAAAAATATTTTTGACAATTTTGAAAATTTCAAAGTTACTACTCCTTATCTACAGGTTTGTACGGAACCCTCGGTGCGCGAGTCCAACTCGCACTGGACCGGTTTTTATTTAAATTGGCAGCTCTAGTAAGATCTGTCGTCGTTGCTCGGTGGTGTGCGAATCGCGTCCACCAATTTTCTGTCGCCTAAATTTGTATGAATCTGTGCAAAATACATATAAATTATAATCTAAAACAATAATTACAATCCCGCGGAGTGTTGCGTTACTTGTGTGCATCCGGAAGAAATCGGTTAGTCCCATCTGGATTCAGCAATGGGACGCCGGTAGAACTGGTTAGTAGAAAAACCGAAGTCAACGGGTGAGCTTGCACACAACGTTATTGTTTATCTTCCCTTTATGTATTAGAGTCTTCCACACTAAGATAGAGATACTAAGAACATACCTACGCAAGAAATTTTGTCGTAACTTACAGTCCACTTTTATTGCTCTTAGTTTCAAGTTACAAAGGTAGTACTCGTAGTTATGAAAACATTGCAAGCATTGGTCAAAAGTATCATATCTTGTAAAGGTACTTCCATTAGATAATCCCTTTGATTTATTCAAAGTTCAATATCACGATGACTTAACGTTCTTGAAAAAAATGTACCTAATGACAGAGATCGAAAAAATCTGATTTTTATAATAAAAATCAAAAACATGAGATTTTCAAAAAATCCGATATTTCGAATCAAACATATCCAATCATGTAAGTTCATTATTTGTGGGCTTAAAATGTAGATTTAACAGTATGATGTAAGCATAACTTTTATTGCAAAGTAGTTTTTTTTTAATGTGATGAGTATATTAAGCTTCCTAAATATTTTCTTATTTTAAACTTTCCTATCCAAACAAAATGTTTAATGAAATTTCTTTTGGTGATAAGACTGCCTTAATTAAAAATTATACGTACCTTTAGTTCATTTACGATGTGCGATCAAGAATTGACACGTATCTCTCCATATTTATTATCAAAAACATGAGTGTGACCTTAGCCCTTGTCCTAGCAAATTAGGTTCATTTTCCACTATCAAAGACATTGATATATAGCGTGATATAAATCTATTGATATACATATAAATTACCATCCACCTTGCCTGATGATGATAGTATGTACTTTCGTGCGATGAATCAATGTTTATTCTGTTGTACCAATGGCAAATACCTATCAGCAAACCTATGTAATATGGCTCTTACATTTGTTAACAACTAGTAAATCTCGCACCACCGATGCGTTACCCATACAGGATAATGGCTTGACCTAGATCAAATCCTTTTGGAGGCTTTAAGAATGATCCCCGTTTAAAACTCTCAGTCTAAAGCGCCTTCGACCTTGTAGTAAGGTTGCGGACCAAACTGGATATTGGCGGTTTGCAACCCGTCCAATTTGGAAATCTATTTTTAGCAGCAAACGTCCTGCCCTATATTACCAGATTTTGTAAAAAAAAACAGGAATCTTAATATTATCAAAATGTACTAACAGCTAAGCGAACTTCTACACTACAGCTTAAACCAGATGAAAAAAGTTTTACGTACTTTAGAAATCGTTTTAGAAAGAATTCTTTAGTGACAGAGCGGAAACGTTAAGATAATTGAATTTAAATGAGCTAGGATGCTGCTCTTATGAGTTTATTATAACTCGCCGGTAAAATTTTACTGATTTTAACAAGATTCTAAGGGTTGATGTCTTTGGCAATCAGAGAGATCTCGCTCTCGCGGTAGCTCGAGTTTACTTACTATGAAAATGTATGTGAATTTTCATACTTACCCGTGTATGATCGATGGCGAAAGCGGGGCGTATTTGGTTACATTTTCCAGCCTCGCTCGCTGTTTGACAAAGCCTTTACATTGTGTCAGTATTTATAAAATGGAATATGGCGTATGGAATAAATCATTCAACGTTCACCGTTCACTGGCTGGGGTGTGAGCGACTGAACAATGGGGATAGAGAGCGATCTTCAAAGCATTTATGGAAAATATACGCGATTCGAACGCGAACAAACCGGTATTCGTACAGTCACTTAGAGAGAGTAAAAGCTAACTACGTTATAAAGCTTAAGAAGATCTATAATTTGTTGAGTACTTAGAACGAAATCACGGATTTTAGAATTACCAATCTTAGAAGTTTTTCAGACTTACGAGTAATTAGCCTATTTTTGACAGAGTCAGTGTTGCATTTCAGTACTTAAATTGTTAATAACCGTCGTTTTGTTAAACCGTCAGTTTGATAAGCTTGGTAATATCAGCACATCTTGCATTTCTGATATAAACTACTATTTAGACTTAAGGAAAGCTTAACCTGCGTTCATAAAACTTAATGTTTACGTTTATTCACCTTACAGTGGTTCAGATACGATTATTTCTCAAAACCATACTCCAATACTGTTGCATTGGTAATTTCATGAAACTGTATGTTTTAATACGTGTTACATAAACCAATCGTACTTGCATAAGTTGAAAAAATGCTCGATTTTTATATTCGCATTGATATAAAGGCACATTGGCCCAATAACAACATTTCACCGCGATTCTACCTTGGTTGCACTTGCCGACCTTAAAGGCTGTACAGTCATCGACACACGTTTTAAGTATAAGAATTGCAATTCGTATAAACTCTATCATCAGAGTTAAGAGTTGAAAAATGGTTGTGTACATTTTATCATGACTGTATAGTGCACAAACCTGTTGTAATATCTATATCAAGTATCTTTACGCTACCTTTCTTTGGGTATGAGAATGTTTAAAAAGACTTGTATAATCAAATGTAATAACTTGTGTGAAAACATGACATTGTACGTTGAGAACACCATAGGCATTAAGACACCTATCGCAAATATCAATAATAAGACCATAGCGTTCTAAGAGCATAACCTCTATGAATTTAATAAAACCTATTTCTTTCAATAAGATGTAGAAACCAATTTTCTATCACAAAAAATTCAATACATGTGACGTGACGTCACGTTACAGTATTTGAACACAAAATTAATAGAATCCAGATCGTTTTATTTATTTTATTTAAAACTTTATTGCTCAAGAAATTCAAGTAGGCTAATAGGTAATTAATGCTAAAACATTTTCTGCCAGTCAACCTCAAGGTCATGCAGGAAGATGGCAATTGGTGCAGTGAAAATTAAATGAGAAAGGTAACTTTTGGTTCGTAACGCAAAAAAAAACATTATATATATATTATAATATTATAACATCAATAAATAAAAGTATATATTAAATTATATTATAATATACAAAAAAATAAATATAAATCAAACGGTAATGTTATATTTTGGCAAGCCACAAGATAAACAATCATACTTATTGAACATTGCTTCAATTCGAAACTCCAAGAAAAATTTGAATAAGGGTTTTACAGAGTTCTTGTTAAGTAGGTCTAAGTCGGTTGTAATGTAAAAACTTTTTACAACATATTTGCTCGTAAAGTGGCTGTAATTACATGGATTTCAATATCGTAATGTAATTACATTACGCAGTCATGTACTAATGTAACGTATATCGAACAAGTTTTATTTTTAATAAAGTATTATGCACGGTTTTTTAAGATGCTCCGTCTTAAAATAAACAATAACTTTTAAAAATCTTAGTAAATAATTATGGCAGTAAAGTGGTCAATATTTTATGAATAAAACTAAGTAAACTAAGGCGTTAAGTCTACCTTTTGTCCATAGTTTTGTTGTGCAATAAAGCTTAAATGAAAAATAAAAAAATAAACTTATAATATTTCCTATCAGGGGGTGGTTAGAGATCGATACTGATGCTAAAAATGCAATCAGTAAAATTGTCTGCCTTAATTGTCTATCTGACTGTCTATCTGTCTGTATAACGGTAATAGAAACAAAAACTACTCGACTGATTTTAAGGAAACTTGACACAATTATTTTCACACTCCTGAGCTGGTTATAGTATACTTTTCATCACGCTACAATAAGTAGGAGAAGAGTAGGTAGTGAAGGGAAATGTTGGGAAAACGGGAGAAGCTTCCGTCGCGTGTGTAACCTTTTTGGTGAAAGCTACACAAAAATCATGTATGACGGAAATGTTCTCCTTAAAATTATACAAAAAATATCCCACGTCAGCAAATGTCTATCTTTTATGGTTGACTCACAATAACACATATAACTCCCGAATGTAAAGTCTTAACTAGGGTGGTAGTGTAATGGATGAATGGATAGTCCATTATCATGTGCTTTAAACTCCTATTCATCGTCTAACATCGAGAAAGGTCACTTACCTTGAGTGATTAATAACGCAGTCATGACACTCAAATGACATGTAAGCTGTGTGTATTTGTAGAAAAAGAGTTTATAGTAAAAAAAGAGTTTTGATTAAGCCCTGAGTATCAATAAGACGAGATCGTCAACGTTAGAATAAAATATTATCTGTTCCTACTACGCGTATCTTAGATTAACGGCCGGTCCCAATGTTGTGTCTACCGTTGACTGATAGATAACTGTCAGTTTCATACCAAAAGCTACCTGAAGCTGCAGCCGTTTCTACAAAACTAACAGTTATTTAACTTAAGCAAAAGAAAGATGGAAGATTGAGATCTGCCATAAGAAAACAAGAGAGCAGTTCACACATAAGTATACTACCAGTGCATGGGACGTGCAACCTCTAAAATTTAACTTTTTAATTGCAATAGAACATGCCAAATTATTATTTTCTGCAACATGTACGACGTTCCAAAACAGCGTGTGTCCTGTTTGGTGTAGTTTAATGACATAAACGTTTAATCACAAACTAATTGAATGAAATTGTGGTAAACACGGCACGTCATGATTTAGTAGCGTTGCTTGCCAAATTGATGTTAAATTAAAATAAAATTGCAACAGTTCCGAATGGCATCAAAATTAAATGTTTAAATTCTTTGTGAAACCTCTCATTGTAGTGCCGTTACAAAGCCTTTGTGCTTCGGATATGATGTTTAGTAACTACGATTCCAGTGGGCATTAACCGTCAAAAAACCGTTGTCAATCATGTTTGTTTATTCTTAAGATCGACATTGTCAATTCATCAATGCTAATTACATTCTGTCTTGCACGCATGGCGAATCGTTGTACGTCGACAAAGTGCTTATTGGTGTAGGAAGACAGTACCTACTTACCAATGAAAACACATTTGCTTTGTCTGATAATGTATGTTCGTTCACACATCAATGAAAACAATTACCAGACTTTACTAATGAACGATGAAACACTTAACTCTACTTAGTTTTTATACTGTGGACCAGGCTGACGCTGTCCTGCCCGCTGTTTTCGCATTTTACATAAAAACCTATATATTTAATCACTCTGTAAATGTTTAAGCTTATGTGTGACTTACGTTGTTGTGAGTACGTATTTAAGGAATCTTTTTAACACGCTATAATTAAACTAAGATATTATAATACAACTAGCCTAATAGTGTAAAAACAGATAAACAAAAAAAAATTAAGGAAACAAAAATTCAAACTTTCCTTTTTGTATGGCAAGGCTAATACTTTGGCCGAGGAAGCTGCCAGCCCTATATATTATAGTCACCAGTGTGTTGAGCTAATCTCTTCTTCAGCACTTTGAAGAAGAGAAATGAATGCACTCTGTCTATTTAAAAAAAACGCATTAACATCTGATTAGTACTTTTATAGATTTAAGCATACATACATATGTAATATGTATAGAGATAGACGCGGAAAGCGACTATTAACAAAATCTCGTTTTCTATTTTATTTCCTAACAGCCTCCATACATCGAATCGATTTATCGGCGATGAAAATGTTATGATGACGTGAAGTAAATGAAAGTAATATACGAGTAATAAATGAAGTTCATTTTCTTCATCTGCTACCTAATATCGCAATCGAATACTGAAGTTGCGTTGCTAGTACGTAAATCGTTAAAAAAAACTTGCTTGCTAGTGTTGCTACACACAGACAGGGCGACGTGTAGAGTCTAAAACGACTCTACACGTCGCCCTGTGTCTGTGTCGTCATAAAAGGGACGTCTTTAATGATAAATCACATATCGACTGAGCTAAACTTACTGTGTAGCTCATTGGATTGTTTACAATAGGTAAACTATCCACTTGTTACAAGATTGTTATATGAACCAAACATGCCAATATGTCTTTATTTCTATCAAGGGCGTACCTAATAGCTTCAATGATCATTCGCGTCCAATCGACCGGAATAGATGCGATATCATACGAACAAGTTATATAGGAGTAAACATAGTATGTCATAACAAAAACTTTGTACTCGTAAGTAAGTTGTATGCTGCATAGATTGCTCGATTCCGTACAGCATTTGAAGTTAGCACGCTTGGTTGGCGCGCAATATATGCGGAACATAACGATAAATTGCCACTTGCGATGATTTGCCAAACAACATTGAAATGCATTTGAAAACAATGTTGCAGCGTGACTTTAGTATTTATTTATACAGCAAACAGTTGTTTCGCACGTGGATCGAGAAAATATGCATTGTAGGTGGCTTGTAAGACAGTGATTGTTCTTCAGTGGTTATTAAGGATATTTCTCAAGCAAAATAACGTTCTACGAAACATTTAATTTCCTAACAAACAACAACCTTTTCTACAATGATTCGTTTTATTTGATTCGTTTTGTTTCATTAAGAAAATTATACTTACCAACCAACGAAAAGATACAAAGTTAATAAAAACAAAACAAATTATCAATCTGACATATCTGTGGAAAGTATACATTAACAACATGTTTATAATATATTTCATATGACACGACACGTTTATATTCAAACTTTGTTTTGCAATTAAATTACTTTGGCTCTTTGTCACGGTAAATTGCCTTTTTGTTCACTTTGTTGTATTTATCAATTCATGAAATAAACCGTTATTTGGCAAATGAAGTCAAACCTTGATTGAAGCATAATTAAAGATTCTCGGCACCTACGATTATAAAATCAATCGTGAATCTCAAGAACACTATCACTAAAAACGATTTTACGAAAAAATTTTTTAGTAAAAATATACTTTACACAAGATTTCTTTGATAAAATAAAAATAAAATAAGCTGTGTTGCAGGTATCAAACCTTTTTTCAGTCCGCTTTTCCTGAACGATTAGATAGGACTTGAAGAATTCAAACAGAAGGCAATGGTCACAAGGCAATAGATATAAATAGATATATTAACACTTTATTGTACAACAGAAAAATAGTGACCTTTATCGGTCTCTTGGTCCTCAAAATGTTTAGTATTTTTAGACACTAATCATTTCAAACTCAACGTGAACCTGTCCTTATTCTTGACAAGTTCAATGACTCGAGATCAAATACTTTCGAATTTTTGTTGATTGAATCTAGAGCGCGAACAACTACAATTAGGTTGTCAATGTTAAATGGAAGCACAAAATTATCGTATTGTATTCACTGGTCTAATGATCACTGAATGATATATTATTGTATGCGCTTTCAAGAATTTCCCTAGAGTACTAAAGTGAGCAAGTCAGTTCCGACGTTGGTACTGTTAGTTTACAATAAAGGGAAGGAGCTCTCAATAGAATGCGCCTTCATTATCTCTGGTTAGGATCTATCATTTTCCTTTTCATTTGATTGAAATAATAAGGTCCGATTTTCCTGTAGTGTCACAGTAAAATCACGTCAAGTAGCGTTAGAAAGATCAAGGAATAAGAAAAAGTTATTAGGTAAAAGTTTGTTTCGTAAATGTACAATCTTAATGTTCTATTTCTCAAAATCAAATGTTTTATTTCTTTACAAAGACTTACATAAATATTAGATATGTGTAAGCCTCCTTTTAGGTTTGTGATAGCCTGTGTCAGGAGACTTACTGCATTAAAAAATATATTTACAACTAATTATGTACTTTTTTTTCCTTTATGGCTTTGTCGTTAACGTAGCCATTATCAAGTAAAAAAATATGTACTTTCTTGTGTGTGGCATTCGTATTGATAAGAATGGACTGTTATTCTGGTTACCATGGAATGTGTTTCACTGCAAATATGAGCAAACCATAGAGTTTCAGATTCGTTGTGCTTGTTACACTCAAATCAAAAGTGAAATGATTTATCTTAAACCTGGAAAATGATATCAGGACGTCTTACATTCTAATCACGTTTTTATAGAATTCAAATTTAAGAAACTTATTTAATGTTGATGTTACTTTAGAACTTGTTTAAATACTTTTATTATGTTTTTTTTGTACTTTTTATTTTCTAGCTTGTTTTTCTACATCTTTCGAGATAAGTATAAGTATCACACTTTCTTCTTTCCCGATATATTTATTTTAAATTTGATTGGCTTAGGTATTATAAGTCTCTTTAGAAAAATTAAGTCGTTTTCAACCTCAACATCAACATTTTTAAATAGGGGAACAATAAACTCAGCATAAGTTATTAATAAGGCGGCTACTGTTTGCTGTTTACACTGTGGTTCGCCTCTAAGTATATTTTATTATTCCCTCTCTTCAGCTGTGTCCTACAATTCCATATATCGTCATTGTGTAGGATAAAATACGCAACGATTGTTGCATTGGAAATTTTCCAAATTGAATTCATCAGTTTTTTTTTCAACTAGCCTAGGCTATGGCCAAAGCACGGCAGGCTGGCCTACTTAGTTAATCTTATAATATGAACAGAAGCAGCTGATAGGATGATTTAGTGTCTCTTGATAAAGTGTCTCAAAGGACACAAAATAAATAATTACTTGCCTATTACGCCAGACACAGAAAATAAACCTTACAGCTTAGGCAATCACTTTAGCCGTCTTACCTAAATTGCCTACTGGATAAAACGCAGCTCAGAGCCTGGATCATTAACTATTAACAAACGGTCATTAATTAATTAATGTTCATAATACGTCAGACCCATCTATCAAGGGAGGGGAATATAAGTCTTAGAACGTATACAGGCGGTATCGTTACATTATTGACGATCTCCGGGTTGTTAGTCTCAAGGTACCGCCAGCTTAAGTAACAGGTTTGATCCCCGGACGGGACAATGTAAAAGACACTTTTCTATTTTATTTGTTAAGTATTTTTTGCGTTAACAACGCTATTTTTTAATTTCGAAAAGACAACACTTAAAAAATTATTTTCGGCTCCGGTCATCGGGGAGGAATCGAACCCCCGACCTTTGGAAGTCCGGTCCAATGCTCTGACCACTGAGCTACCGAGAACCTTAATGGAGTCGTTGAATTTTGTAAGTGCTTTTTAACGCTTTGAGCCAGCGTATGTTTCATATAAAAAAATGAAACAATATAAAAAAAAATTATAGCCTGTTTCATCTTAACCGATTGTTAAATATTTGTAAAAATATTTCTCTTGGGTGATTTGAGGGTGTCTCCCACAATCATTGATGAAACATACGCTGGCTCAAAGCGTTAAAAAGCACTTACGAAATTCAACGACTCCATTAAGGTTCTCGGTAGCTCAGTGGTCAGAGCATTGGACCGGACTTCCAAAGGTCGGGGGTTCGATTCCTCCCCGATGACCGGAGCCGAAAAGAATTTTTTAAGTGTTGTCTTTTGGACACTTTTCTATGTCAACACGGGTTAAGTGTTAGTTGCTGCTACAGTTTTATTATATACTAGTGGCCCCCCGCGACTTCGTCCGCGTGGAAATCCTTTGTTTTCAAAATCGCGGTTGAACGGGATAAAAAAGTATCCTATGTCCGTTTCCTGGTTCTAAGCTGCCTCTCCAACAAATTTCAGCCAAATCGGTTCATCCGTTCTTGAGTTATAAATAGTGTAACTAACACCACTTTCTTTTTATACATATATACGAGTATAGATTAAAACTGCTACAGTTTTATAAGTGTATACATATTTAAGAAAAAACTCAAAGTAATGATTATTTACATTGTAATGAAACGGAATTGTTTATGTTCTGTGAAATAATATCGATTACTTTTTATTGTAATTCATAGTGGATACATATTTTTGGTTATAAACGTGTAAACAATTGTCTGAAAGCTATTTGTGTGCATATTTTCGAAAATAATGTGTACTTTTTTGTGATAAACTCTGGTGGTTATATAGTATGTATCGTTAAGGTGATTATTTGTTTTTGATATTTTCCGAGTAAACATTTATTTGAAATTCTATTCATGTTTATATTTCATTGCACGTGACTTTACCTGTTTGTTGTTTTTGATTTCCATAACACAAGTGCTTTAGCTACTAACTTTACA
Source organism: Pyrausta despicata (assembly GCA_963921415.1). NCBI lineage: Eukaryota > Metazoa > Arthropoda > Insecta > Lepidoptera > Crambidae > Pyrausta > Pyrausta despicata. The sequence continues at coordinate 10,774,717 of OY992860.1, read as the reverse complement.
TTTCTGCTTAGCCCAAAGGTATGACTGGTAGAGAATGCCCTACGGCGTTAAGTCCACCTTTTGTACAAAGTATTGTTGTGCAATAAAGCTTCAATAAATAAATAAATAAATAACTTTGGGAACCGGTCAATATACAATGTATACATCACATTTACATTGTACATATGATGTAGTCACCGATTTTTTAAATAATTATTTGGTTTTTATATCAATAACAATGATGATAACAACACCAATTAATATAATATGAATTTAATATGCCATTACCACTTGCAAACCTATTTACTCGTAAAACAAAATATTTATAAGTTTGGCGAGCTGCATTTGACATGGATGACATACAATGCAAATCGTAAGTTTAAAGAATCATTTAGAAAACAGTATGCCAATAACAATGAAAATAACAATTTAAATTAATTAGAGGTCAGCTCAATGTAAATCGTTAATTACACTGCATTCACAAAAATACTTCGTTATTTGCATAACGAAACAACACAATTAATATGTATATAGCAATGTCTTTTGTTTTGACATCCAGAAAATAAAATAATTATAGTAAAATTAAGACTAAAAAAATTGTTGTTCTACAATAAAGACACTAACAATGTGCTAGTAAAATCAATATGATTTATTTGATAATAATATTCCTAAGCCTGAAAGTTGCCTAGAAGAGATAGCTTTTAGCGAAACGACTACTAAAATTGTACTGATTTGTTTGTAAAACCTATACATGTTAATATGTTTTCTGTGGTGTGCATTAATGATTAAAGTTAAAGTTCCTAGTTAGGTAAGGTCTGCAACTCAATCGAACAATAAAAAAAATATATTTGTTTCTTCGGTTTACGCGAACAGTAGATATTGAAATGATACACTTTCTTACGGATTATTTCGCGATTTATTTACATTTTATTTTAACCTGACGTTTTGGACCCTTTTCAGCGTCCATGGAACCTGTGATCGCGAAATAATCCGTAAAAAATCCGTATCATTTCAATAAAAAATACTGAAAACCCTTGCAACTGAGATTCAGATCATCATATATTTTTGTAATATATAAAGGTTGTCTCGATAAAATAAGCAAAAAGACCGCCTTATTCTTTTACAAACCTTTAAAAATATATTTTTCGGCGTGAAATGTGTAATAATATTATTTTCTATCTATCTAATAGTAATAGATACGTTATGTACGACAAGTAACAGCCACTAATTGTCATCAAAATCGGATAACTTTGGTGAGGTCAGTGTCTGTCATCTTACAATGGGGCTGTCATGCTGCCGAAATAACCTGACGTCAGTTCAACGAACCCTCTGGTTCATGGTGACCTTCAATCTTCGTTTTGTAATTTTTTGTATATCATAGGTATTTCGGTCTAAGATGTTGTATTTTTGCATTGACGTATTGTAAGGGGTGACCGCCTGCCACATATGCGAATTTCTGTCGCCGCGATACGTGACAGTCAGCTTGTCAACCAATGGCCGCGGCTGAATCGCTGACAGTTGCGAGTTGCGGCGACAGTATCCCTCAAGTGTGCCTTGGCTCGTAATCTAACAACCACCAAGCAACTAATTACGAGACTAGCTTTTCTTTCAGTCACCCCGCCAATTGGAAAATGTGACGATAACAAATATTTCAGCTGCATGTAACACATGTAATATAGATGTAGTAAATAGTAGTAGTAGTGATTACTTCGTATCTGTATAAGGTAGAACAAGAAGTGCATCTTATTCTATCTTCTTTATTACCTTTTAAGAATTAATTTTATATTAATCAAATCAAGAACTGGCCATGAATTAACTTTACAACTAGAATTGTAGAATTGTATAGTAACTAAATCAAAACTGCACTTAGTGCTTACAATAGTGTGTATCAGATAGGTATTTTGTAATTAATGCTAGGTATAATGCAGATAATTGTAAAATGATTAATTTTATCTAAGTGCAGGAATGTCCAGAGCACATTGCATATCGACACTCAATAATTAAAAACTGCGATAGTGTAGGGTTTCTAAACACCTATCTATTATCTATCTAAATGTTTGTACAATGGCACTGATATTTTATTTATTGCTGCTATAACAAACGTTCTAACACTTCATTTATGATCGTGGGAAAAAATTACCAGACGATATTAAAATCATTAAAATATTTTTTCTGTCGACATTTGATAGAGTAGGGTAGGTAAGGTAGATGTACTTACTGTAATTGTCGATGGTCATGTTTAATGGATTGAGAAAGCCGGTAATACCAAACCAACCCGTTTAAGTATTTCAGAAACCGATCATCAGAAACATTTAATATAAGTACTTTTTTATTTTGCATGGATATTTGGCGATTGTTTTGCATGGAACTAATTTTTATAACAATGTCCCAGTGTTTGTCTGTGAGACACAGCTTATCTGTGAGAAATATGTCTCGCAATATCTTACAGTTAACATGTCTATGGAGTTTTTTTAACACAAATTGAAAATTTATGGGACACTGTGTCAAAACTATACTATACTAACAGCATATAACAACGATATCAATCATTGTTGTGCAAATCAGCCACTCGGTGCAGATATTTACAATTATTAAGATAAACTATTTAGCAGACAGAACTAGAACCTAATTTAATTTTATTCCATAATTTCGTTTTTATTTGACTATAATTTCTCTAATATTTCCTTAAAGCCTTACCTGACCCGATTTAATTGCTATTGCAGAGAACTTTTGATATGGAAATAAATTGTAAACAGCTATTAAGTTTGTATTAACGACTATTTGCTTACCTTTGGAAGGAAAACCTAACTGCTTAGATACCTAATCAAAGAGATTTACAGAAATGAAGCAATCTCATCCTCATAAATATGGATTTCCATTCAAGACGTCCAGCAACCTAACACGTAAAAAAACACCAAATAAACAATAAAAGGAGGCTCATCGACAACTTTTAAATTAAATTCTCTTTGAGCCCGTCGCACAAAGTATTGTAATTTTCTGCTCTTATGATCTAATTAAAACTGAAAGTACACTCGAGGCTTGTATGTGGCTTACATTTTCGCAGTGCGGCGGTGGTAAATCAGATGATGAATGGAGCACTAGAAACACTCACAGTCACAAACACTTCAATTTGAATATGGCACCAGACATCGTAATGTAGTCACTCGCGAGTACGACCGACACAGAACACACGTGTTATCGCGACGGCAAGCGCCGGGGTACTGAACGCAAAGTTGCTAACTACACGCTACGAGCTACGAAGGGCCCGCGGAGGCAGCTAACTCATCGCAAAAATATCGTTAGATGCTCGGTTTGATTGAATGACAACACCATTGAAATATAACAGACCGAACAGGATGACAAAGTGATAATGTGACTTATGAGGAGGAAGAGTGATTTCAGCAGCTCCTACATTTAAAAAATGTACATTTATAATGTATGTATATTTTAATGTACGCCACTTATAAATCAAACTTTTACAAGTATTTTACAATATACTCGTGTACCCCAATAGGTAGGCAATAAAACTTGAAAAATTCGATCACATCTTATCACACGGATGGGTTAAAATTTAGCCGTGGAATCATGATAATAATTCATTACTCCATTTCTAATTGAACAACCTCTCACAAACACCGAATTAATTTTCCGTTTAGTGGAATGATCGTCACTTACTGCATTGAGTGTTTGATTTTTTGGACAAAGTCTTCAGCACAATCGGAGTACATTCTGAATCGGGACAAAAGGAAATGTTTTCTCACACGATTTCTGTTTTCGCTCTTTTATTGTTATTCGGATCGCGATTAAATCGGCCTTTGTTCAGTTTCTTTTTAAAACGCCCGTCGATTTTTATCGGTAGGCTTTGATAAATCCATTAATCTGGTGTAGGTAATTGATGGTTCGCCGATTAATCACCTCGAGGGTTGTTTAATCTTGCATAATCTCATGTAAACTAGCCTTGAGACAGGATGATAAAAATCATACCCTGCGTTTTAGTATCATCTATCTAGCTTTATTATAATAGTGAGAAACCAAAGTATGAGTATAAGTATCTCGTTTCCTTTTCAGGCATCCACGGAAAACCAGCGCCAACGGATCCTCGATTCGGTGGCATTTGCTGAGTGGATGCCCATTTATAAAATGTGTTTCACTAAATGTATTTTAGTAGACTCTATGGCAGTAGAGAGTGTGCACTATATATGTGCATAGCGGAAATAACTTAGAGCCGTTCCTGTAAAACAAAGTTTCATATTCAGTCTCTACAATTTAAAGTTTGTCCGCCGGCGAGATGGTCAGAAGACCTTATGAAGGTTGATGAATCGGGCCCTTCTTGTATTAGCAAAATTGAGCTCTATGTAATCTTTATCACAACTGCGCAATTTTACGTTGAGTTGTCAAATTCTAAGGAAATATGAAAACTGAAACACACTTAAAGAAACATCGGACTGCCACGGGTGGGACTAGAAGACACCTCTCGCAAGCCGTGCGAGTGTTCTGACTAATCAATTGATCTATCGTCACACTTATTCTTCGGCCCGAATTTCTTAAACTGCTCATGTGGTTGTTGTCGGAGGAGCAACCTTTATTGTGCAATCAATGTGTTATTTAAATAATATTTCTGATCCGGGTAACGATCAGCGACAAAAAACAGTACCGACGTAGAATTAACGTGCTTACAACCAATCAATCAAAAAGAACTCAAGTCTTTTGTTATATGAATAACTGTGAACATATTTTTTACGCCTAGTTTGTATTCTATAACAGTAGAGCAATAAGATTGTATTAGAATATTCTTCAAAAGTAATTGGAGTCTAGCCAAAATCTATCTCCCTACGAGTATTTCTTACATCATGTAGATTGTTAAGGACACTAGACTTACACGAGACATGCCGAATCTATTTTTAGAGCATAGCTTGTGAAAAACTCATCTCATGATCTATTTTGTCGTTGTTGCTGCGCCACGTGGTCTAGAACCGCTATGAAGTATTATTTTTTAAATACATGTAAAAAATATGTACATAATTAATTTTTGTCGCGATATAATGGGTATGGTATATATGTACTGTACATCAAATACTTACATGCAAGTAATTTTCAGTAAGGAAATATTACGTTCGACGATCGACATTCGGAAATTCGATTGTTACTTCTCTTCCTGAGTAAAGAGATCGTAAAAAGATTACTTATCTTGATATTACAACACGAACTAGGTAAGAAGACAGATTAAGTGCTCAACATTCAATTTCCTACATTGTACCTACCTTTTATCCTTACCCAGCCTTTTTATAGAGTCGTGGTGTGGAATGAAGCAGACTCAACGACGCTCCTCTAATGTAACGTAGGCGGTTATCATTGCCGTTTCCAGTTCACACGCCTTCTAATGTCCTTGCACGAGCTTTCGCTGAGCAAAAAGACGTTAATACGAGTACATACTTACTTGTAAGGGCCAATTTTCCTAAAGTCAGCAGGAAAATAACTGACTAAATCTATCATTATGACGACCGCTTGGTGCAGTGGTCCACATGTCGGACTTCTAAAACCAAGAGTCGCGGGTTTGATCCCCGCACAGTACAAGCATAAGTGAGCATGAACATGTGTGTTTGTACTGGTCTGGGTGTTTTCTATGTATAATATGTATTTATTTACAAAAAAAAAGTATTTAAGTATGTTTATCCGTTGTCTAGTACCCATAACACAAGCCTCGTAGCTTAATTTGGGACTAGAGAATTGGTGTGATTGTTGTGAAATATTTATTTATTTATTTATATTATTTGGTTTTTGAAAAAAATACTTACGATTTTCATTTGGTTCTAAGTATCATCATCTCAGCCGTTAGAAGCCCACTGCTGAGCATAGGTCTGCTCCAAGGATCTCCAGCGTGATCGATCGTGCGCTTTCCATATCCAGCGGCTTCCCGTGACCTTTACCAGATTGTCAGTCAACCTATGAGTCTAAGTATACGGAAACTAAAACACACTTAGAGAGCGGATTGTGCTAAACTCACGTCTTCTAAATCAAATGGTTTATCGAGTAGGACTGCACAAACCTGCAATACTAAAAATTCAAAAAAAAACATATAAACAATAAAAACGAATAAACATATCTACGTGAGCGTCAAACGGGACAAGTGCGATGGGACGCGACGCGGCAACATCAAATGTGTGTACGTTTATGATAGTGTTCTATTCTACGTGTCGAAATGCGATTGACATTGATACAATTGTCGCGTTGCGGCGCTCTCGTATGACAACGCCTTATACATATAAGTACCTATGTTAAAGTCTAACCCGCAATAAAGCGCAATAATATTCCAAACGCGCTTTTATTTTGTTTATTCCCAGGGACCACATCCAAAAACTTTTCGGATGAATCGCAAAACTCCAGTATAAAACCCTTTACACAACTTCGGATTAAGTAATCAGCGAATTCGGCAATACTACGGTTTCGCCAAATGATCGTGAAATTACCGAAGTTCGGTATTAATTTCATTTAGACTCGAAGATAATAGCCACGAACGGTGTATTTGCATTTGGAAATAAACTTTTTGAAGGAATTTGAAGGTTTTGTAGGTTTTCGCGCGCTAAATTCACTTAAGGGCTTAAAAAATATCTTGTTTTTGTACCATCAATTACAACGTGGAAATTTCATGCTAAGTTTTTTAGCGCAGTTAAACATTCGTTTTATTTATGAGACTTATAAAAAGGTATTTGTGTCGTTGTCCTTAATGAAAGAATGAAAAGAGTTTATATCAGACCGGATTCTTGTTAGACACATTTTTTTATCTAACCCATGTTAATAGATTTTGACAGTTAATTTTCGAAGCTAGAGTGAACAGTAACATTCAAGGCGAGCCCGCTCCATCGTAGACAGAACAGTCTCTGCTCTGTTAGGCTTAGTCTAAGGTCAAGAGCAAACCTATCATAAATGAAAAAAAAAATAAAAAAAAGTGTTAATGTGCCTTCGTTCCCAATAAAAAGAAGCAAAAAAATTGGAAGAGCGACAAAACTCTTGACTTTACTTATTTGAACTTAATACAGTATTGCTGCACCAGCCCGAAACTGAACTGAACTGAAATCGAAGGCATTTTGCCCCCAATTCAAATGCTAATCCGCGCCTCGTCACTAGCATCTCATTAGCAAACCGCAAACTTATCTGACGGGTGGTCAGCGCTATGCATAAACATGTCATCAAAATTTAAACCCTAACTCTTCTGTTCAAGAATGCAAGTATCCCAGCATTCTTGTATCAAACGGTGGACTATCCAGTGCTGTGTTGCACCGAATTCAGCTTTTCATCTAAGCTTTCGACGTCATAAAACCACACAAGACACAATGGCTGTGTTACAAAGCTGTTATTAGAGATTGCAAGCTGTCGATGTCGACCTAAAATACGACTTTGGCGCCTTTTTACTATAAGACGGAATACAGAATGCCCATAGTACACTGGAGATTCAGTTTTATCGAAGACTCCTGTTTTTATCCAGTTGTTTCACTAGCCCATGTCGAGGGTTTTTTAAATAATATTTATTTATCTACTGACCCCAACCAAACCAACATATTTGTTTAAAAAAATAGATAAATAAATAGATAGAAACTGCTTGAATTATATATTTTGTCAAACAACATCACTAGCTGCGAGTATTCGGTCAATATTTATTTTATACCCTTTGTCAGTTTTACGATGAATTGTACGCTTTCATAGCCCTTACTGATAAGCTTGAAACGGCCTGAAACGTTCGTGTATATTTTATATCGCGCCGGAGATTAATAGAATATTAAGCAGTCGAAGGGAAACCTTCTGTGTAATCTTTGTTTATTGCTCGAAAGAAAAATACTTTTACCAATTGGAAATGAGATTGGTTGTAAGGATCGAAATTGAATAAAAACGACCCAAGCAGCAAATGGACGTGCTATAACGGTTCAGGGAACGTTATTGTATTCACTTTAAGGTCTTTAAATGTCCTAAATACAGACGAGTAAAAGCGCTCAAAAAGTTTACTCGATGCAAAAAAGGCGCAAATTATTTAGACACAAGTCCTATTAAAGTACAATAAGCACGAAGTAAGCAGCAAAACGATGCTGTAAGATTTATTTACTTGATTTTTCTTTTAAACTTCTGCACAGTGTACAGTTGAGGACTTAATGCCAGAGGCATTTTCTACTAGTCAACCACAGGTCAAAGCAGAGAACATACAGGCGGTACACATACAGAGAAAAATAGTTGGACTTTTATTATTTTATAACAGCTTAATGCTTTTACTCGACAAATAAGTGGTGCTGTAAACGACCTTACGGCGGCTTCCATATCAATATCTTAAAGAACATTTTCAACTCAACGAGTGTGAATGCAGAGGAGGTTAGCGTCATATTCGTAAAGTAAACTAAATTTCAAATGTGATAATTTACTTTTATACCAAGTTTTTGAGCAATACATGTGTTTTTTTTACTGTCCGTATTGCTTCTCCAAAACATCATGCGCAACGAGCTTTTTTAAAAAACCCAAAGGCATTTTTACATTAAAATTCCTGCGCTGCCTATAAAATTTGACGACTAGAGTTTTGAGTTTATTAAATTAAATATATTATATTTAAAATAATTATTTTTAATCTTTTGGCCACTTTGATAATCTATTTGTAACAGCTAACTTATTCCATTAAAATTCGAATAAGAGTGCTGGTCACCACATTTATAACACAAGGTGTCGCCATGAATAATAGGATTAAATGTTCGTTGGTACGGACTTGTGCTGTTATTGTTTCCAGAACTCTACATTACTACTTAAAAATGAATAAATATCGTATATAGCTCTTAACTACACACAGCTTCTATACAAACGTTTCTAATTCTATTATATGAGTTAGTCTATAAGCATGCAGTAACAGCATTAATACTGCCTTAAGCATTCGATTGTGATTATAGAGCTTTTATTGGTATACAAAAGAGAGCTGAGTAACGGTTGTATAAAAGCTCTCATTTCAGCGAATCAGCTGTTATACGACTATTATAGATCAAACATTCGAATAACAAGTATTTAAGTCACTTTAATTCAGCATCTGCTAAGCGGTGAGGTAAAAGTGCTTAAACGTAGCGCTGTAAAAGTTTATTCGACGTCCTTAAAGCATACATTAGTAAATAATGCCAAATAGTCGACGTGACCGCTTTCGATAATCAGTTCTAAGATACTTAAATAATCATTTTGCTACTTTAAATAAATAGAACTGTAAGTACCTACCTTATTTTAATATTGATGTAATATTTAAAAAGACTAGTTTCATGAAATTGAAATAGGAATAACATTTCATTTTAATGTAACGGAATACGTCATGTCTGTGAGATTGAGTTTTATTTAGATTTTTATGTGTGGACAGTCCAATTTTCTGGAAACGTAAACTAGAACTGAAAGCTAAATAAAAATACACAGGGTGGTTTTAGATTCTCATACTTGCATAAGTACAACTTAAATTTTTAAGTAAAAGAGTAGGGGACTGACGTTCTTTTTTTATATGGAGCTATCAAGACATTTGCCACAATCTCACGTGATACAAAGTGACGATTTAGTCGAACACTAATTGATTTTCTGATATCAAAACAAATGTGTTATTCCTGACCTAACCTATCTAAGCAAGTAATATTTAGGTAAGTAATTGGCTGGCCATGTCTGTCCCAGAACCGACGAGAGGTGGAGCAGGAAGGTTCTCGAATGGAGACCAAGCTTAGGTAAACGTAGTGTGGGTCGCCCCCCGGCTAGATGGACAGATGACCTGAAGAAGGTGGTAGTGACTGGATGCAGAGGGCGGGAGATCGTGCGCTGTGGCGCTCCTCGGGGGAGGCCTATGTCCAGCAGTGGACTGCAACAGGCTGATATGATGATGATGATGATGAATTTGATTCTGTGAATTTAACTGATTAGCATTAGTGGCAGTCAATAATATTAACAAAAATTAAATATTACTGAAAAATTAAATCTAACATTTTTCTTTATTAGTGGGTGCCCGCGACTTCGTTTCGGACTTCCATACCAAGTTTTATCCTCAATGCAACTTCATTACGCTATCTTCTGGAAATGAAAGGTCTTATAGCGTTTTGTCCGTACCTCATACTGTTTAGCTGGACTGCTAGCGTTCCACATTTACTTTACAGTCACATCTTAATTTTTGTTGTATAATAGTTATTTGTTATACAAGAGAGCAATTGGTCATCATAATTGAACACGCGGTTAAAAAGCAATTTTTTAACCGCGTGTTCAATTATGATGACCGAGCAAGCGAAGGATTCCAAAATTGAATCACGAGTATGGATAATATTACCGTGTCACGAGCGCAGCGAGTGATTCAAAATTAGAATCCTGAGCGTTAGCGAGGAAATCAAAAGAGCACGAGGTGAAAAATCTTTGCACTCGAGTGCAACACGTAACTTTTCTTTTTTTCGTAACTTTATTCTACCTCAGCGAGGAAATGACTAAATGCAAAAAAAAAACGTTTACAATCACAAGATTAGTACTTTTATTTCGTTTAGGTATTAACTACTACATTATGACAGGTAAGTATTACAAAATAATCTTTAAATTATAACAAAATAATACGTAGGTATAATTAAGATAAATTGAAAGTAACGTTGCTACAGTTATTTAAATTGAGTGTAATATTTTTGTTTGGTACTGTAATATTGGTGTTAGTCACTAGTGTACTGTTTTAAATACTTCTCGCGTGATTGTTGAGGGAGAAAGCTCATTTGCGCATTATTAACAGTTTCAGTCAATTCTGTAGGCGTCAAACAAACTCCCTCGTCACTAGAATCACTCATTTTAGTTTATTCACTTGTTTTCAAATTTCTTGTTTTTAATATAAGGTTTAACAATGACGTGAAAAAATGCCGCGTAAAGAACCGCCTACAAAGCAAATTGTAAAAAGAAAAGAACACCAAGAAGGTTCCGAATCTGAGTTTTTACCAAATTAAAAAAAAAGTTGTATGATATATTCGGCACCATAGAGGTAGCAATAAATTAGTTTAATGATTTTTTTAATTCACAAACTTAGTGCACACGATGTTCTAAATTCAATTTACTTTATCCTCTAGTGAATAAAAACGGCTTTTGCACTCAGATATTGAAGAGCAAAAATACTCTTTCCGAGATGGTGGGATGATATATGAAATATGATGATATGCAAAGAGTCTTTGTCTTTGTCATAAATATAAATAAATAAAAAATATACAACATCATCACATCATATTGATCTGACTCCGTGGTAAGAAGCCGAAGCACTTGTGTTACAGATATCAGAATCAACAGCGGTATTACAAAAAACTAAAATAAATACACATATAACACCCAGACCAGTACAAACAGATATGTTCAAACACACAAATGTTTGTACAGTGCGGGGATCGAACCCGCGACCTCTTGGTTAATAGTCAATTTCTTGACCATTACACCAAAATGGTCGTCTATTTCAAGTCGTCATATTCATTACTCTTAAAGATAAGCTAGGCTGCTAGTTTCCTATAACCTGGCCGGAAATTTCCATTAATCACGTAAGGCTCGAAAGGGGGGAGGGGGGGTGAGGGGTCCATAGAAAACGAAATATCACAAGGGAGGAGGGGAGTAAAGTAATATATTACGTGTACTTATTTTGATGCTATCTTCTGCGTGTCGGTCTCTTGAAATTACTCTTATTATGAAGGCTTCGGAAAATTGATTTATGACCTGTATTGTCCTAGCCTGCAGAAGGATCGGCAGATACTTTTAGAAAGGACATGCCAGCGGTGTGCATTGTACTTCTGTACAAAGAGAAAAGCTAAGGAACATGTGTTTTTTTATCACAAGCAATATAATACTCCAGAAATGCACAGTGTTCGTCTTTCCCGTTTTTCGGTAGATCGAGAGAGATTCTCTGCGTAGAGCGCGAAAATGATGACGCCGAGTGGCTTGATGAAACCGATGTTGATCTTCAACAAAGCACTGGGCCGACAACTGAATTGCAAGATGCTTATGCACTTATTGGTGTTGAAGAAAAAATATTGTACCTACATTAAATAATGTTCATGTACTAGTACAAAAAACTATTTCGCATTTTTTTCATTATTTTTATGTCAGTCAAAAACAAACACCAACCTTTCTGTATACCTCTGAACGTTATTAAAATAGTCTTTAATTTTCTATTAAAATTAAATAATACTTATACCAGTATTTTTTTATAAATAAAATTAATGATTCTTTGCAGGTACGAAAAAATACACGTGATATATGGGGGAGGGGGGAGGGGTAGCCTTAAACCTCACCACGTATCACCAAAGGGGAGGGGGGGGGGTCAAAAAATGCCAAAAAAACATCAAATGATTGATGGATGGCCCCTAAGGAACTATCTTTATACTTATAACAGTTTAGCTGGGCTGCTGCGTGTCACATCAGGTACTCCGGATCTCCGGATCGGGATTGGAAGTGCGTGTCAAGTGAAACATTTTTTTTCCATGTCGTCATATTCATTACTTTTAGAGTTAAGCTAGGCTGCTGGGATTACACCTCGAATATTCAGATCTGACCGGGAGTTTTCTTGACTCAAATCCGTTCAGCCATATTCAGGTGATGCGTGTACAAAATAATGTGTATTTGTACGCCATCACCTGAAAATGGCTGTTTATCTGTTTGTTTGTGTGAACAAACAGATAAAAAGAGACACAGTGACGTCTGTGTCTACAGACAAACATTCTAAAAAGTAGTGAAATGTGTTCTGTATTTGATTTGATTCTAAGTATCCCTAGCAATTTTTCAAATATCTTCCAAGTTCAGACTTTTTTTCCTCTTCAGCTTTATTATATGAATAGAGAAATGTAGGTATAACTCAAAACCTGTGAGTAGTGTTAGTGCACCCTATAGTTATGGCGAAAATATAAAAGAGCCAGTCATAAATGTTCTGTTATTTTAAAATTGGCTAGACGACACCACCAATCGTTGACATACTTTTTATTATCTGTCAAAACGGTCTGCCTCCATAGATTTCGTATGGTAATAAATGATTGTGACGTCACGGTCATGTGTCAGAAATCGGAGTCAATTGACCGAATATTTATTGCGTTTTGTGTGCTTAAAAATTGGTTTCTACAGCTTTTTTGAAATATATTGGTTGTATTAACTTCATAGGGGCTATGTTTTTTAAACACCATGTTCTTGACAATATTTAAGATAGGTGTCATCATCCCAATTCCAGCGGCGAATTCGATACCAAGATTTATAGGCACGGAACCGGCTTCAATGCCTCACGAACCCCTCGCATCTTACGCATTGTTCCTTTTCATAATAATAAGAAATCCTAATAACATGAATCTGAGACAAGAATCCTTCGATATAATGCATCTTTTCACACCTCCTCCTAACGGCTCCGCCACTAATTACCAATCAGCCTGTATAATTCGATAAACAGTTTAGTAGGGAATTCCCGTTCAAAGTTGTAACTAACTTGTCAAAACCCATGAAAAAGTTTTGACCAGCACCTCGATCCAAACACAGTTAACGCAGATAGCCGTTCAGCAACCTCGTTAAATCTGATAACACTCACGCTGAATATGAAAACGCAACACTAAAAATAGATAACCTAACTTTGAATAGTAAGCTTAGTGTTAGCCAAAATTTAACAAACATCTCTTCAACAAATATTTAACCACTCGCAAGCGTCCTGTCCAACATTGGCCTCCATAGCATACATTGTGTGGGCCTACACTGCGAGCCTAGTGCGGTGGCGACGGTGGGTACCAAATGTCAACCATAGAGGTATGAAATGCGTCTTTCCGTTCATACTATACTTAGGAACAAAGGAAGGTGGGAGCCTAAAGATATACAGTCTGCAGGTTGAGTAGGAACATTATCGTAACGTATTCGTGTAGTCAAAATGTCAGACACTGACAGTTTCCCCATACAAATTGACAAGTTAACGATAGGTAAACGCTACGATTACGTTACAATAGTTCTTCTTGCTCACCCCACAGGTGTAAGTAATCTTTTACTTAACAAAAGTTTTAAATAATTTGACTTATTTTCAAATTATTCGCATTTTCATGTTAATACAAAAAAACTTATTACAATACCTTGTAACTGTTCTCCTTACATTTTGTTAATCCTATAAATTTGAAATATAACTAGAAAAACTTACGTTAACAAGACACGCAAGATACGAATGTCAGCCATCTGGACAAACACTCTTTGTGCTGTTACATTTCATACATAACAATCAAATATTTTCTTGAAGTTGCGTTTTCCATTTCTGTTAATAAAAAAAAATCTTACGGGGAAAGCAGTAAGTAGGAAGTTTTGCGGATTAACAATAAAATAAAGATATTTGAAAACAAGCTACTACATTTAATAAATTTCATAGGTAAAAAGGTTACCAGCACATGATTATGTCAGGTTGCTAGGCAACGGCGCATGGTTTGTTAGTAAACATTCTTCATCGAGTTTGAACGCAGTATATTCAGGGGCAATTCTATAACGTCTGACAGTAAAGTTGGTCACATTCCCTACAAACATACCCACACCACTCCGCACTGACCCCGCGTGGTGAAGTATGATGACTTCATAGATGAGGTGAGGCCGAGAGACTTTTTAAATCATATTTATAAGCGTACTAGTAGACCCGACAGACGCTGTCCTGCCCGTTATTTTCGCAATTTATCAATATTTTCTTATCGTTTACATCTTCCCTGGACTTCCACAAATATTCCAAGGCTAAAATTAGTGAAATCGGTTTAGCCGTTCTCGAGTTTTAGTGTGACTAACGAACAGCAATTCATTTTTATATTTAAAAAGGCGATCGGCTCACCTGAATTTTCCCATGGTAAGGTGTCATTTTCCCGCGGTGAAAAGTAGCCTATGTCCTTTCTTGATACCCGAGAAAGGACATAGGCTACTTTTAAATATATCCATACCAAATTTCGTGCAATTTTTTTTAGAAGTTGAGGCGTGATTGTGTAACAAACAGACAGACAGAGTTACTTTCGCATTTATAAATGAATTCATAAGTATCCAGGTAAGTGACAAACCTATTTATTATGCTCTGTGGATCATCGAAGCGATACTATGCGAGCTTTTTATTTCGTAAGCCTTTCGTAGAGAAGTTTTCGTAGATAAAGGGATTAAGATACTGTTCTTCCTGGCTTATGTCTAGGCCTCAACGACACGAGTCATTATGAGTTCGGGGCGAAGCGACCTTGGATTTGAAAATAATCAAGTTTCAGATCACGTCCGACAGAGGTCCCCGGTCCAGATAATCTTGCGTAATTACAGACTTACCCGATAAAATATATTCCGAATAATAATATTCGTTATGCTAACTAAGTCGACGAAGTTTCACGGGTCAATAGGAATTTTAGACGTTTTCTTTTGTCGAGTGTTTGGATGTGAAAAAAAAGTAAACGCACCGACTGAGATAATATTTACTATGTTCCTCCTTGAGCTTCAATGGCGGAAAATCGTTTGAAGTCTTTAAGCTTTCTACTTTTTGTACTACAATAGGGAATGTCCCGCATACCGCTCTTTGACAAGATGGCAGACACACGGTAGCCTACTTAATTCGCAAGACAAATAAGTACTTAATGTGAATATGATTGCTAGTCTATATTACTTACGTTTGTGCCAGGACCCAAAAAATAACGATCATTAAATAAGGCGGTAACCTTTAGCCACTAGGATCCCTGACATGTCTAAAATGTTGTTTGTCAGCCCTTGGAGAGACATATTTGTTTAATTAGACATCAGCGTAACAACAATGTCATGTCAGTTTCCGCATTCATTAAAAGAATCACGGGATTTGCTATAAAGCCATCGTTAACGAGACCAAATACGGCCCCGCAAAGTGATTTTCATTATCCTCATATTTGTAAGGTAAAGGTGATATTACATGATTCGATACTCCGGTCACGTACCTCTGACTGACGAACCCATGTCTCGACGTACCTGTACCAGAACGGACGTACCTGTAAGTTGTGCACCTATTTTTAAGCCAGGCGCGCATGACAAAGCTATGAATAATGTAAAAGCTAAAAAAGAGAATTATTTTGCTTTTAATATCCACTAAACGACGCCAGCGCAGGAAACCAAATACATCCAACCGTAACCACTTGAAAAAGTAAGAGTCGCAAGACTTACAATACAACTCACAACGTGACACAGAGAATGCACCTGGAAACACAACACTGACACCAATAAAACACTCGACGCGTTTCGCCACTACTCGTGGCAACCTCAGGAGATGTTGTCTCTTCGACAGACTACGAGCGAAATTTAAAGCAAAATATATTATTTCAGCTTTAGTCATGGATTTCCGCAAAGTAACGCCTGATTCCATGAATAATGTAAAAAACTATAGATCTAATTTAACAACCTAATGGTTGATACCACAGTCATAAGGAAACCCAATGCTCCATCACTTCACTTGATTCTATGTAACCTTCAAAGCTTTGTAACACAGGTAGTGCGACATCAGCTTGACATAGACATTTATATGGAACGCGTCGCTCGTCGGGTGTCAAAATCATACTACAGCATGGGAAATAAGAACTTAAAGCTGCTCGGTCAAGTTGTACCGCTCACATGACTGGTAAAGAATGCCATTAAGTCAACCAATTGTACACTTTTGGTGAAATAAAGTTTAAATAAATGAGTAAGCATACTCGTATAACCTACTGTATTCTTTTTTCTGTATCCACTTTTTTTACTTCAATTATGAAACCACACCTTAACAGTCGGTGTGTAAGATAAAATTGAACGCTTCACACGACCGCCGATCGACCAAGCGACACTAATGCTGCGCGGAACTGTTTGCACGAATCCCATGTGAAATAAAAACATCGCCGTTTAGTGATGTCCTTTAAAGGTTTAGTCCCAGCAGGGTCTGAAATGTTTTCGCTATAGGTTTTAAACTTTCGCGTTGCAATGTAATACTAATTACTTATATTGGGGTCTAAACGCGATCTATTTTGTCGCGGTGACTATACAAACATTTTTAATAATGAAAATGTGAGGGTAGATCTGGAAACTGTGGCCGCCCCGAGCAGACGACGCCGCACGCCACCAGTCAGCTCGTGACCACGGCTGTGAGCAATCCAACCGAAACGTCGATCATTAAGTACCTAATACTCATTAAAATATATCGCGTTTGTACCCGAATACATGTAATTAGTGTTTCCGCTGTAGGACCCATGAAAGAAACACTCTTTTTTATATGTAATTTTTGGATGAAAGCTTACAAATCAGTCTTTAATTTGGAACAAACAGATATCTGACGTCAAGTTAGTACCCAGAGTTGATTAAACCGCTCCTGAAATTTCACCAAGAAATATACTTCTTCGGAATCAACAATTCAAGTAAAACATTCGCTACAGATAAAGCTTTAAATAATGTTGAGCACCTGTTAAAAAGACCTTTAAGTATATCGGCTCCTAAAATGATTTTGTCCATAAATCAATGTTTTTCGATTCACATTAAGAATGAGAGTCGATTTTTATATCGGCATGATTATAAACGAATATTCACTATCGCTATTTGTCGGTTAAATCGGGCACATTATCGCGTTTGACACTCAAGTCACGTAGAACGACGATCGGCAACCAATGACCACGATGTTACGGACTCATCTGAGGCCGTACTCCCTAAGGTTTCTTTCAAATTTTCGGGTCTAACCAGCGCTTTCGCTCGCATGGTTAAGCTTGTAAGTGTGACAGGGATGGCTGCTTTCGTAACAGCGGCCAACGGCTCTGAGAGTAGAGGGGCTGCACCCTGTATGAATAAGTACCGTAACACCCTGGACGATAGTCGACTATAATCGCCAATGAACCGCAACTAACTCTCGCTTTGCAGGTGTGATGGTTACACGGCTACACGTCAAGTTCACCACTGCGGCATCTTATACTTACGTTATCAGGACGATATTGTAACGAAAATGAGTAACTTGATGTGGTGCCGTCTGTACCTATTGACATATCATATGCAGGTATAAAGACTAAATACCTAAAGAGCATTGTAATATCTCTCTATTTGTGACTTTAAAAAAACAATTCTACGTCCGTTCTCAAGGTCCACTTTAAGTACCAAATCCATCCCAATCGGTTCAGTAGTTTAGATGTGAAAGCGTAAGACTTACAGACATAGAGATAGAGTTAATGTCGTATCTATAATATTGAACGCACATATAACATTCCCATAAATGCTCAGTGCATCACTAGTCGCTTGTCGCTGTGTCCACGAGACCGAAGCATTGTCCTACGTGAACTACGCAACGCGACAAGTGCGACGCGAACCGACGCGACTCCGATTATGAAAACGGAATTGTTCAGAAAGAATTGTTACTATGGCCATAAGAATTTATAATAAATTACCAACATTGATAACTGATCTACCTTGGAATCAATTTAAGAAAAAAATGTACCAATAGCTTGTAGATAAATGTTTTTATTTATTTAATGATTTTTTTAGTTTGTAATTATTGAAATTAAGGAAATTATTGTAATCAATGTGAGATTGATATTAAAAATATTGAATATAAATTGTAATTCACCAAAATTGTAGGTATGTAATTGTAAACCACACCTGTTTAAATTTGCATGTCTGACAAGACAAAACATGCTGAGCTTAAACCTGTAACGATCGAACCATCGAACGAAAACCACGAATCACGATTGTAACCATGTTTTGTGCAGATAAATAATATTTCATTTCATTTCATAATTGTGTATAATGTCACTTGCGCTTCGTCACGTAGAACACTATACTACTATCACAAACGTTTTTTTATATAAAATCCAAAATCCCAGTCTAATCAAATAATCTCAATTCTAAGCCCGAAATACATTTGATATCGTCGCATCGCATAGCATCACGTCGCATTTCGCGTCGTTAGCGTAGTACAAGGGGCCAATCTCGCTTCTTTTTACTCTTAAACAGGTGTCAGGGCAGCTTTATTTCTGTTCCGCTATTGTTTTTGTTTGCCACCGTCGTTAGGGAAATGTACTCATTTGTACCGTATTAATTGTCTTTTTTCTCGCCCTTGCACTATAAAGGAGGTGAACATTGCTTTTTAATATCCGAGGAACGCTGCCTTCACCACTTGGCTCGTGTTCACGGAAAATGGGGATGATGCTAACAATACAAATGGTACTGTAATTGTCTACACGTCTTTTGCCATTACGAAATAATTCATTTTCAACAGTCGGTGATAGAGGAAATATGGTAAGTTGGATTCGATTTCTTTCAAATAGGGCTTTCGGGTTATTTTTTTTTACTTTTTAGTCCAAAATAGCAATATTCATGGCAAATTACAGCCTTACCATAAGTGACTGAGACATTCAAAATACAGATATTGACAAAACTACTCGTATAGAGATACAACGCAACGCAACGCATAACGCATTATAACGCATTTGGAAACGTTAAAATTCAATTCGGGCAGTAGTTAAAATGTGTTTTAAACAAGCTTTTAACACTGTCATGTTTGTAGTAAGGCTATTTTTGTTTAGCGCATGCGATTATTTCCCCTCGTCTTTAGTATTTGTATCTGTAATTAATTACACTTTTCAACTCAATATTTAATTACATAAAATGTGCAATCTTTCCTGATCCTGCTCTTACAATTATGCAAGCAACATAATCGTTGTCAGTGTAAGAGGGTTTTTTTTTTCATTTTTAAGAACTCCCATTTTTAAGGGTGCTTGCATTGTATTAGACAAAGTGTTCACTGGATTGCACGCAATGAAAGAGTGCGATCTGCTTAAAAGGTTACGTTTTGTTGTGTCTAAGGGAAATTACTCTAAGATGACGTCAGCGTTTTTCGTTGAAAAATTTCAACAACAAATTCGCTAGTCGTGACTGGCAGTTAGAACACTTTAATTTAACGGTATGCAAAAGTGTCGAACTTGGTTTCATCTAGCGTTTGTTTTTACAAGATAAGCTAACGTTAAAACTTATTAACTTTTTCTCAGCAGATGGTTCGGGTTGCAAGTGTATCTTAGTATGCAAATGAGATTGTTCTCCTTTAATTAAATCCAGCCAAATAATAAATCTTTGAGATGCCTTTTTAAAACGTTCGGCTCCAATTTATTCGTAAACTTCTCATCCCCAGACTATTTGAATACAAATTGTAAACAAATAAGTGTGGAGAAACTTATCTTGAAATGTATTCTGACGGCATTCAATCTGCTTTCTCTTGAAGATGGATGTTCTCGGCAGATACTTTAATTATTAGGCAAAAGCAGTCTTAGGTTTTGCTTACCGGATTAATCACTAGTAGAGTTATTTCAGCCACATCTTATTTTTGTAACTGAAAATATCAACAGATAACATTAATTAACAATATTTCAGTTACTCGTAAGCTTTTTAGAAAAGAACTTAAGACAAAAACATTCGTAAATAATTACAAACCTTCGGTAATGTTTTTTTCATATTTTGTTATCTATTTTCAAACATCAATCAGTTTAGTTGTTGACATCGCATCTGTGCTTACTATGTGAATACTGCATATGAGGACAGGAAATATTGTCGACTACTACTATAGTCATCATCTTAACCATTACACCAAAGTGTGGTGTAATGGTTAAGATGATGACTAATAACCATGAGGTCGCGGGTTCGATCCCGCACTGTACAAACATTTGTGTGCATGAACATGTCTGCTTGAACTGGTCTAGATGTTATATGTATTTATTTAAGTTGATTTTTAATACCACTGTTGATACTGATATTTGTAACACAAGTACTTCAGGTACTTACCACGAAGTCAGATCTATGTATGTGATGGTGTTGTATATTTATTTATATTCCAAACCAGCGAAGCACCCAAACAAATTACCTACCACTAATGCAGAGCTGATATCGATAGCAAAATCAAGTGCTTACTAACTCTACTTACCATTTTATGGTGGTTCATAAAATGCTTGTAGAACGTGCAAATCGGACGGCGGATCTCAACTCCCCATGATTTATGTTTTCCTATTCTTCTGAACAAAATTGAATTTGCATTTCTTAAAGGATCGCGAGCGTAAAATCAAGGTTTTATCCAAGGCTCCCAGGAGCTCGGAATAAAAATGTTTTAATTCACATTACGGTATTATTGAGTTGGCATCGGGTGGCTTTGAATTCGAGGACTGTATTTGACTTTTTAATATTTAACGATTCCGATTCAAGCGACTGATGAAGTCTTGGTTTATTTTTTCCTCTTGTGACGATCATGGTGGAGTTGAATTTCATTAAGGCCTTTTTATTTTGACGTGAGTTTTATTGCTGATGCTTGTTTTGGAAACATGACCTGTAACTTGTGAACTCGTTCAAAAAGCAATAATAATTTCAAAAAACTTAATTGTACATTTAACTGCCAAAACTTGTTAGTCCGTTAATAAGCTGAGCATATAGACAAAACCGACCACTTAATTGCCATCGCCACCATCTGCGGTTCTCATGAACTAATTTCTAAAGACTTATTCGCCACTCTATGGGAGTTACGTACTTTTTCAATGATTGAGTTAGGTCACTTTTGCAAAAGCTGCAACCTTGAAACTTGTAAAATAAGTAGGAGAAGGATTCGAAAATATACTAGTCGGGTAAAAAAAGAAATTTGCTTTAATTCCTTTGTAATTAACCAACAAAGTTACAGCATACTCAAAATTTTTGATGCGCGAGATCTCATTATAGTGATACGTAGTGGATTTTTTACAAGAAAACTAATTGAGAGAGGTTGAATTATAGTACATATAATTTTAAACCGAGGCGTTTCATTTATTCGCTTTTTTTTTCTCTCTCCTTTAAATTCAACAAATGAGCACGGATTCGCGGTGGAATGTTCGCAAAATTTGACGAAATTTTTTGCCAATTTGCCGTATGTTTGCCGCATTCAATAGTACTGTCTTTCTTTCTTAGCGTGTCGATGGAACACGAGGAATTACACCGTGGCAGCCCAGAATTCAGCCACTTGTAATGCGGATCGGCTGCAGTTCATTAGATCCGCTGGCGTGCAGGTGTTGGGGCACGCCGGGCACGATGTTAAGTGTGCCATTGTTTGCACTGCACCGCAAACACAGTCCACATCGGAGCATGTTCTCCTTACTTCGACCAACCTGAGTCCGAAGCCTGTTTAAAGACAAAAAGAAATAATAGTACTGTCTTTGTTTCTCGATATTTGACATTGCAATCGCTTCACGCTCAGTCGGCCGTGTTTGGCCTTAAACTTTGAAGACTATCAAGAGTACAAAGAAAGTAGTATCTCCAATCGACTTCCTTACCTCGTAATTATTCCGGATTCATTTCTATGCCACGTAATGGAGCGTGCAATCCTAAGCATTTCAATGAGAACAGATTAAAAGTTTTAAAATGAAAACTTCAGATTCTTCTACTGAACAATTGTCTAATGTCAGTTAAAACAAGTGAACCTGCAAGTGACTACGGACATAGGGACTGGCTGAGGAAGCGACTTTATACTATGTACTGATAAAGTACTTTTTAAGAGTAAAAAAAACACTATTATTTTAATTTATAAACTTATTTTTAGTCTCTCCTAATGTACGAGTCATCGTATCATGTTCGACAGTTTTATGTATCGACATTAATAAATTAGTGCAAATCAGCCACTCGGCGGAATCGGTCGTTTACTTGCAACATTACCCTTTCCCCTATATCACGACATTTTCTATCACGTTTGACATCTTATCACCTTATCATACATGTAGATCACACTACATTATGGTCCTTCGATAAAAACCTTGAACCAGTCAATTATCACTCCCTTGTACCCTGTTCGTGAGACACGCGTCGCGGTACCTGGATTTTGGACATTATCATCGACATTTCTTCGGAAAAATGACATACAAGTGTTGTGCAGTGTTCTGTTTCTCCAAGTGTAGTAGCGAATCGGTTTGACTGGCCTCTCACCAGCGAGAATCCCCAGTTAAATTGAGACAAGGGCGCACATACTGCATAAGGATTGCAGACACGGTACGTAACAACTTCTTGCACAATTATCATAATACATCGACATGGAATCTCTACTTCAGCGTCAAAACGAGCTGATCCAGGAGATCAACAGAATTGGGATCAACTTCGCAAAGGACAGCGCGAACCGCAAAACTAAAGATTACATCGACAAACGCGTAACCGCCTTAGATCAATTTTGGGGTGAGTTCGAACAAAACAACCAACAACTACTGGCTCATGAAGATGATTCTGAGTACTTTGTCAACAATATTTACCAACAAACGAAAGACTTCTACGAGAAACAGCGTAAAATGATCGCAAGTTATCCTCCGTTCTTACCACCTGTTCCCGTCGCCGTTCCCGGTTCAATCAAAAAGACACTCGACAATAATTCCCGTGAAGAACGTGGCACGAACCCGGTTGGCCCAGCAGATGAACTGCTTTCGCAACAAAGAACATATTTTAGAGCTTTATCTCGTATAATAAAGCGTCCAGACATTAAGGACATCGAGGAAAAGTGGGAAATTGAAGACCTACTAAAGGACATTCAGCATCGTTGGCGTACAATCGACGAACTGCATCTGCGCATCGACAACATCTTAGAAGGCAGTGTAGTGTGTGTCACGTCCCCTTACGTAAGCTACAATACTTATATCAATATGAATTTGTGACATGAGCCAGTATTAAACCATACGGTAAACAAGCAACATCTTTTAATTGACTGCTCCCGGGTCCCATCCTTACATGGCGACCCTGCCAGTGCTGCCTTCTGGGCAGCGCTGCGCAATAAAATTAAATAGTGAAAACTGATATTTTGTGTATAAACTTCGGACATTATTGAAAAGTGCAAAAGAAAAAGACTATTATTTTTAATGCGAGATTTGAAGAAAATTAAGTTTGGTGATTAGCGTCGCCTGATGCGCTATTAAACGTCGAAAGAAGATGAAGATTTAAGGAAAAATAGTTCCTGGCTGCCGGGTGTGCGATGGCGCCAGATGGAAGAGTGAAAGTGTAGAAAGCGTTGCTGGGCGCTGGGAGAGTTGGTGTCAGAAGTTGAGAAGGATGCAGGGTGCCGGGAGTAGTTCCTGACCATGGAAGGGTGCTGCCGGGAGG
Source organism: Pyrausta despicata (assembly GCA_963921415.1). Lineage (NCBI taxonomy): Eukaryota > Metazoa > Arthropoda > Insecta > Lepidoptera > Crambidae > Pyrausta > Pyrausta despicata. The sequence continues at coordinate 10,750,684 of OY992860.1, read as the reverse complement.
TCGGCGTGTCGCGAGCGACGACCTCGGAAAGTGAAAAGTGATTATCGTTGGAAATTGGTGAAACGGCCCAGAATAGTTTTATTTTACTTTTATTTTAAAATCATGTAACCTTTTTTTCATCTTAAATAGGTATTATTCACAAAGTAAGCAGTGTTAGCAAGCTAGGCATAAAAAATAGTTAAAGTAAAGAAAACAATATTTTATCGTAACTCTACCTGCCCTTACAACACGATTTTCTTTTGGTTGAATATAGTAAGCAAAAAAACATTTTAGGTTGCTTTATATTTTCTTTAAATTAAAAACTAATTTAATTAATAATTACAGGTTTCCTAGAAACAATTTCAAACGTAATCAAAAGGTATGTACAATATTTTACAATAATTAATTACATTTTGTCTAATAAGTTTGAACTTAATTTGCGAAAGGTTTATCTATTACAAACACTTTCTTGCATTTATTGATAATAAATTTATTGGCATTAAACTTTACATTTAATCATACATGAGGTATCCTGTCATTTTAGGATTTTATTCAGTTTACTGAATATTTTTAAGTGTTTGGCGCATTTCATAATTTCTATTCAATCACGTAAATTTTTAATTGAAGGATAAAAGTAGTTGATAACAATATTGTAATTATGTTATGAAATAACTTAACAAATAAGGCAAGATACGATCACTTTCAGTGATTCCAAGTATAAGCATACGTTACCTTATAGGTAGGCAGAGCGATACCAGTGTAACTGTAAGCCGTTTGCAAACATAGCAAAAGCCACCCAGGTAGGTTACGATAGGATAGGTGCATATTTATTTTTATACAATGACCTTACTACTGTTTCAGATTATTTTATAAAGTTAATACTTCAAATACTTTGCGTTAGTAAATTAGAGATATGTTAAGCAGTAGGAAGATATACACTTAATAAAAGGTTTGTATTTTATTTGAAAAATAATTTGTATTTGAAAAAACTCGGATTGACAAGTTACGTAACGTAACAAATAAACTATTATGACCATGATTTTATAGGAGAATGAATGAACTTTTGATAAGACAGTATTAAAAATCTTTTTGTTTACCAATAGAGTGCAATTAGGTACTGTGCTTAGCGAAATTGAGAATGATGAAGGATAGAATATGATATGAGTTATTTAGACGTGCGAGTTTTTTGATTTTATAAAATATAGGAGTGCATTTAGACTGATCACCTAAAAGCATAAAAATATTTTTTAAATGTCAAAATATTCATTCGACAGTGGTAGGTAGGTAGTAGTATGATGTCCCATCATTACAAAAAGTGTTTGATTATGAAAGTTTGTTTATGATAGTTATTATAGGTTGTTGAAAGTTATTGAGACTTTTAAAAAGTACATAAGGTGATGTAGTAGTAGTAGGAGGTAGTACACAAAGGATGTACATAGAAAATAGAGATCAGGTCCTTCAGGATAAATGCGACGTGAACGAGCTTCATCGCTGATAACTGTTGGAGACATTAATAAGGTCTTAATTCGTGATGCTCTACAAAATGAGTTATTTTTAAATAAAGGTACAATGGTACAAAGGAGAGTTAGGTCCTTCCATTCGATCATGGTGCGAACGAGTTTTCCTCTGTGAGATAAGTTGGAGTCCAAAGAGACTTAAATCATAACCTCCGTTATATAAATATTAAGGCGTGCACGACCCAAGTTATTATAAATAAAATAAATAATTAAGTCGACTATAAAATAAAATAAATTATGTACCAATAAAATGTTATATTATGAAAGGCCTAAAATATAATAAAATTAAATAGGGCGCCCCACTCGTTAAAATGAAAAATGATAATAACTAATGCATTACAATAAGTACGTACGAAATGACAATGCGATAATGATTAACCAATGACGATGAATTATGATGATTTAGAAAGATATGAGATGTTTGAATATGCAATTAACGCCTGACGAGGTATAGTTATTGTTATTCACTGGGATTTGACACTATTTTTGTAAGAAAAAGTTTTGATATATTTTTCCTGATTATACATTCATTAACGAAATATGAGTACCTACCTATGAATAATTCAAACATTGACAGTAGATATTTTTTACTAGTTTGAAAAAGGTTAGGAGACTATCTTTATCACTAACTAAAGATTGAATTGAATTTGAAAATATATAAGATTTGTTTTGTGTAAGTTAGATAAACTATTAATTTGGTTTAAAAAAAACTGCTTGCTAACTCGGTGCTTGCTAAAACTTCATAGTATGTAATCGTTAGAATAATAAACTTGTATTCTACATATTAACCATGTACTTATGTTATTCATTAAAAATCTTGTAACGATTTCTTTTAATTTTATGTCAACTATGGTGACGCTGTGCTCTTGAAAATGTAAACAGATTATTATAAAGTTAACATTTAATATGATTTCATTCATTGCATGTAAGTGCGATTTAAACATAAACAAATCAACCTCTTGTATCTGCAGATCTTTCGCCATTAATGTTAAAGTGTATTTTGTTTTGAATATTGTCCTTTTTTCTGGATGTAGCATTTTAATTTTATGATTTTGTCATTACATATCTGGTCTGGGAATTGATTATGTACAAACATACAACAAAATTAGATTAATTTTCTGTAATAATATGAACATATTGATTTCAATGTTTAACCTTTTTAAAATTCTCTTACATTGATGTCATTAATAAAATCACATTTGTATCAATTAGCTGTTTCAAATTATGCTTATTTTTGTTAAAATTCGATTTAGGTTTCAAGTGTGCAGACCTAGTAATTCAGTTTAAATCTATAAAATCTATTGAAAAGACATAATTGTGTTACTTTACCTTCATTTTATTTTAAATTAAATTGGCATAATTTTTGTTAAAAAATATTTTTGGTTGTTAAGCTTAAGTTATAAAAAAAAACCTGTAAATTTTTTTTGTAAAAAAGGGGGGAGGTGTAGTGTGTGTCACGTCCCCTTACGTAAGCTACAATACTTATATCAATATGAATTTGTGACATGAGCCAGTATTAAACCATACGGTAAACAAGCAACATCTTTTAATTGACTGCTCCCGGGTCCCATCCTTACAGCAGTGATCATATCTACGAAGACGAGTTTATGACATACGAAACTATGTACAACAAAATTAAACGACAGTTAAACCGCAAATTGAGTTCGACGTCACATCTCCAGCAATCGATGCCCAAGATCGACATCCCTGTGTTTTCGGGGAAGTATAGTCAGTGGCCAACATTTTTTGACCTCTTTAACGAGACTATACATAACAATAACAGCATCAGCAACGCACAGAAAATGCAATATCTAAAGGGAAAACTACGTGGCGAAGCTGAGCGTCTCATCCAACACCTTAACATATCAGCCGAAAACTATGAGACAGCGAGAGACCTTCTTATGCATCGCTATAACAACACGCAAGTTCTTTTCACAAACCAGATAGAATTATTTCTATCACAACCTACTGTGCACCGGCAGACTTCATACGAATTAAAACGCTTGTATGACACTACTATGGAGAGTATACATGCGATACATAATCTTGGGGTCGATACGTCATCATGGGATCCACTCATTGTTCATTTAATTTGCAAAAAACTTGACGCAGAAACCTACGCCGATTATAAGCAATCTCGCAAGTCACCGCGTGAGCTTCCATCATTTGAGGAACTTATGAACTTCATTGAAAGTAAGTTTACTGCTTTAGAACCCATAATTGTAATTCTTTTTGAGAAATAAAGTTCTTCTTAAACCTTAACAAAGAAAGACAAGGACACAGAACCAAAGCCTTCGTATTCATCTAAGCCGACATTCAAGCCTGGATTTCAAAAAAGGGCACCTTACAAGCCTTATCATCAAGCTGTGGCTACATACACACCAAAGTGCGCATTATGTGAAGACAAACATGACTTGTACCAGTGTAAACGGTTCCTTAACATGAGCCCGGAAACACGCCTGACGTCAATTGCCAAACATGAAATATGCCAAAACTGCTTGTATAAACATAATGGTAAGCCGTGTAATTCGACGAAACGATGCAAGTATTGCAATGAGTATCATAATTCTGTAATACACGACGACATATTGCAATCAAGGTCGCACCAAATTGCAATTAATTCCTCGCCTTCTACATCGACATCGAATGAAAATCGACAAACAAAACCGCATAGTAACAAGCCACACTGTGTTAACCACGTGGCTGCGGATGACGAAGAAATATTACTGACAACGGTATCACTGAGAGTAAAAGCCTCTGACGGCAGTTTTATGACACTTCGAGCGCTTTTGGATCAAGGCTCTCAAATATCACTAATATCAGAGCACGCAGCTCAGACATTAGGGCTACAGCGCAGACATATCAACGCATCAGTCTCTGGCATTGGCACGAGTACCAAAAATGGCAAAGGCATTGTCTCCATAAAGTGTCAATCTCTATATGAAGACTACAGCTTCACGACTCAAGCTCTCGTCATATCAAGGGTTATCAATTGTTTGCCAAACAACACATTCAGCAAACAATCATGGCCACATTTACAAAACATCAACCTCGCCGACCCCAACTACAATGTATCAAAACCGATTGACCTACTTCTGGATGCGAGTGTCTATTCCGACATTATCATGTCTGGACTTATCAAGGGCCCACCTCAGGCTCCCATCGCTCAACAGACAAGGTTAGGATGGATACTGTCCGGCAACGTCAGAACATTCAACTGTCACGTGGTCATCAATGAAGTAGACGACATATCAAAGTTTTGGGAGGTCGAGGGCATACAAGACAACGCGTCAAACATGTCTGAACAAGATCAATATTGTGAAGATCTTTATCAAGCGACAACTCAACGACTAGACACTGGAAGATATCAAGTAGCCCTTCCCATGAAGCAGGGCTTCGAAGATCTGCTTGGGACATCAAGGCCAAAGGCTATCATGCAGTTTAAACAGCTCGAAAAAAGAATGTCCAAAAATGACACCTTATCAACCGCATACCGCAATTTCATGGACGAATATTTGCAATTAGGTCATATGAGTCGCGTAAGCGAGTCGACCGGCCACGCGACGCCTATACCTACTTGTTATTTACCTCATCACGGCGTTTTGAATATGGACTCTACGAGCACTAAGTTTAGAACTGTATTTAATGCGTCAAGCAAGACATCATCCGGACACAGTCTTAACGACCTGATGGAATGTGGTCCTAACCTGCAGCAGGACCTTCAAGGACTTATTCTGTTGTGGAGAACTCATAAATATGTCATCACTGCAGACATTGAAAAAATGTTTAGACAGATCCTTATCAGAGAACAAGACACTTCACTACAAACTATCGTCTGGAGGTCGACGCCCGAAGATCCTCTGCGTGAATATCGTCTAACCACTGTCACGTATGGCACCAAGGCCGCACCCTTCCTGGCGATAAGGACATTGCGACAAATAGCTCAGGATCACGCCGAAGATTACCCCCTTGCGGCTGCTGCGCTACGGTCATCATTTTATATGGATGACCTCATAAGTGGCCATGACAACAAAATTCAGGTTAAGGAGCTTCAAGGACAATTAATCCAAGTTCTGCAAGGAGCCGGCATGAACTTACGCAAATGGTCGAGTAACAGCCTTGACATTATCAACGAGTTGCCATCCAGTCAAATCAGCACTCCTCTCGAGTTCCGTGATGCGGAATCTCGTAAAACATTGGGTCTCAGGTGGAATCCATCGTCTGACTCGTTCAGTTTTCAAAACAAAATTGACTATAATACTAATGACACACAGACGTACACTAAGAGACAGCTCCTGTCCGACATATCAAAAATCTACGATCCTTTAGGCTGGTTATCACCTATAACGATAAAGGCAAAGATCATTTTTCAACAAACATGGCTTACAAACTTAAAATGGGACGACGAGCTGCCCACCGACATACGGACAGAATGGCAACTACTCAGAGATGATCTGAAAAACATAGAAAGGTTTCAGATTGACAGATACCTGGGTGACAAACAAAATTATCAATTACACGGCTTTTGCGACGCCTCAGAAAAGGCATATGCATGCGCTGTGTACATAACAACATGTGACAGTAAGGGCGAGTACACAACGCGCTTAGTTATGGCAAAAACTAAGTTGACCCCACACAATAAACAAATATCACTTCCGAGATTGGAATTGTTGGGAGCCTTACTTTTATCACAACTTCTGAAGAAAGTAGCAGAAACCATATCAGTATCCACTATCGATGCATGGACAGACTCAATGGTGGTACTGGGCTGGATTAATGGAGACGTCACTAGGTGGAAGGCATTTGTAGCTAATCGAGTGCGACAGATCACCGACGTCATACCAGCATCCCAGTGGCACCACGTGAGATCAGAAGACAACGCCGCGGACTGTGCAACCCGCGGTCTAACAACTAATTCTCTACAAGAGCACAGGTTGTGGTGGACAGGCCCTCTGTGGCTTAATTCACCAACCCGTTGTCAAGATATACCCTCTATCAAAATTGAAACTCCAATCATCGAAGTCAAGAAATCAACACTTGTGAACACAGCTTTACATCAGAGCGAAAATATCATAATTAAATTATTACAAGACAATAGTTCATTGACGCGAGTTACTCGCGTCGTCGGCTGGATATCGCGTTTCATCACGCGATTACGACATCGGAAATGCACTTCGACACAAAATGCTGACACTTTGACAACAATCGAGTTAAAAACTGCGCAAAACATTATTATCAAGAATATTCAATCGCTGGAATTTGAAGACGACATTTATCACTTGAAAAAAGAAGGTCGCGTTCGAAAATCAAGCAAGATCTCAAGCCTTAATCCTTACATAGACCAGAGTGGCCTCCTGAGGATCGGCGGGAGATTAGAACACGCATCCATCGCTCATTCTGCAAAACATCCTGTGATCATACCTGGCAAGAATCGACTGACAGAGCTTATCATAATTCAAGCACATATCACAACCTTACACGGAGGTCCCCGTTTGACATTATCATTTATACGACACAATTTCTGGATTATTGGGGGCATTCGCGTCGTGAAGAAAATCATCAGACAGTGCATCAAGTGTAGACGCTTCAGTCAAGAGACCGGCAAGCAGATCATGGCTGAACTACCTCGGCCGAGAGTCAATCCTTCAAGACCGTTCCACAACACAGGCGTGGACTTCACTGGACACGTAGAGGTCAAGGCCAGCAAGGGGCGGGGCATCAAAACAACGAAAGGATACATCGCTGTATTCGTTTGTCTTGCAACAAAGGCCGTGCACCTTGAGCTGGTGTCTGACTTGAGTACACCTGCATTCTTGGCTGCATTTCGCCGGATGTGTGCTCGCCGTGGTACCCCTCGACATGTTTACTCCGACAACGGGACCAATTTCGTTGGAGCCGACAAGACACTGAAACAAGAATACAAGGCAATACTTGACACAATTGACACATCATTCATCAAAAACATTAACGAACTTGGCGTCACCTGGCACTTCAACGCGCCTTCCTGGCCTAGCGCTGGTGGGTTGTGGGAGAGCGCCGTTAAGAGCATGAAGTTCCACCTCAAGCGGGTCCTGGGAGATCAAAAACTGACATATGAGGAGTTCATAACGTTGCTGCATCAAATCGAGGCGTGCATGAACTCCCGACCTTTGTGCCCGTTGTCTGAAGACCCTGATGACGAAGTTCTCACTCCTGGACATTTTCTGGTGGGTGACTCATTGCTAGTAAGACCACAAACTGATCCTGATGCCATAAACTTACCAGCGCGATGGCACATTGTGCAGACTATGAATAAACATTTTTGGAGAAAGTGGTCCAACGCGTACCTCCAGCACCTGCAAACCAGATCAAAATGGAGACAACCTAGTGAGAATATGAAGGTCGATGACATTGTCGTTATCAAAGAAGATAATATGCCACCTGGGAAGTGGGCTATTGGACGTATTTTGGCAGTTCACCCCGGGAAAGACGGCTTTGTACGAGTTGTGAGTTTGAAAACTCAACACAACGTTATAAAGCGCCCGATCACTAAACTTGTAAAGCTGCCTGTCCACGATGACACCCAACATGATCAAGCCGACCGCACGAGCGGACATGCACACAAGGATAACCGACAACCTAAAATACAAACTCGACGTGGCAGCAGCAACAAAGTATTCATGAGTAATTTTATATTACTGACCCTAATTGCATTCATGTCAATGTTATCACCAAGTTGGCAACAGGATATGACACCCTTTAATATCACCGCCATCGACCAAGACCAAAATCTATATTTTGACAAAATATCAGATTTGCGACATATCAAGGACGAGTGGAAGTTAGTCATTTATTACAAAATGACGTCTTATTGGCATGGACTCGCGGCAATAAAACAGTACGTCACACATGTGAAGTCATTATGTCACGTAAATACGCCACACGACAGTACTGTAACACAACTGCAACACGAGATCAATGAAATCGAGCATTACGACAACTTACTGCGTTATCAAAACAAACGAGTAAGGAGGGGCCTTGTGAATGGCATTGGCTACTTGGCAAATTCATTATTCGGAGTCCTTGACGAGAGATTCGCTGATCAATATAAAAAGGACATAGAAGCTATCGCTCACAATGAAAACCATCTTCAGACCCTTATCAAGAATCAGACACTTGTCATAGAATCTGAATATAATATCATCAAACGGAATGAAGAAATAATGAACAAACAAGTTAACTTCATTAAGAGCACTCTGAAAAATCTCATCTTGGAAGTTGGTCAAGTGCGACTAGACAATCAAAATAGCAACTACATCATTTCTTCTTCCTTGGCCGCAAGCATAATCCTGACAAACCTGCGACGCATGCAAGATGTGTTACTCAACACAATCACCGATATCAGTCAAGGTCACATAGACATGCACCTGTTTTCGCCTGAACAGCTAGAGCAGCAAATAAACATTATATCGGGACAATTGCATGGAGACCTCGCATTACCGACCGACATAAGCGATATTAGACAGATTTACAAACTCTTAAAGGTATTCGGGAGAGTCATAGAGAACTACCTTATCATTGAAGTCAGAATACCTCTCGTAAGCAACGAAGTATACGAGTTAAACAAGATCGTCACTGTACCCCAAAGGGAGCGAGAAAGGATACGCTATGTTATCTCTTCTTATCAATACATAGCATTCGACCTCAAAAAGGACGCTGCTTTCCTTTTGACAGAACATCATTTACAAACTTGCATCTCTACCCAAAAGGACACTATCCTTTGCTCATTAGATGAACCGATATATGACCTAAAAATAAAGAGTTCTATCTGCAGAATAAAACTAATAGTGAACGACGTCACGACTAGTGAATCACCGTGCTCGTCACACGTAGCGCCGTGCTCCGCCGACAAGTGGATCAAGTTACACCCGCGAAACAGCTGGCTGTACTCATGTTGCGACAAATGCATGGTACGCATATTTTGCGCTACGGGAACAGCTGTGCATAGTATTATGGGGACTGGTGTTATCACTCTAGTTCAAGGTTGCGTCGTCAAGGGCGAAACCTTCACCATACGATCACACAACAAATTCTTGAGTAAAATGCATCAACAAATTGACATCGTGGAAGTTCCGAGGACATCTATACTGAACACTATCATCAACAGCAGTTATATTGACACCTCCATCCCTGTCGAAGATCACCAGTATATATTCAATCAGCTGCAAAGGGACATTGACCAGTTGAAAGAAAAATCGTCCGAACAAATCAATGTGCACGATATTCACCACTATTCTATCACGTACATTTTACTGGCAATAATCCTGATTATAACATGTTGCGCTGTTTACTACTGGAAGTGTCGTAGACAACGCGTCTCGGCGCCAGCTACCGAAGAAGCGATCGAGACCATCCCCCACGCAGTCAGCACGTTCAGCGTCGACCGTGGGACTTCACCTATTTCGATGGCATCGCAACGCTTTACAGTGCCCACTATTAATGTTTAATAATTTTTATTCAATTTAATTGTTATCATTTTTTATTATTTTCTTCAATCATGTCTTTGTTTGTTTCTTTAAATGGGCAAGATGTACGAGTCATCGTATCATGTTCGACAGTTTTATGTATCGACATTAATAAATTAGTGCAAATCAGCCACTCGGCGGAATCGGTCGTTTACTTGCAACATTACCCTTTCCCCTATATCACGACATTTTCTATCACGTTTGACATCTTATCACCTTATCATACATGTAGATCACACTACACCTAAAATAAGCGCCAGAAAAGTGTGAATCACGACGAGTTAATGCACTTGTTACTATTTTAAGTATCAAAATTGTTTGGTTCCCCCTAAATGAGGAGAATGTTAGAACACGATAATACGTTTTTCATTAACAAATGCCTAGAACTTGGAACCTTTCCTGATACTCTTAAGATAGCCAAAGTAACTCCAGTACACAAATCTGGCTCCAAGGCAGACGCTAATAACTATCGCCCTATTTCGGTTTTGCCAATTCTATCTAAAGTATTCGAAAAGGTACTGTTTAACCGTCTCGAAAAATACTTAACTGAAATGAACTTTCTTTACCATGGACAGTATGGTTTTCGACGAAAATCGAGTACACTCTCAGCAACAGCCGATCTCGTCACAAAAATAAAAGTAAATATTGACCAAAAACAAATCGTGCTAGGGATCTTTATTGATTTAAAAAAAGCATTTGACACGGTCAGTCATAAGCTGCTACTCTTAAAACTGCAAAAACTTGGAATAACTGGATATGCGTACAAAATCTTCCAGTCCTATTTGAATAATAGACATCAACTAGTCCAGATGAGTGACTGTCAAAGCAATCTTAAACCTTTATCATGTGGTGTTCCGCAGGGATCGATACTTGGCCCACTTTTATTCCTTATTTATATAAATGACATAAAGGACATTGGCCTTGCTGGAGACGTCACCCTGTACGCTGATGATACCAGTTTATTTTATTTCGGCCAAGCAATACAAGAGGTCATTGTGACCGCCCAAAATGACCTAAATATATTAAATGAATGGTTTCTTTCTAACCTTCTAACAATCAACGTCAAGAAAACTAACTATGTCATTTTCTCGGCAATAAACAAGCAAATTGATAGTCATTTACCTCCTGAAATAAACAAACAGCCAATTAATCAAAAGCAGTGTGAAAAATATCTGGGACTGACTTTAGATAAACATTTAAAGTGGAAAACACATATCGAATCAATAAAATCCAAACTGGTACCCCTAACTGGTGCACTGAGACGTATCTCAAGATGTCTTCCACTTGATGTTCGATATACCATATACAACAGCCTAGTAAAGCCACACATAGACTATTTAATTCAAATATGGGGAACTGCCGCCAAGAGCAACTCAAAATGCTTGCAAATAGCTCAAAATAAATTAATAAAATCATTATTCAACTTCAACTACTTAACTGCAACGGAAACAATATACAAGACAACAAAGCTCATGAGCATTCAACAGACATAGGTTTATAGCACCTGTTTATTAATCCATAAAATCTTAAATAAAGAAATTCATTCATCAATTACTTTTACTCGGAAACATGAAATCCGTAAAAAATCACTGCGCCGTGGAAATGAAATAATTTTGCCCTTTCCAAGAACCAACTACGGAAAAAAGAATCTGATTTATGAGGGTGCTAAATTGTATAATAAACTGCCTAATTTTATAAAGGATATAAAAAGTACCGAAAAGTTTAAAGATCGTTTAAAACATTATATAATTCGTACAGTGCCAATAATGGCCTAGCCTCGTAAAAAAGGTATATAATAACAATAAAAACAAAAAACAAAATACCTTTTAAAAGTTTAACTAGTTAACGAATTATTATGAAATCAGAAAAAATACAGTGAAATGATAATTAATTAAATAAAATAAAATTGTAATCAAATAATTAAATCTCATGAAATGTTATAAATTCGATCATAGACCTGTGTTTATGATATTTTACTATTTATTGTTTAGTTACTTTGAACTTAAAAGTATAAAACAAAATAATTAATTATACATACATATACGTACAATTTAAATATCTAATCTTATCTAAATAGTTAAAGCATTCTTTATTTTTATTTTATTTTTTCTGATAGTACGCAACGAAATTCGTATATACATTCTCGTAGTACGAATATTATACCCTGCCAAATCTCGCCTGAGCCCGAGCCACTTCTAGTTTGATGGCACGTAGTTGCGATCTATATCTGTGGCGCTAAACAAAGCGCGTTATCTCAGAGCGCACTTCAATAGCCGGAGACTGGCCGCTACTTTTAGGTTTAGAAATACCCTATTTTTTAATAATATTGTGTTATGCTAAGTTCGCTCGCTGTGTTTTAGTATTACTTCATATTGATTTGTATGTATCTCACATAAGTGAATTGTATGATTCTTTGTGGGAAATAAAATAATCTTTAACCTGATTTGTAGAAAAAAGAAAGAAAGAAAATGGAATAAAACAAGTTTTTTGTCATTTTAAATTTTCATTAGATTCCACTGGACCCATTCTATATGAACGGGTCATTTGGCAGGAATGTTGAATAAATTGACTAATGGCGTGCATTCCATGCAGGCAGTTAAGCAGTGCCTACCTCATCATTATGCTCATTTTATATTACAATATATACAGCTGCATAAACTAAGCAACAAAACAAAACCATTTTTTGAACATATGTGAAAAACTCGTCAATTTACACGTATTAGTACCACGCTCTCAAGTAAAAACCGAAAATAATCAGACAGCAGACTGCCGAGTGATTGCTTGCTAGATGCACGCACACATTTGAAATCCCGTCTCATACCTACAACGACACACATACAAATTAAAAACCCGAACAAATTAAAAATGACACAATGTTCATACAACTCAAGGTGACAGGTGACATACGCATTTTATACACCTAAAGTAGGCATGCATACTATCCTCTTTCTGTGTCAGTTCACTTTTGAGAAGTATTTTTGTCCTACTCGTGCGGAGTGACGTAGAATACTTCGAAATCTAATCAAAACCGCCATAGTATCGAGTAATTGAACTAATAGTTACTACGCTATTGACTGCCTCGTTGGTGTAGTGGCAAAGTTTCTGCCTTACATCCGAGAGGTCCTGGGTTCGAATCCCAGGTCGAGCCAAAATTGTTTCTGAGATTTTCTGTCATGAATTTTTCAAAAACAGCTCGGAGTCGAGACAGTAACACCGCCAGTGTTACACCCCCGTAAATCGGTGCGCACGTTAAGCCGTTGGTCCTGCGCCTGATCTCTCTCCGGTCATGTCGGATTGCCGTCTCACCGAACTTTGAGAGTAATGGAAGAGTGAGTGCACCTGTGTATTGCGCGCACACTTGTGCACTATAATATCTCCTGCGTAGTTGGCTGATCTCTGTTGAGAATGGCCGCCGTGGTCGAAATCGGCCAGGAGGACTATTATTATTATTACTACCCTATAATAGTAGCTACCCGATACTAGATGGCACGACTGCAGCTGTTTCCTGCGCATAGAATTTTCTTACTTTTATGAAGTTCAGAATATTGTAATTTACTAAAGATTCGGTTATTAGGTGCTTTCCAAGTGTTTCTAAGTTTTGTTTTGCATTCAAAACGATGGAGAAACTGCAGTGTACCGTTTGTGATGGCAATTCTAGTGTTTGTCTTGAAAAGTTACGCGCAGAAAGTAACAATTATCAATGACTTTTCTCAAAGCCGCTATGGGTATCAGTTAAATGATATGTCATTATGAATTTATTCATTCATTTCCTTGAAGCCTGTGGTGGTAAATTAAATCATCAATTAAAGAACATACTGCAGTGCTTCATCCATAAATTGCACAGATCAAGAAAACTTGGTAAGTCATTATTTGTTTTGATGGTGTTACGCCGTCATTTCACAGAGCTGTTACTCAAAATTTGTATGTGCTTACTTCAATTAAAAACCAATGCGCGCCCCTAAAATTGACTTATACTTACTCTTTATTCAAAACCTTAACAAGTCAAAAATACTTACTAATTAATATAAGGGTAATAATCATAGCTACTTTTGGTCATAGATAGGCATATTTTATTAAGTGGTCACTCTGTTCCTTTTATCCTTCCTTAATTGACGTATTCATCTTGTAACGTTGTGAAATTTTGGTTATTAATAAGGATAGTACATTTTGTGTTATGTTTTGGATGTATGGCATTTGATCCCTTTGCCCAAAAAGAAAGTGGATTTGTGACAGCTGTGTAGTCTGTGTCTTCGTGTTTTGACAAGTATAGGGTTGCTGTTTAGGGAGTTTTCTCCAAAAGGTGGAAACTTTAAGGATTTGGTATGCTTGTTGGATAAATTTTGGTAAATTCAGATATTGGTAAAGTTCAGTATTTTGGCTTAGTTTAGATAGTGGAGTTATGATATAGTAATAACTTTGATTAAAACAGTATTCGCCATTTTACTCTGTCTAAATTACTGGATAGGGTAGGAAGTGTTGGCGGTGGGTTTCTGGTCCATCAGAATATTAGACATTGAGAATTTGTTTCGGGTCATCGGTTGCCATTTAAGGCATATTCAGGTAAACCGGAAGTGCCAAAGGATCCAGAAGGTTCTGGAAGGTTTGAGAAAATGGGAGATTTCTGAACCTGGTATCCCTACATTCCTGGGGAGGTTGATTTCCGTTTTGGAAAGGTCTCTGGGGTCTGACGCTGCAAAAGTAGTATGGCGTGAAGAAAAACTTAATAAATTTTGGGTATTGTATTGTCTCCGGGTCGGGGCTTGACCCCATAGAATCCTACAAAAGTGCCCCAGAGTCATGCCTGTTCCTTGGTGAATTAGTTTCGGCCGCGGCACAAATTTTTTTTATCATGATTTTGTTTTAAAAACTCTTAGTAATAAAATACAGCAATTGTTAAGTATTGGTCCAGGTATGTATTTCAGGAAATTTTATTCTATAACCGAGATGTTGATAAAGAAAAAAAGGTAATATCGTAATTCCACATGATCATTATTTCAGGTTGTTCTTGGCACATTAGTATGTTGAGCTGAGGCTTGGTTCAGCAAACATGTAAGGCAGCATCATTTAGTAACCTCGGGTAAATATATCTGAAGTTGTTGACTAAATTCTTAGCATAAAGCTCGGGCGGGAGTGTGGACTAATTGTACATTTCTTTCAGTGGCCTTCTTCTTCTTCTTCTTCCTTTTTTCTTCTTCTCCGGCTTCACCTTTTGGCTCGGGGCTTTATTTCTGGAGTTTGCCCTGGCCGTTCTTATGAAGAAAGGAAAAACCTCTACGGAACGTCTTCCTCCGTGAAATTGTTGGAGTTCGAGTTAGCTGTTAAAGAGGTTGGTCAGCTGATTCAGTCCTGGGAGCTCAGCTAAGTGTTAATAAACTTTAGATTCCAAACTTATTTCAATTTAGTAGCATTTGAAATTTAAAATTTAATTGTATACGGGTATTAATTCATTAATTTATCAAAAATAATTGGATTTCTTGATATAGTTTAAAGCAAAGACAAGGTGGTTTTTCTTTATTAGTCATATAATGTACTGAATTTCTTAGATAGCAATTTTCTATAGAACCAGACCCAGTATCTACCGTCCTGAGCTATTTTTTTAGTTTTATCAGAGGCCTTTGGCCTATGTATATTGTTCAGGTGTTAATGGTGTAAACACGGCTCTGATAAAATATATCCTACTAAATGCCCATCTCGGCTATTATTCAAAACCTTTACTCCTTTTAACACACTTTGTCCGGGGTCAGCCGAGCAATCCCGTGACAATCTCCCCTCTCAGTTACCCCTTTTAGTGCAGTTTGACAGGAAACAAATTTCAATGACGGGATATCTCCGCCTGTATAATAAACAATAATCATTATTTTCCGGCAATAGCCAAAATCTAAGTCAACTTGCAACACACTTGCTAGGAGACTCATCTCCGAAAACAATGCCTATCCAAAAGAATCGAATTTCTTCGGGCCCAAACTTATAACATGAATATTGGCAGAAACTAGGACTGCGAAGAAAGGAAAATGGCCGAATTCACAACACGTCCTCCATTCCGCTCTCGGCAAGCCTCGCAAAGGAACACTTAGAAGAAATGGGCAGGTTTACTCGTTTTAAATGGAAGGTCCCGTATTATTTTAAAATCTTACTAGATCTAGATCTAGATAACCACCTGCCTGATAAAAAAACGACAATGTT